>OX596237.1:3672500-5068333 GCA_951394345.1 Salicornia ramosissima
TGAGAATTCCAAGTGGCTGCGTGGCGTGCCTCCTCACCGAGGCCTCCATGAGGCACGGTGTCGGTGCCAAGAGCTCTCTTCTCAGCGACCTCAATGGCAGCCGCATCAGCGCTATCAACATGGTGGTCGCCCGCACAAAGTGCCACAGCTTCCAAGGCTTCTCCAATTGTGACCGATTCTACTTCAAGTGTTGGTGCTGGAGCCACACTCTCATCTGTAAAATTCGGTTCAACATATTGACCAACTACCTGTTTATTTGTTAAAAAAATTATTATTGCAAACCAAACCTTTCATTAGTATACATCCTTTATTTTATTTTTGGGTTTTTCTAAGCTATGCCTCTAAGTTTTTCGTTTTTCTAAGTTGTGTCCATGGTTTTTGAAACTTCTAAGCTATACCCCTCAATTTAGGTTTTTAATTAACAGTGTCCACTCCGTTATCTCAACGTTAATAGATCTGTTAAAAGGAGTTGCATTTCATAGGAGTGTAATTCCCTCTCTAAAATTCTAGGGTTTTTTAGCTGATTTTCAACCTAAATTTTAAGGAAATGCATCATTTACAGGGCAATGCATCATATATTTTACGGAAATACATCAATTATAAAGGGTGAAAATCAGCTAAAAACCTTAGCATTTTAGAGGGGAAATTACCCTCCCACAAAATGCAACTACTTTCAACGGATCTATTAATGTTGAATTAACAGAGTGGGCACTATTAATTAAAAAACCTAAGTTAAGGGCATAGCTTAGAAGTTTCAAAAAACATGGGCACAACTTAGAAAGACGAAAAACTCAAGGGCATAGCTTAGAAAAACCCTTTATTTTTTTAAGAGTATTTAAAAAAAATCCTATTCCACCATAATTTTATTATTGATATGTGAGTAGTAGTAAAACTTTGAACCGGACCAAAATGCAAATCAGCTGGCCCAATTTGGCCAACACATATTCATAAGAGATAGATAACAAATTTTTACAAACACGTGCGGTGAAATTCAAACACAAAACATCAGATTTGACGTTTGCAAGACTCTTTAACGAATAGGAATATTAAAATAGAATTGTTAAGGGACAGAAAGTTGACCTCATCACCAACGGACTCTGTAACGATATGGACACCATCCTTATCAGTCTCAGTCACGTGGATGCCTTTGTTAGTTGGGCTTGTATTTGGATCAATCGAGCCCGATTCCATATTTATGGAGGCGGCTGATTCCATAACAGAGGCCGGGCCATAAAGTGGGCTTTGGCCCATAACATTTCTCTCGCCCGCCTCCATGGCCTCCGCATCTTCCGGTAAAATGGGCTCATTAGCTACTTGTCCTGACATTACGAACACATCGCCATATTTAATAGGCCCATTATCTAGGCCCGTTGATTCTTGAGAAAATTGTGTTTCTGCCATTTTAATTAATTGATTTATTTATATATAATAACACCAAAAATCTCCCTAAAAAACGAAGAAATAAACTTTGATAAGAGATTGCCAATTTCTCTATATATGTGGGGGAATTTATGATGTTTAAATTTTTTGAGGTCTTAGCTTCTTTTACGCTTCTAATTACATGCCATGAAAAATGGAAGTGAATGATGATTATTGGTTTTAGGTTGCTCGGCTAAAATTTGTATGATTATTCCTAGTTTGATGATTATGTAATTTAAATTAGCTTATCCTATTTTGTAGGGTTTTCCCCTCATTTTCCCTAGATTTTAGCTTCTCCTATTTCATAGCTCATAATTTGATAATATGGATTCCCCCACCTTATGTTTGGATCAAAGGAAATGGAATGAAAGAAATGGATTGATTTGTAAGATATTGTTCTCTCAAACAATGGAGAAATTGGGAGAAAAACGCATAATAAAAAATATAGTTATGCGAAATCTCGTTATTTGATTTATCTCGCTAAATACGTTCCAAATATATGCTCACTTTAATTCGATTCGATTGATTTTTTTAAATCATTATGACTTTTGTACGTGAATTAAGGAAAATAGGTAGGAGTATAATATATTTTGAAATTACTTAGAACTTGGAAGTTGAAGTTAAAATGTTTTGGAGGAAATTGGAATTACTTTGTTTACTTTTGAATGGAGAAATTGGAATTACTTGGAAAAACATTAGTATAATGAGTGTTCCTTTTAGGTTTTTGGTGGAAAATTAAAATGAGTATTGTTTATAGCTAGCCAGTTAATGAAATTCAGTATTTTATGATAATTAGTGTAATTTAGCAAAATTATTAAGGGGTAGTTAGAAATACGAAAAAAGGAAATAGAGAAAAATGTAAGGAATATTCTTCAAAAAAATGTAAGAAATAAGAGGTAAGACATAAAAAGTTAACGTAAAAAATAAATTGAAATGGATGAAATAATACTTCAAAGTGTGCTTTGAGATATGTGAAAAAGGAACATTTACTTAAACTTGAGACGGGGAGATCGAGTAATCTTTGATAAGTCTAAATTATACTTCCTTCACTCTTATATATATGATTATAACGTTTGTAATTTGAGCACTATTTGTATGTAATCACTCATATATATAGCTAGCTTTTGTGCTTAATACTTATAAAGAAATATAATTGCATAAAATTTATTTAAAATCACTACTTTATCGTAATCTAATTTTTGGTGAGTGGACGAGTGGCAGAAGGTTTATTGGGAAAGGAAGATTCAACGTGGGGAGTAAATTGTTTCATTGACCATTCTCACGGGACACCAAGCAATAACTGTGTCACGGTGTGCAAGAAGGAGGAATATCGAGGTGATAATTGCCATGCATCATGCATGGCTTTTGCAGAAAATGTTTATGCATGCTGTGCTTAATATATACGACGAAGGACATATAAGAGTCGTGTTTTATGGGTTTTATATGGCTTTTTATATTACATAGAGGATGTAGGTATAGCTCAGTGTGGAGTGTCACCTCAGTCTCTAAAACTTTTAACAGGAATTTGATCCTCAACGTCAAAACTTGACACGAGTTTGACACAAATATGGCGGGCTAACACGCTAATTGAATTGAGACACTCATTATGAGCAAAATTCATAAAACATATCAAAATTATAAATGAGGCATGATATGATGAATCGGTCCGGCACAAGCAATAAAAAGATGTATTAGGCAGCATGAGCTTTCTTTTTTGAAATTTGGCACATGCCCGATACTATAGCACAAGAACACTTTGTCTTGGCCCCGTTATAGACACAATCTGCCAGAGTATGAGACACACGCAGAATGACATGATAGCATATGGGCCTTTCCTGCACGACCAATGTCCACCTTTAATACTCTCCCATGTATGTATGTATGTATGTATGTATGTATGTATGTATGTATATATATATATAGGATTATTCAAAATAGACGTGTCACACAACTCACAAAATGATGTCCAATGCCATGAGTCATTATATTAATTGAGTTGTAGCATGCAGTACGTGTAGGCTGCTTAACTTGGCATCGACTATGGTGACGGTGATGTTTACATTTGGCATACACCACCCCTTCGCACAATCTCTTATAAAACCAGAACTTCTTAGCATGTGTTTTATGACCAACAAATTAATGCTTCTCATTTGATTTCCCTACATCAAAACTCCCTTTTTAAAAAAAAAGAGTCAAACGAAAGTTAAAGATGAAGACAATGATGAAGCCCTATGCAACCCTAATTCTTATTCTTTTGCTTGCTGTGACGTTAGGTACATACAACTTCTCTTTGAATTCCTAAAATGCTTTAGTATTATTAATGTTTAAGCTTTATATTTCTGCATCAGTGAGTGTCTCATATCGGAGGATCAGAAGAGAATAAATTAATTTTACATCTAGGAGTTACTCCTCCACCAATTGCTTTTAGGAAAGAACATCATCTGACTTGTAGGCACTACAAAAAATGTTCTTAAGAAGGGCAATTAAAATTGCCCTATTTGATATAAAATTTGTCTTCTTAAGTTATAATGACAATTTTAGTATTGCCCTCATGTTGCCCTTGTAGCCCCGTTGTATTAGGTTTCAAAGTCAATTTTAGATGTTTTGCCCTCTTTGATTCAATTCAAAAAGGGCAAACAAAATTGCCTTCATTAATCATCAACAAAGGCAATAAATTTTGCTTTCCTTGATTTAAACATTTTATTTATTGTCAAATAGGGCAAAGTTTCAAAAGTCTAAGAAGGTAAAATAATCATATTGTCTTCATTGTTAATATCAATGAGTGCAAAAATAATTGCCCTTGTGGGCATCATTTAGTAAAACAATACTCATATTGCCCTTTTTAATCATGATAAGTTGCCCTCGTTATGTGAGTTTTTTATAGTGAAGTGACCGAACTCTCCTTTTTCATATTGAGTTATCCAGACCCATTTTGAATATTTTATCAAATTTAATAATGTTAGGGCCTGTTCACTTAAACTGAATCTGAACTGAACTGAACTGAACTGAACTGAACTGAACTGAACTGAACTGAACTGAACTGAACTGAACTGAACTGAACTGAATAAATAGAGTGATTTAAGATTTGGATTAGTGATTTGTAATATTAATTAGTATTATTTGTAGGTTAATTAAGTAATGGGTAATGAATTAATTATTATATATCTTAAAATAATAATGATTAATGGTAGTTACTACTGTCAACGTTCATTTTGTTTTTTTTAAACTTGTTTTTGTAGGGTAATTTTGTATTGTTACTTGTGGATTTGACTATTCAACCCTTTTTACCTAATTAATGTTTCAAAAAAAAAAAAACAAATATTAATAATAATAATAACTTCTTACCTAAAATCTCATCACATATCCTCATTTGGCCGCCTCCTCTCACATCCTCATCTCTCTTTCTTGCTTTTTTTTTTAAAAAAAAAATAAATTAATAAATTAAGATTTAAAAAAAAAAAATAGAACATCGGAGAATAAATAGATCGGTGACATCATCGGAGGATAATCAAATATGGGAGTCAATTCAGGCAAATATCCCGGAACCGGAGGATGTTGATGGAGAAGACCAAGATGATGATGATGAACTAACCGACTATGAAGACTAGTAAATATAAAAAATTAGTCGATGTAATAAAATTAGTAGATTATGGAGACTAGTAGATGTAAAAAAAATATTATTGTAAATCTTATTAGAATCATATTAATATCAATATTATTATTATTAGTTTTATTATAATTATTATTACTATCATTAAAATTATTATTATTACTATTCTTGTAGCTTATAGTTACAATAAATTTTATTATTCTTAATTATTATTTTCTCGCAAATTTTAATGATAAAATGTGAATATTAAATATTATAACACAATATTAGAACACAATAAATATTAGAGTTACAAAATAAATATTAAATATTAATACAATGTCAACATTGTAACTTGTAGCTTAGTTTGTGCAAAGAATAGAAAACAAAATTAACAAAATTAACAAAATTAACAAACTAATTAACATAATGAAGGAAAATGTCTGAACTGAACTGAACTGAACTGAACTGAACTTATGATAAGTTTAAGTGAACAGGCCCTTATACTAGGTAGGGAGTTCGATCCTCACCCCAACGGTTTCTTATTACGGCCCGTTTGATACCGGTCATAAATGATGGTAATGGAAATGAACTTATAATTAAATTAGTAAAGGAAATCAGAATTCATTCCCATGATGTAACTAGTTTAACTCTAATTTATCTAATTTTTTTTTTAAATATTCATTCCCATCTAATACCACTCTCTTTCAATGGATGAGAATGGAAAATAAGAAAAAAAAAATTGAAGGTTGGAATGAAAAATATGTTTTATATGGATCGGACATTATAAGATTTTCTTTAACAACATTACATTGTAAATTCATTACTATTACCACGCACAATTTATTATCAACGCACTGTTAGCGTATTTTCAATTCTCTTTTCCGATCCATTGCCATGCATGGTTTTTGCTATTGTAAAAAATTCTTAAGTATTATCATAATTTTCGTACTATATTAAAGAGAATGGCATGATAGCATGTGGGTCTTATATATGTAATTTATATTGAAGAGTATATCACGTGATATTTTAATTTTCTTTATACATAAAAAATTATTTATTAATTTATCAGGAGAAAATTATATATATCTGGTAGTAATGGCATTGAAATGTCTTGAATCCAGATCGCTCGGTAAGGTGGTAACCATAACAATTTAATTATTTTGTCGATTTATGTGAGTTTTAATTTTTGTCGTAAATTTCCAGTGGTATACCTGAGTATTTGCATATTCCCAGTGGTATACCTAAGTTTTAAAAAATTTCAGTGGTATACCTAAATAAATAACGAAATTTAATAACCACTTTTAAAGGTTGTTTCAGGCCATTAAATACCACTAATTCGATCATAAACATACTTAGGTTAATTATAGTTAGTTTTGTCGGGTAACCACCGTTGACTAAATAAAAAGAAAAAAAACGATTTTATGGTTGTTAATGTACTAAAATAACCTTTATGGTTGTTAGTGTTTTTGTCATAAATAATTCATATCTTATTTTCATTTTAAGTAATATAATATATAATATATATAATATAATACTTACTATTTCTTTTATCCATTTTGCCTAAAACATATACTTCGTATATGATTATATGATGTGTAGAGGAGATGGGTCCAAGAGTGGCAGAAGGGTTGTTTGGAAAAGGGAAATGCAACGTTGCTAGTAAAATGTTCCATGGACTATGCTCAAGGGACACCAACTGTGACACCGTGTGCCAGAAAGAGGGATTTCCACATGGAAATTGCCATGGTGTTCGCAGACGATGTTTTTGTTGTCCTCGATAAGATCCTTGATGTATACTCTCTCTGTTCCAAATTAGTGGTGAACGTAACTCGTCATGTAACGACGAAACCCCAATGAACTAGCATCTATCTGTGAGTTTTAGTCCTTTGAAAAGGATGTTGTGGTTGTAAAATAAATGGAGGCTTGGCTTTTAGCTTGGTTTACAAACTTTGTGTGTGATTGAATAAGGTGATGAAGGCTGCATTAATTGAAGGGTCCATTTGGTAGTGTAAATTTTTAAAATGAGTTGTTTGGTAGCATGTAAAATAATTTTTTATTTTAAGCATTTTTTACTGTTTGGTTGAACTGAAAATCAATTGCTGCAATTGTGATGGAAAATGTTTTCCTTGCAATTGTGATGGAAAATGTTTTCCTTGTAATTGTGATGTAAAATGTTTTCTTTGTAATTGTGCTGAAAAATGTTTTCCTTTTAAATTTAGGGGGAAAATGTTTTAATAAAGTGGAAAATGGTTTTCCATTTCAAATTTTACAAGAAAATAATTTTTAGAGAAAATATTTTACATCCTGCCAAATGGACCTTTAAAGAATGGATATTGACTTGTTTTACACACTACAAGTCCCATGCATGGATCAAATCTAGACCGATCTGATCCAGATCTTTTTTTTGTTGGATATCGAAACAAGAAATGATGTTATTTACGACGGGAATTTCTGTCGTAAAAATGTGACCCTGTTGCAGAAAAGGGGGGTTGCAAATGATTTTTTCGTCGTAAAAATCCGACCCCGTCTTAGAAAAGGGGGTTGCAAATGTGTTTTTCCCTCGCAAATGAGTCAATTTTAATAGAGTTTGTATTAGGTATTAAGTGAATTTTAGCGACGGGATCAAAAATCGTCATAAAAGATCTATATTTGCGATGAGATTTAGGGCCGTTATTAATGTTTACCCGTTGATAATGGTTCAATTTTTTATAGTCTAACCAGTAGATATTATAGACAAGGATTTCATATCTAGATCTGAATCCAATTGGTCTAGGTCAAAATGGATCAAAATTAAATAGATCGATTTGCCTGTATTTAAATTATTTTTTTCCCTTTTGAAATAATTATAATTTTGATTAGAGTTAATAATAAGGCTAGAGTTAGTAATAGAGTTAGTTATATTTTGTTATTAAAAATAATGTTAGTTGTAAAATGAAAACTTATGTTATGAAACAAATAATGATGTTCCACTACTTATATCTATTATGCAACTTTGCTTATGAAAATATTTCAGTTTATTTATTGTTTGACATAATTATAAATTTCGAATCATAAATTTCGATTCAATGTATAATGTTATTTCACATGTCTATATTGAGGAAGAGGTTGATTTCAGTACAAGTAATAGGGTAATGAAAAAATAACAGAAATAATGATAACAATATGATATGGTGGAAATGAGATAATTAATAAAAAAAGTAATGGTGGAATGAGAAAGAAAGAAATAAGGCAATAAGTCACCATAAAAGTAGCAAGTGAGACCCTTACTACTTACTAGCTGGGATTACTTATGTAATACTCCCTCTGTAACTAAAAACTTTCAACATTTGTACTATTCACATTTCCCTAAGTAAAATTTCTTAAACTAAGTTTAAAGCAATAACCAACCTAATCAATACAACTAATCAGCCCACCAAACATCAACACCACCACGGCACCACCATTGCTAAGTGCTCACCACAATACCACATGCACCACCCCAACCACCAAACCATCATCACCACCAAATCAACACTACCACATCTAAATCAGCACCACCATTGAGCACCACCATTGTTTATCATTAAAAAAAAATCCACCTTCAAAATTTCTACAGAATTTCACCAAATTAATCGGCACCACCACCCAAATTAATCATTCACCTTCAAAATAATCAGCACCACCACCAAAACAACCCACCCTCAAATTTTCTACACAACCCACCATAGAAAACTCCTTCAAAAAGTCTACACAACTCCACCAAATTAATCGACACCACCACCCGAATTGGTACTAAATCGACACCGCATACCTCCGAAAAAACCACCATAAAAAACCCACCGCCGTCGCTTACCGTCAAAAGCTCACCTTCGAAACAACCACTCAAATCAGCAACAAAACAAAGCCAAATCCGACGAATTGAGAGAGAGGAGATCGATCCTTTTATAGTTTGAGAAAGAGAGAAAGAGTCATGGTGAAGAAGATGGAACAGAGGGCTGAAGACTAGAGGAGAGAGAGTGGGCGACGGAGAGAGCGACAGTGGTGGAGAAGATGGAGCAAAGGACGAAGGAAAGAGGGTGTGACCGGTTGAGGTTATAGGGTAAAGTGGTGGTGGAGGGGAGGGTGGTAATGGTGACAGGGGAGGGGGATGAGCTGAGGAAGAGAGAGAGTGGGATGAGAGGGGAGGGGGAGATTAACAATAATGATATTATGGGGTTTATTATCAAATTATTAATGTTTTTAATAATGGCATTTGTGTAAATAAATTGACTTTATTTTACCAAAAATAGAAAGAAAAAAAATTGTTGAAAGTTTTTTGTTACATCCAAATATAGTAGATGTTGAAAGTTTATGTTATGGAGGGAGTACCTTGAAGTTTGGGCTAGAAAATTTTGAAAATATAAAATATAAATTCCCATCTGTATTTTAAGGAGATTGCTACATCAACCCGGTGGGTAGACTACCTACTACTAATAAAGATATTAAAATATTATTTATTATGGGAGTTGGAATCCACTATCAATACTAACCACAACACGTATTTAGGAGTGTGTAGTCTACCCGGTGGGTAGGACAAGTTTTTTCCGTATTTTAATAAATGCATTAAAAGTTGAAATTAACAAATGCATTAAAAGTTGAAATTTATATTTAATGTGTAAAAAATCCATTGTAAAGTGAAATAAATATATTTTATTTATTTATTATTGTCTGAAAATATTACATAGAAAATTGAAATATGTATTTAATATATGAAAAAAATTTCACATTTCAATGGAAAATTTTCATACAATCATTGTGTAAAACAAATTTAAAAGTGTTTTTCACATTAATTAATGCATTTGCTAATTCTTATGCATAGAAAAACCCTAAAAAATGTCTTTGAAATGTTTTTGAGGGAATTTATTTTCTTTAAGATTGTCGTCTTTCAATAAAAATGCGTTTAGAGTTCACTTCAAAAAATGTGTTCAACAAAGGACAATTAAAATTGCCCTATTTGATACAAAATTTGTCTTCTTAGGTTATAATGACAATTTTAGTATTGCCCTCATGTTATCCTTGTAACCCCGTTGTATTAGGTTTCAAAAGTAATTTTAGATGTTTTGCCCTCTTTAATTCAATTCAAAAAGGGCAAACAAAATTGCCTTCATTGATCATCAACAAAGGCAATACATTTTGCTTTCCTTGATTTAAAACACTTTATTTATTGTCAAATAGGGCAAAGTTTCAAAAGTCTAAGGGGGCAAAATGATCATATTGTCTTCATTGTTAATATCAATGAGTGCAAAAATAATTGTCCTAGTAGGCATCATTAAGTAAAACAATACTAATATTGCCCTCTTTAATCATGATAAGTTGCCCTCATTGTGTTAGTTTTTTGTAGTGGTTTGTGCTTAAATGCGATTAGCTAGAATTTGGTAATTTCAACAATTGATGAATTTCGTTCAAAAAAAAAAAACAATTGATGATTTGTTTTTTTTTTGGGAGCAAAAGGTAAACAATTGAAAAAAAAATTCAAGATCTCTTCATCTCGAATACATATCTTGATTTATGTATTGCTAAGAAATAAGAGAATTTAGCTAGCATTAAAAAATGGATCGATATCGATGTGCGTAGGAGGCCAATGTCCGAAGGACACGATATAATTCTCAATGTGGTTGACTTCACAAAAGACGTGGATATAAGAGGAGGCAACAAAGTCTCGAAGGATGGAGCGAATGTCATCCATAAGAAGCTGAATTTTCCAATGACAACCGAATTTACCATGCAAAACACGAATAACAGTTAAATAATCACTTTAAATAAATAATGGAGGTCAAATTATGTTGCCTAGCTAATTAAAAACCATTTCGAAGTGTTGTGGCCTCAGCAACGAGGTGAGATACATTGCCCAAAAAGAAAGCTTGGGTTGTAATGCAATTACCATGGTGATCTCTAAGGACAACATACACTTGCATGCGCAAAGTCAGTAGTAGCAGAACTATCAAAATTAAGTTTAATCATAGAAGGAGGGCCGGTGCCAATTGACAAAGGAAGAGCCCTGAGGAGGTGGACTAGGGGGGAGGAACTATGCATGGTGATCTACTGAGAGACGGAATTTTCATTCATGAAAATAGGAGAAGGTTTGGGTAAAGATAGCTATAGAGGAAAAAAAGAATTACGAAAAACTAACATGTTCCAAGCTTTCCAAATACTCCAAAAGATATGAAGAACTTTGTCCATAGAGGCAATGTAAGATCCACCGAATAGACTGAACATCAGATCAAATAGAGAGAACCACGGGACAAAAGAGAAATAAGTGGTCCTAAATTTTCTAAGTCGAGAGACAAAGAGGGGGAGGGGGGGGGGGGGGAGGGGAGGGGGAGATCTCCGGGACGTTAGATTTTGACACAATTGATGAATTGATGCATGGACCATCAACAATAGGTCATTTTCGAATTCCCCAAGGAGCATGTCCCAATTATGTATTTTGCAGATGTAATATCCATTTTCGTGCAATTGGATCAAATAGTCCAATCAGACCCAATTACATTGAGCCTAGTATCCCTAAGAGCCTTATTCACTACAAGAAACTCACACAACGAGGGCAACTTATCATGATTAAAGAGGGCAATATGAGTATTGTTTTACTTAATGATGCCTACAAGGGCAATTATTTTTGCAGTCATTGATATTAACAATGAAGACAATATGATTATTTTACCTTCTTAAACTTTTGAAACTTTGCCGTATTTGACAATAAATAAAGTGTTTAAATCAAGGAAAACAAAATGTATTGCCTTTAATGATGATCAATGAATTGAATCAAAGAGGGCAAAACATCTAAATTTGTCTTTGAAACCTAATACCACAGGGTTACAAGGGCAACATGAGGGCAATCCTAAAATTGTCATTATAACCTAAGAAGACAAATTTTGTATCAAATAGGGCAATTTTAATTGTCCTTCTTGAACACATTTTTTGTAGTGATTGGCCGGTGGATTTGATGAAGAGGATAGGATTAGTTATTTAGTTTGTCTCTTATTATTTCTTATTAAATCATTAATTAATCTTTATGGACAATCCTTAATTTTTAGAAGCTAAAATTGAAAGTTAGAGAAAATTTAAGCATAAATTACACCAATTTACGCATAATTTTGTCATAAAATCGAATATTTACATCATTTTAGGAAATATATTCAATTTTTATATGTATTTGATCTGATCTCTCTCTAAAGGATTACATATAACATTACACTTGATTATATTAAAGTATTAAATAATCTTCCACATTTGATCAATTCATGAATAAGCGCGCGCAACATTAACAAAACATTTTAGAGGGAGTAGTAGACACTAAGTCACCCATAGAGTGTACATGGCTCGGGCCGGCACAGTTGCCAGGTGGGCACGACACAATCAGTTTGGTCTAGCCTAGCATGAGCCTGTCAATGGCACGACACGACACGTACAAGAGGCATACTCATGTATATGAGCCATATTTAGACAATATTTTAAAAATATGGGTCGAGTCTGGCACAAACACGATGGGACAACCCGTTAAATAATACGCTCTTTATGCGCAAAATCCATAAAATATAAACACTTACAATTGAAACACGATACATACGATGAATTGGCCCATCACAAATTGTGTGTGTTACACATGAGCTCTGTCTTTGAAACTTGACATGAGCTCGACACGACACACACCACTAGCATGCGGAATGGCATGACAACACATGGGCCTTCCAGCACGACGGTCTGCCTTTAATACTCATCACCCAATCACCCATATACAAAGGAATCAAAATGAACGTGTCACAATTCACAGCATAATGCCATGAGTAATGAGTTGTGGCATGCAGTACGTGTGTAAGTTGCTTCATTTTGGGATCAACTATGGTGACTAGCTATGATGCTTACATTTGGCATAAACCCACCTCTTCGCAGGATCTCTTATAAAAGCATGACTTCGTAGCATGTGTTTTATGACCAACAAATTAGTGCCTCTCATTTCATTTCATTTCATTTCCCTTTATCATCAAATTAAAGCTCCCTTTAAAAATAAATAAAAAATTCTAGCGAAAGTTAAAGATGAAGTCAATGATGAAACCCTATGCAACCCTAATTCTTATTCTTTTGCTTGCGGTGACTTTAGGTACATACAGCTTCTTTTTTAATTCCTAAAATGCTTTAGAATTACTGCTATAATATACTTTTATGAGCATCCATGCATGGTTTTTTTTACTGCATGCCTATTTTTTAATATAAAAAACTCGTTATGGTGTGTTTGGATTGTAGAATTTCATTTGAAATTCTAGAATTGAGATAATTATAGTGTTTGAATCTCCAAGAATTTCAAATGATGAATTTGCCCAAATTCTACTACTAACAAGTAATAGGCAATGAAAGTAAGGATTTCAAATGACAAGGTAAACCATGTCATTTGAAATACTTAAATTCTATAATTCAAATGATGTATTTGAAATGAAATCTATTTTCCCAAACACAACCTTAGGTTAATTATAATCAACCCAACCCGCTAACCCAACTCAAACACGACACATTAATAATGTGTTGGGTTGAAAATTTCAACCCGTTGTCGAATTTGGGTTGAAAAATTCTAAACTGATTATAATCGACTTAACATGATTAATTAACTTTCTTGCTGCTTTCAATGTTATATATTGCTCTGTTTCATAAAAATGGCAACGATTGTTTTTGCACGCATTTTAAGGAAGCGATTTGAAAGTGTAAACGATTAAGTTAATTAGAATATTTTGATATATTAGTAACTTATATTCATATTTTTACTTGTGTTAAAACCATTTTGATTAATTCATTCGTTTACATCCTAAAATCGTTTTCTCAAAATGCGTAAAACTAATATTATTGTCATTTTTATGAAACGGAGGGAGTATATATTTTATTGCACTTTATGCTATTGTGATATAAACTAACTATTATGTACTAGATACTCCCTCTGTCCCCTTTTGTTTGCAACATTTGCTTTTTCACATTTCCCAACATATAACTTTAAATAAAAATATCTGTAAATACATATAATAAAAAAATTATAAAAGTTACAGTATATATTAAAAAAGTACATATCGAGCCGAATCAAATTAGATTTCATTTGACTATATTTTTTCTTATGTGTATAAAATTAGAGTGATTCAAAGTTGTCTAAGTGAACAGTGAAAAAAGTCAAATTGTTGCAAAAATAAGGGGATGAAGGGAGTAGATTTTAATATTCTACTTTGTTGAAATTGTAAATTTTTCATTGTTAGAAATTAACCTAAATACTTTGGATCGTAGAGATTTTTGGCTATAAATTTAAAATAAATGGGTCATCGTGACCTGTATATTATTTTTAGGTCATGTTAGGTTTCAAAAACTCAACCCATTTATTATATGGGTCAGGTTCGAGAGTTGAGGGCACATATCACGACAACTTGAACTCGATCTGCCAACCTGATTTGCCAGTGCTAATTAAAACCTTAAACAAAAATAATATTTATGGCAACCTGAACCCAACCTGCCAATCTGATTTACCAGCGCTAACTAAAACCTTAAACAAAAATGATATTTGAACCACTTATATAGGCTTAATTTAACCATTAATAAATTTTAATTGGTACATTGGCATTTGAATAAATTAGGTATAAAATATTACTAATTAATTGATTAAGTGAATTTATGTCGATTTTTGTCATAAATTTACAATCTTATTTTTATTGTAATTATTATATTTAATGCTTATATAGGGGGTGTCGTCTATAATAACATTATTATATTATATTTAATATTTACATGATGTGTAGAGGAAATGGGTCCAAGGGTGGCAGAAGGGTTGTTTGGAAAAGGGAAATGCAATGTGAAGAGTAAAATGTTCCATGGACCATGCTCAACGGACACCAACTGTGACACCGTGTGCCAGCACGAGGGATTTCGACGTGGAAATTGCCATGGCCTTCGCAGACGTTGTTTCTGTTGTCCTCGATAAGACGACAGCCACGTATATGTACTCTCTCTGTTCCAAATTAGTATTCGTGATTTTGTAATAAAAGCATATATATTGCTCTTAGCTTTAGAGGTTATAGTTTGTAAAATGAAAAACTATATAATGAACAAATAGAGGCTTGTCTTTTCTCCTATTTTTAAAACTTTGTGTGATTGAATGTGATGCCCAAGATGCATTGTTTGCGGTAGCAGATCAAGGAGTAATATCTACCTTTTCTAGAAAAGTTGTTATTTACGACGAAAATTTTCGTCAGTGAGAAATGGTGCTGTAAATGATTTTTCTAGAAACTATAAATGTGACCCCGTCGTAGAAAAGGGAGGTCGTAAAATTTTTTTTCGCCGCGATTCCGTTGTAAATGAGTTAATTTTAAAATTTTAATTTAGTTTGATTTAGGTATTAGGTGAATTTAGCGACGTATCCAAAACTGTCATAATACATCTACATTTACGACATGATTTAAGCTCGTCATTAATGGGCCAAGTTATTGTACTGTGAGGTTAAAATGTGTTTTATAAATTTTATTTGGATCAAATGAACAACACTGTGTGAAAAGTCCATGTAGCTACGGATATTAGCTATGGAACATGAATTATTCCGTAGCTATTAAAATCAAAGCTAAATTAGCTAGTAAATTAGCTACGGACTCATAATTCCGTAGCTAATTTAGTAATCCCGTAGCCGTAGCTAATAATTAATTTTGTTGTTGGGCTTCTATTAAGGGTCCGTTTACTTTGGTGTAAAACATTTTCGATGTAAAATAATTTTCCATGAAAAACATTTTACGTTGGAAAACTCATTTTCATAAAAGTTTTCCATTGTTTACCTACACGAAAAATAAGTTTTACTCCCAAATATGGAGTAAATGTTTCCAATAGAGTGTAAAATGAGTTTTCACCCAAAGTTTTATATTTTATTTTTTCACCCAAAGTAAACGATGTAAAATAGAAAACTATTTTCAGGGAAAACATTTTTCACTCTAGTAAACGGACCCTAAATGGGTACTTATCTAAAATTTTCCCCTAGCTTCATTCTTCGGTATTTACAAATTGAAAAAACAAAAAATGAATATTTTAGGGTTATTATATTCTTACTCTTCTCTCATACTCAACCCTTAAATCTCCTCAATCTTCAATTCATTTTCTTCACAACCTGCACCTCATCCTTCTTCTTCATCAGCTCTTCATCATCTTCTAATAATTTTTAACTACTTTATATCCCTTCTAATTTCTTTTTTCAGATACAAGTGGGGTCAAGGGCGATTTTGAGAATCGATTCCAAAATCTTCTGGAATTGGGAGATAAGCTCTTACCACCTGAACTAGCCCTCACGGCGTTACTCTCATTGATGAGTAGAATTTTGATCTTCTGTTAAAGGAATATATATTCACTTGCTTTACGTACTCACTTCAATTCCCATGAACTAGCTAGGTTAGCTCTAGTGTTGAATCTAGACCGATCCAGATCCTTTTTTTTTAACAGGTTAGATATCCATCCATATCAAATTCCTATCCAGTAGATATATTAAATAAGGATTCCATATCTACATTTGAATTGAATCCAATTGGTTCAAGTCAAAATGGATCCAAAATATAGATTTACAAGTACTTAAATTATTTTGACTATTTTTTGAGATAATAATAATTTTCGATATAATAAATAACTATCACTTCATATCTCTATTGTATGTAGAAAAGTTTAATTTCAATACAGCTAATGTGAAAATTATGAAACAAAACTGACTAAACCAATGCTAACATAATTTGTTGTTGTACATAGTAGAGACTCTAGAGAAAGAATAAAGCGTGAGAATGAGAGAAAAAGAAGTGATGTAGCATATAAGTGATAAGTTAGATACTCAAACTAAAGTTATTCGTGTGTTTGTTCAAATTTTTAACATTAAAATTTTGGTCTTTTAAAAAAAATTGTCTAAGAATCAACGTTATTAATTATCATGCGTTAAACTCGAAATTGACCTAGATCCTGAAAAAAAAAAAAATATATATATATATATATTAGGTATCTTCATATATATGGATCATCACAACAACTCCATGTGAAAAGATATTTTGTATCCATTTGCTACACAAACTATTCATCCATAGCGGTCCTGACCAAAAGTAGTTGCGAGTTTTGCTACCGGAGCAAAAGTTTAATCGATTTTTGTTTATTAGCAAGCATTATTAGCCTTCTATGCAATATAATTGAGCTAGCACTGTTAGCCTTAATTTATAGTTATTTATTGTACTAGGAGATTAGGGTTATTTATTTCTTATTTATCCATTTTAATTCCTTCTTTATTTGTTTCATAGTGTTTGAGCAATTGTATTTTAGTGGTTAGTATTGACTTGTTTTAGTCTAAACTTTAAGTGGAAGGGGAGATCTGGTTGCAGTCTTGACCATCATTCAACTCAACTAAAGTGAAAATTTAAATACAGACGGTTAAAGCTCCAGATCAAATTATATTGGTACTGTAATATAAAAGCTCTTTGAAGTGTAACTGTAACATAATCTCTCTCATATCTAACCTTAATATTCCATTATAAAAAGTAGGTCAAGATAGTTGAGATTTGATCCCATAACCTTAATATATTTGTTAAATACGAGTCTGGCCGCATCCGCAAGAATGAGAGAGTCTAACTATACACAAGCTTGATGAGTTTCATTATAAAATCAATTGGTAATATAAGAAGTAACCACTTGCATGTGGTGAACTTAGAAGGTCTATTCTTCAACAATATTATTATTAGGATTATTCTCATTGCTATATCTGGGAATTAATGTATTCTTAGTGGTGTACTTTAAGTTTTAAAAAATTCCATTGATATACCTAATTAAATTACTAATGTAATTCAATAACTACTACTTTAATGGTAAAAAAATTGTGGACCTTTGATGTAAAAATAAAAGGTGAGATTGATAGAAATCTACAAATTAGAGTTTTTTAAGAACTCTAGAGGATCCAAACACGCTGAAAATTAGTTGAGAATATTGCAAATATGGTCTGATCTAGTAACAATTAAATCTTGCAAAACTTCAATTCCCATACATCAAAACAACTTTACATTTCTTAAGCCTTCTTTTGGGTCCAATGAAGAACAACAAAAGCAAACATGTAAATAGCAACAACATCCCAAGCTAGTTTTTCTCTTCTTGAATTAAGTTTTCAAAATTATCTTCAAACTCAAACAAATTAAAGCATCAATTAGATAAAATACTAAGTTGGAAAGATAAGATATTTTTTCATATAATTAGCAAATTAATCTCAACCATTAATTGTATATCATTTAAAACAAAATAATTATAAAGAACAAATTTATTAAAAAATAATTTTGCCTTAAATTAACTAACAGTTGATTTTATTTTTCTTTCTAAACAATATTAGGGTAATGAAATTGTTGTCAGATTACGTGACACATCAGCTATCAGGTGGCTTAGATGACTAGCTAGACTCAATGACCCTTTTTCATTTCCCTACTCCAACTCCACGTTTCACGTTCTTGCTTCCTTACGGTAAAGCCTAAATAGTAAAGTCACACCATCAAACTTCTTCTTCTTCTTCCATTCTTCTCTGGTACAATGTAGTGTAGTTGTTTCTAGTTCGGAAATGCGTAACCATATTCAATGGGAATTTTGACATTTCACTAAACATGGGAATTTACTTACCCAACCAACTCCCCTTGGTAAGTTATAATTCTTATGTGAACTTATTTCCCCCATTACTAGCCATAGAAATTTATTAAATTCCCATGAATTTAGTGGTGGAATTAAATTCCTACAAATTGCAAATTTATGGAAATTTTTACTTTCCTAATAAACCAAACGACACCATATATAGTCTCACTGACTTATTTTTTAAAAAAAAAATAAATGTAAAAAAAATCAATCCATATCCAAACTTTATGATTCGGTGAACCTAGTTTTCGAAACTTGAAGGTTTATATATATCTGATACGTAGTGGTGGCAGTAAGATGGATAATACCATAAGTCGTGTGGTTGCTTCAAGCATGCATGGATGAGTGAGTGAGTATGATGACAACCAATTTTACATTTGTCATTCACCTCTTCCCTTTCATCTCATATAAATATAACTTGCTATGTCTTTCATTTCCAAAATCAAATTAAACTAATTAATAATTAATACTCTTAATTAAGTCTATCTATTAACCTAATTAAAAATCAAAGCCCTTTTCTTTTTGTTAGTTGAAAGCTATGAGATCATCAGTGAAGCCCTTTGCAGCGTTCATTCTTATTCTCCTCCTTGCCGTGACCTTAGGTACGTACATCTTCCTTCCATTTACTTTACTTCCCTTGCTTAAAATCAGCGTCTTTCTCTTTTAATTGCAACGATTTGACATGAAATAAAAAGGGAAAAAATTTTAAACATTGCAGCTAAAAAGAAACGGATGCAATATATATATTTTTTTAATTGATAGTATCGATGGTACTAAATCTTGATACGAGGCCTATTTATTATCATCCTGACTCAATCTATTAGCTAATACACATATTTTAGAGGGAGAGGATATTAAGTTTCATCTCATCAATCATCATAGGCTATTATTATTCGGTGATGAGGTGGAGGTGGCTCCACTGCTCTGGACCTCACTCCTTTACTTTATAATTTTTTTTTAATTTATTAAAAGAAAATTGTTAATTAAAAATATAGTCCTTCGTCTGTATATAAGAGGCCCAATGTGATAATATATTAACTAAAAAGAAACACTAATTACATCAAACAACGTATGATTTTAGCATGCATTTCCAAATTTTTAAAAAATCTATTAAATGCTTATTATACATTAAATTTTTATCTGGCCGTTGTATAGAGGAGGTGGGTCCAAGAGTGGCAGAAGGGTTATTTGGAAAAGGAAGATGCAACGTTGCTAGTAAAATGTTCCATGGACCATGTTTCAGGGACACCAACTGTGACACCGTTTGCAGGGCAGAGGGATATGTTGGTGGAAATTGTCATGGCCTCCGCCGAAGATGTTTTTGCTGTCCCAGATAGATGATGTTATATATTTTATCCGTCCCAAAATAATGTATAATAGTATAAATATAAACTAGTAATGTACTATAAGATATAGTCTTGAAAGAAGACTCCCTTGTTTAGTATTCCATTAAAGAAATGAACTAGTAGCTAGCTAGAGTGTATATGATTATCTACATATGTAATTATGTATATATACTCATGTAATAGCCTTTGATTTGCTTTATTTTAAGCCTTTTATGTTTATATTAGTAAGCCCATGTTCCTTGAATTGGAACTTGCTATAGTCGTAAAATAAAAGGTATCTGTATGGGAAAATAGGCTTTAATTTGCTCATAGCCTTTGAATAATACAATTTCTTACTTATTTTATGTTACAAGCTATGTGCTTCTTTTTATTTACTTTCTCTGTTCCAAAAAAAATGCAAACAGTCAACATTTCACATATGTCGAGACGAAACTTTGACCATTAATATCTATAATTATGAATAATTCAAAAATATAAAAAGTTGATATTAATATAGTATTTAACGAGACGAATCTAACAAGATCTCACTTGACTATGTTTTTTATTATGTGTAAAGCTCAAAACTTAATCAAAGTATACAACGTGAATAGTGCAAAAAATTGACTGTTGCGTTTTTTTTGGAACGGAGGAAGTATTATTATTTTTTATATAAAAAAAGATTAATTATATGTTGATGATTATGAGTTTAGAATAGAAGATATACTTTTAGCGAGTATTATTACTCCGTATTACTTTTTAGGTACTTTCTAATATTAAACACTTATAATTTCTATTAGTGTCTAATTAAGATGCTAATGATATACGTTGATACGTATAATTCATTGTAAATATGTACATGGTCAAATTAGGAGTCAGACACTTGGACACGTGTACACTTATGAGTCATGGGTACCCGAGCTCGAGTAACATAGTTAATTAACCAACCTTGACGTTACATCAGGCAGGATAAGCTAAGTAATGCAGTAAATTTGAACCAAGAGAGTCAAAATGAATAAACCATAGCTTGTGTTAAAGACATTACAAAATTAAACTACTTTTTACAACTTAGTAACATAAACTCAATGTCAAGAACTAAGCTAGTATCTATTTCCACCATTAATTGCTGCTAGATTATCACACTAAAAGATCAGACACTTAAAACTGCTCTAAATCATACAAAGCTACAATTCTAGAAATCAATTTGTTATTCTTACCCTAACACATACAATTCAAAAACTGATTAGCTTCCCTCTCCAATTCATCTTCATCCTCTTTTTCTTTTTGGTGCTGCTTCTTGTATTATTCCTGCTTCAAGACAAGTAGGGTTCCTTTGTCTAAGTCTTCCATCTCTCTTACCAATAAATGAAGCTGATATTAAGCTTGGTGTATAATTAGCCAAATATGTTCTTGAGAAATCAATCTCTGAATAAGTCTGGACTTTCCTTAAATCTTTTTGTTGAAGATCATAAACCCATAATCCTTCCATACTTGTTGTATCAATCAAAATCTCCCTAGTGGATTTATACCCCAACACATCCAAATATAACACATCGACATTGTTATTCAAATTCGGAACATTATTTATTTTAATTTGAAGTAAATGCGTCCATGACTCATGGTTTCCACATATACTCCTTCATCACCCACACTTCCACACACGACGAATTCGTATTGTCAACAACCACCCCAAGTTGATGTTCTCCATCCACAGTTGCGAAACCCATGATTCGATCATCACCATTAAAATCCGGAAAATTCATCATGTGGTTAAACCTTCTCTTCTTGGCATCAAAGTAGATAATACGATTCATCTCTTGACAAATCCAATGAGCATTGCCACAAAAAACCTTCCACAAAATATGATTTGTTTGGAAGGTTTATACTACGATTTATACAACTACCGCGTTCATGCTTAAATGTCAAGAGCCGCCCTCCAAAAGACAATCTATATACGATCACTATTATGTACTCATCATTCGAAGCATCATAACATAATCCAACTTGATGTTTCTTATAACGATCTATATAGTCGTTGCGTGTTTTTTTAAAAAAATTAATTCATGTACTCTCCGGTCAAAGGATTGCACAAAATACATGTTATGTTAAGTAATAAGGCAATTAAACCATTGCAAGTGCCAAGAAACATATCAATGTGATTTTGTTTATAAGGGTCAAACGTGCTTATATTGAAACCAGAGAATGTTATTGAATTACTTTCGCTTTCATGTATGTGATTATGATTATCAAAGGTATAAATGCTCAACTTTATGGAATTACGGTTAAAGAATATCAAGTGATTACCGCCTAATCGACGGTTGATTGTTTCTTGTAAAAATTGAGGATTAGAGATGATCGAATTCCACGTCTTGCAAACAATCTTGAAAATAACCATTGATTTGAGAGGTAATCTATGGAATATCTCTTGAAGAATATCTTTATGAAGATCAAGTGATTGTTGATGAATATCTGGAATCTGCCCTTGAGAATTTGAATTTGAGATATTGATGTCCGCCATTAGAACAAGAAATGACTCAAATGAGCTCTTCAAGACCAACAGAACAAAACAGAGATGATAAGAAATTTTTTTTTTTTTTTTAATAGCATCGGAAAAAAAAACGTAGTCATATAAATACTTCTGACTCACACAGTACATATATATCAATAGCAATGGCTAATAGGGATAAGGAGTATGAGTATTGTGTAGGAATAGCCTTAGACAAAGTCCAACAACCGAAATCCGATCTAAAACTGGGTTTCGATCCGAAAGGACAATCTGAAACATTATCTAAAATTTGAACTAATTTGATCCATTCGAACTTTATTTGGTCAGAAACACATCCGAATTGGATTGATAAATTCGAACGCACCCGATTCGAAAACAACCTGATCTAAACTCATTGGATCCAAAATATATCAATTTATAAGTATTTTAGACCATTACTTAGTCTTCCCTTCCAATTCGGGTGGAAAAAGTTCACCAGAAAAGATCAGTCGGATAAAGTTCGCAGGAAAGGTTACCCAGAATTTTGGTACGGGAGTCGGAGTCGAAGCACTATTCACATTGTAACTTTGACCCTATTTAATTTTATATAGGCAACAAAAAATATAGTCATATGGAATCTCTTTTGATTCGTCTTGAAATATGCTTTCCAAATATATAATTTTTATAGTTTCTTTTGTTTGTATAATTAGAGATATTAATTTTGATAAATGTAAAAAGGTAAATAGAGCATTTTTTTGAGATAGAAGTAGTAGTAATATCTCTATTATATAAGCCAAGGGGGGAGCCATGGTGTCCCCCCTCGAAAAGTCCATCTTACCCCTAAAAAACTTTCTAAAATCTTAATTTTTATCACTCCTAATTATTAAGGAAATTTATTACAATTTTGGAACTTTTTAAAATGAAAATTGTACAAAATATTAACTTCAAAAAAATATAATAAAAATACCAAAATTCATATTTTTAAATTCTCTATATATAGACATTCATATTGATATAGTTCATCAAATAAAAATTTTACATTTTGATTATTGTAGAAATTTGGTAGCCAATAGAATATGGTAAATAAAACTTTTCTTTTGTTTATTGTTGTGGGATGACCAAATGAAAGGAGAAAATTTGTTTTTGATTATGTGAATGAGTGTGAATTTGACACATTTTTCAATTTTCGAACAAATAACCTAACCTTTATTTTTTTGTTTGTTTCGACAGATTAATATATGTATTTAAAATACAATCGCACGCAAAGCGTGCATGGGAGGCTAGTATATAGTAGTAGAGGGGTAGTAGTAGTTGTAGTCAACCCGATTCAAATATTCGAACCGGAATTTGATTTCGTTCCGAAATATCATCCAAACTTAATTTCGGTCTAAAACTCATCCAAATAGACTTGATCCGAAACCACTCGATTTGAACTCATCCAGTCCACTTCCAATGTAGCCATGTTTGAATTTTGTCACACTATATTGTTTTTTACCACAAATTATGCTATTAATTTTCTTTATTGTTTCCCATCAAAAGTTTCCGTGAACTTTTATTTTATAAAAAGTAAAATAAAAACCAAGCAATTTTCAAACTTTATTGGACCAATGATAATCGAAATTAAATGACACACATTATTGTATATGATAATAAAATAAGGACATTGCTAGACCTATCCGGTAGATAGAATGTCCAATACTAATAGAGATATTAAAATATTAGGAAAAATTCATATAAATAATCCCAACTATTGGACGTCTTCCAATATTAATCCCAACTATTAGTTATTACAGTATAATCCAAACTTTGGGGGTTGTTTTATGATATTAGTCCATTGACTTATTTAACGTATTGTAATCGGTCACCAATTCATAAATTATTCGTTATCTTTCCTCTTTTCTTATTTATTGTACTTGATTATATCTTCCTCCCTTTTTACGAAGGAAATCGGAGCCGGTTAAAAGTTAGTATGGACTAATATCATAAAACTATCCCCTTAGTTTGGATTATAGTGTAATAACCTATAGTTGAGATTAATATTGGAAGACCTCCAATAGTTGGGATTATTTATATGAATTTTTCCAAAATATTATTAATTGAATTCCACTATCAACATTAACCACAATACATTATTAATAGTAGGTAGTCTACCTAGCTAGTGGATTAGACAAGTTTTTTCCGTGAAACAGAGGAAAATCATCTGAGCTATCTATGTTCATGTCATTATTAGATTTTTAGTTCGATTAAACATTTAAACCACTCTATTATACGCATTGAATTGATACATATCATACTTCATACATTATTACAATTTACAAGTAGGATTTTTTTTTTTAAACAAAACAAAAAAAAAGTTGTCGTTCCACGGCTTAGATAGATAGATAATGGTTAGTTATGAGCAAAGGTTACTGGATCGAGTTTTCATTGTTGAGCCTCGCTGCAGCCGCTACTGTATCGCCAACTCCGCCTAGGTTGCTTTGGCGATTAGGGTTATTTCTCAACTCCGCTGCAATCACCTTTTCTGCATCTTCAACCATTGCCGGCTTGTCATTTTCCAGTTTCATTGTTGCATCCTACACAATGTACATACTGTTGTTAAACTTTCAAACTTAATTTATACTCTATCTGTTACAAAATATATAACTGTTCTACTTTGACCAAAAAGCCTTCACAACTTTGGTCAAAGTGGAGCAATTATTTTTTCTTTTAATATGATGATATGGGTTTTACTGGGACTTGATGTTCGGCTCTACTGGCAAGTTACCCGATCCAATTTAGCCAATACACTCATTTACGATGATAAAAATAAAGAATCCTCATAAATGAGTGCATTGTAAGGCGGGGACAAAACTTCAGGGGGTGGGTAGGGGCCACACCCCCATCAATTTTGAATTTTCTATAAATTATGTTAAAAAATTGAAAAAAAAAAGATTAATTTATATATTCGACCTCTTTAAATATAATTTTTTTTTGTTATGCCCTTTTTAACATATATTTCTGGTTACACCTGCTGCTGTAAGAACAAAAATTAATATGAAGAGATATAAATACTCAATTAAAAGGACGGATGAAGTACGTACCGTAAGAATATCTCCGAGGGTGGTCTTATTTTCATCAACAGCGATTTGTTTATTCGAAGCCACAGCGGATTGAGCCAATGACCCAAGCCCATAGGGAGGAGGGTCACTCCGGCCGGTGGCCTGCATTTCCGCAGCCTGAATGGCAGCGGCATCGGCTTGAGTAACGGGTTTGTCCCCTGCATTCATTGCAGTCACCTCTAAAGCTTCTCCTATGGTCACTGCTTCAACCTCCACCGAAGGTGGTGGCCTTGCCTGGTTCGGGTTTACATACCTTGCTACCACCTGCATTTGTATTTTGTATCATCCATGATCAGGTCAGTGATGACGGTATATGGTATGCACCGATGTACCTCCATTCTTTTGGCACACGCATGTTATGTTATACACCTTTCAAATCACCAACAATATAGATTTTACTCGGTCCGTCCTTAATTACTTGTTATATTCCATCTAGCACAATTTTCAAGAAAAAAAGCATGTGAAGTGATAAGGTCCATTAAAAAGTATATAAATTTATAAAGAAGATACAAAAATAAGGTAAAGTAGGTTAAATAAATAGAGTAAATGACAAAAATAATGGTTGAATAAAAAGAAATTAATTGAACCCACGTATCAAAAAAGTGAATGTAACAAGTAAATTAAAACACTCAAATAACAAAAATTTAACAAGTAAAAAAAGGACAGATGGATTATTAGTTTGATGTATTAAGGGCTCGTTTACATTAGATGAATAGAGATGAACTAAACTGAACTGAATTGAAATGTATTAATTAAACTAAATAGAGATGAACTGAACTGAATTGAGATTAACTGAACTGAACAAAACAAAAGAGAGAAAAAGAGATAAAAAAAAAATAATTCTTATTTGTTATGTGGGACTATCAGTTCTAGTATGATAAAAAGATTTCCCTAAAATGAATAAAATACTACCTTCCTTTATTTTAAAATGCAACGATTAGATTTTTTTTTTCTTTATATACTTTATGTCAAATCGTTACATTGAAAAAGAAACGTAAGTAGAATAAAGGGTATCAATTATTATTAAACGAATTTCCATTCGGTTAAAAAATATCTTTCGAATTTTTAGGGAATGTTTGGATACAAATATTTTATTTGAAATGATGGATTTGAGTTAAATTACATGTTTGGCAAGTATAAAAAATTTGGAATTGTATTTGTCCCAATTCTCAACCTAAATGTTTAACAAGCAAATGTTGTGTATTTCAAATACTTAACAAAACCATGTCATTTTAAATTCTAAAAACAACTAAAACAAATAATTGTCATTTGAATTGTAACATTTCAATTTCAAAAATTGAATTCGATCATCAATTTGAAATGAATTCCACATATCCAAACACTACCTTATTTCATAGTGACATATGTCTTATAAATAATGACGATAGAAATGAATTTAATCACCCCTTGACTTTGCAGAGGCGGTAGCTGTTGAACCGTTGTTCAGTATGCACTCTTTTGCACAAATGGTGCATTAGGATAGTTGGTTTCTTCCCATTTATTCAAGTGGCTGCTCATCCAGTATCAGCCCCCCGCCCCAATCGCCCTTTTCCTGAAATGAGTAGGTGATCCAGTCCTTTCTTTCACCTGAATCCCTTCCAGTGCTTTAATTAAGAGCTCAAGACTAATTAATGCTAAAAACGGATTAATCGCAAACACCCTATAGCTATTGCAGTTAATCCATATCTGGAATTAGGTAAGACGAAGGGAGGAGTTGATAGATATGAAATGCTTTTGTTATTGGCCAAAGGTTTACTTGGTTGCTTAAGAAGGAGTGCTAAGAATGTGGGAAGAAAAGAGGAAGGGACTAATTACACCATTGCCGTTCCTAAAGTCCGGAAATGGAAGCTTTTCTCAAGAACGTCTACTCCCCCTCAGAATTCCCACAACCTATTCATCCGCTTGCCAACCACCTGCTCATTCCAGGAAAAGGGCGATTGGGGCGGGTTGCAAGTTACTGGACAAGGATGGGGCCAGTAACTTGCAACCCGCCCATTTCAAGTGACATAGTATCAAAAGTTTTCGTTTTCATCAAATCTACCACTTCCCAAGGGAAGGTAAATCATGATATAAAAA
Source organism: Salicornia ramosissima (assembly GCA_951394345.1). Classification (NCBI taxonomy): domain Eukaryota; kingdom Viridiplantae; phylum Streptophyta; class Magnoliopsida; order Caryophyllales; family Amaranthaceae; genus Salicornia; species Salicornia ramosissima. The sequence continues at coordinate 3,700,146 of OX596237.1, forward strand.
AATACATGAAATAAAAGCAATTATATTTTATATTACTTCTTCCGCTTCATATTAATGGTTATGTTTCTATTTTAAATATTAAAGTACATATTGAGACGACGAATCTAAAGAAATCTCAGATGATGATTATATTTGTTTACTTATATAAAGCACAAAAGTTACTTAGATACTTCGTAATTCATTATAAATAGTGCTTAAATTATAAACGTTGAAATTATAAATAGTGCTCAAATTAATCACCTGATCACCAATAGACTCGGTAATAACACGATGACCGTCAACCTCGGTCTGTGTAACAGCAACACCGTCAAGGGTGGCGGTGTCGGTGCAGGCACCACGAGGGACCACCTGAGCTTGGACATTCCTAGTGGCGGCGGATTGCATGGCGGCTGCGGGACCACCTTTAACGGTGTGGCCTAACACTTGGGACTCAGCAGACTGCATGGTAGCAGCATCTTGGGGTGCAACTGGTTTATGACCAATCTCCCCAGAAACCGAGAATACATCCCCATACTTTATGGGCTTATTCTGCGACATCCTATCTAGTATCTAGTAGCTTGATGTATTTGTTTGATGATAGACGACGATATGATGGTTACAATTGAGTTATACTATAACTTATACATACAATTCAATTGATATATATATATATATATATATGGTTTAAACGGTGATTTGCTTTATCTATATATATCTAATTTAATTTTATTAAGATTCCCACGCCAGCACACCATGTTTTTCGTCATTGCATGACATCTGGATTCCGGCAACTCATCATATTTTACAATTCATATTTTCCGTCACTATAAGGATTGAGGTCTGAGTTTTAGTCTAGTGGTTAAAGCTTGCGAATATTGAGCTCGAGGTCTCGAGTTTGAATCTTACCGCATACATTGGCGAGGTTTCTATATATTTTCCTTGTAAATGCGTGTCAGCCAAATTGAGACGGTTTTGAGTGTCAAATTGTGTTTTCCAAAACACTCCTGCTGAACTAGTTAATTAATAAAGGGTGTTGTGTTAAATATAGCTTACAAAGTACTTACTAATTATAAATCCTACATTTTTCCAAAATCTGTAAATATATATATTACTAAAACAGAAACTGCTAACATCTTAATAAATATTTTCTTTTTCAAAGTTTTCACTCTATATTATTGAAAAAATTATATTTATTTATGTTTAAATATAAATATTTGTTTAACTATAACAATATTCAATCTTTACTAAAAAAATTATAAATGATTTTTCGTGCAATATTTTTTTAAAAATCATGTTTATAATCTAATTACAAAATTAAATTAAATTTACATAACTGTAATATAAGAATGTAATATTTTTCAAGATGGTACATTTTCAAGTGCACTATTTTTTTTTTTTTTTTTTGACATCAAGTGTAACTTTCCCATAGATTAAAATAAAAAACCTAACATTAATAATATTTATACATATGGGCATTGTTTATTCATTTTTCTTCAAAATCGCTCATGTTTATTTAGTTTTAAATTTGAAGGAATAATAGCTTTTCAAAATATGTTGAATAATTAAAAATTAAAGTAGGAAAATTACAACATAATTACTTTATAATATTATAATTAACCATAATAACAACAGTGTACGTAATTAAAAATTCACAATTCTTTATTCTTACAAAAAAAAATTATTATATGAAATAACATAATTAGAAAAAATATAATCGTTAAATATTTAAACATTCGAATTGTGATTACATCTATCATTATATCTATATTTCAAGGTAATAAAACTATTTCGTACTATTCTTTTCCTTAGTTTTGACTTTTGCTTACACAATATAGATCATCAGTATAGCGGATCTAGGAATAACATTTAGTGGGGTCAAAATGTGTTTTATAAACTTTATTGGGTTTAAGTGAAAAAAATTTAATGATACAAAATTAAAAAAATAAAAAAAATTATAGGTAAAATTTTTCTTTATTCAGGTCCAAGTGGGATCAAGGGACTGCACTTAAACCCTCTAAATCCGCCACTGTAGATCATTTTTATTAAAACAAATTTTAACAATTATTGTTTAAAAAATTGTGCATCGCACGGGTGCTAACCTAGTGCCCTTATATTCTGGAAACATTTCAACATTTTAATTTGCACTCTTTCTCACACAAGCATGTCAGGAAGGCCATGAAAAAAGACAATAACGGTGGAAGATGAAGCTACGATGACCTACGAAATCCATCCATACATATATCAACGAAAACATCCCTAATGGATATATACCCTGGCCAAAACATCTAAACATAACACCGTGAGCATGGCATTCATGCAAACTCCGTAATTTCATTGTAATTTTAAGTAAATACCTCCATGACTCCTGATTTCCATACTCCTTCATAACCCACACATCCGATCCACACACGTCGAATTGTTATTCCCAACAACCACCCCAAATTGATGATCTCCATCCAAATCAGAGCCGCGAAACCCATGATTCGACCATCTCCATTAAAATGCGGCAAATTCATCATGTATTGTGGTTAAACCTTCTCTCTTTGGCATCGAATTAAGTAGATAATACAATTCATTTCGTGATAAATTCAATGAGCATTGCCACAAAAAAAACCTTCCCAATTACCGCCTAATCGATGGTTAATCGATGTATACATGCTCAACTTTATGGAATTACGGTTAAAGAAGATCAAGTGATAATTACCGCCTAATCGATGGTTGATTGTTTCTTTAAAAAACTAGATAATAATTCCACTTCTTGAAAACAACCATTGATTTGAGAGGTAATATATGGAATATCTCTTGCAGAATATCATCATAAAGATGAAACCATAGTTGACATGCTCCCACGGATTCATTCTTGCACTCCATTGATGATTTCGATTCAATGACTTGAGAATTTGAATTTGAGAAATTTTCCACCATTAGAACGATAAATGACCTCTTCAAGATGAACACAACAGAGATCAAGAGTCACTGTAAACTTGAATTACCAGAACAAGATTGATACTTCTTTAACAACCAAAAAAACCTTAATATCAGAAGAGTTATTATCGAGTATACATTAATAACAGAATGAGTTACTGTATCACTCTTATTTATACACCCATCCACTTCTTGTAATTTTTTATTGGACTTTTTTGTCAGACAACACATTGTAAAAAAAAAATTGGTGAAATTTGATATTTCCGGCGTTGACTACTCTTTTTCGGTGTTTCACTCTTCTTTGGTAATGTCCAATTACTGCACACCTACTACACTTGGACACTTGGTTTTTTTTTTTTTTTTGCTCCTTTTCACATGTTTTTTTTTTTTTTCTCTTAATCTTCACCCTGCTCATTTTCTTCTTTGAAGACCTGTCTATCATTCTCTATATATGTGTACGAACTAATAAAAACATGACTCAATGCCGGAAAAGAGTTGTCCATATCGAAAATACAGTCAACGTTTATCTAACAAAAAAAATTAGGTTTAAGATTTTAAATTCCGAATTATTTTTTAAAAGATTTTATCTTGCAAATAATATTTTTAAATTTTTTTTTTTATTTTGGAATGAACGTAGCAGTAGCATCGTCCGAAAAAATACGTAGTCATATAAATACTTCTAACTTACATAGTACAATTTTATTTTCCAAAGCCCAGTAGTTATCAAACTAACTTGCATACAGATGTGAGTCTTAACATAGTAGTTATGTCTTTTGAACGTTGAACCTGAGATCTCAAGTTCAAGTTCTGGTACTCCATAAATTATCAAACAAAAAAAAGTTTTATGAATACGGTTACATAAACGGAGACAGGTACGAATGGGTACGTAATATGCTAGCTTGAAATGTAACACTCCGTCCTTACAAACACCCCGTCCTTAAAATTGTTACTTTTAAAAGAAGTAAAAATGTCGGGTATTACATGAAATATATGGGATACGGGTACGTGAAATAGATATTATTAAATAGTTTTAACATTAAGAAATTTTAATTAAATTTCAATATATATCATTTGAAATATTTTAGTTTAATTATTATACTAAGATAAGAATTTTCTTTCCAAATTATATGAAAATATGAAGAAAATAATTAGGTACATGTCAAAACTAATAATGTTAAAATAGTTTTAAGTATCAGATATCCTAAAAGTAGCGTATCAACATTCGATACATGTACGACTAACTCCACCTAGATGGCCAATGATCGAGAATAAGGGAGTGTTCTGTTGGAATAGCCTTAGACAAAGTTAATCCAACATCGGAAATCCGATCCGAAACTGGGTTTTAGTCCGAAAGGACAATCGGAAACAATATCTAACATCCAAACTAATCTGATTTTATCCTCATTTGGTCTAAAGTTCATCCGAATAATACGCCCGATTCGAAACAACCTGATCTAAATTTATCGGATACAAAATACAACTAACATTATTTATAATAACAAATACAACTAACTCTAATGATAACAAAGCTTAGTTATTCTAACCTTAGTATTAACTCTGATAACAAATCAATTTAAGAGTATTTTAGCCATTACTCAATTTTCCCTTCCAATGTAGCCATATAAGGTGAAACAATAGATATCAAATCAAATTAACAATTATACTAATTGCATAAACACAAATATTATTTGCGCATGATTGATGATCTAGAAGAATAAATATAACAATAAAATCTTATCACAATTATTATCCCCGAGCTAATTAATATAAAATCACCCAATCTAAAACGATTCGATCATAAGTGATCCAGTTCGAAGCAATCTGATCTGAAATAGCCACTATATGTTCTTCTCCGAAAGCTCCATCCGATGATCCGGTCTGAATATTACAATGATCCGAATAAGGGGTTAAACCTAAAATGAAAATGCTTATTTGATTTCATTTGTAACACATACCGTTGTTGGACATGCATGAGTACCCGAATCCGAGTAACATAAACAAGCCTTGATGTTACAGCAGGCAGGCAAGCTAATTAATGCAGTAGATTTTAACCAGGAGATTCAAAATGAATAAAAATCATACCTTAGCTTGTGTCAAAGACATTACACAATTACATTAATTCTTACAACTTAGTTACATAAACTCAAAGTCAAGAACTAGTATCGATTTCCACCATACCAAGATACTCTGAAAAACTACTCTGTAAAATGCTAAGGTCTTATATCATACAAAGCTACAATTAAGCTATTAACACACCTGACCTATAGTTAAAGAAAAATCTTCTAGAAAAGAATTTCTTATTCTTACCCAAATTACACAATTAAACAACCACTAGTCTGCCTCTCCAACTCTCCAAGTCATCAATTAGTTGATGGAGTTCATACTCTAGCTCTTCATCTTTATCCTCTTCTTCTTTGTGGTGCTAATTCTTGTATTCATACTTCAAGATGATTAGGCTTCCTTTGTATAAGTCTTCCATCCCTTCTACCAGTAAATAAAACTGATATTAAGCTTGGTTTATAATTACCCAAATATATTCTTGAGAAATCAATCCTTGAACAAGGCTGAACCTTCCTTAAATCATCTTCTGAAACATCATAAACCCATAATCCATCCATACCTATATTAACCAAAAGCTCCCTAGTGGATATATACCCCAACACATCTAAACATAACACCTTGACCTTGACATTAAATTTCAAATTCAAATTCCGAAGATTGATTTTAATTTTAAGTAAATGTGTCCATGACTCCATGATTCCCAATTTTCATACTCCTTCATCACCCACACATCCAAACACAACAAATTCATATTGCCAAAAACAACCCCAAGTTGATGTTCTCCATCCAAAGCCGCAAAACCCATGATTCGACCATCTCCATTAAATCCCGGCAAATTCATGCGTTTGAAACTTTTCTCCTTGGCATCGAAGTAGATAATACCAAACTCGTCGTAAATCCAATGAGCATTACCACAAAAAATCTTCCCAATTCCTTCCACAAAATATGATATCTTTGGGAATATAGTTCCACGATTTTTCCATGTACCAAATTTATGCTTAAAGCTCAAGAGATCCCCCCAATGAGACTTGGCTACGATCACTAGTATGTACTCATCATTTGAAGCATCATAGCATAATCCAACTTGAAATTTTAAACTACAAGTATAGCTGCCCCAAAATTCTTTAAAACAATAATATGTGTATTCTTCAGTAAAAGGGTTGCACAAAATATATATTCGACCAATTAAAAAGGCAACTAAACCGTTGCAAGTCCCAAGAAGCATATCCATTTGATCTCGTGTGACACAATTGGAATAAGAGAATGTTATCAAATTACTTTCGTTTTCATGTATGAGATGATTATTTTCTTGATAACCTAAGGTATACATGCTTAACTTTAGGGAATTGGGGTTAAAGAAGATAAAGTGATGATTACCGCCTAATCGAAGGTTGATTGTTTCTTGTAAAAATTGAGGATTAGAGATGATGGAATTCCAATTCTTGCAGATAATCTTGCAAGAAACCATTGACTTGAGAGGTAATCTATGGAATATCTCTTGGAGAATTTCTTGAGGAAGCCATTGTTGAGATGCTGGCACTGATTGTTTCAGAATTTTACTTCTTGGGGTTCTTATCCTTGCAAATGAACTCCAATCTGGAAACACAGTTAAAGAATTGGTCGAATAATTTGATGATTGGGATTTAGTAACTTCAGAATTATTTGAATTGGAGATATTGTACGCCATTAGAACAGGAAATGATAAGCTCTTGAAGAAAAGCAGAACAGAACAGAGACGATCGAACAGACACGCACAGTAAACTTCAATTACCAGAATTGGATTGGGCTCCTCATACCGGGAAATGGCTAGTAAATCAAATTGATTTTTTTAGCAAACATATTAAATGGTATTTTTATAATTTTGTTGAAAACAAATTACCAAAACACCCCTATAGAGTTGGTACTCGGATCTCTGCCACTAAAGTTTGTCATAATTACCTTAAAATGTCATTTGAGATACAAACTTTGTATATCAAATTAATTTACTGGTCATCCCTCCCTGATGCCTTGAATTCTTGAAAGAGCTTAAGAAGCGTTGAGGTGTAAACACTGTATTGTTAGAAATATTGAATATATATATATATATATATAGAAAGAGGATCAACTAAAACAGAATGGGTTATTATATCACTCTTGTTTGTACATATATACTGTATATGCTACCTAAACTTTTTGTTTTATTTTTTTTATAGGATAATGCGTGGGATACTAGGCCTTGAAACCGGGCCCTGCTGCAGGTCACCCAGCCCAATTTTAGCCAACACACGCATCTGTAAGGGGGATAATAAGGAATCCTCGCAAATGCGTGCGGTGAAAATTGAACCCAGGACCTCATGCCTGGAATTCTAAAGCCCTAACCACTGGGCTATGACTTGATCCTCAATATGCTACCTAAACTAGCATTAACTAGTTTCCCGGGAAAAAAAAAAACCCCTCCTATAATTTAATTTTATTTTTGTTGGATAATGTGGGTTGTACCTTAAGTCGAATACTGCAAGTTGCCTCGCTCAATTCGACCAACACGAGCATTCGTGAAAGAAAAGATAAGGAATCCTCACAACTTTGTGCAGTGAGAAACGGAGATGAAAAGCAGCGGCAGTGATGGAGGAGATGAAATGGTGGCCGTGAAGGGTGGTTGTGGAGAGTGAATGTCAATGAAGTGAATTTCAAATGATAAGGTTTTAGATGAAATTTGAAATTCTGAAAAATGTTTTATATTTTAAGTGAATTGGAATTGGGCCAATTTCAAATTCAAATATTTGGATTACCCAAACAAGATAATTGGCTCATTTCGAGCATTTCAATGAAATGCTCAATACCAAACAAGCCATCATGTTAATTCTTATTGGGTGGCTTTCATGGCCTTCAATTCCACCTTCACGGAGAGAATTGCCACACTCAAGAACAAGAGATTAAACTCAAGCCTTAGATAGTTTTTTGGTTCTAAACAAAATGTCTATCCTTCTCATTAAACTCCAAGGTATTTATAATATATGTAACCATAACTAAAACTCCTAATAAAAGATTCTAGAAAATTCCTAACATTCTCCTAATTACATTTATTTTCTAACTAAAAATCTGATTATTACAATTAATGAAAAAAAACAAAAACAAATATTTTATCCTCCCTAATTTACATCATAATTACCGTGAATGTTTTTCTTAATTAATCCAATCTGGTATTCAATTACACATCAGATTCTATCTTACTGCTTCACTCTAAAGTTACTAGCCTTCTATGCATGTTTTGCGTGCTACGATATTTTAAATGCATCTATTAATCTGTCTAAATAAAAAAAAAGTTATTTGTTCGAAAAATTGAAAAATCTGTCAAAATCACACTCATTCATATAATCAAAAACAAATTTTTCCCCTTTCATTCAGTCAACCCACAACAATGAACAAAAAAAAGATTTATTTACCATATTCTATTGGCTACCAAATTTCTACGATAATCAAAATGTAAAATTTTTATTTGGTGAACTATATCAATATGGATGTCTATTTATAGAGAATTTTAAAATATGAATTTTGGTATTTTTGTTTTATTTTTTTGAATTTTATATTTTGTACTATTTTCATTTTAAAAAGTTCAAAAATTGATTAAACTTGAATTTTGGTAACATAGACTTTTCGAGGGGGGACACCATGACTCCCCCTTGGCTTATATAATAGAGATAAAATTCACGCAATAGAAGGCTAGTCATATAAACTTTTTATGAATTTTGTTACAAAAGTAATATTATATGAAATTTAGGGTGCGTTCTCTTCACCTTACAAAAATAAGTTTCAGGTTTAATAAGTTCAGATAAGTTCCAATAAGTTATATCAGGTCTAATAAGTTTCAATAAGGTCTAATAAGTTGCAATAAGGCTCAATAAGTTCCAATCAAATCTAATAAGTTCTAATAAATTCTAATAAGTTCCAATCAGGTCTAGATTATTATTTTTAATTATTGATTAAATAAAATTAATTAAATTAATAATTACCTTAAAACACTCATACACAACATAAACCAAATTTATTTTATCATTCTTGTTTTATAATTTTTTAGAGAAACCAATCAGAGTTAAATTATTGAATTAAACTATTTTTTTATATTATGAAATAAAACTTATTTATTTATTTTGGGTTTGATTTAATTTTGGTCCAAATTTAAACTTTACCCATCCTCCATATTATTATTATTCAATCCGTTCTAATTTGTTAATTTTAATACAAGTTAATTAAGAAAAATTAAATATGTAGATAAGTTGTTATTGGAATTGATAATATTAATTAATAATGAGTTTGAAAAAAGAGATATTAAATATTATTAACTTCTTGAACGTAATTCAACAATAAAAAAGAACATAGGTTCAAATGTATAGAATATTATTATTATTATTATTATTATTATTATTATTATTATTATTATTATTATTATTATTATTATTATTAATTTATTTTATTCAATCATATAAAATACATTCCAATAAGTTTCAATCAGGTTTAATAAGTTTCAACAAGGTCTAATAAGTTCTAATAAGGCCTAATAAGTTCCAATAAGGTCCAATAAGATCTAATAAGTTCCAATAAGTTCTAATAAGTTAAATAAGGTCTAATAATTTACATAAGGTCTGATAAGTTCAGATAAGTTCAGTTCAGATAAGTTCAGCTCAGATAAGCTCAAGTCTAATAAGTTGAAGAGAACGCACCCTTAGTTGGATTTACAAAAGTATTCAGTTAGATTTAATTACATTTTTGTCTGTAAATCACTGTTAAAAAACAAAATACAGCAGCACAATATTAGATGATCCTTTCAAAAGAAAAAACTAACATTAGAAGATGGATGGAGTTAATCATTTTTTTAATTTTTTTTTTTTGAGAAGGTAGAGTTAATTACTTTGTATGTAATCAATTTACTGAATTTAGTTATATTGATTAACAAAGCTAATTGATATCTATGACAATTAACAATCTCGAAAACAAGCAAAACTTATTAATTGAATTGTTTCCAAGAAAATTGCAAAATAAATTTCCATTGTTTAGTACTCCATCCCTCACAAAATAACTGCAACGATTTGACATAAAGTAGAGAAAAAAAATCAAATCGTTACGGTTAATATGTTACGGAGGAAGTACCATTTTTTTTTAAAAAAAATTGAAAAATTGAAAAAACCAAAGGAACAGTTTGAAGGTAAGATAAGGAAAAGAGATGTAAATAGTTTTCAATTCATTTTTAAAAATGAAAAAAAAAAAAAAACGTTTTATCATTGTAAACAATATTTTACTCCTAAGAAAAATAATTTTACACTATTTGAAATCAAGCAATGTAAAATAGCCAAATTAACACATTTATTGGATAGAAGTAATTAGAGAGAAAGGAAGAGAATGAAAAGAAGCAAATAAGTCTACTTGTTTGAAAACATAGGTTTAGAGAAGAGAGGAGTTCCCTCTTTTCATACACCAAAATTGCTGAAATTTCCACCTTTCTCCAAAATTCACACCCTAACACATTACTCCAAAATTTAGATTTGGACAAATTTCCACCTTTCTCCTCCCTAGCTATTTCCCCTTCATCTTGTTTTCATTTTCCTTTCATATTGATATCCAAACATAGTGAGTGCTATAAACACATTCGTCTTTCTAGAATTCTAGGTTCATGTCCACAATTTAACCTTCAAATTGTCGATTGAATGAAGCTATTAGGGCTCTTATGCGTAGCAAAAGAGATAGAGAGTGCCAAAAACGAAGGATGGTCTAAAGAAGGATGACAGATTCCAAAACAGTTCCCTTGCTACATAGGCGAGAAGGGCGATTTACTTTTCACATCTAAACAAAAAAATAGAGAAAAGACATCTTAAACATGGCTGCTAAAGCCCCTTTTCATTAGTCACCAATATTATTTGTGTCTGGACTTGAAACCACCAAAAACTCCACATCTCCAAAGAAGAAGAAGTGAAAAATGTACAAGAAAAAAAAACATAAAACAATTCTTTGACCTAATGCACAGCCAAACAGAGGACGATCAATATAAGCCAATCGTCCAGTAGAGATGGAACACAAAAAATAAACAATCAAGCTTATTAGGACGGAGGTTGGTTAAGGACAGCAGCAGTGGCTATAGCTTCAGCAATGCCACCAGGCAACACCGACTCCTTCGGAGAGTCGGTCAATATGTCACTGACAAGGCCATCAACATCTCCTTGTAGCTCTGCTGCTCTTACCCTCTCTGCATCCCTTGGTGATACTGGCTTGTCACTCTCTAACTTTGCTGTTGCATCCTACACATTCAACCCCACCCCCAAGATTCAGTATGAGCATCTATATTTTCCTCAACAATAATGATATAATACCCCAAATAAACTACTACATGTCTGTAATTATCACATTGCCTCAATTTTCACTCTTAAAAAGTGGGGAGTTGGCATGGTTTGAATACACACTAAAGATTCCCAAGTTTGAATAGACATTAAATGTGGTATGCAAATCTTGGTGAAAGTTGATTATTGTCACAGTTAGAATGCTAGTTGCATTCTACAAATTGACTTTCCCCAAGATTGATTACAAACTGATCCAAATCATCCTCAACAATTACTAATTAACATCCCATATATATTAGCAACATTAGTCTTTCCATTTGGAATTAGTTACTGATCCAAATCATCCTCAACAATTATTAATTAACATCCCATATATATTAGCAACATTAGTCTTTCCATTTGGAATTAGTTGCTATATTGTCTCACCACTTCATATCGAAAGACATGGCAAGAATTCACAAAAACAAACAAGGGTATGTTCTTTTCAACCTTTTTAGACTTGAAATTATCCAAACTTATTAAAACTGATTAAAACTTATTAAGCATATTAAACTTGATTAGCTTTGATTCTAAGATATAATTTACCCTTATCCCACCTGATTGGACTTAATTGAACTTATTAATCCTGATTAGACTCGATTTTAACTTATCTGAAATGAAACTTATTAGAAAAATGTATGGAAATTGTTGATGAATACCCTCCAAGGCGTGGAATCTACACTTTCCTTCTAAACTTATTCGCCCCAAAGATCACCAGGTTACCGCGAAATGTTTAGTGAGATACAATGGAGAAAAACTTGTATACTCTATATGATCTTAGAGTATACCTTAAAAGGACTTTGTGTTTAGTTATGTGTTTAGAACACACTTAGTATAAGTTTGCAAGAGAATACTAAGTGCAAGCAAGTTGTAAGAAGTGTAGAGAATTCTGAATAATTTTTGGATACTTCAACCATGAACTAAACAAACCTATTTATAGGCACATATGGCAAGAGGAATCAGCTCAAAAGAGCTGAACAATCACCTCCTTAAAGCTCAATAAAATCAGAATAATGGTGATTAATTTGGAGCAACTAACACCTTGGAAGATGCCATTCACTAGGCAACCTTTCAAAGTTCTGATTTTAATCACCTTAAATCCTTGTTTAATACTGCAATGAAGCTATTAAACACATGCTTAATACGTACAAGCATCCTAGGCAAAAGCATACGAAAAATCGAAAAACTGTTCGAAATTTCCAGAAGCAAATCGCGAGTCGCGAAGAAGATCTCGCGAGTCGCGACCAGGCTCGTGAGTCGCGACCTGGGCTCGCGAGTCGCGAGACTCTTCTGTCTCGTGGCTCGTGATTTGTTTCTTTCCAGAAACTTTTCACGAGTCGCGACGGGTACTCGCGAGTCGCGAGATACCCGTTGGACTCGTAGTTTCTCTTTGCCTAATATCCTCTTTCCTTAGTTCATGTAACCAAGCCCATTTAATCATAAATGTTCCAACAATCCTCCTCCCATTTATGATATAAATGTTGACAAGCTTAAAACCACAACATGCATAATCAAAACACAAAACACATGTTTATGCATAAATAGAAATGTCTTAAAGATTGAATTCCTACTTAGTATATGCACACTTTACAATAATTCCATTTGGTATAATAGACTATGCTTTGAATTATACAAACACTACAAATTATTGAAGATACAATACACATAAACACAAACAAGTCAACTTTTAACCCCCTACACCTATGTCGCCATGGTGTACGTATCTATTCATGAACTTTTCAAGCAAAGCCTAGACTTGATGAAGCGGCCAAACTTCTCGCTCACATAGGTAGATCTTTTCGCACATGCTCCTGCAATTTGAGCCAATTACAAAGATCTATTAAGAATTGAACCAATTCAACCTCCTTTACATTGCAGTAAACTTAGCACTTACCTCGGGATGTAATATCTTCAAGTGCTCACAACCTCAAGTGAAAATCTATCCTCGTTGAATTTGAGATCCAATGTCTTATTGAACGTCGAATTGAGTTTCATTTCATTAAGGTTGTTCAATAGGCTTTAAACCCATCCCTAAATTCATTTTGTTCAACAAGTCCCTTGGCAAAGGTTTTGTAAATGCATCCGCCAAATTACCTTGTGACCGAACAAAATCAATGGTTATACAACCATCTTTGATCATCTCATGTACATAGCTATGTCTAACCCCAATGTGCCTTGACTTGCCATTGTAGACCACGCTATAAGCTTTGGCAATTGTTGCCGCACTATCACAATGGATAGCTAGAGGTGACATCGGTTTTGCCCATAAGTCGACCTCACTTAAAACATTCCTAAGCCACTCCACTTCTTGACAACATGAAACAAGAGCAATGAACTTCGAAGCCATTGTGGAATCGGTGACACATGTTTGCTTCTTAGAGGCCCAAGAAATAGCACATCCTCCAAGAAGAAACACCCATCCACTTGTGGATGAAAAATCCTCCTTATTGGAGATCCAACTTGCATCCGTAAACCCTTCTAAAATAGAAGGCTCACCGGTATATGTCAAACCAAAATCTTTGGTTTTCTTCAAATACCTCAACACTCTTCTTAAAGCTTGCCAATGTACCATACTAGGATTATTAGTAAATCGGCTCAACCTCCCTATAGCAAAAGTTATATCCGGTCGTGTGCTAGTCATAGCATACATCAAGCTTCCAACCAAGCTTGCATACTCCAATTGAGATATTGGAGTACCACTACTCGGAACCAATTTAATATTAGGATCCATCGGAGTAGCAAAATGAGTAGAAACCGACTCATTAAACCTCTTTACCACTTTCTCAATATAATGAGATTGTGTTAAGGAAATAGTGCTTTTACCTCTCACAATTCTTATACCAAGAATCACATCCGCTTGACCCAAATCTTTCATTGAGAAGCTCCTTGAGAGAAATGCTTTGGTTTTGTTCACTTCATCCAAATCAGTCCCAAAAATAAGCATATCGTCAACATATAAACAAATTATAACTCCTTTACCGTTGTTAAATTTGCTATATACACACTTATCGGATTGATTTATTTTAAATCCATTAGACAAGATTACATCATCAAATTTTTGATGCCATTATTTAGGTGCTTGTTTTAGGCCATATAAAGATTTAACTAATTTACAAACTTCGTTTTCTTGTCCTTTGACTACAAAGCCTTCCGGATGATTCATGTACACTTCCTCCTCCAATTCACCATATAGGAAAGCCGTTTTCACATCCATTAGGTGAATTTCAAGACCATGAATTGCCGATATAGCTATCAAGAGTCTAATAGTAGCTATTCTAGCTACCGGAGCATAAGTGTCAAAATAATCGATATCATATTTTTGCCTAAAACCTTGGGCCACTAACCGGGCCTTGTGTTTTAATATGGTTCCATCGACCCTTTTCTTCTTAACGAAGATCCATTTACAAGCAAGAGGTTTACAACCCGGAGGTAAGTCCGATAAAACCCAAGTATTATTACCCATTATTGAATCCATTTCATCATTCACGGCCTCCTTCCAAAAAGCGGAATCATGAGACTTCATAGCCTCACCAAAGGTTTTCGGATCCTCCTCCATATGGTAAACATATGAATATTGAGTCTCAATAGACTCCCTTGACCCTTCAACTAAAAATAGTTGAAAATCCGGTCCAAAGTTTTTAACTTTTCTAGCTCTTTTACTTTTCCTAATTTCCGGAATTGTAGTATCATGATCTTTATTTAGATCATCTACATTCCCGGAACTAGTACTAGGTACCATGTCCTTTGGTCTAGGAATCGATGAAAACCGAGTTTCATCAAAAATTGCATCCCTTGACTCTATCACGGTATGTATAGAGACAAAATCATTATGTTCAAGAACATAAAACCTATAGGCATTGCTATTCTCCGCATAGCTTATAAATATGCAATCAATCCCTTTTTCACCCAATGTTTTACGTTTGGGTTCTGTCAATTTGACAACCGCCCTACACCCCCACACCTTAAGGTATATAAGATTAGGCTTCCTTTTGAACCAAATTTCATATGGGGTATCCTTGTTCCCTTTATTAGGAACCCGATTTAAGACATAACATGCGGTAAGCATTGCCTCGCCCCAAAATCCGTCACTTAGACCCGAGTTAGATAACATGGAATTAACCATTTCTTTTAAAGTCCGATTTTTCCTTTCCGCCACACCGTTACTTTGTGGTGAATATGGCGCGGTTGTTTCGTGAATTATACCAATGGAGTTAAAATAATTTGGGTCATAATACTCTCCACCTCTATCCGTCCGAAGTACTTTAATTTTTAGATTAAGTTGTAATTCCACTTCGGCTTTATATATTTTAAATTTTTCTATGGCCTCATCTTTGGATGATCATAAAAATGTATAACAAAACCTCGATGAATCATTAATAAACGTTATTACAAATTTTTTATTACCCAAAGAAGGTGTACTATGAAAATCACATACGTCACTATGCACCAAATCAAGCAAATTTGTTTGTCTTGTCACACTATGGAATAGGGTCCTTGTGATTTTATTTAACATGCATGTCTTACACTTCTCTAAATTCAAATCGAAAGGTGGGATTAACCCCAATTTAGACATGTCATACAAACGACGATAATTCACATGACATAAACGATTGTGCCATAGAGAAGAAACATCAAGCAAGTAAATAGAATCAACATTTTCATTATTTATGTGGAATTTGAACATTCCATTACAATAATATCCTTGACCTACATAAATACCACCTTTAGAAACAATGAACTTATCGGACTCAAAAACAACCTTAAAACCAAATTTATTCAAGATACCCCCCGAGACTAAATTTTTCCGAACTTCGGGTACAAAAACAACATCTTTTAAAGTTAGTGTTTTTCCCGAAGTTAAACATAATTCTACTTGACCTATACCCTTGGCCTTTACCGTAGAATCATTACCCATATACAAAATTGGCCCATTATCCAAATCTTGAAAAGTTTTGAACAAATGCCGATCTTTGCATACATGTCAGGAGGCTCCTGAATCAATCCACCAAGAGTTGTCAACCTGCACAACATTAATTTCAGAAATCATAGCAACAAAATGAATAGGTTCATTTGAAGCTACTAGTGCAACCGTACCTTGGCTAGGATCACCCTTAGGTTGATCCTTCTTCCCCTTCTTGTTCTTTGAAGGGCAATCCCTCTTGAAGTGAGGTCCGCTACATATCCAACAAGTAACCGCATTTCGCTTCTTGTTTGTAGCATTCTTGGGTTTAAAATTCTTGTTGTTGGATTTCTTTGTCCCATTAGACACACCAACCTCTACCATGTTTATGGTAGTTTTTTGTCCATTATTATTATTATTATTATCCTTGTCCTTGTTCTCTTGAGCCCGGATATTCTCCTCAACTAAGAGGTGACTACCCAATTGCTCCATGGAAATTTCTTCTTTTTTATGTTTTAAAAGATTTTTAGTATCTTTCCATGCCGGTGGTAATTTATCAATTATAGATGCAACCGCAATGGCCTCATGCATCTCCATTCCGTGAGCCCGGATTTGATTTAAAATGTGATGAATTTCATGGAATTGTTCCATTATTGAACGATCATTAGTAATTTTAAAGGAATTAAAATTGCTAACAAGAAATTTCTTACTTGAGGAATCCTTGGCGATGTACTTCGCCTCCAAAGCATCCCACAATTCTTTAGCACTCTCTACATTTTGGTAGAGATCGAACAATGAGTCGGAAAGAGTGTTGAGTATATGCCCCCGGCATATGTAGTCATCATTCTCCCACTTAGTCCTTTTCCTTGTAGTCTCGGCCGGTTCCGTAGCTTCACCCTCCTTGGGACAAGAAGTCATCGGGGTGGTAAGAACGTATACCACATTGAGAGTTGTCAAAAGAAAATGAACCTTCTTTTGCCAACGACGGAACCCCACACCTTCAAACCTTTCCAACTTTTGAATGTTCATGGCAAGGTCTTTAAGAGTAGACATCTTTCTTCGAATAAGTTTAGAAGCTTATTAGAAAAATGTATGGAAATTGTTGATGAATACCCTCCAAGGCGTGGAATCTACACTTTCCTTCTAAACTTATTCGCCCCAAAGATCACCGGGTTACCGCGAAATGTTTAGTGAGATACAATGGAGAAAAACTTGTATACTCTATATGATCTTAGAGTATACCTTAAAAGGACTTTGTGTTTAGTTATGTGTTTAGAACACACTTAGTATAAGTTTGCAAGAGAATACTAAGTGCAAGCAAGTTGTAAGAAGTGTAGAGAATTCTGAATAATTTTTGGATACTTCAACCATGAACTAAACAAACCTATTTATAGGCACATATGGCAAGAGGAATCAGCTCAAAAGAGCTGAACAATCACCTCCTTAAAGCTCAATAAAATCAGAATAATGGTGATTAATTTGGAGCAATTAACACCTTGGAAGATGCCATTCACTAGGCAACCTTTCAAAGTTCTGATTTTAATCACCTTAAATCCTTGCTTAATACTGCAATGAAGCTATTAAACACATGCTTAATACGTACAAGCATCCTAGGCAAAAGCATACGAAAAGTCGAAAAACTGTTCGAAATTTCCAGAAGCAAATCGCGAGTCGCGAAGAAGATCTCGTGAGTCGCGACCTGGGCTCGCGAGTCGCGAGACTCTTCTGTCTCGTGGCTCGTGATTTGTTTATTTCCAGAAACTTTTCACGAGTCGCGACGGGTACTCGCGAGTCGCGAGATACCCGTTGGACTCGTAGTTTCTCTTTGCCTAATATCCTCTTTCCTTAGTTCATGTAACCAAGCCCATTTAATCATAAATATTCCAACAAAACTCACTCTTTTAAGCTAAGGAGAATGCACTCTAACTTCCAGCAATGTTTTGTTATTTCTGAATTGAATACCATTAACTTCAGAAAAGAAGACAATCATAAATCATTACCATATTCATATTCCCTCCCATTTCAAACTAGTGCTCACTTCTCAGTTCTCACAGCATCTCAACTCCTTGTATTGCTATCAAGTTTTTGCAACAAACCTTACATAATCCCTTCATATCACCAATTTCAGGAAAGAACATTCTAGAGAGCTTATAATCAAAAGCATTACTATATTTAAAAACTATCTTAAGGTTGATAAATTTCCAATCGAGGGAGACTGTATCTTTCATCAACAATTTAAATCCCTAATCTGAGTTTATAGAGCTACAAAACGAATGATCACAGAAATTGAATACAATCATTAACAAAACACAAACCAATTTAAATGAATGAATGAATTAGGGTTAACATCATGATGTATAGTGCCAAACAATTCGCAATTCCATGATTCAATTTTCAATAGTGCGATTGCAATCAGGAAAATGAAAAGAAAGATGAAGCGATAATAAGGAAATGAAATAAAAGAACAAACCCCAATAATATCAGAAAGAGTAGTCTTTTCGTTATCGTAAAGGCGACGAGCATTAACCATGGCAGCAGACTGAGCTTGAAAGCCAATACCAGTTATTGGGGGAGAAGTTGCACCAGTAGCCCTCATCTCTGCAGCTTGAATTGCAGCTGCATCACTTTCATCAACGGGTTTGTTGCCAACAATGTCCGCAACCACTTCTAGTGCTTCTCCAATTGTTATGGCTGGTTTCACTTCATCGTTTTTCCCTTTTGATGATTCTTCGTTTGCCATTTTATCCTTTCCGAAGAACATTCAATCGTGTGCTTATCAGAGGGTTTTATGGGGGGTTCAGAGAAGTTTGTCGAGATTGGGGGAATTTTGCAGTGACGATGATCATAGATGAGGAGATGTAATTGATTAATGTAGGTTTGGAATGCCGCTACAAGATGTTGACAAGTGTCAATCTGTTGAATTCGAAGTCTTACAAGTGTTAACATTTACAAACTTCACAACCCTGCAACGGCTCTGCTTCTTTTCCCAAAAAAAAAAAAAAGGTGAGCAAAAATATAGGACAATGTCCCAAACTTAATGTTTTCTTGTAGGTTCATTAGAAGAGGTGTAGCTTGGTTCGCAGAGACAATCTCGTGATTCTTTAGTTCATGAGTTTGAGATACTTCCTCCGTTCCAAAAAAAAAACGTAACAAATTAGGATGTATAGATTTGTAGACATTTTTTTGTTGTGGGAATAGAAGGGATAGAGAGAGAAAGCGGATGTGAGAGATAGAAATAAAATACTTACAAAAATAGAAATATTAAAATTGTTGTATTTATTTTGAAACTTCCTGAAATAGAAATTGTTGCATTTATTTTGGAACGGAGGAAGTATGTTTTCTTTTCCTCTCTTAAAAGGAGGGTAACGTTAATGTGATATTTAGCATTGGAAACTAAACTTGGGATTTAAATCAATTTGGACTAGGTAGGAACGAATTCGAAATCGGTTCAGCGAATACCAAGTGTGGTTTCTTAAATAATGACATGGTTTGGTTCGATTCTATTTCCAAATTCAATGTTGGGACCTAGTATTTGTTGGGTTCAAAAAAAGGGTTTAGTAAAATTTCATACTATTGGGAATCATCATAATTTAGAAAATATTGTAACTATTCAAAAATGGAGAAAGTAATTTTTTTAAAGTATTCAATAAAAAATTGTATTTTAAAAAAATCTAAATAATTATATGAATTTATTAGTAGGTTAACATGTTGTTAGAGTTAGTTAAATTTGTTACCATAGTTAAGTTTATTTTACTAGAGTTAGTTAGTTAGTTTTTAATAGTTTAAATAAGGTGTTCTCTCAATGTGTATTTTGTATTTAATGAACTTACAAACTGAATGAATTGAATTTCGTATTCTCTCTTGCTTTTAGGGTATCAGAGCTATATCTCTGATAAGAGATTGCTTTTATGGGTACCTAGAACTAGAACAGTTCTCGTTTCTTTTGATTTCGGGTGTGGATTATCTGTACCCTTTGAAGTAGTTCCAATTCCAAATATTCGAATCCGGTCGAAATCGTTTCCAAATTTAGACGAACTAGGTACCTAATTGTAGCCAACCTTTATAGTATCCATGTGAAATGAGTCATGAACTAGATAGCAATCCACCAAAATATGGAAATATTTTTGCTTGTCTCTTCAGACAAGGTCTAGCATTTTAGTAATCTCACATTCGAGTAGTCATGTTTAAAGGTATTACCTTTAAATAATGTGTGATTAATCGTACATAGTCACATTAGCACTTTATGTTCTCTTATTGGACCCAACATTTTTTTCAAAAGAAAAGGACCCAACTTAAAATTTTATTATTTTTTTTTTTTTTTTTTTTTTGGTAAGTAAACAAATATATTCCACCCAACTTAAAATTGGTTGTTCTTACCATAGTAAACTAATAACCTTCTACATTTCTAAACTATTTACAGTGTAATTTTTTTTAAAGACCCATTTAAATTATTTTTGTTAAAGTAGCCGATGTTAAAAGTGAGATTGTTCATTAATTACTCAAAGATGAAATTGTTAAGCAAAGATCATTAAAAAAAACATAATACTTGATGCATGTCCTAAGTCCTTTTTATTGCAACAAGTGAGAGTTCACAAGATATGACGATGCTACATTTTGACTATTGTCAACCTTTATCATAAGTGTGAGTCTCTTTAATGTTATGTTAATCATAATTTTATCACAAAAAAGTTATAATCTTTATATTAAAAGAAACTATTTCAAAGTAATATCCGTTATATATTTAGGTCTTTTTAATTGGTAACAAAATCATTTGTTGACATTTGCAATTACATTTCTATCTTCTACCCCCTCCTTAACACATTAACTGCAATAATTTGACATTTTTCTCTCTACTTTACGTCAAATTGTTGCAATTAATATGTTACGGAAGGAGTAATAAACAAGCAAGTGTAGTGACTAGAGAGTAGAGACTAGTGGCAAGACCATATATGATATATCCCCTTGGTTTAGGGGCATAATACTATTTGCTTAAGATATTCCATTTAACTTTTCTGGTTAGAGAAATACATTATGCAATACACCTCAAAGGCTCATAGTAACAAAACCATAACCGGCCTGTTTAAAATGAGATCACCTTACACCACTCTTGTGGAAAAACAACACCCAAAAAAGCAAGAAATGTAGACCAAAATACACTTAATTATCAGGATTATTAATCTTAGCTGCTGATTCTACAGCCTCTGCCACACCACCAGGGGTGGTAGACTGCCTTGTACCATGGCGGCGAAGCTCTTCTTCCCCCAAAAGTCCTTCATAACCGCCTCGCAGCTCAGCTGCCTTTACGCGTTCAGCATCCTCT
This sequence comes from Salicornia ramosissima, assembly GCA_951394345.1. NCBI lineage: Eukaryota > Viridiplantae > Streptophyta > Magnoliopsida > Caryophyllales > Amaranthaceae > Salicornia > Salicornia ramosissima. The sequence goes on from OX596237.1 coordinate 3,721,675, forward strand.
TTTGTTGCTTCCTTGTCACCCGTAAGCATATTCGTTGCTCCCTATTCAAAGTTTATTTGAGTTTAGTTACCACAAACAATTAAGCATAACATGTACAACAGATCTTGCAATAATAATCTAAAAATTATGCATTCATTGTTACATTAAAAAAAAAATCTTTATAGACTTATGTAGCAGAGTGTTGAGATCGGACGCTAGGCTTAAGACCCTGAGTTTGAACTGCACACACGCATCTGTGAGAATATTTTGTATTCACCTTACAGAAACGTGTATCGGCTAAATTGGGTCAGATGGATGACCTACAATAGGGCCCGACTAAAGTTCTACTAACACCAACATTACCCAAACCCTGACTCTTGCAATGTTCAAGCATATTTGTTGCTCCCTATACATAGCTTGAGTTTAGTTACCACAAAAGATTAAGCACATCATGTACTAACAAATCTTGCAATAATAATCTAGAAAATATGCATTCATTTGTTACATAAAAATAAAAGATATTTAAGGACTTATGTAGAAGAGTGTTGAGGTCGTAGGTTAGTGACAAACATCTTCGAATACTGAGTTTGAACCACGCACACACGCATATGTGAGGATTTTTTATCTTCCCCTTACAGATATGTGTATCGGCTAAATTTGATCAGATGGCCTGCAATAGGGCCCGACTCATGTTCTACTACCACCCACATTACCCAAACAAACACTTAGGGTCTGTTTACTTCAACTGAATACAACTGAACTGAATACGGCTAAAAGTAATATTTTATAAGAGAAAAAAATTGGGAGCTGAGTTAAACTGAATTTAAGCTGAAGTAAATAGGTCCTTAAGGAGTGTAATAATATGTCGTGGGGATACCTCGAGGATTTCGTACAATTTGGTCTTGTCCTCATCATACTCCAACCGAGCATTAGCCGTTGCACAAGCTTGAGCTTCAGCACCTAAGCCAGAACCAAGAGCAACATCGGTTCCAGTGGCAATCTTCTCTGCAATCTGTATGGCAGCGGCATCAGATCGATCAACGGGTTTATCACCTATAGCCTCAGCAACTGCCTCCAATGCTTCCCCTATTGTTACCCCAGTTCCCTTTTGGGCTGAAATTCCTTCTATTGACAAAGCTGATAAAGCTGATTCCATTCGCTCGTGTGCTAGTTGCGATTCGTGCCATGGATTACCTCTCACCTTTTGTAAGAATTACGCATATTTTCTAAGAATCAAAGCTATGTTACAACAAATTAAAGTACCGTTCAAGCTTGCAGGATTTTAATAATGAAAAATTGAAAAAGTAATTAAGGGACGAATTATTGATTTTGGGTTATGGATGTAAACATGGGTTATTGATTTTAATTTTGGAAAATTATAAAAAATAATTGTGGAAGTTTTTAGTGCAATTATTGTAAAGAATAAATGAATTACCTAGAAAGGGGGGTTAACGTGTTGTTCCGTTTTACATGTTCAATAAATGCATCAAAATTAATTCCAAAAAAAAATATAGAGAGATTTGAACTTGTAACTTCTAATACATGAGTCTCTTTCTTTTACCACTAGTCTATTTAAGTTTTTTTTATTTGTAAAGAAAATAATATACAATTTGAGACCCTTTGTGTTGTCGTCCACCCCGCACAGGCCTAAAACCGCCTCATAGAACAGACGGTAGGAATTCCATTCCATATTCTATTGAAATTTAGCATTTTTCAACACAATCTTAATGCCTCAACAGGATAAATTTACATATGTAACACTAATTTTCTCTTTCACCATTCTTTCTCTTCCTAAAGACAACATTGAAGGCTTTTGAGTGAATCCATTGTTTTAAGATGGTAAAGTGTACCGACATTATTCAACGCTCCTAAAAGGAAGGAGATATGAGGATTTGGAAAAAACTTAGTCTACCCACCGGGCAGGTGTAGCAATTTCCTGATGATTTAGAACCGGAAGTTGAAGCAACGAACGCTCATTCCCCGAGTAAATCCCTTATTCTAAGGATGAATGAGATTAGCCAAAGGCTCCTTCGACCGCCATTGTTTGGTGGATTATTTGTTGTCCTAAACAATTTTCTCTATTTTCCTACTCCATTCCATATTACTTCAACATTTTAGAACATTGAAAATTTCACACTTTCGAATGCATAATTTTTTTTAAAAAAATGTCACTGACTTTATTTTTGTAAGAAAAGAAATAGATCTTAGTAAAGTACTCGTTGACACAAATCTAACATATACAACATGATTTCACGTGACCATGTTTTTTCTAAGAGCGTTGCCCTATATCTAAAGTTTGATAATCTAAAGTTTGACAATTGTTGTGAGGGAAATAATAAAGCGCATAACTAACAATACAGTGTGATTTGTGAGACTCCTCTCACAAAAGTTGTCATGTCAATTTTTTGCGGTTATTTACACCAACATACAAGGAATTCCCCTTTTTCTAAGGATCAATTTAGAAAATGCAATCTAAAACAAGATTGTGAATAATGTAAGAAAAAAAAAAAAAAACGTTTCTCATTACCAAAGATTGACCTGAAATTCATCTAAACTAAATTAAACTAAATGTTAGACTCACCAGAAGCTAAAATAAAACCGAATTTGTCTCAAATAAACTAAAATGAGATGCAAGAGTTTGATTTTTGAGAATAAACAAGGTAAAGATTGAAAAAGAAAAAAACCTGGGGAAGAGAAGAAGAGGAAGAGTTGAGAGGAGGAACAAGGCCAGCTTGAAGGTTTTTAGCAGCAGCATGAAGCATGAGAGAAGCAGGACCATCTTTAAGAGTCTTGCCAAATGCTCTGTTTTCAGCAGACCTCATTGCCGCCGCATCTCTGGGTGATATTGGTTGCTCCGCCATTTCACCAGACATCTCAAACACATCTTTATATTTTACTGCTCCCCCTCTTCCTTCTCCTTCTTCTTCTCCTTTTCTTTGTCTTTGTCTTTCATCTTCTTCTTCTGCCATTACTCTGTTTCAACTTTTCGATCTTGTTTTTTTTTTCACTTGTCTTTGTAAAATTTGTCAATTTTTATTTGATGCTATATTTCTATTATGTTACCAGCCTCTAATATTCATTACATTTATTTTTTATTACCAAGTATTACTCTTTTTAAAGTGAAAGAAAAAGTAAAAACAAGCAAAGAATGTGTGCAACATTTTGTGTTTGACAAGTGGTGGTTTCTATTGTGTGCTTAGTGTCAAAGTGTTAGACATAAAATAATAGTCTTTATTTAATACGAAGTATTGTCGTGTATTGAATATACTATACTTAGAGCAGGCTCAATTTAATCAATGCAGACATCTGAAAGAGAATAAAGAAACCTCACAAATACTTGCGATCAACTTAATTTCACAAGGTCACAAGGTCGATTCTTGATAACTTGGTTTATTATGTGTTTTTCCTCCTTATTTTGTATGGTTTTATTGTGCTAACCGTGCTCTTAGGAGCGGTTTTGCTGCTAATAAGTCGGTTTGGAGTGTTTTGTGTTTTTTCCTTGTCCTTGACAGGAATTAGTTAAAATCTGCTCTAAAAAGACTGAAAATCATCAAATTAGTTCGAGCTGTATCTGGGAGAGATTGTTTCAAGTTTTGGCAAGCTTCGGAGCATTTTTGAGGAGCTTTGCACAAACCCCGATACGGGGTGCATGTACCCCGGTACCGGGGCCAATGCTGGCAACTCCAACTACTGCTGCACCACCTTGCACAGACCCCGGTACGGGGTGCATGTACCCCGATACCGGGGTGGTTGCTTCCCCTATTCCTCTACTTCTTAACTTGAAGCTTGATTTTTCCAGCGTCTGCCCCGGTACCGGGGTGCATGTACCTCGGTCAGGGTTGTTGCACGACATTATGCTCGATGTTTTACAAAATCTCGAATTTTGCTCCAGCGACAACCCCGGTACCGGGGTGCATGTACCCCGTACCAGGGCCGGTGTTCGAGGCTCCGTTTAAGCCCAATTTGCCTATAAATATCTATTAGAATCCCTTGTAACTCCTTATGCATTCTTTAGGTTTTCTTTTCTGCTTTTAGGGTTTCTTTCTCTCTCTTTTATTGTTAAAACACATTAAATTCTATTAAATTCAATTCAATCCAAGATTTAATCTTTCCCTGAATTCTGGTATTATTTCTTTCTTATTTATTTATCCTTTTTATCATGATTATGTTTATTGCTTTAAATCTTTCAAACATGTGTGAGTAGTCTTTTAGATCTAGGGTTTGAGAAAATTATGTTTGAATGATTAGATTAATTGAATATTTTGTTCTTTAATTCATGACTAGTTTTAATTCCCTAAAATCTGTTTTGATCATATAAATTTGAGTAATAATCAAGTCGGTAGCCGAAAGTTGAAAACTTCATTAAGACTTAAGATTTTAGGCAGATTTATTTAATAAAGTGCGAGAGCCTGTTATGTAAATCTGTAGATCTAATAAATTGCGAAAACCTGTTAGATCTTGGTTAGAATTCGTTAATGAATTATTGAATATTGGAATTCAATTAGTTTATGATTTCATTCATAAAGCCCTAAACCCTATAATTTCCTTCATTCAATTAATTACAATAAAAATTCAAACTTTATTTTCTACTCTTTATTTATTAGTTCTTTAGGTTAATTAAATCATAAAGGCTCTTTACATAGTTCATACTTTTTAGTAATAAAAGGAATTAATTTGCTTCTATGTGGATTTCGACCCTACTTATCACTGCTACATTAGTTCTGATATTTTGGTTATTTTTGACGGGTTGTGACGCCCTGTCAATTCTCGCCCCCCAATCCCCACACCCCCTCCAATGGGGTTTAGAGGGGGGTTGTGCTCCTAGGAACCCCCCTATGATATCTCGAGCAATACCATCTTGGTAGTCCTACTATAGGAGTAATGTGCTATGACTTAGTGTATCTCATGGTATTTTAAAAAAAAGTATATCCATGTCTGTTTTATATATTAGTTATTTTAGGATAAAATCAGAGTATTGAAATAGCCAACCATAAAAAAAGCCTTGATACACCTCCGACCTCCCCCGAGTACTACCTATAAGGGAACAATAAGCCCTGGGGTCCCAAGCTGGTGCCTCTTATGCTCAATTTAGTACCAAGAAGCCAGTGTAAAATCAAGAGAGAATATGGGGAGTAAGGAGATGGAAGAGTGGTTTGCTTTTTTATCTCTCCCAAGCGAGAGCTGGGTTCGACTCCTCATCCCCCCTTCTGAGATAGGAAGGGGCTCCCCGTGCACCTTATTAGTAAAAAAAAAAATCAAGAGAGAATATGGGAGAGATTGTATGAGAGAGAGAAAGAGAAATTGAGTGAGAGTTTGGACTTTGGAACGGAAATGCAATAATAATTTTGAAAAAACTCTTAAAATATTTGAAATTAAAAGTAAAACATTCTAAGAATTGAGATGAGAGGATATATAACAATAGTTTTTTGTCTAATTTAGTAGATTTGTTTGAAACGTATACAGTTTTTTAGCTACACTAACTTCTTTTTTTTTTGCAAGAATTAGCTATACACTAACTTACAATGCTTTTAATTTACTTTTAAATATTTAACCAACAAATTAAAGTAGATTGATGGTTAAAAGCTTGCATTTTATTAAAAAGATTGTGGTTCAATTTCCATCCAAAACAACATTTACATTTTAATTGAGATTCAAAAAAAATGTTTTTTATACATTGAATCATACATGTCGTAATCAGTGGTGAGGCCACTATTGGACATGGTGGGTCATAGGACCCACCATTATTTGGCAAAAAAAATAATTTTTTTAATTATAGTTAATTAATTAAATAATTATTCTATACACATACATCTAGTAATTATGAGAAATATGTTAAATGCTTGTTTAGTTTCTTATTTAAAGTATGATGTTCTTCTAAAATGTAAATATTGATAATATTATTATATACCATTTCAGAATATGAAAATTCGAAGAGAATAAATGTACTGATTTTGAAATAGTTTTAATTTGTTTGTAATAGTTATTTTGAATTTTTAGAATGTGGTTTATTAATATTTTTTTTCCAATCTATATATATTTGACGAATACTGCTACACCTATTAAAATTTTTGGGTTCGCCCTAGGCAGTATTACATGTTAATAGGCAAATTTTAATTTTGTTTTAGCATTGTTATTTGGTACTGACCATAATATGTATAGGATTTTCCCAGCTTGGGATGCAAGTGCGGTGGGGCGGGGCGGATATTGCAATTGATATCCCCATGCGACCACCTACTTATGGAATCCCCATCCCCATAGTGGGTATAGTTTCTATTTCCATCCTCGCACTGGTAGGGATATATATGGAACCATCTTCACCCCATCACACAGGTGGGTACCATACCCGTCCCACCACTCTTTAAATACTCGTCCCAAATTCGTGTGATCCTTACTACAACTTGCTTAATCCCCACAAAATATCTAACTTACAAGGGTAAAAACAGGTCCATAAAAATAAAATAAAAAATAATAAAATGGCTTCAAAATATGTTATCCATTTTCTTTTCAATGTGTTTAAGTATTCCATTAAATAAGTAAAAATAAATTCATACAAAAGATAAGGCAGGGCGGGGCGGGGATGGGATGGGTCAAAGGTAGTAGCTTAAAAATCATCCTCATCCCAAAATTCAATCAATTGATGGTGACCCAGCATTATAAAAATCCTGGAGTCGCCACTGGTCGTAATATGGTGTCGATAGCACACATAGAGATCCCACCCACGATTATGTGGAGTATGATGCAAATGTGAATATGTCATGCAATACGGTGCAAAAAAACAACTTTTAATATATTGTATAAATTTAACAATAAAAAAATCAAATTATTGCAAAAAAAAAATACAATATGCTTAATTTTTTATTTCTTTTTAAACAATAAGGTTCACGAGTGAGCATTATACTGATCTTATTTCAAAATGCCAGTACAAGGAGGGGAAATCCCAAAAAGCTGGAGCGAGGAATCGCTATTTATCATAACCTCAATTATTCATCAACTAAAAAACAATATGTAAAACATTGAATTCCTTAAACTAGGGGATCATTTTGACTTATTATCCCAGACCCCAATGTCATTATCGTCCATGTCATAAACAGTGATTGGTAAAAAAAAATATGATGACACGAAAAGAAGGAAGCCAAAACTCACTAACCTAGCACAAATAATAAATAAATTCAATCATTAAATAAAACAAGGGCTTAATTTGACTAAGTTTAGAGGTGAAACAGTGGGCTCAACTGAACACCCAGATCACCAGCCTATGGTCCTTGCTCGCCTTGCATAATGTCATTTCTCACGAAAGACGGTCTGAAGGTTTGAAATAACTTTTAACTTAAAAAAAAGTGTAGCTTTATATTTTAAAACTTTAACTTTTTACAAAACTAGTTAGTCACCATATTAAAAATTTAAGGCTTATATGCAAAGTTACAATTTTTTAAAGCAAAAAATGCCAACTCTGATGCAATACAGCAGTGAGCACTGTCAGAGAAATGAATCATAAGAATTGTACAGTAAGGAGTAGTAGATAAGAAGATTGCATACATGATTACATCCACTCAAGGAAAGGTTCTCCCCAATTCATCTGGACCCATAAGAAACAGAATCTGATTCCTCCTCACACATTTGATTACTACTGTATAGGGTTTTTGTTATTGTTTGGTATGGTTAAATTTTAATGATGAAAATAAAATCAAAGAATCATTTCTATTATCATTGTTTAATATAAGATATTGGTAACACATTTTTTTCCCTGATGATTAATATAAGATATTGATAACACATTTTTTTCCCTGATGAAATGTGTTTAATATAAAATCAAAGAATCATTTTTTTTACGCTTCTCAGCTGTGGAAACAAAAAATTTTCCTCTATAATTTGTTTCATTGCATTTTTTAATATATCAAACAAAAAAGATAGAAATCATTTAATATTGCCCCTCTAACTTTCTAATTTTATTTCGGTTCCAATTCTTTTTCCAAATTTATACCAAATACCCCTTACATATACAAATTTATAGGTAACACAGTATCACAAAAAGCCCCAGTACCACTAGGAAAAGTTAAAAGAAAATTTCTAAAAAGTTATAAAGAAACATATAAAATGTTGTATATGTATAAAACCACTTGCTAAATTTATATTTTTTTTTTCATAATTTTGTCTTGGCAAGACCTGACCTCACACCGAAACCTGCCGATGATTTATCCGCATCACATAGAAACTTTTATTCAACATTTAGAAAGAACTCTGTTTCGTTTAGCCTACACAAGGACCCAAAGCAAACAGTCACACACAATAGTACCCTACACCAACATAAACGAGGCAAAACAAGCAAATTTCACTCAGGAACCCAAACACCAACTCAAGATATTTTCAAAGCACCCAAAAAAACAAAACCTAGTTCGGGGGTGTCAATGTTATCCATAAAATACAGATTCCCAGAAATGCCAAACAGATTGTGCACAATGATGCGCCTTGCTGATGAAGTTACTGATTAAAAAAAAAATGGCGTGTAGCAGCCTCTCATAACATTAGGTAATGACATGTGCATATTTACCTCATATATTTAGGGGCTCAAAAAGTCCTGGAACAAACAAGTTAAAGAGAGAAACAAAACTACATAAGTAACATTTGCACTGTTTGACTGTTAAGTAAACTAATATAATCATAAAGTAACAACACAAACTAGTTAAAATATTTCTGACCTAATCATCCATTAAGGAAAGTCAAGAAGCAAACAAAAAGATTATCCTTAATAGTAAATCCTATTATTAGTAGTAGCAGCAGTTAAAATATCACTATGTGTCTATGTATATAAAACATATGTAAAACAGTTCCTACACTTCCTAGCAATGATAAAAAGGAGGGCCCCAGAAAAAGAAAAAAAAAAAAAAAAAAAAAGGAAGCATGAATGGCACACACAATTAGATGCAGTCAAAAATACAGCTTCTGAGAAAACTTGTGAGATAACGAATGAAGATACAAGTAAAGTAATAATATGATGATTTCATATTTCCATATATGGTGTCATTTCACAACAAGATCACGTAAATCATGTTACATTATTTAATTCATGGTGATTGATTGACTTAATGGGGTCAGGGATGGTAGTAGTTTCCGGTAGGGAATGATAGTGGGTTTTGGCAACCAACCAAGGACCACCTTCATATCCTTTCACTTGTCACCAATAAGTTCATAGACCAAAAGGCGTGTGTGCTCGTTGACGCACATGCTAGGGGACCAACGCGGCTCCAGGGTTAATCACAACTCACAAGCATGAATGAACTCTGAAAAAAACAAAATAAGGAAAAGCAATGCATCATATGAACTTCGAAGCATAAAAATACAAGCAAAAACAACGTGAATATGAATTATGATATTATGATAAGTTTACTTCAATCGGCTCCAAATAAGTCTAGAATTTTGTTTAATTGAGTTTAAATTAAGAAAAAAAAAGGGCCAAAGTAACCCATAAATTATAAAATATGAATTATGATACAGTATGGGGATAAAGTTCAGGAGTAAAGCAGTTCTTAAAAAGGCAACCTTTCCTCACTTCACATAAAGCAGCACATGATAGTTACAAATCATAGCAGTATGGCACTAAGATTGACAAATGTAACTTTGAAACAAAGATATGCCCACTAAGCTAACCAGCATTCATCAAGCACTACAAGCAGTGTTTTCTCACCAACAGTCAAACAGGTATAAACTAGCAATATACACCGCACATCTGTGAATTTATTCAAAGCCCTTGCACAGCACAGATAGCACAAAGACTAGCACTACACATGAGATAAACCAAGAAATAATGAAAAAGCACCAATCAAATGAAAGTTCTAAAGAGTACATTTTAAGCATTCAAAAATATGTTTCCTTTTGCATCTCCAAACAATACCAAGGGCTTGATAACCACTTACCATAACAAAACTACAAAACTATAAAGCCCCTGACCACACAGGAGGTGAAGATTCAATGTTACAAACATCAAATGGAAAGCAAATCCTATGAAGGGGGTCTTTTTATCTTGCCACAAGAATGAATAATCAATGCCAACAGATACACTGAATATAACAGCATAGCAAACAATAATGCAACACTGGAAAACAGAGGACAGTAGACCTAGATTGCGAGAGCTGAGTAATTACTTGTTGGCGTTAGTGCTTACCTCTAAACCTCAAAGTTGGGAATTCGATTCTCACCCCTTTCTCAGGGTAACTTCACCCTGAGAGAATCCCGGGGGTGGACCCTAGTTTACCCAATCATATTGAAAAAATAGACATAGATAGCAACGAACAATAAAATTCCGATAGGGAAGAACATCTAGCCAAATCCTATTCTTATCTAATCGGAGTGGAGTAGTATAGATGCTTTAACACAAGATATATATTCCTGCCCAAAAAAAAGGATTCCCCATATAACCATATGAAATCACCACTCTTCAGTAAAGGCAAAGGCAAAGGCAAAGACTTTCACCAAAAAAGGCAAAGACAAAAGCATAAGTATTCAGAATTTGATTAGAGTATAACCAATACATAAGCAATGTTACAACCTCAAAAGAGGCATAATATTTCGTCACAAAAGCCCAAGAATCCATAACAATATGCGAAAACAAACCACCACCATGATCACATTGTAGCCGTTGCCAATGGCCGAATAAAATAATCACTTGGTCATGTATGTCAGTTTAAACGCTCGTCTCTAAAGTGGGAGGAATTGAAACATAACCAGACACGTCAAAATCTAGTATCCAAAGAGTAAAATGACGCTATTTAGGCCATGTTTTTTTGAACTTATTTACGGTTCAATCCAAACAATCATAGCTCAAGTCCGCAACAACCTAATATGGATATCGCTATCTGCCTATATATTCCACACTCAACAACAACATTAAGCAACTAGTGACCTCAGTAACTAACATTTATTAATGAGTAACTTTATTGCAAATAAAGTAACTCAAAAACAAACTTAAGTACTCAACAACAACATTAAACAAACACCTCAAGAACCTTGCTACTAGCCTACGACACCAACCGATACAAGCTATATGCATCACTCACTCTACTAAAAAGCCTTGGACTTGTCAGCTTCTCAAATAAATAAAGTACTCTACTTTTCAACGCCCATAAAAGATTATTGATCAACCAATTAACAAACTCAAACACATATAGAAAGAATCACAGGTCCCTCCATAAATTTCAATGGAGTAATTTGAACAATAAAAGACTAAAATCAAAGTATTAAAAATGGCCAAATTTCCATTCCAAACTTTCCCACATTACATATGAATATATGATTCGGCAAGTGGCAAGATTAGGGGAAAAAAGGGGAAGGTGAAATACTAAGCAACACATTAAAAATTCAAACCAAAAGGAAAAAAAAAAGATTTGATTTTTTTTAGCTCTCACCAATTTCACTGTACAAGGACAAGATTGCCCTCACCCCAAACAACATCTCTTCCACTTGGTCTCACTTCTTCTTTAGGAACAACTACCACCAAATCGCCGCCATTATAGGTGGCAGTTGCCAACTCAGGCCTGGTACAATCTGGCAGCCTAAACCGCCATAAATCAAGCTCAAACTCCGTCATCGCAACGTCTGCGACCGAATTACTTCGGACCACTATCTTCGTGACACCTGGATGAATCTCCACCGTATCCGCCACCACATCGGACCCCACATCCGTATCAAACACCGTGAATTTGAAAAACCGGGAGGTTTCTTCGATTGACACGTCAGCGTCGGAGCAGAAGGGAAGTTCTAGAACCTTAGCGAAGATGTGGGGAAGTCTTCGAAGCTTCTTTTGGCCTCTACAAGGCGCTGTTGACGATGGCGATACGATTTCGTATCTTAGGGTTATGTTTCGCTTCTTTGGTGCGGGATGAACCTTCATTTTGGGCAAAATTGAGAACCCTAATTGGTTAAATTTGAAGAAATAGATTGGAGATGGGGAAAAAAAAGAGGAAGGAAGAGAGTGTTACTGTGAATGTAGGTGAGGATGATGATTTGAGGATATATTCATGGGTGATAAATGGTTTTTCTGGGTTTCGAATTTATACTCGTAGAGGTTAGCAAAAAGGGGCTTTGAACTTTGATAATAATAACAAGAATATGTGTATTTTATATAATTTTTTTAAATAAAATAAATAAATAAACAAAAGAGGTGGCTCTTTTTGTAAGTTGTGAGTCTTGTGACGATCTTATATGAAAGGTGTAAACTGTACCATGATGATCCTTTGAGGGACTTGAGAATTTGAGGTGGTGGGACCTTCATGATTTGCTAATTCATGGAAGTATGCACACCTTAGCTAGACTAAATTATCTATGACATCAACTAGATATCATTGATAAATAAATGGCAAAATTAGCTAAGGTAATACAAACCAGGACTAAATTAAAGAATGTGTCCGGTAGCATAAACTATATGGTGCAGTGCGCAAATTAATTTAACTAAACATTTCGCTTAAGATTCTATCGACAATTATATTATAGTTTAAGCTAAATTATGTTAATTTAAGTTAATTTATCCACCTCACCTCATAGTTTATGACTTCTGGCTACTTTTTTTTTACGATGAATTATGGCTTCACGCTACTTACTACTTAGCACTTAGCACAACCCAATTGGTTTGTGTTCTTTTTTTTTTTTGACAAAGATTGGTTTGTGTTATATTCTACACCTTGCTCATATTTTGTGCTACACTAAACAAATTTACTAAAATAAATCACAACCTAGTTGTGGATCTTTAGGGTAACTCTTTGAAATGTGATAACCAATATCATCGAATTCCTTTCACATTATTGTTCTTATTGCTAACTTGCAGTATATCACGGACACAAATAACATATTAAGTAAAGCTTTTACCATATTAGTTTATCAAAATATCTTATCAAATCTAAACGTTGAATCCTACAATCTAGCGTATGTTGTATAGTAATCTATGTGACAATACTTATGAATCTATATATTTGACAAATACTCAAATTCAACTCAGCCAAAACCCCATCTGACTCAATACCGAAGGACCCACAAACTGAATATGATTCAACCCGAATCAATCCAACCCAAACAACCTAATTGTCACATGTAGATGCAACTAGAGATATAATTGTAATATTAGGGTGTATAGTCTTCAATTTATTAGGCATAAACTTATTAAATTTGATTGGAAATCATTGGATCTGACATGATTGTCTCTCATTACAGAAACAATTGCACCAGCAACTTGAGGATTGGTAAATATTTTTTTTAAAATGGTAAAGTACACAGAATCCGTACACAAGGCTTCTATTACAGGAGGAGAGGTGTGATATGAGGTTCGAACTTGGGGCACGACTCTTGGGGAGCCATGCTTTAACCACAATTGGTACCCATGCTTTAACCTCGATTGGTACCTACTCCCGGTCGTCTTTTTTTACTTGCTACATTTCCGTTAGCACAAGTTTTTAGGAGAAATATGTGTAGTGGTAGGGACCATAAAAAAGTATATGTGTCTATTGAGAAAATGACAAAATTAAGGGTAAAATTGGTAGAATAAAGTGGATAAATGACAAAAATATTGATAAAATAGGTAGAATTTATATGAACCCCACAAGCTAAAACAGAAAATATAGCAAGTAAAATAGTAAATTGAGATATCCAAATAAAGAAAATATAACAGGTAAAAAAAGACAGATGGAGTAAAATAAAGTCACACGTTCTCCTTCTTGCTTTGGAAGTATTTCAAGCATAGTAATTGAGATTCAAATAGATGCAAAAATGATGAAACAAGAGAAGAGATGAAGGCATTTGAGTACTTCTAAAACAAAAATGTGTCTTTTTTCCCCTCTTCCCTATTTACACTTTTGCAAAAATAAGGACCTAAATCTTGAGGTCTACATACACAATCAATTGCTCCAAGAACTAAAAGCATCTACCGTGCATCATCAATCGTCGCTTTGGTGAAATTGAAGTTCAATTTGTGAATTTTCTCATTGATAAAGATTGAAAGAATTGGTATATTTTTTATGGACAATCCGACAATGTGAAGTATGTAACATAATTATTTGAATTTTAACCGTATTATTTTTTATATTAGCTATGGATCGCGGAATTGTTGTTGTTGTTGTTCGTTGTTGAGATAACGTTATGATGTATAATCGAATATCGGATTGGATTAATCAAGAAAAACTTTTATGGTAATTCTGATTGGGTGGCTTTCACAACCCTCAATTTTACCTTCACAGAGAGAATTGCCACAACAAGAACAAGAGATTAAACTAAAGTCTTAGATAGTTTTTTGGTTCTAAGCAAAATGAATCCCTTTTTCTCATTAAACTCCAAGGTATTTTATAACACATGTAAACATAACTAATACTCCTAATAAAAGATTCTAGAAAATTCCTAACATTCTCCTAATTACATTTATTTTCTAACTAAAAATCCGATTATTACAATTAATAAAAAAAAAAAAGAAATATTTTATCCTCCCTAATTCACATCATGTTATAAAAAAAAGGGTGTATGTGCCCCTTTTATCTTGAAGCAAATCGAACATAGTACATTTGCTTGGGCTCGTTTACATTAGCTGAATAGAGCTGAACTGAACTGAATAGAAGTGTATTAATTGAACTGAACTGAACTGAACTGAACTGAATATAATCTGAAGTAAAAAAGCCCTAGTACAAATATTTTGAATATGTATATGGGAATTGTTGTTCTTAGCTACTAACGTTGCTCATGGTGCATTCCCTATTGAGTTGGATGATTTGGATCTGATTTTGGGGTTGACTTGATTTTAAGTAAGTGTGAGCTTGGAAAATTAATTTTGTCAATAGTGTTGGTAAAGCAGAGATATTGTTAGAGATAGGATGGCAAGGATGATGCTAGATTTTCACTTGTGAAGTTGTGATGTAGGGGATTGAGGATTTGAGGACATCGAACAAAGAAGGAAAAAAAAAAAAAAAGAGTTACAGCTTCAACAGAAAACTTTGTGTTATAAACTTTTTTCTGGAGGAAAGGTGCACAATATCTACACAAGGCTCCTATCTCATAAAATTACCTTGACAGGTGGGTTTAGGGGATGTCGAATCTGTGACCTCATAGATCACAAGGGATACTTGGACCAACTGATCCAAGGTGCTTTGACTGTGTTATAGACTTATAGCACTAGTTTGTGTTACATTCTATTTTTGGTCTATGTCTTTTGTTTAAAAGTTTCAACTTTAGAATAATGTAAGCTAAACTAAAGTACCGAGTATTATTTAATATTTATGGTCAATATATTATCTCTGTTTCAAAATATATGTAACAAAAGTTGTTGCACACATTTCAAAGTTGAGATTAATTAGAATGTGTAAATGAAATCATTAGATAAACTAACACAACTACATACATATCAACAAGAGTGGTTCTATGATTTACTAATAATGTTAAAGTTATATTAACTAATTTGTATGTTACATCCTCTAATCTCAATCTTTTGTGTAGAATTCTTTGTCTCACATAGGTTGTGTTCGTTTCACGGGATTAATTACAACCTCAATCCAATTTATCGTCATCCAATCCATTTTAACCCTTTCAATCTGTTTTAATCTATTTTTAATCCATTCCAATTCAATCTCATTGACTCATTCCTACAGTCCATTCCAATCCTTTCCATTCAATCCAATACAAATCAATAAGTCATTCCAATCCATTCTAATTTATTATAATTTCATTATTCGTAAGTCATGATTTGTAATTTTCCTATAAATACCTCGGTTATCCTTCGTTGTAATCTCTCTTTCTCTCTCTCTTCTTTCCCCTTTTTATCTTCAAATTCTCTCGAGATGGACTTGTTTTCTTCTCTTCTTGTTACTTGTGCAACAAGTTTTTAGGTAACCAATTTAAGTTCAAAGTCTTTTTATTCATCAATTGGTAATTTATTTCTTTTCTTTGTTTAGTGTTCATCATGTTTATCGTTATTGCTTTAATTTATTTTAATTTCATGTTCGAGTAGCTTATTCTTACTGACGTAAAACCATCTCTTATTCACTCCAGCACTCACTTAGGTATCCATATCCACATAATCTCACGCACATTTCCCGTCGCATCACCTAGTTAATATGCATCTTATACCCCCTTAAAAAACATAGAATATATATTACATATCTTAGATGAAATCTAAAATATTTTTAGGGAATTTATACTACAAAATAATGAAATACTAATCATAAACTTATGTAAGCTGCAATATATAACTTTTAAACCTGGCCTCTAAAAACACTATTATGTTAAAATATATAATTTATAATGGGAACATATGGTGATGTGGGAGGATGAGATGAGTATAACCTAAAATCCATCCACATCCCCCATTATGGGTATGATTACCGTTGCATCCCCATCCTCACTCCCAGTGATGAATCTAGGAATTTTACCTAACATGAGTTGTTTGGTTCCCATAATATATACAACATATAACTAGGGATGCCAGCGAGTCAGGTTAAGTAGGAGACCCGCTCTATTACTGCCCCATCAGGGCGAGTACACCTAGGGTGCGTTTGATTCGTCTGAAATGATCTGATATAATATTAGATTTTCTAATTAATCTGATCTTATTTTATCTGAAATTTTCTAATCTGATATGAATTTTTTCTAATATGATATGATTTTTTCTATTGTAATTATAATTTTTCTAATCTGGTCTGGTCTGAATTTTTCTGAACTTATCTGAATTTTTCTGAACTGGTCTAAATTTTTCTGATTTGAACTTTTTTATATGATCTGAATTTTCTTAAAATAAGTACATAAATGCTTATTTAAATTGAATCAAACGCACTCTTGATTACATTTTAGAGAGTACACTTGTTTTTTTTTCCCTTTCACGCTTATGTAGTAGGGAAATAATTAGAATCAAACATAGTTAGGCAAACAAGCAACATACTACTCCATCCGTAACATAATAATGGCAGCAATTTGACATTTTTCCTCTCTACTTTATGTTAAATCGTTGTCATTAATATGTTACAGAGGGAGTAATATACTACAGACTACGAAGTACTTCGTATTTCATAACAATTATAGAGCACTTTACACTTTATGTCTTTATTTCAGATTAGGTTTTCCTCATATAAAACGTAGTTACGTACGGAGTATTATTTTTATTATTATCCACAAAGATGATTAGGTAGGTCTACGTACGTAACCTAGAATCTTTCCTACTATTGCAAACAAAAAATGTATATAGAGGGAACCGGGGAGGGGGATTCTTCTTTTGTTAATGGTTGTGGATACGATATTAGTTAGAATTTCTCGTATACTTCATTTTTGCACGTTGCCCTTCATTTTTGCTTACATTATCAAAACAAAAGTTTAAATAAGTTCTTGTACTCCATAAAATTTAGTATGTGTTCTTTTCAACTTATATCAGATCAGATCAAATCTCATAACATAAGTTCAAATTCTCATACATTTTCATATTAGATTAGAAAAAATAAAACGAAGAGAACACACCCTTAATAAATTCAGATGAACAATAAATAAACTTTTCTCTTTCTCACAAAATAAGTTATTATGATTCCTCCGGATACCAAAGAAAAAAAAAATGAGAATAACATAGCTTCCAAGTCCTAATTAAAGATGTTTCATTTTATTCAAAAAATCAAAGATAATGAAGAAATAAAGTTAGGTATTGCATCTAGAAGCAAGTCTCTCATAAAACTATATTGGTCTATATCTAAACATATTGAGTTTTCACCCTTTTTACTTGGCCTGGCCTTTTACTTTTAGCTAGTAGTCTTGGTATATATGTAAGACACTTACGACCTGTTTGGTAATCAGTCATAAATAATGGTAATGGGAATGAATTTTTAACTAAATTTGTGAAGTAAATCAAAATCCATTCCCATGGTGGTGCTATCTTAACTCCAATTTATATAATTTTCTTCACAAATATTCATTCTCGTCAAATACCACCTTCCCCGATGGCAATAGATGGGAATAAAAAAATGAGAAGAAAATTGAAGCTTGAGAATGAAAATTTGTTATACATTAGAATTATAAGGTTCTCCTTAACAAAATTATACTATAAAATTCATTACCAACAACCAAACGGCTGTTAGGCTACATGAAGACACAACAATTTAACACTTCTAGCTTAGAGTTCTAGGCATGGTTAGCGATTTGTTTGAAAACCCTGATGGGCTATTGGCTAGTTTCATTGTGGTAATGAACGACATTAATGAAAATAAATTTGAAGTACAATTTAATTAATAAGAAGTTTAATAATATGATCCGTATGCTAATGAAAGCTCAACCTTAAGCTAGTGCGTGCTTTCTTCATGTTTTTTCGTTATTGTTTCGCCCACCCCAAAATACACATGGAAGATACACGTAAACAAATAAAAGAGTGATACGTGTCCACGGGCTAGGCCCAAATAACAGTTGTCAATGAACTATCTAAAATCCTAATCAAGTAAAGTACGCCTATATAAGAGACTTTGTCAGTCAATCATGTTAGGTAACTTTTTTGTATATTCTACTAAACTGCACTTTTCTGATGACTCCTTTTCAATCTGATCTTTGACTTAAGCATCGGGGTGATGTTCTAGGGATCCAACCCCAGGTTAGTGAAATTCTTTGTTTTGCAGGTTCAATCTCGAAGAGGAACGTGATAGATTTCATCAATTACGTTAAGCACGTGAGGAAGTTCCAGAGTAGGAACAATTACCTTCATAAAATGTACAACATGAGGATAAACTAGTTGATCTAGATTACCATATCAATGGACATTGGTTGTTGTCACAAATTTAAATACAAATTTATTCATATTACTGTTATTTATAGACGCATATCGAACGAATCGTAGATGATATTCAAATGCTCGTTGACATTATATATATGCCTATCTTTAACTGTTTGCAATTATTGAAGTAATTTACCTTATTTATTTTTACTCACCTGAACTTTAATAAACTTATCTAAACTTGTTTAAACTTATTTTAACTCGTTTTGTGAGAGAGAAAAAAAATTTATCTTTAACTATGTGTAATTATTTAAGTTTGTTCATTTCAACTTATTTTTTCATTATCTGAACTTATTATTTGAAATTATCTGAACTCATTTGAAGTTGAACATAACAGACCCTAAGTGTGCAATTAGGTGAATTCTACTTGAATTGTTCTCTAGTCTTTACCATATGCGTATGTAAGTATATATGTTGGTTGCTTGTTTACCTGATTAGTTTGTGAATCGTAGAGGGTTCCCTTTATTCTTGCATTTCCCTATGTTGTTAACTGTCCTTTTCTTGATTTTTCTTCTCTTCTTAGTTCATAAAATGAACACATTCTTCCTCTAAACGTAGAGACCTAATTCTTTGTTACCTAATTTTTGATAGGGGTTCAAAACATTTTAATATTGTTTGATGAACTTTAAACTGGGAACTCAATAAATTAACATATCATTTGGAATTTTTTATGACTAAATCATTCCATGATTAATAATTACGTATAATTACCTTTTTTTTTATTAACAATGAGAAAATAGATTAAAAATAAAAAACTAAGTTTCTCATGAATCTTAATAGTGGTTGATAATTAAGAGTTGGAATCGCATCACCAAGTGTCTCGATCTGTCTGACGGAATAACTTTTTGCTCAAAAACTATAACTTTTTAGCATATATAAACCATATTTTTTTGTACAAAACTTAACAAAAATATGCAAAAGGTTATATATTTATACTAAAAAGTTACAAATTTTGAGCTAAAAGTGTGTCAGACCTTCTAGCAAAAGATTTTGTATACTAAGAATAATAGAAAAGCATAAAAAATTATCTCTCTTTTTATTTTATTTTTCCCAAAACAAAAATACAATCCATCAATAATTATACCTAACCTTAGTGAGATTTGAAGAACATTGTATTTTATAATACTTGGTAGAATACACAATTACAAAATAAATATCGAACCCCAAGAAAAAAGCAACTCGAAGGGGAAGATAAATGATAGCAAAATAATATTGAGTGACAACATTTAAAGGGTTCTGTAATCGAAGACACCAACTTGCTACACTTTTAAAAATGATACCAGTTTGTCATAGTTGAATTAATTCTAATACCAACTTGGTGTGGTTGAAGCATCGTTAATTAATGTCAAAAATAACTTATTGATCAATTAAAGGAAGGCAAAATACTATTTAGTGACAACATTTAAAGGGTTCTGTAATCGAAGACACCAACTTGCCACACTTTTAAAATATGATATCAGCTTGGATTAATTTTAATACCAACTTGGTGTGTGTCAAAAAATAATTTAACCATGACAAGTTGGTGTTAAAAAATAATCTAACAATTTCAAGTTAGTGCCATTTTAAAAAATTCGTTAAGTTGGTAACTCTTTATTGTAGAGTTGTTTAAAGAGTGTGTTATATATATACATTTGTGTTATACTTTTAAATTAACATTTTTCATTTGGAATACTTAATTTTATAAAACAAGCAATACAAAAATAAACTATACTTCCTCCGCTTTGTATTAGTTGCAACATTTCATTTTTTCATGCTTGCCAATGTATAATTTATATTGGTAATATCTTTAATTTCGTTTTATCAAAAATTTACAAAAATAGATCACAATAAAGAACATGTTAGGACAATTCAAAAGAAATCACACATGAGTATATTATTTTACATGTATAAAGCACAAATACGAATTATGTAGTAGCTAGCGAGTATATGGGGAAAAAGATGTGTCTCGGGAGATGAGAAAATTCAAAAGATATATGTAGCTAGTACAAATTCAAAAGATGTGTCTCGGGAGATGAAAAAAAAGTAAATGGGACAATCTTTTAGGGACAGAGTGAGTATATATATACTCCCTCCGTAACATAATTCTGGCAACAAGTTTTTTTCCACGCATTTCAAGGAAGCGATTTAAGGGTGTAACGAATAAATTGATCAATTTTTTTTTTTAAGATTAGTAATTTATGATCTCAATCTTACTTGTATTAAAACCATTTTGATTAATTTGTTCGTTTACACCCTTAAATTGCTTCCTTGAAATACGTGAAAAATAACTTGTTGCCAGAATTATGTTACGGAGGGAGTATATCAAGTCCCAAGTGACATGTGTAGCGCTTTTTCCCTTGTTTTTTAGGGAAAAGGGACCTGTCTTTGGGTAATAATCTTCTTATTTTAATGGAAGTTCAGACTCTAACTTAGGTATCTGTCGGGTATGACTGAGTGATGTTAGGTCAGTCTAAATTACATGGTGAGTTCGTTCCCTTTTTTTTTTCCCTGATGAAATCTTACATGAGTTCATTAGATAGTTCATATTCATATCATATATGATGATAGCAATGGAGCAATGGCGTACACATACCTAAACAATCCAAAGTATGTGTACATAATATAAAAAATATAGTCAAATGTGATATCGTTAGTTTGATTCGGCTCGTTTAGTTTAATACTTTTTTAATATAAATTTTTTATTTTTTATTCCTTACATCTACCTAAAGATATACGAAGTATTCATTTATAATTGTGTTTAAGAAAATATAAAAAAGTAAATGTAGCAAACTTAAATGGATATAAAGTATAAGTCCGACTTGTTTACTACAGTTTCAAAATTTTGTCGAAGTTTGTTCATTTATTTATCAAACGAGGTGTTTGATAACACATTAGCAAAGGCTACATGATTTCAAAAATGGAGATATACACTATTATTTTTAATTTATTTTTTTGATTAAGAAAGAACAGAGATTAAAAGTTAAAAGTATTACAGTCTTGGAGGATGATCTCCCTACAATAGTTAGGAATAGTAGAAAGAGTTACATAATCATTACAAACATACATCCCTAGTCTACTTTCATTTGCTAGACGATCTGCAACAAGATTTGTAACGACCCGGAATTTTGGGCCAGAAAATTTCGCGGTTATTAATGATATGTCTTAATTCTAAGTCCAAAAAGGCCCATTTAATTTTGGACTGTTTTACTTTTTAGCCCATTCTTTTTCATCAAATTGGGCCAAGGACCCAATTTGTTCTTTAATCTACCCTTGGCCGGTTTTTAGTCTCCTTTTTGGGCTATTGGGTATTTCTAGTTTAATTGGGTAATTATGCTAATTACCAATTAAGAAGGCTTAAGTATTTTTCAACCAAGCCCATGACTTGGCCCCTATACTTAGTCCACATGGCCAGCCCTCACTTTCCCTTATTTTAGGATTTGCAACACTTCATCTTGTTCTATAAATAGGACTCTTGTCCCTTGTGTTGCCATTATGCATTTAAGCACTTAAAACTCCAAACTCTAAAGATCATTTTTCTCTCCTATTATCCCCTCAAAAAGTCGAACCTTCATTGTTTTTCCTTGGATTAATTAAGCGAATCCAGGTAACTATGCTCTCCTCTTTAATCTATGGGTAGAAAAACACATAGTTAATTAGGAATCATATCATGAAAATTGTAGGAAATTTAATATTGTTTTACTTGGATATGTCGAGCATGAAGCATGAATTTCTTGATTGATTTTTATGTATTTTCTTGATTTTATGTATGATCTTGTATGAATTTATTTACCAATCAAATCCTGTTATTTCTTGATGAATTTTTCGTGGCAGTTTGTTTGCTGTTTTATTTTGAATCATAATTTATTTCGTGGCAAAATTCGATCTTTTCTTGCTTGAAATAATTTAATCTTTCAAACTGATAAAACTGTCCAGTTTTAGTTTACGAATTAATTAGTAAACTTAATCAAATCTAATGGCTACGAAATTTTAGGTGGAAGTCAGTAATACTGTTTTAAAGCTTGTGTAATTGTTTCGTAATTTTTAAAGATCGTTTTCTATGGCAGAAAATTCTGAAACCGAATTCAGCCTAATCTGACTGGTTATTTATAAAATCACTTAAAAATAGTAAAAGATGTTATTTTTAGACGAAATTTATGCACGTTAATCCTTGAACCCATATTTAGCTCCCATAAAAATTTCCAGATTTTTAGAGATCTTTAGATGGTCGTTTTTAATTTAATTCTTTAAAAATCAGATTGTATAAAATAGGGCAATTGAATCATTAAAATATGCTATTATTAATTATTGAATTTTCGAGTGACCTAAGTATTAAAAGGGAACTAAAAATATGATTTTTATGATGAATCTTGATAGTATTGAATTATATTGATTAATCTTGAATTAAAAATTAAATCTTGTTATTATCTTCTAATTGTCGAGTGTATAGAAATTAAAAGAAGAGTTAAAAATATTATTTTTATGTTAATCTTGATGAACGTTGTTGAAAAATATGATTTTTATCTTATTTTGGTAATTTTTTGTAATTATATTGATTAATTAAATTAATTCAAGAAAATAGTTAATTATTGTTGTTATTTTAATGTTGCCGTGTGGGATATATGAAATAGTCAAATTTTAGTTAATTTTGGATTATTATTAATTCAGGGAATAGTTAATAATAAAATTTACGGACAAAATAATTATCAGGGATAAGTTGTAAAGTGAAGGGATAAATAATATGACTATTATTATTACTATTAGTATTCGGCTATTACAATTATTAATAATAATATCTACAAGTTAGTATATGATATTAAGGTTAGTATCCGAAATGATAGGATTATAAGTATATGATAGTATATTATAAGATTTAAAGTTGCATAAGATACTACTAGGGATAAGAAAGGAAACAGAGTAATAGCTATACATGTTATGTTTCGGTCTCTGGCTAGGAAAGACTTGGTATTTAAGGTGGCCAATATACGTGCCGCACCTCTCTTTCCTGGGACTCCGAACATTTCATTTCCTATTACGGTCACCTAGTATTATCCTAATATATGATATGATTAAATTAAATGAAGATATAAGATACAATATGGACGCCCACCTGATGATACACGAGTCGTTAGTGGGTTAAGTCAGAGCCACTGCTCAATGGGACGAACACACGAGTTCCCCCGAGTAGTTTTGGGTCTTAGGATATGTAGTCGTCTGGTAGTGGTACACGAGGCGCTACTAGGAGTTATGGCCATAGCTTAGACTTAGTGGTGAAACACGGGATCCGCTACGGGATTGAGTACACGAGCTCCTCCCGGCATGTTCTAGGAAGTTATGGTGAAACACGAGATCCATAACGAGTTATAGTGACCGGTCCAACAAAGATGTTATATTATGATTATACGATTGATATGTTAAGATGAAATCATAAGATGAAGATTAAGATGATTTCAAAGATGAAAAAGATGATATGATATGAATCGATACGATTATGATATGATATGAAATGAAAGTTAAGATGATGATAAATGAAAGGTACGATATGTCATGAATAGAATATGATAAGATAAGAATATGAATCGATAAGGTATAATATATGATAGGTTACAATATAAGTTAAGTATATAATATGAGTTATAACATAAGATACAATGATATGATAAGGGGTATAATGTAAGATGTAGGTTATGATTTGATAAATATGTGTATTGAAATGATTTAAGTCTTCCGTTGTGTATCTGTGTACGTATGTATTTGAAAAGCATGTATGTATGAATGTGTGGGTATGTATGTATGCGAGTAAGAATGCATGTATGTACGAATGTTGAGTGTATATTTGTACGTATTTCTAACCGTATGTGCAGGGTTGATTGTACGTACATTATACGTAGATTATACGTATTCTAATCGTATTTCTGCAGGTATATTTATACGTATTTTGTACGTATCCGTATACGTAGTTTGTACGTATTTTTATACGTAATTTGTAATGAATGAAGTATAGCATATATTAGATTCTCTTATGGTTTTTATGATCTTTTCTATGCTATTATGTGTTTGGTGGTCCCTCGATTAAACGGGACAGCCTAGTTACTCGCCACTGACGGTGGACCCCCCCCCTCAGTTTCAGGTGACGATGCAGCAGCGTAGAGCGGGCTTCGTTGGATGGGCTTGAGTAGTCTAGTTAGTTTCTTTGAGTATTTAGTTTATCCTGAACAGTTTGAGACATTATTTGAGTTTTGATTATGATCCCAGCCTGTTGGGAAGACATTTATTTTAATTATGTAACTTTTAGGCTAGATGCCTTGACTTTGGATTTTAGACTATTCTTTTATAATAAAAGTTGATTTATTCCAAATATATATTTTACATTTATAATTTAATTTGATTAAGTAATGATCCGAATGTCGATTCCCTTCGTAAATCGACAAGTCAAAAAGTCGGGTCGTTACAAGATTAGCCAATCGGGGCCTGTGTTCCAACCTCAGATTCTGCCTCTGCTGGAGTAGCTCCCTACATTCAAAAACCAGATTGAAACTGAAAGTATTATACCAAAGAGAGGAGTTAATCAAGTTTACAGACTCCTGTGAATCAGAAACAATGAGGATACTATGATTATCATAATCATTAACTAGCTGAAGACCATTGAGGATTGCAAGGAGCTCTGCACATAAAACATTAGTTGCATAAATTTTTTTTATAAAGCCTTTCTTCCAAGCCCGTGTGCTATCTCTACAAACTCCTCCTATGCCTGCTGGGGCATCCCACTTAACAAAAGAAGCATTAACATTGATCAATAGAAAGGCTTTATTAAAAAAAAATTATGCAACTATTTACATAGAAAATTATTAGGATAAAAAACTTTTTAAAAAAATCACTAAGGTCCTGTTCTTTTGGACTTAAAAGCTACAGTATTCAGATCAGATCAGATCAGAAAAACTTAAATCAGATCAGATCAGACATTATTACTCTTTATTATTATTATTATTATTATTATTATTATTATTATTGTTATTATTATTATTATAATTATTATAATTATTATTATTATTATTATTAATTTCGAGCATCGTTTTTCCGCTCGACATTTTCCGACGACGGTTTTTGGACTGACTTTTCCGGCGGTGATTATTCGGCTGACTTTTCCGCCGACGATTTTCAAGCCGAGTTTTTCGGCGACGATTTTCGGGACGACTTTTTCGACAACGATTTTTGGACTGACTTTTCCGACGGTGATTATTCGGCCGACTTTTCCGGCGATAAAAAACTTGAATTGTTAAGACTAAAAAAAGTAACATTAGCCATCTTTTAAAGAATTTTCCATTTGACTTTTTACGTTCTTTTAAAACATTATATCATTGTTTGTTTCACTTTAAAATCATGGGAAATAGAAGTTCCTATTAATTTTAAACATGTATTATTGTTTGGTATATCAACATATCAATATAGGTATTAGATTTCCTAGGAAATTTCATTTTCCACAATCATTTTTTTACAAAATGGGAAAAATTATTTACCTGTGGGAACATAGGTTAATGGAAGTTTCCAACATTCAATCAAATATTTTAGACCACTAACATATCCATTTTTCAGGGGTAGAGTAACGATATCGAAGGCCCAACTTGTACAACTAATAAGGAATTGAGCACTCAATACATTGCTTAAATTTAAATCGTATAACAAAATTAAATTATTTGCATGCATTATTTTTTGGTTAACTATATATAATTACTCAAAAATGATATGATGATTTTGTGAGGAGTTAAATTACATATTTACTAATATAAAAAATGTTATACCATTAATAAAAACCACAAAGCATAAACATAAGGTAACTACATAATGCGTAAATAAAGAGGCATGAAACATTTGAAAAGAGAGCAATAAATTTAGTATTAGAATTGAGATAAGAGTATGACAACATCATAACATTAACCCCTTTTTCTTATGGCCAAAACAATAACTACTATTTGTTCTTGTAAATTATTATGTCTCATTTCTTGGGACTGAAAATTTTGCTATACTTTTGTTGGGAAAAAAAGGAAAAGAAAGTGGGTCACTAATTGTTGCTCCAAAATGTCTCTAAATCGCCCCAAACTTTGAATAAAAAAACAATATTGTCCTTGATTTAAAATTACACCATAAGAACTTTGATTACTTGGATAACAGCATCGAACACCACGCCATTGGACCACGATCATAACCACGACAACCATTAAACCACGGCAGTGGTGGTCAAATTTTTTTTAATGTGGGCGTCCAGGTTAAATGCCCCAACTTTGGCGAGGCATATGGGTCAGATGCCCCTACCATGGTTGGGGCATTTGACCCAGACGCCCTGA
Organism: Salicornia ramosissima; assembly: GCA_951394345.1. Taxonomy (NCBI): domain Eukaryota; kingdom Viridiplantae; phylum Streptophyta; class Magnoliopsida; order Caryophyllales; family Amaranthaceae; genus Salicornia; species Salicornia ramosissima. Next base: position 3,748,729 of record OX596237.1, read on the forward strand.
CCATTGTTCGGGCATCTAACATGGCCTCCTTTCCTTTTCTTTGAAAAAAACTTTCAAATAAAATATACTGGTCTTAACGCATAACTCCTACAAAATTATCAAACTGACATTGCCCATAAGGTTGCACACACCATAGGACGCACAAGCCACATTGGCCGCCCAAAGGAACCATCGAGGGGAGAGTGAAAAGGGGAATATGAAGAATCGATCTTGGGCATGACCGCATGACTCCTGGGAGGTGCATGACACACCAACACACCACAATGATAAGGCACTCCTCTTGCACGTCTTAAATTTGAAGTTATTCATGAATGGTAAAAAAAAAAATCAACTTGAAAAGATGGTTAAATATTAAAAAAATGAAAATCTTGTAAAAGTAAATATTTGATGTCATTGTTTTTGTTTTTTAATTTCTTTCAATTTAGTTTAGTTTACTACTTTACTTTAATTCACGGTAAAATTCAATACAGAAGATTAATTCGATATAAAACAATAAACAGAGACTCAACTTAAAAAGTAAAGTAGAAGCAACTCAAATTGAGTGGAATCACTAAAAAGCTTGACAACTTTAGACGAGTAAACAACTAAACAAAATGGCAGAAATGGAATTGAAGTTAAATAAATTGGTGTTAGTGTAGCTTTCGGCCTGGTAAACAAATGCTAAAATAAGGAAAGGTTGACATGAGAGGCAAAAATGGGTAGCCTTTATTCTACTTTTATTGTCGTTCTTCCTTTTTATTTTGGAAAAAATTGTCAAAAATAAGTCAACCTTTGGCCGATTTTCCACAATTAAGCCAACCTTTTAAAAATCCAGAAATAAGCTAACCTTGTTATCATTTGAGCCAAAAATAGGTTAAATGATTATTTATCCTGTTATTTTTTTTTTGTTTTAGATCATTATTTTACAATCATTCAACATATTTTTTTCTTTAAATGATAACACTAACCTGAAACAATAGATAACTAATAGATTAAATAATCATTTAATCTATTTTTGGCTTAAATGATACCAAAGTTAGCTTAATTCTGGATTTTCAAAAGGTTGGCTTATTCTTGACAATTTTTCCTTTTATTTTTCCTTTTTTAAAGAAAAAATAACTACATACACCTATAGACCCCAAAACATAAACATGTACACGTTCTTTTTTAAACACGTACGTCTGAGTGTAAGGTGTATCTAATGATAATTTTTAAAATTTAAGATTTTTTTATCAAATGAAGCATTTAAAAAAATTTGCAAGATGAAATCTGTTTTAAAAAAATTAGCAATATAAAACCTCAAACCTGATTTTTTGTCAAATGAAACCTTGACTTTATTTTTCGGTGTTTGACTCGTCTTTTGTAATGTTCAAGAACTGCACACCCGCTGCACTTCGTTTGTTTCTTGGTCCTTTTCACATGTGTTTCTCTCTTAATCTTCACCATGTTTCTTTCTCCTTTTCTACTTTGAAGACCTGTCAGACATCACTCTATGTGTGTGATCTCGCAAAAAGACGAAAGACGAGTCAACGTCGGAAAAGATCGTCAAGGTTTCATCTAACAAGAAAAATTAAGTTTAAGGTTGTAAGTAGTCAAATTTTTTTGAAAAGGTTTCATTTGGGAATTTTTTTTTGGAAAATTTGTCAGAAAAGACTTTATAAAACATTCTTTTTGTAAGACCTTATAAAAAATTTGTTGTGAACAGGGACCTAAAACAAAAAAAAATTGCAAGGAGGGACCTTACCTCTATTTTCCGACGTTGACTGTGAATTTCCGGTGTTGACTCGCTATTTCCCTCCAATTTTCGACGAATCCTTTCTTCTCTATTTAACATTTCCTTTTATTTTCACTATAAATTCATTTTTCCTCCACTCCCCCTCCATTTTCCCTCCTAATTCATCTACATAAACCCTACATTAACACTTCCTTCTAGCATCTAAAATTCTCTTCTTCTGAATTTGGGTTTCCTCACCTCTTACCCCCTTAAATATGAAAGGATTCGTGCAAAATTGGAGAGAAATAGTGAGTCAACATCGGAAAATAGAGGTAAGGTCCCTCTTTGCAACTTTTTTTTTGTTTTAGGTTCCTGCTCACAACAAATTTTTTATAAGGTATTTTCTCACAAAATGAATGTTTTAAAAGGTCTTTCTGACAAAATTTCCTATATTAAATGAATATCCAAATAGCATTGTCCGTAAGGAAGATGGAACATCGAGAATCGAGCTTGAAGCCTCTCTATCACGGCTAATTTATAGGTAAAGAATTATATAACTATGCCTCATCACGTCTAACTACTGTCTAAGTATGTTGTGACGTACCTTGTTGATTATTAGAAAAATGTGACTTAAGATTGACCCAAGGTTTGACACGCACGAGGATCGAGCTTCAGGCTCTAGTGCAGTACTACAGTTACATTCACAAGATGTGAGCTGAGGTTCGATTTTTACTAATGTAAAAACCTCTCCCTCAACCCTGAATAATATCAGCTTGGTAATCTTGCGAGATGAGCCCTGAACTGGGATCCAACGTATCTTACCATGTAAAAAAATGTTTTCTTGTCACACATTATATATTTTGTCGTGCCTATTCAAGTGTCATACTTTTTTTTTTAAGCCCTGTCATATAGGCTATAATTATATGCTTCATGCTGACAACTAATTAATCTGTTGTGTGGTTCATTTCCGTGTAAATGGAGTATTTAACTAGTAAAGTAGTGTTCGAAATAGAGTAGAAACTAGTGTGACATGTTAACAAATAACAAGATGCACTATTTCGCAATGTAAGGGCTTGTTTACTTCAAATTAAAATCAGTTCAGTTCAGTTCATCTCTATTAAGTTCAGTTTAGTTCAATTAATACATCTCTATTAAGTTCAGTTCAGTTTAGTTCAGTTCAGTTCATCTCTATTAAATTAAGTTAAGTTCAGTTCATCTCTATTCAGCTAATGTAAACGAGCCCTAAATATAGGTATATTATAGCATTATTGTTCATTGCGCACTGATCATATAGTCATATCCACTGATTAGTGAACTCCTACATCCTCTATATATAGCAAAAATATCCTTCTAAGTTAATAGTGCACATCACAAAATTACCATACATCAACAATAATGCACATAGTTACAAAATTGCCATCAGCAATAATGCACGTTGTTAATTGGAGCTTATTGAAGTCGTAGGTGATTAAAAGATTGTGAAGCAAATAACAATTAGGAGGATACATAATTGAGGCCACCTAACTTAATTGGATTATTATTGTAATTTGCAAACAGTATGTCGTACTCTATGGGTACCGTTTGGTGTCAAATGACTAGTGTATGTTGGCTCCCCAGTCCCCACCACACTTCTCTTTATAGGAAATTTTTTATTTTTTAGGATTTTTTATTTTAAATAATACCATTGTGTTAATTTATTTTTTTGAAGTGTATTCACGTTTTATTGAATTCAACTAGTATTGTGGCTCGGGCGTTGCCCCGGCCCCCGGGTCTCAAACCGAAGAAATATAATGAGTTTTGAAACTAAATACAATGAGAAAATATTATAGTCTTTTTTAAGGAAGTTTAATATTAAAAAAAAAATCGTATTGTTTGATGATGATGATATTGTTGTTTCCTTTGTTCTTGCCTCCAAAAATAAACAACAAAAGATATTATTGTGATGGTTGTAAAAATTTAACAATAATATCAATACTTCGTATATATTTTTTTTTCAAAGTTTAAATAGTTGACATGGAATAAAGCATTATCGTTGAATAGTAATATTTTCTACTTATGTTAGTGCCTAAAAAAATAAGGGACACAAGATTTTATCAAAATTATTGTTATACAATAAACCTAATCAATTGTCTAAATCTGTAGTTAGAATCTAACTTGATTTGTCAAGAGGGGTCAAATAATTTGCATGGAAAGAAAGCATTTGAATGAAATTACTAAATTAAATGACATTTAGTGCACTCTAACAATTGAACAATATGACTTAAAAAGGTGAATATTTAGACAATAAATAATGTTGGTTGAGTCGGTAAGGGTGTATTACTTGTGTGATATGGTCTTGAGTTCGAACCTTCATATGAACATATTTTTTAATTGAACACCTAAACAATAATCCTACATGGCAATATCGCATATGTGGCGAATTCTAGTGAAAGAATGATGCTTACTTGTCGTGTAGATGGTGCTTCGCGCACTTTTTAATAAATTGTATAGATTTTTCAAGATGTACCCTTAATTTTAGTGAAAATTTCCACATTTTCTGAAAGCCTTGTTTCATACAATGGCTTTCCGGACAACTTTTTCAACAAAAGTTTTGTGACCTTGGCTTTTTCGGCTATAAGTTTCGACCGACAATTTTAGCAAAGGAGATCCAGCCTATTTTTCCCACAATATTTTTCGACCGACTTTTTAGACAATGTTTTTTTCTGACCAACTTTTTGACAATGATTTTTCCAACGACTTTTTCAACAATGGTTTTTCGGTTAACTTTTTTAGAAACAATTTTTTTTCCCTATCAAGAGTTTTTCGGTCTACATTGTTTGACCTACAAGTATAATGAAGTTGGGTGGTTAGAAGCTTCAGGCTTGTGGCACAACAAAATAAGACTTTCGAAAGTCAAGGGTGAAATGTTGGGTTCAAATCTCACTACACATATCAAGGATACTTCTTTACTTTTCAATATATAGTAAGTAATAAGTATCAATGTTGGTTCATTGCAGGTTTCCCAAATTTCATCTGAATGGATCCAGCTATGCGCGACATATTTGTGTTCTCTAATTGATTTTGATTCCTTAACTAAGGTATAGTATATTACAGTATATGATTATGTAACATTCAATCTTTATAATAAAATATCACATCTAAATCTAAACCAGTCAAAATCTAAATCTACACTAGCTAGTACTCCGTATATAAAATCACGTCCCCATTATTTTATTTTATTTCAATGAAATAAAGCTGTATTGGACAAATTGAATCATTGTTCAGAAAGCATATCAAATCAAGTTTTGTCAAAGATGCATTTGATTAAGTTACGATAATAAAAAAATCTCACTACCATAATTAAGTTACTCTATGATCAATTTATCACTACTAGGGCTTGTTTACTTCAGATTATATTCAGTTCAGTTCAGTTAATCTCTATTCAGTTCAGTTCAGTTCATCTCTATTTAGTTCAATTAATACACTTCTATTCAGTTCAGTTTAGTTCAGCTCTATTCGGCCCTAACTCTTCTAATATGCTCAATTGCTCATCTATGAAATTTCATTAAATTCTCATTTTGGCTACACGTAGTGCATTGAACGGGATAATAAACTAGGTGAATAATAATAGTTTGTAAGTAAAAATTCTTACGTCTTTATAGTTGTTTAATTAACCATACAAGTATAATTGTATAATTCAATAAAAATTCTTATATACATCCGGATGTATGGTACATTCAAGAGTGATTTTGCTCATTTTATATTTTTTTTTGCTCATTTTAAAATTTAAAAATGATCAAAATTATTTAAAATGAATAAAAAATACCTTGGATTTATATACATCTATCCAGATGTATAATAGACTCATTAGTAATTCGGGCTTTGGTTACAATTTTTAGCTAAGGCCCGGCCTGACTTGAATTAAGTGAAAGAAAACATTAATTATACCAATATGATTTTGTTTTAAATTCATAAATTTATACAATTATACCCCATTGTCTTGTTTTACTTGTTACATTTTTCTTATTTTGATGTCTTAAATTACTTACTAAATTTCCTATTTTAACATATGCGACTCGCATAAATTCTACCTATCCTATCCACTTTTTTGTCATTTATATTTTTAATTTTTTTTCTTCATATTTTCAATAAAAACATCTACTTTTAAATTAATCATACTAGTTCAAATACTTCACCTAAAAACTTGTGTTAAAAAAAAAAACTAAAAAATAGAACCAAAGGAACACTATTTTGAATACTTCCTATTATATTTGTTTCTTAAGCAAGTGGTTACTAATTTGCTAACCAAAACCAACCATACACTCACCATTCTCGACCAAAGAGCCCCACCCACCTCTCATCCATTTTCTCATCATCTTCATTTCCTCCTCAACTTCCCTTTTCTTTTTTACCCATCACTCTCACTTTCTCTCTCTTCTCCTTCACTCACTTTGGTATTTAAAAGTAACTTCACCACTCATTACTTCACCATTTCCCTTCTTCCTTTTCTATTCCGAGCCCCAAAGGCTTTCTCGTTTCTCTAATTCCTAGATCTGGTAAGTCTTTAGCTTGTTTTTCTTTGAGTTTTGATTTCTACTTTTTTATGATGTGTTTCGATTTTGTTTTTTCTGATCTTGTTATGTGTGCGTTTTTTATTTTTGTTTTTGCAGTTGCTTGGATCTCTTCTTTTGGTAGCTCGCTAGATCCGATCAGAAAGGAGGTGTATTAATTGGGTAATTTTGTTGATTTTGCCGAGCTTTAGCTGAGGTTGTGTTTTTTTTTTTTTTTGGTTTTGTTGGAGATCTAGGGATTGGAGTTTCTGGGTTTGTAAATCTGTGGTGTGTTGAAAGTTACAGACTGGTGTTTTGATGCTTTAACAAGCTGGTAATATTTTGGTTAGATCTGTCACTAGTTTGTGAAGGAGAAAAATTAGAAACTTTGAGCAGGGTTTTGTTCTTATTAACCTCAAAAAGAAGAGATAAATTTGTGTGTTTTAGCTGAAATTTGTGTGATTTAGCTGAAATTTGTTTAATATTTGCTGTTGAGATGGAAACCCTTGTAATAGTAGCACAACACAGAAACCAATATTACTGTGGTAAGGGAAAGAGTAATAGCTCAATGATGTTTGGTTCATCACCTTCTGGTGGTTTTAGGGATATGAATTGTAGGGCTTTTGAATCTGGGATTGGGTTACTTCCTAGCCCGTATAAGAGTTACGGGACTCCGGTGATGAATCGAGGTCTTGTGTCCCCGAAATCACAAACCCCGTGTGCTAAGAGTGTTGGAAAATCCAAGAGTGAGGAGATCAAGTCCTTGAAAAGGCCGGTGAGGAGTAGCCCGGTCCCTATAAACCTGAAACTGGATGGTAAGAAGACACCGTTGAAGAAGGGTCTGTCCTTCTCCGAGCTTTGGGCAGGACCCGCCTACTCGAACTCACCCCCTCCTAGTTCTTTGCCCATGCCCAAATTTTCACAAAAGCCAAAGAGAACCGTGTCACTCGAGTTGCCCTCTTTAGAGTCTGATTTGAACCTGCAGCCGATGGCTAAGTCGGCCCCTGCTTCCCCGAGAAGAGAATCTGCTCGATCTTCCTTCAGTTCCCTCAATGATGATGATGACTCTGCTACAAAGACTCTTCGCCGGATTCTTAATCTGGATATTGCTGATGATTGAGTGCTGGGTGGGAATGAGATACAGGTTTAAGTACTAGTAGAATGGTAGATGTGTGTATATACAGGAGAATAAACGGGCTTTTAGTTTCGGTGTTTTCGAGTTTAGTAGCTATAGTAGACAAGGCACAAGATCACAGCTTCAGTTGCTGGTTGACAGGCTTCTGGGTTCCTTACTGTTAAGTGAATTGGGTAGTGTAGTTTCAGAGTTTGGCTGTAGAAAGGAGTATGTTGTGTAGGGGTGTGAATGGTAGAAGAAGAGCATATGGTGTGAAAGTTTATTCCATGTTTATTACAAGACATGGATGAATTAGCAACTCATTTGTCCATTGTACTTGTCAAGTATAGATATTAGATACCTAGTATATCTAGTTCCTCTGACCATTACTCTTAGCTTTAGACTTCAAAACTAACATTTCTGTGCATACTTGTAGAGTTTTTAGACATCTGAACATATTGGTTCCTTAGATAAATTGATCTTTTGACTTTCTTCTTTATTTTGTTTTCGATATCTTCGTCGAATTCAAGTCATCTCTTCCTCACTTGCAAATCCTAGGTTCATTAGTCTGTCCTTAAATCTTACTCTTGATCCTTATTAGCTAATCTTTTTTTTTTTTCTTCTTTGCTAACCTAAGATAGCTTCTTCACAATATCCTCTTTGGATATTCACTTGCTCTTTCTTTATCTTATTCTAATATTCTGCTTCTAGTTAGCCTTTGACTCTGAGTAATAGTAGTGTCAGATGATCCGTGCACGCCATCTTTCCTGGTTTTTTGAGAGGTAAAGATGGAATAGCACTTGGAAAATGCTTGTAATAGTAATCTCTTATGCATGTTGAGCCTTCTTTTCTATTAGCCTCTGTTGCACTTCCTCCCTTCAACTTGTAGCTTCCTAGAATCCTAGTTAGTGATGTTTTCCTTCTTTCCGTCAAAAGCGACTCGTGGCAACCTACAACTTCATCGAAGGTATGATAATCAATCAAGTCCTTTATTACTATGATATTGTTATTATTATTATTATTCTCAAAAATTTCAAATGTGGGATTGTTAATTAATGCTTTCTTTTTTATGTTATGCAGTTGAATCGGGTCAGTATCTAAAGGAAAGATTTGGAATCTGCTATGTAGATCGCTTTGTGGAACCGTCTGTGTACTGTTCTGTAGCTGTTTCGGCTGTTCATCTTGTGTACTTTTTTCTTTAAATATTCATGAACTAGTAGTCTAATTTGTCATATGGGACTGTTTTTAATGTTATTTTTCGTAGTTAAGCATCTATCGTCTATGTAGCCCTTTTCCCTAGTTGTTCGTTCGCTGTATGCTTGTATCAGTGTAGACAGCTTGTTTTAGTTTCATAATGTTTCAGACTTTTTTCTTTAGTCATTTTGGCTTGCTTTTGTTGATTTAGTACGTTTATTGTTTGTTAAGTTTATGGTTGAGGCCTAAGATTATCTTATATACACTATCATTCTCTGACCTATAAGAGGCCGAAGCTCACTTTGGCTTTAGAATGGAGTCCTTCGTTGATTTCGTTCTTGAAGAAGAGAGGAGATTAGGAGAAGAACAAATCCAATGGCCTCATTTAGAGTATGTTTGTATTGCTTTCATATGTTGCAACCACAATTGATGCCCCTCTAAACTATTAATAGGTCTGTTTCATGTGAGATCATCTTGCCAAGAATTAGTGATGAAATATTTCAGCAAAAGCTATCATGTATTCACTGCATAACATATTAATTGTAATAATTTGACATAAAGTAGAGAAAAAGTGTCCAAATCGTTACCGTTAATATGTTATGGATAGATTAAATTGTTTTGATTTGGTTTTGTTTAAAGCTTTAAAAAAAGTTACTTGTGCAAGTTTATCACTTTTTATTTTCCTTGTGAAAATTTTTCAACAAAGAATTTGCATTAAACCATTTAATGGGGACTTGGTACAAGGGTTCAAGATAGTCATAACCTCATAGGCCCATAGTGTTGTCTAAGATTGGGATTGTTAATTCGTTGGGCTGGCGTATTTGGTCATACCTTGGCTATTATGGCTTCGTTTGGTTTAAATAGAAAATTCTTCCCATGGGAATACATAATTTGTGAGAAATTTTCCCTTGCTTAATACTCCGTCTTTTTTTAGAAATTGGTCAAAATTGATGTGCTTGGAGAGGAATTTTATGTGCTTTGTAGGAAGTTGTATTTTCTTGAAAATTTTAGATTTCATGCTTTTTTTCAAAATTTACAATTTTCTAGGGAAATTGAATTTGAACCAAAACACCACCAAAGTTTAAGGTTGGTGTTGGCTTTTCAGCCCTTGGCCTGTCTCTTATGATTAGCTGTGTCACACGAGAAAAATTGGCCCAGATATAACTCGATGTGCAAATGTGTTGTGTTGCACTTTGTGCCATGTCCAGCCTAGTTCCAATTCAATCCTCTAATTAGCAAAGTGTTTCCTTGATAGTTACATTTTTATGAGAAAGACATTGTTGGCGAGTAAGGTGGGTTGGCGAAAATTGAGCTCGCAGCGAGATGCACTTCATTACCAGTACCTTGTGTAGGACGAGTCACGAGTTTATGAGAAAGACAAATACGATCTATCTATCAAAAAGAGAATCAAGTACGTAGTAATAATGTTTGTATACACTTTGTAAGCTAGAGTTTGATGAAGTATATAGTTTGAATCTCACCAACTTCCATTTTTTTTTCAAGAGCAAAACTGGCTATGTATTAGTACGATAACTTTAACTTGTTAAAGAATTATAATTTATTTTAAAAATATAGTATAACTACGTACATGATGGATTGTACAGACACTTTATCTAAGTTATGTGTGTAAGTATTTGACGCATATTGAACGATAATTCATGTTGGACACAATTCATCTCAGTCACATATTTCATATTCGTATCATAAAATTTATCTGCTAATCCTAACTACAAGAGAATATGTGACAAAACAAAGTTACGATTACAAATAAGCCCGGCTACATCTAATTTTAATTGTTTGCTAGTGCTTTTGACTTCATATATTTTTAAACCTTTCACTAAATTATTATAACCATTGTTTTACTTGACTCAATAGAGTAAAACCTGTTTCTTTTCCCTTTTTAATTTTCTGTAAAATATTATGACCAGTGTTTTACTTGACTCGATACTCAATAGAGTAAAACCCGTCTATTTTTCCTTTTTACTTTTCAATAAAATATTGAAATTAAGAGTCTTAATTAATAGTATGGAAAACCTTAATCCCATTTCACTTCTTTTCAACCTTTACTTTTCCTTCTCATTTTTTTGGGACATAAATGAAGTATATAGAATGAAATACAACAGTCCACTAATTATGATTAAAGGTCATTTCGTGGGTCAAAATTCCTACTACATATATTAAATCTTGATTCTCTAGGAGCCTTCAAAGAGGTCATATCACCACTACTGTTCATTACAACATTAAAACAACAGTGTGACAAATCACTAACATTAATAGAATTATTAAATGAGCTAAAATTCTCCTTTACTGGACTAGACTAAGAGATCATCTCCTCTTCTTTAAATTGGTCCTGCAAACACAAGGATGGCCAAACAGAATATGCAGAGTGTTTGAAAGTGCGCCATGCTTGGTCATGGCAAGTTGGCAACCATGGCTCATCTTCTGAACCCTTTACACCTAGAAGATAACCTTGTCTTGGCTTGATGTGGTCGCTTGGGAGGTGACGGCTTTGGATAAGTTGCTTATGTGCTATGTTTTGGATATCCCCTGCTTGTGGAAGTTTTCTGCCTATACCTTTACTCTCTCATTGTTTTTATTTTATTTCTATTCAATTTGTCGGTTCAATTTTCATGATTGAGTCACCACTCATACCTGGATGAGTATCCACTTTTTCGAGTTATGCCTCTTTACTTATGGGGTGATCATCTTTTTTCCTCACAATACTAGCCTTCAATTCATTGGCTACGTTTCATTTTTTGGAGCAGCTAACAATCTTATGGTTATAGGAGTACATTTTTAGACTTAACAAAATGGAATGATTAGTAATTGTAATATTTTCCTTTCCCTTCAATAATTTAGTTTTTAAGTTATTGATATATTGATATTTCTTCAATATATTTGTGCATAATAGGTAACCCATTAAGCGACTAATATTCAGAGTGAAGGATAACTCAGATGACAATTATTTAGAAACGACAATAATACCCTTAACAAAGCTGCCTCGAGTAATATTCGTATGATCGTGTCTAATTTACGAAAAAAGTATTATGCATGTGTTAATATGGTTATCAATTTCAAAGGTATCGAACAAGTAACTTACACTCACCCTTTAAAATTAAATTAAATATTATTTGGAAGGGAAATGATTGCCAAAATTTCATACAAGTTCAAACACAAATTCAAATACCATATGGTGATGTTGCAAACAATAAGCCCAATGAGTTTCCATCCTATGATATTATTTGGAAGGGAGATGACAATGGGTCGAACTCGGATCGGATTATGCATAATCCTATTCCGACCCGAAAATAGTCGAAGTTGGATTTTTTAGTCAGATGCAAATTTTTACTTTTTGAATACAATTTTTTTTTAAGGATTGGATAGGACTAGGATCGGATCCAAACTAAATTACCATCTTAAGACAGGCCTTGAATCCGCTTCACAAAATATATATATATATATATATATATATATATATATATATATATTGAAAACAAAGCTTATGTAGAGGATATTAATACATTATTACACCGTATGTATTATTATTGGCCAACCTTTTGAGATAGCTTTGTTAAATTTCGTGTTTGAATGAATGTTAAAGGAAGAAGCTAATATTAGCGGCGTGTTTATGTATCTAAGTATATAGTAGAGGAAAAGTAGAATAAAATGTTGTAGTATGACACCTAAGCTAGCTTGCTTAGATAGTGAACAATATAATGAACGTGCTATCTCCTTAACTTAAGATTCAACTATATATATACTTATTATTTGATTATTATTCTTGTATTACTATATATATATATTACTATATATGATTTGATTTTCTATGTGACTTGTCTAACTTTAATTAAAAATTATTCGTACATACATACAGTAGTTTGTCTTAATTTCCATGTAGACGCCCAATCTGGATAAGTGGCTCAACTATAATTAAAAATACAACAACAATAATTATTATGAATAATACAATCAATCTCCACCTAAGAGCCATTTAACGTTTTACTTGGATTCATCAACTTTTGTTTATTTAGATTATTTTTTTTTACACTTACGAATTGATAGTAGATTATAATTTTGGAACGCAGCTTAGATTTACTTGATGTGTTATAATTATCGACGATTCGACGGATTGACTTATAGCAGTGACGGTCACTTCATAAAAAAATGCACTCATCTTTTAATATTGATATAATTATATTTAGAATTTTACGTTAAAGGATCACTTTTCATTATTAATCGTGGTGATTTATTCTATACAAAATAAATTTTTAATCAAATTTCACTAAAATAATATTTTTTTAGCCTACGACCCCACTAATTACCCTCAATCCACCACTAATTACCCCACTAATAACCGCTTTTGCAATTGTATTTAACTTAGAAAGCTGACCAATTCTATAAAACAAATAGAAGTGTTTGTCCAAATAGCGGAAAAATGATTTTGACACTCTCAAATTTGATTTTGGCACTCATCTCCCTCTCATATGAATAGTAACATTGAGGAGTGTCAAAATCAAATTGGGGAGTGTCAAAATCACTCCCCAAATAGCAGGTGAAAGACTACTTATTTTTCTTTAAAATATCAATTTTGTAATTTTTTTTTTTCATTTGGTTGAGTGATAATTAATTTTTTAGAGTAATTTAATACAATTCATAGCAATTAATTTTCCTTACACATTTCCTAGTAATTTATTTTATGTGTTTAATTGGTTGCATGTGAAATAGAAATTTATTTTCTTCGTCTGGTAGGAAATAGGATATCCTAATTTTAATGTTAAACAAACAACTTTAATTTACATAAAATTCTATTTCCTAAAAATTCTAATTTTCCTTAAATTTATTTGTCAACCAAACACGCTCAAATTTTATCAAACATAGCCTTACATTTTATTTAAACTTTTATCACTTTAATTACATGCAATTTTAAGGACAAACTGTAATTATACTCATCCGTTTCATATATTTATTCTTTACGTTTCTACTTTTAGTGCTTCATTTTAATCTTTACATTTATTTTATTTCTCTTTGAGTACTTTATTCTCAACCACTTATTTTACCGCTTGTAATTATTATCTTTTTCTTCAATTCCATCATTAATCAATATTTTCAATTCCAATAATAACCTATCTACATTTTATATATACATTTTCATGCAAATGCAATTAACATTTCCTATTCCAATAATTACTTATCCATGGATCTAATTTTCATTAATTCACGTGCAAAAGTCAAAACGTAAATAATAAATTGAAACAGAGTAGTAGTATATTATATTATTTTGTAGGCTTTTGCATACACGAAATATATATTATTGAGTGCGTAATTACTCAGAATAGATAAGCTTATGGATGGGGACAAGGGTAGCTATCATCTTGAAGATGTATACTGCATTTTTTATAATTATAAGATATAGACATTATTTTTTTGGACCAGTAAATAACGATGGCCGATATATAATCTGATAATTTCGTGAAATTGAAGTTCAAAATCTACTATATAAATATAAATTAATTATACATTGATACTTTATCATAGTGATTTCAATGCATAGTGTGGTTTGATCTAAGTTTCGTTTATTTATTATTGTACACAGCTAAGATCTGGAATATACGGAGAAATTAATTAAGTGTTTATAGTACGTTAGAACTTATCCACTCAATTTTTCCCCCATTGTTCTAGTTCACTTTATTTCCAACTATTTTTACGAAAAGATTGGATGTATTTCATGAAATATTTTTTTATTGTAGATTATATATATATATTTAACGATAAGGTAAATTGGAGTATCGCCTATTCCCCTATACTGGTCTTATCTCAGAAGTTAACATAGGGGAGGGAGTGGAAAACCCCTAAAATACATAACGCTGAGGTAATGAGGTATATAAGGATTGATCCCATGACCTTGATCACGGGATCTGGACTGGGACGCTTAACCACCAAGCCGACCCCACCTCCTTAAATTATTATACTTCCTCCGTTAAAACAAAAACGCAACAAATCATTTTACACGCATTTTAAGAAAGTGATTTAAGGGTGTAAATGAGCAAATTAATCAAAATAATTTTAACACACGTAAGAATGATATTATAGGTTACTTGTCTTAAAATTACATAGTATATTAATTTGATCGTTTAGACCTTTAAATCTCTTATTTAAAATGCGTGCAAATAAGTTTGTTGCGTTTTTTTTGGAACGGAGGAAGTATTTGTTATGTAATCCATGTCATATACATTAGTCTTGTAATAAAGAAAGGTCCAAAAATTAAGAAATGTGAACAAGTGTCAAAGTTAGTGAGTCTAACAAATGAAGCATATAAAAGATCTTAATGAATGGCATATAAAAATTTAGTAGGAGTCTAGTCTAACTAGTGTAAAAGTTTGTGGGTCTAACAAATGAAGAGTATAAAAATTAAGAAATGTGGGATGAAGGAAGTATATGAATTGAAGAATACAATAATTTTTGGAATGATTCACATTAATCTTTATAGATCTTAATGAATGGCACTATGGCAGGCCCTTTTTTTTAGGGTATACTTTGGTCTTTGGGTAATGAATGGCACGCCATGATAATTATAGTTTCCTCCATTTCTTAAAAATTACACCTATTTTCTTTTAGTTTCTCCATAAGTAAAATTAATACTCCGATCCCTCTGGTTTTTTTTTTTTTTTTTTTTTTTTTACACTTCTAATTTTCACACATGTCGAGGTAAAAGTTTAAGGATTAATATCTCTAATTATGTATTTGTAAAAATTATAAAAACTAAATATTAAAAAATTACATGATAAGACAAATCTAACGAGATCTCAATTAACTATGTTTTTCCTTACATATAAATCATAAAAAATGGTTAAATTGCACTATGTGGATACTGTTCTGAATAGTGTCAAAAGTGAAACTTTAACGATAAAAAAAAAGGAGGGAGTAATGCTTTGTTTGATTCACCTGAAATTTGTTGATTTAATCGGAGTTGATTTGAACTTATTGTTTAATTTGGCTAAATTTTAACTGCGTATATGTGATAATCTATAAGGAAAAATATATCAATTGAGATCTTATTTTATTTGTATTAATGAGTAGTTTTTTAATATATAATTTTAATAATATTTTTTGTTATGAAATTAAATATAATTAAAATTTAAAAACATCAAATGAAATAATTTGATCTGAATTTTTTTTTTCCTGATTTTATCTAAAATACGTAATAAGATGTTGTAACAGTGAGTGGCTATCAAACAAGGCCTACAAATCATATGATGTTCAAATCGCTTTCTTTCTTTCTTTTTGAAAATACTTTATTGTAACTTTCAATAATAAGGCTTTTTGCATGATTTTTTACACAAAAATATAGAGTTAGCCTTTAGCTCTTTTTTCTAGTTATTTCGTATGGTACTACACTATTTCTTATTTCTTATTGTACAGTATGTATTTGTGAAATTAAGGGAAAAGTAATTAAAATAAAGTAGAACAAATTTTTTACATGAACAATGCTCACACGAAATATGTATGCGACGGGAAGGGGAGTGCATGTTAATTTGAGAAAATGCGAAAATCATCCGGTCAAGAAACATATTAGGCCTTGTTTGATAGCTATTATTCAACACCTTATTACTTATTTTAGATCGGATAAAAAAAATAGGTTCAGATCAGATTAGATGATTTTAATTTTATGTTTTCAAACTTTAAATATCTTTAAATCCGTTATATAAAATAGTATTATAATTATTTTTTAAAAAACTACTCATTAATAAAAATAAAATGAGATCAGATATCAATTGAAATATTTTTTTCCTTATATTTGGAGTATTAATTTTTTTTTTTTTTTTTTTTGCAAGTATTATAATATGGAGGTAGTAAAAAACAATAACTTTATATTCTAAATTTTTAACTTTTTTACAAAATTACTTAAGTTTTATTAAAATTTATGGTTTTATACGCAACAGTTACATTATAAAACGAAAAATAATTACCTCAAACAGTTTGACATGATACTTGATTGCTGTTTTTTTTATACTTCATCCGTTCCAAAAAAAACGCAATAGTCAACATTTCACGCATGCTGAGACATTACTTTGACCCTTAATAACAATAATTATGAATAATTAAAAATTATAAAAAGTTGATATTAAGATAGTATTTTACAAGACGAATCTAACAAGATCCCACTTGACTATATTTTTTTATTATGTATAAAGCTCAAAACTTGGTCAAAGTATATAATGTGCATAGTGCAAAATGTTGACTGTTGCATTTTTTTTGGAACGGAGGAAGTATATATAAATGTAAAAAGAGTCAAGTGTAGATTTGAACAAGGATATTAATAGTGTAATAGAATATCATTTGTTAACTACAAATCTAAAATACATAGATAACTAACTTACTTCATCCACACATATGCAGCAAATGTACTTTTTACATTATTCACAAATATTAATAACGGGCCTAAATTCTATCATAATTGTAGATGCATGTTTTATGACAATTTTGAATCCGTCGCTAAAATTTCTCTGATACCTAACCCAAAATATATTAAATTTGGCTCATTTATGACGGGATCGTGACGAAAATATTATTTATGACCCCCTTTTCTGCAACGGAGTCAGTTTTTTACGATGAGAAAAATTATTTACGACCCTCCTTTTCTACAACGGGGTCACATTTTCTCGACGGAAATTCCCACCGTAAATGACATCTTTTCTAAGCTAGTAGTGCCAAGGCTTCTGATTTACGCATAAGGTAGCGTTTGGCAACCCGTATTTCATTTCAATTTTTGTATTTGAATTCGAGAAATTGAAATCATGGAATTGAATTTCAATTCCAATTCCTTAAACGCGTTTGGGAATTGAGGAATTGAATTCTCATATTTCTAATTCATATACTTGTTTGGCAATCATTGGAATTGAATTCTCAAAATTCAATTCTATATTGCCGTTTGGATAACTTTGTAATTGCATTCAACAAGAAATACTAAATTTTAGCAAATAAAATGTGTTCTTGCATTTTAATAATTCAAAGTCACAACAAAAAATTTCAACATCACATAAAAAGCAACACTTTCTCCATCCACTTGCAAAAATCGATTGTACAACCACTTGTACAAACAGATATTATCATTGTTAGATACAAAAAGCTTTTTTTACAAAAAGGACCTATTGTAGAAATTAAATCTTTTTAGGCACATAATCTTTTGGCACCTAAGATAGAATCAAGCCAGCAAACTAAAGAAAACTTAACAAACTAGCAAGGAATTGAAGATGACGATTAATGCCAGAATTTGAACAAAATTCAAAGTCAAATTCCAGAATTCAAACAAAATACCTAATCACTAATAAAAAAATCAAACGATACTAGAGATCTAACAAATAATCAAGCGAAAATGCTACAAATTGAACAAAATGCCACAAAATAATCAAACCATATACCACAAAAAAAAAAAATCAAACCAAATCCAACAAAAAAACGAACCAAATCCAGCAAAAAAACAAACAAAAAATTAAACAAAGAGATACCTTATTAGAGAGGAAGAATCACAACCGTAGAGAAGGTTGTATTTCCATGGATCTGTTGAAAGTGAGAGGATAGAGAGAGTGTAGTATATTAGCGCGCGAGAGAGAGAGAAATGGATCAGTTTATTTAGGTTGAAAAAAAATAACATCTACTTGGGTTTGGTTGAGTTAGTTTGTAATTCAAATGACAGGGCTAGACATAGGAAATGAATGGGCTTATTTTAAGTAGGCTTGGAATTGGGATGGAATTGACCAAATTCCAATTCCAATTTTTATTAAGTTCCCAAACACTAGAATTGACCCAATTCCAGAATTTTAAATGAAATAGTGGTTGCCAAACAGGCCCTAAAGGAAAATAAAATCATCTGGATCCTCTTTAGATTCGTGTTGTCAAATACTTTATTAATAATATTAATGTTTTAAATATTTATTAACTTGTATGAAACCGTATATATTAATGCTCAAAATAGGCGTAGTTCGTCCGCATGCGTAACAAATGTCAATTATTGCATTTATTTTATTAATTAAGGATGAAGTATTATGTTATTTGTAATGGAATAATAGTAAGGATTTTTTTTTATGGAAAATAATACAAGTAGTAAGGATTTACTTCATCCGCTCCATAATAATTGCAAAAATTTGATCATTAAGTTCTTACATACTTGATCAAAGTGTTGCAATTATTATAGAGCGGATAAAGTAGTATTTAGGCGCATATAACCGAAGAATCCCAAGAGTTTCATTCATTTGACACAAATTAATTTATGAGAATGAGATAATCGTAAATGCATGCACGCCACTAGCTACCGGTGATATATATGATCATAAGAGAACATATATATATATATATATATGAAGTAAGAACTTTTTCTTTTTATAATTAAAGTCCAAAATGCAATAATTTTTCAACCTCAAAAGTCACCAAATCTTCAAATTATGTAGGACAAATTGAATAAAGTCTACCATAGTTGTCATAGGCTCATAGCTTATATATTATGTTGGTCATGGCAAGGGAGCCACCACAAAGTTGGATTAAAACCTAATTAATGAATTGAAGAAAATACCGGAGACTAATTAAGAATTAAGGGCTTTAGTTACTCCGTACTAATTAGAAATTTAGCGGGTATGTGATTGGTATGAGATTAGTAAATGTAATGGATTGGAAATAAATAAGGGGGCAAAGGGTAATAGTAGTTGTTTAATATCACTTATGAAACGTATATGGTTACTATTCGAAAAACGGTAATTGTTTCCAATAGATTTAGGAAGGTAACAATGTAAGGGAGTTTGTTTCCGTTTTCCACAACCCATTGCAAACACATGGTAACAGTATTGTTTTATGATTACCTTTCCTAGGCTAATATTTTTGTATACCAAAAAACCCTTAGGTGCAACTTTTTGGCAAATCAAGAGCTAATTTTCTATAAATATCTCTATTACATAAGCCAAGGGGAAGCCATGGTGTCCCCTTCGAAATGTCCATCTTATCCCTCAAAATTTTCTAAAATCTAAATTTGTATTACCCCTAATTATTAAGGAAAGTTATTACAATTTTTATATGAAAATAGAATAAAATATAAAATTCGAAAAAATAAAACAAAAATTTCAAAATTAATATTTTTAAATTCTCTATAAATAGACATCCATATTGATATATTTCATCAAATAAAAATTTTCTTTCGTTCATTATTGTGAGATGAACGAATGAAAGAGAATTTTTTTTTTAAGATATAAAAGTTTGTTTAGACAGATTAATAAATTTATTTAAAATACTAGCATCGCACGCAAAGCGTGCATAGAAGACTAATAGTTGATTAAGTGAAGGAATAATAATTTCAAATAATCATCTTTTAAAAAACTTTAATTGTGAAAAACCACCTCTTTACAAATTCCGGCGAACTTAGCCGGATTTCGACATTGACCACCCATGTGTGTTTTTTACCTTCTTTACCCTTAATTTAAATCTGTTATGCGTTATAAATTATCATGTTGCATTTCTTTGTAAAAGGTCGTGTGATGCAATTTAAGTCTTACTTCTTCAATGTTAAATATGCTAAAAAATTCGGGAAAAAAACTGAAAACAGAAATGAATAAGATGACAAAAGTATACTTCGTATATCATAAACCTTGTTAGATTATCAACATCAATACCCGAGTTTTATATATTATTTAAGTTGAATTAAATTTCTCAAACAAAACTTATTAAAAGATGATTTTCAAAAGTAATTAATATAAATAAATAAATAATGTTATGTTCTCCAAAGAAGATGAGATTGATAATTTGATATAATATCATATGAAATAATAATCACAAAAGAATGTTAAATTGGGTGGATGATGTTTTATTTTTATTTTTATAGATGACATTGAGAATAATCTTATTCAAAGAATACAATGATAAGGTTTTTTAAAAAAATTTAATAACAAATAGAGTTTTTTTTTTTTTGAACATATAGAGTTATTTTAAAATTTATTATAACTTGTTAACCTAGAATTTGTAGGTAGAGCGATATACTTAAAGTACGTTCTTTTCACTTAAAATCTTTTAAAATAAACTTCTATAAACTTATGATCTCCTAGTCTCCAATAGTATTGAAGAAGCCATTACATATTTACAACTAGACATACTTAGAGAGTTAGAGATCCTAAAAGTTGGTCACTCCTACTTTGACCAAACTAGCCATAATTCGGGCAAGAGAACATCATTAATTATTACTCCTTCCAATTCGTTCATTTTTATTAGTTACATTTTTATTTTGTAACATTTTTTATAGGAGGAAAAAAATTAAAACTTAATTTTTTATAAAAAAAAAAAAGAAAGAATGGAAGAGTATTATATATATATATATATATATATATATATATATATATATTATTATGATTATCTATATATGCAACATTAATCATATTATGATTAAAATTAGTCAACTTAAATGGACAAATTTTGGAAAATAATATGATTTTGATAAATTATTTCATTGTGTATAACAACTAACCCAGGTTAATCTTTCTAACTCTAGACAGGCACTAGAGTGACTAAGGGCTTGTTTACTTCAGCTTAAATTCAGTCAGTTCAGCTTAGCTTAGTTCAATCTAGTTCAGTTTAGCTCTATTAAGTTTAGTTCAGTTCAGTTTAACTCTCAATTTCCTTCTCTTATAAAATATTATTTTCAGTTGTATTCAGTTCAATTAAGTTCAATTCAATTATATTCAGCTAAAATCAGCTAAAGTAAACAAGCCCTAAGCATCAAATTTAAATTTATTGATCATAAAAATAAAAACTTTACTAGAACGTTAAACGGGTATTACTGTACCTACCAATTAAGGGCTCAATTTAAGATGCATTATTATTGAAAGAGAAGGGTTTAAATTAGCTTAGGAAAATATAGGAGGAGGGGGGGGGGGGTGTTTACCTACTCAATTATACAAAGCAAAGCGAATAATTGAATTTGCTGGTTAAGTTATGTCATGATTTTTGGCTCATATCAATTGTGGTAGTTGTTGGGATGATTACTCAACTAAAGTAATTTCGACAAATAAAAATTGTCATCAGTCTCCACAAATTATTAGTATTCATCAACCAAGATGGACAAACAATACAGGACATAGCTTTAATGGAATAAATAAGTTATGGACTACTAATGTTGTGGGCCCCACACTACTAGCCTATAACGCATGATTGGTTTTTTTTTTCCCCTATTTGATTTCATTATGGGTCAAGGACTATGGGGTGTGTTTCGCTAAGAGAGTTTCTTGAGAAAAAAAAGAGGACTTTGAGGAGAGTTTAGAGTTTTGATTAATGAAAATTTTGATTTGAGTATTTGGTAAGATAGATTTTTAAATAGAGTTTTGTACTAAAAACTTTCATCAAAACTCAGTTTAGAAAAAGATGCGATGGGTTGAACAACTTTTTTTAGAGTTTTGGAGAGAGAAAAAAATATTTGACTAATTTTTCCATATATTTAATCCTAATAATTTTTTTTTTTCAAATGTCTATAAATGTTATTTTATATAACAAAACTATAAGCAATCAACTATGTATTACCAAACACCTTTACATAATCAACTATTTAAATCAGCAGTTAAATCCTCTAAATAAAAAGTAATTCTCTAACCACAAACCCTAAACTTCAACCTCTAATTTTTAAACTCTAATCACCAAACGGGGCCGGTAATTGAGTTATAAATCAAAGACTTAAATTAAACCCAAAATAAATTAATGGTTGAAATTTAAAAATGATTTTTTATGGTAAAAAAAATATGGACATTTGATGTAAAAATAAAATGTGGGATTGATAGAAATCCAAACACTAGGTAATTAGCCCAAGCTACTAAACTACGATAGGCGATAGAGTTATCAGTTCATTGGCGGTAGTGAAACCAGTGTTGGTGCATGTGTTCTCTTCAACTTTTTTTTATCAAGTCTCAGAACTTATCAGATTTGATTAGGTCAAGTCAAGTCGGATCACGTTGAATAAGTTATAATCAAATCAACTTTAATAGATTTAAACAGGTCAGATCAAGTCAGGTCGAATAAGTGGGAGGTTGGAGAGAACGCACCTTAAGGCTCTTAGAATGAGGATTGAATGTTTGATGAACAATTGAACATTATACATCATTTTTTCCCAAAACCAAAACCAACATCTCACTCTGCAAATATGTTTGATCGGATAATGATAAATTACTTTCTGAGTTCAGATTATTTTAGGTTGAATACTTCCAACTTCAAGTCATATAGATTTTGCTAACAACTCAAAGCTCTTTGAATTCGGATTGATATAACAGATTGAAAAAATTAGGAGCGTCTACCATTTTGATTGTAATATACGATCTTATCTTTATAATTACATTTCTAACTTATAATATGAGTTATAACATAGATAGTCATTTAGATCCAAATACAATGTAGTATAAATGAACAAAAGTTCAATAAGATAACAAGTGCTCAACAAGTCATGCCAAGCCGTGTCTAGTTTTAACCTAGCTGAAATGATTCTGAAACTCATAAAGTAGCTAAAAAGAGTTGAACTACTAAGGTAGTTGAAAATTTCAGCACCTATTCACCTCATCGTTCAAAGGCGACTAGGCAAAAAAATAATAATTTAGATTGAATTATTTTGTTCAAAACTCAATATCTTTAAATAAGAGTGAACTTTATTGCCCCCAGTGGACTGGGTTAAAAACCCACCACTAACAGAGAATGATAATAAATAATGGTAGTATAAACTAACGCAACATGTTTAATAATATTTAGAAATTGTAGTACGGAGTATTAGTAATAGTGGATAAGCTACGCACCAGATAAATGCATCATTGTCCGAATATATCCAATTTTGTTTCCCATTGAAAAAACACATGAAAACAAATAACAAAAGAAAACAATGGGTAACTCATGAAAATTGAGAATCAAAATTTAGGTGATCACTTTCATGAGAAATCAACTCTACACTTTAATATCCTTCACATCTATCATAGCTCAGCATCTCCTCTTTCTCTCTCTCACACATTGCATGTCAAAACTTCTAAGAGACTAAACCAACATTGACTAGAGAAAGGAAAATAGAGAACAAAAAAGATAATTAAAATTACAACTAGGTCATTATATTATAATCAATAATAATATTATACTAGGAAAAATTTTGGTTTTTTTTTTTTTTTTTTTTAAGGTTTCCTTATTTTGGTTTGAAGATGCTGAAGTTATTTGAGAACAAACTTAGTTCTCCACTTCATCCAAAAGCATTGCTTGGCAGCGACATTCTTGACTGCAAAAGGCCTTTTCCCCTCTGCATTTCATGAATAACATGTACACTTATATTAGCATTCAATCCAAATAATAGTGAAAATATTCTCATACAATATGCTATTTGATTCTACTCCTAGTTCCTCCTTGTTAGTTATGCTTGGAATTAGTTATGTTTGAAATGTTTTTGCAAGAAAGAAAAAAATCAAAACGTAACTAATAAAAAGGACGGAGGAATTACAAGTACTTGATCGCAAAGTTAAATTTGACCTATTATTTAATGTTTCGAAATGGTAACTAATTATGCATCCAACAAACAGTATTTGGGAAATGATTTTGGTAGTTCAAATATTGATTTTAGCACTCTTGCAATCAAAATTAGGAGTGCCAAAATAATCAGTTCCAACAAGATATTTTTGTTGTTTAAATTAGGGAGCCACAAGGACATTGATGATAATCGATTCAGATCTCATGAAAACCGGAAGAGAACCTCTAACCACCTGAGCTATTACTCAATCTTTGAGTTCCCAACAAGATATGTATGAGTGTAAAACTTGCTAAGAATTCAAAGTAGTGATCCAATTCATTAGGTACACCCTACAAGCCTACATATATACCACAGCCATGTTGCCTACTTGTCTAGAATAATATGCCCAATTCTAAAAGGGTCCAATGATTGATTGGATCATAATTAATATAAAATGGTCCAAGTCGTTAATTATAAGAGTAACACACTACCTAATTAGCAATTTACAAGATAAGATTTCTCTTGGACCATGTTAATTGAAGAACTATTAATATTTTTTTTGATAATCAATGATTTGATCAATACTAGAAATTCAATAAATTTAGTTTAAGATTACTCAAACATACTAGACAACTAATTTGAGAGAGATGCAATATAACATTAGATGCTAAAAGATCACATTTTTAAAAAGAAACTTAACAAAGGATGAATTGAATTGCTATATACCTGTACATGTAGATGTCATTTCCCTCATCAAGCTTCTTCTTACAATGGTGGCAAAAACTGAGGAAATTCTCAGATGAAGGAATTGAATTTCCAAATTTGGACAAATGCCCATTTCTAGTAGATGAAATAGAAGAAGAACCAACAACACCACAACAGCTTTGAACAATGCAATTCCCAAAGATGTGAGTTGTTTTAGGGTTAGGACCATGAGAGATGACACAAGTGTAATCCTCAGATAACTCCATGTCACTCAGGGAAAGGGAATCATTCCCTGAGATCATTCCATTTCTATTATCACTGGATTCCTGAGGATGAACTTGGGAATCCTTGTTTCCAAAAGGCCACAAACTGTTTTTGGGGGTTTTGATTCCAAACTCTCTTGGTGATTCAGGGGAAAAACAGGGGAAAACAGAGGATGGAGGCAGGGGAGGTACTTGGATTCTTAGTTGTGAACCAAAAACCACCAGTTTTCTTCTGTGTTGTTTGGATGTTGTGTTGTTGTTGCTGCTGTTGCTATGGTTGGTGGTGGTGTTGCCAGTTTCATAGTTGCTGTTGTTGTTGTTGTTGCTGCTGGTGGTGTTGTTGTCATCAATGAGAGCAAGGCCAATACCCTTTGTGTTGTTGGGTTGTTCCCAAGAGTGTTGTGGATTTGCAGATAGAGTTTTTGGGTTTTTGCTGTTGTTGGTGTTGCTGTTGTTGTCAACCACCCAGAAAGTGTTGGCAAAAGTAGAAAAGGCTTTAGTATCAAGAATAGAAGTAGGGCTCATTATGGGATCATGAACAGTAGAAGAATGACAAGAAGATGAACAAGAAGTGAAGAAACCCTTGAAAAACTTTGGAGAATTGAGGAAAAATGAAGTGGGTTTTGTAGATTTTTCAGGAGGAAGCCATGAGTTGTTGTTGTTGTTGCTGCTGTGATCACCAACTATGGCTTGTGGACTTGTCACTGGTCTTGATCTTTTCCTCAGCATTACCTTTAAAAACCCCAAAAACACAGAAAACAAAATCAGATTATTGACATTTGATATCATTACTAAGATAAAAAAAAGAAGAGAAATTCAAGCAAAAAAAGAACTTAAATTACCTTTTTCCAAGAAGAAAACTTGGGGAATTGCAGAAATTTAAACCCCCCAGAAAAAAAAAAAAGACCTTTTTTCCAAGCTTTGAGATGCAAAAGCTAAACTTTCTCTCAATTAAAATGAAGCTCAAGATTAAAACTTGGATCTCTCAAAAACTCAAAGAAAACAGAGAAAAAAAAGGGGTTGCTTGAAAGATCAAAACTTTCTTGCTAATCTTCTCTCTAGTTCTATTTTTAGTTTGAGAAGTACAAAAATAATCAAAGAAAGATCAAAGATTCATCACAAGAAATGGACCACAAGAATACACATGCAAAACAAGAGCCATGTGAGAGAGATTTTGAGCAACTAGGACAACAACTATTAGTGAATCTGCAAATAAAACTCTTTTTCCCTTCTGCTGCAGTTACTGCACACTGCTGTTGCTCAGTTGCAGAATTTAGTTTTCCTGATCCCAATACAAGAAAACAGCCATTTGTTTTTATAAAAAACCAGAAAATAAAAATGGGTTTTGTGTTTTTTTTTTTTTCTCTTAAAAATTGGTTGGTGAGTTTTTCAGTAACCCATAAATTTCGCAGGTGAGAGTTTATTTTATCCACTTTCAGATTGTTTAAACTTTTGTTTTGAATTTCTGTGAAACTGCCCACGGATGTGCTGAATTTTGTAGAAGAGAGAGGTTTTTTTAAACAAAATAAAAAAAAGAGGGATTGAAAAAGAAGAGAAAGTTGGGAAGAGTGAGCAAGTTTGGAGTTAGAGGGGGTGCCTTTATAAAAAGGGGAGAAGAGAAGAGTGTCAATTAACACAATAACACTCGACCCCCACCAAGACCCAAAAAAAAAAAAGAGAGGTGGGTCGTTTTCTGTTTTTGTTTTTGTGCTGAAAGTTGTGAATTTCTTACTGTTTTTTCCGTTTCCTGAATTTCATCATTTTCTGTTGTAAATTAAAAGAAAAATTGTGTAGAACTACAAAATAAATGTTGACTTTTGAAAATTAATATCAAATAAAAAAAATTGTTATGAAACTACCTAATAAATCAAATTTGACTGGTAGCACTACCATTTGTCGTGTTTTTTTTTTTCATTTTTATGATGTTATGGCAATCGCTATTGATTTTACTATATTTTTTTCCCCAAAAATGCTTGATTTCACTATATCTTTAATAACTTCTTCTTTTCTTTTAATATATGTCAGACTTTTAACCTATGAAATGAATCCAAATTTTCCCCTTTTTTCTTCAATTCAACTTTCTTTAATCCTATCGATTTTTTTTTCCATTGAAGCTTGAATATGCTTAGCAATGAAGGGAAATCAAGTAGTTTTAGGGAAAAAAATTAGAGAGAAATTAAAATTGGTGGCCATAACATCAGAAAAATGAAAAAAAAATAAATAAAACATGGAAAGTTGTAGAGCTACCAGGTCGAAATTGATTTATTAAGTAATTTTATAACAACTTTTTTTAGTTTGTAGTAATTTTCAAAAGCCGACATTTATTTGGTAATTTTGGACAATTTTTCCTAAATTGAATCCAACATTGAGCCCATCGACTTCTAGAATAGTGACGTTTCCCGATAAAACTTGCGTGGAGCCGTGGATAATGCAACTGGTATTTTTATGATAGAAGCTTTGTATTGAAACTCGGTTTACATTACCTTGTAAATATAAATAAAAAAAATTAAATAGTGACGTTTCCCGATAAAACTTGCGTGGAGCCGTGGATAATGCAACTGGTATTTTTATGATAGAAGCTTTGTATTGAAACTCGGTTTACATTAACTTGTAAATATAAATAAATTTTTTTTTAAACAGTGACGTTTCCCGATAAAACTTGCGTGGAGCCGTGGATAATGCAACTGGTATTTTTATGATAGAAGCTTGTATTGGAACTCGGTTTATATTACCTTGTAAATATAAATAAAAAAAATTAACTTTTTTTAAACTTTTTTTGTCCATGCATATTTAAGTGCTCAAATTGCTTTTAGGGTCATTTTTTTTAGAAAATTAAAAAAATTATCATGTGACGTTTTCTGATAAATCAAATTCAACATTGAGCCCATCGAGATCTGGAGCAGCGACGCTTTCCGATAAAACTTGCGTGGATAATGCAACTTGTAATCGTATGATAGAAGCTTTGTATTAGAACTCGGTTTACCTTATATGGTAAATAAATAAATAAAATGTACTCCGTAGGTTTTTTTAATTCTTTTGTCCATATTTGAGTGCTCCAATTACTTTTACGGTCAATTTTTTCAGAAAATTATAAAAATTATCATGTAGTGTAAAAGTGAAGATGGAAGAGTAAAAATGTAAATATATGGTAATAATAATAATTAAATTATGGATGAATAAGGGTAAAAATATAAAAATAAGTGTGGTTTATATATGTTATTAAAATAAGAAATAGAGCAAATAAAAATGGACACCTACAATAGCACCAAAAAAAAATGGACACCTACAATAGCACCAAAAAAAAAATGGACACCTACAAACGAAAATGTAGCACTTAAATGTGGACGAAAAGAGTAATTTTTTAGACCAAAACATCCTTAAATGTGTACGAAGAAATATATAGCACTTAAACTTGCGTAGATAATGCAATGGTATATTTATGATAGAACCTCTGTATGAACTCGGTTTACAATTGCTTTTAGGGTCATTTTTTTTAGAAATAAAATTACAAAAATTATCATGTGGCGTTTTCCGATAAATTAAATCCAACATTGAGCCCATCGAGGTCTGGAGCAGTGACTTTTCCGATAAAACTTGTGTGGTTAATGCAACTGGTAATTGTATGATAGAAGCTTTGTATTGGAACTCGGTTTACCTTACATGGTAAATAAATAAAAGTACTCTGTAGGTTTTTTTACTTCTTTTGTCCATATTTTAGTGCTCCAATTGCTTTTAGGGTCAATTTTTTTAGAAAATTACAAAAATTATCATATAGTGTAAAAGTGGAGATGGAAGAGTAAAAATGTAAATATATGGTAATAATAATAATTAAATTATGGTTAAATAAAGGTAAAAATATAAATATAAGTGTGGTTTATGTTATTAAAATAAGAAATAGAGCAAATAAATATGGACACCTAAAAAAGAAAAATGTAGCACTTAAATGTGGACGAAGAGAGTAGTTTTTTAGCCTGAAACATACTTAAATGTGGACGAAGAAATATATATAGCACTAAAACTTGCGTAGATAATGCAACTGGTATATTTATGATAGAACCTCTGTATTGGAACTCGGTTTACACTTTACATTACCTTGTAAATAAAAATAAAAGAGGTGGCTTTTATTTTTTTTATTTCTTTTGTCTATATTTAAGTGCTCCAATTGCTTTTAGAGTCAATTTCTCAGAAAATTACAAAAATTATCATGTAGTGTATAAGTGGGCCAATGATGAAGATTAAAAATGTAAATATATATATGGCAATAATAGCAAGTAAATTATGGATAAATAAGGATAAAAATAAAAACATAAGTGTGCATCATGTTACTAAAATAAGAAATGGAGCAAATAAATATAGCCAACCAAAGAAGAAAAATATAGCACTTAAATAGTTAAATGTGGACGAAGAGAGTAATTTTTAAGACAAAAGAAACCTGAAGGGTTGAAAGTAAAATGAGGTTAAATCTTGGGAATTGAAAGAAATGTAATGGTAAGAAGGAAAAATGGAGGGGATCTATGCAAATGAATTACGTTATTCTTCACATTAACTAATTTCTAGTTGACCATAAACTTTTCATGACAAATTAAACTTTGTTGTTATTGTGATGTTGCATAAATGTAATGGTAATTTGTAGTTGATCAATTCAAATATATCTATAAACACTTGATTTTGATAAGTATCTTTAAATTTATATCATTTTAGAAGTGATATTAAATGCTAATATATAGTCTTAAAAGCTACATTTATCATTATCCATAAAATAAATACTGTAGAATATTTTATTTTTTAATACTAGCAAATAAAAGTCGACCCACTAGACAAAATTGGTACCCAATTTCACTCCTAATCTACCTAGTCACGCATATATAATGTGGAACAATGTTATTTTTATCCACTTGGTCATGAAAATACAACAGAGATAGAGGAAAAAAACAATCCGTTGAGTTAAATTAATACATATATCTATTATTATCCTTAGAGATTTAATGATCCATTAGGTAAACAATTTTTTTTCCAAGCATTCTTCTATAATCTAATAATGCAAATTAAACAAATAGTTTATCCTTCTTGGAACAGAAGAAGTGAGTATCATATAAGGCACTTCACATGTTAGCTTTGATAGAATATATCAAGTGGGATTCAGTAACCTAATACGGAATAGGAGAGTTCAACGACCTTACAAGTCAAAGATTTTTATTCTTAGAACCATGTTAATACATCATCTCAACCAAAAATTTAAGCTGGTAACTGAAGCCTACAAATTAGTTTGATAGTCTATCAATAACTCTTGTACTTATTAATTAGTCGGTTTATTATCTCATCCTTTTCGAATATGGGACACTCACTAGTGCACACATGTATAAAATTCAACATCATACACATGGTTGAAGTAATTAAGAAATAATTCTAGTCAGAAAAGAAAAAAAGGTTGGTGTCGTTTAAACCGAACTCACAATTATAGAATGCAAATTAAATGTCTTGGCTTGCAATATTTTTGTTTGAATGGAATGTCTTGCAATATCCTTGTAGTACGTGAAAGTGTGAAATCAAGCATCATACAAAATACTTGATCATAAGAAGGGGAAAAAAAATCTTATTAGCAAATGATTGCTGATAATCTATTCATATAAGAATTGGAAATTAAAATTGTTGGTTAGTACTTGTATATCTTAAAATTAACAATGACATTGGCATATTGCATTATTTTTGAAAGTGACAAGTGACATATAGCAACCTTTTGATGTGTGGAATATAATATAAAGAAACCATTAATCTCATAGAGGTATTAAAAATAACTAAAGGTACGTTTAAGTTGCCATCATAAAGTAAATTTTTTTTTTTTTTATAAAATGAGCTCAATCACAATAACTTACTCCATATTTGTGAGACTAGGTGATTTTCTTTAATTAGGTAAGTGGGTCACTTGTTACTTTCATAGTTACATTTAACTTATAATTATAATAAGGTGTCACCATAAACTAAAGATATAATTAGATAAACCCTATGACTAAAGTTTAGCCCAATTTTATCTTACTTTATTTATATGTTGTGCTTATCAATTTTCACTAATATTTAATAGAAAATTTGTGAAATTTTATCTAATAAAGGTTCACATTTGAGAAATTACTTTATTAAAATAATATATCTGATCCCAACCTATTCTACTTCGCCATGACTACTCTTTTGAGAAATAATCTATGTTACATTTTGGTGAGTTTGATTTCTTGGAGATTGGCGTACCACCTATGTGATCATCACGTGACTTTTTTTTCACAAAAAAAAAAAAAACTATTTTTTCTCTTATTATGAACCCTAATTAACTCCCTCTAATCTTCAATTCAATCACTTGTTTGCTCTATCATTCTATATCAAATTAACGGTAAAAATAATTATGTCTAAATAACGTTATGCACTTAACAATATCATTTTTTTTATCACATACTTAACAATATCATCAATTTGTAATTGATGTTGATTTAAAAAAATTCGTTATTAAAATATAATAATTCCTTAATGATCTCAGTCTTTATAAGAAAATATCTCAAAATCAACGCATAGAATTTATAAAAATTTGGTTTAATATACAAATATTTGAAAAACTAAAATTATACAAAAGTTCGAGAACAGATGGAGTACTATATATAATACTAATTGATAGTAATGGAAAGGTGAACTAAGGATCTTGACTATCTTGTTGACTAAAATTTTGTGATGGAGTTGACCAAATAAATGAACAAAAATTTGTAAACCAAATCCTTGAGAGCCTTGTAAACATGAAAATATAAAATTTGACAAGATAAAACCTTTTTTATTTTTTGAAGAAAAGATAAAACCTTTCTAGGGCAAAGTTAATAATGAAAATAAGAAAATGCATGAGACTAGAATGTTCATGAGATAATTCGAGCAATCGATTGGTTTGAAGTAAAGTTTAACAAAAGAGATGAAATTGGGAATCGCATTTTTTTTTTATCTTCTCATCTCAAATGATGAGTTTTGGATAGAAGTCTATAAAGAGTTTTACCAAAACATTATTTCCGTGGGGATCTCTTGTTTAAGAAAAATAAATAAATAAATAAATAAATAAATTGCATTAGTCAAACCTCCCAACTAATGTAATCATCAAGCCATCCAATGTGCGCCACGTTGACTGCTCTGATCTTGCTGTAATTAACCCATTTTTATCCTACTCTATTTCAAAGTGATATATACGAAAAATAATTGATGATCATACTCCCTAAATTCGATCTCTTCTTGTTGGTTATGTATATAATTTTGGGTGTATGTACATTTCTTTGATAGGTTATTATTTATTATTAAAGCAATACTATTGGTTGTGAAGAAATGAGATGGATTATATTGATTTATGAGTGCGTATAACAAATATTGTGAGAAAATATTTCATTTAAATTTAAACATTGAAAATCAACCGAAATGACATTATGAAATGAACCTTTTCTTTAAGAGAAAAAAAATATTCTAACACTACTACCGAAAGAAAAATGCTTAAGAGTTGAGCTTAAATGTAGTGGCGATGGTGGAGTGCACCTCACCAGTTGCAAGTTCAAGTCTTAGCTTGTTGCCCTTGTCCGGTTCCCCCCTGCGACCAATGCTAGTTAGAAATTCATTTGATAGGAGCCTTGTCAAGGGCCTGTTCTTTTCACGGATTTATAATCTCAATTTAATCTATTTTAATTCAGTCTAATCTTCCTCTTAAAAAAACAATCTAATCCAATTTGAAGACATTATCTCATTTGATTCGAGTAATTTTCCAAATATTTTTTTTTAATACAGAGCTTAAGATATATTAATATATAGAGGGAGAATTATCCAATCCAATCTAATCTCGTTTAATCGGTGGGAACAAACCCTAGTTGAATTAAGAGAAATTTCATTCCATGGATTAATTAGAAGCTTCATCTTCATCATTCGTCATTTATTGGTGTACTCCTTTTCATCTTCATAAATCAAATGAAGATTTCTGTTAATCGAATAAATACAAAGAGTAATTAGGATGAAGATTTTGCAAAAGCGTCATTTTCAATCAATCGATTGAAATTTCAATTTCATCAAAGGAGATTAAAATCTCGATTGCATTAATCAGACTCTGTGAAGCTTCATCTTCATAATTCGTTGGCTGTTGCTAAACCTGCGTGTTTATGTTAATTCATCTCTTCAATCTCAGAACTTGCAGATGTAACAACTAACTCCTGCAAATCTTCAATCTCAGAATTTTGAGAATCGTGATGATGAATGTGATAATAATGTTGTTAGATCAAAGATGAATAAACAGAACAATCTGAGATTTATTGTTGATGAGCAGTGATATATTTTCCCAAATTTGAGATTTATTTTCCCAAATATGAGATTCAACAGCTAGAATCTGAGATTGAGTCCTTCAAATCTGAGATTAAGCCTTTAAAATATGTGATTAGGCCCTTAATTAATATGTGAATCCTTGAAATCTGAGATTCAATATGTGATTTATTTATACTTCATTTTTGTTCCATGTATATAATAAATTTAAATTATTAAAAATCAGTATAGGATGATACTCATAATGTAAAAATGAATTTTTGATTAAGTTGGTTTCTTGACTGACATTCAAAATGAATGTGATTGTACCATCAAAAAAATAATAATCAATGTGATTGATAAGTTATGAATTATAAGTGTCATCCATCCATTTTTATGAAGTAATCAAAAAATAAATAAATAGCATTGGTTACAAGATGTCATATGATGCATCAGTGCTTCAATCTCAATATTTAATTTTGGTGATGTAGTGTGATAAAATACTTCATTTATTTCAAAACACTCGAGATCCATTTGGTAGTATGTATTTTCGATGTAAAATAATTTTCCATGAAAAACATTTTACGTTGGAAAACTCATTTTCATATAAATTTTTCTATGTTTACTTGCACGAAAAATAAGTTTTACTCCCAAATTTGGAGGAAAACGTTTCCAATAGGGTGTAAAATGAGTTTTCACCCAAAGTTTTACATTTTATTTTTTCACCCAAAGTAAACGATGTAAAATAGGAAAATTGTTTTCGGGGAAAACATTTTTCTCTCTAGTAAACGCACCCAGGGGTCCGTTTACTTTGGTGTAAAATATTTTCGATGTAAAATAATTTTTCATGAAAAACATTTTACATTGGAAAACTCATTTCCATATAAATTTTCCAATGTTTATTTGCACGGAAAATAAGTATTGCTCCCAAATTTGGAGGAAAATGTTTCCAATAAGGTGTAAAATGAGTTTTCACCCAAAGTTTTACATTTTATTTTTTCACCCAAAATAAACGATGTAAAATAGGAAAACTGTTTTCAGGGAAAACATTTTTCGCTCTAGTAAGCGAACCCTAAATGTAAAATGGTTTTCCATGAAGATCATTTTACAATGAAAAACTCATTTTGAAAAGAGTTTTCCATTGTTTAGTTGAATGGAAAATGAGTTATGAGAATATATAATAGAAAATGGAAAACAGTTTTCCTTTGATTTTGAAAGGTAAACTTTTTTACTATGGTGTAAAACCATTTTACACTCTAACATTTCCGTTTCAATTTTCAGTCCAACCAAACAGTGTAAAATGAGAAAAATAATTTTCATGGAAATCATTTTACGCCCTACCAAACGGATTTGTCACTCACTATTCACTAACCTCAAAATTCTTATATTTTGCATAACACCCGATATTTAGTGCATACTTTTAACCATTGATATTTATAGTTACTATATTTGTTAAATTTGTAGAAAATATACGCTTGTTGTGTATTGTAAAATTCTTGTAACATTAAGTATTCTAATTTATAGTCACGAGGGTTTTTATTAGATTCATATTCAAGAGTAATTTATTTATATTTTAATCATTATAATTTTTACTACTACTTTGTACGTAATTAATTATATTATTTAAATCAAAAAAATTATATGACGAAGAAGGGGATAGTGATATAGGCACTCCAAAATTACTTCTCACACTTCACTTTCTTCAAAATTTTTAGTTAAGAACATATTCATAAAGTAAAGTGTGGAAAATAATTTTGGAGAGTTAGTATCAGTATCCTAAAGAGTGAGTATTATGAAAGTGCACATTGTACCAAGTATTTGTTTACGTATAAATAAATTGCAGCCAAAGTTTACAAAGTTTGACTTCATAACTCCTAGATCCTAAGATTATAGAGGTATAGAGTGAGTAATTGCAGCAAAAACTTTTGACACTCATTTATGTATAGGTTAGACGATGTAAACTGATTTAGTTAAGATACATTTAACACAAATTACTTATCCATTCTACTCTTGTTGATGTTTAAGCTGTTCTAGTTGTAGTTAATTAATTCATTTACACCTTCTAATTTTAAGGCTAACATAGGTACCAAAAGTATTTATTACAATTAACATCAAACAAATAAAAATCACAATCTTGAGGTATCAATCATTAGTTTAAAGGGTTTAATTTTAACACTCTTTGATACCACTATATAAGTAAAATATTGAGTTGTGAGTCTTAGCTTAATGGTTAAGTATAGCAACAGTCGAATCTGTGGTCTCGATGAGTTCGATTTTCACCGTACACATTTACGAGGATTTCTTATTTTTCCCCTTGTAAATGTGTGTGTCAGTCAAATTAGGTCGGGTGGCCTACAATAGGATCCGATTCAAAGATTTAGTACATCCACATTATGTAACTAAAAGAAATATTTAAGTAGAGTATTTTAAGTGTTAAATTTATTTCTCCACCCATGGGGTTTGTTTACTTCAGATTATATTCAGTTCAGTAATTAATACACTTCTATTCAATTCAGTTCAATTCAGTTTATTTCCATTCAGCTAATATGACCTGGCGTAAACTCTGCTTTGTTAAAAAGTTATCATAGAAAGTTACCATGAGATGCAGTAAATAATTAAGCACCACTGCACCAAACTTTACCTTCTTTCGGCCATATAAATTATTGAGTAGTAATATTTTTGTTTTATTTTATTTGGTGAGGTGATGCCTCAATCATTACGCTATTGTTCCCTCTTCGTGTGGGATTTCTCAGTAAGCTGACACCTGAGCTTTTGTCCTCTAGTGAAGCTCAGACTTTTGATCGTGTGGCCTAGTTTGATACTTTGATGGGAAAAGCCTAACCATTTATTTCAGCTTATTAGATCTAAATTTATTAAACTGATTAAATCTTGTTATTGGAAGTTATTCATTTGATTAGATTTGATTGAAATTTATTCATCTGATTGAATTTTATTGACATGATTAGAACTAGATGTACGTGGTTGAACCTGATTGAAACTTATTATACCTAATTTAACTTATGAAAACTTATTAGACATGACTTAAATGATTGAAATTTGTTTTAGACCTGATTGAACTTATTACAACTGAATTGAACTTATATGAATTTATTAAATTTAATCGTATATAGCGCACACATACACAAAGCAATTTTTTATTAGTTGTACGAGTCCTATATATAATTTTCCCTATTCTTTCCCCTCCATTTTTTTAAATGGTATTGATTTGCGTATGTGAGTGTCACGTACACCGTCTATGCGTAATAACTCTCACTTTGATGGGAGTATTTAAATAATAATTTAATTTCATTGTTTTGTGGAGAAACATAAATTACAAGATGGTAATTTCCGCACTCCACAATGACCTTTGCTACTATTTATGTGAGAGGGAGATGAGTGCATCAATTATTTCCCATTAGGTATGAAAAGAGCGAAATTTGCAGAGAAAAAAATCTTTATTATACGTCATTTGTTTCTTTTTACTTGAAATAAATTGGTTTGCACGTATTTTAAGAAAAAAATGGTATAAACGTACAAATTAATTAACATAAGTTAAACACAAAAAAGAGGGAGATTATTAGATGTTACCGGTATCAAATTTTAAAAATTAACTTGTTCATTTACATCCTTAAATTTATTCATCAAAAAATGTACAAAACAGTTTGTTGCAGATAAAAAAACAAATGTAGTATATAATAAAAAACATATCAATATGAATTTGTTAGGTTTGCCTAGATTAATTTTTAATGACTTTTATAAAGCATATTAAACGATGTTGATGTTTAAATTTGTGCATAGAAAACTATGGAAAAGAAAAATGTAACAAATATATTAAAAATAAAGAGGGTGTACTATACAGTGGATGCTACAAAAAATACTTCATATAGTGGATACTGGATAGTAAGATCTTGAGTTTACAAGTAGTTGTGCGAATTTATTACCCTTTCTTAAATATGGCTCAAATGTAATATGACCCAAATGTAAAAAAGACATTCATATCGCCACATTAATCATCAAAAAGCAAATACATATACCACTTACAAGACTAAAAATTATACTACCTTAAAAATGAACAAAAAAACATTTGGAGCATTTTTTACGAGACAGGGGGAGTATAGTATATTCTACATCTAATCAAGTGTCACCATGAATGAAATAAATACATACTTATTGACAATTTTAATTTTGGCACTCTTCCTTGTAAGAACACAACTTTCTATACGTATAGAAATCAATCAAGGAGGAAAATCTATAACATTTATTCATAGCCTTCAAAGTAGATATTCCTTTATTTAATTTATTGGGTTAATTAGGTCACCAAGACACTAAATCATTGACTAATATAACTGTATGAGGATTCGAATATCGATCTAACTATAAGATCCGATGTAGAGGTAAAACCACTGCTTCATATCACATCTTAAGTTATTACATGAATATGGATACAAAAAACGGAGACGGGTACAAAATGGATACAGAATATGTTAGCTTGAAAAATAAGGGATACAGGTACGATAAATACATATATTATTAAACACTTTTAAAATTAAGAAATTTTAATTAAATTTTCAATAGCATTTAAAGTACTTTAGTTTAACTATTAAATAAGATAAGGAAAATCTTGCAGAAGTATATGAAAATTTGAGTTAATCTATAGAAAAACATATCAAAAAAATAATGTTAAAATGTATTAAAGTATCGGGTATTGGTATCATATCGGTATCCTATATGGCTACGACTACCTTAAAGAAGTGTACGTGATACCTAGACTATATACGCGAGTCTACAGAAGTATATGAAAATTTGATTAAATCTGATCTATAGAAAATCATATAAAAAATAATGTTAAAATGTATTAAAGTATCGGGTATCGGTATCATATCGGTATTCTATACGGCTACGACTACCTCAAAGAAGTGTACGTGATACCTAGACTATATACGTGAGTCACCTCATCCAAATTAATGAAGATAATTATATGCATGGAGCTTTATTGCTAATCACTGTAGCAAGTATATGTTCATAATTTTTGTTGGTATGTGCCTATGTGGTACTCTACGACTACGTGGTATGTGTATGTGTCACATTAATATTATTTTCGTATACGAAAAAAAAAAAGGTTCATTTAGGAAATAAAATATGAGCAAATTGTTCCCCAACACAAGCATTTGTATAATTGTATTGAACTATTGATTTATTCAAGAATAAAAATTAGAGACCCGTGTACGGTACTACGGTGTACTCTTCATAATTTGAAGGATGTCACAACTAACTAAAACTTCCAAATTATGGCCTAACTACCTAAATTCGATAAATTATTGACTCATTTATTAGATTTTTTTCCCTATAAAAATATGTTAAATCTACGGACTGTCATTTATCATTTAATTTCCCTCTAACAATCAAACAATAATGTACAATTTTTATAAAATGAAATTACTTTAACCGCCTGTTTGGTAGCCAGTTATAAATAAAGGTAATAGGAATGAATTTATAACTGTATGGGGGCCTACCGGTACACCGGCAGGACCACCTTACTAGCGTCCCCACCAAGATATCTACCACCAGTACCTAACGGTGCCGGTCTCACATGATCTTAAACCCACTACCAGAGTCCGACAGCAAGACTGTCGGTCTCACACCTGACGGCTACTGGACGCCAATGAGAGCATATTAACGGCGGCCTCTGGTATAACGACCTGGCGGCCCCTTAAGGACGCCATTTAGGTATACGTGCCCTGCCCATCGACAAGCTAACTGGCTCCAAACGCACGACTTATACGCCCGGTCCCGTTGGAGCACGCGCGCCCGCCGGCCTAAACGTGGCCGCCAGAAACCAACTCATCTCCTATAAATAGGAGATGAACCCACCAATAGAAGGTAGACATTAATTCATCCACTCATAAACTCTCTCTCTCTCTCTCTTAAATCTAAAACCCCTTACTGACTTAAGCATCGGAGGACCTTTCCCCGGAAACACCCCGGGGTCAGTTCACCGTTTGTTCATTTTGACAGGTTGACACCACAAGAACCACCAAGGACGCCACCCCATACGGAAATAGTTAAAGGTTGCCGGAACAATAACTAATTGTGGAAACAAAATCAAAATTCATTCTTATAAGGTTTATTAGTCTGAACCTCGTATTTTGTCTTGATTAATGATGATGAATTATTATAACTAATATCACAATTATTTGCTTAATGAGTATAGTTTAATGATATGGTTTGAACTTTGAAGATCACCTTATTTAAAGAACATGGTAAGATAGATATTCGGGAGAACAAGAAGGCATTTATTAAGCTGTTATAAGGGCCTGTAATTATGTTTATCGAATACAACTGAACTGAATTGAATACAATTAAAAGTAATATTTTACTCCGTAAAAGAGAAGAAAATTGAGAGTTGAATTGAACTGAACTGAACTGAACTGAATTTAAGCTGAATTAAACAGACCCTAAATGAATAATGACACCCGTACTTCAAATGTTGATATTCGTACTCCTTATAAGAAATATAAATATTGTAGTAGAAAAAAAAAATCATACAAAGAAGTCTGGATATAAGAATTTGGAGTAGAAATATATTATTTTTTGGTATAAATGAGTTACTCCCTTCGTCCCAATTTACTTGCTAAATTCTCTTTTTCACATCTTCCGAGACACAACTTTAAATAAAAATATCTTTAACTATATATAATAAAAAATTATAAAAATTATATATTTGAAAAATACATGTTGAGACGAATTAAACTAGATCTATCATTACTATGTTTTTTCTTACGTATATTAAATTAAATAAAGACAAAGTTCACATGTGAATAGTGCCCAAAGTCAAAATGAAACAAGTAAATTGGAACAGATGGAGTAATTTTCATCATAATTAATCACACTCACATCATTTCAAAATTAGCTCTCAAATTTCCCGTCGATCGTTGCATGATGCATCAATATGTTCTCCATTTTCAAAGATTCTTTACGCACTAACATATGTTTCCTTACAATAGCTTTTTAATCCTACATAATTCATCATCATTAATCAAGACAAATTACATGGTGGGCCTTTTGTACTCCAAAGTAGGTAGGGAGAGAGAGAGAGAGAGAGAGATCGTTTTATAAAAGAATAGTCACTTGTATCATTCGTATCATATCATGCACTAACATTTTGCAGCTTTTTTTTTCACCCCCACATTTTAATCATAAATGAAGAAGTTAATAAAGAGTAGATAGGTATGCCTCACATAAAGAACGATCTCTCCTGTTTTTCTTTTTAATAGTAATGGTTGCTCGGTGATACACTGATGCTAGGGGTGCTTTCTATTAACTTAGTAGGTTTGAACAAGTCAGGTCAGGTTTAATAAATTATAATCAGGTCAGATTTAATCAGGTCAGGTCAAATAAGTTGAAGTAAACACACCCTAAATTTTGAGTTGAGTCCTATTACGATCGTTCAACTTATTTTGGTTGACACTTGTGATTGAAATGATGAGGATAAGAAATTTTTCTAAATACATTTGATGAGGAGTCTAATATCTAATATTATCCTTGATTTTCAAAATATTTATACCACAATGACACAAGCCCTAGAGGCATAGTCTAAAGACAATGTTTTTTGGATCCCAACGCACGACCTTTCCGAAAAGAATACCAAGCTATCATTGCCCTAGTTCGATTCTCAAAACACTACGTAATAAGGTGCGCACTCCAACACCATTGCGCTGAAGCTCGATTCTCAAAACAGTACGTGTTTTTGGTATTAAAGCCCTAGTACGGTAATGCCTAGCTAGTAGGTCACCTTGTCTCCTCCTTTCTTTCATGCATGGATTGAATCAAAATATCCCCTACTTTTTTATGGCCTAACTCCATCGGACGTGTAGTGTATGACCACATATGTACATATGGACATATTGTATGGTACTTCGGTTATTTTTAGAAAGGGGGAAAACACTCTTCTTATACTACAAGAATAAGGCAAAAATACTTCCGAGGGCAACGACATACATTAGCTAAGATAGTTAAAAAAATAATAATAATAAAAAAAATATATATATATATATGTGTGTGTGTGTATATGTATATATATATACATATATAAATATATATATATATATATATATATTAAGCTAGAATAAGGCCTTGTTCTTTTGGACTTAAAAGCTACAGTAATCAGATCAGATCAGAACAGATTAGATCAGATCAGATCAGACATTATTACTCTTTATTATTATTATTATTATTATTATTATTATTATTATTATTATTATTATTATTATTATTATTATTATTATTATTATTATTATTATTATTATTATTATTATTATTATTATTATTATTATTATTAATTTCGAGCATCGTTTTTCCGCTCGACATTTTCCGACGACGGTTTTCGAACGAGTTTTCCGGCGACAGTTTTCGGGCCGACTTTTTCGACGACCGTTTTTGGACTGACTTTTCCGGTGGTGATTATTCGGCTGACTTTTCCGCCGACGATTTTCAAGCCGAGTTTTTCAGCGACGATTTTCGGGACGTCTTTTTCGACAACGGTTTTCGGACTGACTTTTCCAGCGGTGATTATTCGGCCGACTTTTCCGGCGAAGATTTTCAGGCCAAGTTTTTCAGCGACGGTTTTCGGGATGACTTTTCTGACGACGATTTTCGGACTGAATTTTACGGCGGTGATTATTCGGCTGACTTTTCCGGCGACGATTTTCAGGCCGAGTTTTTCGGCGACGGTTTTCGGACTGACTTTTCCGACGATGATCATTCGGCCAACTTTTCCAGCGACGGTTTTCAAGCCGAGTTTTTCGGCGATGGTTTTCGGAATGACTTTTCCGGCGGTGATTATTTGGTCGACTTTTTCGGTGACGGTTTGGTCAAAATTTTCTCGGCGGTGATTGTAGGGGTCGTTTTTACCCGGCCGCCTACGTCACGAGTTGATTTGAATGCTCGTTAACGCCGTACGTGAATACGGACTAGTAGGAGTCGCCACCGTGGTTTTAGAGGTCCACGGACACCGAAGAAGTACCGAAGCCAGGAGCAATCGGTCCCATATGGTCGTGCACCAGAGTATGGGTTCGGGGACAGGTTACGAGCCAATCGTGCATTGGGCCCGCCCGCCTGCAAGCGGTCTCTACTAGGTCTCTTTTGTAAGATCATTGTTCAATTTCAGAGCAACAGAGATAACTCAATTTTAATCCTAATTTGCGAGTTACTAAGTCGGTTCAGATTAATGCACAAATTAGCCTAAAATTGTTTCGTGACCACTTTGAAATTAATCAATATTATTATACTAAAATGAAGTCAAAAGTCCAGGATAAATCAAGGGTCAAATCACATAAAAAACAAAAGTCAACACAGCAATGGCATGGAGAAAAAGAAAATGAAAGTGCGAACGTACCTCGAATCCCGTGCAATCAAACTAAATAAAAAAATAAATAAAATAAAATGCTACATAGAAAGATGCATAAAATTCACAGATTGAGAAAAAGCATAAAAAAAAAATACATGGAGATGACATGAAAAAATGCAAGAATTAAAGCATGACATGGCTTATGAATTAAAACTACATGAAACAAAACATAGATCTGAGTGAACAGAACAACTGGAAATTGTAGTTGTATGAGCTTTGACAGTGATCTGGTGTAGTAAGAGTACTTTGGTTCAGTGTAGGTCTGGGCAACATTGACTTACAAAGGTCTAGGATTATTGCAAGTTAGGATGATGCCCATACAGTGTAGGAGACAGGGTAACTCAATGTCTTGTCACGGGGTGCTAATAAGGATGACATGAGGGTGACTTGTGATCAGAAGTTGTCTTAGACACGGTGTTTGACCTAGACACGAAGTTTGACTCTGAGATGTGAAGAAGACATGGGGTCCATGGACGGAGTTCCTTGATTTCAGCTTGATAGACTTGAGATAGTTTGATCATGGAAACAGAGAGGCCCCCAAGTGAAGAATGGGGTGATGTTGTGAAGAGATAGGAGCAGGGACAACATGGTGATGAGCCCCCAAATATAATGTGCTAACCCTCAGTAGAGTCAGGTGGCTTTACCTCCTGGAGAGTTTAGTCAATGAGTCTTTGAAGGTGACCAAAGAATGGGATAGGGTTCGAAAAAATAGAAAGGCCAAAATTTGGTGACTCGAGGTTGAAAATGGATGTATCTAAGATGTAGGTTTGGCTAGAAATGCGGGTTCAAGTTTGAGTCTATGTACGGGTCAAAGATTAGCAAATGTTATTGTAGAACTCTTAGCAGGTAGAGTCACTTGACAGCTAGGCTTCGTTTGATTTTTTATTAATGTGGTCGGACCTCGAGCAGAGGCTTCCTACGTATCCTTGCGGAATCAGACCATCGTAGTTCTGTGGGCCTGATTTTGAAATTGATTTTTTTCTTTTTGTTTTGTTTTTTTTTTTTTTTTTTTTTTTTTTTTTTTTTTGCCTCGACTTTTGCTTGAATGAGGTTGCTGTCTTTTGTTGTTCCGGATAATGCTTTCAAATGACCTTTGGCATTTAACCC
This sequence comes from Salicornia ramosissima, assembly GCA_951394345.1. Classification (NCBI taxonomy): domain Eukaryota; kingdom Viridiplantae; phylum Streptophyta; class Magnoliopsida; order Caryophyllales; family Amaranthaceae; genus Salicornia; species Salicornia ramosissima. Next base: position 3,792,522 of record OX596237.1, read on the forward strand.
CTTTAGGGGCGAATGAGCCTTGAGTGTTGCCATATAATCTCCTATACTCCGTTATGAATTGTAATTGAGTTGGGCCTGGGCTTTGATTTGTTTATTTTGAGGCCATTGCACCATTCTCCCAATATGACTTGCCATTGACCGTTTAAAAGCATGTCCTCGTGAGGTCGTGTGTGAAAGTGACTATTGATATTGCTTGTGAGGTCAGTGTGTGGAAGTGTAGTGAGGTCAGTGTGTGAAGGTGTCAGTTTTAATAATTTGAAGCCGTGTAAGTGACTGAACCTGCATAGAGTTGGAAAATAGCACTGCTAATGTATATAGAAAAAAGAAATGCTTCATTTTTATTGATATATGGAAAAGGCTTACACATGACTCTGCGATAAATAAAAGTACATAGGCTCAAATGAAATTGAATTGAAAATGACACTGGCTAGGAATGAAGACTCTTATTGACTCAAAACTGGAAGGAACTGCACGGATCGAGAATCCATGCCTTGGAGCTGCTCATGGTAGTGGGTTCTTCTGGATGCTCGGTTTTTCTTTTGCCCCTGGTGGAATTGGAAGACAACCTGCGTCAATCATGTCCTGGACCTTATGTTTCAGTGACCAACAATCAGATGTATTATGACCCTTGCCCTGATGATATTTGCAATAAGCATTGGCATTCCATTTCCTTGACTTCATGTGCTCGGGAGGATCCGGAGTGGGCCCAATTGGTGACAGAACTCCTTTGCTAACCAACCTGTCCAAAGCTTGATCATAAGTCATGCCCAAAGATGTGAAGACCCTTTGTTGCCTTTGTGGTCTAGGATTAGTGGAAACTGAATAGGCTTCGGCAGAGACATTATCAACAAAGACTGGGCTAGCTTGGTTTGTGGAAGGTGAGGATAAGGAGCCACCTTTCTTATAGAAAACACCTTTGTTTTTCTGGGCTTGAAGTTCTTCTTCAACAATAAGCCCAACTTGGTGTAGTTGTGAGAAGGAGATAATGGGCTGGAATTTGAGGGGTTCTTGGTATTTGGGCTGAAGGTTTCGGATCACGATTCGGACTTGATCCTCCTCGTTGGGTCGGTTGGACATCTGAGCTGCTTTTTCTCTCCAGCGGTTCAGGAAAACAGAAAAGTCCTCTCGATCACCTTGCTTCGTGGCCTCGAGCTCACGAAGGCTGATCGGGAGCTGGGAGTTGTAGCGGTATTGTTTCAGAAATTCTTCCTTGATGTATTCCCAGTCATCAATTTTAGCTTTATTCAAGGTCCCAAACCATTTAGAGGGGTGCGACTCCAAGGTCAGGGGAAACACCGAAGCAAACAAGTCCTTCCCCATCCCTTTGAGGGCCATAGTGACATTGAAGGTGCGGAGGTGGTCTTCGGGATCTTCCACCCCTTTGAACTTAGGTAGGTCGCTCAAAACTACCTTTTTTGGTAACTTCCCCTTAATCTCATAATCCACAGTGCTGGGTCCTTGATGGGCCGACAGTTTGACTAGCTTCTTCACCATAACCTCAAGTTGCTCAACCCTTTTTTCAGCGTTGTTTTTGGGCTGTAGTTGTGGTTCTGGTTCTGGCTCAGGCTCTGGCTCAGGTTCTGGTTCTGGTTCTGGTTGTGGTTCTGGTTGGGGTTGTGGTTGTGGTTGTGGTTGTGGTTGATTTCTGAGTTCTTCGATGGCTTTTTCTTGGGCCTCAATTTTGTTGTTCATGGCTTCAAGTTTGGCCATGATGGCTGCGAACTGGGCTTCAGGGTTTGACATTTCAAGGGTAGTTGAGTGGGAGGATCTGGTTCTTCTTGGGATGTGGATGTTTCTGAAACCGGCCTGGGTGCGTTTGATTTGGCTTCTGGTCACCCCTCGAAGGCCTTCAGACACGTCTCGAGTCTTCCCTATGGTAGCTGAAATCAAAAGGAACTTGACTTAGAACACTGGGAGAACTGACACTGGACTGAGATAGACATTGAACTGAGTCGGACTTTGTATAAACCTAAGTCCAGACCTAGATCTGTTTTAAGGTACTGGACTTTTGGTGTGACTGACACTGAAATGAGCAAAAGTGAACCTATGTCTAGTTAGGACCACTTGTGAATGGGACGAGCCTAAGTTGGGCCTATGTCTAATTGGGACCAACTAGACTTGGAGACTGGACTGGGATGAGACTGGTGGTGAACTGTGCTGAGACTGTGAGATGAACAGAACCTATGGAAGACAAAAGTGTATTTGGACTTATGAAATTGGACTGGACTGTGATGGACATGGACCTCATTTTGAGAACTGGACTTAGGACTTGGACTGGGGAACGGGCTAAAGAGATGAGACTATTGAACTGGGCTGGTGATTTGGACTGTAGACTTGACATTGAGTTATCCTTATGGTTAATGAGTAAAGCAAAATGGGCTGGGCTAGACTAATGGGCCAAATGCACACATAACACACTAGTCCTAGAATATGCAAATGATGGGTCTTTTAAGGTCAGTCCTGGGTGGTCAAAAGGTACCATGGCTAAAGAAAAATGAACCGATATGATCATTCTTCATTTTGAATGACACACGGTGAACAGATTCCTCATTATGATCTCATCGGGCATGATGATCACGCGCCATGGCTGGGATGGGCCGGCTACGATCATTGTGGTCGGGCACCACAAGTAACCATAATCGAACCCCCCGGGGTCGGTCTCGAACATAGAACATGCTCATATGAGACGTGGGCCTAAGTGTGACCTTATGCGGAAGGTCACTATGTCACATGCTCAAAAATTGAATAACGATCTTACGGGACTTTTCAAGTTTGTCCACACCACTAAGGAGTGATATTCCCCAGCGGAGTCGCCAAACTGTAGGGGTCGTTTTTACCCGGCCGCCTACGTCACGAGTTGATTTGAATGCTCGTTAACGCCGTACGTGAATACGGACTAGTAGGAGTCGCCACCGTGGTTTTAGAGGTCCACGGACACCGAAGAAGTACCGAAGCCAGGAGCAATCGGTCCCATATGGTCGTGCACCAGAGTATGGGTTCGGGGACAGGTTACGAGCCAATCGTGCATTGGGCCCGCCCGCCTGCAAGCGGTCTCTACTAGGTCTCTTTTGTAAGATCATTGTTCAATTTCAGAGCAACAGAGATAACTCAATTTTAATCCTAATTTGCGAGTTACTAAGTCGGTTCAGATTAATGCACAAATTAGCCTAAAATTGTTTCGTGACCACTTTGAAATTAATCAATATTATTATACTAAAATGAAGTCAAAAGTCCAGGATAAATCAAGGGTCAAATCACATAAAAAACAAAAGTCAACACAGCAATGGCATGGAGAAAAAGAAAATGAAAGTGCGAACGTACCTCGAATCCCGTGCAATCAAACTAAATAAAAAAATAAATAAAATAAAATGCTACATAGAAAGATGCATAAAATTCACAGATTGAGAAAAAGCATAAAAAAAAAATACATGGAGATGACATGAAAAAATGCAAGAATTAAAGCATGACATGGCTTATGAATTAAAACTACATGAAACAAAACATAGATCTGAGTGAACAGAACAACGAAAATTACATATTATCATGATCGAACCAAATCAAAGATTAAAATGAAAATTAAAACGAAATTAATCATATTGAAATTGAATTGAAAAGAGTCTCAGAAATGTGTACCGAAATGTGCGGCGGTCGATAACAGTTTCAAAACTAGTACGCCCAAATGCTGAGTGACAAAGCTTTGAATTAGTTTTGACAGAGTTTTGAATGATTTTAGAGAGAGAATATTGTATAGTAGAGAGAAAAGTAGAAGTATGAAGTTTTTTCCGTGTTTTCGTCGTTGTTTGAAAGGTCGTATTTATAGGCGAGCAGAGGGGAAAAATCATCCCGGGATGGCACCAGACCTGCGCCTAGGCGCAGGTCCAGTTACAAGACCTGCGTCTAGACGCAGGTCAGTATATGTGACCTGCGTCTAGACGCAGGTCTTGTAATATGGACCTGCGTCTAGGCGCAGGTCCAGCTGGCATCCGGGTCGATTTTTTTTGCTTATTCTGCGCGTGAATCTCCGAGATATTATGCGATTATGATACTATTACGGGAATCATACGTAATATTATCATAATATTTGAGATTTCGGGAGATTTCGTGAGGTTCCGGAATAATCCGGGCTAATTTGGACTGTTTTCGACTGTTTTCGGGATTTTCGGACTATTTTGAAAAATGTGCTAAAAAATGCCAAAAATAATGGAAAATTATGGGAAAATTCTAGAAAAATATAAATGAGTGAAAAGTGGAGAAAAAGTTGACGATGCAGGTATAAAATTACTAAAATGCCCCTAAGAATGGAAAATGCTTCGAAAATTCATAGAAAGTAGATAAAAACTCAGAAAATTGTGGAAAAATTATCAAAAATTCTAGAAAAATGTAATTAACCTAGGAAAATTATTTTATGCAATTTAAAATGACTAAAATTCCCTTGGAAAATAAATATGCATGAAAAATAATGAAAATGAATTAATAAAAAATCCTAAAAATGTCTGAAAAAACCCAAAACGAGTCGTGAGCCTCTAAAACGCCTATAAATAGTGTGAGAGTGGTATGAGAGGGGTAAAGAGGTGGCATTTTGGCATACTAGCTCAAGACCGGACCTGTGCAACAAGGTACATTCATCATAGACCGTTGGGAGCTAACTGGGGTGCCAGAATTAGGTGTCTACAGTGATTATTACTACTACTACTACTACTACTATTATTAGTAGTAGTAGTAGTATTATTATTAGTATTAATATTATTATTTGAAGTTTTGGAGTGAGATTGAATGAAGAGGTGAAATGAAATGGGCTATCATAATAATAATTATTATTATTTTAGTAAATATAATCATGTATTACATTTCTCATAAAAAAAATAAGTATTACAATTATAAAAAAAAAATAAAATAAAAATAAAATAAAAAAAAATAAAAATAAAAAAAAAAATAAAAAAATAAAAAAAAATAAAAATAAAAATAAAAAATAAAAATTAAAAATTAAAAAAAAATAAAAAAAAATAAAAATAAAAATAAAAATAAAAAAAATAAAAAATAAAATAAAAAAAATAAAAAAAAATTAAAATTAAAATTACAATTAAAATTAAAATTAAAATAAAAATAAAAATTAAAATTAAAATTAAAATTAAAATTAAAATTAAAATTAAAATTAAAATTAAAATTAAAATTAAAATTAAAATAAAAATTAAAATAAAAATTAAAATTAAAATTAAAATTAAAATTAAAATTAAAATTAAAATTAAAATTAAAATTAAAATTAAAATTAAAATTAAAATGAAAATGAAAATGAAAATGAAAATGAAAATAAAAATTAAAATTAAAATAAAAATAATTCAAATCAAATCAGATCAGATCAGACAAACTCAGATCAGATCAGATCAGATCAGACCAGATCAGTCCTAAAGAACAGAGCCTAAATATCAATTACACAGATTAACTAAAATTTAAAATTGATACCATTATTTTAAAAATTTATACAATATGTTCACAACGAGAAAAGATGCTATTTATGATGGGAATTCCCGTTGTAAAAATGTGATCCCGTCGTAGAAAAGGGGGTCGCAAATGATTTTTTCCATCGCAATCTCGTCTTAAATGAGCCATTCCTAATAGAGTTTGGGTTAGATATTCGTTAAATTTTAGCAACGTGCTAAAAAACCATCGCAAAAGATCTACATTTGTGACGTCATTATTGGATCAATTTTTTGTAGTGGCTAAATCAAACATTGTTGGACGCTTGTTAGACCAAAGGACAAGTAACAAACACCTTCTATCATCCAGTACATTTTGAGAAAAAGTAGATGGAGCAATCTCGCTCCTATGACTCCAACGACAATAATGTCAACGTAGTAATTTTGTGATATACCTTATGGATAAAAAAAAAATCGTGCACGACATGTTAGATGGCTATGTGAAAAAGAGAAAAAAAAAATAGCCTATAAATGTATTAGTTGTTGATAAATTTTTTGAGGGATTAGTTGTTGATAAATGATAATTAGTTTGTTAACAAGGTTAATAATTGATTATACTATTGACGCGACTGACAAACTAAGGTGTCGTTTGGTTGAACGTAGTAATTGCAAATTCCTTGGAAATTTATATTTTCATAATCCCATGCAATTAGAATTTCATGGGAAGTTTTACTTACCTAGGCCCCCTTAAGTAAGTAAATTCCCCCATTTTGTGGGAAATGAAACTTTCTACGAATTTCTATTTCCCATGAATTTGTCAACAAAACAACACATGTGAATTTAAATTTCTAGGAAGTTTCACTTCCCATGCATTTTTTGACCAAGAGTTTTTGAAATAAATAAAGATTGAATAATTTTAATAGTTGAATATTATTCCAACATTTCCAAAAACATACTCCAAAAATTAAAAATAGCTTTTAGAAAAATATTTTTCCAAAAGAGAAAAGCAAATTTCCACCACTATTTGTAACACACTAATTAAACAATTGAAACTAGTATTGTTTTCACTTAGCTGATCAAATTCCAAAGTTTCGTTGCTTTTTTCCTTTTGGAAATCCTGTATATGTATTAGGAAAAATAATAAGTCGGTGTATAAATTTAAATCAGTTAAAATGATAGTTAGCATGTCCAATCTTGAACTAATTCCATTACCTAGGAATGTTCAACTCATGGTTTTTATTTCAAAAGCAGGAAAAAAAGATTATAAAAAAAGAGATATAAAGATATAGCTCTTTCTTGTGAAATGAAGGGAATAAGGTAAAAGTTTTACAAATGTAGTTTTCACCAAGCGTCCAATCCCATAGTTTTTCCCCTCCTTTTCTTGTGGGTGAAATGTACATACAACACTTGATTTAATTTGACAAGTTAACTTTGTTACGTGATTGAGTTTATTCCCACTTCTTTCGTCTATATGAGACACTCAAATCAGAAACAATTCTTTTAGGGGCTGAATTATCATGTTATAGGATAGACTTTTTTTTCGGTCCTACGGTCTTAGACGTACTTTTGCATCCTAGAAAAGGCAAACTATTTTCTTATGGGTAAGATACACCCTTCTCATCATTCTCAAATCTTATGATCTCAGGCAAGTACTGGTCCACAGTTTATAAGTTTTTTTATTCGATTTTCAATCTTCAATAATATAGGACATTCACAGTGCACATATATATAGGGTTCAACAGATTTATCATATATATCACACGCAGGGATAAATGCCTCATTTAATTTTATGCGTAAGACAAAAAAATCAAAGGCTACACTTAAGGGTGTGTTCTCTTCAAATTATTTAACCTGACCTGATTCGACCTGACCTGACTTGATCTGATTTGTCTATATTTTATTAGAGGAATTGAAACCTACTAAACCTGACATGACCTGATTATAACTTATTGGACCTGACCTGACCTGTTCAAACCTGATATGTTTTGAGATCTGATAAAATAAGTTGAAAAGAACACGCCCTAAATTTTTTCGTATAATGCTCTTGGACTTCAGTATGATATTGTTGGACTCTAATTTCATCAAACACGAATATCTTCTTTAATTTGAATGTCTAATATGATGGTCTTATACTATAATTTGATGGTTTGAAACTAATTCCATAGAAATTAATAAAGCACAATATTATTCTTTGAACACATCCAATATGATGTTTTAGACTTTAAAATCATGGTCTTGAACTTCAATATATGGACTTCAATATCTATCTAAGATCCAATATGATCCATGCTCTTCGACTTTAATATGACATATATTTGATTTGAATATAATTCTCTTGGACTTTGATTTGATATGATAATCTTCTTGAAATTAAATTTTGGAAGAGTGATAGTCCACCAATCTACCACCAACAAATGATGTTACCTATTAATATTTGCACATTAACACAACAAAAAAATTGATACATTAACGACGACAGGTACACATTAATGACGGGCCTAAATCCCGTCGCAGATGTAGATCTTTTGTGACGGTTTTTGAGACCGTCGCTTGACAGGGCGTCACAACCCGTCAAAAATAACCTATATATCAATACTAATGCAGTAGTGATAAGTAGGGTCGAAATCCACAGAGAAACAAATTAATTCTTTTATTACTAAAAAGTATGAACTATATAAAGGGCCTTTGCGATTGAATTATCCTAAATAACTAATAACTAAAGAACAGAAAATAAAGATTGAATTTTTATAAGAATTAACTGAATGAAGGAAATTCTAGGGTTTAGGGTTTTATGAATGAAATCATAAACTAATTGAATTCCAATGTTCAATAATTCATTAACAAATTCTAACCAAGATCTAACAGGCTTTCGCAATTTATTAGATATACAGATTTACATAACAGGCTTTCGCAATTTATTAAATAAATCTGTCTAAAATCTTAAGTCTTAAAGAAGTTTTCACCTTTCAGCTACCGATTAGATTATTACTCAAATTTATATGTTCAAAACAGATTTTATGGAATTAAAACTAGTCATGAATTAAAGAACAAAAGATTCAATTAATCTAATCATTCAAACATAATTTCCCAAACCCTAGATCTAAAAGACTACTCACACATGTTTGAAAGAATAAAAGAAATAAACATGATCATAATAAAAAGCATAAATAAAAGAAATAAGAAAGAAATAATACCAGAATTGGAAAAAGATTGAATCTTGAATTCACTTGATTAATTGAATTGAAAAGAATTAAATTGTCTTTACAAGAGAAAGTTTTAATTTTTAAACCCTAGAAAACAGAAAAAAAAAAAAAAAAAACCCTAAAGAAAGCATAAGGAAGTTACAAGGGATTAAAACAGGTATTTATAGGAAAAATTGGGCTTAAAAGGAGCATGTAACACCGGCCCCGGTACGGGGTACGTGCACCCCGGTACCGGGGTTGTCGCTGGAGTCAGATACGTACTTCTGGAAAATGTCGAGTGAAGAGCTGTGCAGAAACCCCGGTCCGGGGTACATGTACCCCGGTACCGGGGCCGATGCTGGGAAATTCTAGCTTCAAAGCAAAGGAGAGGAGCAGGGGCAGCAACCACCCCGGTACCGGAGTGCATGTACCCCGGTCGGGGTGCATGAACCCCGGTAAGGCTTGCACAGACCCCGGTACCGGGGTCTGGTTTGATGTACTACTTTCGAACGTTCATAAATCCTTCGTTTCACGTCGGAATTGAGCTTATGAACTACCGTTGGAAAGCTCTTTGAATCTACTTTCCAATGCCTCTGAAATCGCTTGAATCTAATATCCATAGCTCGAGTTATGTCCAAAATAGTTAGAGGTGGTCAAAATCATTCGAACCGAATCGAACAATTTCAAGCCAATTCTTTACTAATTGTCACCAAAACCTCTCCGACACTCACCATGACATCCTAATGCTTCTCCTTTGACTAGATTGGTGTACTTTGATGGTTTTTGTCCCATTTAAAGCATCTTTTGTCAAAAACATGGAAAACACACAAAACACTCTGAACCGACTTATTAGCTGCAAAACGGCTCCTAAGAGCACGGTTAGCACAATAGAACCATACAAAATAAGGAAGAAAAACATATAATAAACCAAGTTATCATCGCTAAAATTTACCGAATACTTAACCCAAACTCTATTAGAAATGACTCATTCACGACGGGATTGAGACGGGAAAAACCATTTGCGACAAAAAATTTATGCATAATCGAACAGTTATATAGTATGGGTGATAGCTAGCTCCCATTCTCCAATGCACAAGCATGCATGAATGCATGATGTATTAATCAAATCGATGGATGCACCCATACATACATAGTGCAATTCGCAATTGAGTATAGGTGATGTAATTGGATCATGCCTATATAAATTAGTTATTTCATGGCTATAAATTAAAGTGCATTGCTTTCACATAGACACATACCATATAAAAACTAGGTATTTAGCATTTACCATCATTAGCGTGGACTACAATGAGTGACTTACTACTTCAAATAATTCTTACTAGAGAACCCAAAAAAAAAAAAAAAAAGTGATGTCAAATTATGGGTCTGTTTATTAGAGCGAAAAATGTTTTCCCTGAAAACAGTTTTCCTATTTTACATCTATCGTTTACTTTGGGTGAAAAAATAAAATGTAAAACATTGGGTGAAAACTCATTTTACACCCTATTGGAAACATTTTCCTCCAAATTTGGGAGTAAAACTTATTTTCCGTGCAAGTAAACAATGGAAAACTTCTATGAAAATGGGCTTTCCAACGTAAAATGTTTTTCATGGAAAATCATTTTACATCGAAAATGTTTTACACCAAAGTAAACGGACCCTATGCGTAAATTTGTTCCTCATACCACTTTTTTCTTCTCAAGCACACTTCTCTTTTAACTAGTTATCCATAATAAGTCATTAATTGACTATATAATAATAGCAACTCCCTTTGTTTACTTTGTTAATTATTTGAAGAAACCTTTATAATTTTATTCATTTCAATAAATTAAATATTTTGATGTTTATACGGGTTTCGAAAGGTATAAGAGGATCAATAATGGAGTTCTCCAATTGTTTTTCTAGTGAGAGAGAAAATGAAGAGCTAACTCTTCATTAGCTCTTCATTGATCTGCAATGGAGAGACATAAAAAAATCTCCCTAAGAGTTTCAATTCGAGTTTTCGAAAAGCCGTCTTAAAAACTGTCCATGGCACATCAACATGTATAAAATCAATTCAACCTCTTTTTTATATATATTTGTTTATAAAGCTTAAAATGTAAATTAGAGAGTTATTTTGATGACCTTTATTGTTGTTGAAGGATAAATTTTGATGTCTCTCAAGGACAGATAAAGTAGAACACAAATTGGAGAGCTCTTTTGCGGGGACTCATTGATATATATGATTTGAGGTATCCAAAAGAGAACACTTGTAGACTCATACTATACAACTTGTATAACTAAGCTTTTACGTTTCACATTTGTCGATGCATGTAATTTTCATATCATCTTTTTTTTGTAGTTATAACTTATAAGAGCAATATTTTATTTTTCATTGGCAAATGTTTCTACAAGCATTTTTCTGTATCTATTAATTAGAAGAAATTTACTTGTTTATTTTCATTTATAAATCGTGAATAGTGTCAAAGGTAAATGTTACAAAAAAAATTATAATACGAAAATCCAGAGAAGAGAGTATAAAAGGATCACTATTCACTAGATTGGAAAAGTACATAAGTTTTATGGTTATCTTCTCATAATAATGGTCTTAAGAAAGCTAGGTAAATTATTGACCAATTAGCCTCGTGGTACATATACATAGTTTAGATTAGATCAGATCAAAGAAAATAAGACGAAGAAAACGGAGCCAATTATCCAAATGTGCCTTATCGCTTTGAAAGAAGTCATTTTCATAAATAGCCTTTGCCACATCGCTTTCGACTTTGCAAATAAACATCAATTAAAAACCAAGGTGTCATCATTTCATATGTTTCATTTGTCCTTATTTCCACTTGGAAATTTTCAATTTCTTGGCCCCACTTCACATGCTATCTTTAATTTTAATTTTAATTTTTATTTTTATTCTTTTAGTGTTTAATTGACCCCTCTTATCTACTTCATCTGTCTCTAAAAGATTGTTTCATTTACTTTTTCTCATCTTTCGAGACACATCTTTAAATGAAAATATCTTGAGATATGTATAATAAAAAATTATAAGCATTACATATTAAAAAAACTACATATTGAGCCGAATCAAACAAGATCCTATTTGACTATATTTTTCCTTACATATATAAAATTATAGAGAGTCAAAGTTACCAAATGAACAGTAGCAAAAATCAATATAGGGCAATCTTTAAGGGACGGAGGGAGTATTAATTATACATTCTCTCATCTACGTTACTATATATGCTTTATTTTTATAAATTATAAATTTATAACATTGCAAAGATATAATAACAAGTCTTTTAATTATTTTTATGTTGCTGGCAATTCATCATGTTAAGAAAATCTATATCAATCAATCAATGGTATCTACGGATTTAATACATTTGTAAAAATAATGATATTCTTTCTTCTTCTTTTTTTTTTTTTTTTTTTTTGTTTTGCTTTTCAATTTTACGTATGTATATATGTTTGTCAATATACTTTTTAACCACGCTATACAAGAATTGTTAAGTCCAAGTAGATGTCAAAATTAGTATGAGTAGTATTTATTTTAACTTAAATTCTTTTACTCCCTTAACTACTCATGCCCAATGACATAGTGTTCTTTATCTATCGCAAATTTATGGTGTGTTCTCTTCAACTTATATCAGATCAGATCAGTTCTCATAACATAAGTTCTGATTTTCATACATTTTCAAATCTTATCTTATTAGATCAAATCAGATTAGAAAATATAAGACAGAAAGTGCTCTTTAGGTTAGTTTATAATAACACCAACCATAATGTATGAATGTATTATTATAGAAGCAAGCACGTGTAGAGACGTAATTGGGTTGACCAACAAGGCATATAATTGCCAAATCCCCTTCAATTCGTGCATCGTCATATATTTAATTTACGACATACAAATTAAAATGAAACTTGTCCCATAAGATATTGTTAACGTAGACTATTAGCACTAATTAAATGGATATATATATATATATATATGAGACGGAACTTAGATAGCTTCTTTATGGATTATAATATATAATATAATAATACTAAAATTATCACAAATATTCGAATACAATTATGTGTTTAACGCCTAAACAAGCTAGTTTAAAGACCATGATCGTGATTTGATCATGCCTCGTGTTACGTTATTGGACCCATCACAATATCATAAATTCACATATAAACATCTTTAATTTAACTTCATTTCAACCATACAACAAAGTCTTCCATAACGGTTTGACGGAATATTTTTTTGTCAAAAATACTGTAACATTTTAACATAAAATTATAACATTTTATACATAGCTTATATTAACAACATATGTAAAAAGTTATAGATTTATACTAAAATATTATAAATTTTGGACTAAAAGTTATACCAAACCGTCAGACGATCTGACAAAAAATATTGTATATCAACCATAATACAGTTTGTTATTATTAAGGGAATTTGTTTTAATTATCACCTTCGCTAAAAAAAAAATTCTTCCACAAAAAAATTAACTAAAAGGTTAAAAAAAAATCCTCACAAGATGAACATGAAGGATAAAGTCTACTAACCACCACCTTCTCGTCTATAAATAATGTTAACCGGAGGCAAACTCGATCTGACAATCTCTATCTTCAATTCTTGTAACTCTATATTTGTATATTGCCTTAAGAATTGCACTAAGAGGTTTATAATCTGTTTTAGGGTAGTAAAACAAAGTATGGTGCCCTCCAATGAGACTTTATGGTGTCTAGATTATGAGATGTTTTGGGCCACTCGACTTAACCATACGACTTCATTGCATTGGGAATACATCTTGGGCTTTCCTCATCACCTAATGACCCTAACTCTGTGTTTCAGGGTATTTTTGTTCTTCGGCCTTCCAATTTTTTTCTTGCCCCATCTTTTTAGCATGGGGAAGGGCCAATTCGCTAAATCACATGACTTCGATGTCTCGGACTATGTGCCGGATTATATTGGACTAGAGTGTAATTGTCATTTTATTTTTTTTCATTCAAATTTTTTTGAAGAAGAGATAAACAAAGAGAAAGAAAAAGGACCCATATAATAGGAGAAAGATAGAGAAAATTTATCAGTCAAAAAGAAATTGTTGCATGCATTTAATTTGAAATTTCATCAAACACGATGGGCTCGTGTAATAAAAGGGGAGAAAATATAATGAATTAAATCTAGATGTAAACTCTACTAGTTACCAACTTGGCACATCAGCTCACAAGGCCTCAGATGTAAGCTAACTTGTGATCCATACTCAGCTCCATATCATTGAATCTATCTCAGCTGATAGGTTTTGTTTTCTTCAGGGGTTAGAATGGATTGGATTAGATTAGAATGTATTAGAATTAATTGGAATGGATTGAAGGGATCTGGTTAAAATGTATTAGAATGAGATTACAATTCAACCTTATTGTAAAATCATAAATTAGCTTAATTTTTTTTGTTTGTGTATTTCATAAACATTTTAAATTGACAAGTAGTGCTAGTTGGATTGATTGTAAAATGATAATGTAATTCTATAAATGCATAATGGTTAGCATATTGGTTGGTACATGTAACCAAATTTACAAATGATAACAAAAATTATCTCGATTAAAAAAAGGGAGTGATTGAGCAACCATAAGGGTTACCAACCCTCTTAAATATGTGTTTTTATTGGTCAAAATCATATTAAAAGGTTAATTTTAATCACTTGTCTCTCTTATTTATTTTAAATATATTAATATTTTATTGTTGTGTGTTTAAGAGGGTTAACAATACTCAAGGTTGCTCATTAATTTTCCTTAAAAAAAATCCTGACTTCTACACTTAACCCACAACCAGAATAAACGGTTGAGATTGAATTTTAAATCAGTAAGTAGGGCTGAATAAACACCGTAGATTTTAAGGGTTGAATGGCCTAGATTTAAAGTTTTTAGTTTTTAACTAATAGTCTAGTTTTTACTTGATCCTATTCCTATATATATATATATATATATATATATATATATATATATAAAGAGTGGGTCCAAGTGTGTTAATTAATTATGATGGTATCATATTCCATTAAATAAAGAAAAACAAAATTAGCTTTTGACCCAAAAAGATTAGAGTAGTATATTTGGATCCAATAATTACAAGCCAACTGCACTTAAGTTAATGTAAGCATTGATGATGTTGATGATGATTATGCCTTGAGCTTATAAAATTTGTTGAAATTGATGGGTGTCAGTCTCGTACCAAGTTGCTGATGTATACTGCAGTGATCACTTTTTTTTTTATACTGTAAGTCTGTAACTACTCTTTAATTATAAAATGCTTATCTTATGAATTTATAATATTTCCTCCATTTTTTTTCATATTTTATATTGGGTATTTTTATATTACTCCATCTGTAATCTATTAATTGTAACAATTTGAATATTTGATATAAAATAAAGAAGAAAAAATGACAAATTGTGTTCAATTAATAGGTTAGGGCGGGAGTATTATTTACCTGTGGAATCTTTACCTTTGTAATGAGTTTGGAATTTGTATTTTTTTTTATTGTTTAGTGTTATTAACAAAGCAATACGAGTACTATTTATTTTAATTTTTGTGTGAAATATCAAATGTAACAAAGCAAAACATTAAAAATCAACCAAAAAAATTGATGAAATATACTTTTTCCACAAAACAACACTATAATCTATTTATTTTAATTTTTGTATGAAATTTCAAATGTAATTGTGAAATAGGAATCAGTATCTTTAAAAGACCGTTAATATTTTTTAATTTTTTTCTAGGTAATCCATTGGATTTATGCACGTACTTTATGCAAATGAGAAAAATAAAGACTTAGGGCTTGTTTACTTTAACTTAAATTCAGTTCAGTTCAGTTCAACTCTATTAAGCTAAGCTCAGCTCAGCTCAGTTCAGTTCAGCTCAGCTCAGTTCAACTCTATTAAGTTCAGTTCAGCTCTCAATTTAATTCCTTCTCTTATAAAATATTACTTTTAGTTATATTCAGTTCAGTTTAGTTCAGCTATATTCAGCTAAAGTAAACGAACCCTTAATTATAGTAACGGAAAAGATGACTACAAAGTACTTTTTAAGAGACATTAAGCATAAAGATGAGGAAGTATAAAAAGATATTAAACTCACCTAAACAAATTGTAGTAACAAAAGAATAGGTGGAGAATGAACTCATAATGGGAGACAAATTTTTAAAACTTTTTATCATAAAATTATATTCCATAGTTGTATTATACATACAATAAACACAGGCAATTTGTTATATCAATAGTTGTAGTTTTATGTGAACGAGAAAAATAAAGAGTGAAAAATAGTTATCTAAAAATGTCTATTTTTTTAGCGAAATTAAGCATACAGAGGATTGTAAGTGATATTAAATTCACCTAAACAAATTGTGATATCAAAAGAATAAAATCCATATCAACTAACCCATTAGATGATTTTTTTAATGCAAATAAGAAGGTATGATATGAGACACTTATTAACTTTTATATCATAAAAGTATAGTTGTTTTATACAAATAAACATAATTTTTTGTATTTATATTAAGCGTATAGAGGAGTGTAAACGATAATAAACTCACCTAAACAGATTAAAGTATCAAAAGAATACAAGGGGTATGAACTTATTAGACTATTTGATGTGAGACACTTCCTCAAATAATAAACTTATACTGTAGCTTAATAATCAATAACTGATAGACCGTCAAATGATCTGATAAGAAAAAGAAAAAAAAGACAGAATCCACAATTTAATGCTACAAATGAATTTAATTTAATATAATATAATGTGGACCCAATTAGGCAAGGCTAGGACTAGGTATAGCTTTTAAATAGGTGGTTAAAAAATAGGGAAGAAAGAAATAAAAAAAGAAAGGTGAAGGTTTGAATGAAAAAGGGAAGTAGGGAACCACTTTGATAGATTTGTCTTTGTCTTATAGGTCCAACCAACTACACTAATGGCTTGGTAAATTATTGAAACTTAGCCATAATAGTTGGTATCAATGGCTTTGCCCCTATAGTGGAAACTATAAATCAAATCAATAATGCGATTCAGGATAGTATCTGTCCTTGTTTTAAGATAAAAATATTTAGTACTAAGTATTTGATTAAGGAAAAATATTTAATTATACATTAGCAATAAAAATAAGTATATTAAAGTAATCAGGTGTATTAGACATTATCGGAATCAGATTTTCAAAGTCAGATAATTAGCATTTTCAAAATAGATTCAACACTAGAAGGGCAATGAAAATGTTACTCTTGCTTTCTTACAAATCAAATAATACAATATATATGGCACAGTAGCAACCCAATTATCTAATTTCTAGGTTACAATAGAAAAACACCAAGGTCTGATCTATAATTTGATAAAAAAATAATTTCTTTTAAAAAATATATAAACCATAAAAAAAAAATACCATGGGCTAGCTAATAAATCATGTCATTGATTATATTTCTTATCATTTCTGGTCTTCTTTCTGAACTCGCGCCTCTCATTCGAGTACTGCTTTTTTCTTAATAAGCTGCTCATAGCGGCATTTAAAGCGTCTGCAGCAGCCGAGAAATCTGCACTTTCTACCGACACACTGCCTTGTAACTTCTGCATCAATTGCTCTCCTCCTCCGGGGAATTCATGATATTCGAAAACTCTAGGCTCAACATCTGATTCGTAAAGGCCAAACAAAATTTTGATACATGCGAAGGATACAGCTTTTGAACCAGGTAGATTAGAAACACCTGTGACCATCCACAAGAAGTTTCCGGACAATGCAATCCCGAGTCTTGTAGGGATGAATGTTGCTCCGGGAACAGAAACCCTCTGCACAACAAGAGTGGGAGATTAAAAACAGATTGTCATATGGTGTATGAATTGTCAAAATCAAATACTACCTCCGTTTAAAAAAAAAATAATGCAAAAATTGCATAACACGGACTCCTAGGCATTCTGTTGTGGGTAAATTACTAATTACAAATAAATTGAGAAAAAGATGGGGACAATTAAAGAAGTTGTGAGAGAAGGTGGAGACAATTAAAAAAATTGTGAGAGAAAGTGGAGACAATTAAAGAATTGGAGAAAGAAAAATGTGGACAATTAAAGAATTAGTAAGGGCATTTATGTCTTTTAAGTAGCAAAAGTTTACCATATAAGGGAAATAAAAATTTGTTGCATTTATTTTCAAACATCCAAAATGGAAACTGTTGTGTTTTTTTTTTTGGAAGAGAGGAAGTAGGTTAAATTGGGAAAACAATTATTGTAGTAAATACCATAAAGATATTGTTAGTGACAAGATAAGTGTGAGAGGTTAAAACATGTTGTATGGGGTACAAATAATCAGAATTCAAATTTTTTTTGTGGGTCTTAAAGAACTTTCAACTATAAAGCTGCAACTTTTTATCATAAATCTATGTCTTGTTAGATAACTAGTTAAGCTTCATATAAAAGTTCTGTTATTATGCTAAGTTAACAAGTTACAATTTTGAAGAACTCCCTCCGTAACATAATTCTGGCAACAAGTTATTTTTCACGCATTTCAAGGAAGCAATTTAAGGGTGTAAACAAACAAATTAATCAAAATGGTTTTAATACAAGTAAGATTGAGATCATAAATTACTAATCTTAATTTTTTTTATCAATTTATTCGTTTACACCCTTAAATCGCTTCCTTGAAATGCGTGGAAAAAAACTTGTTGCCAAAATTATGTTACGGAGGGAGTAAAATTTTATCCCATCGGACTTGCTATGGTAAAAATCAGATAGAATGAATCAAGAAAACAATTGAGAAGCAAATATACCATAAAAATAGTGTTTAGTAATTAGATCGTAACTTTTGCTATTATATCTTCAACAGGGTTGAAGGACAAACATGGAAGCAAGAAGTTTACAACTACTATCCTAGTCCACCCCAGTTACCCCCAACAGCCAGGGAGTAAGATGGGGTGAAGAATAGTTAATAGAGACGGCCATCATGCTGCAATTCACGCGCTAAATGTACATACCTTGAAGGTGGAAAGCTTGCCAGCAGAGAGGTCACACCTCAAAAGTAAAATTCCTTGGAACCTGAAGGATAAAACGAGAAGTGAGACTTACAAAAGTGGAATACAGAACTTCAACAACTCAACAAGGACTAAATCAAAGGACTTAGGAAAATCAAAAGCTTGCCTCTGAATTGCAACTGCAACTAATGACCCATCACCAGTGGTACATAGATCAATAACAGCAGGATGGCTTTCCTCTGACAAATTTGCCTTCATAAAACGACAATTCATCATATTAGAAGACTATATCGGGGGCAAGGGTGAAGATAACTTCATTCAAAGCCATATATCATAACATTCCATCCTTGATTATGAAGGCATACAGGATACCAGGGTGTAATCTTTATATAAATATGTTCCTTTTCTGTGCCAGATGCTTCAAACAAATTCTAGATTTCAGAAATGTTTTGTGCATTATCAACTGCCAATTGACATTACAAAGGCTCCCATCCAGCAGTAAAGGAAGAAGGGGTCGCGTGAAGTTATTATAAGCAGTTTTAGTACCAAAATAAAAATAGGCTTTTTTAGTTTTTTACCCTAATGCTTGCAAAATACTGGGTTTTGTTGAAGTCCTCAATGGTATGTGACCAATATTTCCCACTGAAACCCATTTTTGAAATTTACAACTCTATGATTCAGAAACCATTCCTGAGATCAATGGATAAATCAAATGGAAATGAGAGAAGCCCTAACAGTATTGGCTAGTACCATAGCAATATATAGCAAGGGCAAAAGATGTCTTAAAGCCCCATTAAAAAAGAGGTGGAAAGTATTGAAAGAGCTTTAGAGGGAAGGATTTCAAGCTCTAAACCAGCTTATGGTGGCTCGACTGCATAGTAGGTATCTCAGTCACTACCCATGAAATTGAACCTAGAAGTCTAGAACAAATCCCATCAACACATTTGAAGCCTCACACATTTCGAAACCTCACTATCCTTGAAAGATGGAAACCTAGATTATCTATACATGCCCCCACACACCCACCATGTTGCTTGGGGTCCCATCCACTAATCCCACTCTTTTATTATTAAAATTATTAATCCCGTTCTTGGAAATATCAATCTTTTCATCACAAAACTTTTTCATGTTCTTTCCCTAAAATTCTAGGAAAGGAAAGGCCCCCATAACGTACTGCATTATTGCCTTGTCAACATACATGACAAGAGAATCTATGCTTTATAAAGAATGAGCCAAAGACAAACAAGCAAGTCCAAAATAGGATAATATTGGGGAAAATCTGTGCAAGCAAAAGTTATAAAAGGCAACATCATACATAAAAACTTTTTAAAAAATTTGTTTCACAGATTCTATCTGTCAAAACTTCTCACGATTTACAGACTACTAATGAGTAATGACATTATGCAGTGCTAACAACTACTATACTTAAAACCATCAAAAGAGTCACCGCAACTCATTTAATTCATAAAAAATATATAATCCAAGAAGCATCTTTGATACAAAGGTAGCTGCTTAGAGGCAGGTAATAACAGTACATGAGCTGTAAGGCCTAAGTTAAAAGCCTATCTTCATCATATCCTGTAATTCCCCATGAATTTGATTCTATTCACATGGAATTGTAAACAAAATAGAAAATCTAATGGATTGAATGCACTACTGTCTGAACCCAGATAACTAATGTGGGATATGTTCTAGACTCTAGTTAGCTTGAAACTATGGTTTTCTAAATAATTTGACACGTCTCTAACCTGTTTCCCAACAGATTTGTTTATGCTACATTATAATCACAATATGGAAACTTAGTGACATCAAATTGACATGATCAGCTAGTTCATTAACCAGAATCTTATTTTTCTAGAAGAGATTATCCAATGATGATTAGTGATTAGAGGTAGGATCTCTACAAAAGTGCAAGCAAAAGATCATTGCTTGTGCATACTGACCTACCTCTCTTCCCACTTCACTTGTACAAAGAAGTGACCCAGATGTAATATCCCACAAGCAAACCTGAAAGCAAAGAGAAATCAGAATTTGACATAAACTAAGGGCAGAAACCTGGCCTCACCCACTCTAAAGGAAGAATAAAAGTGCCAGGGAAAAAATTGAAGCATAAGGTTATCTCACTTACAGTAGAATCACCACTTCCTGACAAGAGAAAACCCTCTGGGAAATCTATGCTTTGCACAAAAGTGAGGCATGACACAAATCTGGAACACAAGGAAATAAAAGAAATAATTAATGATTGTAATAATATTCAGACTGAAGAGTGAAGAGAGAAATATTTGTAAATATTACACTGAATAGTGAAGACCGAAAGAGAAATATTTCAAAGAAACCAAAACTCAAGTTCATAATGAAGACTTTTCGAAAAAAATCCTAGTGGGTCAAGGTTTTTTTTCCTTCTCTGTTGGGCTCTGAAAAGTTTCCTCACAAATATCTCTTTTACGTTATCTCTCTACTTGCTTTCAGCTCCTGATAATTCTTTAAATTTTTATTAGCAAGTTACACTAAAATTCATCCCCCACCCTATTTAGTATTTCATCCAAATAACACAAACTAAAATCACTAGCCTACCAAGTACATCTCAAATCAACAAGTTTAGTGAAGGGATGGAATGGGAAAAGAAAAGTCCAAATGACCAACTATGAGAGTCTAATAATTGGATTCAACTTAAGATTTATGTTTACGGATAGCTCCAGCAATTCATGTGGTTGGATATTTCAGAAAGATATATTCTATAAACATATTTCTACAAGCAGAAACTCAAATTCCATGGTTAATCTACCACTTCCAAAAGCTAGGATGGCACATTGACATTGTGTTAGAAGAATGCATTTATTGGACAGGATGGTGATGATCTAGTCAGCAATGATCCCAGCAGCAGCTCCACACTGATGTAAGGAGCATGGAGCTTATGTAAAGCATAATTTTACCATCATCATATCCAAGAAAAATGACTTGGTGGGAAGGAGTTAGAAAAGATATGAGGCAGTTGGATTTACAAGAGATTGAGGCTCTCGACCGGGCGGGGTGGAGGAGGAAAACCTATGTGGACGACCTCTCGGAATAATCACTTTGGTTTATGTAGCCGACCCCACTTATGGGAATGAGGCTTTGATTGATTGATTGATCTCCAAGAAAAATAAAAAACAGAAATGTAAGAAGAAAGATCAACTCACTCTGAATGACCAAGACAGAAACTCTGAATCTCATGAACTCCTTTCAAGGGGTTCCTGGGAAACACACTAACCTGTCACAAGATAATTCTTCGATAAACAAGTGCAAGAGATTAAGGTCAGAACTTTGAATGTTTATACAAGCAATGAAGATATACTTACACGAATTTTGAAGTCCCGATCAGCACTGAGTATAAAGCGCCCATTAGGTGAGAATTCCTGCAAGGAAGTGCTTCAAATGAGACAGCAAACATATAAGAGGCGAAAGTACTGAGAACTGACACTGGGCAGTAATGAATGACATACCAGGCTAGTAATGATGCTACAGTAATGGCCAAACATTGCCACAGCCTTTTTGTTGGAGTCAGGCTGATTTTCAGCAAGCCCAACAAGATCTACAATCCAAATGACTCCAAATTTGTCCGCAAAACAGACATATTGTTCATCTTTGGTAATAGCAACCGCACTTACCCTCTTTTCTGAGTTGCTGTACCATCAACAATCTAGATTACATCATTAAGGTGCATAGGAAAAGTCAAAGAAAATGCAATCACTGAAACTACAAATAAGTAACTCGTAAACCAAATAAGTAACTAATTTCAAGTTCATTCAACCAAAAAATGACAGGCATTTGGGCGATCAAGGAATAGGTATCTACATTACTAATGGCATGCTTTAGTAGTTTAGTGTTCAGGTTTGGTAGGGTGTAAAACATTTTCCCAGCAAATTATTTTCCCATTTTATATTGTTTGGTTTGAAATAAAATATTAACATGTAAAATTTGGAGTAGAAAAACATTTTAACCTTATTGAAAACATTTTCCCTCAAAATTAGAAGGAAAACATTTTACATCACTAATTGAAAGAAAAAAATTTTCCCTCACAATTGAAGCAATTAATTTAAGTTCAACCAAACAATGAAAAATAATTAGAATAGACAATCATTTTACATGCAATCAAACAACAGAAACCTTCATGAAAATGAATATTCCAATGCAAAAGCTTTTCCACGGAAAATCAGTTTCATCTGAACACATTTTACACTCTACCAAACGGACCCGTAGTGTACAAACCAAACATGGAAATATGGAATCATCTTAATTGTAACTCTGTAATATGAAAATGGCAGTGAATATGTTACCGCAAATCACACATTCAAAAGCAAAGAAAGCTTACACGGTACAGAGGCATTGCCATGTTTCAGTGCTCCAAATCTTAACCAATTTGTCATCGCCAGCAGACACCAATAGCTTTCCTTTGTCACTGAAACATACAGCTCTAATTGTGTCTCTATGTAACATCTCTGGAGATTCACTTTCTAAAGAGATTGGACAATTTCTTCTGCAAATGAACAATTCAATTTCATAACTTCATAGCTTCAATACCATAATTTGTACTTCTAAATGAAATTTTTACATTGAAATTCTCACTCGATTAAGCACTACAAAGCACAACAAAATCAGAAAACACAAATGAATTATAGATGCAAAAAGATTCAACCTTTCGCATCCTTTTCAGATCAATCAATTAAACTTCCACACATTCAATAGTAATCCCTTAAACCCATTAAAAGAAATTTTATTCCAGAACAAATTCTATCAAATTCCGCAATCTAAAATCCTGAATTTTCTACAAGCATAAAATTAGCATTACATTACGACATCAAAAAACATTATTAGCAATCGAAACCAATTATATAAGAAACAAAGACTTACGCAAGATTGAAAATGCGGAGTTCAGACCCAACAGCCACAACAACGGATAGATCAAAGGGGTGAACAACAATTAATGCAGGAGCAACCTCTGTTTGTGAGTTGGAATCTTTCTCATCCATTTGAGTTTCATCAGTTTCTTTTTCTTCTATCTGGGTTCCGTTTGTTTCTTCCTCTATAGGAGGTTCCTCCATTGTTACTATTAACTCACCGCTGAAGTCTGAATTCCCCCCAAAATTCTTCCTTTTTTATTTTTAATTTTAGGGTTTTGCAGGGTTTTACTCATATCACGTCATCAACTTGTACTTATGTGCTTATGTTGCCATGTTGGGCTTGCTTGACCGTTGGTCCGTTACAGTTTGTATTTGGGCTGAGAGATAAATCACCCATCTATAACTACACTAAGAAAAACTTACTAAAGTTCCAGAAAATATATACGAAGTAAATAGTTATATATATGTATAAAGTTCATATATTTTATGAACTCCGTAACATATTAATGGCAACAATTAATTTTAACAAAAAAAACATAACTTTTTCCGGAAACATCACACTATATTAATCTATAATATATCATAATTTATAATCTATCAATTATCTTCTATAAATATATATTAACATAAAGTTTACTTACATATCTTACTTCAAATTGTACAAGTCACAAGTGTTACATTCTCATATAATTTATTTTCTTCCAAACCTATTGAGTATTGATAATGTCAATTTTTTTTTTTTGCTTTATTTTTTGTTCTTTAAATCACCTTCAAAATTTCTAAAAGCTATTAGTGCCTATTTAGATTTTCAATATCTTACTATTTTATGGTAAATAAGAAATTTTGCCAAGTTCAAGTACTACTTTTTTTATTCAAGAAATTGAATATTTAACAATATCAATATAAAAATCCATATTTTACCGTGGAAATGGTTGTTCCATACAAGCTTGATGGGAGTATTTTAAAAATAAAATTCTATAAATTTTAAATTTTTCTTGGCAATAGTATGATTAATATGGCGTATTATACACTATATAAGGTCAAAAAACTCTTTTTTTTGATAGATCGCGCATCGCATGTGGTTAATTTAGGGTGTGTTTGATTCAACTTAAATAAGCAATCCTACGATTATTTTCAGAAAATTCATATCATATCAGAAAAATTATAACCATAAAAATAACCACAATCAGAAAAAAAATCAAATTAATCAGATAAAAAAAATTCAAACAAATCAAACGCATCCTTAGTATAAACTATGATGTCTAAAGATACAAACTTTCAATTATACCTTAATAGTACCAACTACGACCTTTACTCGCAATGGGAGTACTACTGAGTTCGTAACCTTAAGGGTAACAATTGTAAAGATTTTTATTACCATATACACTAACAAATACGCCATCACATTAACCCTTCACATCAGATTACGAATCTACTAATACCTTTTATTGCAACTGTTCAAATATAATTGAATCCTCATACCTTTAGAATTGGACCATCTAGGGTTCTTACATTTGAAAGTAATTATTCCAAAAAAAAAAAGGAATAATTACTTCTAATAACTCAACCTTTATGCAATTTTTGTTTTAATACCCAAACCTTTACCCAATTATTTTTTAATGACCTGCTGCCTGTAAAACCATTTAAATACCAATTTATTATCTTAAAAAAAAAGGTGTAATTCAAAGACTAAGGGCTCATTTATTATCTTCAAAAAAAAATTAGAACTGAACTTCACTTAATTGAATTTAAGCTGAAGTAAACAAGTCCTAACCAATCCAGAGCAAACAAAAAAAAATACAGTAAAAACTTAAAATTAACAAAGACTTTGCCAAAATCTTTGTTTCTCCTTCTTTCTTCAGCAACGGCAAAAAAAAAGGGGGAAGGAAACCGTCCCAAATTGAGGACTTTATCTTCTTTCTTCAATAATTTAAACACACAATTTGGTTTGGATTTTCGAGCAACAACAGTTTGGAGACGAATTCAATTACTCTTATTATTTTTTTATACTGTTAAAATCAAACAAAATTAAATTTCCATGTAAGTAGCTAAACTTTGTTTATCCTGTTAAAATTTACAGGAAATACGAGAAAAATGGAAAATGAACATCGGAAGGAGCATTCATCAGCTTCCTCCTACTGCTGCATATCCCATGTTTTTCACCAAACTGCTTCTCATAACCCCAACAAAACAGCTATTATTCAACCCAGAAAATACCCCAAATATGATGAAGCTAAAACCAGTATTACTAATCCTCCACTATATGAGGGTCACCGTTTCTTTACTTTTTCTGAACTATTATCTGCCATTGATCTTCTCAGCTTTAGGCTTCATCACATCCTCAATGGTGGAGATGATCCCTCCTTAATCAAACCCACTTCAGGTAATATCAATTTCAATGTTACAACAAAGTTATTAGGAGTTTACATAGCACCCTCAGTAGAGTATGTAATTAGTGTTCTTTCAATCTTGAAAATTGGTGGGGCATTGCTCCCTCTTGATCCTTCTTGGCCCAAGCAAAGGATTTTGTCAGTAATTTCATCTTCAAATGTTGATTTAGTTATTGGGTGTTTGAATTCTGAACAAAAAAGCAGTACCCATTTGCTTGATAAATCACATTGGCTTGTAAATTGCTGCAAATGTCCTGTTTTATGCATTTCTGTTGATGAAATTCTTGAACAAAAATGTGGGAAATTGGATTTGGTCTGCCCTTGTGAGAGGGAGTTTATTTATTTGATGTATACTTCTGGGTCTACTGGTAAGCCTAAAGGTGTTTGTGGGACAGAAAAAGGGGTTTTAAACAGGTTTTTGTGGATGCAAGATTTTTACCCAATAAAAGGAGATGATGTTTTGTTGTTCAAGACATCTATAAGCTTTGTTGATCATCTTCAAGAAGTTATAGCTCCTATGCTTGCAGGATGTTGTTTGGTGGTGCCCCCATTTAATGAATTAAAGGGGAATTTGTTTAGTCTTGTTGATATTATGTATGATTACTGTATTACTAGAATAACTGCTGTTCCTTCATTAATGAAGGCACTTCTTCCTGCTTTACAGAGCCGGTATTCCGAGCAAAAACAGTCTGCCTTGAAAGTGTTGGTGTTGAGTGGTGAAGTATTTCCTATATCATTGTGGAAGATGCTTTCGAAAACATTTCCAATGACTTCGATCTTGAATATTTACGGAAGCACTGAGGTCTCTGGTGATTGTACTTACTTTGATTGCAAACATTTACCTAAGATGCTCGAAAGTGAGATGATGAGCAGTGTTCCTATTGGTAATCCCATTTCTAATTGTAGTGTTAAGCTTATTGAGAAAGACGGGGTGTGTGACGAAGGAGAGATTAGTGTGACAGGTTTATGTCTTTCAAGAGGCTATTATTCTGAAGGTAATGTCATACCCTTAAGTGATGAGGGAATGAGAGAAGATTCTGTACATGGGTGTACGAGTTGTAGAATTTACTATCGAATGGGTGACTTTGCTAGACGGCTTCCTAGTGGTGACTTGGTTTTCCTTGGAAGAGAAGACCGTACTATAAAGGTTAACGGCCAACGTATTGCCTTGGAGGAAGTAGAGTGTACATTAAGAGGACATCCAGATATAGCGGACGCTGCTGTAGTTTTTTGTAATGTACAGCAAGAGCATGCTTTTCTTGGGGCGCTTCTGGTATTGGATGAAAAAAGTAAGCCATCTCAGATTTTGGGAGTTGTAAAAAGTTGGATGATGGAGAGACTTCCTTCTGTGATGATTCCAAGGGAAGTTCTTTCTACTGAGGCAATTCCTGTGTCTTCTGCTGGAAAAGTTGATTATACATTAATATCTACGTTTTTTGCTCCGAATGATGGTCCAAACAATGTGGAATGTAGTAAAACCTTAGAGCATATTAAAGAAACATTTTGTAATTCTTTGGGTGTTACAGAATTTGCCAATGATGATGATTTCTTTGCGATGGGTGGTGATTCACTCGGTGCAGCTCATGTTGCTTATGAATTAGGAATCGACATGAGACTGTTATACATGTTCCCAAGTCCTTCACAGCTTCACACGGCTCTTGTAGGGAAAGAAGGCCTTGAGATTGATCCACAAATTCAATGGGAGACATTATCCAAAGATCGGAAGAATTCCTCTGTTTCTAGATTAGGTAAGTCCAAGAAACAAGGAGCAACAATGCGGGTTGACAGTGATGAACATCGTCAATCGAAGAACCTTAAATTAGATGCTGAGCTGCATTCAAATCTTAAGGCTGTAACTTTACTTAGTTCCTTTTTCCCATGGGAATCCCACTTTATCTCAGACGAATATACAATCACCCATAGCAACAAGGTCATGCACAATAGCAACTTTGAGCTCGATTACAAGTGGCCTGAATCTGAGGAATTTAAACTTCCAAGAAACAGCAAAGGCTCCTTGCGGGAGCTGTGGAAAGTTCCCTTAGACTCTTGTGTTGACGCATCACCATTAATTACATTTAAGGATAACGAAATTTGTATATTCATAGGGTCTCACTCTCACAAGTTTCTTTGTGTTGATGCTAGGAATGGTTCCATAAGATGGGAGATTAAATTAGGAGGCCGAAGTGAATGCTCAGCTATGGTTGATGGAGATTTCTCTCAGGTTATTGTTGGATGCTACCAAGGAAAGATTTACTTCATTGATGCAATGAAAGGGAACATAAACTGGACTTTTCAAACCGGAGGTGAGGTGAAGTCACAACCCACCCTCGACAAATGCAGAAACCTCATATGGTGTGGATCACATGATCATAATCTATACGGCCTTGACTATAAAAATTACCGCTGTGTTTATCAGATTCCTTGCCAGGGCAGCATATTTGGCTCCCCTGCAATTGATGAAGCTCGTAACATGCTTTACGTAGGCACAACAAATGGAAATTTGACAGCTGTAACATTGACGGCTTCAGCATTCTCTATTGTGTGGATGCTTAAACTGGAAGCTCCTATATTTGGATCTGTTCGCATCAGTTCCAAAGGCGATGTGTTGTGTTGTTTAGTTAGTGGCGATGTTGTTTCTGTAAACCCGGAAGGAGGTATCATTTGGAGAGTGAAAACTGATGGTCCGATATTTGCCGGACCATGTATATCCAAGGCATTTGCTTCTCAGGCTCTGATATGTTCTAGGAATGGATATGTTTACTCTTTACAACTGAAAAATGGACAGATTCTATGGAAGTATAATACTGGAGATCCAATTACAGCTTCAGCTTATGTTGATGAGAACATAAAGTTGATATCGGATTCTTGTTCTCCTTCAGAAAGATTAATCTGTATCTGCTCAAGTTCTGGAAGAATGAATTTGGTTCGGGTAACTTGTGTTGATGATGAGGATAATATACCGGGAAATAATGTTCAGAAATTTGCAGAACTCGAACTCCCAGGAGACGTGTTCTCTTCACCAGTCATGGTTGGTGGGCGGGTTTTTGTAGGTTGCAGGGATGATTTTTTGCATTGCTTTGTGGTTGAAGCTTGTCTAGAAAATGACTAATGAATTGAATTAAAACAAATAGTTAAGCTTACTAATAGTATCACTGCTTTGTAAAGTGACTGTAACATTGGTTTGCAATTCTGAACCAATTTATCATTTATAGAGTGGTTCAAGGTTTCAATAGAGCTTGATCTTGTTACAGAAAGATGATTCTGAAATGATCATTTTCAGAACAAACTTGTCCAATTACAAGGCCATACAGACTATGAGTTGCAATAATAGTAGATGTTTTGAAAAAATAGTGGTTTTACAGATTATACAACATAACCACAAATCCACAACCCTAAAGCAGCAGCAGCATTTCAGTTCTAAGAACACCCCAACAAAACTATCATTTCTCTTAAGAGACCTAACTAAAAAATTGTAACCTTTTATTATAAATTAACTTTTTATATAATAAGTTATAGTTTTATACTCAAAGATATAATTTTTCAAAAGAACACCCCAATAATTTATATATTCTACTTCTAACAGATTTTTTTTATAAAAAAAATAAAATAAAATAAAAATTTGGATCAATAGTTGAGGATGTACAAGGGAAAAATAGGGGGGTTTTAGAATTTTATATATATCCCAAATTAGTTGTTAGGATAGAAATAGATATAAAGAAATGGAAAGGTACCCTAATACATTCATAAATCATAAGTAATGCAGTAGTACTGTAGTAGACTATATTACTAATTAAGTAATTAGTATCTCCCTCCCACTAACTTCATCAAAGCTATTACAAATGAGTAGGCAAATGAGTCTTAATAGCAAGGTAATTATTGTATGAAGAAAATGAATATTTGTACCATTCTAACAGGTCGATAAAATAAGAGATTACTCTGTTTGTAATAAAATAAGAGTTCCTTTAAAAAAATTTAAAAAATAAATAAATAAATAAATAAAAGTACGAAAATACACAGTATTTATGTTCTCCATATTCGTAAGATAATAACACATTAGTAATTCGTAATTTAAGGAATTAAAGGGATACCTCGGGCATAGAGAAATTTTGAATAAGACTATCGCTCTTCCCTCTTGGCAACTGAAGAATGAGCATGCTTTCAATTTCTATGTTAGGGACAAGGGACCAATCAGACAATCGTCGTGATAAGATTGAATTATTACTTAGATTAGGGATTATCATATTCAAATAATATCAGTCTAATAAGTTGAAGATAAAACACTAGTGTTAACAAGCCATCATCTTATGGTCAAAAGCACAAGGTATAAAAAGCAATGCATGTGGCGTGAACCAAAAATCACAAACACATGAAGATTGGAGCTAACAACCTCCAACAACCACTCCTCAAACTTCATTCCAACACTTTTAACCACCAAAAAGGGGTTTAAACAAAATGTAATCATTCAATTGTTCAAAGAATTGGGTAGTTGTTCTAAAGGGAACTTTACATTACAAGATGATATGTTGCCTATATAAAACTTTTAGCATCCTTCCCAAGATCAAGGAAAAAGACATGTAAAAAAAAACACACTTACAACATAATTCAAGAGGTTTAGAGAACAAGATCGACCCCGGACACTCACAAAGGTGTTACAAGGGCATCACTCTTACAAGAAAGAACAACATTTTAAACATTATCTCTAGATTCTCAATGATGTACATCCAAGAATGGTTCCATGGCACCTGGACATAGGAGTGACTCGACGCCAAACTGGTCTCTCGCTCGCCACAGTCAGAACATCAACGTCAGAGGTCGGCTTGATATCCCTGTTACAACGATCAGGACCAATCACACCGCCAACTACATAGATCTCTCCTCCCAATCCAATCATAGCAGATCCAATTCTCTTTCTTACTTCTGATGCTGACACGATCATCTTTCGTTTACAACATTCCTGCTTATAAATAAGGCCATGGCTCATGACATAAAGAACTCCTTTAACTGCTGCCATTGGACCCTGAAGCCAGCCATGGTCTTCTACCATCCAACCACCGAACGGTCTCTCAAGGACCTGCACCATCGAGAGCCCCTTGTGGACAACATGCATTTTTCCGTCAATTACCACTCCAGAGCATGCTGAGTTATGAGTGTAAGGAAGATCGGGAATAGAAACCCACGTATCCTTTTCAGGATCATACACTTCAGCCTGAGCAATTGATTTTCGACAGCTGGTGAAACCTCCAGCAACAACGATCTTTCCATCCAAGACACAGCATGCAAACATTGCCCGGGCAACCAGCATGGGTGCGCACTGGGCCCATCTTCTGATAACAGGATCATATGACCATACTTCATTGGTTCCAAAGCTTCCATCCTGATCACCAGTCAATGGGTCAACAGCATCACTCCCACCACCAAGCACAAACAGTTTCCCACCAGTGGAGACAACCCCAAAGTTAGCAAGATGCTTAATCTTTGACGGGAAGTCAGGAAGTGTGACCCAGATGTCATGTAGGGGATCATATAGCTGCCATAAGTTATCTGGCTCAAAAGCACATACACACAGAAATTCTTCTGAAGAACCAACCTCTTCCCTGGCCTTAAAAAGCTCACGGCTGCGAAGAGCATCTCTCCAAGTACGACTTACAAGCTCTAACTTGGGGTGAAGGTGGTATGGAACATGAGCAAGGCACCTTAGGGCAACAGCATCTGGGAGACCTTCAATCAACACAGACATAATTATAGTCTTACTTGTTTACTTCTGTTTCATGTGAAGGCAATTTTGATGATTCAAACCAATGGTAAAAGCTTTGTCGGAACCTGAAATAACAGGAGAAAAATTAAGTACTAGAAGAGGCGAAGAGCATGCAAATATATAAGAAAAAAGCATAAAAGTTATTTACAATCTCCTACTTTCTTATAATAATATGAAATTAAAGTATTTCAAATGCAACCACCCTCTCTCCATCAGTGTAATTGATCTTTTCAATTTTCATTTCAGGATCATCACAATCAAACTGCTACAGGGAAATAAAGCAATTGATCCTATGGCGGGTACCAGTCTTCAATTCATGAGTCAACTAAATTTCCAATCGACACTAAAGCCATAAACACAGAATGAACAAAACTCTACAGTTCAAGAACTACATGTTTCCAACCAGCTGAACAGCTAAAGGAGCTTATAAGAAAAAAGCAATTGATCACTAGTCACTCAGCCTGCATAACAATGACCAGCAGTGGGAAGGATATTGAATAGGTTTCATTTATGCTAATGAGATGTGTATTAAGAGTGTGGGGTAATTAAGGTCGTAAGAAAAACAGCAAAAATTTAGGGCAAAGTCACATGAATACCCCAATATCCATTATTCCATAGCTTCTAAAACGAAGGAAAAGGCATACAGAGATATAAAAAGCAGTTGTAAACACTTTCTGAAAGCATACGAAGAGGCAATAAAACAAATCTAATCTATTAAAAAAGAAAAAAGAAAAGGGTTTTATTAAAAAGAAACTTTGAGTGCAAAGCAACTCACCAAAGGGAAATCTTAACTTGATGATTATTATTGGTTAGTTCTAGGCCTCAAGGTTTTAAACACCATCCAACCAATCCATTAATCAATTTTGTTTTTTGATAATAGTCCATTCATCTTCTAGTCCTCTTGAAGATCAGTAATGTAAAAATCACTAATGCTTTCTTGAAGTCCATAAAGCTGGACAAAGTTATAAAGGTCAAGAGAGTATAAAGTGATTGCCATGGACGGTTTCAGATGAGATACCATTGGGGAGAGGGGTTTGGTGATGGTGGAGTAGGAAATGGGGAATGAGTGTAGAGCTTGTTTCGTTTTAAAGATTCCTAAAACCTTACTAGCCACAGGAAGTAACGAGTTAAAGAACCATTCCATTCACCCTTCTCTCTATTTATTCTATTTGTTTACTAATATGGAAAGTGCTTCACTACTTTCACCAAGTTTGGGTGTTTAATGCTTGAGGTTAAACTAGGACAACAATTTGCGGCTAGCTAAGGAAAATGATAGTAAAGCTCGAAACATAACATGGAAACAAAAATTGAAGCCACTAAGCTCAACAAATTAATTTTCCAAATAATGACATAAGCTTGAAGTTATAAAAGGACAACAATATGATGCTAAATGCTAGTGAAGGGAAATGACGATAGAGCCAATGGGAAAATGTGAAAATTTCTTATTAGGGGAACCGGGGACTAAGCTAAAAAAACAACTACTATAGACAAGGGGAGGTTGTGCCCCCCTGAGCTTCCCCTTGGTTCCATCCATGGATAGAGTATGGCAAGCTAAAAAATATTCAGCTTACATTGAGAAGATAGTAGAAAATACTAAACTAAAACTCCAAAGAGTGTTGAGAAAAGGCAAGTCCACTTTGATTTTTGAACTTCATCTGTACGAGCATTTTGCTAGTGAAACTTCTCGGTCACTGTCTTGCTCAAAGCTATTCTTCAAAGAAGACCCATTACACAAAGAAATTGATAATCTAACAAAACATACTTTAAAATGTTGACACAAACAGAAACTAATCTGCTGAAACCAATAAAGTATCTGAAAAAAACTTCTTATTGTATGCATGTAGGCCTAATTACTTGTATTGATACAATGATCTAGTAGATACAACAAAATTATACTTTATTAAAAGGTTTCCTTAACATTAGAAGCTAAAGACTGCCTATATACAATTATTAGTCCCACCTTAACCTCTCTCTAGCCTCAATCTACAATATACGACATATGACTCAGCCCAAATTTTGCATCTCTCATGACTCGGTGTCTCAGTGATCAGTTTGCTAAACAATCATCTCATTATTTCAATGGACGGATTGTACATCAAAATCTTTGAAAAGTGCTTTCTCACCTCCAATATTCCTAGACTCCCAAAGTGAGACTCCTACTCCCTAGATACACATGGTATCTCTATACCAATTTAAAGATAACTAAGGCCAAGTGCTTTACCAACTTCTTCTTGTCATAAGATCCACCGAAGCCACATTTCAACAATGAAAAAATGTCTCCCAATTAGGGTTTTGAAATGATTTCTAAAGATGCACTTTGCTCATGTATCCAATAATCCCTGCTATGACCATTGACCTATATTGCACAAGCATTCCCAACATGGAAAAGAAAAACTCTTAATAACTCCAAATTTCAGCTGTCCAACCACATACTATTACACAAATTGACTCCTGAATAAATTTCAGCACCAAATTGTACTTTGAGACTGAATGATTCATACAATCTAACTGTCAAGAAATTGAAAAAACAAACCATCTAATTATCAAGAAATTGAAAAATCAACACAAATATAAGAAAACAAAACATCTAATCATCGAGAAATTGCTAATCATCCTAGCTTGGGTTTCTTCAAAACACATCCAATTCAGAAATTCCAAAATAAATAAAATCCCATACAAATTTCTACTACATTATCACGGTTGCAAAAAGGAGGAAATAAAAAAACATGCATGTAAAATTAAGAGATGCATAATTCCGATAAACAGAAATACACTCACAAAACCCTAATCAAATCCCCCCGAAAATCACAAATCAACATATACACACAAAGATAAATGTAATGGTAAGCATATATAAAGTGAAATTTCCAGAGATTAAATACATAAATCATACTTAAAATTCAATCAAAAAAAAAAAAATCATCCTATCATATATCATATATAAATAATAAAAGCAATCAAAAAAAGGAACTAACCCCAGAAATTGGTTCAGATTAAAATCTCTAATTAACCTCTCCAAATAAATCTGAAGATTTTTAGACAGCAGAAATGATAAGCGGCCGTCCGTCCAAAAGCCACACGAAAAGGAATTGCAAATGTCGATTTATTTTTTTAACTGCAGAATTTATAAGAGAAATAAAAAATAAAAAATCGTTTTTTTAAGGGGGGATTTCCTTTTTTTTCAATTTAATTTAATTTAATTATTAGGAGTTCGAAATTAAATTAAAAACAGGTTTTTACTGGGTGAGAAAAGAGATTAGAGATAGAACTCAGAGAAGCTTGTAGCTTTGGGTTTATAGGGTTCGATGCGGAGAATTGTACAGTAGGAAAATGTAATGTAATAAAGCCAATTTCTAACCGTTGGATTTCCGTCAACTCTAAATCCTAATCGTTGAGTTTTCCCCTAGCAAGGAATAATTTTTTATTTTATTTTTTTGGGTGCGAGCAAGGAATAATTTTTGGATGCTTAAGGAATCATTTACTTGTATAAATGAAACCCCTTAATGTTTTTTTTTTGTTTTTGTATTTTCTTAAAATATAAGAATATTTAAAATATGTGCTTTTAGATTACTTATTATTTTACATTTGTAGAATTTTAAAAAAAATTAGTTAACCTACAAATTGTGTTAACATTTTAAGAATGTGTATTATTATTTTTTAAAAATACAATAGATGATTTCGTAAAGTCTTTCAATTTATAATGGAAATATTTCTTTTTTTAAAGCTATAAGACGGATTCTAATTCATGTAATAGTTTGCACCTCTTTCATTTTACTTTTTTTTTTTTTACATTAAGAATCTTTTTATGAGAGTAAAATAGTCAAACACTCAAATCGTAACAAACAAAGTTATCGAAAAGAGTATCATTTTAAGGATGAGATTCCATAAAATCTTTCAATTTATTTTGAGGATCAATAAAATACATTTCCGATGAAAGGAGTTCTCATAATTTAAGAAACTATATACATTAATGACAAAGCTAAATATTGATTTTCATTAGTATATTTGACTGAATGATAAAAATGATAATGGTCATACGGTAGTTGGATCTTTGGGCATAATATCAATTTTGGTGTTTTCATTTCTCATGTGTAGATAATAATAATCATATCAATGTTATGACTTTGGACTTTATCATAAACATACCTTAACTTTTAGCCTTGGTTTCAAATATACATATATCATACATATATGCATGATATATCATGCATATCATGATATCAACATTCATCCTGCCCTTTCAACTCTAATCTACGATTTCGAGGTTGTTTAATCAATTTACGACTAATTTTCGTTTTTGTTATGCAATTGGCTATTTTTGTTGTATTTTATTAACTTTGCTTTTGTGGACTTTATTTCTATTAATTCGATTTCTCTTTGCTATTTCTCTTTCAATCTGGTTTAGTTTTGCGTTTGAATATTATTGACAAAAGTGACCCGGTCCGCTTTTTGCGGGCTTTAGACATGAAAATTAGGCCCGAATTTGGGCTCGCCCCTTTTTTAAAAATTTTTCGTGCGGGCCTTGGACATTTAAAATTAGACTTTTTTGTTACTTTTTTAGGCCCGGCCCGAAAAAGCCCGAAAAGTCCGCCAAGCCCGCACTAAATTTTCGGGCTTTGTCTAATAAATTTGGGTCCGAACCCGGCCCGCTTTATGGGCTTGGTTTTTATGCATCGGCCTGGCCCACGATCACCTCTAGTTTTTTTAGTTAATATATATAAATAAAATATCAATTTGTAAAATTTAACTACTCAATGAAAGCATGTATTATTAAGTACATCAAAATGAGTTTTTGGCTACTTCTCCAACACAATCAATTTATTTTTTACTTGTATTTTTTATTTAAGAGATCACGTATACAAGAGAAAGTAGTTAACATTTCTCCTATGCAATTATTTATATTAAGAGGTAATGGACATAAAAGAAAATTTTAAAAGAGATAAAGGAGAGATTTTTTTTGGAGAAAATCACAAACTACTTGTTTTAAGTAAAAAAAAAAATCTATAATACTTTGGGTAAAATATTTATAAAAGTATGTATTGATCAATATTATTCTCTATAAAAGAAAGTTACACTTACGAATAATAATAAATATTAAGAATAAAAAACTGAAAAATATTAATCATGATAATAATTAAACACAACAATAAAGCATAAAATGAATACAACGATGATAAAAGTACATTTCAACAATGGTGATGGTAATTATTTTTTTCAATTGGGAGGAAAAGGCAAAATGAAAGTAATTACCAAAGAGCAAAAGCCATGACTTAGGTGGAGGATGAGAAAAAGAAAAAATAAATAATGTTTTAAATGCTATTAACTATTAGGGGGTGAGATTTTTAAGGTAATAAATAAAAATTTTGATTTTCAAAAATATTATTTATTTTTAATGAAGAGGTAAGGGGTAGTTTGAGAGGGAAAATAGTATAATTAGGAGGGAATTTTAGTGGTTTGTATTTTAGTAGTATACTAGATAATAGATAATACCCGAGCAAATGCTCGATTTTAATGAATGGTTAGGAAATAGTTTTTAGTGGTTATTGTATTAATATAAAAGTATTGATATAATATACTGAATAGAAGTATTGATATGTTGGGATGGATAATCCGGGCTTAGGAAAGTTTTTTGTGCTTACTACGTTAGTACTACCTACATATCGTAATACTTACAACTTTTGACATTTTAAGTTGTAACACAATAGTTGCAGATTATAATTTAGATTGGACATAGCCAAAAAAATCATTTTTATTTTTGTAAAGTGCATTATTGTCTGAGAAATAATAGATAATGGGCTCTTTGTCATTTCTGATGCAGATTATAATTCCAAAAAAAATGGAGCATGTTTAAGGAAGAGAGAGGAGAGAAAATTGAAGAATTGATAGATCAAGCATTGAATGTGCAGTAATTAATGTGTTGATGAAGGAAGATGGGGAGGGAAATTTTGTAGATTGGGAGGGAAATTGATTTTTTATAGTAGCAACAACTCTAGTAGTATAGAAGGATGGAGGGTAGCTTGTCCCATAACTCTATGCAAGCTCTCTTTTTGTTACTATGGTTTGTTTCTTCATTGATGTATTTTCAAAATATTAATTTATTTTGTTATTGCTCTTTTCATATGTCTTCCTCTACAAATTTTTGGATCTCTTTTAGTATTTTGACTATGTCTCCACTCCTGCATAATTACAACATTTACAATTTAGACACTATTTATAACCACTTATATTAAGAATATCGATCATGCATATTGATATCGTCCTGCAAATTATAACATGGTCCCGGACCAAATCCGTCTCTAAACTGTGACCTCAAAGTCACGAGGTGACATTCTCACCAACTGTACCAAGTTTTATTTGTCAATCTTATATGCATAGAATTGGTAATAAACGAAAGAAATATTAGAGACGGAAGCTAAAATCTGTAGCAACATTTAGAGACGGATTTTTAAAATCCGTCTCTAAATTTTTTACTCTAAATAATTAGAGACGTATTTAAAAATCCGTGACTAAATTTAGCTACGGATTTTAAAATCTGTAGCTGAATTTAGAGACGGATTTAAACATCCATAGCTAAATTTAGCAACGGATTTTAAAATCCGTAGCTAAATTTAGAGACAGATTTTAAAAATCCGTAGCTAAATTTAGAGACGGATTTTAAAAATCTGTCCCTAAAGTTTTCACTCTAAAAAATTAGAGATGGATTTTTAAATCTGTAGCTAAATTTGGCTACGGATTTAAAATTTCCGTCTCTAATTTAGAGACGGACATAATCCGTCTCTAATTTTCCGTAGCTAAAAGATCTTTTTTTGTAGTGTGAAATTAATATTGTATTGTATTAAAATGAATATTGTAATGTATTGAATAGATTACAGTATATGAATGAATATGTGTATTGAAATGAGTATTGTAGTGTATTGAAATGAACATTGTAGTGTATTAAAATGAGAGTTTTTTGTCCAAAACTACCTTACTTATACCACTTTTTGCAAAAAACTATATTACTTACAAAAGCTTGTCCAAAACTACCTTTATTAGCCAATTCCTTGTTGACCACTACCTTGTTCGTTGTTCCGGCGTTGACTTTGATTTATTCTCGAAAATAATTAGTCCAGTCAATGTTTTGGGGTTATTTTTGCTATAAAAGGGTAAAATATGAGGTCGGAATCTACAAAAAAAATGTTGCATAAGCTTTTATTTGCATTATAAAATTTGCCTCGATATGCGTTCATTGTTTTGCGTGCAATTTTTTTTATCCCTATCAAGGTTTTGGTGGGTCATTTTTGCCCTACAGAGTCAAATTTGAAATCGGAATTTGCAAAAAACGATCAAATTGGCCAACAAAGGTAAAGTCAACGTCGAAATAGTGAATAAGGTAGTGGTCAGCTAGAAATTTGCTAAGTAAGGTAGTTTTGGACAAACTTTTGTAAGTAAGACAGTTTTTTACAAAAAGTGGTGTAACTAAGGTAGTTTTGGACAAAAAAACCCAAATTGTAATGTATTGAATACATTACAATATAAGAATGAATATTCTTTGTTGGAAATGAATACTAGTGTATTGAAATAAATATTGTAATGTATTGAATACATTACAGTATATGAATGAATATTGTTTACTGGAAATGAATATTATAGTGTATTGAATGAATATTGTATTGTATTGAAATGAATATGTTGTTTGTAGGAATGAATATGGAATTTGCAAAAATGAATATGCAGTTTTAATCTCCCAGACACCACCTATGAACAACCACTGAGGAATGAATATGTATTACTGAAGAAATGAATATGCAGTTTGAACAAATAAATATAGGGTATAATATGCAGTAGTCAAAAATGAATATGCAGTTTGAACAAATGAATATAGAGTATAACACACGCGCCGGCGCGAGACCATGTTGTAGATACATCATACATGGTCCCGTGACCATGATATAAATATATAACAGCTGATATTGTCCATGTCACTCACTAAAGATTATAGACCGATAAATTATGTATGATATATTGATTGAAAACAATAGAAGTGCGTGAGACCATGTTGTAGATATATCATACATGGTCCCGTGACCATGATATAAATATATAACAGCTGATATTGTCCATGTCACTCACTAAAGATTATAGACCGATAAATTATGTATGATATATTGATTGAAAACAATAGAAGTCATTGCATATTATAATGAAAGACTTGCTTCTTTTAAGGTTGTTATTCAGTTTTATTTTTTTAATTACTTTTTTAAATAATTTTTTTTAAGGACAATAAATAGTCTCATATCATAAGTTCATAACATATCAAACTTTTAGGAATGGTCAGCAAGCATTATTGAGATAGGAACATCTTATACATTGTGTCAATTGTGATGTGAAGAGATGTTAGTAACGTGGCTGAGATTAGGAAGCCACATTCCACTTATTAGGTATTTAACGTATTGTGCACACATCAATTTCGAGTTTTTCTTTATCATTTATCTGTTCATTCTATTGTATTCACCTTATCTTTGCTTGAAATAATTTTTAATTTAGGGTCGGCAAAACGCGACCCAACTTGTCAAGCCGTCCCGAACTCGACCCATTAATGATGGAGGTGGGTTGAAATTTTCAACCCGTTTAATT
Source organism: Salicornia ramosissima (assembly GCA_951394345.1). Taxonomy (NCBI): domain Eukaryota; kingdom Viridiplantae; phylum Streptophyta; class Magnoliopsida; order Caryophyllales; family Amaranthaceae; genus Salicornia; species Salicornia ramosissima. Next base: position 3,832,737 of record OX596237.1, read on the forward strand.
AAATAAGTTAACCCAAACCCGATCCATTATTATATGGGTTGGGTTAAGGTTGAAAATTCTAACCTGATTAATTGTTGTTTTAAATTTTAAGCGTTTGTTTTAACGCTGCATATTTTTTTGAATACTCTATTTTACTAAATTTTAAGCTACTATAAACTAACTATTATCTATTAGATTTTAATATTCTACTTTGTAGAAATTGTAAATATTTCATTGTTGGTAATTAAGGTGAATATTTTAGATTAAAGAAATCTTGGTCAAAAAATAAATGGGTCGGCCCGAACCCGACCCATTTATTTTAAGGTCGGGTTAGGTTACAAAAACTCAACCTGTTTATTAAATGGGTCGGGTTCGGGTTGAAGTCACATGACCTGATAACTCGACAATCCGAACCCGACATATCAACCCGATTTGCCAGCCTTACTTTTAATAAATAAAAGTGAAAGTATTGTGTCAAACAGTCCGACCAATACATTTGGCCGGACCGTCGTACACTTGCAATTTCAGATTTAAGAAATATGTGTCTAGGTAAAAGGTATATGCGTCCAAGTAAGTGACTGATACGTTCAGGTGAGTTTTTTTTTTATTCAGATGAGTAATAGTTTTTTTCCAAGGTCAATGTTATTTTGTCCAGGATAATTTTAATCTTGTCCAGGTGAGTATTAGTTTTTTTCTCAAGCCAATATTATTTTGTCCAAGGTGTGTTATAATCTTGTCCAGACAAGCCACTATGTTCAATTGAATCATTTATTTTGTCCAAATTAGTGGTACTCTCAACATCTTGTCTAAATATCTTTTAAAAAAAAAAATCTCGTCTAAATATATTTTTTTTTTTTCATTGTCACAGACTCACAAATTAAGATTATTATCAAAATATCATGTTATGTTCATTCTAGTATTCTACTATGAAAACAAAGGAAAATAAAATCGTGTGACTCGATCATCATGAAGTATAACTTCTTACAGTATACAAGTGTCTGAGAAAATCCTAAGCTGTTTGGCCTTTAAAAACTTCTAGACATTCAAAAATTTTACTCCCTCTGTCTCAAAATGAAATGTAGCAAGTAAAATGAGACGGAGGGAGTATAAATTTCATTTTAAGTATGTTGTTTGGTAGACACAAAATATAAAAGTGGAAAAAGTGGGAATTCATGGGAATTGTTACGTCCCACAAATCATAGGAAATAGATTATCAACACCTTATTGGTTAATAAAAATTTATGAGAACTACAAATTTTCACATCGATAACCAAACCAGTTTAATAAATTCTAGTAATTAAATTCATATAAATTTCTATTTCATATGGAATTTTCTTACAACATCAACCAAACAAGGCATAGGGGCCATCTTCATTCTCCAGGAAGCTTTCTCTGAAGTCTGAAGCTCATAATATCGCAGGTCTGGGCAAACAGCTTTTTCCATCCACTTCTAAGCTCCTCCTTTTTCAGGTTTTTGTTTTTTCGAATTTAAATATGTCGCGCTACTAATTTTTCTCGCTGTATTGCATTTTTATTTCTGATTTTGCAAACTACTGAGTTTTGGGTGTGGACATATTTTGCATCAGTTTAATTGTATGATTCTTTAAATCGAATATAGGGTTCTCTTACTTAGTGTTGTTGCTGTGGCATTTCTAAAGATATTCGAGTGCTTTTGGTTCTGATTAGTTTGTTTTGTCAATTGAATTATATGAATTTAGTTATAATTGCTTTATTCAAACGATTTCAGGCTTTAGTTGAAGGGGTGTTGTGTGGTTACTGCGAGCATCGTTAATGGAGGTTGATGGAGAAATAAACGGAGAGGCAGCAGGAGGGTGCCTGAGTAGCTTTGTAGACGACGGCAGCACAGAGAGCCACCGTTACTACCTTGCTCGGAGAACTACGCTTGAGATGCTCAAAGACAGGGGTTATGCCGTCCCGAATTCTGAAATTCAGCTCTCTCTTTCTGAATTCCGCAACATTTATGGCCCTACTCCTGATACTGATCGTCTCCGCATCTCTACAGCCCTCACTTCCGACGACTCCAAGAAGGTTTAGGGTTTCTTCTTCTTCCTTTTTTAATTTCTAGGGTTTTAAGGGTTTTCTGGGTTTTCAAAATTGATGATTTGATGATGATTACTGACTGACTGACTTATTTCAATTCCTGGTGGCAGATCCTTGTGCTTTTTTGCGGGCCTCAATTGGTGAAAGTAAACACCATTCGCGGCATTGCTGCTTCGATTGTCAACAAAGACACTTTAAGCTCCTTAATTCTCATTTTACAGTCTAAAATTACCAACCAAGCTCAAAGGGCTATTGATCTTTTCTCCTTCAAAGTTGAGATATTTCAGATCACTGATCTGTTGCTTAATATCACCAAGCATGTTTTGAAGCCTAAGCATCAAGTCCTCACTCCCAGAGAGAAACAAAAGCTCTTGAAAAAATACAATCTGGAAGAACACCAGGTTGGCTTTTTTCCTATCTTTTCCCCCCTCTTTTTTCCTTTCAATTCTTCCATTTTTCTAACGTCATCCATTGATTTTTGTCTTCCTTGCAGCTTCCTCGAATGTCTGTCAAGGATGCAATTGTCCGATACTATGGACTTAAGAAGGGCCAGGTACTTAAAGTCATGTATAGTGGTGAGATGACGCAATCTCACGTCACTTACCGTTGTGTCTCCTAATGGACATGCTGCTGTTTACGTTGATGTTGTAACTACGTTCTCATCCTTGCCCTTCTGCGTTCTTTGCCTTTTTCTCTATGTTTTCTTGCACAATCAATCAATCAATGGTGTAGTAAGTAAATAATGTGTGTTAACATGAATGATTATTCTAGACTTTGAGTGCCATTTTGTTTCTCATCGTTGCTCTCTTTTCTTACATGATTGTTGTGTGATATTCCTACTTTGTTTCTTGCTTTAACAAGCCAACCTCACCTTCAATTCGTTAGCCCTACTCAATTGCCTGCTTATTCAGATTTGAGAATGCTTCTTTGCATCATCTCTTCGTTAGCCCTACGGCCCTACCCAATCAAGCCTGTTTACTTCAGCTTAAATTCAATTCAATTCAGCTCAGCTCTTAATTTCCTTCTCTTATAAAATATTACTTTCAATTGTATTCAGTTCAGTACAGACACTCAATCCTTGTAATGTTGACTAACACACTATTACATTCTGATGCAATATCAACTCACGCGCTATCTCATTCTATGGCATTCAACACCATTAGTTGTACTTCCCTTATCCCGTCAAACATTTGGAAAGAATGATGTCATTTGATCGTTTTTTTTTTTTTTTTTGGTAAGAAAATTAGCCATGAGCCTAACATAGATTACTAATCCAACACGATGCAGGGCTATCAGCTCATTAGTTAGTAAACGATATATTGCATATTTGCATCGAATTATCTCTGTTTGTGATAAACTGGTACCCAATTACTGATTGCCTCTACAGTATTGGTAAATCAAGTTTAACCCCTTTCAACACACTTAACTAGTCAGATTACTTACAAATTACTCGAATTTTTAATCCATAAAATAAGTTCCTCTTTTTCCCCTTTATGGAACCTTCTATTGAAGATCAATACAACTGAAGGCTTTGAACAAAAAGCTCTAAGACAAATCAAATCATGAAAAAAAAAACCTTTTTTATTTTATTGCAAACAGATGATGGATGTCTAATAAAATATACAATAAATAGAAATAGAAATAGAAATTTACTATTCTTCAAAAATTATACTGTAAGATTGATATAAATCGAATCAAATCCCTCAATCACTAAAAAGGGGTAAAAAAGTAAAGAAGAATATTACTCCATACGTAGTAACAAGAAATTAAAAAGAGCATATGGGAATAAAGGGATGGGATCACACGAAAAGTGGCTAAAAATGGCTCAAAGCAAGAGCGATTAAAAAGCCAAAGCATGTGATGCAACGTATAACACGCCCAATAAGAGAGTAATAGTTGCTGGTGACTTCGACATTTTTGCATCTGATGAATCGCTTCCTTGTGGTGCCGTTTTAGATCCACTTCCTGCATTTATTCAATTTTCACCTACTATTTTAGTACTTGTACTAGTTAAACATTAACATTTAAAACTTTTAAGAAAACATATCTTTGTTAGACCTTAAGATAAAATTAAAATTGTACTTTTGAGTATACTAGTTATGTAAAAAGTTAAATCAAAGTTATTTAGTTGAAAGTTACGTCAGACAGTCTTAAAAGAATATAATGAGCTTAAAAATTGGAGAAAAGTAAGATAAAATGGCAAATGCGTGTAGTAAGGTTTGAATCCAAGACATTAGGCTTGACGTTCACAAGACTTAAGTACTTAACAAATAGGCTAAGGCTCGCACTTATTGCTTTTACTTTCTCCTGAACCAATACCTAATACTGGGCTACATGTTTATGAAACAAGACAATTTATGAGTTACTGATATTCGGATAATTCAACATTTGGCCCAATTAGGCTAGACTTGAAATATTAACGAGTCGAGTTGAACATTTCTTTACTTGGCTTGAGAAGCTCATGGGTTTCGAGTTTTTCTTAACTCAAGCAAACTCGCAGCATAATCATCCTTGCCCAATATAATGAAACACAATCTCTAAAATCACAGTTTGATAATTCAGTCTTCTACTTATCAGGTGACATCTTTAGAACATGCTAGCATTGAGATTAATGTATGAGGAATGCTAGACTCACTTTTAATTTTCACTCTCAACATTAATAAGTGTATAAATTGATAGAAATTATGTCTAATATTTAAAAAAAAATAAAAAATTATGAGAGTAGAAGAAATGAGAGTGGATTTAGCATTTCTCTTAATTAATGTATTAAGGGAGTAATATAACCAAATAAAAAAAGAAAAAGAAATGAGGCGGTTAGAATTGAAGTGATGACATGGTGGGCAAGAAAATAATTGTTTGGTAGGAAGAAAATGAAAGAAGACAGAATCATTACTCGTAACTTCATCATCAAGGTAATACTACAATTCATTTACTCGGCCCACAAGGCCACACCCCTTTTGGCCCTTTCGGCAATCCAAAGACTCAGTCTTAAACCATCGATTTGGAGCATTCCCTTGCTACCATTTTAAGTCACAAACATTCTTATTCGTATGCCTTTTTATTACTCTCCTAAATCTAATAGGTCTACTACATATCAACTCTACTATATATCCGGATGTAAAATAATTATAAAATGAGTAAAATTACCCTTGATTGTACCATAAATTCGATTGTATTTAAGAAATCCTATCCTAAATCCTAACTGATTTATAGGAATCTTAACTTTTAACCAATAATCACAACTTTTTATCATAAAATAATTGTAATTTAAATAACAAACATTGTACATCATGTTAAAGTCATACGAGCAATTTTTCGGTAAAATGTTAGATTTTTTTTTTTTTTGGCAAGGTTTAGATTTTTTGTACTCGGTAGTTTGAAAATTCCTATAAAGCTGTCATGTGGCACGTCTAACTGAGAAAATGCTACTCACTTCGTCCAATATTAATTGCTCCATTTAGTAAAAAAACTCTCACATTTTTTTGTCAAATGTAGCAATTAAAATTTAACGGAGGGAATGATTATATATTCTCAATTTAATTCAACTATGCCCTTTTTTTTTTTTTAATTATACTAATCTCTCTGCCCATTTATTTTTCAAACAAACCATATTAAAAGGAAAAAAAATAAAAAATAAAAAAAGCTTGATGAGGAGGGAATATGAAAGTGAAAAAGAAAAGTGAAGCTAGATGGTGCACCTGATGGACTTCCGAATGGAGATCCTGCTGGAGAAGCCGCTGCCAAAATATACCACCAAAAAATACATCAGAAATTCAAAATTTTTGTTTTATGTCAAATTTTTTTTTTTTTTAATTATTCCTAAATCTGCTACTGCCTCCAGCCCTAATCTTTGAGATCATAAATTTGAATCCTCTAATGAGCTAGAGATCAACTTTCTTACAAAATGCAAAAACAAACAAACAAACAGATGGAGTATTATATAATATTACTAACCATCCTTGCAAGTGGTAAGAGGTGGCGTTTGAACATTGCAAGCTTTAGGAAGAGTCAAGGCTTGGGTTTGGTTAATGTTCAAAGAAGCAGCCACACCAGAGGCACCACCATTGAGAACCTGACACAAACACTGCGGCGACGACTTCACCACGTTGCCTAGCTGGCTGCAGCAGCTTGACGACGGTGTCGACGAGTTTCCGGTGATGTAGTTCAAGCAAGGTGATAAGGTCACCAACTCATTGGTACAACTATTGCTTATTCCTGGTGCACTTGTTTGTCCCATTGTTGTTATTACCAACATTGAGCTTATTATTGCAACTACTGCAACCATCATATCATATTTTTGTGCCATACTTTAATTTAATTTATTTATGATATAATATATGATGTATAATAATTTAATTTAATTTATGATGGTAATAGTTTGGGTTGAGTTTTATAAGAGAGAGTTTTGAAGGAAAAGAGCAAATAAAGTGGTTAGTTATAGGTAAACAACTCTGGTGTGTTCTTACTATATGCCTTGGATTAAGGAAATTTGGACCATTATTTTGTTTGTGACTTTTATTTGTTTTGCTTTATTCTACTTTGATTCATCAAAGTAAAGTTTTCAATACGCGTCTGCGTCTTTACCTTTTGTCTCTAGAATCAAAATATGACATTATTGTATTTATATTACCCCCTCTGTAACATATTAATGACAACAATTCATTTTGCACGTATTTTAAGAAAATTATTTTAAAAAGGTGTAAACGAACAAATTAATCAAAATTATTAATATGTTACGGAAGGAGTATTGTATATATTTGTATTGGTATTCTATTTAGGGCATGTTTTTTACTTCAACTGAATACAACTGAATTGAATTGAACTGAATTGAATACAGCTGAAAGCAATATTTTATAAGAGAAGGAAATTGAGAACCGATCTGAACTTAACTGAATTTAAATTGAAGTAAACAGACCCTTATGGATATGACCAAAGCTTTTCCATATTACCTTTTCATCTTCTTCCTTTATTTTGAAACTTATGTAACGTATTTTGTGTTTCAAGATGACAAGATCAACGACCTTTCTAATTAAGGATATTGATATTTTATATGTTTACAAATTATTTGGTGAGATGGAATTATAGTAAGACCAAGTTTCAAGTTAAAAACAAATTTGCAATTGTTACAAGAAATATACTATCTCCGTTGTTTTTTAAATGCAACGATTTGAGATAAAGTAGGAAGGAAAAATGTCTAGTAATTGAATTTAAAAATTTATATATGGAAAAAAACACCCCATGGCTTTTTTTTTATATATATTTTCAATAAAATTTACAACTTTTTTATAACTTTTTCTTGGCAAACCCTAATTTTACCGTTATGATACAGTGTCACCAGAGGCATAATGTTTTATGTATCGTAACTTATAAGCAATCTCACTTTGAAAAAATAAAAATATCATTTTATAGGTGACTACAAGCTAAAAAAGACACTATTATTTCAGCTTTGTATACTCATGTTATAATCTTTTTGCGCACAAGAAATGTTTGATTTAACTAATAGACTATGTTTAGGTCATTAAACATAACAATGTTTTTGTTTAGTACTCCTCCTGTTCAAGTTTGTTCTTTACATTTGATTTTTAGAATACAATGAGAGAGAAAGTTAAAAAGTGAAAATTCTTCATTATATATATGAATAACACAATCATATGAGATCTTGTTTGATTCGTCTAGATGTGTAGTTTTTTAATATGTATTTTTATAATTTTTGATAAAGTGTACGGAACTCTTTCCATGAATAATGCAGGGAAGTTTCCTAATTTCCGAAATGCATTCACTTTTATATCAATTCCCAAATTACCGTCCACGTCAGCATAGGAAAAAAATCATTTTTATAAAATGAAAAACCGCTACTGGCAGTAGCGGTTTCTCTAAAAACCGCTACTACCAGTAGCGGTTTATGTGCAATATTTTTTTTTGTAAAGGTTGAAAGCCAATAGGTTACCTAAGAAACTTGTATTTTTTTTTAACTAGGACAAACCGCTACTGGGAGTAGCGGTTTTTTTCAGTAAAACTGCTACTCCCAGTAGCGGTTTTGTCACAAAAATTGAAAAAAAAAATAAATTCATTGAACTGTTTACGTGGACGGTAATTTGGGAATTAAAGAAAAAGTAGCAGCATTTTGGGAATTAAGATTATCCTTAACATTATTTAGGGAAAGAGTTCAAAGTGTACGTAATATAAAATATTAATGTTTAAACATGTGCATTGAAAATGTGCAAAAAGTAAACATAATACTCGTATAAAAATATTAACATTTAAACATGTGTATTGAAAAATGTGCAAAAAGTAACTGTAAAAAATAAATTGAAATGGAGGGAATAAGATTTTCTCTCTCTAAATTTTCACACACATAGGAGTCCACCATTTCTTTTTTTTATTTTTATTTTTTTTATTACTATTTATATTCACTCACCTTAGTTTGTGTGAAAAACTTATGGTAGCTAGAAAGATGATATACATAAGCTTAGTGATTTTTTTTCTTCTATTTATTAGATATTTCAGTTCTTGGTTGTAGGGAAAGAAAAGGCAAGTAGTAAAATCCGAACCACGCATGCCAATTGCCAAATATACGCTTAATGTATGTGGTCCTTACATATGCATAATACAAGCTAATGTAATTTTAGCAATAACTAACTCGATTAAAAAGAAAGAAAAGTAATCCATTCGTAACATAAAGATTTCAACAAACTAAATAAAGTAGTGTTTTAACAAATTTACCTTGTCAATGTTATAATTTTCCACCAGATACCTTAGTCAGTCACTATGTCATCAACTAATCGCTAATTTGATTGAACAATTGTTACACGGAGTATTTTGAAACTTTAATTTAAGATGAGAAATTAAATAACCAAATGACTTTTTGTACTAAATTGTAATAATGTGCAGGTTTATCGATACTTCTAATTTTCTAAATTTTAGCATAGTCAATGAGACAATGACAATAAGGTGTACAACGCTTACCAATAGCCAAATAGGTACACCGTGCATTCAACGTATCTAAATCGAGAACGTCAAATTTCTAAGTATAGCTGCATCCTTTGGAAATACAATGTGAAATGGCATCACATATAAGTGAGATAACTACACATGGCAATTAGATCGTTTGGATCAGACCCGATTCAGAGCTGACAATTTTGGATCAATTTATTTTCGGACTATTTTTTAATTGGATCAGAACAGATCATTTCATATTCGGATTTTGCTCGACTCATCACACTTTCATATCAGATCGGATCATATTAGAGAGGTTTTAGACCAATCGAACAGTTTTCGGTCGAATGATTTCAGATTAGTCCAATATTCGAAAAATCCGATCGGAATTATAGAAATTAGATTTTCTGAATTCAAAACCGAATACCTAAATTAAAATAGGATATCCAAAGATAAAATTGGATTATTGGATTTTCCGATCCAGGTTTTTGGATATCCCAATTTTTTATGAAAATCTGTTTTTCAGATCTGGTTTTTTAATTAAAATGTTTACAAAATTCAAATATCCGAATTTTCGATTCGGATACCTCTTTTTCGGGAATGAATTCAAATCATGATCCGCAAAATTCAGGTTGGATCCGATCCAATATTTGAAAATACACACTCGTCGAGGTCTCTTTCTGCCTAATAATTTTTAAAAAAAATTGTCCTCGTTTTGCCTCAATAGGCCCCTTTCTTAGCTAGTCACCCATTCATCATTATTCATTATTATGCTTCCTTGCCCCGGAAACATCTTATTTTCTGTGGAGTATCTGTAAATCCCGTAATTTTCTCATCTTCAATAATATTGTATCCAGATTTCTACTATCGATATGAGTAGGCCTTGTTTTTTAAGAATGAATTTTCCGAACTTCCTTAGTTAATTTGTTGAATGTGTAGTTATCCTTAACCATAAAGAGGAGAGACTGCATCACAACTTGAACTTGGTTGCTCAGCAATGCTTCCTCTTTTAATTGTTGAAGCGACAACCCTCTGCCAAGGCCTTCATTTATATTGAAAGTGATCATCTTAAGTACGGTTATCAATATATTTGCAGGGTACATTTTCCTACGCCTGGAAGGCTGGTAGCTCCGTCCGGCACCTTATGGATTGCCTGGAAGCTCCAATTCATCACGCCTTATGGATGATATTTAAGCTATTCTTCATGATTTTGTTTAGACTCATGTTTTTTTTTTACATTTCTCGCCAAGCCAACTAACTAAGGATCCTCACAGGGGCATTGGATCCAACCTATGAAGATAATGATCCTTTTTTTCTTGCCAACTTTTCTTAGTGAGTGATTAAACCCTGGCCTCACTAAATATAGGGGGTTTGCTTGTACAAATGTAAATCATCCCCATGAGAAATCTTAGAACTAACAAAGTCATGCACTCATGCCCTCATATAAATCAATTATTATTAAGGAGAAAATAATTTACCCAATACAAGCTAAGGAGTATATATATATATAAGATTGTACAAAACAGTGATGAATTCAGATGAACAAGCTCAGCTGAAAACAGACATCATTCTTCAGCTAGAAAAGCACTATACTTCAGAGTACTAACTTTAAACGGCAATGATAGCAGAAGCACTTGAAGTGATGAGGACAAGGAAAAGGGTCAGATGAAGTGAATATTTGATCATGTTTCCATCAGATGTGCTTTCAGTACTTGATTTAGATCCAGTTCCTGCATTCAATCATCAATTAGTTTGTTCTTACAGAAATTTGCATACATTATACTAATGTTTCGTCTGTTTGTTGATAATAAATCATGGTAATGAGAATGAACTTAAAACATAATTTAGCAAAGAAAACAGTGTTCGATCTAATCCCTATTTCTAAACTTAAATTTTCTTCACATTTTCCATCAAAAAGTGGATGGTGGAGGAGTTCGGGCAATCAACATAAACAACAAAATCAACGAGCATGTAATAAATTATTTAATGCTATGTTTGGATACAAGTATTTTCTTTGAAATAATGGATTTTGGCCAAATTATTATATATATGTTTGGGGAGTAACAAAAAATTGGAATTGGATATGACCTAATAATTCTCAACCCAAATCTTTAATAAGTAAATGATATGAAGTACTCTGTATGTGTTACAAATACTTAACAAAACTATGTCATTTCAAAGTCTAAAAACAACCCAAACAAATTATTAGAATATGAATTGTAACTTTTCAATTTCAAAAATGCACACTAACTTAATCTATGTAAAAATGCACATTTAACTATATATTATAATCTAGAGTCATTAGCACAAGGATGGAGTATAATATACCAGCAGAAGGAATGGTAGAAACTGTTGGGGCGTCAGAAGCGACTGTAGAACCCTCAGGTGTTGAAGCATCAGCTGGAGAGGCTGTTGGTGACCCAGCAGGGGATGCTCCTCCTGATGGCTGATTTGCAGCTGCACCATTTCATATATATATACATATAAGAAATAATGTACGTTCCTTGAGACCGACCTACATCATTGACTTTGACACTGTTCATTTATTATGTTTTGAGCTTTTCACCTTCTTTTGTTATTTATGTATAAAGAAAAATACTCCGTATATGCTATTGGATCTCAGATTATTTAGTTTTTTGTAATGTACAGTTTGTTGATATCTGATATTTCTAATTTTTAATTACATACATGTATAAAATGTGTCTCGGCCAGTACGAAAAGTAAAATATTGCATAAAAAACAAACCCCACGTAGTAATTGAAACAATGTAGGTACATAATATGAAATGTTCAATATTAAATTATTAATTAGTAAATCTAGACCGTTGATTTTGGTAATTAAGTTACATACCGTTACATCGGCTAGCAGGGGGAGTTTGAACCTTGCAGGCACTAGGGAGGGCTAGAGCCTGGGTCTGATTAATGGTGACACCAAAGTTAGAACCACCACCATTGAGAACTTGGCAAAGACATTGTGGTTGAGATTGAACCACACTGGATAGTTGTGTGCAGCACGACGAAGATGGGGTCGAAGAACTTCCCGAGATGTAATTAAGGCACGGTGCTAACCCCACTAAGGCGGTCGTGCACCCCGACTGAGCCATCGCTCCTCCCGATAACATGCTCATTACTACTAGCATCACCACCATTATTGTGGAAGCCATTTTTTTTTTTTGTACTTCTTTTTGGGTTGAGTTTGGTTCTTTTTTTTTGGATTGTTGTATAGTTGAGTGTTAAAAAAGAATAACATATTCACTTTTATAGTGAGGTTGATTACAAAGAGAAGTCAAGAATAATAAAATTGGGTCACCTAATATTCCTAATGTAGAAATGTTAGTAAACTAACTAGATCCCATCTTTCTAGCCTCCAATTCTAAGTTCAATTAATAACCCCATAATGAGGTGAGAACTTCCTTTTATACTATTGGAATAGAATTTAAGTTAGGCAAAAGCTAACAAGCGCCTCAAGATGCTAGATAAGGTAGCTAAAAGTGAAAATAATAAATTACAAAAATCAATAATTACATCGATCGAAAAGTGATGTTGGCAGCATTAGAAAATTATTCCCACTTTAGAAAACGTATAAATGCTTATCTAGCGCCCCAGGACGTTCGTTAGCAATATCTTTAAGTGTGGTATATACCCGACATAGACACATAGATAGTTCAATAACATAGCTAAAAAGACATTTTTTTTTGTCTTATTAATTATTTTATGTTTTCTTTTAACTTTTTTGTCAACATTGTATCTAGCAGTATAGGCTGTATAGCACAACGGTACGGCTGCCCAGTTAATCAAAATTGTATAACGATATAAGTAGTTTATTATATAACTGTGTTTATTAATGCAAAACATAGCTCAGTGAGATTGTACTTGAGCATATATGATTTTAGATCAAATTGTTTCTTACTTTGACATGCAAGTCGTCTAATGTTATATCACTACTACTTTATCACTTTATGGTGGCAAAGAGCATTCGAGTATGGCTGTTATTGTTGGTAAAATGCAACTTTTGATGAGGTAATTAAACATAAAACTTATTTGTGTCACACCTCGCAGTGGAGGTTGTGTGCAGGGGGAAAACACAATGGTGGAGGCACACAGGCAGACCTCCATCCAGTATTTTAATCATAACTTTTTATGTACAAGTCATATTAATACATTTTCAATTTTTCGTTGAAAAGTATACTTAATCAGTTTTCAAACAAGTAGTGAGAAGGTTATAACTTTTTAAAGTTTGACTATATGTATATGTAAATCGCTATCACGAGTCACTACTCACGATGTATGTCGTGGGTGGCGACCTGGGTGACTGCTATATATATCTAGAATGCTCGATCTCTTTGCTTATAACTTCTATATTTATTGTTTAATCCTTGGTTATCCTTCAGGTTATTGGTTGACTTTCTACATATAAGCATATGGAAATTACATAGTGGATGTATGTCAAACGGGTCTCGGCCGTGTCAGCCACGGGAGTGTGTAAGTCCACTTTACAAGACCTAGCTAGGAGGTTCCACCTTAAAATCATATGACAATAAGGGTAATAATTCCTTAGCTTATGAAATGGAGACAACTATTATTATTTTTTCAATGTGAGATTTATTCCCAACAGTCCCACTTAATTCCAAATTCTTTTTACACTCATACGTGGGCTTTTCTCTTCCTTCCTACATATGTTCACATATGTCTTTTTTTTACTTCTCTTTTTGGGTTTGTGTTACTTCAACCCTAGCTCAGGGAATTAGAGAAATCTCATAAACATTAGTCTTTGTAGTTTGGGCACAATTTTGATCATATAGCTCCAATTCTCCAAACTCTCACTCAAAGGTACAATTATGTGGCCATGATTGTCGTGTTAGCATTTATAATGTGTCCTTGGATACAATTTGCACCCATTTTGCGCGAGTCAAATATATATTATTTTCAATTCAGTGGTTTTTTGAACCACGCCACTTCAATCTCGATCTGTTCAATTTCTGTCAACAATGTATACTCTTTAAATATACAATTTTCTTATAAAAAAAGTAAATATAGCGAGTTAATTAGAATGGATGAGGTATTCATTCGTTCTAAACTTCTAATAATGAAACTTCAACAAAATCCGAGTATATATATATATATGTAAATGCATGCTCATAAGAAAAGGGACTGACAAAGGCATAAATTTATATTCTCAATCAAGATAACTCAATAACTGGACCCGGGAGACCAATGATACAACCATCAAACTTGTACAATACAATCATGATAAATAATGGATATAAATAGAACATACACAATCAAATATCAAATATCAAATATATAGATATATATGTATATTCCTATGAAATAAAGCTAAAGGATGCTACAAAATGGCTTAAAATATTGCCAGAGCTGAAGCCCCAATAGAGAATATAAAGGCCAGCAGATGGAATGTAGACTTGATATTAGTGCTTCCATTTGATTCATCAGTTGTTGGTACCGTCTTGGACCCAGTTCCTGTATCAATCAACATACTTGCATCAATTTCTTGTCTTTTTTCTATTTTTTTTTTTTTTTTTTTTAATAAAAAAATGTTGAGTATATTTTAAAAAATCATGTACAATGGATGGACGTACCTGAGGGAATATCAGATGTTGGACCTTCAGTTACACCTGGCACTCCAGCTGGAGCTGCAGCTGCGGATCCTGTAGTTGAAGGCGATCCGCCTGCTCCTGATGATTTAGAAAAAAAAGAAAGAAAGAAAAGAGCGCGGTTTAATAAAAAAAAATAAAAAATTCGACCAATTATTAGATACCGAGTGTTTCTTTCTTAACTACTTTTGAGAAAATTAAATAAGATTGTTTTTGAGCTCTAAATGCACATAAATAATAAAAGTTGTAACAAGAAAGAAAAGAAAAAGGTTTGGAAACAAGTTAATTGATCGATGAGATGCAAAATTCCAAAGAATAGTACGTACTTCAATTCCACAACTTCATTTTGTTGTTCCTATTTTGACTGTGCATGTTTGTCAATACACTTTATTTATTTTTTTTATTATTATGAAGGAAAATTGCTTACCACTGCATTGGCTAACGGGTGGAGTTTGCACATTACAAACATTGGGGAGATTGAGGGCACGAGTTTGGTTGATTGCAACACCCAAGGAAGAGGCGGCCCCACTACCAAGGGCGGAGCAAAGGCACTGAGGCTGTGATTGGGCGACATTGGCAAGGGCCGAGCAACATGATGATGCCGGGGATGAGGAGTTGCCAGTGATGAAGTTAAGGCAAGAAGACATGCTCATTAACACACTTGTGCAGCTACTACTTGATTGAGCCTCAGCTCCTTTATATGTTAATGCCATTGCAAGCACTACAACTGCTAACCACACTCCACATCCTCTTGAAGCCATTGCAAAGACTTAGTTAATTAAATTGGAGGGAAAATGTGAATTGGTTTTAGTTTGATTAATTATTTGGTGTATTTGCATATATATTTTGGGAAAGAAAGGGGAGGTTTTTATAGGGTGAATCTAATAACAGCTGGAGTGGAGAATATAATTGCAGTTAAGTGTGGGTGGCCAAACAAATATTTGGTTCAAATGGTTAGTTGAACTGCAGGTTATGTCATATTCCCTACCTTGATTTTATCATTTATTAAGCAATTGTAACACTTTTGTACTTTAGTATGTATGTATCTATGTATGTATAGTTCTCTTTGATTCTCTGTTTTTGTTTTTCCTACCTAGCATACTACCATATCTATATTCTAGTTTGATAGCATTTGGTAAGAACAAAATTGATTCAAAAATAGAAGTATATAGGTAAATTGGTGTCAAACCAATTTCCATAATGTAAATTTTACTATAGTATAATGACAATGACATCATAAAGATTGAATTTCAGAACTCTTGACTTTGCAATCTAATATTAGTCCATATAAAACTACTCGATTCCTCTATCCCAAATTATTTGCTATATATTTTTTTCTTAGATGGATGTCTCAAATTATTTGCTACATTTTTTTTTTCTTAAATGGAAATGTAGGTTTCAAATTACTTGCTCCAGTCATATTCTCATTTTCTAATCTTGTGGTCCCTACACAAACTTTTATTTATTATTATTTTTGTCATGTTCCAAACTAATTTCTTCCTACTCTATCCTTACTTTTGTCATGTTCTCATTTAATATCCCACAGTTTTTTCCATCATTTTACTAATGATTGGTCTTGACATGTTTTTATTCTCTTGCATTAAAAATCACACCAGAAAGTTTAAATTAAATTGAGACGAAAGAAATATATATTAAGACAATTCTAATAACATTCCAAGTGTTTATCCTTTTCTAATTTAATAGTGAAACAACCGGTCAAAACTCAAAATCAACAACTTTTGATCTTTAAACATCATTTGCCCCCTCCCCCAAGCTTGCTCCATAGCACGTTTTCTAGGGTCAAACACAAAACACTTTAGAGCAATATAGTCATTTTAAATTTCTTTTGATTCTCTTCGACATAACATTGTAAGTATTTAACTTTTATAATTCTTACCCATATAAAAAATAAAGATATTAATGGTTTAAATATAACCGTGTGACCACGAAAACTCAAACAGAGCGATCTTTAAGAAAGGATGAGAAAGCAATTTTCTTTTCTTCAATGGCTCAAGCCATGACCAGTTCTAGAGTAAAAGGAAGCATAAAATTCACTTAACAATCTAACATTCCAAACAAACCAAATCCCAAATCAATTGTTTAAAAAAATGAACAAACAAGCAAATTTCCAAACCCCCCTTCCCTTTATATTTCTCTAGCAAATCAACAAGATTATAAGAGAACCTTCCACTCATGTCTTTCCACATAAGTCATAGGCAGTTGGTCTCCAAAAACACTACTCCACACACAAGTCCCCTGAACCACACTCAATTATATAACAGGCAATCTCATTCTATAAAATCACACAATCTCTTCTTAGTAAGTAAATAACTAACACTTTTCCTTACCAAAAAAGAAGAGAATTCTTCAAAATGGGGAGTAATTATTATAATCAAAACCCAGGATTAATAATAACCCTGTTAACCTATTACTTAGTGTTAATAAGCACAGTAAAAGCTCAAATGAACGTCCCGTGCACATCCTCAATGATATCCACCTTCACCCCGTGCATGAACTACATCACTGGCAGCACCCCGAACGGCTCAGCCCCGACGTCGAACTGCTGTGCTGCGTTGAAATCAGTAATGAGAAGCAGCATGGACTGTGCTTGTCTTATGGTCACTGCTAGTGTTCCTCTGCCTTTAATTGTCAACAGAACTCTTGCACTTGGACTTCCTAGAGTTTGTAAAGCTGCTGGTGTACCTGTTAAGTGTGAAGGTGACTACTACACTTTTTTCCCTTTATACTTTTTTTTTTTTTTTGTTACGAAAGTATCGTCTTAACCAAAAACTTGTTGGCCAAGATGATATATAGTATATACACTTTCACTCCCCTCACATGTTGGGCTTAATGAAATGTGGATGCAGCACGAGCCTATCATACTCGGTGCTAATTAAGTCCACTTTGTAAAGGATGGATGGATATATAGATCAGATTCGAACCCGTGACCTCAATCTGTGTCATCTTGACTCTGATATCATGTCAAAGGGTTCTTTCAACCAAAAATTTAAGCTTATGGTTGATGCTAACATTATCTCTATTATATAAGCCAAAGGGAGCTATGGTATGGACATATGGTGTCCCCTCGAAAAGTCTAAAACGCCTTTTAAAAATTTTCTAAATACTCAAACTATATGAATATCAACTAAAATTGAAAGTTTTTGTATTTTGTAAAATAAAAATATTAAAAAAAATATATAATTCACAATAAAGAAATACAAATACCAAAATTCATATTTTTTTAATTCTCTACAAATAGACACCCATATTTTTATAGTTTTCACACAAATTTTTTACTCTTTTTTAAAATTATTTAGGATGAATTTGATAGGAGAAATAATATAATGGATGAAATTTTTTTTTTTTGGAGATATGAAAGGGAAAATTTTAATTTATAATTGTGTAAAAGAGTAAGAATTGGACGAATGGTAAGTGCATCTTGTCATCTTCGCTCGCTTTTTGTTGCTTATTTTCAATTATATTACATATTTACATGTATCTTTTATAATCTTGTGTTTTTGCAGTTGTGCTACTAATTTAGTGAGTTTGGATCCAAACTCTAATTTAGTAGCATGTTAAGGTATGAAGTGTTAACTACATTAATTAATAATTATTAAATACAAGATACAAGTTATTGTTTTCATATACGTCTTTAATTAAATCTTCCAATGTTTGAATCTTATTTTATAAAAGTTAGGCGTATGTAAATAATTTTAATTCATGTATCTAAACAAATTGAAACATGTTTTTCCTTATTTTTATATATGAAATTTAATTATGAAAAACTAAGATTATATGATTGCAAAAATTAAAATACATTAATAATCAAATTTGTAAGTTTTTTTTTTCCCCTATTTTCTTATTGCACTGTTGCAAAATGTATGGATGTGAATTCCTATGCAAACCTTAATTATTTTGTGTGTATTTTTTTTATATATAAAAAAAAAACTATGAACGACTTTATAAGACACAATTTTATTATTTATACTACTAAATAACGTATTTTTAGTTACTATACAACAATGTTTTCCATCGCAAAATGGATGTCAACTTAGATATAGAGTTTTAGTTTTGATTTATTTTATTACCGAGTAACCGTTAACCTCACAATGTGGCTCACGCATAGCGTGCATAGAAAGCTAGTGTTGTGCACTATATCACTGCTATACAAAATGTGGCGCACGGATAGCATGCATAGAAAGCTAGTGTTGTGTACTATATCAGTGCTATTACTGCTATACAAATGGTACAAACAAAGTGAGATAGAAGATTTTGACTTAAGCTTGGAGCTAATGCTCCATGCCTTTTTCTTAGAATATTCATTTAATATTTGTCTGATCTTTTATGTTATGTTATTTTGCAGCTCTTAGCAGTCCCCTCCCTTCACCAGGTATTTTTTTTTATCCTTGCTTAATTATTATTTTTTTTTTAAGGAATATCCTTGCTTAATTTTTGCTTCTCAAATCTCAATTAGCATGAAAATTAGTTTAACTTTGATTTTTTTTTATCCTTGCTTAATTTTTGCTTCGCAATTAGCATGAAAATTAGTTTAACTTTGAATTTTCAAAAGTTGGGTCTGCTCTTTTCAAATTTTTTGGTTAGAAAAAATAAATACATAAATTAAAATCAAATAAGTTGAGATAAACAAATATTTTACTTTATTTTTTGTTTTGAGAGAAGAGATAAACAAATATGAGTTAAAAAGAACAAACTCATATCATACATGATACATCATATAAAGAGAAGGAGATTATATATCATGCCATGTTTGATTTGAATTAAGACTTTTGCAATTAAAAAGAAAGTGCTTAATAACTTACAGGATAATATAATGCGTTTTTAAATTAAAATCCCAATGATATACCTTATTAATTAATGTCATGATCAAGAGCTTGATATAAATTCAAGTATATATTTGAGTTTTTCAAACTTTGGTATACCAGTAAGATTTGTTAAATCTTAATATATACAAGTGAAAATTTTATTTATTATTTTTAAAAAATTCCTTGTTGTGGACTTGTGCTAATTTTTGACTCTATAATTGATTGCAACTTCACAGGTCCTGTGCAGTTTGGCGCACCCCCCGCAGCACCGCCAACTAGCTCAGCCTTGAGTCCCCAAGGTATGTAATTGATTATACGAGGTTGTTGCATCACTAGCACATAAATAAATAAAAATCAGCTGAAAAAATAGAATTATACTACTACAATAAATTATAAAAAAAAAAATCATCAAAAAAGTATAAATATCATGTAAACACTCGTCTATAGTGTAAAACCACCGCTTAAACTAAGAATCGAGCTCCGATGCATTGGTGTTAGAGTACATCTAACAAACGCGAGCTAAGACTTAAGAGGTTGCACTTGCAAGTTCGATTCTTACCAACCCTCTTTATCTTAATAAATGTAAAGGCAATATTGACTCAATATTTTCTGGAAAAAAAAAAAAAAAACCGTGCTTCAGCCTTCAAGGTCTAGCAACCTTACATGTTAATAACACACACATTATTATTATTATTATTATTATTATTATTATTATTATTATTATTATTATTATTTTCCCACCAATAATTGGGTTTTCAAAATGCATTTTGTTTCCCGGTTGTGCTAAATTTTGACTTTGTTATTATAAATATAAATTTATAGGTACTGTGCAGTCTGGTGAAGCACCCGTAGCAGCAGTACCGCCACCTAGCTCGGCTTTTAGTCCCCAAGGTACTTATTTGATTATGTGACCTTGTTGCATTGTTTAGCACATAGATAATAAGCAAAAATAAATTGAAAAGAATGAATTCATGCGAAAATAAAGGGTTTGAAATTATGTTTCAATCCTTTGACATAGAACCATCACACCATCTTTAGTCATTTCCGTTAATAAACCACCGACTGACGAATAAACAATAGTGTAGGTCAAACTCAATCTGATTTGAAACATGACACTAAAAAAAGTAGACAGAGTTGTAGGTAGGTGATTTCAACTTGTTTAATTAAAAAGGTTGATATGAATAACATGTTTAATTTAATTAGTAAGGTTAAGTTTGGTACTCATATTTCTAACGTGAAATTAACTTGATTGACTCTATTTTAATATCTATAAAAAAAAACTTTTAATTACAATATTGAATTTCGACCTTATTATTTGTCTATACATACATCACTAAGACTAATACTACGAACTTCAATTCATTTTCTTATTATAATTAAGACTATAAGTTAAGTTTTAATCCTGTCCAATACATTTGTATTAGTACGGTTTAGATAAATTCAGGACTAATAAAATATGCATAACATACCATGAATGTTCCAAACATAATTAATGTTTAGGGTAAGATTTATTTTTCTTCTTCGTTTGTATTGAATAACTTTAAAAATCCATGGTACTAGCATCCAAAGCAACGGCGATTACACCAGCATCTGACCTACCACCAGTGGCGGCACCATCATCAGTTGAAGCCGAGGCCCCATCGAAGACTCCTAAGATTCGACCGGTGTTGACACCATCAGCCCCAAGTGCATCCATGATACATTCACCTACTACTATTTGGACAATATATCTCATGGGATTATACATGTTGTTCAAGTTGTAACATGAAAAAAAAATAAAAAAAATGAATGTATCTAATTAACTATCTTGGTCAAGGTCAATTGTTCCCTTGTATGTTGTATTGGGTTCATTATTTAATTTGTTCAAAGCTTTAATACATTGGTTTACAAGATGTACAATATATTCATTTGACATTCTCTATCCGTAGCAATAAATAACACATAATTATATGCTTTTGTACAATATTTGTCTTATTATTTATTGTAAATAGATCTGGTTATTAGACAAAGTAGTCCAATGGCATGCGGTTAGGGTCAAGGTTATAGGGTGTTTACTGGACAGTGCCTTTAATGGAGAAGGCCTTATCGATCAGGGCCAATACAGGGCCAAAAATAATAGCCTAATAAAATTTTTATAAAAAAAATCGAAAAAAATAATTACATTAATATATTTGTATACATTTGTTTTAACTATTGGCTACCTTAAATTTCATTAATATTTAATATTTTAATGGTCCGACCGCTAACGACCCGCTTTGACCCGACCCGCTATTGACCCTTTTTAGTCGACTCCGGCCCTGACCTGACCCGAATCGACCTAAAACTGACCCGCCCCGACCCGCCCAATAACCAGGTCTAATTGCAAAGGTAGATTTTTAAAGTTTCTAAAATTTTAAAATGCAATTGTTGTTAGGCTAATGACTGATTAGTGCTTGGTTTTCTTGTAAAAAAAAGTTCCTAAAATTTTATTAGAACTACACTAAGATTGTATTATCAATTATACTTTTACGGTTGCATTTATATATAATCTAAATTATCATCATATTAACCATTGAAATTATTAGATTTGATATATGACAAACGAATCAGGACAACTCAATACGGAGGTTAAGAGTTTAGGTCCAATTACAAGCACACCATGCAGGTTCTTCCCAAAACTAATCGGTAATGGGATGGGAGGGATACTCGCTCCTAGATTTATAAATTGTTTTATCCTCTTCTTTTTTTCTCTAATATTGAACGCTTATTAATATATATATTAGTTTTAATAAAAATACAGAGTATAAAACGAAGAAAAACTAATATAAGGAGAAGACCATGCTAGCTACATGGCTAAAAGATCGATGTCCACTATATACATATGATTTCATTTAAATTCCTCCAATTATTAATTACAGCCCATATTTCTTTGTACTTATATGTACATGATTATTTTTTAGCTTGTATATTACCAACAAAAAAAATTATTCAATTTGCATAAATACTAATCCCACTAAAACAATACGTAATCCTTTTTTAGGCTAGTATTTGTCTTTGTCTATTTTGAGCTAATTTTTTTTAGTCTTATCGCCCTAAATAATTGTATTGTAACTAAATTAATTGTTGGATATATTGAGGTAGTAAGATAAAATTAGCATGATGAGAAGGGAGTTGTCTATTAGCTACAATTATTTTTTAGGCTAAAAACATAACAATTACATCATTATAGCCAATTTTATAGCACTAAAGAACAATCTACCGTAAGATTGCCCAAAATTTTAGGCTCTCTATTTGTCACAAATAAAAATAACCATTCAAGCAATCATATATAATTAGCTATATATTAACCTAGGCTCTCATGCAAGCCATCATCACATAACATAATATTTTTCACAAAAGAAAAAAAAAAACACACAATATTTACGTACATCAGGAAAACAAAAATTAAATATGGCCGGTAACAAGTTTGTTGCAATATTCTTGATGTGTATGGTTGTGGCAGCCGCCATGAACTTGATGGCTGAGGCCGGTGATCCAGGTAAGGGCGGCTCAGATGTCTACAACAAGTGTTTTGAAGAGTGTCGCAAATCTTGCACTGGTGGCGAAACCCATTGTGAGATGAGTTGCGATGACACATGTGATGCTGAGGAACTCAAAGGTATGTATTATGCATATGAATACAGAATGAAACATACATATTCTTATATACATCGGGTATACACAAAGTTAATGTAGAACAATTATAATATAATGTTACCTTAAATACACAACAATTATCCCCTAATCAAAGTTACTGTTCTTGCATTGTTATAAAATGGAAAGTTTTAATATTTCTAGAGTAATTTTTACTAGTTGTACATTAATTTGTTGCATGCACTTCATTTATTCTCTTTTAATTGCAACGTTTTGAATTTTATATTAATATATTCATACACTAACTTTGATCATTCGTTATGCATACATAAAATATTGAAAATCGTAATTCAATATGTGGCTAGTTTAATCTCAATTTATATTTAACATATAAACTTTTTGTATTTAAGATTATATTACTCCCTCTGTTTCCCTTTAAATGCAATGGAGTTAGTATTGAAATTATGCATCAGCAAGTCTAAAAGTGAAAATGTTGCAATTAAAAGTGAACAGGGGAAGTATATCTGATTTGCACAAGACTTTTTTGATCAAATGAATTAAATTTGTTTCATTTGCTTTTAATTGCAAATTAATTCACTTTTCCTAAGTCCTAAGATTATAATTATATGATAATTTTTATGTGAATTTGTTGTTGCAGCCAAACTAAGTGATGTTGGAAAGCTTGATGTTGGAAATCTTGGCGTTGGAGATGGTGTTGGAAAGATTTTACATTAAACTTGAAGACGACGGATAATTCGAAGACGGACAAAGGACGATCCAATATAGCCGTTGAAGAGTAGAACGTCTTCGTCTAAAACATATGATGATATGATTTTTAGAAAAATTATTTGTTGTCATGTCTAATGTGCCCCCCCAAAAAATGAATGAATAAATAATAAAATGAACTTTTCTTGATTAGTTCATCAAACCTTTTGTTTCGTACTTTAATATTCATTATATGGTGATGCATGATCGTAGTCATTGTTTATTAGATTGGACTAATTACAATGTTCCCAGAAATTATTGATGCATAGTTATTATACATGTATAACAACTACAGGATAAACAATTTTTTTTGTCTTTTTTCAATGAAAAATAATAAAATGTGTTTGTCAATTAGTTGTTATACTCCAATGTTCTTATTCCATGAACAAATTATTTATTTATCACTAATTCTAAAGTATATCAGGATTATCAGGTGTACAATAAATTAGTTTCATATTTTGCCAATAATGCAAATTTTATACGAATCTAAGAATATCTCACATGATCATATATTCTCTACTGTATAAATCACAAAATGGTATCAAAGAGAAAATTGTGAATAGTGTAAAAACATCAATGTTATAAGTAAATCAAAACTGATGAAGTATTTATTTTTCCTTAAAAATTAAATCATACTCTTTTTTTTACAATATTATTAGTTGTCTATATTAAGGATGACAATGAGTCTAAATCGAACAAATTACATATACAAGGGTATGGATCTGACATTTATTAGACCTGATAAACCTGAGCAAAATTGAATAATGACCCAAATTACTGAAAATCTGATTTATTTTGGATTGGACAAATTTGTATCGGGTTGTTTTAAGATTAGACATATTATGATCAAATGAGTTTAAGACCAAATGAGGTTCGAATCAGATTAGATTAGCTAGGATTTTAGATGATTTTTAGATTGCCCTTCAAAGCAAAATTAGCTAGATATTGTACTTTTTTATAGGATAATGTGTGGGAGCTGAGATACGAATCTCATGCTTGGAATTCTGAAAGCTTAACCATTAGGCTAATACATAATCTCAACAAAATATGTACTTGAAATAATTAGGGATGTCAGTTCAGTTATGGTTGGACCCAAATAATTTGGTTGACTTCAGTTAATGTTTTTCAGATTAACCAATTCGGTTCTAACTTTTCAGTTTCAGTTCCAACCGTTGCAGTTATTTTTTATTTTTAGTTCACATCAATTCAGTTATGATTTTACCCATACGATTTCAGTTGTTATTAGTTCATTGTGAATGATTGACACAACAATTCCGATTGTATTCAGTTTACGTTATGGTTGGTCATCGGTTTTACCCGTACGATTTCAATTGATGTAAGTTCATTGTGAACGGTTAATATATCGGTTCCGATTGTATTCAGTTTACGTTATGGTTAAACAAAGTTCTATCCATATTTTAAAAAAAAATTATAATCACTAAATAATTATGTATTTAAAAAAATTATAATCACTAAATAATAAAAACTACAAGTTAAGACAAATCTAGTGGGATCCCATATGACTATATTTCTTCTGTATGTACAAGTGACAAATTACGAACAAAGACTTAAAGTGGAAATTGTGAATAGTGTCAAAAATACATTTGTTGTAAAGATTCATTTACGGAGGAAATATAACAATTCAATTAACTTTAAATTATAACAATATCAAGTTATTTTGGTTAACTAACAAAACCAAATAATTTATAAGTCATTTCAGTTCAGTTGATCAACAGTTAAAAACAGTTCAATTAAATAATAAACTAACAAAACCAAACAGTTTATAGTTAATTTCAGTTCAGTTATGGTAAGTTAAAACCAGTTTTATATAATCAACTTTTTCAATTCATCAATTAGTTCAGTTAAGTGCTATTCATTTTGTTTCAGTTAGCGCAAATTATTATATGGTCCCAGGACCACGTAGGTTTCTGTGATCCCTGACCAAAACGACGTAGTTTAAGAGTAAAAATAAAAAATAAAAAAATAACAGACTTCTTAGATTCTATTATGCAAATAGGGTGAAAAGTAATTGTTTTTAATTACGTATAAAAAAAAACTAATTAATAGGTAACAAATAAAATATTCGCTTTCACTTCCCTAAGAAAAATCTGCAAATATATTCTATGGTTACCTACACAAGTTAATCTTTTGCTTGTATTCAGTATTAAAAAAATGAATATTCAATATTAAAAAATGAATAATCATTTTAGTTATCGCAAAAGTGAATGTAAATTCAGGTTCTTTGTGGTAAAATGAATATTTAGTATAACAAAATGAATATTCATTCAGTATTAGAAAATGAATATTAAGTTTAGTTGGTACAAAGTTGATTGTTGGTTCAGGTTCTTTGTGATAAAATGAATATTCAACATTAAAAAAAATGAATATTCAGTATTAAAAAATGAATAATCTTTATACAATAATTAATATTCATTTTAGTTGTTGACAACATGAATGTAACCTTGGATTTTTTGCGGTAAAATGAATATTCAGTATTAAAAAATGTGAATATTTAGTATAAAAAATTGAATATTCAGTATTAAAAAATGAATATTCATTTTAGTTGTTAAAACTGACTCGCAGACGTGCGAGACCACAATTGTTCTACGTGCTCCCGGGAGCATTGTATACTGTAGTTTAAAAAATTAGTTTAAAAAAAATGAAGCTTTTATTTTTTTTAAAATAAAAAATTGTGGTTAAAAAAATGAATATTACAGTGTACAAAAATGAAGATTATAGAGTAAAAAATGAAGATTCCCAGGACCACACAAAACTACGTGATCTAGGAGCACCATATAACAATTGTAATTTCAGTTATCACTCATTTAGTTCATTCCAGTTAGTTAAGTTCAATTCCCTTAGCTTCACCTGAACCAACACTCTCCAACCAAACTTATAGCTTTAGGAATAATAAAAGTCAGAACTCAGAAGTATTCATTCCAAGAGAAATTGTAAGAAAAATTTTAATGGCGGGCCCAAGAATTCGGCCAAAAAAATCAGTGCGAGCATGTCAACAATGTCTTCATGTTCATGAAGATATTCTCCAAGAGATATTCCATAGATTACCTCTCAAATCAATGGTTTCTTGCAAGATTATCTGCAAGCAATGGAATTCGATCCTCTCTGATCCTCAATTTATCAAAGAAACTATCAATCATCGATTTGGAGGTAATCATCACTTGATGTTCATAAACCCTAATTCCCTAAAGCTGAGCATGTATACCATAGGTTATGAGAACAATAATCATATCATACACCAAAGCGAAACTTCACCATTCTCTGGTTTCCGTAGAACGTGTAACAATTGCAATTATAACAAAGTTACGGTTCTTGGCACTTGCAATGGTTTAGTTGCCTTGTTAATTCAGCATACATTTGTTTTGTGCAACCCTTTAATAGGACTATGCACGACTTTTAATTTCGATAGATTAAAGATCTGTATCTATGTTTTTGATATGAAATTTCAAGTTGGATTATGTTATGATGCTTCAGATGATGAGTACATTGTGGTTAATGTGTTTCAGAAAGTTAGTAGTGGCCATAAATGGGATTGGCTGGTGAGTTTTAAGCAGGGTATTGATAGATGGAGATTTCTTGGAAGTGTAAAGAGAAACACATCTGAGGATTTTGTGGAAGGAATTGGGAAGGCCTTTGTGGTAATTCTCATTGGATTCATCAAGGGAGTAGAATCATTTACTTTGATGCCAAGGAGAAAAGTTTTAACCACATGAATTTTCCGGGTTTTAATGGAGATGATCGGATCATGGGCTTTACGGATATGGATGGAGAACATCAACTTGGGGTGGTTGTTGGGAATACGAATTTGTCAAGTTTATTACAAGTGTGGGTGATGAAGGAGTATGGAAATTCAGAGTCATGGATGCGTTTATTCAAAATCAAAATTAATAAAACTCGGGTTTGGAATGACAAGGTTTTGGGACGTTTGGAGTTGTTGTCGAATCGGGAACTATTGATTGAGATGGGTAGGGATGGATTATGGGTTTATGATGTTGAACGAGGTGATTTAAGGATGGTCCGTGATTCTTCACAGATTGATTTCTCAAAAACAACATTTTGGACGACCTATAAACCAAGCTTAGTATCAGTGTCATGTAGGAGGACAGGAAGATATAAAAGAAATGTAATCAACTTGAAGCTAGATACAGTACAACAAAGAGAAGAAGAGGATGAAGAGATGGAATGAATTGAAGAGCATTGCAGCGCAGGAGGCCGGGTAGATATTCTTCAATTGTGTTTAGGATATATATATATATATATATATATATATATATATATATATATATATATATATGTATATATATATTGTGTTTCATAGTAGTGATATTCTTCAACACGTACTAGAAAGTAGCTCTAGATATATAGGAAATATGTTTTGATCTTTTGGATTCCATTTTGTGCCCTGGTTTTTTAATTTCAGAGTGCAATGCAAGTAATATTACATTCTCGATCTGGCACTTGTCTTACTTTACAGTAGTAGATAAGTAAATCATGTTTGTTTGAACATTTAATAGCTAGCTAGGACATTGATCTCATTGTGGCTGCTTTGTCTTTGGTATATTGAGTATTATTAATTGGAACACTCGATCAGTGTAGTTTTGTTAATCTAAGCTGTATTATATTTCATTCAATCTTGCTGTTTTTTGGTGCATCGATCTGACATCTCTTATTTCTTAGGAGTAGTAGTAGTTATCAACTGGTTTTCTAGTAGTATATGTGTGAGGCAGATTTTGCTTATCTTTTCTTCAACATTATCTTGTGATTATATAGTTTACTTCATTGGAGATGATTGAATTGTACGTTGTACGTGTAGTATAGTTTTGCATTTAATTGGATGACACTATATGTTTGGCATTTCTAGTTTTCTACCATGATTTTGAATCATTTTTAATCAGTAGGCACAAAACTTTCAACTTTTCATCTCTTTCTTTTTTGTAATTAATTTGTTGAATACATCCATAGGTCCAACAGTGAATCAGAAATTAAATACCTGATTTATATATCTATAGTATTTTATTTAATATTGTTGTCTTAACTTTTTTTTTTTTATAGTTATATTAACTAGTTTTTAGGCCCGGACTTTGCTCCGGGTCATTGATTTATCATCATCTCAATTTTTTTTGGTTTAAAAAGTAATATAGTGAAATAAGGGTTGTATAATACCTAATGAAATTGTTAAAGATAATACAATATGGAACTTGATACTTTTACTAACGTATTGGAAATTGGTTATCATCATCATCAATTTGATCGGATGATACACTACGTTGTAGATCAATCCAAGTGGCCCATTTAAATTTTGATTTTGAGACTCAAGTCCAAAAAAAAGGCAACAAAAAATCGTACACAATAGAGCTTATAGTAATCTTTATGGAATAATTAATGTCGATTATTAGTTAAGTTGTGACTTTTGTAATCAAGGGGTTATGCGTTCAAGTATGTTTAGAAACATAATTTTTTTGGTTAAATTATGTTTGATAATGCTCATGTGGCATTGTGTATGATTTGTCGTGACACGTGGTGAGATGACACGAATAGTAAGCTTACTTGTCGTGACACATGTAAGTACGAGAATGATCGTCTCGTTTTTAAGAAGAGTATAGATTGAAAAAATATTCCAATAATAAATAAAACATTGTATTTTAAAAAACTGAACATAAGACAAACAATAAAAAAAATTGAGTTAGTATGTGCTACTTGTATAAATTTGATGTGTTATAATTCAGTAAAAAATCGCATGATATTTAAAATGGAAAAAAAAAGTACACTGACTTAAAAAAACATGCACTTGTCATAATTAAACATTAAAAAACAAAATTAATACTTCATATGGCTTGATGATTAAAATGAAACTTTTTTTCCAAAAGTCACGTAATTGGTAGAAAACATTTGAATAAACCTATTGATGCAAGCCACAATATTAAACGAACAATTAGTTTAAAAGGAGAGGTAATTGAATCAATAATTTATGTTAGTTAAGTTGGTAAGTGTGTTTGTTTGTTTGTTTGTCACCTTTTAATAGATATAGTATAGATATACTAGATAGTACCCGAGCAAATGCTCGGTTTTAAATTTTGATACATCTAGTATAAATTTTTTTATTTATAATGCAATTTAATTAAATTTTATTACAATAATCCCGACTTTTACTATTTTTCCAAAATAATCATGTCTTTTGATTATTCTAGAATAACCCATCCATTATCAAAATAAATCAGTGTGTTATGTTTGTTACTTATGTGCTTGATTTTCAATACAGTTTTAGTTTAAAATTAAAAGTCATTTATTTATGAAAGCAAGATTTTATTAATACAACTTTTTTTTTATTTCTAGTTTCAATGTACTTTAAAATTAAAAAGTTATTTATTATTCATTAGAATATTAAAGAGAGTGAGAAAAAAAGAAGGGAATAAATATACTTTAGGAGGGAAACTAAGAGTTTGAGAGGGAATTTAGTGGCTTTCACTTTAGTAGTATAGAAAGATGGGAATAATTGCTTCTAATAATGAAACCTTTTGGCCATTTGCCAATTATTTATTACTCCCTTCGAAACATATTAATTGCAATGATTTAACACCTTTTCTCTAAAATTTCTATTATACACTATTACACTTGGATGTATCTACATTTAGAAACCAAATTGCAAAAATAAAAAAATACTCGGTGTGCAAATGCATTTTACTCATTTGCCATTTCTCTCTCTCCTCACATTCTCTCGGTCACATACTCTCTCACTTTCTCACACTCTCCGTCTCTCACTCAATCAATTTCTTGAGTTTGCATGTGAAATTTCTTTAGCTCCAACAAGAATAATGCACACAATTGCAATTACTCATTTTATTTCTAATTAGATTGCTCATTTTCTTGAGCAACATTTTAAAAAAAAATATGGAGAACACAAACATTAGTTTAGGCCCTGTTCTTTAGGACTTAAAAGCTACAGTAATCAGATCAGATCAGACTTAGTCAAATCAGATCAGACATTATTACTCTTTATTATTATTATTTTCGAGCCGAGTTTTTCGGCGACGATTTTCGGGACGACTTTTCCGACGACGGTTTTCGGAATGAATTTTCCGGCGGTGATTATTCGGTCGACTTTTTCGGTGACGGTTTTGGAGTCAGATTGAATGAAGGGTTTGAAAAGAATGAAAAATAAAATACTGAAGAGGTGAAATGAAATGAGCTTGAGGCTTTGGGCTCATTAATTTTTGTCCCTAATAAAAATAAAAATAAAAAGTTAAAAATAAAAATAAAAATAAAAATAAAAATAAAAATAAAATAAAATAAAAATAAAAATAAAAATAAAAATAAAATCAGATCAGAAAAACTTAAATCATATCAGATCAAATCAGATCAGATCAGACAAACTCAAAACAAATCAGATCAGATCAGATTAGATCAGTCCTAAAGAACAGAGTCTTACTTGGAGTAATGGAGAAAAATCAAATTTCATCTTCAAATGTTGAGTCTTCATCTATAATTAAGCTAATTCATGTAAAAGGTAATCTTTAAAACATTTTTAAGCATCTTAATAATTTATTAAATCCCAGTTCATTTGCGTTTCGAAAAAATATACAAAAAAAAAAATAATAATAACAAAACATAACTCTCAAATGAGCAATTTGAACAAAAAAAATGAGTAAAAATTTGACATTATGTATATTATTAATATGAAATGCATAAAAAGAAACAAAAATGAGCAATATGGACATTAAATGAGTAATTTCACATAGTAATAAATACGTTAAAATAATTTGAGATATAAATCTTTAAAATTTGTCTTGACATACGTAAAAAGTCATTTGTTGCGAGAATTCATTTACGGAGAAAGTATATAGATAAATATAAAATTCTAATATCCATCTATAAAATATACTAAAACAAAATGAATATGACATCATCCATACTTCATAAAAAGGACATGTGTCATGCTCTCCTTCAATTTTTTTCCCTCTAAAAACTACATTAATTATTCTTATATTTTCAATGCTATATTTCAATTAATTTAATGAATATTTTGATTAAAAGGTTTTATTAATTATTCTTATATTTTCTATTGCCCAAAAGTGATGACTTATTACTTGGGCAATAGATGCAGCGGTTGAGAGCCGTTGCATCAATAGATCTGTTGCGAATCAGGATCCTTTCCATTTCCTACTTTAGATGATGACACCTAATTTAGAATAATTATAAAAAATCCAAAAATCCCCCTTATTTTACCCTTTAATGCATCTCCCACCATTGATTAAGGAAATGGACTCTCCATTTCCCCTAAGAAATGGACTCTCCATTTCTCCTAAGAAATGGAGAGGATCCTAACTCATCTGTTGCAACGTTTTGTAGGCCTGTTGTGACCTACGAAGCACGGACACACTTCCAACCTACTGTACTCCGTGTCCGACACTGACACGACACCGACACATGTTGGACACACGTACCCACATTGAACTAATTGATTAAGCTTACTCAAATACCCTTAGTTATTTTTCTCACTTTAATTTTTTGTTTTTTTTAAGTTTTGAATAATTTATATACTTCTTCCGTTCAAAAAAAAAAATGCAACTGTCAACATTTTGCACTATTCACATTATATGCTTTGACCAAGTTTTGAGCTTTACACATAATAAAAAATATAGTCAAGTGGGATCTTGTTAGATTCGTCTTGCAAAATACTATCTTAATATCATCTTTTTATAATTTTTAATTATTCATAATTATAGTTATTAAGGGTCAAAGTAATGTCTCGGCATGCATAAAATGTTGACTGTTGCGTTTTTTTGGAACGTAGGAAGTAATTATTAACCATATTATAAACACCAATTTTGATATTTACCTCAATGTTCTATTGAAATTATGTTGAAATTTATAGATTCTCTTATTGACTTGTTTCACGTACCCGTATCCTCAATTTTTTTAGTGACATTTTCCCGTACCTGTTTTGTGTTCGTACCCGTACCAGTATTCGTTTTAGTGCAACCTAGGTTGCAAACACTTAAAAATTTAGAAAAAATTCAAGCCCCTTCTCCACATGGTATACACCTAAGTGGCTAAGTCTAAAGATTCTAATGTTATCCATCAATCCCCTAACGTTCCAATTCCACTAGTAGTTATTTAGTTTTTAATTAACTTTGTTTAAATCAATAGTTAAAAAACTATGTAGTGTACTAATATATAGTATAAAAAAGTCAGTACTCGATCAGGGGTATCTGTTTTCCCCATACTAGTAGAGTAGTAGTGTTATATTCATTCATTCATTCCTGAAGAAAAGTCCATGGCGCGACTCCAAATTGGATTTTATATGGAAGAAAGAATCATCATCTCATACCTGAAAACCAAAGTAATTCCATAACATTCTTAATAAATAGGATCAAATTTGACCCTTTTAGACGCAATCACATTCTTAATAAATAAGATCAAGTAATTCCATAACATTCTTGGGACTTCATAAGGGAATTCAATTCCTAGAAATTATAAATTATCATGGGAAATTAATTTCCAATGCAATCAAACGAGCCCTGAGTCCAACAAACAAGCCTTTGTTGTATTAGGCTCGTCTCTACCTATTGGCTATTGCCATGGAGCTGTAAAATATGACTTAGGGTTTGTTTACATTAGCTGAATAGAGATGAACTGAACTAAACTGAACTTAATCTAAAGTAAACAAGCCCTTAGTATTAATATCATAAGATTATTTAAACTTTGACTTCTCTAAACTTAAATATTTAAAACAGGAAGTTTTAGCTGCCACGTGTTAATCATTTATCACTCCTCCTTATCATCTATGTTTTTAAAAAATACTTTGTTTAATACCATATACAATCAATTTACTCAACCATTCAATATTCTTTTGTTTATTTTGAATTTCAAATAGTGACAATTTGTCTCTTCCGTTCAAATTATAATTTATTTATTTTTATTGAGAAGTATAATAATTGAGAAGTATCCATTTCCCCATGCTAGTGTTAAGAAAATTTTAAGAAATCCATGGAGGCTCCAAATTGGAGTTTTAATGGAAGGAAGAGAGTCCTAGTACCTAATCTACTTATTAGAGGCCCAAGAATTCGACCGAAGAATGAATCAGTGGGAGTGGGAGTGGAATTCCATGATCAACAAATGAATGGTTAAGATTAAATTTGATTTTTCCTCCTTACTCCTTCTATTGTTTGGAGTGAATGTATCTATGGCATAAAATCAATGTATTTTTACTCAATGTATTTATAATATATTTTGAATGTACCTATAGTTGTTAATCAATGTACCTCTAGGTTATAGTTGATGTATTTATCTCTTCTCACATTTCGCACGATAAGAAAGTTCTCACCGGAACCTATAACCTAGAGGTACATTGATCAACAACTAAATGTACATTCAAAATATACTATAAATACATTGAGTAAAAATACATCGACTTTATGCTATAGATACATTATAACGACCCGACTCGCTTAAATCGGCGCGGAAGAAACCGATGAGTCGAATAGTTATAAACTACAACTCAAATACTTAAGAAATTAAACTAATTCCTCGAAAATATTATTAATCAATCCAAAACGTACAAATACCCACAAGTTTGTACATACTAGTCCAAAAGTCAAGATTAGGAATACTAAAAATACGAGAAACTCCAACCACACGTCAGAGTCTAAAACAACGTATAAAGTCTATACAATACGCCAATACTATCTATAAACAACAGAAATAGAAAATACATCAAATAACAGAAATAGTAAACGTCGCTCGCCCAACCCAAAGCTAAGCAAGAGTATCGTCATCAGAAATACCTGAAAGAAAAACATACAACAGTCCACCATCAGTGGCGAGTAACATAACTGACTCACCCTAGTGAGAATACACATGCACATAGCATAAATCAAATAAACAACATCAAATCAATAAACCAGAGTACAAGATCAACCCATACGTGAACTCGACTCAAACCAACTTAATCAACTATCTTTGGGCAATCATTCATATACTAGACCGGACTGTGCTCGTACGAACGCATCTTACGCGATCGAACTTTCTACTATGCTCGGATTTGAGAATCTTACTCCCAAACCCCATGAAACCAATCTTACTGGAAATCCATGTCCCGTGAAACCAATCCTACTGGAAATCCACGAAAGATCACATAGTATGACTCTAACTATCCCAATACCGCGGATGGAATAGGGGCAACGTTTTAACCCAAATACAATGAATCTTACTCAAAGTACCAGGCGTCTAGAAATGAATTCAAGCTAATTATTAATTAAATCTTTAATCATTTTAATCAACTCAACCTAACTAAATTATATTCAAGAATTGCCTCAATGCCTTGATTCTTGAAAATAACTAGTTAAAATACCGAAGTTATACTCAAGATTGCCTTCGCGCCTTGATCTTGAGCCTAACCAACCTTAACCCATTATTTATCAACCATTCTTTAATCATATTAGACACAAACTTTAACTTTCTTTATCTTTTAAACCACTTTCTTTAACTTCCAAGATTCAACCAAGAACTCATAAAGAACTCAAAGAACTCATAAAGAACTCATAAAGAACTCATTCAAGAATCAAGATCTTCAATCAAGAACTCAATCAAGATTCAAGAACTCGACCAAGAACTCATCCAAACTCAAACAATCCACACGCATAACCATCAAGTTTCATTCGAAAATCACCATTCAACTTATCCAAAATTCATCAAACTTTAACATAATTATCATGATCATAAAACAACATGTATTCAATCATAAAATCCATCATCAAACATCATATAAACCATATAAAAATTCAGAATATAAACCATACATAAAATCATGGATAATCATCATCAAGCAATCCAAACATGCATTTAATCTATACTATAAACATAGTATACCAACAAGGTTGAGAAAGTATGTTACCTTGATCACGATTAACCCCAAAAACGTACCAAGAACTTGCTGCTCGGAACGAGTCACCTTTGGCCAGCAACATACGCACAACACGGCTCCCGAACATGGCCAAAGCACGGCTGCCTCACCACAACCACCACCGCACGGACCAGCCACGTCCAGCCCTGGACCAGCCACGGACCAGCCCTCACCACTGCTGCTCCACACGGCCAGCTGCTGCCCTACACGGCCACCATCACCACGCAAGACCCAAACCCAAACCGAAACCAACCCAAGACATGATCAAGGCAATGAAGGCTACTTGTGTTTGAATACTTAAAGATCAAATAGAGATTGAACCTTTAAGTTTTGGGTTGAGGAAAAAGATGAACCAACACTACAAAATAAGTGCAATATAGCAACGGATGTTTAGAGACGGATTTTTATCCATCTCTGAATTAGAGACGGATTTCGAGGCATCCGTCCCTATAGTCAATTAGAGACGGATAAAAAGTGTCCGTCTCAAATTTAGCGACGGATAAAATAATCCGTCTCCAATTTTAGAAACGGATTTTTTTAATCCGTCTCTAATTTCACATTTAAAATAATAATTTTAAGTTTAGAGACGGATTATTTTAATCCGTCCCTAAATTTAGAGACGGATTATTATATTCGTCCCTAAATTCAGAGACGGATTATTATATCCGTCTCTAAGTTTGGAAAAAAAAAACGTGCGTGAGTGCGTGCTGTTGGACTGTTGGAGTGCCCAAAAATAATGAAATACTAAAACACTCCACTCAATTCTCAAAACTTGAAAAGTCTCAAACACTAAACTACATCTCTCTGCCTCGGTAGTCTGCTCCGTCAGGTCGGTGGTCGTCTGCTCCGCTCAGCTCGGTGGTCTGCTCCGGTCAGCTTGCGTGGTCCGGTCTGCTCTGCTGCTGCTCGCGTGCTGTTCGCTGCTGCTGCAAGTCGAGTTCTCGCGTGGTGTGCTCTGCTCGCACGGCTGGCGAACTGCTGCAACTCGACAGAACGGCCGGCGAAACGCAGTCCAAGCAGCCAACCCGTCCCCACTGCAAGGCCCACAAAGGTACCATTACTTAATTTTTAACTGATTTTGTTGAAAAAATTGAAACCCTAAAATTCCCCCCAATTTGATTTAGTTGAAGATTGTGAAGTGTAGTGTATTGTTCTATTTTTCAGATTTAGTATACTTGTATTTGTTATTGTGAATTTTAATTTGATTTTGTTGAAAAAATTGAAACCCTAACTTTTCCCCCAACTTGATTTAGTTGAAGATTGTGAAGTGTAGTGTATTGTTTTGTTTTATAGATTTAGTATACTTGTATTTGTTATTGTGAATTTTAATTTAATTTTGTTGGAAAAATTGAAACCCTAACTTTTCCCCCAATTTGATTTAGTTGAAGATTGTGAAGTGTAGTGTATTGTTTTGTTTTACAGATTTAGTATACTTGTATTTGGTATTGTGAATTTGAATTTGATTTTGTTGAAAAAATTGAAATCCTAACTTTTCCCTCAATTTGATTTAGTTGAAGATTGTGAAGTGTAGTGTATTGTTTTATTTTCAGATTTAGTATACTTGTATTTGTTATTGTGAATTTTAATTTTATTTTGTATAATTAATTATCTTCAAAAATGTATACAAAAAACAAAAGAAATAACATTGTGGACTTCAGCTTCACTTTTACCCTTCATTTCTAGACTAATATATAACATTGTTTTCAATTTTAAGATGGATAAATTGAAAAGGGAGCGGGCATGGATGTATGAAAGGAGGAATGGAAAATTTCTTAGTTCAAGCTATGCTAAAAAGGTTGACGAGTTTGTTGAATTAGCTTGTAAGAAAGAGAATGTCATGGATGATGGACTATTAAAATGTCCATGTGCAAAATGTCGGAATATTCCGTATCGAGATCCAAATGTTGTAAAGTTGCACCTTTACAAGAACGGGTTTCGACCAAACTACTTCAAATGGACTTTTCATGGGGAAGATGAATTTGCTAATGCAACACCAAGTAGTTCTTTTAAGGGACCTCGGGAGACGCCTAACCCATACATGAACATGGTTTTGGATGCATTTGGACCCGAGTTTGCTCCACATGCATCAATTGAGGTCGAAGAAGAACCTCATCCAGAGCTAAAGAAATTTTTTGAGATGTTGCAAGCTGCCGAGAAGCCTTTGTACAACGGCTGCAACCAATCTCTATTATCGGTTGCTGCAAGGATAACCAACCTGAAAAGTGAGCACAACATTTCACATAAAGCCATTGATAGTGTTGCATCCTTAATTAAAGATGTATGTCCAGAAGTAAACAATATGACAGATACATTTCGTAGGACTCGAAAATTGCTTGATGGACTAGAGCTTCCCCACCATAGGATAGATGCATGCCCCAATGGATGCATGCTTTTTTGGAAGGAGCATGCGGATCTGAATGAATGTCTTGTTTGTAAAGCAAGTCGATACAAGACTTCTAGAGTAAGTGGAAAAAGTACTCCTAGAAAAGTGCTTTTTTACTTGCCCATTGCTCCAAGGTTACAAAGACTATATGCAACGGAGTCAACAGCTAAGAAAATGAGATGGCATGCAGAGAATCGTCGAGAGAAAGATGTAATGTCTCATCCTTCTGATGGTGAGGCATGGAAGAAATTTGATGACACTTACATTGATTTTGCCAAGGAAGCACGAAATGTTAGGCTTGGTCTATGTACTGACGGCTTTTCACCATTTGGAAAAACTGGGAAACCATATTCTTGTTGGCCAATCATGATAACACCATATAACTTGCCACCATCGTTATGCATGAAAAAACCCTTTGTCTTTCTTAGTTTGATTATTCCAGGTCCTAAAAGTCCTAAGGGGAATATAGATGTGTTCTTACAACCTCTTATTGATGAATTGAAGCTTTTGTGGGAGGTTGGGGTGCCGACTTATGATGTGTCACAAAAGCAAAATTTTCAAATGAAAGCAGCCCTACTTTGGACTATTAGTGACTTCCCGGCTTATGGCATGCTATCGGGGTGGACTACTGCTGGTAAGTTAGCATGTCCATATTGCATGGAGAAGACAAAGGCCTTTACTTTGAAAAATGGTGGAAAACAGTCCTGGTTCGATTGCCATCGTCCATTCTTACCACAAGATCATCCTTTTCGGAGAAATAAGAGTGCTTTCTTCAAGAACAGAGCCGACAATTCCTCCGCTCCACCTAGATTGACCGGAGAAGAGATTTGGGAACATGTTTCGCATCTTCCCATAGGATGTGATGGTTTATGTGGAACAAGGGGAAAACTCAAAGGTTTTGGTGAAGTACATAATTGGACAAAGCAAAGCATCTTTTGGCAATTACCATATTGGAGAAAACTTTTGATTCGTCATAACCTTGATATCATGCACATTGAGAAAAATGTGTTTGACAATATATTTCATACTGTCATGGATGTCAAGGGAAAAATAAAAGACAACCTCAAAGCAAGGAAAGACTTGGTACAATGTTGTAAACGACAAAAGTTGGAGGTTCATGAAGATTCTACTAGTATGCCAACTGCCCCATTTGTGTTATGTATGGAGAAGAGAAAGGCTTTGTGTCAGTGGCTGCAGATGTTAAAACTACCAGATGCATTTGCATCTAACTTAGGTAGATGTGTTGATTCTAAGGAGTGCAATTTAGTTGGTATGAAGAGTCATGATGCTCATGTTTTCATGCAACGACTACTTCCCATTGCATTCAAAGATTTGTTGCCATCAAATGTGTGGAATGCTCTCACTGAGTTAAGCCAATTCTTTAGAGATATTTGTTCAACTTCCTTGCAATTGAAGGACGTGATTCGATTGGAGGATAATATAGCAGAAATACTTTGCAAATTGGAAAAAATATTTCCCCCGAGCTTCTTTAATTCTATGGAGCATCTTCCTATTCATCTACCTTATGAGGCGAAAGTTGGAGGGCTAGTTCAATTTAGGTGGATGTATCCATTTGAAAGGTAATGTAATTTATCTTGGTTCGTTTAATTTTACCTCATGGCAATAATTACTTGGAAAATATAACTAAATCCATTATTTTAGGTTTCTACACCACTTGAAGAATAAGGTCGACAACAAAGCACGACTAGAAGCTTCTATTTGTAATGCATACCTTACGGAGGAGATCTCTAACTTTTGCTCTCATTATTTTGAGGGACATATTACCACAAGAGTGAGTAAATTTGGATTACATAGTGAAGGTCATGAAGAGCCATTAGTTTTGAAACTTCCTGAAATTTTCACTTCTAATGATGGCTATAGCTCATCCAAAGGTCAATTTGTTTACCTTGATAACAAAGATTATGATCTTGCTCACCAATATATCCTTGGTAATTGTGAGGTCATCTTCGATTTTGAACGGTATGTTCCTATAGTTTTTAAGCTTTATAGGTGTATAGATTATGATAATATGCTATAATATATGACTAAAATGTCATCTATTCACAGTTTGTTTGAAGAACATGTGATGAGAACCTATGGTTGCCTAAATATGGAAGATGTTTGGGCGCAATATGATGAATATTTTCCAAATTGGTTTAAAGGACATGTAAGCTTCTTAGAAAGCAATAATTTATTTTTCACTTAGGATTCTTTATCATTATGAGTTAACATTTAATAGTTCTCAAATTGATATAGGTTTTGGATACGGGTGTAAATGATGACGTAATTCATGCTCTTGCACTTGGACCATCGACAAGGGTTAAAAAATTCAACAGCTATCACATTAATGGCTATCATTTTCAAACATTTCAGTATGGAAAGGACAAAACAACTTCAAAATATTGTGTTTGTGTGAAAGGTGTTGATAGACAAAATTATTTTGGGGTTCTTGAAGAGATTTTTGAGCTTGTTTACATTGGGTCTAAGAAAAGCTATAAAACAATTTTGTTCAAATGTGCATGGTATGATCCGGGACGTCAAGGCACTAGGATGCATGATAAATACAAATTATATGAGGTGCATCATACAAGAAGTTATCCAAAATATGATCCATTTGTATTGGCTTACCAAGTTGAGCAAGTATATTTTGCCCCTAATCCGACAATTAGAAAGGAAAGAAATCCATGGTATCATGTCTTCAATGTTAAACCTAGGGGTACAATAGATGCTCTAATAGATGAAATGGCATTTCAACAAGAGACCATTGAAAATGAGCCATTATTGTCAGAAGTTAGGGAAGATGATGATAACGCTGGCTTATATTGGGATGCACTCCAATACGAAAGTCTCAGTGAGGATGAAGAAGCGGAGGCGGAAGCGGAAGAGGAAGAGGAAGAGGAAGAGGAAGAGGAAGATGAAGATGAAGATGAAGAGGAAGAGGATGAGGAAGACGAGGATGATGATGATGATGATGATGTTGTTTATGCACTCTAAATATGATTTTATTGTCTTTTATTTTCTTTAGTTATTTGTGTTCCATTAGACTAGTTACAATTTATTCTGAAATTTGATCATTTTTTTTTTGCAAGTGGCAATTACTATTATGAAAATACTGTGAATTTTTTTACACTTTATATATTTTGAAAAACAGTTGCAAGTATATTCAAATAATGGTAAGAACTCGAGGTGGTTGGAGAGGTTCCATTATTCGGCCACGACGACAACCACAACAGGCATATGGCAGTCCCGATGCAGAAACAACAGCTACTGAACGTGAAGCTTCTGCAGCACAACAAGTTGCTGCAACACAGAATACAGCAGCAGCTGCTCATACAACAACGGCAACAGCAGATGAAGGTGGAGCAGAAACACTAGAAGTTGAAGACGGTGATAGCACAACTATTTCAGATGAAACAGGCAATCCCGAGGCAAAATTAGTTTTGGACCCTGTTGTATTGTGGTGAGTTTGTGTTTCTCTAACATGCATGTAGATCATCATTTAATTATGTAACGAGTTGTGTAGTTAGGATATTAACATATAAAAGTTTTTGGCAGGTTTGGCAACCACATTGTAGTCAAGAAAGTAGCTGAGACATCATATAAGACATACTTTAAAGATGCATACTTCAACTGGACTTCAACTCCACAAGATGTAAGAGATAGATGGTGGAATGCTTTTAAGGTTAGTCGTCATATGTATTATGTATTCAGTTTAATTATGTTTATAACTTTAATTCAAAATCATATAAAAGAAAGAATATTACACACAAAAAGGTAAGAAAGTCATGGCCCCACATTACATTCAATTTCTTATTATGAGAAATCCTTTTTTATCTCTCAATTCTACACCCTAAAAATGTGTACATGTCCTCTTGAAGCAAGAATTCTCGTGGGATCCATCAATAGCTTTATTGGTAAAGAAGGAGTGGCAAGAAAAATGTACAAGGCGCCTTACTGGTATAGTATCGAAGTTGTGCAATGAACCAACATACTCCGCTCCTTGGTGTGCTCCTAATTTAAGGGAGAAAATGAAGAAAATAAGACAAGAAGATCCTGATTTCCAACAAAAATCTAGAAAATGTATGGCTAATAGAATGATAGACGAGAATCAAAAGGTTCACCATCGCCAAGGTTCCATTTCGACTCATGAGCTGAAATTAAAACTGGTAATAATGCTTCTTTTTCTATTATAACCATTTTATTTAGTTGTATTATTGTTTCATATAAGTTCATTGGTTCATATAGTCTGGCAAATGTATCATTAACTAACACTTTCTATTTCTTTACACAATTATGCGTACTAGGAAAAGAAACTTAATCGTCCACCCACGGCAGCCGAGTGCTATTATAGAGGACATGCCGATGATGGTGGGAAGTTTGTGAATGCAAAGGCAGAAAAGATATGGGTACGTGCCATTTTTGTATTCATTATATTCTTGCCTTCTTTGTTAATATCCAGGCTTAAACTCAACAATAATACTGAGAAAGAGAGAGTTTTTGGCTTTGTATAGTGATATTATTAGTGTTGTTGGTGGTGTTGTGTGTTGTGGTTAGTTGTTGTATTTGTTGGATTTGGATTAATTGCAGGGTAATTTGTGTCACAAAATAATTGTGATTCTATCAAAGATATGGGGAAATGCTGCCGAAATTTTGATAGATAATTGTGAATTTATGCTGAAGAAATCTTTTTGGTTATTATTAAGAATATATATTTGAAGTTATGTTGTTAATGATATTGTGTGTTGTGGTTAGTGATGTTGTTAATACTGTTGGTGTTGTATGCTATGGTTAGTTGTAGGACATTTGGATTAATTGCAGGTTAATATGCGCCATATAATAATTGGGATTGTATCAAAAATATGGGGAAATGCTGTCGAAATTTTGATAGAAAATTGTGAATTTATGTTGAAATCATTATTAATTCATGCCTTTTTCTTTAAAAAAAATAGACTGATATTGTAATCAATGTATTGCAGAATGAATTTGAAAATCAGAAGAAAGCAAACCTCGAATGTGAAGTTGAAACTCAAAACACTGATGATGAGTTATTTTTTGATGTTGTGGGCGGGTGGAATGAAAAGGGTCGAGTATTTGGTTTAGGTGCAGCTGCTTCCTCATATTATGATCGTCCCGCTGTCAATGAAAGCAAAGGAAAAAAGTCACGGAGAGACTATGTTCAAAGTTTGGAAACTAAAGTTGTTGAACTTTCCGATAGAAATGACGAACAACAACGAGAATTGGATACAACAAAGGAAAGACTTGATCAAACACAAAAGTCGCTTGATCAAACACAAAAGGCGCTCGAAGAAACTCAAAGCGGCTTCTTGGATTTAAAAAAAAAAGTGGACATGTTAATGCAAGCCAACTCTTCTCAAGATCAAAACCATGGGTAGATAAATTTAATATTTTTGGAGTAATTGTTCTAACATAGGCCTAATTAACACATTGTATATTTTACGTGGCCACTTTTGTACTTAGTTTCTTTTTTGTATAAATTAATATAAACTCAATACTCTATTATAAGAGTTTATTAACTCAATCCACTTTTGCTTGTACTTATAAAATTGTGTCTATTTATTTATAGCATTAGTAATATTAAAAATAAACCGCTTTTAGTACAATTTAGAGACGGAGAATTTAGGGACGTATTAATAAATCCATCTCTCAAATTTAGAGACGGATTGCTAAAATCCGTCTCTAAATTTAGAGACGGATTTTTTAATCCGTCTCTAAATTTAGAGACGGATTTCTAAAATCCGTCTCTAAATTTAGAAACGGATTTAATAATCCGTCCCTAAATTTAGAGACGGATCTGAACAATCCGTCTCTAATTAGTCAACATCGTTTAGGAACGGATTTAGGGACGGATTTATGCCGTCTCCAATTTAGAGACGCATAAATATGAATATCCGTCTCTAATTGAGATTAGCGACGAGTGTTTCTGAAACGGATGATATCCGTCCCTAACTACTATTAGAGACGGATTTATGCCTTTTAGAAACG
The DNA here is from genome assembly GCA_951394345.1 of Salicornia ramosissima. Taxonomy (NCBI): domain Eukaryota; kingdom Viridiplantae; phylum Streptophyta; class Magnoliopsida; order Caryophyllales; family Amaranthaceae; genus Salicornia; species Salicornia ramosissima. The sequence continues at coordinate 3,876,833 of OX596237.1, forward strand.
GATTTCTTCCGTCTCTAAAAGGCCTTTTTTTGTAGTGCAAGTTGGGTAACACTAAGCCAAAATGGCGTGTGGAATCAATGGTGAAAGGGAGGGTGTTTTGCCTTTTAAAAGTGATGGCAAGGGTGATTAAATGAGCAAATGAACAAAAGATTCTAAGGCCTTACTAACTACTTCTATTTATAGAAGTTAGTTAAGTGTGAATGCATGGCAAGTGGCAAATCAAGCCACTAAAAGAGAGGGAAAAACCGGCCATGGCTTGCTCAAAATGGGCTCAAAGTTCACTTGGGCCATTTGCACTAATTCATGACTAATCATGATTAATTTTGCACTTGGCCCAAAACTAATTAATTAATTAGAAAATTAAATAATAAAATTCTAATTAATTAAAATAAAATAAAATCAAGAAATATTAAACCATTAAATAATAATGGTTACACTCAAACATTAAAAATAGTCTAGAATAAATTTAGACCATGCACCGCAACAAAAATAATTACAAGCTAGCAATACGAAAATAGCCCAAAATCTGGGGCGTTACATATATTGACTCAAAACTATAGTAGGAGTAAGAAGGAAAAATCAAATTTAATCTTAGCCCTTCATTTGTTGATCAAAGGGTTGTGGTTGCTTCTCACCATTCTCACAAAAACTAATTTTCTCACATGAGCCTACATATATATATATATATATATATATATATATCAATTACAATTACGACCCTAATTTCAAAATGAAAATCTCAACCATAACCCTTAGTTTTGTAAAATACAAAACAAAATATTTAGCATTCACTAAATGTTAACTTAACATGGTTAACATAAAATAAGGAGGGAGGTAAGAATGAAAGTTAATTAACAATCTAAATTTAAGGGGCACGAGTGAGAAAGAAAAAAAAAAGTTGGGCACAATTGAGAAACTTAAAAGTTCAGGGGTATAAGTGAGAAAAAACCTATATTAAATTACTTAAAAATTTTGCTAATTTTTACGATCAATTTGAGGTGGGATTCGAGGTGGTAGGTAAGTGGTGATGAGCTACGAAGCACGGACACCGACACACGTTGGACACACGTACCCACATTGAACTAATTGATTAAGCTTACTCAAGTACCCCAAGTTATTTTTCTCACTTTAATTTTTTGTTTCTTTTAGGGTTTTGAATAATTTATATAATTATTAACCATATTATCAACACCAAATTTGATATTTACCTTAATGTTCTATTGAAATTATGTTGAAATTTATAAATTCTCTTATTGTCTTCTTTCACGCACCCGTATCCTCAATTTTTTTAGTGACGTTTTCCCGTACCCGTTTTGTGTCCGTACCGTACCAGTATTCGTTTTAGTGCAACCTAGGTGATGAGTTTTCGTTGTTTTGAATGGTTTTATATGGTTTTGGGTAGGGTGGTTATTCCTTATATTCATTTCAAATAAAATGAGGTATATAGAAATCCTTAATTGAGATGTTCTCATTGTAAAATCTCAAAAGAAAAGATTAAAGAAAAATTTGCAAAGTTTGCAGAAAACATATAAATAATTATATATGTATAAAACAACTTGATAACTTTATATATATTATCACTAACTTTTACACAAATTTTCATATTTTTTCTTGGGAAGGCCTAGTCTTACGATTGTGAGACGGTCTGGCCAAAGATCTACACTCCTATAATGTTATTTAAAAAAAATAAAAGGTTGGGTCATCATTATTATTATTTTTATTATTATTATTTGTCAATGCAAAAGGTTGCTTTAATTGAAGCAATCATTCCTAATATATAAATAAATATAAAATTTTGACATCCATTAGTTTATTATAAATTTTATTGTAATTATTATGCAACGATTATTGCTATTAATTATTAATATTATAGTTATAACAAGGAAAAATTTCGAAATTACATGCTAACTTTTATAAGATTTTTTAAATTACATCCTTGTTTTTTTTTTTTTTAAAAAAAATAGCATCCTAAAATGTTGCTCTGTTACTAAAATTACATCCAAATATCCAAGCCTTACGTTTTAATGTTAACTTTGATGTAAATTGAGATTCAAAAGTATTTGAAGATATTGAGATGTATAATAAGGGATATGCAATTAATATTTTTTTAAAAAAATTGTTTAGCAAGATGAGATAAAAGCACTCAATATTTGTCAAATTCACACTCATGCATTCACATAATCATAAAGATTTTTTTTCCCTCTTTCATCCGGTCATCCTACAACTATAAACAAAGGATAAAATTCATTTACTCACTCTATCGGCTATCAAATTTCTACGGCAATCAAAAAGAAATTTTTTTTATATGACAAATTATATCATTATGGGTGTCTATTTATTGAGAATTCAAAAATATAAATTTTAGTGTTTTATTTTCATTTTATGAATTATATATTTTGTAATATTTTGATTTAAAAAAGTATAAATACTATAATAACTTAATATTAATAATAAGAACTTTTACATCATTAGTTATCTATACTTAAATATTTAAAACAAGAAATTTTTTGCCACATGTCATTTTTCTAATATAATTGTGTTTTTAATTTTCTTTTTCTTTTTTTTCTTAAACCATATTAATTGTAGCCCTTTTGGTTAACCCTTCATCAATTTTCATTAATTTTAATCTTATCAAGTTCATTTAAATTATTTCCATTAACATGATATATATAAATTTAATACTATTTGAGCATATTCATAGTATTAAAATACTATTCCGTATATATTATTTGAGAACATATATTATACATTTTCGATTCTTGACCAAAGAAAATTTTAATTGAGACCCAATACATATGTTTGATGGGTGTATGTAATCATGAGTTGAAATAATTTGAATGAACATGATAAAATTAAAATTAATGATAATTGATGAAGGGTTAACCAAAAGGCTCAAAAACCTTTCAATTTTCTCTTATCGGCAATTATATAATACTATGTTTTACTCATGATGAGTTTAATTTATACTAGCCCTTGAAATTAATTTTATACTCTTTAATCTATAATTAAATATTTAAAACATGATCTTGTATGTGTCATGTGTCATCCTATTGTAAATTCTTTTAAAAAAAATAATAAATACACCTCTTCCTATTCAAACATTAAATTGATAGCAATTTTACATCTATAATCTATAATTAAATATGTAAAAATAAGAATTTTTTTTACCAATTGTCTCTTTTCAAGACAATTTTTTTTTGAACCCTTTACTTTTTCCTTAAACAATATTAATTATAGCCTCTTTTGATTACTCATTCATCAATTATCACACTCTCTCCAATTTCTAATGTTTTGTGCATTAATTTTGAAGTCAACTTGAGAATTTTCATGTTGATCATTGGTTGATTTGGTGTAAACATTAATAAATAAAATATAATAATAAAATTCTATATCATTTTCTAAAATTAATTTTTATTCTTGATATTTAAAAAAATAACCCGTGCCTTGCACGGGCTCAAAACTAGTTTAGTTTTATATAACAACCTTACAAAAGTTTGGAAAATCAATCTAACAAGTAATTAAGGACACTGGGAGTAAATATAAACATAAAAACAATTTTAATGGTTGGATGGTTGATGGCATTTTCCGATGATCGTGGAAATGCTTTTCCCAATGACTATGAAGTATATTTATAACAAAATGGAAAATTTGCAAAAAAAAATATTAAAAATAAAATAAAATTACAATCTTGAATTTGCGAGAAATCCTTATAAATTATGTTTTACGAGATAAAACCTTGAACAAATTTTTTCTTACGAAATAAAATTAACCTCCCGACACTAATAATTTAACTTTAAATACAAATTAACAACTCTAACCATGGTTATCAATCCTAATTAAATATTTTTATATTACTAAATCATGATTATCCACCCTTAATAAACCACAACCACCCTCTACCAGTCCACCTCCATGATTAATTAGAAATTTTTAATTCTGAATTTATTTAAGGTTACATTAATTTATTTTATTTTTTAATTATAATTTCCAAAATCAACATCATTAAATCGAAGTCAAAGTCGAATTAGTGTCACGAGTTTCATTTCGCAAGAAAAAAAATTGTTTAAGATTTTGTGTCACTAAAAAAATAAAAATTAAAAGGGTTTTTCACTTTTTCTCATAAATTTAAGATTTTAAAATGTTTTTTTTAGGTAAATTTTCCTTCAAAAAATTCTAGAATTAGACATTGAAAAAGATTTGTTAATGTATTTATTTTATACCCATCAAATGATTGAACGAAACGGATGGTAATCTTCGGATCAGGATTCGAAGTAGATTGGTTATTGTTTTTCAATGATGTTTCGAATTTTACTTTCTGATCAAAAACATGTTTTAAATCGTATATTTGCGAATTGTGATCACCGATCAGGTTTGGGATGTCAAATAAAGTGTGCGAGGATAAAAAAAAAAAAAAAAACTTTATAGTTAGGCCTAATAGGAGTAATAGCGAGAATACCCCTTTTTTTTAAAACTCGGATGAGATGTCACCAAAGTCTATATAAACTAAAAAATTAAAAAAAAAAAAAAAAAACCCTATAAAAGCGGACCAATTCAGGAAGAAACTTGGAGTTAGGGTTAGGGTTAGTGTTTTATTCATATTCAAGAACCAGAAGAAACTTGTAATTAAGAAATCGATGGCCATGGCGGCTCTAAATTGGAGTTTATATGCAAGACCAAGAAGTCGGCGGAAGAAGGAATCAGTTGGAGTGGAATTCCATGAAGATATTCTCCAAGAGATATTCCATAGATTACCTCTCAAGTCAATGGTTTCTTGCAAGATTATCTGCAAGAATTGGAATTCAATCATCTCTGATCCTCAATTTCTCAAAGAAACAATCAATCATCGATTAGGCGGTAATCATCACTTTATCTTCTTTAACCCCAATTCCATAGACTTGAGCATGAATACCTTAGGTTATCAAAACAATAATCATATTATATACGAAATCCCAACTTCAACATTCATTGATTACAAGACAAGGTCTTGCCTTTTCATATTCCATGTCAATCCTAAAAAGGTTATGTTTCTTGGGACTTGCAATGGTTTAGTTGCCTTATTACTTCATCGAACATATGTTTTGTGCAACCCTTTAACAAAGCGATCCACGGATTTTAATTTCGAAAAAAATAAGAACATCTTCGATTATGTTAAACAGAAAAAATTTCAAATTGGGTTATGTTATGATGCTTCAAATTATGAGTACATAGTAGTGAATGTGGTTCTGGTAGTTAGGAATGGCTATAAATCCAATTGGCTCCTGAGCTTTAAGCATAGTATTGGTAGATGGAGATATCTTGGAAGGTTAAAGAGAGCAAATTTTAATGAATCAGAATTTGTGGAAGGAATTGGGAAGTCTGTTTGTGGTAATGCTCACTGGATTCATCAAGGGAGTAAAATCATTTACTTGGATGCCAAGGAGAAAAAGTTTAACCACATGATGAATTTTCCGGGTTTTAATGGAGATGATCAAATCATGGGCTTTACGGATATGGATGGAGAACAACAACTTGGGGTGATTGTTGGGAATACGAATTTGTCAAGTTTATTACAAGTGTGGGTGATGAAGGAGTACGGAAATTCAGAGTCATGGACGCGTTTATTCAAAATCAAAATTAATAAAACTCCGGAGTGGAATGACAAGGTTTTTCGGACGTTTGGAGTTGTTGTCTAATCGGGAACTATTGATTGAGATGGGTAGGGATGGATTATGGGTTTATGATGTTCAACAAGGTGATTTAAGGAAGGTCCATACTAGTTCAAAGATTGATTTTTCAAAAACATTTTGGTGGAGGTATAAACCAAGCTTAGCATCAGTGTCAAATAGGAGGAATGCAAGAGATAGAAGAAAAGTGATGGTGATGATGAAGAGCTGGAATGAATAATAATAATAATGTATGTAATTCAATCAATAAATTGATGAATTGAAGAGTAGTACGTAGTGTTTGAGTAAGAATAAGAATTTGTGTAGGTATGTATGTAGTTAGAGATGATTCATATATAGTACTGAATTGTAGCTCAAGTGGCAAGTGATGGATGAAAACACTAGCTAGTATGTAGCTCTTTTTCTCCATGATTTTGACCATTTCGTTGTGATATTGACATCAGTAGTCCATCTGGATCCAATTAGCTGAGGTAGAATTATACAGTTGATAAGTAAATAGCCATATGTGTTTGAACATTTCATAGGACATTGTGGCTGATTTGGTATTTTGAGTATAGAAGAGACACTGTTCTGTTAATCATGTGTCTTTGGGTGCTCTGTATTTCAATCTCATTTTCTTGTCATTGTCTTTTAAAAAACCTCTTTTTCTATCTGTTCTTATTATGCTATAGTCTATAGATTCAGTTGATAAGGAGCTAGTATGCCTTTCCTTGCATTAGTAGCAAGGGTGTGGGCCATTTGAACCTCTATTCCTATTATTAGAGAAATTACAAGAATTAAAATGACAAGCTAAGAGTAGAATATCCTATAAAATAGAAAAGGAACAAGCACTACTTTCACATGCGTTAAGTTACTTCTAGTCCATCTACCCTTTCACATTGGTTATGCACTTATGCAAACTAGAGGTGATCGTGGGCCGGGCTGATGCAAAAAAATCAAGCTCATAAAGCGGGCCAGGTACGGGCCGGGCTTAGTTCGGCCCAAATTTCTTAGCCAAAGCCCAAAAATTTAGTGAAGGCTTGGCGGCCTTTTCGGGCCGGGCCTAAAAAAGTAACAAAAAAGTCTAATTTTAAATGTCCAAGGCCCGCATGAAAAAATTAAAAAATCAGATCGAGCCGGGCCGGACCCAAGTTCAGGCCTAATTTTCATGTCCAAAGCCCGCAAAAAGGCGGGCCAGGTCGGGCTGGCCGGACCACTTTTGATTAGCTCTAATGCAAACCTCTATCCAATAGCTGCTGTCCATTGCTGCGACGAGCGTGCTCTTTCTTCCAGGCTCCTTCTACTTATATATAACATATTAACATCAGCTACCATCAGCTTAAGCTTTTGGTTGAGATGATTGACATCCCTTGTTAATATCTGATCTGTTTTTGCTTGATAACTCATAGGTCAGAGCAGTAGGGACTAGGAACTGTCAATTTTCTTTTCCTTCACTGTCTTCTCCTTGTTCTAGTTTTGCATTTGGATGAGACTATATATATATGTGTGCCATTTCTTCTATGATTTTGAACCATTTTTAATTATTACAAACAAAATTTTCAACTTCTCATCTCTGTCTTTTTTTCTTTTTTTTTTTTTTCTTTTTAGTGTTAGCATTATTATTATCTATTTGATTTGATTTCAAGTTTTAGGCATCTTATATCTCTACTTCATTCCATTTGTAAATTGGTTTCAATCACTAATGTTAGTAATGTATGAAATGATCAATGTTGGGCATTGAAATATCACTAGCTGCAACAAGCAAGTTTTTCAAATAGTTTCTTTTCAGAATTTTATGTTCTTTTCTCTTACAAATTTTATTATATAAGAAAATAATAATAATAATAATACTTATCATATGATTCATATCTTTGTTATTGTTGAGGCTCAGTATTCAACTGTTTAAATCTATACAAAGGCCCTGTTCTTTTGGACTCAAAAGCTACAGTAATCAGATCAGATCAGTTCAGCTTTGTTTTAATTTTATACTATCACAAAATAATACCCCACCTAATCAGATCAGTTCAGATCAGATCAGTCTTAAAGAATAGGGCCAAAGTTTTCTTACTTTCTTCATTGTTATGGTTTAGAATCTAAATTGTTGTATAAAGATAGTGCATCGTCTAGCTAATTAAATGTGTGGTGTCCTGTTATTGTGATTAGGGTTGGCAACGAAGAATTTGAATTAGCTCTTGGACTTCGTTGATTCGGTCATTTTCCTATGAACTAATAATAAACAGCGCCTACCTTTTCCTTTAAAACATGTAATTTTATCACTATTTGATCTTAGTTACTTGTAAGATGCATGTATGACTAATGAAGATAATATTTTTCATTGAAACCGTGTATCCCACGTGACTAATCTAGTAATAAACATTTAATTGATTATAAACCAAAGAGTACTGTTGCAATAGGCATTTAAGCCATTGCATTAATCTATGGCAATATGTATTGCAATAGCTTAATTGTTAAGTGTTGCACAAAAGTGAAAACTGTTGCAATAAGTACGCAAAATTAACCGTTGCAATAGAACTATTGAAACGGTTTTACATAACTAAGCGGTTGTTTAGGAACCGTCGCAAACAGTTGCAATAGACCTCTTGCAACGGTTGGGCCGGGGAACGGTTAGGTCTATTGTAACAGTTTTTAGGCCTATTGCAACGGTTATCAAGTGTTGCAATATAGATACAAAATGTAGCAGTGAGACTGAGAGTTAACATACTATCCATGCAAAGTACCAAACATGCAATTATACCTTGGCTTGAGGGGCGTTGCATGCAATTGGTAGGAGAGAGTTATAAATTGAGGCTAAATCGTCGTGATTCGAGAGGTAGACAACCTAGCTTACCATGTTTACCTTTCCTTTCAAAAAAAATAAATAAAAATGGTCGTGATTTGAAATTAGGTATAAGCTAAGTCGTTCAAGCAGCCTATTTGAACTTTTGTAGCGTATAATGCAATTGCGACATCTAAACCAACTTTCATCTCAATTAGAATGGTCGACAAATGGCGATTGATCACCAAATCATACAAGCTAAGATACATGCATATTCATATCAAGGGTAGGGCTAGGATGGGCCTAACCCACCTAATGATTGGAAGAAAAAATATATATTATATAACAGCGTGTCTTACATGTGACTGGTCGAGCTGCCTTGATGTGGCCTCAGCTCATTGAACTGCCTTCATATGACCCGGTCGAGGTTGACCTCACCATAAACAAACAATGGTGTGATTGATCGTGTATAATATTATATTATTATCAAATATATCAAAGTCGTAGTTCTTTTTTATCCTGCTTTAATTTGGGAGCCAATAGATTAATTAGAAGCGATGGCGTACTAGATATTCGACAGAAAGTTTTGAGTATAAGTTTTTAATAAGATTTTAACCAACTAAACTAATTTATATCCAAAAGTGAAGTTTTAAAAATTATTATTATAGCATAAGACAACTACTTTGAACTTAGAACGAAGCACACTAACATACAATAGAGTCCATGTACCAACTAATCTAATAGACTAGTGGTTTAGAGTTGAATTCTCTGATCTACCACATAGATTATATATAGGTTCAAGCTATAATATCAACAAGACAACAACAACAATAGAGTCCATGTTGATGTAGTTATAGACCTGTAGAGGATATATATATATAACCCTATAAAGTTGTTAAATTACACCATCCCCTTGGTGGCTTCATGCATAGTTTTATTCTAATCTGGAAAGAAAAAAAAAAAAAAAAAAACCTCTCTTTTGCATGCAAGGTGATTTATTTGAAATTAAAACATGAAAGATTTACTAATTAAATAGGGAAAAGATCACAAGAGGGAGGGAGTAGCAAGTTACCGTGAAGTTGGGAGACTTTATTAATTAATCAAATGGGGCAAGTATGGTTTTTTTAAAAAATGGGCTAAGTATATTTCATAGATTCTAAAACAAAAGACAGGGAATTTAATATGAACATGTTGTCATGGAATTTAATACGTATGTTGTTAACTTATAGTACAATATATATGATAAAATATTGCTTTTTAACATTATTTATATATGTTTCACTACATATTTAGACTTTTTATATATTAACAAAATTTTGCTAATTTGATAATAGTTTTTATTTAACTAAATTTTGACCTTGTAGATAATTAAACTAATCCATAAGAAATTTTCAATTCAAATGACAATTTATTGGGTTTGTATTATTTATTTTTTTTTTAGATATTTAATCTAAATAAATTTTTTTTTTTTATCAAATTGTACAAATTAGTATTGGGATCAAAAGTATTTACAAAAATATTGTCCATGTCAGCCTTGTTTTAAACTTTTTTTTACGCAAGATAAATAACTATTCCAAATAGCAAAATCTTTAACAAAACTGCTATCTCAAATAGTGATGTTGTTGAAAATTAAAAAAATCTCAAACAATGTCTTTGTTATAGAGGCTAATGACCAAAGTTAAGTTACTTTAGATTACTGGAAAAATCATTATCTGGAAGAAAAAAAAAAACACCACTGTCTGTCCTAGACAATATTCTTATAATTATTTTTTCACAACATTATTTTGCATTGGCAAACCACTCTAAAATCTTAGGCAATTGATATTGACACTCCTCAAATTGATGAGTGCCAAAATCAATTTTGAGAGTGCCTAAATCATCCCCAAAATCTTATAGTCTCACATAAACTTCTTATTTAAGGTCGTAGAACATGGTGTACTAGACTACTAGAGTAATAGACTACTAGATATACGGAGTTGTACGTGGTACCTAACTACCTACTATGGCTACTATCTAGCTTACCCCAAATTGATGGAAAATCATGAATTGGCGGTTGCAACATTTATACAAATAATTGGGGAAATGATTTGTCACTCCAAATTGATTTTGGCACTCCTCCATTTACTATTCATGTGAGAGGAGAAGGAGTGCCAAAATAAATTTTAAGAGTGCCAAAATCATTGCCCAATAATTGGATTTATGAAAACATATTTAACGGTATAATTTATTAGTGATGAATGAGCTCTAATAAAAATGGATACATGTATAAGGTGGAACATTTTTTTTTATGAAAATATAAGGTGGAACATTAAGTTTTTTTTGAATGGGAGGTGGAACATCGCAAATTATTATATGGTCCCAAGACCACGTAGGTTTCTGTGGTCCTTGGTCAAAACGACGTACGTAGTTTAGGATAATCTGCAAATACATTCTATGGTTACCAAAAAATAAAAAATTAACAGACTTTCTATTTTCAAGGATTCTATTCTGCAAATAAAGTAAAAAGTAACTGCTTTTAATTACATATCAAAAAAACTAATTAGTAGGTAGCAACTAAAATCTTCACTTCCACTTCCCTAAGAACAATCTGCAAATACATTCTATGGTTACCTGCACAAGCTAATCTTTTGCTTGTATTCAATATTAAAAAAAAATGAATATTCAGTATTAAAAAAATGAATATTCAGTATTAAAAAATGAATAATCATTTTAGTTATCGCAAAAGTGAATGTAAATTCAGGTTCCTTGTGGTAAAATTAATATTTAGTATTAGAAAATGAATATTAAGTTTAGTTGGTGCAAAGTTGATTGTTGGTTCAGGTTCTTTGTAATAAAATGAATATTAACATTAACAGTATTGCTTAGAAGAAAAATTTGGGCTCAGATCTGGACCAAATACTCAGCCGAGTATACTGAGTAGTGAGTACTCAACCGAGGTTGATTTTTATTGATCGTGCTAAACTTCATGGAATCATGGCCAAAACCTGATTCTTTATTCTAGAAAGTTTACTCGGTAAAGTACTTTTATTTTACTCGATCGAGTACCTGAGACTTTATGAAATCACGGAGTGTAATGCCATGCAGTTTTTTGGTGATGTCCTTTCATTATGTGGGTTGTTTTTAACTCTTATGAAGGGTTATACTTATAATAGTCTTTTATATGAAAGGTTGCATCATTTCATTACCTTATGTGTTTCTATAAATATAGGCGTATATTACATATGTGGTGGGTGTCGACGAGGAAAATCTGAAATTTCTTTCTTTCTTGTAGTCTTGCATTACTTGGAATGTTTTCAATGTAAGAATTTCATATACATTCAACATAATTGACTTGTTTTGTCGAACACCAAGACAAATTGTTTGTTCCATTGTATCTTACAAATTTTATCCTTGATACATCCGGTGTTTAATTTCGAAAGAAAAGATAAAAACTTATAGAAAAGCGAACATATATTTATAATCCTCTATATGACATATTTTCCTAACATCAATGGCCATTGTACACATCCATAAAACTTGAGAATATCATATCACATAAAACTTCTTATATATATTGTCCACATAAAAAATTAACTAAAAAAAATGTAAATAAATGAATGATTATTGATTGTTTGGGGACTAAAGTAAAGGGAGAAAGTCGGAGCAATGTTGGTTGGAAATTATTCAGCCGTAAAACGGTGGTGTATGTCCAGCATATAGCGTATTAGCGTGTTGACAAATAGGTTGTTGAGAGAGTAGAAATATCGTCAAACTAAAACTTTTTAGTAGTAGACTCGTATTAATTGGAATGATTTCAAATAATAATGCATTTAATAAAGAGACAAATTATTTGGCCGTCATCCATTTTGGAATTTTGTGAGAAAAAAGATTTCGAATCATGATATTTGGCTATACTGGTACATTTTGTATGATACTCCATCCTTTATACTATATAATCTTCTATGCACACTTTGCGAGCGATGAACTATATTAATATGGATGTCTATTTATGAAAAATTTAAAATATGAATTTTGGTATTTTTGTTTTATTTTTTCGAATTTTATATTTTGTACTATTTTTATTTTAAAAACTTTAAAAAATAGTAATAACTTTCCTTAATAATTAGGAGTGATACAAATTGAGATTTTAGAAAGTTTTGAGAGGTAGCATGGACTTTTCTTGGGGGGACACCAAGGCTCCCACATGATTATATTTTTCGTTAACCATATAAAGTTAGAGATAGTCAAAGTTACATTATGAATAATACTAATGGTCAAAATGGACGGAGCAGTATTTTTGGATGAAGGGGGTAATTATTTTAACATACACGGTAAATGAAACAGAATATTCAATAAAAATAACAATATATATGGTAATTAAAAATACTACTACTACTGATTTTAGGGTCAAGGGAAAAGTACGTCACAAGGGTGCAAATATATTTATATGAATAATGACTAAAATATCCGAATATGCGGATATGATTGTCCGCATATAGTTATTGATTTATCAGTTCTCTCGTCCCGTGGTGGCCAAAGTCTACGTGAAGGTTGGTGGATGCGCCCTTTTCAACTTTAACATAACAGGAAGCTACGTATTGCCTACTGCTTCACGTAATACTCACTGTCTACTGTTTAATTAAGTAGAGTAGCAAATACTATCTTCTCTTCTCTACTCTCCACTTCACTGTAGTGAGCTAGTGGATACTATGTGGTAGCAAGCAATTGCAACTAGCTAGCAAAAGTCACGGGCTTCTGCAACGGTCTTCCAAAAAATGATCGTAATACCATATTAAATCATGGCCCTCCAAATTATTTTATTTTACCTTTTTTTTTAAAAACTATTTTTCTAATTATTAGATTATTCAAAATTCCATAATTAATTTTAAAATTCATTTTATAATATTTTCCATTAATTAAATTTTTAAAAAAATATTTAAATTTTTTATGATAAATTCCAAAATTAATTACTATTTTATGGAAAATTAAAAATAAAGAATATTTAACGTAATTGATTCTAGATCAATCTTCTTTATTTTTAGTTTTCCAGAAATTAATAATTAAATTTGGAATTTATCATAATTTTTTTTTAAATTTTAATTAATTGGAAAAAATAAAAAATGAATTATGGAATTTTGGAAAATCTAATAATTAGAAATATAGGTAAAAAAGAAAAGGTAAAATAAATGATTTTGGAGGGCTAGGATTTCTCCATAGTGGTGGTCGTTTTAAATGATGACCGCTATAGAAAAATTGCAAAAGTCATATCTTCTTTAATTTGTGAAAAACTAGTTATAATTGTGGTGGAATTTGGAAATTCATCCAAGATTACAAGTTTTAATTATTTATTTGGTAATTTGGTTGACAATAATCTAATAATAGGGCCAATTTAGTAAATTTCTAGACATGTGTTGTGTATCAAAGCATTTAAAATTTTAAAATGTAGCATTGATATTTATTGAATTTGCTATTCGCAATGGTTGGTTTGTGGTTTATGCATCACCACTCTGGCACTCTTCACAATGCACTAAAAATTTGTAATGAAGCAACTTCATATTCATCATGGACAAGTTCCTATTATATACTTTGCCCCCCCTTTTTTTTGGTTAAAGAATACGAGACAAACCAACTATCTTGCTACATTTTAGAGTTTAAGAGAATAATCTAAATTGTTTACTATGTGTGTGTGTGTGTATCACATTTAATTTCTATTTTTTGTAATGATACCTACTTAAAGGCATAAATTTATCATGGTTATATATTTGCATGCATGTTAGATGTACAAAATAAAATAAATACAAAAAAAAAATTAGTACTGATTACATATGAATTTTGTCAAAGTAAACGTTTTAAATTATTGATTTTATATAAAATTCCTTTTTAAATAAAGAAATGCCAGTGGTCTAATTAGTGCTTGTTTGGTTACATGTAGGGAGTTTAATTTTTTAAGAATTCTTTTTTTTTTTGAGAAGAAGATTTTTAAGAATTCTTAATACCCAGTAAAATTTATTATTTCTTAGGAAATGTTAAATTTTATTTGGTTACATATGAGAAAGTCTAATTCCCATGCGAATTTTCATTGACCTCAGGGGATTAGGTAAGTTAATTCCTACATCTTGTAAGAAGTTAATTTTACATTTGTGTTTTTGACATTATTGTCAACCAAAAGACAAGCATACTAGTATGCTTCATATATATATATATACATATATATAGAAGTAGGCTCATGTGAGAAATGTAGTTTTGATGAGAAGGGTGAGAAACAATCATGACCTTTGGATGAGCAAATGAATGACTAAGATTGAATTTGATTTTCCCTCTTTACTCAATGTATTTATAGGGTATTGTGAATGTACCTATAGTTGATGGTCGATGTACCTCTGGGTCATAGTTGATGTATTTATCTTTTCTCACACTTCTCACATTAAGAAATTTCTCACCGGAACCCAACCCTATATATATATATTTTAGGATAATGTGTGGGATACTAGGCCTTGGAACCGGGCCCTACTGCAGATCACTCGGCCTAATTTTAGCCAACCCACGCATCTGTAAGGGATGATAATAAGTATACTTCATATATAGGAAATATAAATTCATAGGAATTACTAATGGCAACCAAACAACACCTTAAAGCAAACGTTAATACATGGAGAGCTTATTTTGTTAATAAAAATAAACTTGTTTTAAGTTAGTAAAAATTGATTTATTTTGTATAGATCACCCGAAGAACTGCTTGTATTTGATAAATTTTCCAATTTTTATATGGTTGCTTTTAGGCCACTTTAACTTTAAAATATAGATCGGGACAAAATGCACATTTGAAGCATTTTTCCTCAAAAAGGCTCAAACAATCTTTCCAAAATTTAAAGTATTTAAAGAAATTTCTTGCATTGCATGACAAAATTGACTAATGATGTCTTTAATAATGTAGTTTTGAAAGTACAAAGGAGATGTAGTATGCATTATTTGTCAAGATCTGCAGATTCGATCTAATTATTATTATTTGTTTTCTAAAAAGGACTTATTTTCGTAAAGTTTGAAATGAAAATTTAAATATGGTGTTATAGAAATTAGAAAAGAGGGAGAGCGCAGCTCTGCTCAGTGCTCACTCTGATCCAGATTAATTTTCCCACTTTAGTCAGTTTTTATAAGTTCAACTTCTTAGGGCTTGTTTACTTCAGATTATGGCTCCGTTTACTGGAGCGTAAAATGTTTTCCTTAAAAATAGTTTTCCCATTTTACATTGTTTACTTTAGGTGAAAAAATAAAATGTAAAATTTGGAGTGAAAACTTATTTTACACCATAGTGGAAACATATTCCCCCAAATTTGGGAGTAAAACATATTTTCCGTGCAAGTAAACATTGGAAAACGTAAACGTCTATGAAAATGAGTTTTCCAATGTAAAATATTTTCCATAGAAAATCATTTTACATCAAAAACATTTTACACCAAAGTAAACGGACCCTATATTCAGTTCAGTTAATCTCTATTCAGTTCAGTTCATCTCTATTCAGCTAATGTAAATGAGCCCTTAAGGATGCGTTTGATTCAAATTATATAAGTATTTATGTGCTTACTTTCAGAAAATTTAGACCATATTGGATCAGAAAAAATCAAATCAAAGATCATAAAAGTTCAGATCGGATTAGAAAAATTATAACTTAAGTAATAACTACAATCAGAAAAATTCGGATCAAATCAGTTCAGATCAGAAAATTTCAGATGAATGAAACACACCCTAACTTCTAATTTATTACCATTATTGACAAATTGATGTATTGCCTACATTTCTTAACAAGTGGGGTTTATAAGTTCTTATATTTAGGATGCATTTAATTCGTCTAAAATGACCTGATCTAATTTTTTTTATCTGATCTAAATTTTTCAGAACTGATCGGATATGATTTGAATTTTCTGAAAATAAGCAAATGATTACTTATTTAAGTTGAATCAAACGCATCCTTAAAAATGATATTATAAACAATCCATATTTTGTGAGGTGAGGAGGAGTGTATTAGTGGTGCGGGTGCCCACTCCCATCTCATATGACTACAATATGAGGTTCAAACTTTGTTATTTACATTCCTTTTACCTCATAGCAGTGGCAAAACTAAGAATTTATATATGGGGAACAAGTTTGATAATTCAACTAAAATAATTTGGATACAAAGCTTCGGACATAAATCGAGTAACATAACAATTCAAAACTACATTATATTCATTCGATCTTAAACCCCTGAATCATGAGGAAGAAGTTTGTTAACATCATACAACAATTCTTCTCCATCAATTGGTTCTTCATCCCCACTAATTTCTAACAATAATTGAGACTGTTTTTATCAACTGTATTAAGTTGAAAAATAAGGAGGCCGGATAACATTATCATCTAAGATGCATTATACTTCAATTAGATAGTCGTACCCCTGCTGAATATCGATACTTCACGGATATCCAATACTTCACTATGCTTTTTATTATATTTTTAAAAATAAGCCATTTTTGCATCTTTCCCATTGTTCTTTGAAAAGAGCTTTTGCATTTCACTTGTTTATTTGTGTTTATACATATATAATTCCAAGTTACATTGAAAATTTTCATAAATTTTTAAATTTTTATATATTATATCTATTATTTTTTTATTCGCGTTCGTATCCTTAATTTCATAACTGACGTATTACATATTCGTTTTCGAATTAGTACCTGTATGGTCGTTTTCATGTAACCTAAGGGCTTGTTTATTGCAGATTATATTCAGTTCAGTTCGTCTCTATTAAGTTCAACTAATACACTTCTATTCAGCTATCTCTATTCAGCTAATGTAAACGAGATCTAAGGCGTAAGTGATAATTTAATTCGAGTACTTGGGTAGGCTTGTAGCCCGTAGGTAAACTAAACTAACCAAAGTGGGATGGTGGAGTGTGTAAATTGAAACCCCCACGTGGACGCAAAACGCCACCGACAGTCTAAGCTTAAATTTATTTCATGACTAAAACAAATGAACAACGTGGCCTTAGTATACTGGATTTACGTCTTCCTTTTTTAAAATTGACTTGTCCTCTTCTTCTATTGTAGCCTATAAAGCAACACCCCAACCGTCTTTTTCCCAACTCCCTCCCTTCTTCTTCTTCTTCTTACCACAGAGAGAGAAGGAATTCATTCTCATTTGAGAAGGTTTCAGAAAGTTCTACCCTTTCAGAAATCATCTCAGATTTCCTTCTCCCTTAAAATCAACTTCATCCTACTGTAAACAACTCCTTCCATTTTTTATTGATTTATTTATGGAGTTTTACTGTTTGGGGAAAACTATCATTTTGCCTGTTAAAAGACTCTGTCGTGGTATCGCTGCTCGTCTCTGTTTTCGCAAGCGTGGTAATTTTTATTTTTAAAATGATTCAACCTTTTATTTCTCTTAATTATGTCTCAATATTCATCGTCAATTTGTCAATTTGAACTTCGAAATAAAGATTCTAGGTTTTGATGCAGAATTGAGCTTCGTTATAATTTAATTATGGTTATGAATTTTGAGAAATTCTGTAGGATTGAAAACTTGATTGTTTTTGTTATCTATAGTTGTGTGATTGATGATTGTTAAATATTAAGATTCTTTTGGAGGTCTATTGAAATTGCAGTAAGTTCTAGTCGATTTTTTTTTTTATTATTGTATTGGATTGATTTCAGTTTAAGAGTCAAATTGACTTTCCTATCCGTATATTGAATTTTTAAATTTTTAGGTCAGTTCTACTCCGGATGAGTCTAGGATTTAGACTAATTTAGTTGTGTTTCAATTCAGCTTAATTCAGTCCAAAAGAACAAGAACTTACACCATATAGCTCTTATTTTTGCTGTTAACCTTCCCTGTTTCTAGTTTAAAATCATGTCAGCTCATGTACTGAGCTCGACCCTTTGATATTGTTTATGTGATTTGGCTCTTTGTATGATGCAAAATTCAGCATAATATCTATCTCCTTTTGCTTGTATTAAACTATTAATATGAAATTACTGTAGAGGTCTTAGCCTACTGGTTAAAAATTCTTGTGAACGCGAAACATTGAGGTCTTAGGTTCAACTCATGATACGTATTTGCAAGGATTTTGTATTTTTTATTTTTATTTTTATTTTTATGCTTGTGTTATCAATTCAATGTCTAGTGACTAGTAAGAGCCACTGTATGCTTTCAAGCACATAAAATTATTGTACACAAAATACACCAAAAACTTTTGTAGGATTACATTTCTGAACTCATGTAGGCATATTCATGCTATTAGTTTTCTGGTTTGATCTTTCAAACTGACAAGTTGATTGTTGAATAACAAAGCCGCCATGGCCCATGACCGACGAGATTAATGAAAGATTAAGAAGCCTGAAAAAGACAGCTAATCTACTTTGATTGACTTTGTAACAGTAATTTTTTTAGTTACCTTGTGAATTACAGTTTAATTCATGATTAAAAAGCTCAAATCAACTGTAGTTATACAACTTTTTTTTCCAATGATGTGCCATTCATGCTTGTTTGTTAGACACGGGATTTTATTCATAATAACGGTTTCAACTATTAACTATTGATTATTTCATAATGGTCTCAGCTAGCTTCTGTTCAATGGCTTATATATTGTAAACAATACCTAATGACTAATTTATTTGCTATGAATTGATGAACGAACAGGAATTTTGATGTTGAGCCAAGATGTACAAGCTTGTGAATATGAAGACGTTCGAATAATGTGGGAAATGCTAAAGAAATCAGAAACTAATCCTAATGAAGTCGCTCGTTCTACCACCCCAAAATGCCTCAAGAACAAGCCTCTCCGAAACGCTTTTGCCTGGGCTAGATTAGGCACATGCTTTAGCAGCAAGATTTGATAGAACGTCGATGATGCTGCAGCTATGAATGAACTTTTTTGAACCCTTATTCAGTAGCTTATGCATAGATAAATGCATTCCCTGTAAATGAAACCACTAGCTTGGATGTATATGAAGTTTTCGGCACCCTGATATGCTCGCTATTCGTCGATGAACAAGTCACCCACACTTTCAAGGGTAATTTTCATGTGAAAGTTGAATGAATTGAAACCCCAAGGAGTGGTCGATCAAGACTCTTTTGCAATCGAATGGAATAGCTATAAATGGTGTACATAACATAATGCCTGTAATAAGGTAATAAAGATGTGTGCCAGAGACTACTTGCACTGTAAATAATGCTTCAGCTCAGTTAGTCATAACTCGTCAGACTGGTTATGTGTATTTTTGGTGATGTGTATGTATGGCTTTATGTTACTATGCTGTTAATTGAGGATATATCCAGGAATCGTTTTTTGCAATACTTGTTATCCGCATCCCAAATGATCTCCCTCAAGATGTTTGTGTCTAAGCTAACAGTAAGACATGGGATTATACAGTTAAAAATGGCTATTGGTGGCTTCAAGACTAAAAAAACAACACAAGCATCCCACATGGAAGTATGAAGTTCTGGAGCATCTCCCAGTGTTGGAAGGCCTTCCATGGAGCTCTTCCCATGAAGTCTAATTTGGTCAAAAGGGGAATCATGGTAGAAGATAGATGTGTCTTCTGTCACCAACAAGAAACCACTGAGCATCTCTTGCTATATTGTGATTTGGCCACTAAGATTTGGAACACCGCCAATTTAGGCATCAATATCCCTTCTAACTCTAATTTAAACTTTAGTGGACGGTTTGAAAATTGGATTAAGCATTCCCAAATTTCTCCAATCAATTTATTCATATTATCATCCCTCTATGGGCCATTTGGATTCACATAAATGATGTCATGGAAATCATCAGTTTTGAATTAAGAAGATGGAAAATGGGAATCAAAAGTATGAATACTTACAACAATGCCCTCCATTGTGCTACTCTAAGAGACGATCCTCTCTCATGGACGAAGAATGAGGCACAACTCCCGCTAACAAGGTTCTTGCAGCTTATGGTTGGGTTCAAGGGGATAGATTGTGGATTTTGGTCATGGGAAGCTTTTTGCAAGTTTGAACTTGCAAGCATAAATTTTCACCTTGCTCGAAGGAGTTCGAGCAACGACAAATGTGTGGAACGAGGTTGTGGACTGACAGTATGGAAGTCATCAAATTCCTTCATTATCCATTCCAAGATTCTATGAACTGTCAAAATGTAATTAGGGATTTAGTGTGCTTACTTTCTTCCTATGTGGCAGTTAGAGTTAGAGATAAAGTCAGACAACCAATAAGGCCAACTTCCTTGCTAAGAGAGCTAGACGTACTGAATTTTTATTATGTTTGATCTATTGCCCCCCCCCACCCCCCGCCAAAAAAAAAACACAACACGTGGATTATAATAAGGGGGAGAAAGACTGTTAGAAGGAAAAGAAATGAACTTCACTCACAAATACACCTGGAGGCTAGAGAGAGAAGTCAGGCTAATCACTGACTCACCGTCAACAACTCACCACTGGTCCACTAACCACAGCCTGATATTCAACCACTCATGTTCTGCATGCGGTGTGCGGTTGCAAAGTTCCTATTTGGATTCTTGAGTGACTTTACCCTCTAAAAGGACTAACCACAAGCATTAAGTTAAGATCTTTCCATATGTGCATCCTTAAGGATGATTAAAGAAAGATTATAGTCACAATGATAATACCAAAAAAGTCATGATTTGATAGTTATGTCCTTTATTAGCTAGGGAGTCTCCTGCATAATTTGTTTCTCTGTAAATACTATTGATAGAAAAATGTTCAAATTTGGCGGGATAGGTCAACGCAAGTGTATTGTACTAAGTTATGAATTTCTCAAGTGATTTACCACGGTTTCCCAATTGTATTAATGACTATATTATTGTCTCATTCGATTTGGATATTCTTGATTCGTAATGGGAGGGCATTTATAAATCTGTCTTTGAGAGCTAAAGCTTCTGCAAAAATGGATAGAGTTTGTGTAATGAATTTGTTTTGCTCTATAGTTGACTATTTTGATCTCCGACATTCGTTTTGTAATTAGAGTCATTGAAAAATGGGAATCAAAATTATGAATACTTACAGTGATGCCCTCCTTTGTGCTACTCTGAGAGACGATCCTCTCTCATGGACGAAGAATGGCATAAATGGAGCCAACTATAGAGCAATGGCGGAGATCGAAATAGTCAACTATAGAGCAAAGCAAATTCATGGCATATTTAAAGCCATCAAAGTTTAGTTTAATTTATGGCATATTTAGAACCATAAATAGTCAACTATAGAGCAAAGCAAATTCAACTATAGTTTTTCAAGTATTTCTAATTAAAATTCAACCCACATCATGTTTCGATCACTAATTTATGGCTTGTTTTTAATTTATGGCCAAAAGCCCAATTTTTTTTTTTTTGTAAAACCATGTTCTCTCCGGGTCGGGTTAGTATTGGATTTCTGATTTCATATCGTGTAAAATTGTAAATAGAAGGATAAAACGACGCGTTTGAAACACGATAGTGATTAAAAATTGTTTAAAACCCGACCTTCGAAGTTCCTCTTCTCTCCTCGCATTCAGCTTTCTAGGGTTTTGAGAGAACTAGTGCGCCGCTTCCATTTTTGCAAGGGCTGAATCCGAAGAACTTGAATCGAAGAACAATAATGGGGCACTCCAACATCTGGAATTCTCATCCAAAGAACTATGGTCCAGGATCTCGCGCTTGGTAATCTTTCTCTTCCATCACTCAACAATCGTTCTTTTTTTCCTTTTAATCTGGATTTCTTGTTGATTTTGGGATTGTGTTCGATTTTTACCAGTCGTGTATGCGGCAACCCTCATGCGATCATACGCAAGTATGGTTTAATGTGCTGCAGACAGTGCTTCCGTAGCAATGCCAAGGAAATTGGTTTCATTAAGGTATCTCCTTTCCTCTTCTTAATGTAACTACTACGTTTTATTCACCTGATTTCAGCGTTTTGGTTGTGTTTGTTATTTTGACTCTTATAGCTATGGCTTAGATAAGGCTCGTTTGTAT
The DNA here is from genome assembly GCA_951394345.1 of Salicornia ramosissima. Lineage (NCBI taxonomy): Eukaryota > Viridiplantae > Streptophyta > Magnoliopsida > Caryophyllales > Amaranthaceae > Salicornia > Salicornia ramosissima. The sequence goes on from OX596237.1 coordinate 3,899,202, forward strand.
CTGTGTTTATTATTGATCGAATTTCAGATGAGTTATGTTATGAATTCTAAATTGTAATTTATGATTGGTTAGTTTAATTTATGAATTCTAAACGTTCTGGTTTTACGTGGAAAACCTTTTACATTGAAAAATTCATTTTTTATGAAAAGTTTTTGTTGTTTGGGTGAAATGAAAATTAATTGCTCCAATAGTGAAAGAAAATGTTTCCTTCCGATTTGGATGTAAAAGGTTTTCAATAAGTTAGAAAATGGTTTGTCACCCCAAGTTTTACGTTTTAATATTTTACTGCAAACTAGAAATGTTGTACAACCTACCAATCGGACCTTTGATAAGCTTCGATTGAGATAATATGTTTGAAATTGTATTCCAGTAGTGCCGGGCTGGAGATTTAGTGTTATTTTAATCGTAAGAGGTTTGTCTCTCCTGCACAATTAACTTTGTGCTAGGAGGTGAAGCTTCAAACTTGCCTGAACCTGTTCCCCCTGTTCCTCTTCTGAGAGGATGAACTGATCCTTTTTGTTATGGTAATAATTGATGTCTAGAACAAATGCAATTGCACTTCTTGAAACATGAATGGTTTGTGCCCTGGTTTTAAAGCTTGAAGCTTTTATTTAGGCGGATTAAAAAAATCTCATTTTTAGTAGCTTTGAAGAAAAGAAATACTTTAGGTTTAGGTTTGGTTATTTCAACCAACAATTATGTGTGAATTTCATTATTTGTGTTTTTCTGGTGGTAATACTTGTCACTAGCTAACTGCAAAGTTGCAACTGTATGTCTATATTCTACGTTTATCATAAGATATTTTGAATTGGAGGTACTTGTTCTATCTAAACTAAGAAAATTTGTGTTTGCTTTCCTTGTGCCTTTTATTTTTCATATTTGAAATTTCCTTCCATGATGATGGATTGATGGTGATATTTGGTGGATTGACATGTAATAATATGAACCATTGCCATGACTATGAGGAATTGAGGATAATAAGCAACGCTCATCAGAACCTTTTGGAAAAAGCTTGCCTTCCATATTACGGAGTGCTACAATAGTTTGATTTTTTGTGAATTGTAACCTGTTTGATGTTATTCTATTAAAAGGTTTTATCTCAAATTGTCTAATCTATAATTTTTCTTTTTGGATTTTCAGTACCGTTAAATTGTAGCATGGGAATTGGAGATCAACTACAGAAGCTGGTTTGAAGTCTTCCTAGACTAGTTTATGAATCAAATTTTCTTTTATTGTTACCCTCAAAGGTGAACTATTGTGCCTTTACGGTTTTGAAATGTTAGACCCTGTTTAATGTAGTAGACTTGATTTTGAGATAATATAAATCCCTTTTGTGCTTCGATATGGTTCTTCTTCTCTCCACTGGTTCTTGTCACTATTTTTTTTTACTTGAACGTATGATGGCTTGAGCGATCTTGAATGGAAAGCACAAAGGTTTATACTTAGCTTCCGAATTTGATGGGGTTGACTTCAAAGACTTGTGCTAATGTGAATTTCTTCTTGTGTCATGGTGTGGTTGTGGATGAGTGGTTTTGATTGTGGTTAACTTGTTAATTGTTTTCAAACTCAGTAGTTTGAGTGTAGTTCTACTATGTGAAGTATTTTTTTTCCCCTTTGGCAGGCTCTGTGCTCTTTTTGTTCATTCTTAGTGAGTTGTGACCTATATTTTGATCATTCTAACAACTGATTCCATTGACTATTTTCTTAAATGGTTTTTTTTAAATACTCGTAGATTTGTAAATTGAGTGGGTATGTCATGACTGATGTGCCCTTCATAATTGTGTGTGATACTGGGATATGCATATTGGCTATGTTTTACTCAAAAAGTCTCAAATGAACAAACGAGATTCCTTTTTTTGAATTGAATGATTTTACCCATATAATCGTTTAAGGTTACTTGTTTTTTTTTAAAGAAAACTGCGGGCTTATTGGATGGTATGCCCAAACATGAGATCTCATTGATTTATGTTCCTTAGTTCTAACCACTTGTGCTAAGAGGGTCAACATTTATATTCTCCTCTTAATTTCTCTTTCCTTTTCTCTCATTAACCCATATCACTTTCCACTAATTTTATTACATAGTTTTTGTTTCACAATTCTGTACCTCATTCACTAATTTAACCATTTACCTAATGTCTCTTACTTTTCTCTACTCCAACACCTTTTTTCCCTCCTATTTTTGGTTTAAATTGGGGTCAATAGAAATATGAAAACCTTCCATTTTAATTTATATCCATTTTTTTTGTAACTAGTTGTACCACGGTGCGCGTTGCGCGCCGTGTTCCAACAATATTTACAATATTTTTCTTTCGTTTATTTTCTAGGCCATTAACTATTTAGTAGTATCGGGCAATAAACCAAAAGCTCTATGCAAGGGTTTTAGTGTGAGCCTAAGCATTTAAGGTATATATTTGTATAAAGAAAGAGACTGTGCAGTGTAAAAGAGATTGAAAGCAGTAGGAGATGTTGTCAACATGCAATGCAAAGTAAACCACATGCCACAATAAAGGAAAAGCAGTGCACACATATTTGATTTTATAATACGATAGTTAGTAGCTAAGTACATAATGTTACAACCTAGTTTAGTTTATTTATCATCAACACATAAGTGTTGGTGCTTACAAAAGGCCTCAAAGGCATTACATATCTTACAACTAAGGGACTACTAATAGAACAACATAATATAACCTGTTTTTTCAGATGCAAAGTTTATGACACAGGGAAGATACACAAAAGGATGCTCGCCATACAAACATGGATATAATATATAAATTAGTAAATGCAAGTGCAAGATAGTAATAGCAATTCAAAATATCGTGGAAGGCGAACGTGTTGAGAGTGCAATGCCAAATAAATCAATCGAACGAAACAGATTTAACATTCCATTTCAGGATGTGGCTTGCTGACAATCCGATTGTCGGACCTATTTTTATGTAGATTGTTTTTGCCTGAAGTTCATTCACCTTTTCAATTGCAGCTGCTGACTCATCCTATGAACATAAGTACATTGTAAGAATGAGTCAAAATATAGGTAGATTATTCGGTAGCATAAAAGTAATACAAATAAGAAAAGACAGAGCTATCTTTACTATGTATGCAATGTTTATGGAAGAGTTGCTAATATGCATCTTGTTTGATGGTTATTTTTTTTTCCTTAGAAGTTGGGGAACAATGTAGATAACAATGGTTCTGTTTTTTTTGTTTTTTCCTTAGTACTTTACTGCACGTACATGTTATTTAGTGTGTATTAGTGCAGAAATAATGATGTATGCTAGCATACTGTAATATTTATTAGAACTTACATCATCCTTCAATTTGAGTAGGTCAGCACACTTCATTTGAAACAGTTTTTCTACATCCTCAGTGAAGAGAGTGAACCTGTATGAGCCTGTATCATCAGCTGCGTCGAATGCAAAACTAACCCTGAAGGATTGGAATGTGCAATTGTTAGTATAATTGATTACCATATGACCAAATGTAAGAAAAGCGTGAAAGGGATGCAATATAAGGAAATTTGAATGTAACTAAACACCTTGGAACTGCAGATGAAGTAGTAGACTTGCAAAAAATGCATGTGTAGTGTTGTCTTTGTTCTTCAGCTTTCTTCCCACATTTATCACACCCAATGTAGGGGCGTATGTCAGACAGCTTTGCCGTGGGAACAATAACTTCTACCCAAAAAGTCTCATCCTGCCATGTGGTGTATGCCTGTAGGTAAGCGATTATATAATTTGAAATTAAACAGAAAGGTCATGAACTTGGGTGTAGAAATATATTTAAGTTGCAGGGATCGACCTTCTTGGATTCAATTTCAGCTAAGGTAGTGATTCTTCTTTCCTTTGGTTCAGTCTTAATCTCTATTGCCTTGGATCGGCAATCTATCAATACAGTTTCATTTTCCATGGCCCTAAAGGAGTAAAAGGTCTAATTGTTAATAGGGAACCAAAAGGGTAGGCATTTAAGTGTAATGTTGGTAACATAGTTGCACTAATCAAAGATGGTGTACCAAATTTTCAGCGGTGCAGCCTTTGATGTTCGAGGATTAAGATCAATAGTTGTTGACATGGTGGAGCTTAGTGAGAATCCTGTTTTAAAGAATCAATGCATGCTGTTATAACTGTATTCTTTAAAATATACAATGTGAAGGGATAATTGATAAAGTGGACAATACCTCTATGCACAGTTATGCGCATGGCAGTGAAGCCAAAAGTGAGGAAACCTTCTGCCCATGAGGTCAAGTTGTTTTTCTCAAGAGATGCTAGGTCATCCCACAAAGAAAGGAGAAGTGGTCGGACACAGCTGGATCGATTGTAATTACCGTTTAAGAGTCTGATGTTAGAATAGATGTATAAGTTTATATGTAATCAATTTCAAAGTACGAAAAGCACCTGTCATCAGTGATAAGCACTTCTTGGAGGCGACTTTCTTTGTTATCACCCCGTTGGATACACTTTGGTTCACCAACAAAGATAACTATCCCTAAAATATCTTTAAAAAGTAAATTAAACAATGTATTAGCTTGTGTACATAATACCTTTTTTTTCCAGAAAGTTTGAAGCTTTTAATATACCAATTAAATTATCCTGACTGGAGGTGCGAGGGATCGATTGGATGTTGTAATATTGAGGTTCGAGTTGAGCGGCAGTTGTGTCAATAGGAGTGATTCGAACCTTGTCATTGAAATTCATTTGAAATTCATTAGGCTTGTTCTGGTATTCCTCGGGAACTTGCCTAATGATGGCATTTGAGATTTCATATATACCACCACGCTGCAATGCCTCATCAAAGCTCTCTATGTCTTTCTCAAATAATGTTGCTCTCATCTTGTTTCCCTGTAATTGATAAGAATCCAATGATAAAGGCAACAACTTGTTGTTACATTGGAACTTTGTGTTAACATGTTGGAATACACAACCATTTCTAATTTTAGTAAGTTAAGCAAACTTACATAAGAGTTATCTAACAGTTGTTTAAATGAGGGGCATTTTTTGCTAAATTCAGCAAGATTACTAACCTTTTCATCTTCAAGTATGAGCTTTTGGTAGCGCTTCTTTGAGGGTGATTGAGTGGGTCGTCCTTTTTGTATAATCCTAGTCCTTACTTTGAAATTTTTTGTTTTGTCAGTTAGTTGATCAAGGTATTTGTAAATCTCTTTCATGTTACCTGATAAAAGCAAGATAGAGAACATTAATTATTTACTAAAGAAGGAGTACATTGTGACTAATGTAGAGGTTAACAAGTACACAAAAAGTCAGCAGATTATAAGTTTGAAAAAAAACTTGTGATTACTACGTCAGAATCATGCACTGAAACTGATTTGTAACTGATAGATGTAGATATGTGGCATAGACAATAGAGAGGTGCATACCAAAAGAAGATGAGAATAAGTGATAGGTGAAGTGAGGAATGTATTGGAGAAGAGGAATACCTGTACTCAGCTTGCTTGACATAAATTGGTGTTGGAAGTCTTTGTGCTAAGTGAATGCTGCTGGACCTTCTATTTATAGGGAGATGAAATATCTTTGAATATTGTTTAGCCATGTGTAAAATAGTTATACTGGATTATGTATGACATTATGAATTTTTGGGATATTCTTTTCTTGTCTATATGATTAAAAAGATTGAAGGAGATATGATATGACATATTAAGAAAAAGGAAGCTTCTTGTATTGTTGTATACCATGAATCTCCATGAGATTTGATATCTCAATTACAGTACAAAAAAAAAAAGCAACTGGGATATAAAGTCCATCAGTTTATAAGGGTTTTGCCCTCTAGTCCAACTCCATATCCATTATAACTATTGTATATCTAGAATATACTTGTAGTATAAATGTTAAAACAATCATTAAGAATCTAAAATGAAATCTATGGAGAGCCTTTTTTTTTTTTACTAAATCTCAAAAGTACAATCCAAACCAGATTTTTAGGAAACAATAATGACAACAGATTTGGTGAAAATTAAAGCAAAAATAGTACAAGTAATAAACATTTGCAGATTTGGTAAAACCCCTATGCTTTGTATTCAATAAGCAGTTCAGATTTGGGATTGGTCATCTACCAAATTTTAAGCTGGTTCTTGCTCTTTATGCACTTTAGAGGTCATGAATTCAAGCCCAAACCATTCTTATAAACCAAAAAAAATGTGACTTGAAAGAATAAACTCTTAATCATGAGGGCAGCAAACCTCAGTAAATGCATGTATTCCAAGTTTTTGAATTTCTATATAATTTTGGCATGGCTTCATCATTCTGCCACATTGGCACTACAACGGCCGATTATTTCAAGGTCAATCACGTGGCATAAGTTGATTTAAGAAAAGTGGTTAAGGCATGCTATAAATTTAGTTCCTGTATCTAATTATGACATTGATCACTATGACCTATGCCTTTAGTAAAATAAAGCATGGCTTACTCTGTCCTAAGTATTACATCTTTACAATAACCTTCTTTAGGATCATAATCCTAAGATGGGGTTGATGGAAAAATAACCTTTCTACATAACCTTTCTACATGGGTTTTTGGGTGGGAGTCCACTCCTATTGGTGACTTTTCAAGCCCTACGGGTTTCAACGCTCAAGAGTTCTATAGAGGGATCACTCGTTTCCTTAAATTTGATCGAAACGCCCTAATCAGCTCCATACCTCATCCGGCTCTCCGCTTTGTCGCATTCTTCATAGCTATGCCCATCTTTTGTCGGGCGGAGGCCAACAAGCTTCCTTTAACCACTCTTAAGGCCCTTTGGGCCATGACTCCCGAGGGAAATGATCACCCGCATTGGGGGGCATTGTGGGTTGATGCTTGCCTCGATTTGGTAGACGAGAGCAAGAAGGGAACAATAGCTATGGGAGGTATGGTGACCTTGATATATGAGTATCTTGAGCGCAAGAAGGGGAAGAGTAAGAAGGAAATCGAATACCCTGATGGACGGGTCGGGAGTGACCCTGAGGATTTGCTTACCTATTGGGTTCTGCAAACCCGGAGTTTCATTTACATTTCTGATCAGAGTGATACTCCTCGGTCGTTCGTCTGGCGTTTTGGACCGGGACATGAGGCCTACATGAATTTGCCTCAGCCGCAGCGTACTTCCATCAGGGGATGTACTCAGGCGGCTCATTTTTTCTGCCCCCCCGATCTAGCCTTCAAACAAAACTTGAAAAATGTGTTTGGGGTTGAATTTCCGGATCCTCCACCTACTAACCCGGAGTGGCAGGAGAGTGATAGTGAGGAGGAGTATAATGAGGGAGATGAAGAGGAAAAAGAAGATGATGATGATGATGAAAATGATAATGATGATGATGAAAATGATAATGATGATGATGATGGTGATGTAAACATGGTGAACCGCAGACCTAGGGCACGAGGTGGAATACATATACACGAGCCGAACCCTGCTTCTTCTGATCAGTCGGGGATTAATCTCCTCAATCAGCGGTTCGACTCTTTGCAAGTCGATGTAGGTGCCCTTCGGCACGAGGTACACCGGATGGAGGACGTGATGTACCCCATGTCTTCCATGATTACAGCGATGCACACCATGCATCTTTATGGTACCCCTTATGTTGACCCAACCGCAGATATTGAGCGGGAAAGACAACAAAGGGAGGAGAGGAGGAGGAGGCCTCCGGGATCCACTTTTCCCGGGCGGTCCTCCAATGCTTGACAAGATGGTGAATGTAAACCCACAATGAGGACATTGTGTCACTCAAATGTGGGGGTACGTTCACTTGTATATAATTTTGTTTAAAAAAAAAAAAAAAAAAGAGAAAAAAAAGAAAGAAAAAAGAAAAGAAAGAAAGCTCGATAGGTTGAAAACCCGAAAGGGCAACCTATGTAAAACAAGAGCTAAATGAAAAAAAAAAAAAAAGAAATGAGAAAGCTAGGATGAAAACCCGAAAGGGCTCCTAGGCAAAATGAGAGAACAAGAAAAGAGAGGAGTTCGTTGTTTTTTGGATTGAATACCGGATAATCTCATCTTCCGGAGTACTTTGATAAGAACACTTTTTGTTCTTTCTTTCCCCATTTTTGATTTTTGTAAGTACTATGAACCGTGCTAGAATTTTTGTTTGTATTTTGAATTCATTAAGTTCACTTTTGGTTTATTTTTCCTTCTCATAAATTGTTTTAGCTCAAATCATAATTTTATTGTGTTTTGATTTGGAACAAGTTAATTCGGGATTTTTGTTGGAATTTAGTTGTTTTTGCGAACTTTTGGCTTATAACTCGTTATTACTCTCTTTTGATTTACTCGAGGTCGAGTAAAGACTAAGTGTGGGGGTATTTGATGTGTTCAGTTTGTATTAATCAATTAGCTCATTTTGATGTATAGTTTGTAATAGTTTAGAACGTGTTTTGTGATATTAATTAACTTTAAGCTTAAACGAAAGTTTATGTCTCGAAACTTAATTTAATATTGCATTTCATAATTTAATTGCTTTTTAGGACTTAGTTTATTTTTGTTGTTTCAGGCTCGTGTTTCTTTCCATATTTTGTCTGTATTTGGGAAGACCGAGACTTATTCGGGACTTGGAAAAAAGTGTGATAAAGTCTTGAAGAATGTAGGGCGCCCCCAGCGCCCTGAAGGCGCTGCCAGCGCCTGTATGATCAAGGAAAAATAGAGCAAGTGGCCAAAGAAGAAGGCGCTCCCCGCGCCTACGGGGCGCTGCCCGCGCCCATATCACAGCAGCTTGCCAAAGGGAGGCGCTCCCCGCGCCTATGGGGCGCTCCCCGCGCCCGTCTCACAGTAGCATTTCATCAGGGGAGCGCTCCCCGCGCCTTTGAGGGCGCTGCCAGCGCCCATTCCACAGAACCAATACTTCCAAGGAGGGGCGCGCCCCGCGCTTATGGGGCGCTGCCAGCGCCCATGTTACAGTAGTACTTCCAAGGAGGGGCGCGCCCAGCGCCTTCGAGGGTGCTGCCAGCGCCCATCTGCTCTGTTCTGCACGCGGCTTCATCCACTTGATTTCTAGGTTATATTTTAGTTTAGTATAAATATAAAAGTTGATTCTCATTGTAAAAAAATCTAGTTTTTCATGTTCAAATAGTTCTTTAGCTTAAATTCTCTCTAGTTTCTCCTTAGATTACATAAAAACTATTAAATCTTTAGTTTGTAATTTTGATATTTAATCATGGAATCAATGAAGAATCTTTGTTCATCAATGGAAATGGTAGCTTAAACTTGTTCTTGGGATTGGTTTCAATGATTCCAAAAGGCTCCTTGTGAGGATTCTCTAACTCTAAACTATTTCTTTACTTCAATTATTTACTTGCTCTTATATGAATTGTTATTGATTTTGTTGAATGTTTTAGCTTGATCTTTGTCTTGTTATTATATTTTACAAAATCATTACTAGGGTTTGAACACAATCGATTATTGTGTTCAACCTCGAGTAGCAACTATCTTGTTCATGCTTAAGCGTATTCTTATTGTGAACAATTTAGTAGAGCTTGTTTAAACGTTAATTGTTTATTGCGTATTCTCTAAACAATTGCGTTCTTATTATGTCTCCGTTCTTAAAGCTTTTGTTCACTGCGTGTTCTTTGAACATTAAGGGTTTTAGGCAATTTACGATTTATCTTGTCTAGCTAATTAAGGGGACTACAAGAGTTTACTCTTGTCAATAATTAATTGAGTATTGAAATGGTTTGGTAATTGAGAGTCTAATTCAATTAGTCGAGTCAGAGTCGTTGTAACCGAATCCTAAGATTCTTTAAAACTAGAATTTTACCGCAATCAATTAGTTGTTAGTTTATTTTATCACTAAAATCTCCAATTTCCCCCCCTTGTTACCAATATCACTAAGGAATTAGTGATTCTCCCCTTTAATAATCCAAATACATATTAACACAATTAAATCAACATAAATCCGTTCTCTGTGGATACGAACCTTACTTGCCCTTTACACTAGTTGTAATTGGAGAGTAGGAGAAATTTACTTTTGATAAGTCTTTTATTTTTAACGACATAAAAGGCTTACCAATCATTCATGTCATCGTCTTCGTTAAGCATGGTCATTATTGTCATCTGTGATCACCCATCATCAACGTTATCGTCACCATACTTAATTGAGGCCATCATAATTCATTAACGTTATTCATGTTGGCCAACATCATGATCAATACCGATTCACCTTGCATCATCCACCGTGTTTTTGGCCGTCGTTGTTGATATCATCCATCATCACTCGGATTGATCGATTGATAATCTATGCCATTTACACACCATCGTGTCATTATTTCTATTGTAGCCATACCTATATATTATATTGTTGTTTTAGTGATGATGACAAGTTTACCACGATAAATTCCATCCTCTTAACCCTGAGATTCTATATATATATATATATATATATATATACATATATATATTTATTATTTTTAAAAATTGTAGCCATCCTACTCCTCATAAATCGAGATGGTTCATCGAGATATGCTTTGATTTCTATATATTATATTCATATCAGACTTTTATTACCATCCTTGCTATTCTCATCATTCAAGATGGGCATCGTTTCGATCCCAACATTCTGGTCCAGATATTCTAAGCCATCTAAACCGAAATGTCAAAACCTGATATGGATTTTTGATTTGATTGATTGTTTTGGAATTTTGTTCGATCATCCAAGACAAATTGGTTGCTTCCTACTTTTGGCCTTGATCGACCAATTCTAACCGTATGCCAGTTTCCGACCATTTGATCGTTTTTACACCACTAAGAGTTAAGTCTATAGTCTAGAGGAGTAGCTTGAGTATGTGACGGAGGTTCATAGTTCTGGGTTCGTAGTCGAATCAGGAGATGGACTTTGCTCCTATCTTGACCTTCCGAGCGACGAGGAGGATCTCGAGGTCTATAGTGGTGTGTCGAAAAATGCTGGAGCATGTTCAGGACTTCGACGAACGCTTTTCGATCGTACAGGCAAGACGAGCTGAGTGGCTGAGGCATCAAGTCGCAAGGATCGATTGAACTTTAGTGAAAGCCGAAGTTCCGTCAGATTCCGTCTGACTTTTCGTGTTGAGCCCGGACTATTGATGGTGGACAGTCCCCCTTTGCTTGAATTTCGGGACGAAATTCTTTTAAGGAGGGGAGATTGTAACGCCCCAGATTTTGGGCTAGTTTCGTGTTTTAATTTCTTGTAATTATTTTTATTGCGGTGCATGGTCTAAATTTATTTTAGACTATTTTTAATGCTTGAGTGTAACCATTATTATTTAATGGTTTATTATTTCTTAGTTTTATTTCATTTTAATTAATTAGAATTTTATTATTTAATTTTCTAATTAATTAATTAGTTTGGGCCGAGTGCGAAATTAATCATGATTAGTCATGAATTATTGCAAATGGCCCAATTTAACTTGGAAGCCCATTCTTCTTAGCCATAACCGGCCCATATGATTAGGTGGCCTAATTGTGCCACTTACCTTGCATTCACACCTTAGCTAACTTCTATAAATAGAAGTATTAGTAAGGCATGATGATCCTTTTGTTCATTTTGCTCATCTCTTGCCATCTCTTTTAAAAGGCAAACACTCCCTCCAATTGCTCTTGTCTCACGCCATTTTGGGATTGATGAACACCAAAATTGTTCATCATCTTTTCTAAACCCATACTTAAAGATCCTTCATCCATTAATCTTTAAGTATTAAAACATATTTTAAACCCCAACAATTTCATTCAAGATCACTAGTTCGGGGTGGTTTTGGGTTCGTGTTCGTGCTTCAAGTGGCGGTGCTTTTGCGTAGTGATGGTGGTCGTGTGTGCAGAGGGGACAGCCGTACAGTGGGCCGTGCAAGGTGCAGCAGTGGGCCGTGCAGGTTCAGCAGTGAAGCCGTGCAGTTCGTGGCCGTGTAGGTGCTGGTGGGCAGTCGTGTTTTGTGCCGTGTCGTGCGTGTTTGGATGACCGTGCAAGACTCGTTCCGGGCAGCAAGTTCTTGGTACGTTTTTGGGGTTAATCGTGATTAAGGTAACATACTTTCTCAACCTTTTTGGTATACTATGTCTATAGTATGAATTAAATGCATGTTTGGGTTGATTGTTGATGAATATCCATGATTTCATGTATGATTTCTAAATCTGATTTTTTATATGTTTGTATGGTGTTTTGATGATGCTTTTTCATGATATTATGATTGATTATATGTTGTTTTATGATCATGAATATTATGTTAAGGTTTGATGAATTTTGGATGAGTAAAAGTTGGATTTTCGATTGATTGATGATGATTATGCGTGTAGTTTAGTTGAGTTTGGATGTGTTCTTGATTGAGTTCTTGAATCTTGATTGAGTTTTTGATTGAAGATCTTGAATCTTGAATGAGTTCTTTATGAGTTCTTTGAGTTCTTTATGAGTTCTTGGTGGGTCTTTACGAGTTCTTGGTTGAATCTTGAAAGTTAAAGAAAGTGGTTTAAATGATAAAGAAAGTTAAAGAAAGTGTCTAATATAATTAAAGAATGATTATTGAATGTTGGATTATGATTGGTTAGACTCAAGATTAAGGCTAGAGGCAGTTCTTGAGAATAACTTCGATGATTTAACTAGTTAATTTCGAGAATCAAGGCTAGAGGCAATTCTTGAACTTAATTTAGTTATGTTGAGATAATTAAATGAATAATATGATTAAGATGATTAAAAGATTTAATTAATTAATTAGCTTGATTTCATTTTTAGACGCCTGATACTTTGAGTAAGATTCATTGTATTTGGGTTAAGACGTTGCCCCTATTCCATCCGCGGTATTGGGATAGTTGGAGTCATACTATGTGATCTTTGTGGATTTCCAGTAAGATTGGTTTCACGGGACATGGATTTCCAGTAAGATTGGTTTCATGGGGTTTGGGAGTAAGATTCTCAAATCCGAGCATAGTAGAAAGTTCGGATGCGTAAGATGCGTCCGTACGAGCACAGTCCGGTCTAGAATATGAATGATTGCGCCAAAGATAGTTGATTAAGTTGGTTTGGGTCGAGTTCACGTTTTGGGTTGTTCTCGTACTTTGGTTATTGATGTTGGTTATTTGATTTATGCTATGTGCATGTGTATTCCCATTAGGGTGAGTCAGTTATGTTACTCGCCACTGATGGTGGACTGTTGCATATTTTTCAGGTATTTCTGATGATGATACTCTTGCTTAGCTTTGGGTTGGGCGAGCGACGTTGTTATTGCTGTTATCTGTTGTATTTACTGTTTTCTGTTGTATTAGATAGTGATGGAGTTATATAGACTTTATACGTTATTGTTGGACTCTTTTACGTTGTTTTAAGACTCTGACACGTAGTTGGAGTTTACTCGTATTTTAGCATTTCTATTTTGACTTTTGGGACTAGTATGTACAAACTTGTGGGTACTTGTACGTTTTTGGTTATTAATAATATTTTCGAGGAATTAGTTTAATTTCCTAAGTTTTGAGTTGTAGTTTCTAACTATTCGACTCGTCGGTTTCTTCCGCGCCGGTTTAAGCGAGTCGGGTCGTAACAAAAACAAGCATAATACTGCAAGTAAAGAGGACATCTAAAAAATTGGAGGTGTCAATGTCTCAAAAGGCATGGTAGCTTAGTAAAGGTGTAGAACATGCATGGCAAAGCCTTAAGAGTATGAGAATCTAAGATCTTTTTTTCATAAAAAAATATCAATTCAAAGAAGCACAGGTATATGAAATATATATTTGATTGTTAAAACCAAGGTGGTTGCAAAAAGAAGGAAAAAAGGGTAAAACTAACAGTTTATGCAGCAAAACATTCAATTAATAGCATTCACATTGTCAAGTGAAAGCAATACACAGAGGTAATAAATTGTTTTTTTTATCAAAGATCTATCACAACCTTTTATAAATAAATGTGTTACTATAAGCTACAACCACCATAAATAACCATACGTCCATACTGCATTATATGTTTTGTAGTACAGAATAAATAACCAGCCTTAGAAAGAAAGCACTGAACAGAAACTTACATGAAGCAAAGGGTTTGTTGTATACACCAATGTCATGCAAGAAGAGTCTACAATGGAAATAATGTGCAAGAAAACATATACTTAAATAGAACTGTCTGGAAGTTTAGAATGAAAAGGTACAGAGCTTTTTTTTATAAAAAAAAAAATGTAAGTTTTACCCTTCAGTCCATTGCACATTGATATGCTGCCTTTCTTGTCTTTTCTCAGTCATTCTCATTCTAGAACCTGCAAGATCAGCCCTTAAAATTAGCAAAAAGTCATTCCAGATTTACAAACACAACCTTGTTCCTCCTAAGAACTAAAAAGGTATAAAGCAACAAGCTAAGATGGTACTTTTAAGAAAAAAATAAAAAAGATGTAAAGGAGATTTAATTCCTAATCTAATAAAAAAAAAGGCATGATTATCATGAGAAGAGAACATACACAATCAGATTTAATCATACTTTTTACTTGAATTCATGACATTAGCTACCACAAGTCCAAAACCAGCATAAATTAGCATTAGACAATGGATTTATTATGAGATATGATGAGGATATCTCAAACCAGAAAGTATTTTAAAATGTACAACAAGTATTTTACAAGGGCTTTACCCTCCGGTCCAAAGCATTCCCCATACACTCATTCACTTAATTTACACACCCATAATAAATGTAATATGCAAAGCAAATCTCTAAAGATTGGAGGTGTAGTAAATGAAATGTGTATTCCTAAAAACTTGGGAAAATATGTATCCAATCAAAATAAATGGAATAGATGACTGTAACTGATTTTGTGATGAATTCAGAGAGCATATATTCTGGTAAATTTCTACAACATCCACCCAAAAAAATCACACAGCAATAAAATGGAGGAAAATTGAAAGAAATGCAGGAAAATCAAAAACCAAAATATATCAAAGGAAAAAAATGAGACCGGATTGGCTTTAATGGCAATTCAAGAAAAAATATATCACACCAAAATGAAATAGATGCAAATAGAAGAAAAAATCAAAGGAAAAAAAATGAGACGCTAATGGCAATTCAAGAAACAGCTAGAGTGCAAAATATATCACACCATAGAAGCCATCAAATATTCAAATAGATGAAATACAACCAAAATTGAAACATTTATTCAAATAATGGTTTCCATAATTAAAACAAACAAAAGTTTTCCACACATTAAAAAACAATTGCAGTAAATGTAGAAATGAATTAACTCTCATATATAAAATACCCCGGTTTTGGAAGATTTCAGCAAATCGATCTACAACATCCACCCAAAAAAATCACACACCAATAAAATGGAGGAAAATTGAAAGAAATGCAGGAAAAATCAAAAACCAAAATATATCAAAGTGAAATTTAAATTAATTGCCCAATGTAGTGAACTAAGAAAGATTGAGCTTCTTGTGATATATAACTATCTGTATATAATTAGATATGTGATAATCGTAAATTAATCAACTATATAATGAAGAAGAAAGATATGGTATCTGACCCAATAGGAGTGCAAAATTTATCACACCATAGAAGCCATCAAAACAAACAAAAATTTTCCACACATTAAAAAAGAATTGCAGTAAATGGAGAAATGAATTAACCCATCATCTACCTTTCATCAATCATCTCCATCTCTCTCCTCTGCTAAGCAAAAGCTGGAAATGAAGGGCACTTGATTCAACCATGTATTCCCAAAATTCATTCCCACTTGAATCAGAAACAAAAGAATAGCCGAGAAGGGAAAAAAAAAAACAGAGCAATTGGATTCTTGCATGCATGGCCTCCTAACAATATCAATGAATAACTGAACATGTTAAGTAACTAAGAATCTTCTGCCTTCTCCATTTTGAACCCCCTTGCAGCTTCTTTGACCTTTCTTTTCACTACATAGTATTTTCAGCTTGCTCCCAGAAAAGCAAGTTCAATATCTCCATTTCTAAATTAAAGAAAAGAGAGAATACATGAAAATATGAAATAGATGCAAATTGATTGTTGGGTTGTTGAAGGAAATCGACATTAAAGAAGAATATAGAGGAAGGAGGAGGATTGTTAGAACTTGGAAAGGTAGATGATGGAAGAGGTGGGAAGAAGAAAGGCAAGCTGATGTAGGCATATACGGTGGGAAAAATAATGAGAGCTGTAAACACGTGGACAACAGCTGGCAAGGGGATTTACTGTTCATTATGAACAGTAGAGCAAACTCTCATTTTTTAAAGGGTTCAAGATATGAGAAACTTCTATAGAAAATGAAAAGAAAGATAAACTTGAGATTGAATTATCAAAGAGAAGTAATATTCAGTCGAAATATACAGAAGAATTAAGAAAAGCAGAGAGAAGAAGAAGAGAAGAGAAGAGGAATATTTATAAACCTTAGCAACAACACTTACATAATAAAAGAAGAAAAGAAAGAAATAAAAGAAAAGAAAAGAAAAATAAAATGACTGCTAATATACATCTTAAACCCCCCCTTCAAGCTTGGCATAGGAGTGAAGACCAAGCTTGGAAACAATACAATGATGCTGCTAAATAGGAAGAGACTTAGTGAGGATGTCAGCAAGTTGTTGAGAGTTAGAAACATGAACTGTGTCAAGAAAGCCTTCTTCAACTTGTTCACGTATGTAATGAACATCACTTTTCACATGTTTAGTCTTCTCATGAAACTTTGGGTTATGAGCCAAATGCTCTGCAGAAACGTTGTCACAATACAAGGTGATGGGTAAAGCAACATTAACTTGCAAATCTTGCAACAGACCTTGAATCCAGACCACTTCACTAGCTGTGAAAGACATACTTCTGTACTCAGCTTCTGCTGAGCTCTTGCTTACAGTAGCCTGCTTCTTTGTCTTCCATGAAATAAGATTAGAGCCTAAGAAGATGGCATAAGCACTAAGGGATCTGCTAGTAAATTGACAGCTACTCCAATCAGAATCTGAGTAAGCACAAAGAGCAGTATCTGAGTTGGAAGTATAAAAAATGCCATGATCTAATGTGCCTTTAAGATACTTAAGCACATGTAGAGCAGCACGTAAGTGAGGCACTCTAGGACTATGAAGAAATTGACTTAAATGCTGAGTGGAATAAGAAATATCAGGCCTAGTTATACTAAGATACAAAAGCTTACCAATAAGTCTTCTAAAGACATCAGGTTGATCAATTAAATCACCATCATGAAGATTAAGCTTTAAACCAGTTGGAAGAGGAGTACTTACAGAGGTGCAATCAACCATATGAGAATCAATGAGAATGTCATTAATGTACTTTCTTTGAGAAAGAAACACTCCATCACCTGTTTTGGTTACTTCAACTCCCAAGAAAAAATTAAGAGGACCAAGATCCTTTATAGTAAAGGCTTTATCAAGAGAATTTTTGACAGAATTAATTTGTGAAATAGAAGTTTCAGTAATTAAAATATCATCAACATAAATTAACATAACAAGAAACTCACCATCCTTATACCTGGTAAACATAGAATAATCCATTTTAGATTGAGAAAAATTCAAACTCAAAAGAAAAGATTTTAACTCTTTAATTTGTTCCATTGCCGTGAGGCTTGTTTAAGACCATATAAAGCCTTTTTGAGCTTGCAAACCTGACCATCTTTGGCTTTATTATACCCATCAGGAGGGAACATATAAACATCCTCATCCAAATGCCCATGTAAGAACGCATTATTAACATCTAATTGAAATAAATCCCATTTCTTTATAGTGGCCAAAGCAACAATTATTCTAAAAGTAGCTAACTGAGCAACAGGAGAAAAAGTTTCAAAAAAACCTTCACCCTCTATTTGTTGATACCCAGTGGCAACTAACCTAGCTTTATATCTGTCAATAGAACCATTAGGATTAAGTTTAGTTTTATAAACCTATTTGGATCCAATAGCTTTTTTATCCCTGGGCAAATCTGTTAATTCCCATGTATCATTAAGATCTAAAGCTTCTAATTCTTTATTCATAGCATCCTTCCAATGATCAAACTTTTGAGCTTGTTTAAAGTTTCTAGGGTCAGTAATTAAAGAAGACTCAACAATAAAAGAATAAGATTGAGAATCAGAAACATCACTAGTGCTCTTATGAGGAACATAAGTACATTGATAATCTTGGAGCTTAGATGGTAATTTAACAGCTCTTTTAGTATTAAGAAAGGTGTTTTCATTATTACTCTGATCAATATCAGCCTGTATAGTAGGAATATTTGACTCTGAGTGAGTTGAAATATCAAGAACAGTGGGGAAATTAGTAGTATTATCCTGACCTGTTAGCATATGATTAGTATTTTGATTATTAGGAGAATTATTTAAGGTAATATTAGGCTCAGTATTATGAGAAGAATTTTCAGAAGTAAAAGAAATAGATTCAGATTGCATATTCTGACTATTATTGAAATTAGGAGCAGAATTATTAATGCTTGTGAAAGGCAAAACATCAGTGTTATTTTCTTCACCAAATTGCACCAGATGCATATTTTGAGAAACAGAACAATCTTTATTATCTTTATAAGGAAACACTTTTTCATAAAAAACTACATCCCTAGAAACAAAAGTAGTATGAGAATCAAGATCATACAATTTGTAGGCCTTTAATCCTAAAGGATATCCCAAAAAAATACATCTTCTTCCCCTAGCATCAAATTTATCCTTCTTTGGTTGCATATTATAGGCAAAGCATAAGCATCCAAAAACTCTAAGATTATCATATATAGGAGATTTATCAAATAAAATTTCATAAGGAGATTTCCAATCAAGAATTTTAACAGGAAGTTTATTTATAATAAAAGTAGCAGTAAGAATGCAATCACCCCAGAATTTCTTAGGAATATTAGCTTGAAATCTAAGAGCCCTAGACATATCTAAAAGATGCCTATGTTTTCTTTCAACCCTACTATTTTGTTGAGGAACCCCAGGAACACTTTTTTGATGTAATATGCCTTTAGTGCTAAAAAAGATGAGAACATTGTCTATTTACTAATTCTGTTCCATGATCAGATCTAACTACCTTAACCTTTTTATTAAATTGAGTTTGAACCATGGCCAAGAAGTCAGTAACCACCTTTGTAACTTGGACTTTATGTTGTAACAAAACAGTCCAAACAGCCCTACTATGGTCATCAACAAGAGTTAAGAAGTACCTTGCTCCATTCATGGCTTGAACTCTATAGGGACCCCATAAATCAATATGAACCAAATCAAAACATTCAGCAGCTCTACTAGTACTTTTTATAAAAGGCAACTTATGAAATTTAGCATTAGCACAAACACTACAATTGTATTCAGTTAAACCTTTGCAATTACAAACACTTATATGTTGCATTTTTGACAAGGATAAATGTCCTAATCTTGAATGAAAAAGATCTAAGTCCTTAGTACTATGTCTGCTATCATTAACACTAGTAGCAGTCTTATTAGGTAACACAGAGTTACACATTACACTAGTTTTATTGAAACTAGAAGTCCTACAGTTACCTTTCTTAACATGTAAGCAATACAATCCCCTGTTCTTCTTAGCTACAGCAATGATCTTGTCATTAGAAGGGTCCTGAAAATGACAATGATTTCTTGAGAAAACTATTTTAATCTTAGATTGAGCAATTAATTGCCCAACAGACATCAAATTATGCTTAACTTCCTCAACAAACTTCACATTTGAAAGAATTAAACTATCATTTACATACACACTTCCTATTGTATCCACCATAGCATAACTACCATCTGGAAATCCAACTTTAATAGGTTTGGTTAATATTCTAATATTAAATAAATGATTCTTATCACAAACCATATGATCAGAAGCTCCAGAATCAATAATCCAAACAATTTTATCATTGAATTTAGAAGCAATACAATTTAAAGAAAAGGAAAGATTACCTGCATAGCTTACAAATCATTAGAGTCTTCCTTGTGAGAGGCAGATTTGTCTTTCATCACCTTTATTACCTGTTTGCAGACAGAATTCAGCATCTTTGGGTCAAGATTGTCATCACTATCTTCACTCTTGTCATCCAAGGGAGTATCACCATTAGCAGTAGCATTAGCAGCCATCTTAGAACCATTTTTAGTCTTCTTTAAAGTTGTGTACCAATCAGGGTAGCCATTCAACTTAAAGCACTGCTCCATTAAATGTCCCTTCATCTTGCAATGAGAACACAACCTCTCCATTTTTTCTTGCTTCCAATCCTTTTTATCACTTCTTGGTTGTTTTCCCATGTAATTCTTACTTGTTTTGTGTGAAACCATTGCACTGCTATCAGAAGTACTATCTTGATCAACACACACTTCCTTTTGTTTTTCAATTTTTTGAGTGATTGCAAATACCTTATTTAATTCAGGTATATGATCCATAGATAACACATTTGTAACAGTGTTATCATAGACTTCATTCAGACCAAGTAAGAACTGCATCGTTTTTTCATCATCTTCAATTGCTGCAATTTTCTTCAAGAATCCGCAGGTACAATTCTTTAGGGCTCCACAAGTGCAGGTGGGAAAATTGCGTAAATTCTTCAATTCGTCCCGTAATCTCTTTATTTTCCCATAATATGACATCAAGGACATATTTTCTTGCTTTAAATTCTGCAAACCTTTCTTCAATTGAAAAATGAGAGGACCATTAGCTTGCCCAAATCTTTCATTTAATTCTTCCCACAACTCTAAAGAACTTTCGACATGTTCAAAGTTTTCAGCTAGATCCGGTTTCATGGAACTTAAAATCCAACTTGACACCAAATGATCTGCTCTCTTCCACCTTATGTAATCTTGATCGCCTTCATCAGGTTCCTTCAAGTCTCCAGTAATAAAGCCCATTTTGTTCTTGGCATTCAACGAGCGTTTAATTGCCCTTCTCCATCTAAAGTAATTGAATCTATTGAACAAAACAACAAGAGAAGCATTTGGATTATCTGAATTTGTAACATATAAAGGATCTTGATTTTGTTTTGAAGTAACATCTGATTCAACTGAATCTGTAGTGGCTGAAGCCATTAAAATGAAATTAAGAGAAAAAAAACCTAAATCTTAAAGAGATTAGGCTCTGATACCATATAGAGAATGAAAAGAAAGATAAACTTGAGATTGAATTATCAAAGAGAAGTAATATTCAGTCAAAATATACAGAAGAATTAAGAAAAGCAGAGAGAAGAAGAAGAGAAGAGAAGAGGAATATTTATAAACCTCAGCAACAACACTTACATAATAAAAGAAGAAATAAAAGAAATAAAAGAAATAAAAGAAAATAAAATAAAAATAAAATGACAGCTAATATATACAGCTTAAAACTTCTAACATTGGTGGGAAGCTTCCTTTTTTTTCCCATTTTTTCTCAAATGGAAACATATTTTTCTACTAATGTTGATGCTCTAAGAATACTTCTCGAAAAATAATGTACATTTATTACAGCTTGAGGTTACTTATGTAATTGAATGTGAATTACTTTTATAAACAAAGTGTGGCTAATGTGGCTGATCACACATAAGATTTGTTAATTTTGAAGAGATATTAATGGGATGTTGGTAAGCTTTGTTTTTTTTTTTTTTTTTTTGTAGCATTCCTAATATTTTAATAATTC
Organism: Salicornia ramosissima; assembly: GCA_951394345.1. Classification (NCBI taxonomy): domain Eukaryota; kingdom Viridiplantae; phylum Streptophyta; class Magnoliopsida; order Caryophyllales; family Amaranthaceae; genus Salicornia; species Salicornia ramosissima. Next base: position 3,920,685 of record OX596237.1, read on the forward strand.
ATTTTGTTTTAATCCCCATAAAAAATATATTCTCATTCTCAAGCTAAATTTTATTCATAATTTTCATTACTATCTATTACTCCCTACGTATTGGTTTAATTGCAACAAATGAGATATCGCAGTTTTCTAGAGATTTTTTTTTCTTAAAATAAGGTTAGAAGAATGTTGAAGAGTAAAATATGAGAGAGAAAAATGATGTGTAAAGTACTTTTGGAAAATGTGTAAGATTTAGGAGGATACAATGTTTATTTTAAGTTTTTAAGTTAAGGTCTTTTTGTCATTTTAGATCTAAAATTTTACAAAATTTAGAAAGATATCAATTGTTGCAGTTATTGTGTTATTATTGTTATAGCCTTATTTAAAAATATTGCAGATAAACCGATACGAATGAAGTGTTATTTATTACCATTAGGAAAAGTGGTATTGGATGAATGAATATTTTTGAAAAAAATTAGATAATTTTGACGTAAACAAGCATTGCTATTGGAATGAATATTGATCTTACAACCAAATTTACCTATAAATTCTTTTTCAATACCAACATTTATGATCGGTTACAAAACGAGTCGTTAAGGTTTATTATTATATTTTTGATTCCAAGCTTGAGGAAGCAAAATACAATCTTTTTATGAAGTTAAGATACACATGAACTTAATAATGCTTAATAGACGACACTTTCATCATATTTTTATTTATTTATTTTCCTAAAAGTCAACTTTGTAATGCTTATTGTCAAAAAACAATCTTAATTATAATTATAGGGTGTGTTCTGTTCAACTTATATCAGATTAAACTAGATCAGATTATATCTCATCTCACCAATTCTCATAAGTTTTCAGATCAGATTAGAAAATTTCAGACGAAGATAACGTAGTACGCACCCATAAGGCCATAATATCATTAACCATCTTATTTTTTCCATAATTAGAAACAACTACCCTATAAAAAAAAGTTAGTTCTATTTAAACATCCACCTATAGTTCACTTTTTGTTAGATATCACCGCATGAGAAGAGATTTTGTTTAAAAGTATAATTTAGTTCGCAATTTATTAAAATTTTGCGTATTCTATTTGTTTGTAACTTTGTATAAGTGAAACCAAAATTTTAAACTCATAATTTGAAAGCGACAAATATTCTTAAAATGTGAGACTTTAAACGATTTTTGTAGGCAAAATCTAGATCTAGTGGTCAAATCTAACAAAAAGTGAAGGGTATTGTTAAACGTAGTCCCAAATTACTTACTAAAGCCTCCCTTTTCACAATTCTACCCCTGGCTACATGTGCGTTTGTTGGACTGAAAAAAAATCCCGACATAGAACAGTGGTCTGATTCAAAGACTAGTAACTTTTTACACATAGTTCCTTTTTAGGTGATTCAACTTGGAGAAGATTTCTTATTCCGAGAGTTTCGATTTGTTATGTTATATGTCTAATTTCACTGAGAAATGGAGGAGATATGAATATTTCAAAACCAAATGCGTAGTCAGAAAAGCATGAAGCATGGTCCATGTGCCCCTGCCTAGGTCCATGCACATTTCAAAATTATGAAAACTAGAGATGGTCATTTACAAATTAGTTGGATTATAATACGGGGTCTAGGTAATGAGTAATGAAAGAAGCGCATTAGTTTTGGATCCAGAATGGTGGAAGTAGCTGATTAATGAAGAGAATGAATTTGTCTCTTCCTAAGAGAATTAAATTAAGGAAATATAATCTAACTTGTAAAAGATAAATAAAAAAAAAAAAAAAAACGAGCATGTTTTCAAATTTGTTTTAGACAACCGACTGTTTTGGATAAGTGGAGTACTAAAAGAATGTAAGAGTATGTATTCAATTTGATAAGCCACTCTCACTCTCTCATGCTGTGTTGAATGTTGTTTTCTCCACTATCAATTGCCTCAACTCTTTGAAGAGTTGCAGTGGTTTGTCTTCTTCGTGTTTTAGCTTCTTTCTCACACATTATGATAAGCACTACCATTAGTCTGAGGATCGAACATTAGCGCCATACCAGTTCGAGATTTCTGTGAGTGAAGCCATGTGTTAGGACCCAATAACTTTAGCGGAAAAAAAGCACTCCAATGGTTATACCAATCACGGCAACATTGATGCCTTCAGTCACAAGTTTGAATGTTTTTATCTCTATCCTGAGAGTCTCATAAGCTCCACCGTGTTTGTAATAAGTATTATATTCTATTTTGTGAGGTGCCTTGGTTCATTTGGTTCCAAGTGCTCCCGTGATTCTTAAGGTAATGTGATTGACACCCACCTCGTGATCCCTAAGGTGTTTTGGTTTATGTGATTTTGTTTTTGTTATTTATTCTCAACCATTCATTTTACTAGCTGTAATTTTAAAAAAAAAAAACATTATCATTCTTAATTCCAATAATAATATACTCCCTCCGTCCCTTAAAGATTGCCCCATATTGACTTTTGCTACTGTTCATTAGGTAACTTTGACTCTCTATAATTTTATACATGTAAGGAAAAATATAGTCAACTGAGATCTCGTTTGATTCGGCTCAATGTGTACTTTTTTAATATGTAATGCTTATAATTTTTTATTATACATATCTCAAGATATTTTCATTTAAAGATGTGTCTCAAGAGATGAGAAAAAGTAAATGGAGCAATCTTTTAGGGACAGAGGGAGTACTCGTTATCTACATTTTACACATTTCTTACAAAGTGCAATTAACATTCTAATTCCAATAATAATTTATCTATAAATTTAATATTTTTTAGTTCATATACAAAAGTCACGAAAAAACAGTGAGCAAGAGTACGGACAAATGTATTGAAGTTGGCGCCAATTCCGTACTCGGTACATCGTCACGTGATAACGGCATGTCATATAATCCTATATATATATATAGCAGCAACCTTCCAAATTTCCAGATTTGAATTCATCGTAATCTTCTTTCTTCCTTCCAATCTTCCATTCCTTTACTTCAATCTCTTCTCATCTATGATCCATCTCTCACTAAACAAACGATAACCCAGAAACACAAAATTCCACGCAAGAAGATGGCATTTTTTTTCTCATCAATTTTTTTCACAGAAAACAAAGTTCATCTGTCAAGTTCTTACGCGGCGATCACACTCTCCCTGCACTCGCCACGTTATCAAACCCTTTCACACATGGCACCCTGCATGGCCACCGCTGTTCCGCACTACCCATTTGATCACTTATAAAAACCCCTGCCTGTTTCATGGCTAAATTCATCCACCAAATTAGTGCACACTAACTGTTCGATAAAAAGCCTAGCTTAAAAAAAAAAACAGTAAAAGCAAAAGATGGAGTTGTTCAAAGGGAAGTTATCCTTAGTTGTATTGGTGTTTTCTTTGCTGGTGTTATGCGCAAGTCTCTCTGTAGCAAAGGAAGATCCTGAGCTGAGACAATGCAAGCACCAGTGCAGGCACCAGAGGCAGTTTGACACTGGACAGAGGCAAGAGTGTGAGCGTGCTTGTGAGGATTACATAAGAGAGAAAGAAAGGAGAGAAGAAGGGAGGGAGGGAACTACATGGCGACATGACCGCCCCGAAAGGGAGTTCAAGGAGTGCAGGGAGAGGTGCCAGGAGGTAGGAGAAGGAAGGAGGAGTCAGCAGGTGTGTGAGAGTGCGTGTGAGCAGAGAAGAATTGAGCAGCAGAGAGAGGAAAGGAGAAGGGATGAGATGGTAGAGAGGAGGGAGAAGAGGGGTGAAGAGGAAGAAGAAGAAGAATGGGGAGGAGAAAGAGGAAAACCCTATGTTTTTGAGGAGCAGCATTTTAGTACAAAGTTTAAGGCTGAAGAAGGAAAAGTTAAGGTTCTTGAAGAATTCACTAAAAGGTCTAAGCTTTTTAAGGGGATTGAGAATTATAGGGTTATGATCTTTGAGTCCAATCCACAGACTTTTGTTGTCCCTAATCACTGGGATGCTGATGTTCTTTTCTATGTTGCCCAAGGTATATACTGTGTTTTTCTTACTGTTATGTAATCTGTTTAGTTTATTCTATATGAAGTGTCTGTTCTTTTGCATTCTCTTCAATTTATTCGTTCTTTTGCATTCTCTTCAATTTATTCGACCTGACCTGATTGAAGCGTATTTGATTATAACCCATTTGACCTGATTAAATAATTAATACTTATCGATACTTATTTGCCTAAATCACTCAGCTCAGACAGTACTGAGTACTGGCACTGTCAGTGTCAAACTTGAGTGCAGCCGTGCAGGAAATTACAGTGTATTTGACACTTGTACTTGAAGATAAAAATGAAGGATTTTCTTACCCTTGTTTTCAACTCTGGTGATTGGTTGCAGGAAAAGGAACAGTGAGTCTTGTTTACAGTAACAGGAGAGACAGTTTCAATATTGAAAGTGGGCATGTGATGGTGATACCTGCTGGTGTAACTGCATACTTGATCAACAGAGGCAACAATGAAAAACTGATCATTGTTCAGCTTGTTAATCCTGTTTCCACTCCTGGAAAGTTTGAGGTGATTAATTACTCTTTTTAAAAAATTCCCTTTTATTTAAAAGTTCACTTTATATTTTCATATGAAAATAGCTTAGATTCTAATAAATTGAGTATGTCTCTGTTTGTGGAGTTCAGCAATTCTTTGGATCAGGAGGGGGAGACCCTGAATCGTTTTTCAGTGCTTTTAGCAATGACTTACTTGAAGCTGCTTTCAAGGTAAAATTTCATGTTAGGAATTCTTATTTTTAATAATCTATTTTTGAAGTATAGGACACGGGTGTCGGTCACGAAAATTTTATAAAATTATGAATGTTTTTGGTTCAAAATGAAGTGTCCATGTGTGGATCGTTCCAATTTCAAGGGTAAAAGTGTTTGACATAGTACTTGAGGTAAAATAAAGAGTGCCATTAATAATAATTCTAATAAGAGGCATGGAAAATTAATTTTTATGTGCTGATCTGATAACAGACATCAGGAGATAAGCTGAAGAAGGTATTCTCACAGCAAAGAGAGGGAGCTATAGTAAGGGCATCTGAAGAGCAAATCAGGTCTTTGACCCATCGAAAAAGTGGCCAGTGGCCCTTTGGAGGAAAGGGCTCAAGGGAGTCAGGCCCATTTCAACTCTTAAGGCAGCAACCCAAACAATCTAATGAGTTTGGGACACTCTTTGAAGTGGACTCTGATGACTACAGACCACTCAGGGACCTCAATGTTGCTGTCTCTTTCGGTAACATCACGCAGGTCTGTCAAAAAATTATCTTTTGCATATTATCCAATTCATGTTTGAATTATAGATGCTATGTTACATTTTTACATAGTTGCTTGAGGTATGAGGATTGAGCCTCAGTGTGATTGGAATTGAGCACTTTTCCCACTACTGCGGTGTGAATTAAATGCTACTGTGGTTAGTTCCTGATATAGGAGCTAGTAGTGAGTTGATCGACTCAACTTGTTTGCTTTTTAGTCGAGTTCGAATTGGATCAATCTCAAATGAGTCGAGTTTTGATCGAGTTACTTTCGTGTAGCTTGCAATTTTTCTGGTCTTGGTAGCATATGAAAGATAGGCATTATATTACTTTTTAACTTTTAACAAGTTTTCTGAGTAGAGTATTGACTTTCTCTACTCAAGTCATTAACCTTTCGAGTTTGAGATATATTGAGCCTGAGTATTAGACCAAGCCAGGCTTGAATAATTCGCGAGTTGTTTCATCTCATAAATACCCTTAGATAGAGTCTAATTCACCTTACCATGGTTTAACTGTTCAGAGAATATAATGTTCAACCTATGATGTTTTAATAACTTAACAGGGATCCATGCACACTCCATTTTACAACTCAAGGGCAACAAAAATAGCAGTGGTGCTAAATGGTGAAGGCTACTTTGAGATGGCATGCCCTCATGTTTCGAAATCTGGCCGCAGCCACCAGCAGCACCACCAACAGCACCACGGCAGTGAGAGAAGCAGGCGTGGCGAAGAGAGCACAACCCCAGTCCATTATGAGAAGATCAGTTCAGAGTTGAGACGAGGAACAGTGTTTGTAGTCCCTCCTGGCCATCCCTTCATTACTGTGGCATCTGAAGATGACAACTTAGAGATTGTCTGCTTTGAGATCAATGCAGAGAACAACCGCAAAGTCCCACTTGCAGGTATAAACCAAAATAATATGTTGCTTTATGAAATTATGCTGAATTGTGAGTTATTTGCATGTTAGCATTTGATAATTTTAGCTAGTAAACTCTTAAGGAGGATTACATTACTGTGAAGGACTGAAGGTGATGAAGATAACATTTCATGAAATTATGCTGAATTGTGAGTTATTTGCATGTTAGCATTTGATAATTTTAGCTAGTAAACTCTTTAAGGAGGATTACATTACTGTCAAGGACTGAAGGTGATGAAGATAACATTTCACTTACTGAAACAATAAATTTTTTGAAAAAAACGGGGTCTCAAGTCAACTGTGAGCACCTTTATTTATGTTGTAGACACTCTCATTCTCAAAGGTAATCATAAATCCTCTAATTCAAACAATAGTCAAAGTATTATCGAGGGTTGAAGGAAGTATCTGAATATCTGTAATGAAGTACTCAAACGTACAATTCTTTATTCTTAACATAATCATAAATGCTTTGACTTGAACATTAGGAAAATGCTAGATACTGTCTTTAAAGTTTTATATAAGAGGCTAAAAGCAATGTTACAAGGTACGAAATTCGATTCGAAATGTGGAACGGAAACGGGAACGGGGAACGCTACCTCGAGTGAATTCGGAATGTTGAGTCTTTTTTTACTTAATTTTTTCAAACTATTCAGAAGCTACAAAATTAAAAATAAAATGCAAGTTAATAAAATTATAAAATTATGATAATAATCTTCATTAAAAAAAAGGTAAAAAAGTAAAAAAAAAAATATATTATAAAATAATACTTACTTCCTTTACTATAAATGCAAAGGGTTAAAAAAAATATTATAAAATAAAGATAAATTTTAAAATTAAAAAAAGCTATCACCAACACACCAACTACTTCATTAATATAAAAGTGTAATCTACTTCCTCCAATCATCTTCCTTTCTTCTTTTATCATTCTTATCTCTTTATCTTCTAGTAATCTAATTCCTCCAATCATCTTCCTTTCTTCTTTTTCTTTTAATCTGTTCATCATGCATCTTTCACCTTCTTTCTTTATCTTCTACTAATCTACTTCCTCCAATCTTCTTCCTTTCTTCCTTTTTCTTTGAATCTGTTCATCATCTTTCACCTTCTTTCTTTATGATACGATCAAAGCTGCTCTTGAAGTCAGTCAACAGCTTCCCCTTAGGTATTCGACACCTTTCAAGCTCCTCTATTGATTTCATGTTGCGCAGCCTTAAATCACAAATCAAAGTATTTGATTCACAAATACCCATGGCGACGGCCGACCGACGAGACTCATCACTGACAGTTTGTTCCGTGATTCGGGACGAACGAACCGGGTCGTAGTTCGGGCCACTGTACCGCGTTCCTTGTATCATTGGCTAAAAGTGAAAAATATTAACAATAGACCAACAGTATAACGATACCTGATTTTGGCCTAGGTTGTATAGAACTTTATCATCTATAAAATTAGGTGAGGTAGTTTGAGAATGGTTTTGAAAGTTAAGTTATTTTGGGACAATTTTGTCTCGTTAAGGTAGTTTCTCGCAAAGTTCCTAAAAATTGTAGTAGTTTGGGACAAAAAAAAACCATAATATTATGATTATTATCACCTGTAACATCACAATTTCGAAACGAAACAGTGTTACATAGTGTTCCCTAAATTTATTATAAATTGCTAATCGGAGAAGGAGAGTTACGGTCAATTTTAGACTATTTTGGCCGATTTTGGTTGAAGTGCAAAATTATAAACAGTGTGATGCACCATTGGGAAACCCATCCCTTGAACCGCGGGTGCATTTGTGTGGGTTTTGATTGATATTTGATGTTAATGTTTCCATGCATTGGGGGGCACAGGGCAAAGGAGCATATACAAGAACTTGGAGAAGGAGGCGAAGGAGTTGGCGTTTGGAGCGTCAGCAGAAGAAGTTGATGAGGTGCTTGAGAGCCAGGAGGAGGAGTTCTTCTTTAGAGGCCCACGCCAGCAGGAGCGTCGCCGAGGTTATTCAATCATCTGATTGTGGTTCTGAGTTTTGGCAACTCTTTATGGTTTTGTACTACTCTGTAGATAACTAGAAGCACCGTAACCTTCACTTTCTGGTAACTGTTTGTTTACGGTCTTTTTGGTGTATTCTGTAGTACGTTTTTGTTGTAAATATCTTCAGTGTAACACTCAAGTTGAGCAACTTTGTTACTCACTACAGTACATAAATAATTCTGTACTCGTATAAATACTCCGTAATAAAAAAAGTACTACCAGTGTTTTTATTCTGTGATGAGAAACTGAATTCTTCACTTTTTTTTTGTTTTTGGTTCTTTTAGCTTGGTTTGATATAAGATCATACTCCTAATAATGCAGTTTACTCATTAGCCGCATTTTTGCCTTCATTTTAATGGCAAAAGTAGACAATAAAGCCCTGTTCTTTAGGACTGGACTGAACTGATCTGATTAGGTGGAGTATTATTTTGTGAGAGTATAAAACTAAAATAAAACTGAACTGATCTGATGTGTAAAAAAATAGCTCTTTAAAGGTTTTGCGGGTCATTTTAACCCATATAGGGCCCGTTTTGAGGTCGGAATTTATAAAAAATGACCCGATCCGATTAGCCCCGATTCACGTTTCCGATGCCTCGATTTGTGCTGATCAATCTACGTAAAAAATAGCCTGTTCATGATTGTACGGATCATTTTAACCCGATTTGCGTTCCCTGTTCATCTCGATTTTTGCGCATCGATAAACGTGTGAAAAAAATAGCTCATTCAAGGTTTTACGGGCCATATAAATCCTTATGGGAACCGATTCGAGTGTGGAATTTACAAAAAACAACCTGATTAACCCTGATTCAGGTTCCGGGTTGCCTCGTTTTGTGCGCATCGTTTAACTTGTCAGAAAAAATAATCCATTTAGGTTTTACGGTTATTTTAACCCTTAGGGATCGAATTTGAGATCAAAGTTTGCAAAAAACGACCAGATTATCCCGATTTGCGTTATCATCTCGACTCGATTTGCGCACAATGATAAAAGGGAATTGAAAAAAAAAATAATGTGGACCCCACCACCATTTTACCAGTTTTAAGAGGTTAATTAACCAGTTGGAACATTGGTGGAAGATAAGGGGCAAACTTCGAAATATTCTTGGATTACACAAAGTTCGAAATAATCATAGAAAATGGCCCAAACTTCAGAATATTATTTGTAATTTTTCCTTATATTTATTTTTGATGTACTCGTATATTAGAAGAGAACAGAAATTATTGGAAGAGAACAGAAATTAAGATGTACTTGTATATTTTTTGACGTTTATGATTTCGGTTTGCTTTGGGTCAATCCTAAGAGCATTGTTAACAATGAACCAAAAAAAAGTTTGCTCATGGACAAACCTTTTTTTGCTCTTATCAACAAACTCTAAATGGTTTGTTTGCAAACCATATTCCAAAAGTTTGAAAAACCAAAGTGGTTTGCAAACTTGATAACCAAATAAAAAAAAAAAATTAATGTAAGAAGCAATCAGCAGCTGACACGCAGAGGAGATAGGGAAGGAGAGAGGGGAGGAGAGAGAAAAGGAAGAGCGAGAAAATTTGAACTAATTACTCCTTTCTAATTAAAATAATTTATTATGTATATTTTAAAAAAATAATTACACCAAAATTCATATTTTTAAATTTTCTACAATTTGACACCCATATTGATATAATATTATATCAATATAATTGATAATATTATGTTGTCATGCATTATTATGCATAATATGATAGTAGAAGAAAGAGATTGTTATCAAAATTACACTGATACATCAGAGTTTGAATCGTCTCGACCACCTGGGCATCATCAAGCTGATGACGGAGATTTTCAATACTCCACATATCGAATTGTGGATATAAACTTATATTTACGGCATAAGGCTCAATTGAAGATAAACAAACTCATTTGTCTCTTAAAAAATCTAGTGGAACATATTTGGAATAAGTTTGGAGGAAGTTCCAATAAATAGGATGAGAATCGTTTTTTTTTTTCGTGCACATGAACACTAGTTTCGTATTAATGTATAGTTTGGTTTGTTTAATTAGTGTGTGTTTGGAAATTGCAATTGTTAATATGTATTTGTATTTTAAATTGTTAATTTGTATTTTAAATAATTAGCAAATTTGTATTTTAACTTGTTAATTAAAGTAGGAGAGAGAAAAGGATAAACTTTTTTGTGTGGTTTGTTGTTAAGAGGTGAATTGTAAATGGTTTGATTTGAGCGATGTGGATGGAAGAGGAATGGAGAGAGAAAACTTTTTGTTGGTTTGGTAATAATGATGCCCTAAAGATTGAAGCAAACTCACCATCATCCCGTGAACAAAACACAGAAACTTCAGCAAGTTAACACAGAGAGAGAGAGAAGCTGTAATTTTACACCGTCATTGAAGTGCTGTCAAAGCTTCAAACAAATTCGTTCGCTATCTCAGGTATTCGATTATCCTTCCTAATTATTCTCAAGTGGATTCCAAATTTCTTGTATTTTCCCTTTCATTGCGACTAATTCCAAATTATTAGCCCTAGGGTTTATCCTTGTTACTATTCCCAATCAAAAACCTAAAATTCTGTTGAGATTTCGATTTACTTGAAAGTTCAATGGGAAAGAACGAATTTCTAACCCCTAAAGCTATCGCAAACCGAATCAAATCGAAAGGTCTCCAGAAACTTCGATGGTATTGTCAGATGTGTCAAAAGCAATGCCGAGACGAGAACGGATTCAAGTGCCATTGTATGAGCGAATCTCACCAGAGGCAAATGCTTATTTTTGGGGAAAATTCGGATCGCATCCTCGATGGATTTTCGGAAGAATTTGAAAGTACGTTTCTTGAGCATATGAAAAGGAGCCATAGATTTAGTAGGATTGCTGCAACTGTTGTTTACAATGAGTATATAGCTGATAGACATCATGTTCATATGAATTCCACCAAGTGGTTAAGCTTGACCGAGTTTGTCAAGCATTTGGGTAGGACAGGAAAGTGTAAGGTAGAGGAGACTCCCAAGGGGTGGTTCATTACTTACATAGATAGGGATTCTGAGACCCTTTTTAAGGATAGGATGAAGAAGAAGCGAATGAAGGCGGAATTGGCAGAGGACGAGAAGAAGGAGAGGGAGATTATGCAGCAAATTGAACGGGCTGAACAGCTGGTGCCTTTGTCAGAGAATTGGCAGATGAGTGAGGAGAGGGCAGAAGAGAAGGAAATGGCGGGTGGAAAAGTAGCGTTTGCGGTTGGTGGTGGGTTGTCGAAAGGTGGGGGATCAGGGAATGGGAAGGAGAAAGAAGGGTCAAGGGTCATTTTTGAGGATGTTGGGGAGGGTCCGAAACAGAAGAGAGCCAAGTATGGTGATGGTGGTCCAGTTGGTAAGTCGAATCTTGAGGAGTTAATGAGAGAGGATGAGAAGGTTAAAGAACGGGTTAATAGAAAGGATTATTGGTTGTGTGAGGGGATAATTGTCAAGATTATGAGCAAGAAATTGGCTGAAAAAGGTTACTATAAGAAGAAGGGTGTTGTGAAGAAAGTTATAGACAAATATGTGGGAGAAATTGAGATGCTTGACACTAAACATTTGCTTAGAGTGGATCAGGCAGAGCTCGAGACAGTGATTCCACAAATTGGAGGTCTAGTTAGGGTAGTTAACGGGGCTTATCGAGGATCAAAGGCTAGGTTGCTCGCCATTGACACTTATAAGTTTTGTGCCAAGGTCCAGATAGAGAAAGGTGCTTATGATGGAAGAGTTCTTCAAGCAGTGGAATATGAAGATCTTTGCAAACTTGCTTAATTTGCTTAGTGACTGGTATATTGTGCCAAATATTACTATTGGTATTTAATCCGCTTTTTATTTACTAATGGTCATGTTTAGACAATTGTGCCCTTTTTTTATTTTCATTTCTATTTTTATGGTCTCTCTAACCCAAAGGAAAAAATCATGTTGAGCTGAGAGCTGGAGACGGTTGAGATAGGGTGGTGGGAGAGCTTAATTCTAGAATGAGAGCAAATTTGTCAAAATAGCTACTTTCTGGAGCTCGCTTCTTAGCTTCATGTTACCTATACGCTTGACAAAATTTATATACCAATGAGAAATTTATGGTACTTTTTCTACATTCTGTTTATGTAATGATTGTAATCTGTTGACATATTGAGCTAAGCTTTAATGTTAATGTATAATAATTTTGATCTGGGCATTTTCCATCAGTTCAAAATTATTTATCTATAAAAAGTATTTTTTCCCTTATATCTAGCATTAAGTATTGTAATACTGATTTTTTTCTTTTCTTATTTTCTTACATATCTATTAGATCATTATACATTTACATATTATTACTTTACAATATTCCATCAAAGCAAACATAAATTCATGCATTTAAACATTAAAAAATAACCAACTTGAAATATATGAAAATACCTCTGAATATTATTAGCTAAGCCGTGCATTAGCACGGCCAAACTTGCATCTATATGTTATTTTAGAGTTTCTCTTGATGAGAAACCTCTAAATCTAAATACTCCCACCTTATTTAATCCCTCCAACAAAACCGTCACACACCTATCCCTACATTGAAGCTGAGCTTTTGAGGTAAGATTTTTTTCGTTGAATAATGAAAATCAATGATAAAATAGGGTTTGGTTTCGTGTTGTTGTTGATGTAATATAGTCACTTGGGGTTCTTCCAAGGTGGATTATTGAATATAATTACGGAAGTTTATGCTGAGTAATTTATTAATAGAGTTTTAAGGAAGGAGACATCCTAATGGAATTTTGTTGCTAATGTGTTGTAGACTTTTGTTTATAGTAACTCAGATTTTTTTTAGTATCAGGCTATGGAAATGGATGAATTCTTCCTAGGCCCAGGGCAGCCGCTGTTGGGAGATTGATTCAAAAGGTAGTTACCTATTATTTAGAGTAGTAGTTAGTGGGGATTATATTTACTAAGTGAAAGTAGTTTATGTTAAAGTGTTTTTAGTAGGATTTTATTAGTTTTTAGTGTAAGTGGTCATAGGATTAGTGGTAGTACTAGTAGTTAGACGTGGTAATAACTTTTACTTTGCTTAGTTTTAGGTCGGCTTGTTATTATCTATTATATATATCTTCGTTTGGTATTATTGTAAGTTGTCGTAGTAAGCAATATTAATTATCATTTAGCTTGGTTTTCATCTTTATACTTTCGTTTATTTTTGGTTTCTTTTATACTTATTTTCACACTAACAGCCGCCCCTCGTGCCCTGGCTTAGGGAAGGGCATTGCAAATTCAGCTAATACAATGCCAGAGTATGTTCTTTCTTTTTCATCCATCTGCATTTAATTTTTGCTAAAATATTATCTAATAGGAAGTGCAGAGCATGGAATTAAGAATTTCTCTATTCTGAGTTCTTTTCTAGGAGTTATGGTCATGTGAGAATTAAAGGGGGGTTTCACATATGTAGGTATAACTTAATAAGTTTTAGGTATTCTTCAGCTACCAGAAGCTTTGATTTGAAAGTCATATAGAGAATTTTAGATTATGAGATTATCATTATCCAAGGTTTTCAAATTGTTCATAGTGGTTTTGATTGAGAAATTTATTTTCCCTCAAAATATATATGTGAGACTGTGAGAGATTGAAGTCAGTGAAGATTGGTTTGCTAATATATGGACTTATACTAAACCGATTGATTTTTCTTAAGTATTTAATGTTATTATGAGTTTTGTAATTATTTAAATTATTTGTTTTGGTTTTAATGAACGTTTGTATTTGGGTAATTTGAAATATGATCTAGCTTGACTAGCTAATGAATTTTTCAGATTCGATTTAGCTTGCACTGAATGTCAAATGCATAGTTTCTGATGGTAGTCGATTTAATCATGGAAGTCTTATGATAGTGTTGAAGTTATATTCTTGTATTAAAGACTTGAGATGTTAAAGGTTTACACTTTAAGCAAATAAATGCAAATGAGGTTTTATTTGCAATAGTGAAGGATAGATTAAAGCACTAGTACTTCTATAAAGGAAATTTAGGGTTTATGATAGATGCATTATGTTTATAATCAAGTTTTTTGATAGAATTCTTGTTTAGGTTGTGGGATTTCATTTATATTCAATTTTGAATTATGAAATTATCGAAGGGATTTTTGAGTTTGAATTGGAAAATGCTGTGGGGGGTTAAGTTAATTTGTCGGGATCAGGTTGATAGGGTAAAACACTTAAACTTCCTCCTTGTTTCTACTATTTCTTAAAGTAAGATGTGCATTTAAATGTGTTTGTTTTAATGATTGTGAAAACATTTTCTGTTGTTGTAGGGTGAAATGACGAGAATAAGAAATTAGGAAAGGGTCTAGGAAGAATTGGTACTCTTCTGATGAGTGCATGGTTTTAAATCTCGGTTTCGGTCACGATCGCGGTAACGGTTGCGGAAGCACATTCGCGGGCAATGAGGATGGTCCGCGGCCGTTGCGGCCTAATATATCGGTAAGCTCAAAAAGCTTTACAATGCGGTCGTGATGCGTTGATGCGGCCTTGATTTAAAACCATGGATGAGTGTCCAGCTTCATCTTCAGCGGAGCATGGAAGTGTTAGTGACTTGGAAGGTGATGGAAAGAGGCTCAAGATCCATAAGAAAAAGAGTAAGTGTAGGGGTTATGCCCATGATAATTCTATGAAGAAATTGAAGAGACAAAAATAGGAGTATTCTAGGAAGATGATTTGTCTGAGTCTAAGAGTGAAGAGGATGATCGAAGAGGAAGAAGGAAAGCAAAGAGTAAGGGTAAAGAGAAAGGCCGAAAGTATGATGACTTAGATGTGTCTGGTGTGTTATTATGCTACCTTAGATGCTTATTCGTTGAGATTATTAGTTTTCATTTCTAATTACTGAAAATTAGTTAGCTGATGTTTCTTTGTTTGGTTTGAAAGTAGATGGTGTTTGTTATGATGTTTCTAATTTAGTAAATTAGTTAGCTTATGTTTACTTATTTTAGGAGTGGGTAGGAGTACTTTAGTCTTTTTGTTGTTATGCTTAGTAAATAAATCATGACTTAGGAGTCCTATAAATAGGAGTTAGAAGTCTTTAGTTGTTTAGGGAGAAATTAAGTCAGTGGTTAGTCATTTGTAGGAGAGCCTCTTACCTCTCGGAAGTAAGAGAATTCATCCAAATAGATTGTATTGCTGCAGTTTTCAGGTAATAAAACAAGAATTCTTCAGGAATCCTTCAGTCACAAATCGGATTCACAACAGTGAAAAAAAAAAACAAGCGGAAGTGCCCAACTAGTTTATGAGGAGCTGACAGTGGATTCTCGAAGTGAAGAGGTAAGCAGACTAAACCAAGGTCTGGAATTTTCTAATGAGTCGTAATCGACGAATATAGAATATAACAATGGTACTTGCTACTTTAACATGTTTTGATGATGAAGGGTGTTATCATTGATATGAAGTTAGCAATTGGCATATTGTTTGTCTGCAGAGCTTTGGTTGTTTTGGTTTCAAGCAACTAGTGTTTTGTAATTTTACCTGTAACGACAAAGTTTTCTTTGAATTTTTGATTGGGAAATTACCATTAATAAGGCAATCAGTGAATCCTGCAGTTAGATAGGAGTATATACAATTTATCAATATTCAAGTTGCATATATGAATTGTTTTTTCTAACAGACCTGTTTTGATATGTGAAGTACATGATTAGAATTTGAGATAACTAACATACGGGGAATTATTGAATGTTTTTTCAAGAGTGAATCTTTGGTGCAGTTCTTTTTTAAAATTGTATGCACTGTTTAAATGAGCTGAAAGACACTCTGAGACATAGTAGATTGCTGTACACAAGTTTATTTTGAATTGGTCGCCGAAATCTTTCCTCTTGGAACCGTGTATAGTGTCTAGCTACCCAATGAGAAATTTATGGTACTTTTTCTACATTAACATTAATCTAATCTGTTGACGTTATATGTGCAAAAGGATTGTGAAACCTATCTAATAGTTCAAGTTAGCTAAGTTTTATTGTTTATGAGCTGGGTATTTCTATCAGCTGAAACCTACCTAATAGTTCAAGGCAATCTTTGCTGGCTTACCCTAGTTTTTAATGTTGTTTTTCTTTTCCCTCTTTTATTGGCATTTTTTTCCATACGCCATGCTATGCCACTGTGTTTGATGCTATCAGTCTACTTCTGAATGGTCTAGTTTAATTGAGCTTTGGTATCGCTATACATACTATGCCACTGCTGGTTCTTTACAGATTTGTTGCATTCACTAATTTTTATTATGAACTTGGATACCTGAGGTTCTCCCACTTAATAAAAGTGTACACATTTCTGCAAATATTCTTTTATTCTATAGGATACAGAACGTGAATATCTGAGGATGTATCTGTTTGCCATCCTGAAATGAAAGTGCCTAATGTTCATGAATCATTCATTATCTTGGGGGAGAAGAAAAGGTCAAAATATGAGAAGCGAGGATGATGCCCTGATCTCAAATGCAGTTTCTAGCTTGAACCAATTTTCTAATGATGGAAAATTTATGAGTGAATTTATGAACCAGCACAAAAAGGCTGAATGGCTATAGCAGTGCAATATCTGATATTGTTTTGGAGGCCGAATCTGATTCAGTGACAGAGAAATCTTGTGAGGAGAATTAGCCTATGAGGCTATGAGTGCTAATCAACTTGCCGCAAAAGCTATGCAGCTAAGACTGAAAGGAAAGCACGAGGAAGCTGACAAACTCTTGGTTAGGTTTTTTTTTTTATGCTGCTTTGTTTGTTGCTATTTCTTTATACCCCTCCCAATGAAGATATAAAGACAGCTCGAAAAGTCCTAATGCTTAAAACAAGAAAACTCATTTAGGTGAAAGGTAAAATATTGTAAACAAACCTACTAAACATAGTAACTTCATGAAGCTTCATACTTGACTACACAGGTCTCCACTTGTAAGGAAACAGTACTAGATGTAGTAATTTCATCAAGCTTCATACTTGACCATGCAGACCTCTCTTCTTTGGAGGTGTACCCATGTATTCATGTAACTCTCAGCTCTCCACACCTTGCTTCGATTCCTAAAAAGTTGAAACTCTTCATTGAAAATAGCCAAAACCCTAGACCTTTTCACTTAACGCTAATGTCAACAGTCCTGTGAATTTTTTAATCTCACTTCAATCCCAGGCTCCACATCACCCAACGTCGTGTAATATAGCTTTTGTTTTTTATGACCAAAAAGGTTGTTCCAGGCCCTGCCCAGTGACTATTCCATTATTAGCCATGGTCCTATGGTCATGGTAAACAATGATTTCATTGATTTGGGTGTTTGGCAAGATTCTACTATCATGGTGTGATATGTGAGTAGCTGTATTATACAGTTGGATAGTCTGAATCTCAAGATGTTGATTCACTGAGGTTGATGAACAGTTGTGTACCTTTCTCTTATTTAGCTCAGTATTTTTCTTTGCAATAAATCCACTAATTATGACTGTCAAGCCTGGAGCAAAATTTTGGGCGACCTTAGTAAATTTGACTTAAAGTTGCTACGAACTCAAGAATTCTATATAAAATGAGCAGAATAGAGATTTATTTTATGTTTTACCTGGATTTTCTTAAAAGTGTTTGTCAACTGATCCAGCCTCCAGGATACATTATATGAAGATGATATATATACACTTAAATTATATTGGTTAGTTCTTTTGAAAGAAGGAATAAATATTTATTATTACTTCTAAGCTTTGGATAATTTTGAGTTTGGTGGAAAGCT
The DNA here is from genome assembly GCA_951394345.1 of Salicornia ramosissima. NCBI lineage: Eukaryota > Viridiplantae > Streptophyta > Magnoliopsida > Caryophyllales > Amaranthaceae > Salicornia > Salicornia ramosissima. The sequence continues at coordinate 3,938,500 of OX596237.1, forward strand.
GGAAATATAGGTGGACAAATATGCAAAATTAGCTGTCAGACTACTTGATTCAAGGTTTATCACTTGTCGTTTGATAAACTTCTTTGTATATATTGGTGAACAGATCATGGTAAGAAGGTGTCAATGCGTCGTAGCATAATGTTTCTGAAATCTGTACTGTACAATGATTAATGTGTTGCTGTTTCCTCTCTTCCAGTTTCCCTCTCTGATAACTCCCCTCCACCTCTCTCGGTAAAAAATAATCAGTTATATAAAAACAAAAATAAAATTAACAAACATTAGCAGATATTTAGAATTTATCCTGTGTAGGAAGGTAGAGTTTGGCTTAATATCTTTGCTTTCCAACTGGAGTTGTTTTCTTTTGTTTTACCAGAGAGAAGCTGAAAACAATAAATTGGATCACAGTGCAGGGGTGAGACTAGTAAAATTAAAAAATAATGTCATTTCAAGCAGGCACCATACTTTGTTGCTCCTCCTTTCTCTCATCTCTTCTCTTGCTTATTTGAATTGCATAGTTTTATTTGTAATTTGTGTGGACATTGTTTATTTATCTTTCAGACATGGAATGCAAGAAAAAAAAGGCTACAGCAGATGGGAAAAGAAGATGATAGTGATAGGCATTTGGCTCAAAATATAATGAAGAATAAGCAATATAGTGTTCTTACTCAAGTTTATGATGAATATGAATTTGATGGAACACCTACCAAAAAGAGTAAGAGAAAAGGTGAAGACCTAGAGCAGATCACACACATGGCAGGCCTGATGTGACGAAGAGCGTTTTTACTCAGCAGGAGCGATGTGTCTTCTGTTTTGAGAACCAAACAGAGCTAAACACCTCGTTCTAGCTATACCAAATTTCACATATCTGATGCTGCCTCAATTCCAGCCAGTTGCCCCTGGCCATTGTTGCATATTAACACTGGAGGTACTATCTTTTTCTTTGTAATTTGATTCTTCTTCATGATGTATAGTTTCATATGTTACACCAATATATTTTTCTTACATTTATATTTCTAAATAGCCAGCATAAAAGAATTTTATAGGATGTGTTGTCCGAACCATTTAACTATTTGTGTTTTTTGATCTTCATAATTCTAACTATCCAAACTTGCTTATTTCAACAGCATGAACTGGCCACAAGAATGGTAGATGATAATGGTTGGGAAGAAATTTGCAACTTCAAAAAGTGTTTCATTAAGATGTTTACAAAGCAAGACAAAGAAGTGATCTTTTTGGAAACAGTGCTTTGGTTGGCACAGCAGCACCGTGCATTCCTTTACCCCAACACCTTGTGAAAGAAGCTGCTCTTTATTTCAAGAAGGTCAGCTTTCTTCTGAGTGTTTATGCTCAAGTAAACTTTTAGAGTCTTAGAACTCAAAATGTTGGCAATCAAGTAAACTTTTAGAGTATGCAAGAATAGGCGTCTTGATAAACGTCCTTTCTCTCTGAGTCTGTTTATCTGTTATGAGCTAAATTTGATATGATCTTAAGAGAACAACAGATTTGAAGATTAGATTGAATTGATGAACTGGATATTGAAAGAAACTAACAAATAACGATAGAGTTCAAGTATTTGAGTGACTTGACACCCTCCAAAGAAAATAACAAACTAAAACAATACTTTGTTTTCCAGTTGATCTTATCTCTCCCTACTCGACAGTCGACACTCGACACACTCCAAAGAAAAGTGACGAATAATGATAGATATGCCTTTGCTTACATCTTTCCCCCCTCCCCCAAAAAACCCGTTGTATTTTATTGCCTTGCTAGTGTAGTCCTGCTGAAGATAATGACCTTGAATTGTTTTGGGATAGTTGTACTTCTGCTGCATACTGATTTATGCTCAGTGGTCATTGTGTCACCTTTTGTTTCTTTTCTCTAATATCTATACCAAATCATCATTACACAAACCTCTTATTTGACAAGCCTTTTACCAATAATAGACAGTTACTTCAAGGTTTATGTGTGGGACCCAACACTATTTTTAATTTAATTTTAAAACTCTACTAGCCTCTTAGTTCGTTTTTCCTAACTCAGTAACTCACCCATTACAAAGCACTGACTATATTCAAACCTTTTGTATCTACAAACTTCCAACTCACTTTCCTAACAATAATAAGCACAAACAAATTTGATGACAAACCACTTATTGTGAATACTTGTTTCCCTCAAACTGCTTCCATCCATCCTTTATAAAGGTACATATTTGATAGAATATGATACTCCGTAGATAATTTCATCACATGCAAAGTTAAGTTCGTGTTCAGTATGTTTCCCCCTCCAAAGTGTTTTTCTTAGTACTGTTGTGCAGCGGCTTGTATGGTAATTAGAAGGGCCTATTTGTTTGATGCATGAATACTTCAATTGGATAGCCGTACCCATGTCGGATACCGATACGATACCGATACTTCACGGATACTTGATACTTCACTCTGTTTATTATTATTTTTTAAAAAAATACTTTACCTTATTTTAGCCATTATTTTTGTCTTTCGATTATTCTTTTAAAAGGTTTTTATCATTTTACTTGATTATTTGTGTTTTTACAAATATAATTCCTAATTTACATTGAAGATTTTCATAAAATTTCATATTTTTACATATTTTATGTATTATTTTTTTATTCGTACCTGTATTCCTAATTTTAAAAGTGACGTATTCCGTACCCATTTCGTACCCGTTTTCGAATCCGTACTCGTATCCATGCAACCTAGATGAAGACAACTTTGTAAAATCAAGGATAGTTGAATGTTGGCCAGAGTGACATCATATTCTAGGTGCAAAGACCAAAATGTCATTGTTCTAGGTGCAAAATAACAGGCGTTGAATACTTCTTTAGCATGAACTTTGCAAACCGATTTGCACCTCTTTCTTTTTTTTTCTCTTTTTTTTGAGGAAAATTTGATTCGTTTTCTAAACGAAGGAATGCTTTTTCCCCTTTTGTAGGCAATGGATGAGGCCGAAAGCGAGTGGAGTCAACACAATGCAAAGAAATTGATTTACACACTGCAAAGAATATGTACATGTGATTGATGATGAAACAGAGTTCAGAAGCAGTTTCGGTCTCAATGTCGTTGGGGGCATGCTGCCTACAAGACCAAGATGAGAATATGTATCGTTCTTGTAAGTACAAGTCAACTGAAATTCAGAAGGAAACTGTTGCTCCATTTGCAAGAGCTTGGGAATCCTTTGATTGGACAACAACTCGACTAACTTGAAGAATAAAATTCAGCATTGTTTTACTTGCATGGTATAGGATTCTATTATACTAGGAGAGTCATACCATATTCTTTTACCCTTCGGGGTTGTACTCTCATACCCTTTTCATATATTGGATATATCAATACTCGTTGTTTGTGGGTTGTTTACCTCATTTGACGGTTTTTCCCACGTTATATTGTGTGTTTCTATTCTACTTTTCTTGTCCATCTTTTATCCATTTTCTCAATTTATTTATTTTGCTTCCGCTCGCGCTCTAATTTTCCCACGTTAGCTTGGACTCACTTATTTTGTTTCTACATCTTTTATAGCCCCCCTATTCTCTCTGTGTTCCATCTACTTAAGAATGGATGAGTATTTTACTTGTGTCATGAAACGCAGCATGGAAAAGAAAAAAACATAAAACCACCAAGACATATCGCTAATTTTACTCCATTTCTACACTAGAGAAGCTGGGATTGTCATATTGAAATTACTTTTATAATATAATATGTTATTTTATGATGAATACCAAAAAAAAATCTCCAAGGTTTTATGAGAGCTAAGGATTCAGATTTCAAACATATTAGACATGATAGCAAGATACCAGGATAAGACACCATAGTTTGCTCCCTGAACTTTTTGAATGAAAGAAGGGCGGGGGAGTAGGGTCGTATTGGGGAAAGATCCACCGGCCCACAGAAGTACAACTCTATAGAATTCCTGAGAACTAATATTTCACTGCTTCCATTTCTTAGGCACAGTCACTACTTGACTGAACATGTCATAGACAGTAACTGTTGGTTATCATGGTCATTTCTTGTTATTATTGACTGGTGTATACTCTTTTCTTAAAATTCAGGACTTGCAGCAAACAAATTTTGTTTCCGTGACTATACATAACCTTCTTCAGATGTGATACCGGATACTTATTCCTCACAATAAGTCTTCCAAGTCCACAAGTTTCATGGGGACTAACAAAAACAAATTCTCAAACTTTCAAACTTTCCGAATATGTTGCACTTTTGTGTCTACATGTCACTCCGGAACCCGTATATAGTGACACATTTTACCAATCACTTCGTTACCTACAAGCATTGGTAATGAGAATGGTGTAAAAGCATCTGTATGTACCTGTAATTGTCTTTATTTAACATATAGAACAATTAGAGACTTATTTTTTTTTATATTGGTTTTGCAATGGATGAAATTCCAGTTGCACCTGTGGAATTGCGGCAGTCATTGTAATGGTTATGTATATTCTCATCATAGTTGTACATGCCGGATTGTTATTGATGGTATAACAAGCTATTTTAGATTCTCAGACCCTTTAAAGTGGTTAATAATCTGGAAGTGTCAACTTGCAGGTGAATGATGTATGTAAAGCATCAATGTAATGATGTATCTAAAGCATCAATAATGTTTATTTTGTCAACTTTTTAATTGATAAATCAGGAGGGTCATGCCTTCTATGTAATGGTGTATCTAAAGCATCAATGTTAATTTATTATGTCTACTTTTTAATTGATAAATCAGCAGGGTCATGCCTTCTCCTATTCTTTGTTTTTTCAGATGGAATATCTATTACACAGTTGGAAAAGGGCATGGATATTAGATATTTTGGATGGATTTGAACTCTAGGCAGCATCCTTTTGAATTTGCCAAGGAGTTGGAGGCTGATAATGTTGAAGAGAAAAAAGCGTATCCGAGAGATGAGTCGTTAGCACCTCTAAAAGAGGATTAGAAATGATGCTGTCATTATATTGAGCATTAGATGTCTTCAATTACCTTCTGAGTTACGATACCCAGTTGTAGTGTAATCAACCTAGATGAGTTATAGTGCCAAGTTGTAATCTTAAACATTTAAGTTCTCTACTCTTTTAAACTTCAATCCTTTTCTATATTAATCCGAAATAAACAGAAATTTATTTACTCCCTCCGTTCCCAAAAAAAGTGTTCCATTAGGGTTTGGGGTGGGATTTTTGTTGGGACTCACTTTTTGTAAAGTTGTAAGTAAAAGTAGGTAAAAAGTAGTAGTAGTAAGTAAATGTATAAATGTAAAGTTGTATGTGGGTCATTTGCCAAAAAAATATAACTTTTTTTTTACCAATTTGTCATATGAAGATAATTTTTTTTATCAATTTGTCATCCAAAACTATTTTTAAAAAAAAAAAAAATTGTTTCATGTGCTCCCCAAGTTTGCTACATAGGGGAAAAAACACTCTATTAAGAGTGCTTTAAGGGAAAAAAGGGGTTAGTTTGAGTACTTTTTTCATTTTGTGTTTGTAATTAAGAAAAGTAACATGTTAAATCACATAGGACCACCACCTAAAAAAGAATTGTAAAATAATATCTTTGTCATTTTGTGTTTGTAATTAAGAAGAAAAAAAATACTCCCTCCGTAACATAAAACTTTCAACAATTGTATTAAAACCATTTTGACTAATTCCTTCGTTTACACCCTTAAACCGCTTGCTCAAAATGCATGCAAAACCAATTGTTGAAAGTTTTATGTTACGGAGGGAGTATTTATTTATTGTTTATTAAAGGTGACTATGTACTCCTTCTGTCCCATAATAAGTGCTCCAGTTTGACTGGAGACACTATTCACATGATTATTTCGGATCTCTTTACTTTTATTCATACTAGCTTTGTGTGCACGCTTTTCGTACGATGATATTTTAAACATATTTTTTAATTGAGTAAACAAACAAAAAAACAAAGGTTGTTTATTTGTTCGAAAAATTTGAACATTTTTTCAAATTCAAGCCCAGCCACATAATCATATTAAAATTTTCCTTTTTAATCAGGTCATCCCGCAACAATAAATAAAAGAAAATGTTTAGTTATTATATTCTATCAGTTATCAAATTTCTACGATAATCGAAAGGTAAAATTTTTATGTGAAAAATTATATCAATATGGGTATCCATTTATAAAGAATTCAAAAATATAAATTTTGGTATTTTTATTTTATTTTTATAAATTTTATATTTTGTAATATTTTTATTTTAAAAAGTTCAAAAATTGTAATAACTTTCCATAATAATTAGGAGTAATGCTAATTACATTTTTGGAAACTTCTAAGGGGTAATATGAACTTTTCTAGGGGAGACACCATGGCGCTCCCCCTTGCTTATATAATAGAGATAAGGAAAAACATACTCATATCGAATCTCGTATGATTTGTCTCGACACGTACTTTCTAAATATATAATTTTTATAATGTTTTGTTAAATATAACTCAAAATATTAATAGTTAAAGTTGTGTATCAGGTGATATGAAAAAGTAAATAGAAAAATTATTTTGGGACAGAGGAAATAGTTAACTTTTTGGAACAAATGTAACAATCCTGAAGGATGAGTGACTGTTTTATTTTTATCGGTTATCGTGTTATTATTATTATTTTTTTTACAAAAAATCGATTTCTGACAATATTCGATAAAAGTGGTTACACCTGGAAAAATACAATAAATTTTATTGGTACTAATTTCTTGTTTTCTTTAGTTTTCTTTTAGTTTTTAATCTTTGAATAATTACTCTCCATCTTTAATGGTGGTTTTTGGTCTACTTTTTTTGTGGGTTGTTATTTCCCATATTATTGTGTGGGTTGTTACTTTTCCTTTGTTGTGGTTTGCTATTTCCCATAGTGTGTGAGTTGTTTTTCCTCAAATGAGTTACATCAAATCATTGAGTTGGAGAGTTATAGTTATCGTCAACAACGATTTAGGGCTTCAAATATATATTTTCTTCCTTAGATCTATACAGGAGGTGGTTGCAGTTGGTCAAGACATATTGAAGTCGAACAGAAATCACCCATTGATTCTGCAATCGGACGGAAGCGAAGCAATTAGTGAAGTTGAAGTTAAAATATATATTATTGTTTTGAATCTAATGTCTTTGCCCCTTTGGAGAAATTATCGATTTGTAAGTGTGGTTTGACTTTTTATTAATATATAATATCGTGACTTTTGATAAATAAAAAATAAAAAAAAAACTAACCCTAGCGCAAGTGCGCAACATTTCATCTCTCCGTTTATTTCACCCTGTCCTCTCCTCTCCTCTCCTCTTTTCTGTCGAAGTAACTAACTGTGACTAGGTTGGGCGTGGTTTTTGTGGTGCCTTTCCTCCATTAAAGCAAGCAGATTTCCTCCATTAAAGCAAGCAGATTTCCTCCATTAAAGCAAGCAGAGTTTTTTAGGTAAGATTGTTTTTCCCGTAGAATCAATTATAAAATGAAGTTCATGCTTTGTTGGGTAATTTATTTTATCGCCAGATGGAAAATGAATTTCCAATCAAATATTGTTGATAGATTATGTATGTGCTGTGCTGTAGACTACAAAAATGGAGGATTTCTTACTGGGCCCAGGGCGGCCGCCCCTGTTTCCCTGGGTCAGGGACGGGCCTGGCTATTGGTAGTGGTTAGTAGTTTGGTCTAGGGTATTGGACTCTATGACATGTGACAAAGGGTCTGAGGTATTCACCTCCTGAAATTCTTGGATATGCCACTTATGATTTTCCTGAAGCCCCCTTGTAATTATATTCAGAATATTTCCTAATTTTGTTATTATATAATGAACAGTGGAAATGCTGCGAACCAAGAAGCTGAAATGGCAAATGTTATGTTCATGTATTGGTAGCGCTCATCATATAGTTTCTAGCCTCTTATTAAATTCTGGAGAAAGAAATCTATGTCGCCCGGCTATATTTGGTGTTTTTGATGGAAGTGGGAGTGATCATTTCTTGAGAAATCGATGCAATATAGCTGTACCCAATCGATCACAGTTCATTTCAACTCTGTCTGGAACTATTTTAGTTCAGGCTCTTGACCCAGCTAAATTAAGCTTTGATATAATAAATGCAGTTGATGAGAAGAGGTACGATGATGCTTGGAGATATTTGGAGCAGCATTTGGGGATGGAAGGGTTTCCTAGGAAATCTGTTGTAAACAGGTTGCTTGTGGGATATGCAGAAACCCTGGATGCTAAGTTTCTTGAACGGGCGTTTGGATTGGTGGAACAGGCATTTGAGGATGGTAAACAGACATTGTTTGAAAAAGAGACTCTTATGTACCTTGCACTTGTCCTTGCTAGATGTAGTCAGCCGGTGCCGGCATCTGTTATCCTAAGGAAGTTGATCAAAATGGAAGAATATCCCCCAGTAACAGCATGGTCTGCTATCTTAGCATACATGTCTCTTTTGCCTTCTGGAGCCTATCTTGCTGCTGAGCTGATTCTTGAAATAGGCTACCTCTTTCAGGATAATAGGATAGACCCCCGTAAGAAAAGTAATGCACCTCTTATTGCGATGAAGCCTAACACTCTTGCCATTGGTGTTGCTTTAGCGGGGTGTCTTGTGTCTGGGACGACTAGGATTGCTGAACAGCTACTCGACATGATGCCTAGAATTGGTGTTAAAACTGATGCGACCTTATTGATCCTTATGGCACATATATATGAAAGAAATGGGAGAAGAGAAGAACTGAAGAAGCTCAAGAGATACATTGATGAAGCTCATAACCTCTGTGATATTCAATTTCGGCAGTACTATAATTGCTTGCTTAATTGCCATTTGAAATTTGGGGACCTGGACACTGCTTCTCAAATGGTTTTAGAAATGCTACGTAAGGCAACAGAAGCTAAAAATTCTCAAGCAGCCGCCACACTCTTGTTTGAACCTGCTAAAAAGGGAACCTTTTCTTCTTTAAAGAAAGTTTCTAACACAACGGAGCTAAGTAGTTCAGATAAAGATGGGAATCAACCTGGCTCTTTTTTGTCTTTTGAAGATTTCTGCAAAGACAAAAACTTTTATTGTTTGGATGGAGAGGCCAACAGTATACTGATTTCTTTGTCACTGAAGTTGCAGAAGCAAATAGAACTGATCATGACAGAACAAGGTATTCTTCAACCAACAGAAAAAACATATGTGAAGTTAGCAAAAGCTTTTTTAGAAGCAGGTAAAACCAAGGACTTGGCTGAGTTTCTGATCAAGGTACAAAAGGAAGACTCTTCATCTTCAATTGAAGATTCGGCGTTGGTCGATGTCATTAATTCATGCATTTCCCTTAACTGGCTAGATCAAGCACATGACCTTCTTGATGAGATGCGTTTAGCTGGGATTAAGACCAGTTCTTCCGTGTACTCCTTGCTTTTAAAAGCATACTGTAAGGAACAAAGGATGAATGAGGTTGTGTCACTTCTGCGGGAGGTTCGGAAGGCGGGGATGCAGTTGGATGCGAGTTGTTATGAGGCATTAATACAATCCAAAGTGCTACAGAAAGATACTCAGGGGGCTCTCAATCTCTTTAAAGAGATGAAAGAAAGCAAAATTCAACGAGTGGGTCATAAAAGTTATGAGGTTCTGGCTGGGAGCAATGTAAAGAGTGAAGCAGGATTTATGGCAAAACTCTTGCAGGAAATTAAGGAGGGGGGGACAGCAGATTGTGGAGTCCATGATTGGAACAATGTGATTCATTTCTTCTGTAAGAAGAGATTAATGCAGGATGCTGAGAAGGCTCTAAAGAAGATGAGGAGCTTGGGACACACTCCTAATGCACAGACTTTCCATTCCTTGGTAACTGGATATGCAGCCATTGGAGGAAAATACATTGAGGTGACAGAGCTGTGGGGCGAGATGAAAAGTCTTGCTGCTGCCACGCCAATGAAGTTTGATCAGGAACTCCTGGATTCTGTTCTCTACACTTTTGTAAGGGGTGGGTTCTTTTTCAGAGCAAATGAGGTTGTGGAGATGATGGAGAAAGGGAACATGTTCATTGATAAGTATAAATATCGTACCCTCTTCTTGAAGTACCATAAGACAATATATAAAGGTAAGACTCCGAAATTTCAAACAGAGGCTCAATCAAAGAGAAGAGAAGCTGCATTGGCTTTTAAACAATGGGTTGGTTTATTTTAGAAGAAACTATACTGCTTAGGATCTTCTGCAGCACCTTGTTATTCATTGGTCTGCTATCAAGGTTTGTTGGAGTTGGAACTTGGGATGACTTGAGAAGAAAGAGTTTGCTGAAGTTGCTTCAGAACTGCAAATATCTTACACCTGCAGGTATCATTAGAGGATTTTAGTTGCAAAGTCTATTCATGTGAAGGCAAAGTTGCTTTTCTAAGATTAATTTATTTATCATAGGTGGCAGTTTCTAGAAGATCATAAATTGCCAAGCTCAACTTGTTTGCAAGGTAAGCTACTTTCAGCCCCTTCCCTTAGATGTACAACAGTCAAAGCCTTAATTCCCATTGGTGGGGGTAGCTTCAGTCCCTTGCTAAAATATGCTTATAATCTTATATGATTAATATGCTTAGCAAACTCATAGTCAATAGCCAAATAATGGTGTTTGATATCATCCATGGCTAATGATTTTCTGGTCTACTTTGCCTTGTAGATGATCTTTGCTGTTTTGAACTTTCACTGTTTCCCAATATGTTTTTGTTAAGTCAGATACCATACTGCTATATGTATGTTGTGTGAGTATAATCTGGTTCGATGATCTATACCAAACTTGTATTTTACAGACTTGGTTTATCTTATGTAAAAAGATATTTAGGTTTTGAACACTACTTGTAAGTTGTAATGGCATTTATTTGCTAACTTCACTTTTCCTAACCAAGAAACTTCCTTCATAATTTATCAAATCAATTTTGCATAACCATGAAAAATAATTCGATCTTGGTTTTAAAAAGTGTGCCTCGCTCCCATGCTAAAAAAGGGCGCTTTAGATAGGCTGGCCCAGTCACCTATGAAAGGCGGGCGCCTCGTCCGCCTCAAAGCGCTTTTGGTAAGGTGCGCCTTAAGGAAAATAACTAAGATATAAGTTATAAATTGAAAACTGATTGACAATTTTTCCAATTAAGTCTACCTTAGCTTTACATATATAATTATTTAAATTATTTGGATCTTTTTAATTAGTATTAAATACAATCAAAGAAAAAAATAATTTGAAAAAAATAAATAAATACATGCGCCTTGCATACAAAAGACGTGCCCCTTCTCTTGCGCCTAGGCTCCAGGTTCCATTAGCTCCTTGGCGCCTTGCGCCATTTAAAACCAAGAATCCAATGGACAATGTCCTGGAAAGATGAGAATATCCTGCTCCACAAGAACAGAATTGTAAGAGGAAATTGTTCAACTTGCTTAACACTAATTTCCATAGGAAGACTCACCAAGGATTTTTTCTTGATTGCAATTTGCTCTATCAAAAGTACTTAGGTTGCCATGTGAATGATGTTTCCCGATAATTATCCCATGGATAAAATTGCAAAAATAGTGATTGATAATAGCTAAAGCAGAAACTATATCAATGGCGCAGGTATCAAGTTCCTATTCTGTGAACTGTGACCATGCAAATTTGCAATCAACTCTTGATCTATGAAACGACTGAAAAAAAGGTAAGAACTTTGAACTTTATGAAGGAGCTAGAAAATTTGCAATCCTTGCATCTTTTGCACGTCATGAAGCCCCAACAATACATGAGCTCGTTTAAATTAGCACAAATCATGCGTATTAACAACCGCTATGCACAAGGAGTTGCTATCCAAGACCTAAAGGTAATTGATTCTGTTTCCTGATTTCTGAAAAGATTTATCATATATTGTTTGTCATGAACTCTTTGGTAATTTTTGCAAGAACGTCACTCTTTCTTTTAGGTTACATGAGGTTTAAATAGATTGTTATTTGCATTAAAAAAAAAAAAACCAAGATTCTTACAAAAGTGAGTTAAGATGGTTTGTTTGTTTTATTTGCTTGAGGACAAGCAAAAGACAAGTCGAGGGGATTTTGATGGGTCCATTTGGGACCCAATTTCCAACCTCCTTTTACTTGTCTTTCAGCTATTTTTGCTTTAGTTTTTTCGGTTTTTTTTAAGATTTGGTTATTTTACGTTTTCTTGGAATAATGTAGTATTTTTAATTGTTTTCTTGAATAATCAAGCTTATAGTGCAACCATTATGCTTTGTGTTGTTTATGTAGATAATTCGGGTGATTTTTAGAAGTTTGCAAGGCTCGTAAAGGATGCCGAGGAAGCTCTGGGGAGCACTCCAAGCACCCAACACTATTTAACAATACAAAGGGATAGGAAGCAAGAGAGTAGTAAGGGTGGAGCTCATGCTCAAATTGCAATGAGCAAAGAAGCACAACTACCTAGCAGCTCCACAGCGTTGGGGACTTGGGGCATACATTCCAGCCACCAGGAGCGTCCGCCCTGGGTGCTGGACCATACATGCTGGGCTGCACCTGCAGTTCGCGTTTGTTCCCTGTTTTTATTATGGGGTATATTACGGCCCGAGTGTGGGGAATTAAGGGAGCTATTCATTTTATGGATTGTTTCAGAACAAAGTAGCGAGAGAAGCACTAGATTAGTAGGAAAAACTTGAGTGTAAAACTCCATTGGTACATGCATTTAATGTTCAATCAAGCTCTAATTTCTAGGGTTTGGTAGTCTCTTCTACTTGCTATCTGCTTTGTTGATCATTGTTTTCAAGTTTTATTTGCGTATTTTCAACCTTTTATTTGTGATTAATTGTGATAATTAGTTGAGATTTGGGTTTTTGATTATGAATTTGGTTCTTCTGTTGAGCTTTTTAGCCTCCATGATGGGTTTTATGTTGATGATCAATTCCTTCCTTTTTAGGATAGCTTTTTTCTGGCTAGGAAAGGGGGATAGTGGAGTTTGATGATGGATTTTTATGGATGATTAGTGTGAATTGGTGATTATTATTGTTGTTATTTCTCAACTTGATTATCAGTTCCCCTGTATTGTTGATTATGCCATTAAAAGAGACTGATTCCCCATCCCCATTGTTGGTTAATTCCTCAATTTATAAATTTTTTATTGTTTAGCATTGAATTTTAATTTTTGCATACTCCAGAGGCGGCTTGTTATTGAATGGAATTAGGCGTGATCCATTCCATTCCATTCCATTCCTTCCTTGTGGATTCAACCCCTACTTTACTATACTATCGTCAGTATAGAGTTTAGGGCTTAACTTTGACATGTACTAATCAAATGACACTAGACAACTGATTGAGTTTTTATCAAGTCTCCATGGCCTGCATTCGAAATTGTAAAATATACGGAGTAGCAAATAAAAATCCTAATAAAATGTAACTTACTCATAATTTAGGATGCAAGGAGTAGTTTTCTTTATATTGTATGTTATTATAGACTATAGAAATCTTAGAATTAAAATTAGTTGGGCTATAACCTATGGTGGAAAAATACAGTCTTGTACTTGGTTGACCCAAAGCCGAAGCCTATTGTTTCCTTGTTGTTGGCTCGAAGTCAATAATTTACCCATTTGTTCAACCCAATAAAGCCTACAATAGTATAGAAATGATTGAGCGATTGGCCCACATTTTACATAAATTATATGGCCCGCATGCATTATATATTCTATCAAACAACAAACATGCTATACCCTTTAAATGGGTGGTGATTTTGGCATTCAAAATCAATACTCTCTTACTCAAAAAACACGTGAGGTGAGAGTCTCAAAACATTAGTCATATCGCTCCATTTGAATTTTGTTTAGATTTTTTAAACAATAATCAACACAATCAATATTAGATTATTAGAGTATATATATAAATCATGCTAATAAATGGTCATGACCTTTTATAAATTCCTCTTCTTCCAATTACAATTGACAAATAGAAACACAACTCTATTTAAATGAAATTACCAGTTTGATACTTCGTATAAATTAATGGTCATGACCTTTTTTTTTCTCAGTTTAATTCAGTTCAATTTTCTTCAGGTAAGTTCCTATAATCTCAGTCCAAAAGAATTAGGTCTTAACAGTTGGGACAAATAATTACCTTTTTATTTATCTTATGCGGTAAAATAATCATTTCACCCTATACTTTTTTTTATTTATTTATTATAGTCATTTCCACTCCTTTTTTATGGACTATTTAATCCACTAATGGTTAGTCTATCCATATTACCCCCAACCCATGTCAAGTCTATGCTAAGATGAAGCATATTTATTTCATTCTGAGCTACCAAACACCAAACATATGATATGAAGGTAAAGGGGACATAGAGTTAGACCTGCGCAATGTCAATTCAATCATTCATCAAGTGATTACACTACTCATCACATACTACTCATTCACAGTTTCACACCAATCACGTTAATAATACTCCATATGTCTACATATCTTCCTTTATTATTTTCCATATACGGTCCACGCATAATGAATAAGTAACATTACTTAATTTGATCTAGACTAAACAAAAGATCATAGAGAAAAGTTACCTAAATTCAAACACATCTGTAAATCTATAATTTTTAAGATGAAAAAAAGACAGATTAGCCCCTAGATCGAGTGGAACTAACCTAAATCATTATTTTAGATTAGCAAAGTAATATAGGGCCTGCTTACTTCAGCTTAAGTTCATTTTTATTTCAGTTCAGTTCAGTCAGTTCAACTCTCAATTTTCTTTTCTTATAAAATAAAACTTTCAGTGGTATTCATTTTAGTTCAGTTAATGATAATTCAATTCAATTTAGTTCAATTCAGTTCAGTTGTATTCAATTGAAGTAAACATGCCCTAAGATGAAGATTGAATCGATGAAACCAACCAATTAATGAAGAACAATTATGACCATTACGTACGGGCTATATAATGTGTTACTTGATTTGTTTCTTATCTTATACAACTTCATTTTCTTTTTAAATGCAACAATTTGACATTTGTCCTCCCTATTTTATTTCAAATCATTGCATTTTAAAAAGAATCCAAAATCTTTTTTTAAAAATTTACTCTGTAATATAATATTCTAATATTATTATTCCATTATATCGTGTACATGTCACATCCTTACCATATTAGTGAAAATAGGGAAATAAGAACAAAAGATGTCTAGGTAAAAGCAACCCAATTCAAAGACCCCCTCAAAATACAGATTTAGTGTACCATTCCAATAAGTTGACTAAATTTGGATGTGCTAATGATAATAATAAGCTTTTTTTTTTTTTTTTTTTTAATTTTTTTTAAGATATAACACTATGACTTTGATACTATTTTTTCAACTCACTCTAATCATGATTCGTTATTTATACATAAAGAAAAACATAGTTGTATAGGATCTTGTTGGATTTACTTTAGAATACACTTTATAAATATATACTCTGTAAATTTTATAATTTGTACACTTATATATTTAGATATAATATGAGTCCACACGTTGTGTCTCGACAAGTATGAAAAGTGAAGTGTTACATCTAAAAAAACAAAGGGAGTAATATATTAATGCAACGAAGCATTTTAAGAAATAGATTTAAGGGCGGAAATAAAGAAATTAATTGAAACAATTCAATACAAGTAATTCCAAGAATGAGATTATAGGTTACTTATATTAAAATTATTTTGATTAATTTGCTTGATTACAACCTTATATTTGTTCCTTAAAATGTTTGCAAAATAATTTGTTGCATTTAATTTGGAAAAGAAGGGGAAAAAATAGTACTCACTCAATTAAAAATATTAAAAGTGCGTTCTCTTTAACTTACTAGGGCTCTGTTTGGCAATCGGCTGTTGGGTTTTGGCTTTTAGCTGATTTAATTGGTTTGTTTGACTGGCTGAACATATTGGTTGTATATATTGGCTTTTAAGTTGGTTGTTTGAGTGAGTTGTTTGAAATATAGTTTGGTAAAATTAATTGTGTTTATTGGCTGTCTATTAGAGGGTTTGTGGGTCAAAAGCCAACAAAAAACTGCTCCAGGTAACTTATTCATTTTGGCTTAAAAGCCAGCTTTTCAGCCAACCAAAAAGTCAACAACCAAACATATTTTTTTGGCTCGCGCTATTGACCATATTAAAAAGCCAAAACCCGGAAGCTAGCCAAAAAGCTAGTTTTCAAACAAGTCCTAAACCTAAACTTATATGAACATTGTTCTGAGTGTTTGAAAGCTACTTACCGGCCTCTTGTAGGTGGGCTATATGAACGCATTTATTAAATTTAATTGAAATTTATTGAACTTATTAAGTTATTAGATCTGATTAAACCTAATTAACACTAATTATAGAAATAATTGAACCTTAACACATCTGATTGGACCTGATAAAATCTTACGGAGTACTCCTCTCCGTCAACAAATAAGTGCTCTATTTTGACCAAAATTGTAAGAGTTTTTTCGTCAAAATGCAGCACTTAGTTGTGGACAGGTAGAGTATTAAACTTATTAAGTGGGTTTTTTTTTAGTGGGAAAATGGAAAAAAGGGACAAGCATGCACGTGGAGATTAGATAGTAGTAGTACTTGTACTAGTTTAGAACCTTAAAGATCAGATGTACGTCAGCAAGTTGTTAGGTGACGTGCAACTTGAGTTCGTGTGTGTGCTTTATCTACGTACTAACTGTTACACTTATTATGTTTAGGTCTCAGAAACTCTGATGCCTTGTTTAACAAGTGATATCGATTTTAGAAGTATTCAGACTGTCCTACAGTAACAATTGCATTGGTAAATGATTAAATAGTGTGTGTGTAATTTGTTTGATTTTGTAGCTAAAACTTAACTCCTACGAGAAATTATGTGATTTTCTCTTCTATTTTTATGTTTGCATATGTATGTATTATGTCATTCATTGGTAAATTGGTCTTTTCACTTAGCTTGCATTGTTTAATTTGTTGTTTTCCCTTGGCTTTTTGGTTCAAAAAACCATAAACCCTACGTACTCCCCCCTATTCCCAACTTCTTTGATTTTGATGGTTTTCACTTTTCACTATATACTTGCATTGGCTTGTTGAACCAATTCAATTAAATGTGACTTTCTTTTGTGGGGTTATTCCAATTAAATTGACCAAATGATTTTGATACTTTTAATTTAATTTGATTTCAGCATTTGTATTTGTGATAACACAATTTTTTAGACTCTCTCTATTTAAAATTAGGCAAATGTTATATATAGCCCTAAGGGCTATATATAACCATTAATACCTTTTATGTTTTCCAAAAAAATCAGAATCTTACTGCTTTATAATTCCTGGGGAAATATAAAAAGAACAGGGCTAATAAATAACACAATACCACAAAAAAATGTTAATTCCCCATGAAATTATTGCTTCTTGGCACCTAATTTTTTTCCAGACTTTTCATCTTGCTTATATGACCATGAATATATATGAACCAATCTCTAATTTCTATCAAACCAACATACGGAGTATTTCATATTCATCATTATTTCGGCAACATACTCGTTCGAATAGCAAGCATGTCAAATTTCCTCTGTTCTACCTATTATTTGTGAAAGGGAAAACAATTACTCAAGAGTTTTTTTAATCCTCCATTCAAAGGTATGTCTTTTTATCTTTAATTATGATATGTATATTTAGTTTTAATGGGTAATTGATCTCCACCTACCATTACTATATTGAAATTAATTTAGATGATGTTGTGATAATCTTATTGCCCACCACCTGTTTGATGAAATGTCTCTTTTATTTTTTTATTTTTTTTCCTTTTCATGAATTGTTATATGAAAGTGTTTCTTTTCATCTAGACTAGAATTTAACATTGACTTTGATAGCTAAATAACCATCATAATGGGCTATAATGCATTGTGCTTGTTTTTGCTTGGCTATAATAACGTATAATTATATGATATTTGATAGTTAAATAACAATAAATGTATAATTATATGATAATTGTGACCTTACCAAAAGCATGTCATTCATCTGTTTGTATACCGCTAGTGCAAATGTTCGATTTTGACTTGAATGATACGCTTATTGAGGCGGATGATTACGAACCTTTTATTGGTCAAGCTTTTGAGAGCCAAGAAGAGGCATATGTCTACTATAACAACTATGCAAAAAGACAAGGATATGTTGTTCGTAAAGATCGATCGGACACTAAACATGGAAGGACTGTGAGACGAGATTTTTACTGCCATCGTGGAGGGAAAAAGCCTTTGAAGATTATTGATTTGTCCAAACCTCAAAGACACAAGGAATCATCAAGATGTGATTGCAAGGCCCATATGCGTATAACTTTGAAAAAATGTTTTGATATATTTCCTAAAGAATGGCATGTCACTAAGTTTGTCAAAGAGCATAATCATGAACTATTGTCATCCGAAGAAATGCGTTTCTTACCAGCCAATCATACTATTAGTCAAGAGGAGGAGAAACAAATTTTATTGTATAAAGAAGCTGGACTTTCAGTTAGACAAATCATTAGAGTCATGGAGCTTGAGAAAAAGGTTGGACATGGAGAGTTATCATTTATTGAAAGAGATGTTCGTAACCTTTTTGCTAGAGTTAAGAGACTACTTGGAAATGACGATGTCAAGAGTCTATTAGAGTATATGCAAGCTGCAAAACTTGAAAACAATTTATTTCAGTATGCATACACAATGGATAATGAAAGAAGGCTCGAGGATTTGTTTTGGTGTCAAGCTCACTGTTTTGAATTGTATCAAAAGTATGGTGATGTGGTTATTTTTGATACCACTTACAAAGTAAATGCATATGACATGCCTTGTGGGATTTTTGTTGGTGTCGATAACCACGGCAAGACTATTTTATTTGGTTGTGCTCTTCTTCGTAATGAAAAAACATCTACTTTTAAGTGGTTGATGAAGGTAAGACAAAAATTTTACTTTACTTATCATAATCAATTATTCATTTACTAATTCTAACTTATTCTTATTGTTACTTGAATAAATCAGACTTTTGTTACTTTAATGAAAAGACCACCAAAGACCATCATAACCGATCAAGATCCTTGGATGACGGAAGCTATTGAAACAGAATTGCCAACTACAAAACATAGCTTTTGTATATGGCATCTAACTTCAAAGTTTAGTTGTTGGTTTGTGGCACTTCTTCGTACCGCTTATCAAGATTGGTGTGCTGATTTTTATGGTGTTTATAGGACAACTATAGTTGAAGAGTTTGAACATAAGTGGAATGTGATGGTTCATAAGTACAACTTGCAAGAGAATAAACATATTCAAGGATTATACAATGTCAAATATTTTTGGGCACCGGCTTATCTTTGTGATCATTTTTTTGGAGGGATGATAACTACAGGTAGATCAGAGTCTATAAATGCATATATCAAGAAGTTTGTTTCTTCTAATGTTAGTCTTACAGACTTTGCAAAACAGGTATGTATGCAAATTAACTTGCATATATGTATGTATACGTTAAGTTTGTGTTTCAATATTAATTTCCATGTTTAATTATTGATATTAGTTAAATTATTTGTGTATAATGTTCATAGGATGAGGGTAACTCTATTCCCCCCTCTGCCAACATGAGAGAAATAAATAATATTGTCTTGCTTTAAGTAAAAACTTTGATGTAATGATGGCTTGGATTGAGGAGGTCCCAGAGAGCATTATTCCTGTTGTTCTCTTCGATGCTCCAAGGGTGATTTAATAATATCTCTTGCTTTTCCTGTAAAAAAAAATTGTTCATAGGATGAGATAGTAACTTACTCTTACATATTTAGGTTAAAAAAGAAGTATACAAAAAGAAGTATACAAATCCAAATTGACTTGTATATATTGTCTACATAACTTCTTGAGTTTTACTTTAAGCATAAAATGATTGTAATGATGATGTAGTTAATATTTTCATTGTTTTAAAATTTCAGATTGATATTGCGGTACAAGAAATTGGTCAAGGACGAATTTGTAATGATATGACTGCCATACTTAGACCAATTCCTGTGAAATCAAAGTCTCCTTTAGAAGAACAAGCTTTTAAAGTTCTTACACCATATGTTTTTAAAAAGTTTCAAGAAGAATTTTTTAGAGCAAGTCAATATTTAGTGATACATGATCAAGGTAATACATTCTTCGTGAGGTATTTTGAAAGGGTGACTCCAAGAAATCATAGTGTTTTTTGGGATGGAGTAATGGCATCGTGTAGTTGCAAAAATTTTGAATTTTGGGGCATACTTTGTCGTCACATACTTCGAGTTTTCTCCCACACAAATTGTTTTAAGATTCCATCATTGTATCTACCTTTAAGATGGTACCGCAATAGTGAAGCTACTAGTATTGTTCAAGAAGGGGATGTGCATCCTACTAGTAACCAAGGGGAGGTTCAAGGAGACATTGTTGAGGAAGAAGAAGAGTCTGATACTGTGAATAATGCATCTAGAGATGAAAATATAGTTTATTTACCCCCTAAATCCAAAACAAAAGGGCGACCGAAAAAGAGGCGTGAGAAAGGTGGTAAAGAATTGGGGAAGAAGACCAAATCTTGTTCCATATGCAAACAACTTGGTCACACTAAGCCCACTTGTCCTAATAAAGAAAATATTTTCAGCTTCAAAGAGACGGAAGAGAGTGCTTCATCTACATCACATAAAAGACAAAAGAAAGCCGTTGATGAATTAGGAATAAATTCCGTATTTACTTTGAAGTTTTAGGTAATGCTTGAACTATTTTTTGTTATTATTTTGGACAAATCTTTCTTGTTGATTTTTAACTTTGTCGGATTATGGATGTAGACCCTAAATCGTAGTGTTTAATTTATATTTCTTGTTTAGTATATATAATTTTCAAGTTTTTGCATAAAATTTTCAAGTCAGTTGAACATATTAACATTATTAAGTGCTTTTTATAAAAATCTTAATTTCCCCTTTTTTTTTAAAAAAAAAAAAAATCCAACCAAAGTGACTGTCTAATATGTTTAACAATAATCCTACTTTAGAATGAATTCTAAATGAATTTGAAGGATTTAATATATAGTGGGTTAGAAAATATATTATTTTAAATGCAATTTATTAAGCATTAAATGATGATCTAAGTACCAATATTTAGTTTATAACATATTCCATTGGAATTAGATATATGTCATTAATTATAGTAGTTTACTAGTTTTTATGCATAGCCCTAAGGGCTATGAATAACAAAACCGTTAAAATTAAGTGCTCCATTTTGATTAAAAAAACTTTTATAACTTTAATTTGGTCAAAATGAAGCACTTATTATTTTAATTTTTGACGGATGGAGTATTATATTTATATAATAAAGCAGTGTATGTTGAAATCAAATTAAATCTCGGAATGTCTTACCCACATCCCTTAAATTACCCTAGATAGTAAAAATTAGTTTTAGTGGTTGTTGTATTACATTAATTGGTGCATATATGATGGTAAAACTTATGCTTAAATTAAGAGCTCCGAAAATAAAAGATTAATAACTATATGAACAACGTAACAGCAACAAAGAATGTCTTTAATGTAGTCTTCAAGGTGAAACAAAATATGTACTCTTTCTGTCTCAATATCTTTGCCCCATTTTTTATTATATATATATATATATATATATATATATATAGGGTTGGGTTCCGGTGAGAAATTTCTTATGGTAAAAAATGTGAGAAGAGATAAATACATCAACTATAACCTGTAGAAGAAAATGGGTTAATAGTATGACAAAACAACGAACAATTGAGGCGTGTACGAAACACTTTCCTGAAAACAATATTTCCACCCAATACTTAGGCCGAGTTTTAGGAAATTCGTTAACAAGATACAACAATTTGCAGCAGCAATCGAGCCTAGTTTCAATCACCACTAATGAAGGTTGGATGTGTGTGTTTCACTTCAATTGCAACAATGGAGAAAAGTTGTTTTGTAAGAGAGGAAGAGAATGGATGAATGTAACTTATTCTATTTCTCTCTTCTGATTATAAGTTATATTATAACTTAACATAATACAACAGTTATTCCCCAAACGACACAACGCAACGGGAATAAACCGAACAAGAGCAAGCACGAACCAACGGTTCGCGAGTCGCGAGCCACTCTCGCAAGTCGCGACCTATGGTCGCGAGCCACTCTCGCGAGTCGCGACTTGCTTCTGTCTATTTTGGCAACTTTGGTCTGTTTTCCACTGGTCGCGAGCACATGTCACGACTCGCGATTTGCCACTGTTTCTGCTATATATTCCTCAACGTTTAACGATGCAAATCGCTAAATAACTTTGTATAATTATGAACGTCAATCACATAATACTACGTCTAGTATTATCAATATTCATAACTATAAACATTTATATTCTAAATCAATAAATCTCAACATAACCTAGAGGTACATTGAGCACCAACTATAGGTACATTCACCATATACTATAAATACATTGAGTAAAAATACATTGACTTTATACCATATATACATTTACTCTAAACTATCAAAGGAGTAAAGAAGGAAAATCAAATTTAATCATAGCCCTTCATTTGGTGATCAAAGGGTTGTGATTGCTTCTCACCCTTCTCACCAAAACTACATTTCTCACATGAGCCTACTTCTATATATATATATATATATATATATATATATATATATATACTTCCTCCGTTTCGAAATAAACGCAACAATTTCTATTTTAGAAAGTTTCAAAATAAATGCAACAATTTTAATATTTCCATTTTTGTAAATCTTTTCTTCTTATCTCTCACATCATCACATACCCCACTTTCTCTCTCTATCCCTTTTACTCTCACAACAAAAAATGGACTAGGAGTCCGTGTCATCCAATTTGTTGCGTTTTTTTCGAAACGGAGGAAATATATATATATATATATATATATATCACCAATCAAGTAAGCTAAGATTAACAATCAA
The DNA here is from genome assembly GCA_951394345.1 of Salicornia ramosissima. Classification (NCBI taxonomy): domain Eukaryota; kingdom Viridiplantae; phylum Streptophyta; class Magnoliopsida; order Caryophyllales; family Amaranthaceae; genus Salicornia; species Salicornia ramosissima. The sequence continues at coordinate 3,961,303 of OX596237.1, forward strand.
TTCATGATCGAGCTACTTCACTTTGATTATTAATTGATTTTATATGTTGTATATTTATTATTGAAATCCATTGGTTCAATTCATTTGCAACGATTTGACATTTTTCAATTTTTAATTTATGAAATTACAAATAAATCCGACCTCATGTACTAGTATTTGAGTCCTGAAACAAATCGTTCTTGGAGTTTAGTAAACTAACTGTCAACTGCTTATTGTTGCAGTAGCATATGCATGGTAATAGAAAAAGATTGTGGTGAAAACTCATTAATGATGGGGTGGTGGGCCCAATGAGACCCTGCGTAAGTGGTGATGCATTCATGCTAATTTTTTATAAATGTAGTTAGATGCCAGGCCCATGAAATTGGCCCAAACTTTAGCCCTCTTATTTATTTTAGCTGAATACAGCTGAATTGAATTGAACTTAATTAAACTGAACTGAATACAACTGAATGTAATATTTTACAAGAGAAGGAAATTGAAAGCTGAACTGAACTGAATACAGTTGAAAAAATATTTTATAAGAGAAGGAAATTGAGAACTGAACTGAACTGAATGTAAGCCGAAGTAAACAAGCCCTTAATTACACCTTGCAGTTTACACTTTACGGTACATATCTTGTTGCGTTCTTTTTTTTAAAAAAAAAAAAAATTGATCCGTTCTTATAAAAAGTTGTGATTAATATAAAGAGGAAGAAGTACTCCCTCCGTCCCTCTTTTTTTGCAACAATTTGACAATTGTTATTATTCAACGGATAACTTTGACTCTCTATAATTTTATACATATAAGAAAAAATATAGTCAAATGGGATCTCGTTTGATTCGGCTCGATGTATACTTTTTTAACATATAATTTTTAAATTTTTTTATTATATGTATTTAAAGATATTTTTATTTAAAGTTGTGTGTTGGGATATGTGAAAAAGTAAATGTTGTAAACAAAAAGAGGACAGAGGGAGTATAAATTTTAAAATCCATGCTAAATTTTATCCCAATCCTTTGAACTGTGTTTTGTGTACCAAGTCCGGTGGCAACAATGGGCAAAAAAGTTTAAATTTTGGGGTTAAAAAAAATAAATTAAGATTGCATCTTATATTGTTGTGTTACTTGTGTATCCATGTGTACATTTGACTAGCTTGAATTTACAAAAGTCAAAAGAATGTGAGCCACAGATTACTTAGCCAAGCCTCTCTTTAATTAGCTTTGCCAATTGGCATGTCAACCTTTTATTTTACGAGTACTTATAAATCATCATTTTCATAATTTCATTTCAAAAAAATTAATAATACCCATGATTGCGTTACAAATATCAAAACCATGCACAGTACAGTGCTTCCTGTTGGACCAGGAGACCATGACGTCACGTGATACCTCGTGCAGCAGTGCATGAGCAGAGCCTACCACGTGACTAGTCATACTCATACATGCGTGAGCGATTATTAGCCCTCGTACTTATTGCGAACGAAGTACAGTAATCGTAAATCGTAATCGTAATAATGAATAATTAATAATTAATTAGGTGACAAATTTTACTCTTTAGTCCACATTAAAACATCAATATATATTTATGGCCACATATTGAGGTTGAAGCATGACTCTAGTGGTAAGCGTCATGCAGCCACATTCTTCAAGAATATGTCCTGAGTTTAAACTTTGCACCACACATCTACACTCTTTTTTCACTGCCAATGTATTATCATGTGTTAGAAGTTTTTTGTTTAGGTCATGTTTATCTAACCACTAGATTTTTTTTATAAAAAAAGTCCACATATACATGCATGAGAAGTCTTCCCCGTATAAGGCATCGTTTTTCTAGGCTGAGAAAACATGAACTGAACTGAGGATAACTTTACTAAGAAAAAATTTATTTTTATTTTAAAATTTACTTTTTTTTAATATATTTTTAGTTTTATTTATTTTTAGTTGGCCGGAAAAAAGTTCACCGAAAAAGTCGGTTGAAAAACCATTGATCTGAAAATCGCAAGAAAAATTTCCCCGGAAAAGACGATCGGAAAACCATTGGTCGGAAACTTGCCGAAAAATACGGTCGGAAAAAGTTCGAAGGAAAAGTCGGCCGGTGAACCGTTGATCAGAACGTTGCCGGAAAATATCGATCGGAAAAATCCCGTTGGAAAAAGGCTACCGAAAAACCACTAGTCGAAAAGTTGCTGGAAAAGTCAATCAGAAAAGGTTCACTAAAAAAGTCGATCGGAAAAATGTTGATCAGAAAGTCGCTAGAAAAAATTCACCGAAAAAGTTGGCCGTAAATTTTGGCCGAATGAACTAAAATGAACTGCACTGAACTGGAAAAAAAAAAAGTAAAGTGAAAGGATTTGAGGAAAATTGAGAAGAAGTCCAAAAGAACATCACTAATTCAACATGATAAGAGTGTGCACACAATTCTATTAAGAGATTACTAACAAAACACTGAATATAATATTTATGTACTTGGATATACTCCGTATATAATATTGAATTTGTTGAATACAATATCTATACAGGGGCGGATCCAAGATTTCAAAACAAGGGTAGCGAACAATCGAACATAAGAATTGACATTAATTATAAAAAAAATTACAATTGCTCTCTTTGAGTTTTCATATTTTGGAATCAATTTACAATAGCATCAAGATTAACATTTAAAAATACATCATTTTCTAAATAAGTCACTAAACTATCATTCAACAATTGATTTCTCATACTATTACGCAATTTGCTTTTTATTTGCGCCATGCCGGAAAAAGCTCTTTCAACACTTGTCGTGGCTACGGAGAGAAGCAACACCAACTTCAAAAGCAAGTAAACTCTTGGATGATCTTTGTGCTTATTTGTCTCAACAAGCATCATGGAAAGCTCATTAAGAGTCTTCAAATCTGAAAATCTCTCATCATTTCTCAAATCATCAATGAAATTTGCAAGAAGATGATCAAAAAATGAAATCACCACTTGTAAATTCATTTTTTCATAAAATTGAGCAAGCCTAAGTAGTTTTGGTATATCAAAGGATGAGAAATGATTAGTTGGATCAAAGCAAGACATACATATGAGTAGTTCCTTTGTTTTTTCTTCAAATCGATACTCTAATTCTTGCAATTGTAAATCAATAACACTTAGAAATACCTCCACACGAAAATGATGAGCATTGGTCACATTGGATGTGTTACCACGAAATGATCTTCTCCCGGGAACAACATATTTTGCCTCCATGTCAGGAATCTCAATACCATGTTTCTCCATAAAAGAAGTGACTTTCTTCAAGTGAGCATCCCATCCATCATCTCTTAGCCTTTGCAAGGACCTTTTTGTCACATCAACCATGTTCATTGCATTCACAATATCTTGATCACTCCTTTGTAAAGCCAAGTTCAAATTGTTTGTAATCCCAAATATGGAACCCATCAAGTGAGCCACAAAAATAAAATCAAAAGACATCAACAAGTTTATTACTGTATGTGCCTTATTTTGGTCTGCAACATCAGTAGAAGAATCTGCAATATCATCAAGTGACTCAAGGATAGGAATATACAAATCAAGCACATTGATAATTGTCTTGAAATGGGAACTCCAACGAGTGTCACCTGGCCTAATTAGGCAAAGCTCTTGATTCAAACCCGTCCCTGTTTCAAGTTCACCTAATGATAAAGCTTCCGCAACATGTGTCTTTTGATTTTCTCGAAGAAATTCTTTCCTCTTAGGTGAACCACCAACAAAATTGAGTAAAAGAGGAAGCACATCAACAAAAAGCCAATTACAATCCTTATTCTTCTTTGCCACAACAACAAGAGTCAATTGAAGTTGATGAGCCCAACAATGCACAAAGTATGCAAATTTATTTTCATCCAAGATTAGACTTTTAAGGCCCCTGATTGCCCTTGACATATTACTAGCTCCATCATAACCTTGACCGCGAATTGAAGATAGACTTAAAGAATGATCCATTAGCAATGATTCAATTGCTTGTTTAAGAGTTAAAGAAGTAGTATTAGCAACATGCACTAGACCAAGAAAGCGTTCTGTAACTGCCCTTTTTTTTATTAATATACCTCAAACAAAGTGTCATTTGTTCTCTATCTGATATATCAGCAGACTCATCAACTAGTATGGCAAAAAAATCATCACCAAGTTCTTCAATGATGGCTTTAGTTGTTTCTCTAGCACAAGCATTTATAATATCTTTTTGTATTGAAGGAGCTATCATTTGAGAATTTCCTGGTTCATTTTCTAAGACGACTTCTTTAACATCCGGTCTTTCCATTGCAAGAAATTTCAACAACTCAAGAAAATTATCTCTATTTAATGACATTTCACTTTCATCATGACCACGAGCAGGCAACCCTTGAAGTGTAAACCACTTCAAACATTTAATAGAAGATTCTAATCTTCTTCTATACCTCTCTTTACCCTCTGCAGTTTGTTTGTTGAAACAAGATATGATGGAACCCTTTTGATTTTTAAAATCCCCAAGACACTTCATAGCTTGATTATGTACACTATTATGTGTACCAACATGTTTTTAGAGTGAAAATGGCTTGCTCCAAGTTCTAAATCCTTCACTGACAAAAGCATCTTTCCCCTCGCCCTCATCCTTACATAAGTAGCACACAAAACAAAATGCTGCATCCTTTTCAACATTATACTCAAGCCAAGGTCTATACTTTTTAAACTAACTAGGATTAAATCGACGTTTATTTTTCCCAAAAATTGTATAAGGAAAGGCATAATTTTCTGGTTGACAGGGATTTCTTTGAACATATTCTCTTCTAATGAGACAACATTTTCCTTTTACCAGGGTCTTGAGGAAGATTTTTAACATCAATTATTGTTAATCTTTCTATGACATTTGGGGATTGGCTTCTAAAATTTCATGTGGGTTCAAGTTTTACTTCATTTTCTTGATTTTCATAAGTATTGTGTGTTTCTTGAGGAGGACTATTAGAAGGGATTTCATTGGATGGAGAAGAATTTTGTCTGCTTGATTCAGTGGGTGGATTATTTGGGCTTGAATTTTGTGTCTTTTTTTTAAGAAACTTGAAATAGCCCTCTCTTGTTTTCTCTTCATTGTTCTACAAACAAATACATTTTCCAATAAATCAAAATTGACATTTCCAAACTTTCAATTCCAATTAAAAAAATAATTGAACATTCACAAATTTTCTGTTTTTACATAAATTACATTATAAAAAAACCAAATAATCTATAAATCTATTACCATTTTTACCAAAATAACCAAATAGCAAATTAGCAATATAGCAGTAGCACACAATCCACAAATTACCAAAATAATCCACAAATTAATAGTTTAACACAAAAATAAAGTGAGTCGGTGAAATCAAATACATCAACACAAACACAGTGAAATTACTAAATTAACACATTAAGATTATCAAATGATTCAAATCAAGTAAAATAATTTATCATAACAACTAAATAACTAATATCATGTATCAACACAGACACACAGTGGAATCAATTTTCACAAATTAACATATTGAAATTAACAAATTATTTCACCAAACTAAAACTAAATTAATTAATTAAATAGATGAAGTGATGAATAGACAAACCGTAGTACTGTACGTCGACGGTCGACCCTCGTCCCCTGTCCACTTCCGCAGCGTCCGTATGTCGTCGTCGTCCACCAGACCACCACAGCACCACCAGTCCATCACGCACTCACGCAGCACCCACCAGTCCCACCGGCCACCGCCGCCGCGCGTCAAAAATACAAAGAGTCCGAGAAATCAGAAATGGAGAATGAGACTATATAGATTATGAATTTATGAGAGTTGAGAACTAAACTTGAGATAGTTGAGAACTGAGAAAGTGATTAAGTGAGAAATGCTACACTGCCACTTGAGAATTGAGATGTAAAAATGAAAAGAAAAAAAAAAAGAAAGAAAGATAGACTGATAGAGTACAGAGTTATGAAAAGAATTCTGAAAAAGTGAAAAGTGGGGAGAGAGAGAGAGAGAGAGAAAAAAGGAGTGGTAGTGGTAGGCTTTGCTTTTATCTCTCCACTGTCCCACAACAAGAAAATAAGCTTCGGCCGACCGCTTTTACCGACCGATATTATCGTAGTCGAAAAATACCGACCGCTACCGACTGAAACCAGTCGGGAACTTTTTTCCGACCGCAAAGACAGTCGAATTTTTTTTTTCCGACCGACATATTGGTCGACAACGGTCGGTAAATTCCGACCGCACATTGGAGGTCGGAATTTACCGACCGTTGCCGACCTATATGTCGGTCGGAAAATTTTAGACTGTTTTTAAAACTTCAGAGTCGTGATTTTGAACCCTCACTCTCCTCTAACCTTCGAAACCTTTACTTTCTCTCTCCTCTAAACTTCGAAACCCTTGCTCTCTCCGGCCACCACCTGCGACCCCTCTCTCGCCGTTCACCACCGCTCGACGCCTCGCCATTCGCTTCACCACCGCCGGCTACTATTTCTCTTTCTCCCTCCTCCGCCGCCGGTGCTTCTTTTCTGCTGCCTTCCGCTTCTTTTCTCCCTCCTCCGCCAGCCTTCCGCTTGCTGCCGCCAGCCGTGCGCCGTTCGCCACCGTCTGCTGCTTCCTCCTGTCGTCGTTCGCCACCGCGTGGTAAGGGTTTAGGGTTTTTCCTTTTCTTTTTTTTTTAGTGTTTGTTGTAATTTTGGAATATAAATTGCAGTGCTGCCGCCCACTGTCGTTCGCCGTTCGCCACCGACCCACCGCTGCCGTCGTCTCCTCGTGGTAAGGGTTTTTTCCTTTTTTTCAATTTATGTGTTTAATTTTTAATTTTTCTATTTTTTAATTAAATTAAGGTGTTTGAAGGTTTGAATGTAGAATGTGTATGCATGTATTTTATTTCAGAAATTAAAGTGTATGTATGTTTTTGAAGCTTTGAATTTTTTTGAATTTTTGGTATGAATATGTTATGTATTTATGTATATTCAATGTATGTATGTGTATATTATGGGTTTTAATTTGTTTTTTAAAAAAATTTGAAGGTTTGAATGTATATTATGTATATTTGAAGGTTTGAATGTAGAATGTGTATGTATGTATTTTTTTTCAAAAATTAAAGTGTATGTATGTATATGTATTTATTTATTTTGAAGCTTTGAATTTTTTGAATTTTTGGTATGAAAATGTTATGTATGTATATGCAATGTAAGTATGTGTACGTTTTATTGGGTTTTTTTTAATATGTATGTGTGTATGTATATGTATGTGTGAATATGTGTATGTATATGTATGTGTGACTATGTGTGAATATGTATGTGTGAATAAGAATCACCTAATTCATAGGAATTGAGTTAATTTTTCATGTATAAGGAGTTGAGTTCTTGAGTGAGCTTTGGTAACTTAGTTATGTACACTGAGTGATAGTTATTATCGTCGAATTATTTTCAGTCGTATTTATTTAAATGCTACATACTTTTAAAACTCAACCAACTCGTTCCCCATAGTCGACATATTTCATTAAATTATTAAATTAATGCACATTTGATTATATACTTTTTTTTTGTAATTGATAATTTAATTTAATTTGTTTGTTTGTCATTTTTATTATTTGCTAGATTATTTGAACATTTGAATAGAACTAAATATGACTTAAATATATATATATATACATGTGCATTAGATAAGAAAGCTTTAAGAAGAATTAAGAAAGGCTAAAATAAGATAGGAGTGAAGACATTGAAGGATGTTTGAATGCTTTGAACTGATATTTGTTAATGGCTTAGAATAGGCATAATCGAAATGAAAAGGAAGGAGCGTGATTGGATGTACAAGAGACACGATAAGGACCACAAACTTCGGGATGAGTTCATCCAAGGGGTGAATGAGTTTGTTGCGTTCTCTCAGCAGTACCCCGAGCTTAATGATAGGGACAAGATAAGATGTCCTTGTGTTCGGTGTAAAAACTTGAATTACTTGGATGTGCCCAACGTAAAGGTACATTTGTATAAGAAGGGGTTCATTCCGAACTACTATGAATGGTTATGTCACGGTGAAAGGGTGAGTATAGAGTCCACCTCGTCTCCTACTCATCCGAATCCTTACCGGGAAATGGTTGTCGATGCTTTTGGGAACAACGTGGACCCACCATTCCTTGAGGAGGCAATTTCGGCTGAAGAAGAACCAAACGCGGAAGCGAAGATGTTCTTCGACTTGCTCAAGGCAGCCGAGCAGCCTTTGTATGATGGTAGCAACATCTCTGTGTTGGAGATGGCTTCTAGAATGATCAATTTAAAGTCTGAGTACAACTTGCCACTCAGGTGCGTAGATGGTATTGGGTCATTGGTGAACGATGCGCTCCCCACCACCCAAAAAACTAAGTGTAGCACCTATTACGACACAACGAAGGTACTCAAGGGATTAGAGCTTCCTCACGAGAAGAAGACTTCGAATGACAATTTGGTTCCAGTAAGTTTTCTGGTCTACTTTCCAATAACACCACGATTGCAAAGGATGTTTGCTACTAGGAACATTGCTGAGGCTATGACATGGCATTCTGAAAATCGTCGAGGGCAAGGGAACATGGCTCACCCAAGTGACAGTGAAGCGTGGAAGCACTTCGACAGGACCTTTAAGGACTTTGCGTCCGAGCCTCGAAATGTTAGACTTGGGTTGTGCACTGATGGTTTTTCCGTTTTTGGGAAGTTTGGAAAGCAATACTCTTGTTGGCCTATTTTAACTACACCTTACAACATGTCACCGTCCATGTGCATGAAAAAACCTTTCATTTTTCTTTCCTTGCTTATCCCTGGGCCAAAAAATCCGAAGAACAATTTGGATGTCTACATGCAACCTTTAATTGATGAGTTGAAGCATCTATGGTCGGTTGGATCCTTGACTTACGACATCTCAAAGAAGCAGAATTTCAATCTTCGCGCAACCTTGTTGTGGACTATCAGTGACTTTCCAGCATATAGTATGTTGTCAGGTTGGAACACGTTCGGTAAAAAGGCGTGTCCATATTGCATGGAGAAAAGCAAAGCCTTTTGGCTACAACATGGTGGCAAAGTATCATGGTTTGATTGCCATCGTCAGTTTTTAGATTCCGACCACTGCTTCAGAAAGAATAAGATAGCTTTTTGTAAGAACAGAGTTGAAAATGACTCGGCTCCTCATATCATGTCAGGTGAGGAACAGTGGCAGTGTGTGAAGGACTTACCGAAAGCAACTGATGGTCCTGATGCTTTGAAGCAATTGAAGAAGAAAAAAATGGGATGGGATAAGCAATCTTGTTTGTGGGACCTGCCGTATTGGAAAGATTTGCTGCTTCGGCACAACTTAGACGTTATGCATATTGAGAAGAACTTCTTCGAGCAGCTCATCCACACCGTCATGGCTGTGAAAGACGAAACGTCTGACACTGTAAGTGCGAGGAAAGACATGAAGAGTGTCTGTAGGCGTCGAGAGTTGGAGCTTGTTGATGATGGTAAGGGTAGTGAGCAGATGCCCAAGGCACCTTACGCACTTAACAAGGAGCAGAAGAAGGTGTTATGTGATTGGATCCGAGACTTGAGGTTTCCTGACGGGTATGCTTCAAACTTAAGCCGATGTGTTGATAAAAAAAAAAATAGGCTCCATGGAATGAAGAGTCACAATTGTCATGTATTTATGGAGCGGTTATTGCCTCTTTGCCTAAGAGAGTTGCTCCCCCTTCATATTTGGAAGGCAATAACTGAAATCAGCCAATTCTTCCGTGATTTGTGTGCTCCCACTATCACTTTGAGTGAGATGGACCGCCTACATAAGAACATTGCTGAGATCTTATGTAAGTTAGAAAAAATTTTTCCCCCGGCATTCTTTAACTCCATGGAGCACTTGCCGGTACACTTGCCACATGAAGCATATATTGGGGGTCCTGTTCAGTACAGATAGATGTACCCATTCGAACGGTTAGTTATTGTAATCGTTTATACCCCTTTACTAATTTCCTATGAAGTGACATTTACATTGCTCATGTTTTATTTACTGACAGGTACCTCAACAACTTGAAGCGTAAAGTGGGGAACAAGGCAAGGGTTGAAGGCTCTATATGCAATGCATACCTGGCTGAGGAGATATCCAATTTCTGTTCACAGTATTTTCAGTCGGAGGTTGATACTAAGTCGAGGGACTTGGGTAGAAATGCATATCATGTTGTGGAAAGCCAACATGGTGTCAATGTCCCTGAATTGTTTAGGGAGGATTGTGGTCGACCAACAACGAGTGGTAGTAAACGTTGGTTGACAGACAAGGAGTACGTCCGAGCCCATCTGTACATCCTCGCAAATTGTGGCATATTAAGTGACTATGAAAGGTAATTTTATTAGTTTAACTGTCTTAGATTACAAAACAATATTGCATTCCACCTTAGCTGACTTAGATCGAACTTGCGCATTGTAATAGGCAATTTGAGGATCACATAGTGCAGTCAAATCCCCAAATAAAGAGGGAGGAAATTTGGATCAAATGCGAATCCCAATACCCAACATGGTTAAGGACACAAGTGAGGAACCCTAATCCCTTAATTCCCCAATTTTTTTAATTACATACCATCATTTTATTTAATGACTCACTCAACAAATCTAGGTACTTCGGACACAGTCTGCTGATGACGTCACACGAGCTCTCGCGATGGGTCCCTCGAAAGAAGTGATAACTTGGAATCAATTCTACGTCAATGGGTACAATTTCCACACACAAAGCTATGGTAGGAACAAGTCAACCATGAATTATGGAGTGTGTGTTGAGAGTCAAGAAGGGGGTGACTACTTAGGCACCTTGGAAGAGGTGTTACAATTGTCTTACCATGGGAGTGACGGAGAGTACAAAACAATATTGTTCGACTGCAGTTGGTTTGATTGTGACAAGGGCATGAACATTCATGAGAAATATAGACTTGTAGAGGTCAATCACACTAGGACACTCCCGTGGTACGACCCCTTCATTGTCTCGTACCAAGCCAGTCAGGTGTATTATTGTAACGACCCGACTCGCTTAAATCGGCGCGGAAGAAACCGACGAGTCAAGTAGTTAAAATCTACAACTTCAAACTTAGGAATTAAAACTAAAACCTCAAAGTATTATTATTACAAACCAAAATGTACAAGTACCCACAAGTTTGTACAGTCTAAATCCAAAAGTCAAACATAACAGCTAAAAATGCGAGATAACTCCAACCACATGTCAGAGTCTTATTCAACACATATAAGTCCAAAATCTAAAGAATAGCATCTAACATACTATCTCTACTAAAGCTACGAAAAATAGTAAATACATCATAAATCTCAAACAAATACGCCGCTCGCCCAACCCAAAGCTAAGCAAGAGCATCGTCATCTGAAGTACCTGAAAAGTACAACAACAGTCCACCATCAGTGGCGAGTAACATAACTGACTCACCCTAATGGGAACACACATGTACATAGCATAAATCAAACATCAATAATCACAATTAAATCCCAAAAGAGACACGAGAACATCCTCAAACTCGTAATCTTAACTCGACTCAACCAGACATCCAACCTAACTCCATCTTTGGCGCAATCATTCAATTTCTAGACCGGACTGTGCTCGTACGAACGCATCTTACGCGCTCGAACTTTCTACTATGCTCGGATTTGAGAATCTTACTCCCAAACCCCATGAAACCAATCTTACTGGAAATCCATGTCTTGTGAAACCAATCTTACTGGAAATTCACAAAGATCACATAGTATGACTCCAACTATCCCAATACCGCGGATGGAATAGGGACAACGTCTTAACCCGAATACAATGAATCTTACTCAAAGTATCAGGCGTCTAAAAATGAATTCAAGCTAATTAATTAATTAAATCTTTTAATCAACTTAATCATATTACCATCATTATTACCCAACATAACTAGATTAAGTCCAAGAATTGCCTAAAGCCTTGATTCTCGAAATTAACTAGCTAAAACATCGAAGTCATTCTCAAGAACTGCCTCTAGCCTTATTCTTGAGTCTAACCAAACATCATTCATTAATCTTTATTCATTCTTTAATCAACTAAATCCCAAACTTTAACTTTCTTTAACTCCTAATCCTTTTCTTTAACTTTCAAGACTCATCCAAGAAACTTAAAGAACTCCTCAAGAACTCATAAAGACTCATCAAGATCTCATAAAAAAACTCAAAGAACTCATAAAGAACTCATTCAAGATTCAAGATCTTCAACCAAGAACTCATCCAAACTCATCAAAAACACACGCATGATCAATCATCAAACCATACGAAAATACTACTTCCAATAATCCAAAATTCATCAAACTTTAACCCAATCTTCATGATTTCGAAACAACATAAATTCAATCTTAAAATCATAAAAACCACCATTAAAACATCATGAAATCCATTTAAAAATCAGATTACAAACCATATACAAAATCATGAATAAACATCATCAAACAACCCAAACATGCCTTTAATTGATACTATAAACATAGTATACCAATTAAGTTGAGTTAGTATGTTACCTAATCAAGATTACACACATAAAGAAACCCAAAACCCGCTGCCCGGAACGAGTCTTGCACGGCCATCATCACACGGCTACCTTGCACACGAACATGGCAAACAAGCAACCACCACGAGCCAACCACCTGCTGCCCAGTCAGCACCACCACGAGCCAACCACCTGCTGCCCAGTCAGCACCACGTCCACCACCATCTGCCCAGTCAGCACGGCTGCTGCCCAGCCAGTCCACACGCTACTGCCCAGACAGCACCTCCACGCAAGGCTGCCCCACTATTGCACACATACGTCCAGCCACGGTCCAGACTTGAACCAGCCACGAACCAACCTTGAACCAGCCACAAACCAACCATGATTCAGCCACACGGCTGCCTTGCACGAGCACCCACAACACCCACACGAACCATGCCCAAAACCACACCAAACTAGCAATCTTGAATGAAATTGTTGAGGTTTAGAATATGTTTTAATACTTAAAGATCAAAGGACATAGAATCTTTAAGTTTTGGTTTAGAAAAGATGATGAACACACTTGGGTTTGAGACATCAAAAATGGCGTGAGAGTGTAAGGCAAAATGGAGAGAAAGTTTGCCTTTAAAAGAGATGGCAAAGGATGATTGATTTAGCAAATGAACAAATACTCTTAAGGCCTTACTAACTCCTCTATTTATAGAGGTTAGTGTAGGTGTGGACATGAAGCAAGTGGCAAAACTTGCCATCAACTCTAAGAGGGGCCGGTTATGGGCTTTAAACAAGGGCCAAAATGATCTCTTGGGCCATTTGCACTAATTCATGACTAATCATGGATAATTTTGCACTTGGCCCAAAACTAATTAATTAATTTAGAAAATTAAATAATAAAATTCTAATTAATTAAAATAAAACAAAATAAAGAAATAATTAACCATTAAATAATAATGGTTACATTCAAACATTAAAAATAGTCTAAAATAAATTTTAGACCATGCACCGATACAGACTAAATACAAGAAAACAAATACGAAACTAGCCCAAAATCTGGGGCGTTACAATTATGCTCCTTATCCTAGCCTGAAGAGGGACAAAGTGCAGTGGTGGGCTGTGTTCAAGACAAAAGCTAGGTCAGAGGTTGATGCCCCGGTGGACTCGGATGTTCTACAAGAGGAAACATCCCTTATTCCCGTAGGTGTATGTTCTCCGGACGAGATCCCAGACTACGAGATCATTCAGGGTGATGATGACGAAGATGAGGTCATTCCAAGTCTTGATGAAGATGACTACGACAGTGGACAGGAGCTTAGAAGTGATGAGATTGATGAAGTGGTTGATGATGATGACGAGGACGTTGACGACATCGGTTTATTTCATTAGGATGTAATTTAAATTTAATTTAATTGTAGCAATTCATTGTAATTTAGTTTTGTTTTGTTTAGTTTTGTATGTATAAATTTTATTATTCGCGTATTCATTATTAGTTAATTGGGGTACGTTTTCATACCATCATTTTGTGATTGTGATTTCTGTTAATAACTATGAATCGTGCAAATAATTTACTCATTACTTTATGCAGGAACATGTCAGATTCGGAGGATAAGAGTCAGAATTCCCAGACCCGGCAAGATTCTCCCTCTCAGTCTTCGGTTCGTCCTACTGGGTCTAGGCCGATATTGCGTCCTGGTGACCTTCATCGTCGTGTTGAGTCGTCTAGGAGTGCAAGGTTATTTTTTAATGTTTTCACTATTGAAATTAAGTTGCATTCATATGAAGTTTAATCTTACAATGTTTTGTGTGCAAGGTTTGACAAGGGTGATGTTGTTCGATCAATAGCGCACGTCATCAAGTCCTACTTCCATCAGCCTTGGAAGAACTACACTGAGGTAGATCAGGCGACCAAGGTACATTGGTGGAACATGTGGAAGGTCAGTAAGACAAATTATGTAATTTGATACAATATTTTGTTAAATATAATCTCTTACATTAACATATTTGATTGTCCTTGGTCTAATGCAAAAACAGTACACTTGGAGGCCTGAGCTCGAGGGCACTGTGCGGGATGCGTTTGATACCAAGGCTGGATTACGGCTGAAGGACATATTCAATGACACAGTGCACAAGCGGAAAGACCGACCAAGTTGGCTTGGTGATGACATGTACCAGGCAATGAAGGGTAGGCTCGATGACAAGCTATTCAAGGAAAGGTCGGCTCGAGCGAAGGCAAACAGGAGAGGCGGCGACGCTAGTGGCAAGGCCCAGGCCTCTCACTGCGCGGGATCTGTCTCCACCACTCAACGAGCTAAGCAATTGGTTAGTCTACTATTTCATTAAATTATTGTAATTAATGCACACTTGATTATATATATCCCACTCTTCCTCGATGCTCACTTCAAGAAGCAACCAGGGAAGGATCCGGTTCCGATTAGCGATAAGGCCAAGGAAGTGATGGTAATGCTTTCTTCTTTACTATGCATTTGATTTTTAGAGCGGAATTCCGGCTTCAAAGCCGAAGAGTACGAATAGGATTGATTTATTATTATTTGCAATTGATGTTTAGAGCGGAATTCCGGCTTCAAAGCCGAAGAGTACGAATAGGATTGTTTTTTGATTAATGTTATGAGATGTGAATTAACCTTTAAAACATGATCTACGTTGATCGGTGCGAAGTTGGGAATGAAAACACCCAAAACGAGCCAAAAATGGCCTATTTAGGTTGTTTTTGTTCCAAAACCCTCTAAACTTTCCCAAAAACATGCAAATAAGTGATAGAATGTCTATAATAATGTTATGAGATGTGAATTAACCTTTAAAACATGATCTACGTTGATCGGTGCGAAGTTGGGAATGAAAACACCCAAAACGAGCCAAAAATGGCCTATTTAGGTTGTTTTTGTTCCAAAACCCTCTAAACTTTCCCAAAAACATGCAAATATGTGATAGAATGTCTATAATCATGTTATGAGATGTGAATTAACCTTTAAAACATGATCTACGTTGATCGGTGCGAAGTTGGGAATGAAAACACCCAAAACGAGCCAAAAATGGCCTATTTAGGTTGTTTTTGTTCCAAAACCCTCTAAACTTTCCCAAAAACATGCAAATATGTGATAGAATGTCTATAATAATGTTATGAGATGTGAATTAACCTTTAAAACATGATCTACGTTGATCGGTGCGAAGTTGGGAATGAAAACACCCAAAACGAGCCAAAAATGGCCTATTTAGGTTCTTTTTGAATTGTTTGAACTAACTCCGCCCATAATTTGCAGGAACAATATAACCAAAACCTTTCGGAGTCTCAAGCTAGTGGCTCGGAGACGGATCCCAACCAGGTCTTCTTTGATACAGTTGGTGGCTTCCGGAAGGGCGAGGTTCTAGGGTTCGGCAAAGACGGAGCTTCTCTCTATTATGAGAGAACCTCGCGGCGGCGCGTTGGATCTGCCTACTCTCCATCAGTTTCCGCTCAACTGGCAAAGATGACCGAGCGTTTGGAGGAGTCCGAGCGTGCGAGGACAGAGTTAGAGGAGCGAGAGCGCCGTCTGGAGGAGCGAGACCGTCAACGGGAGGAGCATCAGCGCCGTCTGGAGGAGGATCAGAAGAAGCAAGCGGAGTACCTCGAGCAGATGAAGGCGCAGATGGATGCTTTCATGAGGCAATTCGGCAATCAGTCTTCCATTCACCGACGACCCCCCGACGATCGCACAGACGGTTCTGGCGGTTCTGGAGCCTTCGTAGTGTAGTTGTTTGTTATATATATTTGGGTTTATTAATTTACGTTTTTGGAAACTGTAATATATATATTACATACTTTTGTGTATTACGAATTATTTATATAAATAATATCAAATATTATTTCGTATGTATAAACTATTCTTCATTAATAAATAATTTAATATGTTTTGCAAAGGTTTTTTATATTTAATGAAATGAAAGACGTAACCATTTAACGACCGCCAAACGGTCGATATCCAAAAACTCAAAACCTCGAAAATAGTAAATATTTAAATTAAAAAAACCGCGAAAATAAATATGCCGACCGACACACGGTCGGTAAATGATTAGGCGCGAAAAAAAATTGGCAGGAAAAAAGCCATTTTCCGACCGTCGTGGCCGTCGGTAGTACCGACCGACCATATGGTCGGTCGGTAATACCGACCGTCATGACGATCGGAAAATAACTTTCCAATTTTTTTTTAAAAACTCTTATTTTGTCGGTAAACGGTCGGTGTACGGTCGGTAAATTATTTCCGACGGAACATCGGTCGGTAACAAAATTTTACCGACTAATTATACACCGACCTCCTTTTACCGACCGGCGACGGTCGGTAAATTGAAGCACCGACTGTTAACGGTCGGTAAAAAGCGGTCGGCCGAAGCTTATTTTCTTGTTGTGTCCACTCATTTCAAACGGACACATATTTTATTTTATTTTTTTTCAAAGTATGGGTAACATATGCACCCCTTGTTACTATATAGATCCGCCCCTGTATCTATACACCTTGATACAATAAGAAAAAAATTTATCTTTTACGTACATGTTATGGTCCATGTCTAATATGGATGCACCATATATCATTTTTCTTATTTCAGGATGTTTTTCATTGGTCTTTTTTTGTATCACTTCTATTATTATGATTTTATGAAGTAGTCCTATTAGAAAAATGATAAAGCCACTACATTCATCTCTAATTTTCTAACACTCTGTGTGTGAGACTATAATTTTCTACATTCATCTCTCTGAAAAAGGAATAATATAAATATTCGAGTACTAACATCACTTGTCTTATTATTGTTGTTGTACTTGGTATCTTAATTACTTCCATCCTAAAGCTCCTTTTGTTTTGGACGTACTTTGAAAGCTTTTGAGTATATTCATCTTTCACCATCAAATGCTAGAAGTTTCATTCCATACTTTGACCTAATTAACAATCCCATTTTTATGAAATTACTTGTTCCAACTTTCAACAAATGTGTTTTTTAAACTGATTGAGCATGTGATCATATTACATCTTTTATTGAAACAGTTTCTTAGAAATTTTACATGTGAGTTAGAGAGTTTAAAACCAACAACTTTTATGTAGGCAAGTGGTTTTTTCACATTCATTTTTTAATATTGCACATATATTGATTCTGTAAAAAAAAAAATGTACTTGTAAAAAGCATAAAAGAGAGTACATAAATAAAAATCGAGTGCACGAAAATCATCTTCCCTTACTGTATTTCTTTTCGTTCAATGTCTAATAGTACGAAGTAAAACAATTGAGAGAGTAACTACCTGGTTTCAAATCTCTGATTTATATGTTTTCTACATGATCATGACAAGGAAAATCACATTCTAGTGTAATGCTCATATCATAGTAATACCTACCTAACATTGCTCATTGAAAGAGAGGCGGAAAACGGAAATCGAATTCGCAAACTCTTGGTTGTAAGTTGCATTTTAGTGCCATATTGCTAGAGCTTGATTCTTTGTTGAGAAAATATAAAAGAAAAGGCAAAAGGTATAAATAGCAAAAGGTTAGTTTGTTTATGAAACAATATAAAATGAGTTAAAGTCCATTCTATTCACTTTTTTCTTATTAAAACAAGCTCAACTAAGCTAATTTCAGAAAAACCTCATTAGTTTATATATATAAATGTAAAGCTTTCTTCTTACATAAATTAAGATTTAATTTGCGAAAATAATTTTAAATAAGTTTTAAATAAGCAAAAATAAATTGAAAAGAATAAACCATTAGTTAACTAAATTAAGTTAGCTAAAATTGGTAAGTTGAGAGGTAGCTAAAAATTAGGCAAGAAGACCATAGTGGCTTGACTAAAACCAATGCAAATGGTGAAATGGGTTCCCCACAAAATTCACTTGCACGACTATAAACATACATGCATACAGATGGAAGGATCTAATAATAAAACCAATATTGAGCTTTTCAATGCACAAATAAATAGCTGAATTCATCAAGTAGTTAGATGTGTGGGAATCTAATTTGTCCCATGTATTTGTCTTGGTTATGGTTTCTTATTGTTTTGGGGGAAGGAATTGGTTAAGTTTTGCATGAGGATTGAGGTGACTCACCCCTTTTGTTTTATACTCATTTGGTTTCTTCTTGTTTTTGGAGTATATATATTTGGAAGGAAATCTACACAAGTTCCGTACAAGGCTTTATATCTTAGGAAATAACCTTGGCAGGTGGAGCGGAGGTGTGACATCGTTGTTGAGGATCGAACACAGGTGATTACCCCTGGGGAGTATGCCTTAATCACTAGGTTATGTTTATCATCTTGTCATTACCCTATATGTACGAAATTAAGGAAACACTTTCAAATTTGAAAAAAAAAAAACTTTCATTTTCTTAGGTAACTTTTTGACTTTTGTACTGTTTATTCATCATGTTGTAACCATAAGTAGTAAAATATACTCCGTCTGTCTATTTTTGTTTGCTACATTTTACTTACTATATTTCCTTTTATAGTTTTATGATATGTAGGTGTTTACATAAGCTCTACTCATAATACTTGGTCTACTCTCTTTTTTTTACGTAGTAATGTACTCCCTCCGTCCCTTATTGTTTGCCCCATATTGACCTTTTGCACTGTTTATTTGGTAACTTTGACTCTCTATAATTTTATACATATAAGGAAATATATAGTCAAATGGGATCTCGTTTGATTCAGTTCAATGTGTACTTTTTTAATATGCAATTTATATAATTTTTTATTACACGTATCTAAAGATATTTTCATTTAAAGTTGTGTCTCGGGAGATGAAAAAAAGTGAATGGGGCAAACAAAAAGGGACAGAGGGAGTAATAGCTATTTTACCATAGTTTTGTCTTCTTCTTAATAAACACCCCTACTTTTAATAGTCAATGTCGATTCAAATGCTTCTCCAAATATTTTACAAAAGGAAATGTAGCAACAAATTAAAAAAGAGTAATTACTACTCCATTATAGAGAGTCAAAGTTTTTTCCCCTTGCTAATTAAAGTGTTTGGTTAACATCATTGGAATTAATATTTCTTAGAAAATAACTTCTTATTCATTGTATGAATTCACTCACCAAGGAGGGACTTGGTAAGTTATTTCCCATGGTATGTTCGAATTTAAAATCCCTTTGGAAATTTGATTTCCTAGGACATTTTTAACCAAACACAATATATTCTAGTTATTGCCTGTGAATTTACATTTCCAAGGAAAATACCTCCCAACCAAACAAACACTAGATCTCATTAGATTTATCCCATATTACAAAGTAATATCTAATTTTTTTTTTTAAATAATTTTACTCCATAGTATATATTAATATAAGTATAAAAAAAAAAACAGATTTTTTTATATAAAAATATACTTGTATAAGATAAATCTGTTCTTTTTATGCTCCTGTGACATGCCTGCAAGAAGCTGTCATATTTAAATTATCAGTACTGTATTTCTTTCTTTAGGCATGAGTATGTATGTACTGTTTAATACACAGTGTACGTATGTATATATTCTTTTTACCTTCGACTTTTACCATGCATTACAAAAGAAAGTGGACTATGAAAAATGGAGCAAAGCTCTCTGCCTATGAACCCATTTACTCTAAATAAAAATCACTCCTTTTTGTTTTTTTTTTTTTTCCTTTGCCAGTGAAATCATTAACAGTATCAGAAATAAAGAAAAGAAGATTCAGAACATCCACTTGAAGAACATACAGAGCAGAGCAGGGTTATGAAAAAAGAAGCTTATAGATCAATCAATACTTCCATCTTTTTATTTCTTTTCTTTTCTTTGCTCTTTTACTTTTTTTTTTTTTTGTCCAATGAATGATTGCCACATCTCCATTATCTCCTATATCATTTGTATAGCTTTTTGTACATAGATAATACAAACTCTTAAACAACCTAGAATACAATACTTATTATGTTCATCTTCTTCTAGCTCTTTTTACACTTAATTAAAGACCTATGTTACTTGCACTTGGGTATGTGTTCAGGTGTCAGATTCCGAGTAACATTACTTAACTTATCGTACTTTTTACAAGATTGAATGAATACGAAAACTGTGTCAAAGTCGTCACTGAAGCTTCTTGACGAGTTCAAACCGCGATAATATCATCCTGTGTTATAAAACAAGAAATGTTAAATTTGATAGAATATGACAAATGGGCCTCGGTTATCCAATACAGAGGAGGAAAGAGTGGTCCACTTACAAGTTACAAGCCTAAGGAGATTATTTCCCAAAACCATTTGGCAATGGGATAAGTAACTCCTAGACTTATAAGTTGGTTTATTATCTGCTATTTCTCTAAGACAGGACGCGTTCAAACCGCAACAATATCATCCTGTGTTATAAAACAAGAAATGTTAAATTTGATAGAATATGACAAATGGGCCTCGGTTATCCAATACAGAGGAGAAAGAGTGGTCCACTTACAAGTTACAAGCCTAAGGAGATTCTTTCCCAAAACCATTTGCCAATGGGATAAGTAACTCCTAGACTTATAAGTTGGTTTATTATCTGCTATTTCTCTAAGACAGGACGCGCATTAGTGCACACACATAGGAGGTTCAACGGTTTCATAATTAGCTCGAATTTAGCACAAAAGTGATTAATTGAAGGGTTTTTTTTTTAACTCACCATTAAACATTTTTGTCAAAATTTGAACATATTTTCAAAATAAAGTCAGAAGGGGTGGATGGCAGTAGGAAAGAATGGTATGTTGCAGATTTGTGGGGTTATAGAAAAGAATCAGCAAAGTCTTACAGGTTATTAAGGGTACCTGTGTTTTATGAAAATGAAATGAGAGAATTAGACAAAGGGAAAGATTCACAAAGGGAGCAGAGTAACAGCAATAACAGAAAAGAGCAAAAGAGCTTACCCCTTTTTGGGGAGGGTCCAATAGGGAGATGGGGTGGCATGTCACTGTCATACTATTATATTGAATTCCCATTGCAACAGTTTCAATGCCTACAAATTAGGGGGACCAAACAAAAATGTTACTCCTACTTATCTTTATAAAATTGGATCATTATTTTGACTTATTTGTGAAATGTGAGACAAAAAGTAGATTGAGCAAGTGAAAAATCAAAATTCTGAAAAAATTGAAATAACTAATCATTTACGGAGTACTACGCTACCAGGTTTATATTTTCTATCTTGATCATTTTCTAAAACTACATATTAAAGGAGCAAAATGAATATTAAACGAGCAAAATATAAACATGGGCATAGAATATAAACTCTATCAACCTTGTTGGTTGCATAGAAAACTGGACACTAAAGGCTTGTTCGATATCGTTTTTGGTTTTCAGTTTTTAGTTTTCAGTTTTCTTTTTAAAACAAAAAACGATATCGAACAAGCCTTTAGTTTTTAGTTTTCATTTTCAATATATTTCCAACAAGTTTGACTCATTTTTGTACGATAATATGACTAATGTCATGACTTTGAAAAACAAAATACCAAAACCAAAAAACCACAATGTTACCGAACGAGTCCTAAAATTTTAAGCCAAATTGTTCAAAAAATTCTGAATTTATTCTCCTAATGAAAACAGATTAAAGGGTATGTATGAATTCATGCTAAACAGACATTACTTGCAATAAATGATTTGATACAGTGGGCAACATGATAAGGATGAAAACAGAAACAGTAGGGAAATCAAAGCAGAAATACTAGTTTAGTTTAAAAGTGTTTGCTATTGTTATTTTGGCAAATTACCTTTCAAAGGTTCTTTTGTAGTGTCCATCTAAACATGGAAGGAACTTATCATTGCGTGGCGTTTCCTGCACAGAAGTTCAGGAACTTTCAGAATTTGAAAGTGATGTATAATTAATATACAAGTATTAAATTAAAGATGATTTAAAGAAATTTGCAAAGAAAATTACCTAATTAATTGATTGAATTTCAACACATTTAATTATATATTCTTGGGTTAGAAATTGAATCCTGCATATCCATATGGTTGAGGCAAGAGCTCTTCCACTTCGATCCGAGCACTAGAGCAACTCATGCTTCTCTTGATCCTGCCTCGACTCACAGACTCTACCTCGGCCAAAAACATGCTGTAAACAGGCTTATGATCCGAGAACCTTGATTCACCACGCACGTAGGATAGTTGTCGTAGCCCCTTTCCGTACCACAAGATGCGATCACACCTTCATATTCAACCCCAACAACATATCACTATCAGTATTAGCCGATATCTCTTGAAAAAAGACAGTCTGACATAACTAATAACTAAAAAAACCGCAACTTTTTACTATAAATCTATGACTTCATATGAATAGTAGATAGTAATGGTATATTGCTAACGAGTATCTATGACTTCATATGAGTAGTAATGGTATATTGCTAAAGAGTTACAGTTTTTTAGTAAAAAGTTATAGTGTCAGCCGTCACTGGAGACTTGCTTTGCTATAGGCAAGATTATTGCAAGAATGTGTAATGCACAATGATTTATGACTTCTAAGTTCTATCTATTGAACATCAATTATTTTAGTGAACCTAAGCACACACCAACATCGATCAAAATGTGTCATGACATGAAAAATTATGTGCAAAAGTTTTGATTTACCATGCAGGAGTTCTTCGCTTCTCTTTTTGATGAGTATCAGCACCGGCATATCTATCTGAATTCTTGGAATACTTGTATGTAGGGGGGAAGTATATTCTTCCTTCACTCCACCCCTCAAAAACACGCCCCTGTCTTTGCTCTATGCGCAACTGCATTAAACACAAGACAAATGTTCAGACCGCGTCTTTCTTCTGCATATATAACCCAGAAGAAATTTGGTTCAAAGAAACAAATGTTTTGCATTGAAGAAAACTAGGCATCAGTTAAGAAAGGGAAATTCTCGGAACTTTTTAAGATTTTTATTGGTAACCCTACAGTTATCGTCCTACTTTTAAAAACGACCTAATGAAGCAAAAAACTCAACTGCAATGAAATTAAACATGCCTGGTCATTCTGTAACAAGGCTTTCCAGTTTCTCATCTCAACAAGAGCCTTGGCATATCGGTAGGATAGTGCAATCCGGTAATTCAAATCCCCAAGCCAAATAACTCGACTGGAATGAAATTAAACATATATCATAAGATAGCTAAATATCAAATTTTGTAATGAAAGTTAACAAGTGATACAATCTGTTTGTAAATTTAGGAAGAGGACTCACTCATGGTCCAAAATATGCTGAGGGGAGCAATGATCTCCTATGCCAGGAACTCTAGGAAACCTCGTCTTCTTGAGTATCTCCATGACATCGGAATTTCTTCTAAGCTCATCACCCTCCTTTTGTCCCGAAGTTAGATGACTACAAACGAAGCAAAAGCTCGTTTGGTGCAAAGACATGCTGATAGAAATCGAACCCTGCAAAAACCATGTACAAAGTCCTAATATCAATTGAGGTATTTGCCTCATGAAAAAACACCACCTTTTCAGCATAAAAGTGAAAATTTTCACAACAAACCTTGTTCCCAAGATAGCCCATTAATCCTCTTCCTACACAAGATACTTTCATATTCTTAACATCATCTCTTAAATCACTCTTTACCCAGACAGTGAGAAATATTCCCACCATTTGCTTGCTTGCAACCAAACAATACCTTGACTGACCCCTTTGCCTTTCAGTCTCTTCCATGGGAAAAGTAAAAGATCCATTTTGATAGGACATAGGTGAGCAATGTGGAACAATAGGTGATTCATTAGGGTTTTCATCATCTGAGGAGCACCATTTATAATTAGGATCATAATCACTAGGTCTTTCCCCGGAAATAACCCGGTCACACACACTGAATCTTCTATCGAGCCGTGGTTGAGGATCCAATGAGTCACTATTTACCCTCATGCTTCGGCTCAGTGACTGAAATGATCGACGATGGAAAAATGAGGTTGCGTTTTGCCTCGTTGATCCCTCGAAATCTGCTTCTAATTCTACAACAGGATCAGGAATTGGTGAAGGAGTTTGATTGTAGCCACTTGAACCAGGAAGACTATTTAGAGTTCTTCTAATTAATGATAGCCATTTTTTAGCAGGGCCATTGTCTTCTGTTCCCAATACATTACCAGCATTCAAAGGAACAATTTCTTGAAAGCTGAAAAAAAGAACAAGTCAAAATCAACAACAAATTAGGGCTTTGAACAAGTCAAAATCAAACATTTGTGAATTCATAGGGAACCAACTCAATTTGAAGATTGAAGATAAAAGACACACCCAAGGACATAAATGTCAGCTGGAGGTGATGTATGAAGCCAATCTTCAAGATTCAAATGGCTAGGTGGAGATTTTCCTGCTACATTCCATGTAGCTACAAATATCCTACAATCATAACATACTTGAAAAAATGAACACCAATTCTCCAAAATACAAAAGAAAAAAAAAACCTTTTTTTCCCTTTTAATTTCATGTTTAATGGAGGGTCTAACCTATAGTTTTCTACATCAGTGTCTTGAGATGTATCTAAATCAACCTTAATTCGCCGAGCCCGGTCAGAACATCTCCTAAATGATCTTTCTGATAAAAGATGGATTAGAAAAGGCATTAAAAGAGGATTAATTATGAGATTAAAGAACAAATTTGAATAGGAAACAAAAAAACAAAAAACTAAAATTAAAAGGCAATTCTTGTGAATATAGAATATCCATGGAATTAAAAGAGTAGGGTGGTCCAAAAGCAATATAATGTGAGTGATACTGAACCTGTTTTGCTTTTCTTGATAGTGCATGCTTCTCTCTCCATGAATTTGTTTCTCCAATCTTCACTACAACCTGAAAAAAGAATCACATGAATTTTTTAGAAAAAAAGTTGCTAAAGCAATTGTACTCTTACACTCAACTTCTCAAATAAAACACCATCATTCCTTAGGCCCAAAGGAGAGGGGGGAAAAAAGACAATGGAGGGGAATCTTAACTGAATTATAATGTGGGCATATGACAATAAAACCCAGAATACAGCTGAATAAAACAGTTTTGATTCAGAAATTACTACATAAGGATGAAATTGCACAGACTACAAGAATATGAAAGCAACACAAATTAGAAATCACCCACAAAATAAAATTGACTTGCCCAGTCTATCAGCCTCTTTGCGGGAGTTCGATCCTTACCCAATATTATGTAGGGCATTAACATTGTACTAGTTAATGAACAGGTGTGATACTTACCCAATAAAAAACAAGAAAATAAAACTAAAATTAACCCAACAAAAAAAGATGTGCATCTTAAAAAATGTGGACAGTTCATAATCATCAGAAATCTGGGGTCAAGATGAATTGAATTGAATTGAAGAAGAAAAGGGGGAAAAAAAAAAACCTTCATAGAAGATATCATCCGCATGAAATTCTTCAGTTTTACTCTTGATGTTGAACCATTTCTTTACTAAACTCTTGGGCCATGAAAGCTTCATTTATGCAAATTAAACAAGAAAAATTTAAAAAAAAGTATCATAAATCTAATCTATACTCTCAAATATTTATGTACATTGCTCATATAAACACACCTTGGTTTTTTTGGAGCTTCCATCTGTCATTTTTTTCAGTTATTCATATGGGATACTACTCCCCCAACACTCCCAAAAAAAGGGGTACTAATTGGAAAAATCAATTAAAAAAAGTATCACACCACAAACCCAGTATTAGATTAATGAATGGATCAATGATTATAAACCAAGAAATGTAAGAAGAAAAAATAAAAATCCAATCTTTCTTGTGTTTTTCCCAATACTAAAGCATTTTGGTTTCTGGGTTTAGGAGATCAAATGCAGAAATTAAAACCCAGTTATGATATCTGGGTAACTCAATTCATAAAGTATGTTTTGAAGTGATCAGGAAAAAGGGGAAAAACCAGGGGAAAACAGAGCATAGCAAGAGACAAAGGGAGAAGGGAAGAGAGAGATAGAGAGAGTAAAGGAAGAAGAAGAAGAAGAAGAAGAAGAAGACAATTTGGGGTGAGGAGGACATAAAGAGAGAAGTAATTCTGCGTATTAAAATGCTGGTAATAAGCAGGGCAAAATGACGATTTTGAAGGGAATAAAGTGTTAAGAAGAAGGAGGGTAGAGAAGAGAAGCTCGTTTCCCTTTCAGGTATTCTTGCTCTTACACAGTCTTACAATGTGTTTGAAAGTTATAGATTTGAGAGAAAATTTATTTATTTTTTTTCGAGAAAAAGTAAGATTTGTGCACTTTATATTAGGAGTGTTTGACGGGAAGAGTTTTGGATTGGTATGTAGAGTATGATTATGATTATTATGTGAATAATTTATTGCCTTAATTATGAGGTGTTTAGTTTATTAAGTTAGAATGAAAATGAATGGTATAGAATCTCATACCACATAGGTAGATATGAATTTTAAAACTCACGTTATTTTAAAGCTGTTTTGTTTTATGGTTTGGTAGGATTTTAAACTTCAAATGGATTGTGAATTTTAAGGGGAGATGTGTATGAGATTCTAGGAGTATGAAATGGAGTTAAACCCTTGATATGAGTTTTAATAGTTTAAAAACTCAACCAAACAAAAAAAATAGATGGAATGGATTCTAACTCCATTCTAATCCATTAAAAATGACACAACAAATGCATACACACCCATATTATATGGGGGATGACAAATTTAATTTTTAAGAAAAGCTCGTAGTTTTTATGGATTTTATATTCCCTTCGTTCCTATTCATAGCAGACGTAGGAAAAATATATACTGAGGTTAAAATGTATTTGATTATTTTTTTAGTTTATTGGGTCAACTAATCAAAATTATAGGGGAAAAATTGAAAATTTCAAAATTTTACCATGGAAAATTTTCCACTTTCAAGTTCAAATAAGGTGAAAAGGCCCCATTTAACGCAATGTGGCTCCGTCACTGGCTCCTATAAGTTAATTATGCATTCCATTTTGAGTTTGTTTTTTGGTTGGTTACATTAATAATTTTTCCATTTATAACCTAAAAGAACATTTTATGGTTTAATTATAGAAGATTGATGTTTTTAAGGCTTAAATATGATTTGTAGGATAACATATGTTCATTGATTATTGCTTTCCTACATTACAAAATCAGAGTTAATTCCTCTTTTCAAAAGTTAAATCTAATGTTTAATTCCAATAAAAAAAAACAACAATTAAAATCTACAAAAACTTTTGTTAATAGCCCCACTAGGTACCAAACATAACTAACTTCGAGGAACATACAGAGTATATTAAAACAAAAAAAATACAATCAATTAGTCAGATCAGCTAATACAAATCAATGTATCAAATAACTTATCACAATCAGACGAATTATTAGTGATAACGGGTAACTATCAAGCAAGAGCTAAACCTAAATAACCATATGATAATAGGCGTTGTAAAGCATTGACTTATATGTATGTTAGTAATGCTCTATTCAATTTTTCAATGCGAGGTACATATGAGTTATACTTTCAATATTCCCCTTCACATGTGAATATTCTCCCTCACATATGAGTCAACTTTAATTTTACAAGTTGGTTAAATGGTTAAGTGACAAAGACCTCATCCGGCCTTTCCAAAACTTTGAACACGAGGTCGACTAACGCCTAAAATACAAGTAATAATAAGAGCCGTATCTACTATCTAGTGCAAAGCCTTCACTCTAATAATAAGTAAAAAATGCACAAAGTATGCGCAGTAGTGAATTATATATATATATATTTTTTTGGATGAAAAATGTCAATTAAGGAAATAATTGAATTGTATACTTTATACAATATGTGAAAATGTGATTAGAGGAATTAACACCATGTGTTACCATACAAAATGTAAATCTTATTGCTCACAATAATTTATAGTAATATTCGTCAAAAAAAAAAAAATATTTATAGTAATACTTCGGGTTGTTCACAACTATTTCTATATATGGAAAAATAATTCATCATACAAATTAGTATGGAAATTAACATTTTAGCAATATAATAGTTTAAAGGAAAAATTGTAAAAATTAAGTTAACCTGTATCTGATCTTCTCAAAATAAGCCAATCTTTTGTTTAACTCAAAATAAATCAACCTATTACTCAAAATAAATCAAAATAAGTCAATTTTTTTTTATAATTTATCGGTGGAAAAAGTTAACAATTTCAATGAAAAATCAAAGCAGCTATTAATATGTTGTTATTTATATGATTTTTCATTGAAAATGATAATTAAATCAACAAGTAAATAGTAAAAAACTTAATTTGAGAAGACACAGATATTAGGTTGACTTTTTTTGAGTTAATAAAAAAATTGACTTAATTCAAGAAGATCGGATAAATGTTGACTTATTTATTACAATTTTCGTAGTTTAAAAATGAAGAGTTTGATTTTGCTGTTGATTATTAAAAAGAATATTGAAAATGAGCGTTTGATAATTATCAAGTATGGCAACATTTTTGTTAAATTAGCAATAAAATTGTGTTCATCGCCATTTATATATTAACCTTGTATGGTATTCTTTACTGCACTATATTCAGTTGTAGTTATTAGTTACTGTACTTTTATTTAATCACGAGACGTGGGGCGCTTGCCACCAAATCATTACTTATTTGTTAAGAATAATGTTATGTATGTAATAGATGAATGTGTCATCTAAGTAGTACTCCGTATTACATAGTGTAGACATATTTGTTCCTATTTAATTTATTAATCTTTACCTTTTTTTTTCTTTTACAAATTCAAAACATAATTAGCAAAAAATAACAACAGAGTAGTAATTAGCATGCATATATGCATGAGTGATTAAATCATTGCTAACAATTACTTAAAGATTCGATCATCTAATGATAACTTAATCACAATTCAAAAATAAGGAAAAGGGATAATCTACCAAATCATCACCAGCCCAACTTCAATTCTCCCACAATCACAATTCACAAAGGCACATAAATTACTATGGGCAGCTGAAAGCTCTAGCTTTGATCAAACACCATGGCAATCTTTTATGTCTTCTTCTTCATTTTCTTTTCTTTATTTTTATTTCTTTTTAATTAGATAAGGAACACTCTTACATATTGCAGGCACAAATGGGAGGAGGATCGGATGCCATACTTCAACCACTTCTTCAGGGATGTTTGGCAATTAGTGTTTTAGGCACAAAAAAAAATAAATAAAAAATAAATTTGTAGAATTTTGGACTACTTTTAAAATTTTGATTAGTCAAAAACTTTAATAGGGCCATAGGAGTGTTTGATAAACGGAGTTTAAAACGTGTTTTGGGGAAGAAACTTTCAAAACATAAAATCTCCTAGTGGGAGCTTTTTCTTTAGTGATCACTAGGTTAGTCTCATGTGTCGCACGATTTAAATAGTATTTTTTTGGTAATTTTTCTGAAGGCATTCATTAATCTATATATATGTACAAAATATGAAGTTATAAGCTTATTAATTTTAAAGAAGAATTTTGTCAAAATTGAAACTTGCGTAAGGATATAAAGTAAGAAAAAAATGACATCAGCAATTAGTTTTGGAAGAAAAAAATTTAATGACAAATGATGACTTAAATAATACTTGTTTTAGTATATAGTATAGATGTAAGAAAAAGTAAGAATAATTTTGTTTTGCATATAATTATAATGCTAACATATCAATTAAAATGTTTATAAGTGTCAGTTTACAAAAATCTCTCACATAATATTGTTGCGAAGAATTTCAATTATCAAGATACATATCAATTAAAATGTTTATAAGTGTCCAAGCCAATATTTTTTTTCTCCATATTTTGTACAAAATCACTATTTGAAGTAGCAGTCAAATTTGTTAGACATAAGCGTAAAAATCTAAACTTTACCCGACAAATTCTACTCTCTTTTGACTATTGGCTTTCTTAATTATATGTGAGAAAAGCTTATTAAAATTAATAAATTAAAAAAAAATCAAAGAGATATAAAGTAGTGGGAATGATATGGAAAATAAGAAGTATCTTGGGAAATCAAATAAAAAATAGTGAAATTTGAAGGTATTGAGCAATGTTTGCAACTCAACCTCTAATACATGGGTAAAAAGTTGGGTTTGTCATAGCAACCAATAAGCATATATTTGTTGTTCCACTTTCTATATATTATTGAATTCCTCATGTTGTAATTGCTATCTTAATTAATTGATTCATGAGGATTTAGGTATAAAGCGATGACTCAGGTCCATCTTTTATCGCAAAGGTTAGATGTTTGAATCCTCAAACTAACAAATAGCTAACGAGTTTTTATTCAATTTTCTTTTTAAAATCCTAATTGTTTCTTTTTGTTTCTGAAGGGACTCTTCATCAGTTCTCAGATATACCAACAAGTACTAAAATTCAGGAAAGTCTTTCATTGAATTTAGAAGCAGTAAATGTGATTAATTGCTAGTAATAGTACAACTTTTGACACTTAGGGCCAAGATTTAATGAGGTTGCTGAAAAGGTACATAATAATTTGTTACCCAATTCTTGAAACATTGCCAAGTTTAGTTAAAAAAAGGGAACTCCAAAAGGATAATATTAATACCACTTCAATAAAAGCCTATGACAGTCTCAGGTTGAGTTAGCTCTATGTTAACATCTGTTGGGAATTTCCTTCTAAATAACATGCTCTCTTTTTTCTTTTTCTTTTTTTCTTATTTATCACTCAAAATAAGTTATACATCAAGTAACAATTACAAAAAGAGGCTCATTCTCCTACAAAGTTAAGTAAAGGGGACAAACAAGAAGAAGCTGGTTTTGTGGGACGACTTATACACGCACTTAAGAATGACCCTGATTAAAGTATTAATTTTAATACAGTATTATCTTCATTTTTTTTAAAGGCTATCTCAAATTTATTACAAATGTATTATTTATTTTATATTCTATAATCTATATGCTAAGAGGATTGTCAATCCTAAGGGTTAAGCAAACCATTTTTCTTGGACAAATAATTATTCATAAATTGTTGGGATTTGCAATTCAAGTCACACTGTTAAAAGATCATCTCAACCAAAAGCTTAAGCTGATAGTTGAGGCCTAGAAATATGTTATATACTCTATCACTTCCCCTCACATGAAAGACCCTTTGAGTTTGAAATGTGGACGCAACATAGGCCCCATCATACCTGACGCGAATTAATTCCACTTAGAAAGGAGAGGAATGAGAGATTCGAATCCGTAACCTATACGTCACGTTGGCTCTTTATACCATTTTAAAGGATAATCTCAACCAAAAGCTTAAGCTGATAGTTGAGGCTCGTGAATATGTTATATACTCTATCACACACATTATAAAATTAAGAAAGTGTTAGTATAAGGCCTTTTAAAAAAAGTGTCTTAAAACAAATCTGTGCAGTCAAGCTAAAAGTCCAAAGCCGACAATATTATACTAATGTTGGGTTCAGCTACTGTCACGGGACCCAACATAAATAACAATGCAAATATGCAATTACGAAAATATGAATATTTTTTCTACTCGTACTTTGTATTTTTTTATGCCATATTTTCCAAGATGAACAAGGCACCTACATCATGGAAAATCATCACATCAGCTTACTCTTACTATTTCCTAAAATCTTGAACCAAAAACTCAGTTCTTCTAGATCTGCGTTTTATCAGTTCAGTAATCAAGATGAAAAAAAGAAAAAAAAAGAAAAGAGCAAAGCATTGAAATTAATAGTGAAACTCAAAGAGAAATGAATGTTTGCCTTTTGGGAGAGCTAGCAGCCAACAGGCTTACAGGTTGCTGGCACATCTATTTTTGTACTTTGCCTAATTTCCATAACAAAAGAAACACAATACTTGAGATAATAAATTATGTTACTTTTAATTTTTGGTTTATTAGGTGTTACAGGATGATCTTAACCAAAAGCTTAATCTAATAATTGTGGCCCAAGAATATGTTATATACTCTATCACTTCTCTCACATGAAAGATCCTTTGGGTTTGAAATTTGGACGTAGCACGGGCTCCACCATAAAAGACCTTTTGGGCTTGAAATGTGGATGCAGCACAGACCCACGTACCATACTTAACACGAATTAATTCCACTTAGAAGGGAGAGGGAGGAGAGATTCGAACCCGTGACCTATGTGTCACGTTGCTCTGATACCATGTTATAGGACCATCTTAACCAAAAGATTAAGTTAATAGTTGAGGCCCAGAAATATGTTATATAGTATATCACTAGGTTTTACGAAATTCACATACTATTATACTTGTAATTGTTTTAATAATGCACCAAATACTTTTAATTAAATAGTGTTTAGATATATGGAATTTATTTCAAATTGATGAATTCAATTTCTAAAAATTGTAATGTTACAATTCAAATTTCAATAATTATTTTTTTGGGTTGTTTTTAGAATTTGAAATGACATGCTTTTCTTAAGTATTTGAAATACATAATTACATATCATTTACTTATATATGAAGGATATAGGTTGGGAATGATGGTTTCAAATCTAATTTTATTTTATTTTGACTTGTCAAACATGTAATTTGACCAAAATTTATCTATCATTTCAAAATCTATCTATCATTTTGAAATTGTAATTCCTATTGGAAATTAATTCCGAATGCAACAATGCAAGCAACAACTAAAGTTTTAAAAAAAAAATGTATCAGCGAATATTCAGATGTCTTTTTATGACTAAAAAAGTACACCAATTGTGATGACCCGACTCGCTTAAACCGGCGCGGAAGAAACCGACGCGGAAGAAACCGACGAGTCGAATTGTCGATCTAACAAACAAACTCACTAAAAATTAAAACAAAACCTCGAAAATATTATTACTATATCCCAAAACGTACAATACCCACAAGTTGTACAATACTAAATCCAAATGTATCAATACTAATGAATAACTCCAAACACTATCAGAGTCAAAATACACTAAAGGTAAAACTATACGTCCAAACTATAAACATAACATAGTCTAAAAACAGAACGCTAGAACGGCACTCGCCCAACCAATAGCTAAGCAGCACAATCATCATCAGAATTACCTGAAAAATAACAACAATCCACTGTCAGTGGCGAGCAACATAATAGTCCCACCATAACATGGATACACATAATCATAGAATAAATCAAACAACACACATCATACTACCAACCAACATGTGATAAAAACGTCCAAAACATCAAAACCGTAAAACTGACCAATCTTAAAATAATTCCAACTTAAAAACCATAAAAACATCTTTGTTCGCTACCATCTACTTTTTAGACCGGACTATGCACGTACAAACGCTTCTTACGCGAATGAACTTTCTTACTATGCCAGGAATGAGAATCTTACTCCCAAACCCATGAACCCCATCTTACGGAAATTCATTTCAACCAGACAACATAGCAAGTACACACTATCCCAATCACCGCAGTCAGGATAGGGGCAACGTCTTAACCCAAAACTTAGAATCTTACTCTAAGATTAGGCGTCTAAAAGTAAACTTAAGCTAATCTTATTTACAAACATCGAAGTTATACTCAAGATCGCTTCTTTCGCCTTTTCTTGAGTTTAACCAAAATCAATCCTACTTCATAATTAATCTTTATCGAATCTTTAACAAACTTTTAAACCTTTCTTACCTTCTTTAAACCTTTCTTTCAAAATCTTTACAAATCCTTACTTATCTTTAAACAATACTTTAAAAACATCAATAATCTTGCACTTTAAAAGAATGTAAAACTAACTTCAAGATTTTCAAGATTCAACCAAGAACCCATAAAGAACTCAAGGAACTCATCAAGAACCTATCAAGAACTCATCAAGAACTCAACAAGAACTCAACAAAAACTCGAAAACCATTCAAAACCACACGAAAATCATACCAAAAACCATTCGAAAACTTCATCAAAACCTCATCAAAAACACGCATGAAAACTTAAGTAAATCATCATGAAATCAATACTTAAATCCCACTTGAAAATCACGCAAATCATGATAAACAAACATCGAAAATTCATCTAACATGATTACTTAATCTATCCTATAATCATAGTACACATATTAAGGTAAGAAATTATGTTACCTTATTGAAGAACAAGCACACAAACACACAAACTTGCAGCTCGGAACAACCCAAATACACACGGCTAGAACCACGGCACACATGGCTCACACGCACGGCCTAGCACAAACACGGGCACGGCTTGCACGAACACCACCATGGCCTGCACGAACACCACCACGGACCACCGTCTTCAACACGGCACCACACACGAACCACACGGCCCTTTTACACGAACTCGACCCAAACGAACAACCCCAAAATCCAAAACCCGGACTAGAAATCTTGATTGGAAACTAAGGAGATTATTGTGTTAAAAGTTACTTAAAGATGAATAGTAATTAAATCTTTAAGTTTTGGAAGAGTTTGGATGATGAACAATGGTTGGGTGTTCAATCATCAAAAATGGCGTGTGACTATATGGCAAGGGAGAGTGTTTGGCTTTTTAATTGTGGCTAAGTGATGAGCAAGGATGCAAATGATGGCAAATAGGTTCAAAAGCTTTACTAACCCTTCTATTTATAGAAGTGTTTAAGGTGTGAACATGAAGCAAGTGGCAAATTAGGCCACTAATTACCAAGGGAGGCCGGCTAATACAAGGCCAAATTGGGCCTTTTGGTGATCAATTGGGCTAATTGCACTCATGCATGACTAATCATGCTTAAATCGCATTTGGCCCAAAAATATTAATTAACTAATTAGAAAATTAAATAATAAAATTCTAATTAATTAAATAATAATAAAATAAATAATAAAAAACCAAAAATAGAAATAATCGAAATTATTCACATAAAAAAAAATAGTCCAAATAAATTTTGGACCATACATAAAATATCATAAATAACAAATAAATCAACGGCAAAAATATCGAAAAATCTGGGCCATTACACCAATTATTCGATGTTAATCTAATATTCTCAAATAAAATTAGGCATTGAAATAGGAGTATAAAGGAGAAAGTAAAAACATAACTTGATCATAAATAAATAATAATAATAACATAAAAAAACCATGCAATGGCCGTCTTTGAGGATGTGCATCAAGAGTTCAAGACCAATTACACATGACGCCAACGTGAAAAAGGGGCCCAAAATTTTGTTTGTACTTCCTTCCATCTGTTTTAATCGCAACAAATGAATATTTTATATCCCACAAAAAATACCCATTTGTTGCGATTAAAATGGATCGGAGGAAGCATAATATTTACTGTATGGGGGCCTACCGGTAAACCGGCAGAACCTACCATACTAACGTGACGGCCAAGATGTCAGACACCACTTAAAGGCTAACGGTCACGGTCAACTCAAAACAGCCAACATAGGCAGTACCGGCCAAGATGCCGTCCCAATGACGACGGTGTCAGAAGACCCATGCCGTATCAAAGAAGCCGTCCCATTGATGACGGTATCAGAAGACCCGTGCCGTCTTAATGACGGCAGCGTCGCAGGTTGCCTGCTATTGGAGTTGCCGGAACCGACTCTAAGGAAGCCATCTCCTTGACGGTCACGGTATGACCGCCAATCCATCTCCTATAAATCGACTCTAAGGAAGCCATCTCCTTGACGGTCACGGTATGACCGCCAAACCATCTCCTATAAATAGAAGTCCTCACCAGCCTGATAACGGCAGAACACCAAGAATTAACTAACTTCTATCTCTCTATTCTCTCTCCTCTTTATCTCTCCTATATACCTAATCTCCCTTTGCTAACTTAAGCATTGGAGGGTCTTTCCTCGGACATACCCCGGGGTTAGCTCACCGTGTTGTTTCCCCGTGCAGGTCGAAGCTGTCCTTGTGAACATTTCTACACCATCATAAAACATTGTCGGTAGATCCATACCGTAACATTTACTATTAATGTTTTTTTTGTCATTTTACTTTTTAAAAAAGGGAAATTCCCAGTGGTATACCCGAGCTTTTTCGAAATCCCACTGGTATACCCGAGTTTATTTTAATCCCAGCGGTATACCTAAAATTACGTCTAATTCCCATCCGTTACATTTAGAAGGTATATTCCGTTAAATGTATTGAAATATACCTATTTTAAGGTTAGATTTAACTTTGGTTAACAATTTTTTTAATTTTCTTTTAAAAAAAAAAAACAAATTAAACCAAGTAATATTTTAAATTAATGGATTTTTGCAAAAAATGATCCGATTGTCCCCAATTTGCGTTTCTGATTTGCATCGATTTGCGCGCATTGATCTACGTGAAAAAAATAGTCCGCTCATGGTTTTACGGGTCATTTTTTTCCTTACGAGATCTGATTTGAGGTCGGATTTTGCAAAAAATGATTTGAATGCCCCCACTTTGCGTTCCCAATTCGCCACGTTTTGTGCGTATTGATCTACGTGAAAAAGTAATTCGCTGAAGGTTTTATGGGTCATTTTTACCTTTATAGGATTCGATTTGAGGTCGGATTTTGCAAAAAATGATCCGGTTGTCCCCCAATTTGCGTTCCCGATTCGCCTCATTTTGCGCGCATTGATTTATTTGAAAAAATAGTCCGCTTTAGGTTTTACGGGTCATTTTTATCCTTAAGGGTTCCGATTTGAGGTCGGATTTTACAAAAAATGATCCGATTGCCCCCAATTTGTAGTTGTTTTTCCTTTATTTTGTTTTTTTTTTTCAATTTATTAACCATGGTTAGTGTTTTTAACAATTTTTAAACAAAAAGGTTACTTTTGGAAATTATGTTTAACATTAGGTACACCTCTGGGATTAAAAAAAACTCGGGTATACCAGTGGGATTTCCAAAAAGTTCGGGTATACCACTGAGAATTTCCCTTTAAAAAATCTACAATTTATGATATTTGTCTATTAAATAGTAAAACGTAAATAATGTATTAATTTTGATAATATAAGGGCCTTAATTTTTATTTTTAGAACATGACCCCTAAATTTATTAGGACGGCCCCACAAAAAACCACAATTTTTTAAGAAATAAAAGGGCATCTGATACATTTGTCGAAAATCATATATAGGAGTATTTGGCGCATTTTTGAAACAATAAGGGTATTTCATGAATTTCGCAAAAGATCAAGGTTATCCTGTTAAAAAACTACGGAGTATTTAAATTTATTATTAAAAAAAATAAAATAAAAAGGCCCATACTTTCATTGGACGAAGTAGATGCATGGAATTTTTTTCTAGGGTTCCAAATTATATGGTCATGCCTAGTCTAAAACCTATCAATAGTTACTTTATACAAGATCAATATATTCTACTCCTATTAATTAGAATGTTTACCCTATTTTTGAAGCTCTTTTTGACTCAAATTTGGACCCCACTCTCTAATTTAGCATAGGTACATGCCCTTATTTCAAGATTATGCATGGATTAAGAAGGTAATTAATTAAGTATATACTTTAATTGCACCCTTTGCATGTAGGATCTTCATAGCCCATAATATATATAGCATGCATCCTTTGGCCTAGATTTTCGTACA
The DNA here is from genome assembly GCA_951394345.1 of Salicornia ramosissima. Classification (NCBI taxonomy): domain Eukaryota; kingdom Viridiplantae; phylum Streptophyta; class Magnoliopsida; order Caryophyllales; family Amaranthaceae; genus Salicornia; species Salicornia ramosissima. The sequence continues at coordinate 3,999,109 of OX596237.1, forward strand.
ATTATAAAGTTCACTTTGGAATTAACATATATATATATATATATATATATATATATATATATATATATATATATATATATATATAATCTTGATACTAATTAAAGCATTTTTAGATCTTGGATTGGTCACTAAACATATGCTAAAAAGATTAATAAACCTTTTAATTGTAGATTGCATGTGGGCCCCCACAAAAGACCAGGTGGGCTTGTGTAGACTAAAGTGTTGATGTGGATGTGCACAATTAATTAAGGAGATTTAATTGATTAATTAATTATATAATTTAAGCAAAGTGATTTCTTGGACTATGCTTGCTACTTAAGTTAATTAATTATAAAAAAAAATACACCATGTGGGGGGAGTGTTGATTCTGTAATATGGTCGCAAATATTTCATTGTTCTAGGTTCATAGCAATCAAGTATTTTTCTCTCCTTCCGAGTTCTTAAGCACACTTAAACTAGCAAAGTACAATATAATCTAATTTAGTAATGCGCTAATTAGTAATTACCGTCCCTAATTGGAAACTACTAAATTCCCTACTCTTTCCGTCCGGTTTTAATAGCCATATTTTATTTCACGCTGTTCAACATACAAGTTTGATTGTTAGTATGATAAATTGTGTATCAAAAAATAAGTGTTCAGATCTAGTAGAGTTTTTAAAAAGTCTACTATGTAAAGTTGAATCTTCACCACTCAATTTTAAATCAAAGGCTTATATTTGTTAAAATGAAAATATTAAAGGGTGAATTATAGTGAGCAAAAAAATAAGAGAAATTTTGGAAAATTAATTATCAACCATTGAATTTTTTTTTTTTTAAAAAAAATCAATGGTTGATATTGCACAAACTATATACGGTATCACTTATTTTAAACTCCACTAGATCTAAACTCCAAAAAGTAGCAAAAGGCTCTACTGCTCAAGTTGTTACTCAATAACATGCAGTGACTATGTTTTTAATTTTACATATATAATTAAAGATGCTTATGTGGCTTATTGAACAAAAAGAGTACTAAGATAAGTAAAGCAAAAAATGGTTGAAGATTTGCATCTTTCTTTTCAAAAAGTAAGTTGTTTTTGAGTAATTTATTTTTAAAATATCTCATCTTAAATTCATATATGATAGGGTTATTTTCCCAGACACCCCTGAGGTTAGGTCTAATAGCTAGAATGTCTTCACTTTTTTTAACTTGCATTAGGTTAGGCCTAATCTGTTCGTTTTTTGCAAATTCCGACCTCAAATATGATCTTTTAGGGTTAAAATGACCCGTAAAATCTTAAGAGGACAATTTTTTTAAAACACGCAAATCAAGGCAAATCAAGACGTAGATATATGTGCGTAAAAATTACCATCTCAAGGTTTTATGCCTCATTTTAAACCTTAAGGAACAGATTTGAGGTCGAAAATTTCAAAAAACGAACAAATTAACCTTGATTTGAGGTCGAAATTTGTAGTAATGACATTCTGATCATTTATACAGACCTCAGGGCCCTATAATACAAGTTAAAAAAGTGGGGACATTCTGGCTATTAGGCCTAACCACAAGGGTAATTAGGGAAATATCCCTATATGATATCTCATCAACAGTGATTAATGAAATAACTTATTAATAATAAACAGTGCATGCATTTATCTAGGAAACGGTAAATAAATGGGAGACAATATGCGATAAATGAGTATTACTAAGAGCTTTTTTTTGTTGAAATTCATTGGCATGAGAAATTTAAAAATAAAAATAAAAAATAGAAAATGAGCAGAAGTTGACCTATTTCCTATGAAATGAGGGAATTAACTTACCAACATTGTCGTATCTAAAGTTAGTCATTGTAGGTCAAGTGACTCACTAGATTTTTTTTAAAAAATAATAAGGTATACACGGTAACCATGAATTAAGATTCACTTTTCTACATTGTGCAGCCTTGCCCCTTCAAATATGAAATTTCGCATTATATCCTAAGATTTTATTTATATCCACATGGTAAGCCGTAGTTTTAGTAGGCCTCACATGGTATCCTTAAAAATAATCCACAACAAGGATACCATGTGATTAATTAACCATTGAGAATATTATGTGCAACATAATTAACCATATCGAAAATTCTAGATCCACCACTGATGCTTAACAAAACCCTGATAAGTTAGAACTAATCAAGCAATATTTTTGATTTTCTAGAAAATTGGCAAGGAAAAAACTTCCGATGAAATAAGAATTTTCAATGCCATTTTCCATGTAAACTAAACAAACTCTAACTCCACCCATTTCCTTCATTAGTACCCATGGTTAGTTACAAACCTACATTTCCACCTGGCTCAAGCCTTTTTTTCTTCACACATAAGCGCCATTGAGATTCTTCATAGGTGAAAATGGTTCGATAACAAAAATAAATGTTAAAGTGGATTGAACCGAGTATCTAATATAAAATGAGGGATTATTATATAAATTGTTCAAAGTTATCCTAATTAAGTCGTACTTAAACATGTCAACCAGTTTGATTAGATGAAATTCAACTTATGCCATCTGATCTTCTAAATAAGGTTGTTATGAATTGAGTCACATGGAGTCAGTCACAAAGAAAAAGGCCATATAAAAACATCACCTAAAACCTAATTTGACTAGTTGAAATCAAAATTATTTTTTTATTTTAACAATTATCATACTCCGTAACACAATAAGCTATTTTTTTGGAATTGATGATAAAATATGCTACTTAAAAACTCACTATGGTAACATCAACTGAACAACAAATCTAATTGAATCAAGGGTTTGACTTTTGTTTACTTTCTCTCCAACCATGGCAATTGGATATACTAGATTTTTATAATAAACTAACTTGCATAACATTATTATATAATTACATTCACCTTGATATAAATTTGATAAATTTTAAGAAGTTCAATCCACAATCCTCCCAAGTTAAAATGAGTTATGTTAATCAAAAGTAATCATAAAGCGACACTATTGTATCAAACGATGATTATAAGGGCTATCCAACTGATCTTGATGGATATCAGATATGTCCTTTATATAGGGTTTTGTGATTACAAATGACGATTTGATGGACATCATATTGAGCTACACCTATTATTTTATATGGAATTGAAGCACACTTTCCTTCTATTAAGGACCTAATTCTTGACCATGATCTTCCAAGAAAGATATATGCTTCTAATTTTAGAATATATAATGCTATGTAAGGCTCTAATTAGTAGTTATTCCTAAAAATAGAAGCAAATGACCTTGGACATCACCAGAAAAAGAGCAACAAGATCATTAAAAAGGGTACATTATATACATGTATTAGTTGACTTTAATTTGACCTTTTGAGAAGATGTGTTGTGCTCATGTCTTATTATATTATTATTATGGATGGGAAAACATGCACAAACACTAAAATGTACTCTTGTTCAATAATGGCCTAATGGGTTACAACTGAATGATTGACTTTTTCTAAAAAAAAATAAAAATAAAAAAATGAATGATTGACTTCATGGAGATAAAGTAAAATAGGTTAGGCATCAGCTTTTTTTTATCCTTTGAATAATGACTAATGTACAAAGTAATAGCTCACCCAAGCTTTATGAAGGGAAAAATCTCCTTGAGAATTTAAGAGATATGTATCCTCTTGCTATTTATAAGAATCCCTTTAGGGGAAATACCCAGTTTCTCAAATTAATAATGACAACTCAACAAGAAATCAAATGATATTTTATGTAATTTTGTGTTCAAATATATACCTCTAATTTTACTTAAAATTATACCAAAATTTTATTTGAGATACAAAATTCGTTTCCTATTTTCATTAACTAGACAACCCTCCTCTAAGGGGTGTAACAAAAAGATTTATACCAAATTAAACTTCATTCAATTCCTTGCATAATTAAACTAAACCTCTAATTATTACTTTATGTCTATAAAATCATAATAGCTCTGGGCATAAGAGTACTATTATAAACGTACAAAAAAAAATTCGCGGATAAATGCATGAACATTTTCCATGAACATTTTATGAAATCGTACATCTAACAATATTATTTTTTTTTTCTTTTTAAAAATGGTATAAGCGCAAGATTGTACCGTTCCCAAAAAAAAAATAAAAAATTGCACTTGTACCTTTTACTTCCCAAAAGAAAAATGCCCAATATAAAGATGATTAACCTTTTTTTTTTAAAATTTCTTGTTGCAAGGAAAAGAGAAAATGTTTGTGAATGGTGAGGTGATGCCAAAGAATGACCAATTGATGAATAATGAATATTTTTTTTAATTAATTGCTAATGAAGGCTTAAGGTTAAGCCACAATCTTGTCAATCAAATAGTTGAATAGGATAATATTTAAAAACTTATTTTTAAAAAAAGGATAATATTTTAAAACAATAATTGAAAGAAATTACACTAGATTTATATTCATGTATGGTACTCTATATATATGTTTACCCAACGGATAATGACTTGAACACCAATGATTGACTTACTACTCTATATCAAGCAATTCAATCATGCTCATATGAGGTGAAGAACACCCCCCCTAGCCACCCCCTCATTTGAAATTGGAATAATTAATAGATTTGATAGGGGAGATCTGTGCTTCATCCATACTTTAAGCCCAATGGCGTGACATAATATAGTATAAAATCAATTCATGTATTTATCCGACCATCAGCTTTAATCTTTTGGTAGAGATATAACCCTCTAATCATAGAAAACCGGTTATCCTGACATATAATGTGCGTTTGAGAATGTGAGATAAAAAAAATCCTCGTTAAATTGATGAAATTTTCCATTAGAAGAGGCTAGTAGATGTTCTGCAATATATTTTGTGTACAAAAACGGATTAATTTACTATATGCTCCCAAAGAAATCTTGCAGTAAAATCTATACATTTGGAAACCTAGAAGAGACATGATGAATTTATGATAAATAAATTAACCAGAATTTACAGTACATGAGTTGTAGGTAATCCAATCCTCAATGTTTTAGAATGACACGCAAACCAAACCACCTCATCATCATGTAAAGTGTTCATTCAGTAATGTCATGGAATTCTCATCTCTTCAACCACAAGGATTCAACCATTCATGGATACTTGTCATACAAATATACAATGGAAATCACCTTTTCCATGGCCATGCCCTATAATTCAGTTCAAATACAGTACATTTTTTTTAAAAAAAATTATTAGAATAATAAGGAAATTTTGTGAAAAAAAAAAACTTTTAAAATTTTGAATTTGTGAGAAAAAACCTTATAGTAATTTTTTTTATAAGAAAAAATCTTAAACAGTTTTTTTTTTCTTGCGAAATAAAATCTCGTGGCACTAATTTGACTTTAATTGCAAATTAACAACTCTAACCATAATTATCAATCCTAATTAAATGTTTTTAAATTAGTAAAACATGATTATCTACCCCTAATAAACCCCAACCGCCCTCCACCAATCCACCCTCCACTAATCTACTCCCACTCACACCAATCCATCCTCCACCCTTTCTCTGGCATCTTTTCCACTAATTTATTTAATTTTTTAATTATAATTAACAAATTCAACGTCATTAAATCGAAGTCAAAGTCAAATTAGTGCCACAAGGTTTCATTTCATAAGAAAAAAAAACTGTTTAAGGTTTGCTCTTGCAAAAAAAATTGTATAAGATTTTTTTCTCGCAAATTCAAGATTTTAAAAGATTTTTTGGCAAATTTTCAGAATAATAAAATGTTGTGTATTAAAAAAAGTTCAAGGTATTAGTGTAAATAGCTTACCCACTATAATTTTCCTAGTTGCATCAAAATAACATTTATGTTGGATTTTCACCACCATGTTTTATACTATACGGGTTGTTTCTGTAATAATAAGTTATTTGCAATAAACAACTCAACATAGACTCCTATAGAAAATTTTGTTGAATGTGATAAATGGAAGGAGGCATGTCATGAATAGAGGAATAATGACATACCAAAAAAGGAGAGATAACACATTTGTTGCAACTACGGAGTAAAAATGTTCCATCTTTCTAGCAAATGTTACAAATTATTTGTTACATACTTACCGAGATAGTAAATTTCACTACTAATCGTTTTCCATTATGTTATACTAAAACTATTTAGAAACATGATCTAAAGAAAATACTTGTTTATTCAAATTCAGAAATGTTGCATTTAATCTATTAACTTGACAATTTAGCTAGAAATTTAGAAATTAAATTTTTTTAAAAAAAATTTTAATAAAAAAACGACGATGATTGATCTCTTGACCTATTGGTCAATGCTTTCGAACGCCAAGAGGCCCAGGACAAGGTCTTTTGTTTGAACTTTGAACCACACCACATTTATTTATGAGGATTCTTTTATTTCTCCCACTCAGATGTGTGTCGAGCATTCTGAACTGGGTATAAACCTAGTAGTCACACTTGGCCCAAGCCCCTACCACATTGTGAAGTTTTGCTTTTTTTTTTTTTATTATTTATTTTTTTTAAGAAAAAGAAAAAAATTGTTCCAGCAGATTCCAGCTACAACATTTTGATGGATACATAGTAATTAGTAAATATAGACATACAGTAGCTAGAATGCTAGTAGATGGTAACTAGTAACTACTAACGAGTAGTGGTGTTGACTGAACTTGAACAGGAGGTGGAAGGAAGAAGTGTAGAAGAGTACTAACATTTATGAAGAGCTCTCTTTGCCTCACAATTATACCCTTCTTTCTCAGTTTATATGCAATAATTGCGCATATATATGAGAGGTAAAATATTCATTGTTGCAAATAAATAGAAACAGATGGAGTATTGTAATAAGTAGCTATTTTGGTTTCCTATAAATTCGAATAAATTTAATCATGTTTGAATTAGGTCCGATCAAGTTATCGCCTTCAATAATTTCTAATTAATCAAGTTAAAATAAACTTAATAAACTCGAATTTTTTATTGAAATCATGTTCAATTAAATCCACTAAGTACTAGGAACATGCGGTTAGGTTTATTAAGTTTAGATCTAATTTTGAATAAGATAATGCATCTCACGAGAAGATCAGATTGGATGGTTCAAGATTATTACACTTTTCGTATTTTTATTCTTGTTACATTCAGATCTTCAATTTTTCCAAGACAGAATTTTAAATCAAAATTAATTTTTAACTACATATAATTAAAAAAAATACAAGTATCAAGATTATATATTTGAAAAGTACATATTAAGAAAAATCAAACTTTTTTTTTGAAAGAAAAGGGGAGGTATTAATCATTAATATCAAGAGCCATCGACTCAGAAATGTGTGGTGGAAATAAAATCAGGTCTGACACAACCATAATTCCCTCTACAGAAAAATCAAAATAGATCAACCATAAACTATATTTCATTATGTACGTAAAACTAAAAACAAACAAAGTTCCAAAATGAATAGCGCAAATTCATGAAAATGTAGCAAGTAGTTAATTTATGGGGAAAAAGGGTTATAAGCTAAGATAGAACTAATTAATCCATGGAATATAATTTTGAGATGAAGAAAGTAAATAATCAGTAGAGAATCATAAATTTGATATGGTTGATGCATGGGAAATTTAATAAAACCCAGATCCTAACTGCTGTTGTACATAATAAAACAGTCACCACTATTCGATTTCCACTAGGTTAAAAAGCGAAGAAATCAAAGAAATGTTCCTTCATTTCGGACTTTGAGCAAATAAAGAATCTCTTCTTGTAAGTTGTAAGTAGAATTTCTGTTTTCCCCTTTCCTGTTTCTTTTGCCTTTTCAGCTTTTATTTATATATATATATATATATATAAATTAACTCCAACAATTTTAATTCAAAACACTCTTTAACTCTTCAAAAAATTTGGCAAACAATTTGAATATAATTTCCTCCATCTATCTAAATTTGTTATATTTACTTCTTCACATCTATCTAAGTTTGCTATATTTACTTTTTCACATCTATATAAATCAAACTTTAAATGAAAGTAGTTTTAGACACATGTAATAAAAACCATATATATTTTTTTTATAAGGTAAGAAATCTACCAGCTCATTGGCTGATAATAACTTAGTAACCCATATAATATGTTAACCCTTGCACTTGAGGGACAAATAAAGGGAAATCCTTAAGCAAGGGGTGAGGATCGAACCTTGCACCTCTATAATGCAAGTTGAATGTAAGCACCAATTGCTCTCATTTAAAAAGTATACCATTGTAAAAATTCATACTTCGTATATACATCCGGATGTATGGTACATCAAGAATAATTTTACTCATTTTATAGTTTTTTTTTGCTCATCTTAAAATTTAAAATGAGCAATACAACACCTTAGATGCACATAACTCTACGTACATCCAGAGCCAAATTAAATAAGGTCTACTTTGAATACATTTTTTTTCCTTATACGTATAAAATTTAAAAGAGATAAAATTACCAAGTTATACAATAGCAAAAGTCAATACGGACAAAAAAAGGGGCATAGGTAATACCAATATACCATAGTTCTTAGAAAGAGCTTTGACAAGTTAAATGAGAAGTTGAGATCATTTTAAGGAGGATATAGCAAGAACTTTGTATACATAATTCCTCCAATATCAAATATATGCAACAAACTTTTTTTAAAAAAAACTCATAACTAATTGCCCTTTGTTGCAACTATTTGGTCATGGATGAAGTATTAAATACTCTAAATTTTTTTTTTCCCCACAACTTTCAATCAACACATATGTTTATAAATCAATATCTTCTACATTGATTTATTAAAAAAACTATACACCGAGATGAATCTAACAAGTTAATACAAATATGTTTTTTCTTATATAACATAAAGATTGTTCATAGTCAATCTTTTTCCTTCTTGCAATCATCAAGATTCCAAACGTAACTTAATATTAACAAACGGATAGACTATATATGAGAATATGACTAACATTTTACAAAAGCATGTACAGTGAGGTGCAACATTATTTTGTGATTGAGCTAAACCCTCAACTAGTATGAACTTTCTTCGTATTTTTTAGTTGCAACAAATAATATATTTGATTTTTTTTTTATTTAGATGCAACAAATGTTTGCAGCCTTTTTTTTGGATGTCATTTCTCTACCTGATGCACTTCAACACTAATATTTTATCCCTCTATTTTTTAACACTTATACAATTTGTACTATTTTGATACTATCCCAGTATAAGAGGACAAAGCTTGTTTCAAGTTCAACCTTAAAGTGAGGATGAAGTCATAGTCCAGTGGTTAGGGTTTCAGAATTCCAGACACGAGGTCTTGGGTTCGATTCTTACCGAACGCATTTGTGAGGATTCTTTATTATCCCCCTTACAGATGCGTGTGTTGACTAAAATTGGGCCGGATGACTTGCAGTAGGGCCCGATTTCAAGACTTAGTATCTCACACATTATCCTTAAAAAAAAAAGTTCAACCTTAAAGTTTAGACATATCTAACTACTAAATTACAAAGAAGATAACCCTAAAGTATTAATCAAGGACCATGTAAATAATCAAGGGAAAAAACAATTGAAATCTACACCCTCACATTTTGATAATTATGAATCAAGCTTACCAAGGCCACCTGACTTCACATGATTAGTTCCTCCTAATTAAGAAGATAATGTTAAAATAAAACTACCTTAGTTATTTAAGGAAACTTTTATGAAGAATATGCTATATGGTCAGAGATAAATAATAATATAATTTGATCATATCAACCATTAATCAGATTATAATCTTCAAGGTATAGTTAGTAGAAATGACAGAACACCACAGTCCAATTACATTATTTTGGATACTGATTATCTAATTCACCCCCAACCAAACACAAGTTACATTTGAACTGCAACATGAGGTCGGTTTAATAACTTTCCTAACACACTAATAATAACAACAAAGTACTAGATAACTAGAATGCTACGTCAAATGCTTTTTTTAAACGTGAATTGTTCGTTAACTTCCATTGAATAACTGAGAACTCACATGAGTCACATTCATTCAACAAATCATGTTATAATAATCCACGCCTTTTTAGTGTTTTGGGCCTGGAAACAAAAATGTTATGGACTTAATGGAAAAGTCCTTAGATGACGGAGAGCTCCAAGGATGGATTTGGACATTTCAGAGTTGTATGATGAAGTTGGATGACTGAAAACAATGCAAAATCTAGATACAACAAAATCTCAAGAGACCACAATATTCCGTTGTAACATTCAAAAATGAAAGAGAAGGCTCCAGTCGGTATGTCTCAAACCTAGCATTAAAAGATGGGGCGAAAAAACCTAGCATACCAAACGACCTTTCAAGAATCAAAACTATAATCTACGCTTTTCGGAATTTATGCGCATTGGAATAAAAAGTCATGGGTTACAAGGGAATGATCATAGAATAACGAGGAATCTCTAGGAAGAATTTCAGACGTGTCATAGTCGCGTGACGAAGTCAAAAGGCCTAAAAACCGCACATTCAAAACACCAATAAGTCTCATGGAAGAACGGACTATTTCATTGTACAGTCTGAAAAGGGACAAATAGACTCCCAATGTGTCCCAAAGCCAAGGCTAAAATATGAGGCAGAAAAAACCGGCTCTCTTTAAACCTCTCGAGAGCTAAACTTAAGTCCTATATAATCCTCGACTTTGTTGTTCATGTGACATCGTGACAAGGAGCCATAGTGACAAATTATAGAGAAATTGGTCTTACGATAGAGTAAAAAGGTACAAACCACTGCATAACTCAAACACAATAACTTCAATTTCCAGGTGTCGAGTTGCGGGTCTCGTCGATTTTTGACTACTAGTATTAGATTACTAGTGCTGATATTTACATACTACATAGTTGTGTACAAAAAAATGATTACTTGAAGAAAAAGAAATTATGTTTCTATAAATTCCGAATAAGTATTGCTTTGAGAGTTTTAGTACGCTAACGTAACAAGGAAGATCAATCATGTTCTTTAAGGGCATGTTTACTTCAGCTTATAATTCGATTCAATTCAGTTTAGTTCATCTCTCAATTTCCTTCCCTTATAAAATATTACTTTCAGCTGTATTCAGTTCAGTTCAGGATCATTCAGTAAACATAAACAGGTCATAAGAAATGCTGGTTAAGATTCGATATGATTTCAATTACTGACTTGAAAAAAATCGTATATATTTCATTCCTCCCAAACAAATTGTTCCATTTGTTTTTTCACATCTCCTAAAATATAACTTTAAAAAGTAATATCTTTAATTATATATAACAAAAAATTATAAAAATTACATATTTGAAAAGTATATTTCAAGACGAATCAAATGAGACCCCACATAATTATATTTTCCATTGCCTATATAAAATTAAAGAGGGTCAAGCTGCAATGTGAATTATACATATAATCAAAATGAAGCAGTTTTTTTTTTTTTGGGAAGAGGGAGTATAAGCCTTGAACATGATACTATTATATGTAATCACATATTATTATTATCCTAGTGATCAAGTGGACATACATCTTAGAAGATTGACAGACTTTTCTCCAAATGTTGACAAGATCCTCCATAAACAACAATGCGTCAATGCTCAAGGGTTGTGATTTATTGATTTACTTGAGTAATCACAAGCAAACCCAGCTCAATAGGGGTGCATCATGAGACGGCCCCAGATCTTTTTTGTGAGGCCACACTTCTTTGAAGTTTTTTTTTAAAATAAACACTTCACCCGTAAACAAATGTTTACAGCTTCTTTTTTATCACTCTCCACACCAGGGATAACAATTTAGTCCTGATCCGAACATAGTCTAATCCGTTCCACAAGATAAAATCCAATTCAAATCCAAAAATAAAAATTTGCATCCAACTCCGAGTTCGATCGAAGTCGGATTATGCATAATCAGATCTGAATATGAATCATTGTCATTCCTACTCCACACTCATATACTTATTGTAGACTATGTTACTCGGACTCATTACAACACCTCAAATCATAAATTTAAATCTCGTTTTCAATCACGATCGCAATAACGGTCGTGGAATCACATTTGCAGAAAATGCGGATGGTTTGCGGCCGTTGCGGCCTAATATCTCGATCGCGATACGCTTAAAAAGTTTTATAATGCGGTCGGAATGTGGTTGTGCTGCCTTGAAATGCATGTACCAACGACATTTGTACACTAACATAGTAACAGGACTCATGGACACTATCATAGTCAAAATAACTGCACTGCAGTAATGGAGATTGCAGGTGTTTTGGCAATCTAAACCTAGTTAAATTTACCCTATAATACAAAGATATAGTGCAAACATCTCAGTAAACCCTAACTCAGAAAATAATGACCCAAAAAACAAGCAGAAAGGAACAAGCTAGCCTGCTAAAGTTGACACCATAGAGTGCAGGATTGTGGAGAGGATAATAAAAAAAAAAAACACTGATTGTAATACCACAAAACCTGTCTTAAAGCAATATAAAAAGAACAAGTCAGATGTACTATTCTAGAAGACCAAAATATTTTTGTCTACAAGCAAAATGTCATGAACCAAACTCCAAAAGCAGATGGTCTCATCAAATAGCAACTCTTAAAATACTTTTTTTTTCTTGTATTGTATTCTAGTACAAATATATGAAATGTCACAATCTTTCTCCAATCTTATGGCATCATAATCTCAAACTCATCCTAGGATTTTTCCATTAGCAAACAAGGAAACCTGCATCTCATGACATCATATCAGCTCCATAGCTAAAGATAGTCGAATCTTACACTATCCAAACTATGGATCATAACCATAAGCCATTAAATTACAGATGGCTTCAAAGTCAGTAACGGATTCTCCACCACATCATTAAGATTTTGAGTTTCAAATCAAATAATTGAGCCATATAATTGAGCCACAAAAAACTATATTTAACTAACACCAGTTCACTTTAGATCAGTTGGATCGGACTGAAGTCTAGCTCATTGACCCAATCAGCGTGGGCTAGGGCTAGGCTACTTTGGACTTGTACCTTAAGGAGAGTACTAATTTCATACTCCGTAGTTTTTGCTTCTCCTTGACAAAATGGAAACTCTTAGTTTCTTGTAAAATATGCATATCAAAATATATTGAATGTCGATATAATATAATTTTGTTAAAATATATTTCCAAAATATCTTCTTATTTTTATGCCGCTGCACATATATACACCTGATTTTCACCAAAATTATAGCAAATTGCCAATTGTTTTTTTTTTAAATGCTTATGTATGAGAAATCTGGCACAATTCCATGGAAAGTTATGTAAATGTGAATGTTAAGAGTCCTCAAACTATGAAGCCACCTTTATGTTGTTGGTAGACAATAATATACTCCTAATATACTCCTTCCATAACATATTAATTTATAGGAAGTATATTTTCCCACATGCAACCAAACGATTAGTAATAGTAAAAATTACTTGTAATTTCCATTAGTATATACCTTCGTCTTGAATAATTTGCAATACTATATTTCCTCCGTTTCTTTTTATTTACAACAAATGAAAATACACCGACCCCTAGAAAAAACTTAGTTGTGAGTGGAAATAGGAATAAACGATTTACAAAAGAGGATGCATCTAATCTAATTCATATGAAATTTCCAAAAGAGGCAATTGTTGTATATAAAAAAAATGAAGTATAAGATTTGTCATAATGCTATAATTTTATAATGCATGTAACATCCATCAATAATTTGCTTGTAAGTTGTAACTTCCATCAATATATACGTAGTATTAGACTTGTCATAATGTTATAATATTATAACATCAACATTTTAATATTTTTTCCAAATACTGATAAAAAATAATGGGCAAAAATTACGTCTCGGGGATAAGAAATGTTCAAATAAAACAAGTAAATTGAGGGTGTAATCAGTACTTCTTCAAGTTACGCCACCAAAATAGATAAATAAAGGATAAAAACCTTCCTACTCTCATCGTTGCTGAATTAATCTATGCATCTACAATATAGAATAATAATTCAAGCTAGCTTAAATTGGTATAAAATGTTCTCCAATCAACATAAAGATCCCTAAGATATTCAGACAAAAGAGATTAGCTTTCCTAATGATAATGCATGAACTTGTAAATGATGTAGATTTGCTTTGGGTTGTGGGCCTTGAGGCCTTGTGGGTAACGGAAACAAATTTATAAGGAAAACAAATTCTCTTGCTTTGTTATCTTTCTAAATCTAGTAGAAACAATTACCGTTTTCAAATGATAACCATATACGTTTTGAGACACTATGTATTACCCTTTCCTCCTTATTTGTTTCCAATCCAACCTTTACTAATATAATATCAAACACCCCTAAGAATCTTTCAAAAGCTAAAACACCAAGTCATAATACACAACTTTTATGATTAAGTTATTTGTTATGGTTTAAGCATTATGGTAACTTATTTCCGATAATGAATACCAACCTCTAATGATACCTTTTGTGGCAATAAGGCACAGTTTTTTTAGATTGAATTGAACTAAATTTGTGTGGAAAATTACTAAGAGAAAGGTTTCAACAAAGACAAGAAGGTAATGGTTGTTTTGGTACTGGATCCCGACCTTGTGAGGGCCTACTGCAGGTTTAGAATAGGCGAATATCTATTCCAGAGCGGGACTTAACAGCCCCCATGCCGAAAGCAATAGCAACCATGGCTCCATACCTCTACATCTTGGATTTTCCTCATTTTTGCTTGGTTGTAGAATTTTCTACCAATGCTAATGTTGGAAATCCAAGTAGAGGGTGGTGATTTAGAGCGGAGCAAAGGCCCTCGTTCTTCGGTTAGGAGACAAGGTTGCCCTTGCAGATAACAAAGCAAAGAAAGCTATTGATGCAGTAAAGAGCCTTTAAAAGTGATAAAGTCATATATAGAGCTGCAGTTAAGGATCTATAGCGTAGGGCAGTACTATAGCACTTTTAAAACAAAGTTTACCATAACTAAAAAGATAAAATCTGAACTAGTAAATTGCACTGAATTAAAATCGACCTCAAATAGTTGAGCTGAACTAAAATTTCAGAAATTATGTCCAAAAGAACACGGCCTAAGTATATAACCCAATAGTGCTCTATTAGATTGAGGTTATTTTTCAACCTTTGTTTGTTTTGAAAACGAATGGAAAACAATTTTCCTTGAGGTGGAAAATGTCATTTTGAAAAAGGAAAACATTTTCCTTCCTACTCATTACTTTTCCATTATTCATTCTTCTCATATTTCCTTCATTTCTATTTCATTTTTTCTTTCCTTTACAAGTTTTCTTCTAATCAAACAAACAAAGGAAAACTTTGTTTACATCTATGTTTTCCATTGAAAATTGTTTTCCTTAGAAAATGATTTTCCATGCAAACTATTTTCCTTCAAAACAAACGGAGCCTTAGTATAGAAAAAAGAAATGCTAATAAGTAGAGATTAGTGAAGTTAGAACGCAACCAAAAAAGTTTTAAAATTCAGCAAAGGCCAAGGCTAATAGGTACAACTGTACAAATAGATTAATAAGGTGGTAAAAGCCTGATAGAACTAGAAGTGCGCACTATGCTTCAAGTAAGTTTAGATAAGTGCTCGTCAAAAAAAAAAAAAATTTAGATAAGTGAAAATCAAGTGGAAAAAAATGCACCTTGGAAATAAAAAAGTAGACCTTTTTTAACATTCTTGTTCTAGTTGATACTAGTCAGTTGTCCCAAGATCCATGCCTTCTACACTATGATGGGATTAGTTAATCACTACTTAATCTACAGATTTCAAATGCCAAAGGCCCAAATTGAATCAATAGTTGTTTATTGAATGCTATATAAACTATTTGTGAATAAACACTTTTTCTATGAAGGCAATGAACCACCAAAGAAACAAAAAGCAAACAACAGAGCAAAGAGGACAACAAGGCATGAGGTGGCAAAGGGTTATATATACATGAGTTCATTTTATGAGAAAGGTACTTATACAAAACAACTTGACCAATGGTTCAATTAGTTCCACCAACACAGGTACGGAGAAAAACGAAATACAAGTACGGAGAAAAAAAAATACAGGTATGGAAACTAAAAAATGGCAAATTTAAAACTTAGCTGACAATGGGTACGGCATGAACATTAACAAAAGCATCAGTATCGTCCTTGATAAGGAGACGAATCGAGTACGTGGACGGTGGTTAAATAAAGTATCCGTGCTACATAGATACTTCCAACTACTTTCATCTGCATACATGATGGATCTTTGGGATGCCTATTCATGAAATCATTGACAGGAAGCACTTCTCTCCTTTCTCCCAAAAAAGGGGGGCAGGCCACTAACACAATTTCTTCAAAAAAAATAATACATAGGAGAATAACTTATGTGCACATTGGAGACTGAAAATAGGCGACAAAATCAAATAAATTTTCAGCCAAATCATTTAAAACTTTTAAGGGGAATAACATTCAATAGCAGTATATACATCTAGGGCACACCTACTTCCCAAAGGCCTGCGGACTGCCAGTTCAAAACACACCCAGAAATCAATTTCATACAAACCCCTTAAGGCACAGTTAAATATGAAGTACTCCATATATGACATCCAAGAGCTAAGCCTAGAACCAAGTATAGAATTTTATGAAACAAGGATTTCAAGATATTATACCTATGAAAAAGGAGGGAACCCAGATATGAAATATGCATTTTTGGTTGAAATATGTTAACAGCTATTCTTTTCAACAGTTTGGGTTTTTTTTTTTTTTTTTTCATGCAAAGATGGGAAGAACGTAAAGGCATACCACATTATCTGAGGTAACAGAGTGCTTCAGGAACAACTCCTCTTTTATCATAAACAGTGAATTACTACACTCCTTAATTAACAAGTAAAGATATAAGGGTATTATGAGATAGGGCAGTAAGGAAATCAATGGTCATGACTAACCTGTCCCTTTAAAGCTTCTTTTTCCTGTTTTCGAATCAAAATCCTGAAGCTACATCATTGGTCAGGTACGAGTGCGTGTGTACCATATTCTACCTCTGCAGCAAAATTTAAGAGCTAAGCAATTTGGGCGCATGGTTATTTAATTACAAAATAGATTTACAAAAAATTAGAAAAAAAAAACATACAATTTGAAGATATGACCAAAATATGCACAGAGTGTAGATTCATAGAAAAGTATATGTACTCAACCAGACAAATTAAACCGAGCAGAAATAATATTCATACAAAAAAGATAAAGTATCGAATCAACATCCTGACTAAAGCAACACACAAATAGTTGTAATTTCATATTAATGTTATTCCAATTAAGGCTTTAAATTTGGTATCGAACCTGTTATAGTGTTATACTAACCAATATCGACCTGCACCTGAACCTGCTTTTGACTCGAATACAAGCGACTTGGCAGCAACCTACATCCAACCGATTTGCAACTGATACAACATGCTACCTAGTTTGTTTTATACTGACACAACTTATACCGAACCTATTTTCGACCCACCAAAAACCTTTTTTGACTCGACCTGCTCTCTAGCTTACCTATTTGGACCAAACCTGTTTTTAACTCAACCTGTTTTACAAGACCTATTTTGACATATTCCAGAAAATAGAATAAAATTTGGAACAATTACCTTTTTTAAATGAAGAACAATACACCAACTTGGGCCTCATATCTTTTCAGTTTTCTCAGAGTAGCAGTCTAGCAGATATTGAACACATATTGAAAACTGTTTTACATAGAGAAATAGACACTTGCAACCTTTTGCACGAACTACCAATCTATTCTAAAATAAAAAAAGGAGTAAATTTGTCTTCAGCAAAGAGTGAGAGACACAAATACGTTAATTTTTTTGGGTGGCATTCTTAATCGCCAACCCATAAAAAGCATTATAATAACAAGCTAGACTTCTATTTGGATAACCAGCGGACAACTGTGACAGATGAATTGTTGTTAGGGGCTGATATAGACAAACAAGTAACAGCTAGTCAATATTATGAGCTATAACCGGTCTTAACTACCATTAATGTCATATTAAGCATATAAATTTAAATGTAGAATTAAAAAAGATGTACCGTCCTGAATTTAGGGTGATTTACACCAGTGGGTGAGAGCCTGCAAAGACATGGCAATGATCATGGAACTTACAACTACCACATAAGACAAAGAAGTCAAAAATTGCACCTCAAGAATATGGTTGCATCATAACCTTGAGTTGCAGCTATTTGTGATTAGAATGTCCTTGCCATGAAGTTTGGCTACCACTGATCAGTACCTCTGCCTTCAGAAGAGACGTCTTTTTCAGAAAGTTCCTCCTGAGCACTGATTGGACATGAGCTAATTAACCTTTACTATGGTGATAGAGTATATAAAATATTCCTGGGCCTCAACTATGAGTTTAAGGCCCTTTGGGCTTGAAATTTTGACGCAGCACAAGCTTCATCATACCCAGTGCGAATTAATTCCACTTAGAAGCGAGGGGGAGGAGAGATTCGAACCCGTAACATCTGTGTCACGTTGGCTCTGATACCATGTTAGAGGACCATCTCAACCAAAAATTTAAGCTCATAATTGAGGCCCAATAATATGTTACATACTCTAGCATATGGTCTTTGGCACTCTCATATATTAACAATAAAACACACCATGATTTACATGCCACCACCTCTGTAAAATTATAAAATGGGATCCTATTCCTAGTGACTATTCGATTTAACAACCTCTCCCCTACCATTCTCAAAGAGATCCTTTTTACAATGCATGTAATGCCCTATGACATGCATTGTGCCCTATCACTTTAGTCTATGAGATTTTTTAAATTTTCTTTTCAGGTCCTTAAACCTTGTGTAACAACATCAAGCACCATGAGTTAGGACTTAGGAACAATATTTATAAATTTCTAAAGGGATTTAGAGACTCAGTCTCAGATTCAATTCTTCACCATATTTCTATAAAGGTTCTTTTCACTAAATTTACGACTGTTACCCAAAAGTTTCTTGTCACTCCTTGAGCCTTGAGACTAGGGGGGGGGGGGGAACTCTATTCGAAAACGTCATCAACACATGTGTATAGGCCCAAATACAAGAGGTAAGGCGAAAGCTTTAAGACCATCAACATTCATCAACCTCCCCTTAAATTTCTCTCGCCTCTCCTCATTAGTCCACATCATTTTCCATTAACTTTACTACATACCCCTCCTATTTCACAATTACCTTCTCTTATCTACTTTTTCATACCCACGGACCCACCCCATTTTCTCCTTTCTACTTTTTTTTTGAACTCATTTTTAAAGGGGTGAGGCCCACTTAAGGAAATGGGAACCTCCCCTTTATCTTGGTTGAGATGGAATACTACAAGCAATGGTGGGAAACTGTGAACCTTTCTTTTTCTCTTATATCTGAAATGGGGAACTTAAAAGAGCTACCACTATTGATGCTCTTATAGTCATAAAGCAAACACTTCAAAACATAACAAAAATTACACTCTACTTCTCTATTAAACTAGGAAGACTTACCTTCATGTGCTTCGAGGAGATTATCCTTTTCTCTATTCCCTACATCATTATCTAACGGTTCTTTCATTGACAACACAACTAAATCTAGCTCTTTCACCATCTAGGTTTCAAAAGAACCATCATACCAACCAAACGATTTACTACGAGTATATGCTAATAATGCTACGATATAATGTAACCATCACAAATAGCACAAGAACCCAAGCAATTCAATCAGTAAAACAGGATAAATTACTAAATTAGCTTTAAAAAGAAACACGTAGTACTAAAAATAAGAATTACCTTCATTTCTTGCAGGACACATCATAGCACTTTCTAGCCAAGTTAATGCAATCCAACCAATGCAAAGTTTGATAATTGGGGTCTCTCTCCACAACCAAATCATCCACTGTAATCTGAACCGAACCCCGAAAACTCGAGACCCGCCCACGAACCCGGACACTAAAGCCAATCTGAACTCGGCTTGAATGAAAGCCCGCCATTTCGGCAATTGATCGAACATCTGATGGGCATCTTCGAGAAAAATATGGAGAAGTTAACTGATTCAGCCAGAGAATACATTGGATACAACCAGTGCCATCATCAATGGCAAACCTAATAAATTTGTCGGGTTTGAGATCCCGGGTTACCACAACTCCGAAAACATGCACCCTTGAAATTGATACGCCTTTACGGTAGAATATATTGGGGTCGCGATAAGAGGAAGAAGAAGGGCGAGAACGGAATTGGGTTAACGAGTTAAAGTCGAAGGCAAGGAGTTTGACATGGGTACTGTGAAGCAAATTAGGGTTGTATGAGGTCTTTTTGTTTAAAGGTTTGTTGTTTGCTTGGTTTGACATTGTAACAAAATTTGAATGGATACTGGATAGTTTTCTAGGTTTTGCAGTTTTAGGATAATTTTGGCGGGAAAGCTGTGGTTGAAGACTTGAAGATTAGAGTAAACAACACCATTGATTAGTGACTTGCCAACGGTGGGAAACGATAAATACACTTATTTTTTTTTTACTCAATACATTTTAATTAGGGTTTTTCTCGTTATACCATGAGGTATTGGGAATTCCCACCTGTAGCCACGAATTTTGAAAATTTTCTGTTATACCCATGAGGTTTGTAAAAAATTTTAACTGTAGCCAAAAAACACAATTATAGGTCACAAATGGTAGCACCGTTTACTTTGTAAGACAAGGTGGGGGCGTGGTGGACTTTTGTTAGGATGATTTGGTAGTTGTGGTGGTGAAAATTAATGTTAGTTTGTTATTAACGACTTAACCATGTTAGCTATTATTATGTGTGTTGGCTACCGTTAAGAATTTTTAAAAATGTCATGGGTATACCAGAAATTTTTCAAAATTCATGGCTACAACTGGGATATCCCAATACCTCATGGGTATAACTGAGAAAAACCCTTTTAATTAATTTACCTTTTCGATTGAGAAAAATAAATAAAGATTGAGTGTATTGAGTAAAAAGGATTGTATTTATTATTTTCCATACACAATTTCACCGACACAACCTACAAAATTTTCCAGTCTTTCAATTTGGGAAATATTTTTTTTTTTGGCAACAAATTTTCAGTATTACATTTGATAAAAACATAATTATAATAAACCTTATATTTGTGCGGTTTGGCATAATGTGTCCATAAATTTACTCAAAATTGCTTCAAAATGTCATTTGAGAAAAATATGTTGTTTCTCTACTTGAGAAACTACGAACTCCTTTAACCTAATAAGGGGGTGCGGCCTCATAGCATAATAAAATATGGTAATGATGGATTTGACGAACCGATGAGATCTTTTATACGATACGCCTTTCAAGATGTATATTAGAATACGACACGCCTTTCAAGATGTTTGTAGTCGGCTCTATTAAAAGAAATAACCCTTTTTTACTTATAAAAATTTTTTAAAAAAATCATTAACCCCTAAGAGAAATGATTTTTACTCTCTTAGCCCTGTTTTAATTGTTACATCCACTTTTGGCATGATTTTTTTGGTAAACTAATTTCATGTGGGGACCCACTGATTAATCTTGTAAAATGATAAAAATAGTACTTAACATATAAAATAACAAAAAAGAGGGTAACTCGACCCGAATTTTTGGGCCATAAAATTTCGTGCGAAATTAAGCCTTAAAGTCCAAATCATTCAATTTGGGCCTAAAAGACTTAATTTAATGTTTGATGAGCTAGCCCAATTGCCCTATTTCCTCTCCATAGCCGGCCCCCATAAACAAATTCTTTAAGTTGATTTACTTCTACTTTAATCTTAATTAGTAAATCACAACTATGTTTGACCCTATTAAAAAATCTATTCTTTGTTCTCCTACTTTCCCTCCTAAACCTTAGGAGCTCTTAGCCCCTTTGCCATCCAAAATACACGGCCCTTTCCCCCTTAATTTCCTTATATTTCTTTCCTAATTTAACTCCTAAAAATCTAGTAAACCTTACATAAAAACTTCCTTTTAAATCCTTAACTATTATTGATCAAAACAACAAAAACAATCATCACTTCCCTCTCAAATAAACTCACGGCCCCCTTGTAATCTTTCCAAATATTCAACTTTCATCCTTCTCAATTCAATCTAAAGGTAACTAGCTGTTTCACTTAGCAGTAGGATCAATCATCATAGGATATTAGATTAGATAGATTATTGTTATTGGTGTTGATGTGATTGAAGTTGCCGTGTGATTAGGGAGGTGTTCTACTTGTTTTCTTTGCATGTTATTCTTGTTTCTTGATTATTCTTGATATACATATGCATGGTCTAATCTTTTTATGATGGTTTAATATTAAACTTGCTATGAATTAATGAAAACTTGAACCTTTCTTTATTATGGTCATGCGTGTGGTATTATTAATTTCAAGCTTGGATTTTTATATTGTTTCTATGTATAATATTTGAATCTTGATTAATCAATTAAGCTAACACTATGGTAGAATCATGTTTAATGTTTTAAACGTAAGTTTCGATGCATAAAGATTGGTTCTTGAATTGTCCATGCCTTGTTCTATGCGTCTGTTTTTGTGAAGTTGAGACTTTTGCTTTCTTTACATATAAATCTTGAAACATGATGATAAAATCTTAAACTGCTTTGACTACTTGTAATATGCGTGTAGTAGGATGTTCATGAGTATGATTGTTCTTTCTAGTTGTTATGTCATGCGTAACTTTTAGAGTTGGAAGCTTGGGTTTTTAAATTGTATTAGTTTAATCTTGTTTTGACTATGTTGTTGTGGTCTTGCCGTGAAGGATAAGTGTAATAGCTTTGTTGTTGAATCTAGAGTTGTGCGTGTATTTGGTTGACCACCGCTTGCTATTTAGTTGCATAGTATTAATGTACTTTGAAGCATGTGTAACACCCCAAATCTACCTTTACGAAAATACTTGTATGGAATACTGTAGAGATAGATATGGGCGTATTACCGCCACGTGATAATATACAACTAATTTAAAGTAGCAATTATTAAAATTAATTATGCAGCGGAAAGAAAAATCAAATGTTAATTAATACAAAATAATAAGTGTTTATTCTAAAAAAATATAAAGTGATAATCCTAATCTAGGTGATGAAATCCCGTTGCCTCCCAATGCATCAAGTCCACATCTTCTCATCATCACCTACCTACCCATCATAATGATAAGTAGGGCCAAGCCAAAACAAAAAGGAAGTACGGATTAACAAAAATGCTAAGTACGAATAAGCACAAGATAAGTAAAGATCATTTTATTCTACAAACATGCTTTTGGAAAACAACATTTATTTCCAATCATAACAAATCTTCGAAATTTCCTTTCCAAAAAGTTCCACGAAAATAAATACCATTGAATTAACTCAATTTAGGAATTCATAATTAATTGCAAATCATGTAGAAAATTTATTTTCCTTTATCCTAAAAATTTCCTCTCCCAAGTGTGCACACCCCTCAAGTTAGTGTCTTTATGTGTAAAGGCTATTCTTGAGGAAAGACTAGGTCATACAAAGTCCATAGTCTTATCAACCAAATCCACGTAGTGGGATTACAGACTAAAAAAAAAAAAACCTTATAAAGCTTTGTGGGATTTTTCCAATATAAGTTCAAGATAGTATTGAAATACATATTTCATAAAATTATTTCCAAATAAAAATTCCTTTATTGTTGAACAATCATATCCTTAAAATCTTTCCATAAAGTGTCGAATGTGACATAGAAAATCTTTGACAATTTATTTTGTTACCAAAATAATAAAATACCATAGAGTAAAAATATTATATAGAAAAAGAATTTCCTAACAATTATTTAATTGCTAAAATATTAAAACACCAAGATAAATAAAAGTGCCAACGAAACTTTAAAATTATTACATAATATTTCAAATCACCAAATCATGCATACATATAGCACATAAGATTTCAAACACTTTATAAGATATCAAGCTACCTAAACGTACCTTTCGTTCGGATTGGACAACTAAACTCGAAAAACTTAAGGAATCCTACCGAGAGCGTCCTACACAAAATTAATACAACCTTAATTAATATAAGGTCACCAAAATGTTTATACTAACAAAGTGAACCCTAAGATGTGCATGACCACTAATACTTTTAAAACTATAGTATAAGTAATAAGTTTATATAAGTATTAGGATATTAAAAATTATAATATTAGTAGTAGGATTTTTATAATATAAGTGATAAATATTAAGACTATATGAGTAGTAGGATTTTAAACACTTATTAATATTATCATTATTATTATTCGGATATTATTATTACTATATTTTTTTTAAAAAAACCGAATTATTTTAACAATTATAATAAAATAATAAAACCCATAAAATTTTAAGAACTTATTATTAGTAGTGAAGTATTATAAATAAAAACTTTATAATCTATAGTTTTTAAGATTAGTTAAGGTTTTAATCAATAATATATAACTTAATAAAATAATTTAATAAAACAAAAGAGGGTTGGAAAACACTTGCCGGTGGTGGTGATGGTGGTTGCCGGAGCTTGAGAATTTTTTATTTTTTTTTAAAGAAGAATGCCGTGAGAATTGGACAAGAAGTAGAGAAATTTTTGTAATTTTGTGTGTAAAATGGGTTGAATTAGGGGGTATTTATAGTGTTTAAGGTATGTGTAGTATGGTAAGTTGGGGATCATGAAAATAATTTGAAGATCAATATTATTTGATTTAGTCATGCTTTAGGGATATATTATTCTTGGTGATCAAGCATATGATGGTTGGGAGGGTTATGGAAAGATTTTTGGGTGATTAAAAAAACAAGTATGGCTTAGTAGCATATTAGGGGATATTTTTGGGTGTTTAAAAAAAATATAGTAATAATAATATCCGAATAATAATAATGATAATATTAATAAGTGTTTAAAATCCTACTACTCATATAGTCTTAATATTTATCACTTATATTATAAAAATCCTACTACTAATATTATGATTTTTAATATCCTAATACTTATATAAACTTATTACTTATACTATAGTTTTAAAAGTATTAGTGGTCATGCACATCTTAGGGTTCACTTTGTTAGTATAAACATTTTGGTGACCTTATATTAATTAAGATTGTATTAATTTTGTGTAGGACGCTCTCGGTAGGATTCCTTAAGTTTTTCGAGTTTAGTTGTCCAATCCGAACGAAAGGTACGTTTAGGTAGCTTGATATCTTATAAAGTGTTTGAAATCTTATGTGCTATATGTATACATGATTTGGTAGTTTTGGGTGATTTTTGGTTGGTAGTTTTGTTTATTAATATTATTATGAGTTATGCGTGTACTTTGATTTGATTGAAGTTATTATTGGTGTCTTCGAGTCTTGTCGAGTCGTGTCGTATCGGTTCATCTGTGATGAATCGTGTCGGGGACTTGTTTGTTGTATCGGTCTTGCGCCGTGTCAGGGACTTGTTTGTTGTATCGGCCTTGCGCTGTGTCGTATCGGTTCATCTGTGATAAATCGTGTCGGGGACTTGCTTGTTGTATCGGCCTTACGCCGTGTCGGGGACTTGTATGTTGTATCGGCCTTGCGCCGTGTCGTATCGGTTCATCTGTGATGAATCGTGTCGGGGACTTGCTTGTTGTATCGGCCTTGCGCCGTGTCGGGGACTTATTTGTTGTATCGTCCTTGTGCAGTGTCGTATCGGTTCATCTGTGATGAATCGTGTCGGGGATTTTATTTGTTGTATCGACTTCGGTCGTGTCATTTAATTCTTGTTGTTGTTTAATAAATTCAATGTTGTATTAAGAATCTCGTAATTGAATTTGCCGTTGATGAATTCTTCCGCTGTTGTGATCTCTGTTGCATGATTCTGTTATTGAATGTTGACTCGCAAGTTGGGTTGTTCGTGCCTTCTATTTAATTTAATATTTTATGTTGTTTGGTTCCACTGTTAAGTGGAACAGTCTAGTTACTCGCCACTGACGGTGGACCCCAATTTTTATTTTGCAGGTGATCGGTATAGAACTTAAAGTCGGGATGAGTGTTTGGCGAGCATTTAGGCACCTGTTATTTTACTGTTTTCTTGTTTAGTAGTTTTAGCTTCTAATAAGGACTTGTCAAGCCCACTGTTTTTGGAACAATTTTAAAAGTTTAATTAATAAAATTATTAAGTTTAGAGCTTCCGTTGTGATTCTTTAATTTATTATTATAAGTATTTGGTTATTGTCGACTCATGTTGTTGTTTTCTCCAAAAACAACGTTGCCAAAATACGGGTCATTACAGTAACAAATTAAAATGTATATGAGGCCCATAGATTAAAAAAAATTGTAGTAAATATTTTGGGACATTCAAATTATAAAATTACAAAAAGTAAATTAGGATTGAGGGAGTAATATACTACCACTGAACGTCATCCCACATTTTTTTTTATCAAAAGACAAGTGATTATGGCCTTGTTTGGTGATTAGAGTTTAGAGTTTAGAAGTTAGAGTTTAGAGTTTGTGGTTAGATGATTACTTTTTGTTTAGAGGATTTGACTGCTGATTTAAATAGTTGATTGTTTAAAGGTGTTTGGTAACACATAGCTGATTGCTTAGAGTTTTGTTGTGTAAAATGACATTTATGGACATTTAAAAATAACTTGTTAGGTTTTAATAGGTTTTAATATGTGGACAAATTAGTCAATTAATATTTCTCTCTCCAAAACTCTGAAGAAAAAGCTGCCTAACCCAGCTTTTTCTAAAGAGAGTTTTGATCAGAGTTTTTGCTACAAAACTCTCTTTTAAACTCTATTTTACCAAACACCTAAATTAGAGTTTTGTTTGGTCAAAACTCTAAACTCTCTCAAAAACTCTAAACTCTCATCAAAACTCTTTCAACCAAACAAGTCCTATATATTGGGGGTGTTTGGGAGCTAGAGGTTTGAGAGAAAAAGAGAGGTTTGAGAGGGAAGAGAGGTTTGACCAACTCAAAAAGCTAGTTTTGGGTGTTTGGTAGTTAGAGGTTTGAAAGAGAGTTTTGGGGTGAAAAAACTCTTTTTCAAAAAGCTCATATGAGGAGCTTTTTGGAAGAGCTTATAACTTTTTAGTTCTTTTTACTCTGAAACATCTAACAGCTAAGCGCTATTTACCAAACACTTTTATACAAATAGCTAATATAAACCAGTTAGTCAAATCAGCTATCACAAACATCTAGTCAAAACAGCTAATTCAATCAGCTAACCTCTAATAGCTAACAACTAACTCCCAAACAGTGCCATTGATAAAAAGTCAAACGACACTAGAAGGTCATCCCACATTTTTTATAATACCAAATGCCAATGAACCATGAACAAATCCCAATCCACCCTAGGTAGTGTTTGGATTTGTGGAATTCATTTCAAATTGATGAATCCAATTTCTGAAATTGAAATATTACAATTTAAATGACAATTATCTGTTTGGATTGTTTTTATAATTTGAAATGACATGATTTTGTTAATATACAATATTTTCTTGTTAAGCATTTAGGTTGGAAATTGGATCAAATCCAATTTTTTTTTTTTAATTTGATTCAAATCCATCATTTGAAATAAAATGCTTTTATCTAAACATAACATTAATCTAATCAATAATAATCCATAGGGTTAGGTGTATTTTTTCCACATAAAAATAGGAATATGAGATTCTGAGATATCCTCTCCTTTTCGATTTGTATGACTATGACATGACGTAATCATATCCACATTGTTTTTTCAATATAAAACCTCCAAACATAATCTTTTCACACTTCAGTTCCTCCCAAAGAAAGCGTAATACTCCGTACGTTTCTTTCTCCTCTGCTTCAGAACTTTTTTTTTCTTCTTCTTTCAAATTCTCTGTAATGGCAGATCAAGGAAAGAAAGCTGAGATCTTTGAGCTCAATAATGGCTCAATGATTGTCAAAATTACTAATTATGGCTGTACTATCACATCTTTATCAGTCCCCGACAAACATGGTTAGTGGTTTTCAATTGATCAATTATCATAAAGTTTTGATCTTTCATCGTAATTTTGGGTTTTTTTATTAAAAAAAATTATATTTAATGAATCTGGTTTCTGGTGATTTTTTTTTGTTGCATATATTGTTGTTGATGGGTTTTGATTTTTTGTTATTTTGAAGGAAAACTTGCTGATGTTGTATTGGGATTTGACTCTGTTGACCCTTACCTGGTAATTCATCTCTTGTTTCCCATGATTCTCCATCGAATTGATTGTTTCCCAATATTTATATATTGTAATGTAGAATGAATTTATATACGAATAATGTCGGTCCATTGTGAAAATCATTGATTGATTGATTGAAGTTCTAGATTTGAATGTTTTAGATGTTATGTAGCACTGTAGCAGGGATCTTTAAGGTGAGATTCACGCGTTGATGAAGCATTCTGAATTTGTTAAGGGATTGTTTGGATATCTAGAATTCATTATAAATTGATGATTTCACATTCTGAAATTGGAGTGTTATGATTTAAATTCCAATTCTTTGTTTGGGTATGAATTTAGAATCTGAATCGTAATAGTTTTGTTAAATATTTGAAATTCATATTTCACCTTACTTGTCAAATATATAATTTGGCCCAAACATATAATTGAAATGAAATACTTTGTATCCAAACATAGCATAAATTTACTAGTAATTCAGTAGTTAAATTTTTGTTTAGTCAAGGTTGAAAAACTTTGTTTTATTTGGGTGAGGAAAAACAATGGGAGCTTCTGAAGAACCCTAATGCCGGATTTATTTGAGTTGTGAGACTATACAGAGTAAGGAAAAATCTTTACACCTGGCTAAACATTCCCATAAAAGCAACAATATACCCCTTAATAAGAAGAGTAAGGGTGGGTTTGATTCAAATTAAATAAGCAATTAAAAAAAATTAGATCGGATTAGAAAAATTTAAATTATATTAGTTCAGAAAATTTCAAATCAGATCAGAAACGTTCAGATTAGATCAGAAAAATTCCAACCAGATTAGATGAGAAAATTTCAGATGAACCAAACGCACCCTAACTTTATTAAGAGGTAACTATTGATGTAATTGAGTTAACTCTAATAGTTTGTTAGGATTTGGAAGGAAAAGAAAGGGAGTGAAAGAAAATATTTTAGTTTCCCGTGTTTAGTTCAACATTAAAATTTTAAGCGAAAGGAAATGGAATGAATTGGAAGGAAACATTCTTAACAAAATTTTAAGTTATCTAATTTTCTTTCCTACCAAAATTGGAGTAATTTGGGAGGAAAGTGAAAAATTAAACTAAACAATTAAGCATGGGAAATTAAAATATATTCCCCCCCCCCCCCCCCCTTCCTTAACTAAAAAAAACTAAACAGGCTGTACAGTAATTTTAACAGAGGTGAAAGCTGAGAATCTAAGATGGGTTTCGATGTAAGCTAGAACAACTGGAAAAATCTACTATCAATTTGTGTAACCTAGCATTCATTGAGTGACTATCATTGATTCTTTTGTCTCATGGTACCTCAGCAAGGAGCTGGATCATATTATGGTTGCATTGTGGGCCGTGTTGCAAATCGAATCAAGGGCGGGAAGTTCACTTTAAATGGAGTCGAGTATGCTTTGCCCATAAACAAGCCACCAAATAGTTTACATGGTATGATATTGCTTTCTGTGATCCTCAAATTGGTGCTTTTCTTTACATATATAAGACAAATTTAACTCTAGCAAAGACATTATGTTTGTTTTTTACTTTTTTAATTGATTGTCATAATTTCATTTGAGACCTATCTATCATATTTTTTGTTTCTCTTTAGAGTTTAGACTGTTGTGGTAAAGCTGGTTTTAACTATCTGATGTGTTAACTTGTAATGATCGTTTATAAAATCTTTTGCATTCAGGTGGCAATAAAGGATTTGATAAGCAGATATGGGATGTAGTTGAATACAAGAAAACGGATAATCCCTCCATTACTTTTAAGTATCATAGTCATGATGGTGAAGAAGGTATTTCCTCTATATCTCTACTTCCCTCCATATCTCTTATGGCCCATTTGATAACTGGTTATAAATGACGGTAATGGAAAATGAAATTATGTGTATTTTGAAGGAAAATCAATATCGATTCTCATGGAAGTGCTAGCTTACCTCTAATTTATCCATTTTTTCTTCACAAATATCCATTTTAATCCAATACCAATCTTCTCGATGTTAATGGTTAAATAGGTTTGGGACAATTATGTTATCTAACCTTCTTAGGTCAATATGCTTAGCCCCCATTTATATCTATTAAAAACAAATGTGAAACGGGTTGAAATTTCCCATCATGGCCCTAAGAAACTTTCTTCATGAAACAGGTTATCCTGGTGATCTTACAGTGACTGCAACCTATACTCTTACCTCCAAGACAACCATGAGGCTCGACATGGAAGCTGTGGCCGAGAAAAAGGCAACTCCTGTCAATCTCGCTCAACACACATACTGGAATTTATCCGGGCACAACTCAGGGTCTGTGCTTGACCATCATATTCAAATTCAGGCAAATCACTACACCCCAGTTGATGACAACACAGTCCCAACGGGGGAAATCGTTGCCGTTAAAGGTACACCGTTCGATTTCACTTCAGAGAAGAGGATTGGTCAAGATATAGATAAAGTTGTTGGCTTGGGTTATGACCACAATTATGTGCTTGATTGTGGGGATGAAAAGATGGGGTTGAAGCATGTTGCTAAAGTCAGAGAACCTTCAAGCAAGAGAGTCCTTGATCTCTGGACTAATGCCCCGGGGGTGCAATTCTACACCGGTAACTATGTTAACGGGGTTGTTGGGAAAGGTGGGGCCGTTTACGAGAAACATGCTGGACTGTGTCTCGAGACACAAGGATTTCCGAATGCCATTAACCAACCGAATTTTCCTTCGGTTGTTGTTGAACCTGGTCATAAATATCAGCACAGCATGTTGTTTGAGTTTTCAGTTGCACAGTGAATGTTTATTCTGGGATGAGCCTGTTTTTGAGTTTTTTTCACAACTTGCAGACTCTGATTTTAGTATATAATAAATAATGAATGATTTTTATAATTTGTATTGTGTGCATTAATTTTCTTACTCCATTTGGTGCACTTGTATTTTGCTGGAGAACAGGCAACCTACAGCAGAAGGGGAAAGAAGTACATAAGTACTTGTTAAACCTGAATAAACTACGGCATCCACAATACAACAAACCTATATACCACATCATTAATGTACAAACCTTTCTCCAATAGAAAAACCTATTTATAGGTTTATACATGAATCTGCTATATAAATTTTTTTTAAAAAAATAATCAAAACTCTCGATACAAAAAGGTTAATAATTAGTGGCCCAACCAAACAAATCTTTTGCTAGCAATAAAAAGGTTTATTTACTAATCTCCAAAAAGTTAAAACAACCATCGTTACAAATTGACAAATCTATTGTTGCATGTACCCTAATTGCATTTAGAATATATTCTTGTTATGTAGGTAGAACAGTCATACTTTAAATTTACAATATTTTCGTTATAAATTAAGAACAATCATAATTATAATTTTAGAACATTTATTAAATTAAGTTGTTTGTGTTGTGAGAAATATATAATAAGGAGAGATTTTACTGAGAATATATATTAGTATTCATTGATAGACTTCACAATTACATTTCATAGGTATATATACAAAGTCGTCAAATGCTGCAAAGCTACATTATAGCTTGGAAGATAAATCAGCCTAGCATTTAATGTTAGTATGTAGTCTTGGGTGGTGGATATTCACCCAATGACTTTTACTTTCAACGGTTTCAACATAAAACAAGAATATTTTAATATGGTTGTATTGTGTTAAATACTGGAGCACAATATTCATTGTGCACTCGGATGCACAATTAACAAATTGCAACTTATTTCAAGTCTTTTGATCATGGTTTGATTGAAGTTAATCAAATACTTGTGGAATTTTATTTGTAGTCATAAACAAAATACCATAGTCAGATACTCAAATCAGTTAGGTTTGGCTTAGGTTTATACGTGGTTGGGATTTTTGTATTTTGGAAAGACCGTACTCTCCTGCAAATCAGATGGAGAGAAGTCATATTCATTTTCTGCACTTGAAATTTATGTCTTGCATATTCTAGTCTATTCAAAGTCCTAACTTTGAGTTCCATCCAAAACAACAACAAAAAAAGTCCCAACTTTGAGATGAAAAAAGGTGCTTGCTTTGGAGACATTTACAAGTTCTCACATACTACTAGTCCTGGTGTAATAAACCCCCAACATTTATATACAAAAAAACTTGAAAGGGGCCTTCAGCAGTCAACCTCAGTCAAGAAGATCCTCAAACTTTGAAACAGTAAAGGCGACGGTCCACAGCATTGAACACATTTCTCAGTTAACCTGATTGCTCTGAGAGAGTCTTGTAAATGCCACTTATTGTCTTTGGAGTAGTTCTACAACAACCACCAAATATGGAAGCCCCTGCCTTCCACCAATTTTCCACAAAAGAAACAAAATCTTCATCTAGAACACCTGTATTTTGCTGCACGAAATGAATTGAGTCAGGTGGCATGAGATTTCATTTAACTTCTAAAGGAATTCAAAAAAAGAGAGGTAACAGTCCATTTGGCACCTATTAATCCCCATTAATGACATCAAAGTGAGAAGATGTTAATGCCTCGACAGAATATACAAGACCCTGATGTCCACTAATTACTAAATCTGAGATGTTCAGAAGTTCGTAAACTTTTAGCAGGAAACAAAACGACAACATAAGTTCCCGTGGTGCTACTCCCCAGTCTTGATATCATGACAGGTTGCTTAAGCCAAATATGAAGATATAAGAACATGGTTAGCCCCACAAAAGAGGGTAACTGGTTTATTAAACATACTAGAAATATACTAAGTCAATGAAAAGCATCATGTAAATCAGTACATGGCACAGATAAACAGCTTTATTAAACAAGGACAACATGATAGCTCTATGCCTCTTCAAAGGCTCACAATTTACAAATTATTTTAGTCTAAAGAAGTGTATTTCTACTTAGGGTGCATTTGGTATGATTAACATAAATTTTCTACATCAAAATTATCTATACCAAACACCCCATTAGCTTCAAGGTTCTCGAATTCATATTCTGCAGTTCATTCTAGAAAAGTAGAGTAATTGAGTAAATATAGGGTATGTAGCTGGACTCACAAGTCACAACCAACTAACCTACTAATCAATGATACTAACTGAAAAGAAATGATGTTTGCAAGCCAGATTTCAGCTTTTACACTCTCAAAACATTTGCCAGTCCTCAGAAAGAAAGAAATAGTAGGAGTGCAAGTAATCAATTTGAGAGTGCTTAATACACAGAATCCCAAGTCATTACCAGCCTATGGTGGCTCAAGGCTATTCCATAAGGCTTCCTCTCTCTAAGTCTTAGTATACACCTCATAACATTACATACACCTCATAACATTACATACTTATATCTGTAGAGTTCATTATGGGTTTGCTATGGTCCAAGCCATTCAGGTTCCTAAGTGACACATGGTTGACAGATTCAGAATTGAAGCAGCCTTTAGAGGCTATTCCCTTGGGACTTGTATTATATAAAGATCTTCTGATAGGCGTTACAACTGGCATTTCAAGCATAAATGGCTTCATTGGGGAGAAGAAATCATTAGTCTAGAGTGGTATTCTCACCCTAATGACCATTGAAGACCCAAGAAACTTTGATCTCATGTTCACCATGACTAGAAGGCAAAAATCTTAGTTTAAGAATCCTGTATGAACTAGAAGGCTAATGAACAACCCCAAAAGGCCTTTGTGCTAGAGCACCAGTGTGGCAATGTTTTCAAAAAAAGCTCAAGGTGCATTGAGAATATAGGAATACTAGAGCCTAAGCCAAATAAGTGTGACTCTGTGAGGCTGCAATTATTAGAAATAAAACTCCGGAGTGCAGCAGCTTTGTGCTGTGTGCCTTTTGCATCTCACTATGCCTTCTTAAAAACTCTTTCCCTAGCCCAATATATGTGCTTGACCTCTATTGCCTTGGGCTTAAGCTCCCATGCACGTGCTTTGAACTAACATAGCTGACAGAAAATTAAGGGATAATGTGGAAACTAAGAGCCGATGATTATTGATCGATTAACTCCGAAATTACATAAACTAAGATGCTTATCAAGCTTTCAAGAGACTTAATTCTCTCCTAAATACAAGCTTTGGAGTGGCTTGTTCACTCCCCAAGCGAAACACTTGTCAGTCCATAGCACCACACCTTTTCATATGTTGTAGGACGTGAAAGGATATAAGGACCATATTGAATGCAGTGCCAACTACGGGTTGAATGATAACTTACATCCAAAGGCAAGTTTAAGAAATTGATCGAGTGCTTATAAGATTTCCCTGAGTCTTAAAAGTGGTGTTTGCAAACATCTCTCTGATTGATTTCCTTTTATTTGTAGTCAATTCATCTTGGTGTAGTGAATGAGAACTACTCTACAAAGTATGGATTTACATGACTAAGGCTCATAAACTATTCTTTCATTCATCGACAAGGTAAACATGTCACAAATGAAGATATAGGCGTCAGCCAGCTGCTGGAAGACGGAAGCTGCTTAGGAATCCAAAGACATCCTTAGTTTCTGTCAAAAAAATAGCGCGAAGAATTTAAAACAGTTGTCTCTAACTCAAGCTCAGGCGTCATATGCAGGCTCGGCAATCCTCTACTGACACCAAGAAGCTTCCTTCTAATTATAAATGACATCTGATCTCTCATTAAATATAGATTGTGAAACTCCACTCAAATTTCTATAAAGATTATCCAATGTTGCTATGCATCATGGAAAAGTAACAATAATCTATTTTAAATTTCATGATTAAAAAAAAAAAACATCCATGAAATATATCAAAAACTACTATCCAGTAACCAAGAGATACTCGTAAAAGATACAAGCAATTTTCTACATATATTTCATCAAAATACAGAAAAGGTACATATTAAATGAATAAAAATTAGAAATAGTGTATTTGGTTAGCAAAACCAAAGAGAAAAAACTCACCACCCATTCCTTTATGACGGGATCATAGGTTTCACCACTGTTTGGATAAATAATAATTGGCTTGGTTGTCACCTGAAAAAGTCATCATAGAAGGTATTGAAATTTCAGTGCCAGGTTGCCCCCCAGCAAGGGAGAATATAAAAAAATAACTTGCAGTAGTTAGCATATTGAGGTTTGAGAAGCAATTTCAACACTTGATACCAATGGAGTTCGCAAGTAGTGATTTTCATGGTTATCATCCACATATATAGAAACAAACTAAGGAACACAATCTAGTCTTACCTTTTTAATTGACAAAATCAGTCCTTGAATAAACCTAGGAGGGGTACAGTTAATCCCAACTGCAACAACCTTCTTGCTAGCCTCAGCAACTGATGCACACTCGATCATAGAATCACCACTGACCACATTCTCACCATCCTTAGAATTAAAAGTAAACCATGCTGGAGTTTTTATATTTTCCTCATCAAGGAGTTCAGCATAAGCCTGTACATAGAACATGAAAACCAGGAAAAATGTTAATTCAAGGCTAAAATATATTCAACTATTACAAGCTTCATTAACAACAACCGGAAGGTAAAAATATATTCAACTATCAAGAGCCTTGTTAATGAAATCTACCCATTGTTCCACTTTATAAATATACGAAGTATTCAACTATCACAATCCTCATTAACGAAATCTACCCATCGTTTCACTTAGCCTAGAAACAGGTATTAGTACGAAACGGGTACACGGTATGCCGGTACGCCTATTGAAAAAATAGGAGATACAGGTACAATAATATAAATATTACATAACTTATTACAAAAAGAAGATATTTATAATTATTTTAAATCTATGTTACTTCGGCACCTTTATTTACCTTAAAAAGTGTGTCCACTCGTGTTGTGTTGGACACAACAAGATATTTAGATACTTTATTTTTAACTACAAACTTATAACTTTTTCTCAAATTAGTCGAGTCGGAGTGAGTCGGACACTCAGACACTCAAATCTGAGTAGACACTTCATTCATTCGTGTCTAATTAACATAATTTTAAATAGATTATGTAAATTTTGATCAAGTTATTCAAGCAGCATGAAATTTGTGCACATATAAATACAAACTAGGAAAAAAGATTGTTATAATGGAAAATTTTCGTCTAAACATAATTTAAAAATACAAAAGAGCAAGGTATCTAGTACCCATTAAGTATGGGTGTCGTACTCATACCCGGTTGGGTACATGAGCAAAAATGAAGTTCCTATGCTACCTAGCATGCTTGATATGAAATGTTAAAGCTGCAATGGAAGCATAATTAAGCAAATTTGTGCATTAATAGGCATCTAGTACATTAGGTTCTAGAACAATAATTTGAAACATCCCAAAATCAAAAAGTAGAAAATTAAAGGTGCAAAGGACAGACTGCTAGCGAAATGAAGTTATGTCCAAGAATCTATTTTTATATTTATTTAATTATTAATTATTAAAACAGGTACATTGAAATCAAAAATCCTTGGGAATAGAAATTACTAACATAAAAAGTAAAAACTGGTTTTAGCAGTAAAAATTTTCAACCAACATACCTGTGCTTCTAGTTTATTTGGAATAGTTTCAAAAGCAATTAGGTCAGCACCTGATTCAGCCAAAATCTGAACTCTTCTCCGATGAAAATCTTTTAAGAAATTCAGAGTCCCTGAATTACCATAGTCCCCACTGTGAAAAACATCAGAAAGAAGAAACATGTGATCTCAAGGCATTCAAATTTATGCAAAGATAAGCAAGTCGTGATTTTAGCCAGAAAACTGTTGCTAATAACAATATGAGGCATAAATACTCTCAAATATTGTATCTCTATCACCAATAAAAGACATACATATATAGTGCAGCAATACACCAAGACAAACAGTGAGCTAATAACTACATCATGCATCCCACAAGGAGCGGAGATTAACCAAGCAAGGATAATAAGGTACTTGTACTATACTACTACATACTAGTCAGAAAATGTTCTTTAACAAAACCTCTATTACCTCAAAATAAATATGTGGATGAGATATGTTAGCTTTAATGCGATTAGATGAGGAAATTATTGAAAGAATCATACAGACATGCATGCTAATTAATAATTATTGATTAGACAGTTCAACCAGAAGCAGCACATCATTTTTAGGAGAACTTGTATCGACAAGTAATTCTGGAATTGCTCAGATACATTAAATCATAATATTGCACTAGAAAAAAGGGGAGAGAACAAGGTGGTTTGTGGATACCTATACTCAGAACCATCAGCCAAATAAGCACCATAGCTACCCACTGAAGCTGCGATGAAAATGGGCCGCCTTTTTAGAATTTTACTTTCATCAATATCCTTTTCACCACATTTTTTATAATACAAATCACGTGCCTCACAGGCAATCTCAACGCTCTTCTTAAGCAAGGCTTCACTTTCTTCTTCTGAAAACCCTTTGGCTTTAAATCCCTGGATGGTCGCCTATAACGATTCATTAACAAACACAATATCTAAAGTTAGTGCAGGAAGATAAAGGACAAATAGTTAAGTGTTACTCCGTACTTATCAGTGATAACAAGTATAACAGGAAGCTACCTGATATGACGCAGATATTAAGATATCAGCACCAGCTTCTAGGTAATCAAGGTGAACCTGCAGCATCAGGTAATTTACAATAAGGTTTTATGGCCTGATCTACAAAGCAGTGGTAGCTTTTCTCATGATTGAAAGTGCATCAGAAAATGGTTTTAATTACAAACCCAGCAGTTAAGTGCATTCAAAGCAAAATATCATTTGAAAGATTTAAATAACCATAGTTCACTAAAGAAGCACACAAGTGGATAACAAAAATGTCAAAGATTAATTCATTGATCAAATTTTTGAAACTTTACACAAGATTGGCACAAACAAATAAAGTTCTACAGTAACTATGATTTTATATATGTGCATGAAACCTACCACAGCCCCATATTAAATCTATCCAAAAAAAACCACAGTAAAGAGGAAAAAAATAGCAAATACCATTTTTGTGCAAAAACTAGTTTGGTCCACAAATATCCTACAAATCTACAAATGGAAAAAATAATTCTTCTGCAGTAAACTATGCATAGTGCTCAAAATATTGTATGAGATTGCAAATATCTATAACTAATTTCTTTGGGATAAAGAAGATCAACAAATAGGTTACATAAAGTACAAACAGTAGTATAGTTGATGTGATTTACAAGCCATTAAATTTGGGAAAATTGGCCACGACAGCACCATTGAAAGGTTAGGTGCAATAAATAGCACAGCCTATAACAGTTGCAGAGAGCCGCACCACCTATGAGCTTAGGTGCAATTTGTACTATATATGATATCAGAAGTTAACGATTTTAACTAAATAAGATATCCTCAATCCTCATGGAAAAAATAACATATGGGAGTAAAATTGATCCATCGAGGATCCCTTATTTTAAGAAAATCTATAAACTTTGATCTTTACTTATGCTATATCACTATGTGATGCTACTTGATGCACTCAATTGCACAAAAATTCATAGGTGATGCTAGCTGATGCACTCAAGTCTATAAGTGGTGCCATCATTTGCATCCGCAATAGATCGTGCTCTGTGTACGCCCGACCTATAGGTTATGCTGTTATGGCCAGTTTTCCTTAAATTAGTGTTGTTATCAATTATCACACTTGACCGCAGTTAGTGTTTTCCTAGCCAATTTTATGTTCTTTGTGTTCTTCTAAGTTTGTGCGTACCTAAAGGGAATTTAATTTTCTCCTGTACAAAAAACTTTTACTTAATTGTTTTTTTTTTTTTTAATTTTAACCTTTTACCATGAAAAAACATAACTTTCAACTCGTAAACTACGTTTGTTATACAAGAATAAAAAGTTTAATATAGTTTTCTGATATTAGTGTAAACTTTTAACATGCAAACTATGTTTGTTCTACAAGTATAAAAAGTTTAGTATAATTTATGATATAATTAATAATGTAACGAATTTTTGCATAAAAACAATCAAGCTGATGTAAGGAGAGAGGGTCACAGAAGACCCAATTTTATATTTGGATTAACCCAAAGCCTTCATGTTACTATTTCTGAACAAAGTCAATAACTATAAATTAAGCTCAAAATTACAACAAATTAATATTTATTTTAGCACATAACCCCACAAAAGCTCCACGTATTAAGACTAATAAAATCAAACAATTCAACTTAAATTCCAAATCATCTCGCAATTAGCGGTTTCAAAACCAAAAAGTCACAAAAAACTGCAAAAATTGAAAAAACACATTCCCGAGTTAAAAATAGAAATTAAAAAAAAAAAGGGTAAGAGAGCATCGAAAGACATACTTGACGAACAAGGTGAGGGGAAGTGAGGAGACAAGTAGCGCTCCAAAGAGGATCATTGAGATCAGCGCCATGGCGCTCAAGCTCAGTAGCAAGTCCGCCATCAACGATTGCAACTCCGCCTGAATTTTCCAGAAACTTCGATAATATCGAGGAAGACGACATGATTATATGAATGTTGTTTGTTTGTGTATGTTTGTTGAGAAGTGTCAGTGCAATTTTATACTCCCACAGAAATGACAATCAAATCACAGAAAACAAAAAAAATAAAAATGGTGGAAGTATGAATGGATTTGCATATGTGACTTTGATGGGAGGGAGGATTAATGGTCCAACGATGCAACTTTTGATTTGAAAAAATTGTAGTCATACAAGCCATTCAAGGTGGGTCTCGACAAGGCCCATAAAGTGGCCCACTGGTTAAATACTCCACTTGTCGTTGTTATCTTAAACATCATCGTATACCAAACAAGGGAAATAAATAAATGATAAATCCACATCCAATATTAATATGGACAAGGCTCTTTGTGACAATACAGTTTTCTGTGTTCCTTTTAGAAGGGTATTTAAGTATGTTCATTACTCATATTAATATTCGGTGTATTAATATCACTATCTTTAAGTATATTATTATTTAGAAAGGACGGAAAAAAAGAAAAAGTTGGTAGGAAGTGTTCGGGACTACATGACTTAAAAAGAAATGTACTACCTTCGGTCTTAATTACTTGCAATATTCTTCAAAAAAGGAAGGTTCACATTATTTGTAACACTTTGTTTCTCTCCCTCTCACTTCTAATTACTCACTAAAAAAATTCAGTCTTGGAAAACGTGATAATGAAATATGTAACAATCATTTAGAATCAAAGTAAATATTAGTGCTTCTTTCCATTAAAAATAAAATGTACATAGTAATTCTATAAAATAAGGTTGAAATGTGTGTCATAGTGATTAGTGACACAAGTCTTTCAAACCTTGTAGAAAAAGTCATGAGATCAAAACTTACTACATGCATTTGACTATTTGAGAGTGTTTCTTATCACCACTCTTTTAGTTACATGTGTTGATAAAATTGAGGCTTGACTCAAAACCTACTACTAATGCCCTATATTCATTTTAAATACAAGTATTAATTATGTTTTGTGTCATGTTTTTATAGTCGGAAATTCAAAACAATATTGCCTATAAATAGAAATGATATAATGGTTTGATATGGTTAGCATTGTGCTTGTGATTTGGAGATTTAACGAAACTATGGCTTTTCATTTCATACTTGGTTTTCTTCACATTTATATTATATTAAAATCTTGTTGTTTTAGACTGAATTAATCATAATGAAATTGAATTGGATCAAAACAGACTGAATCTAAATTCAAAATTTAATTGGATTGAATCAAACTAAAATGGACCAAGACTCAGTTCTTTTGGGTTAACATTGTTTGAACCGAATTAAACACTCAACATACATGAGCTGAATTTGTCTGAACCGAATTAAAATTTTACAAATCGAGTCTAAAAGAACATGGCCTTAATGGGACGACTCAAGTAAATTGAAACATTTTGGTTTGAAAAATAAGTCAAATCTAACATGACCTAAGGTTGTTTTTGGTTCAAGTTAAATTGTTTTGTTCAATTGTGAGTTTGAGGCTTAGGAACACGAACAATGACATTATTAAACAAATTTTCAAAATGAAGTGGTAATTTTAAAAGTAAAAAAAAAAATTAAAACCAAAACTCTAAAATATTTGCATGAAAAAGTATATAAATATGGGTGTCGATTTGTAGAGAATTAAAAAAAAATATGAATTTTGATGTTTATATATATATATATATATATATATATATACAACCTTGATCGAATGTGTAGGATAGGTGGGAGGTGGTGACACGCGATGCTTACACCTCTCGCCTATCGAAGTTCTGTTCAAAAACCCCGTCCGAGAACTTGTATAGAGAAGGATTTCCCGCATATTAATTATATACTTTATAACATTTTCATTTTAAAAAATATAAAAACTTTCCTTTTTAGTTTATAATATTTGTATGGTTTGAGTATTTAGAATGTTTTAAACGCTATATTAGACTTTTCGAGGGAAACATCATAACTCCCCTTGACTGATATAATAGATTGAGGTGAAATGTGGTGTAATTTGCTTTGAAAAGATGTCGAACAACATGCCATGCAGTTGATTTTGTTTTTATTTTATGTATAATTATTGCATTTTTTATTTTTTTTCTTGATTATAATTGTTGGTTCATTTGATGGAGAACAAAAGATAGGAACCCTAGATAACATACCTCAATAGGCTTACAAGAAAACTATCCAAGAAAAATGAAATAACATAGATTGCATATGTGAATAAGAAGTTTGTGCTCACAATATAATGCATTCGATATAGACCTGCTGAATATACTTTCTCTGGGCGAAATTTTAAACACACTTTTGTATTTACATTTCATTATTTCAAAGACCATATACATTTTCCGGTGAATTTAAAAATAAAAAAAAATAAAAAAACCCAGCTTACAAGCATTCAAGCAACAAGATAGTCTACATAAATAGTAATAACAACCAACCAAAACCAAAGTAACCATCTTTAAGCTACATTTGGTCGAATGGCTCATTAATACCGAGAGCTTAAAGAAAACTTGTTGAAAATAGTTAGTTGCCTAGACTCGAGAGCTGTCTCCTAAAATTTGAGCGCTGTAAAAACAAAAGGAAGAAGAAGAAGAAAAAAAAAGAGATGGCAAGAACTATGGGCCACGAGGAGGTCCGAAGCAAAAGCAACCATGAGCAACTTGATCATCAGGAATCATCCCACCACCTTTGCTTGTATCAAATGCTTCCAATAAACTCACTACTTCATTCATGTTAGGGCGTTTATCAGGATTCGCGTCCCAACATTTGCGCATAATACTCGCTAGTGAAGGTGGACAACATCTTGGTATTTCCGGACGTAAGTTCTACAAAAGAAGGGAAAACACCTTAATTGTTCATCATCTACTAATAGAACGTTTCCAATTCAAAAAGATAAAAAGTCGAACCCTTATATTAAGATTCTTTTTCTTTCAACTATTGGCCTATCTTTTAGACTGGATAAATCTGAATTGAATTAAATTAAAACTTTACACACAACAGCTGAGCTGTAATGAGCTAAACTGAATGTCTTAAATTAAGTCCAAAAGAATAGGGCCCTAATAGTAAAAAGAAAAAGAATCTTCATATAATAGCTATGCGGACAATATCATCTCCGTTACATCATATTCAAAATTTCATCTTAGAGTTTTAGCATTTGTTGAGCGAACTTTTACTTAAGCGATAATGTTGTGTAATATGGAAAATAGAATTTCAAAATTACCGTACTACTACATCTTGAATTAATATTGTAAAAAGAAATAGTCTTCCTATAATCATATTGTTCATTACTGTTCTACTCAATCTTGAATTATATTGTATCATCTAAAACAAAGTATCCAATTTAAGTTTCAACAATGCTTTCCTTGAAGCCGAACTATAGATATTATTCAATCTGAGGCTTATTGCAAAATTCAGAACTTTTTCATATTATTAAAAATTGTAATGCATCAAAATCAAAAGATTCAATATGTAATTACCAACCTGTTTAACCACCGCTGAAGACACATCCGCAAAGCTCAGATCAGGGTAAGGCATATCACAGCAATAGGTCTCCCACAAGCATATACCAAAACTATAAACATCACACTTCCTGTCGTAGGCCTTACCATCAAGAACCTGCAAATATAATATCATTAGAATTTTATCTTCTTTTCCTGTAAAGTAATTACTGGTATACTTCCTCCGTTTCACATAACTTGTGACACTTTCTATTTTGGGATGTTTCAAAATAAATGTTACACTTTATCTTTTTCCCTTTTATGTTAAACTTTTGAAATAAAAATATCATAATAAATACCATGATCCCACACAAACAATTAAAATAAGTTTTCACTCCTCTTTTATTCCACCTTCCTTTTGCATGGCCTACACAAACAATTGAAAATGCCCATCAAACCAATCAATCCCCCATATAAAAAAAAATTGCCTAGGAGCCTATGATTTTGAAAGTGTTAAACATAATGTGAAATGGAGGAAGTATAAACAAATGGTAAAAAAATAATATTGTCATCACCTCAGGTGCCATATATCCAAGAGTACCGGTTTCTCCAGTCATATCACGCGGGTTTTGAGCCTCAACTCGAGCAACACCAAAATCCGCAATCTTTAGTGACCTATTAGTGTCTAGTAACATATTTTCAGTTTTCACATCACGATGCACGATCTTTTTGGAATGTAGATAACTTAAGCTGCAAACACAAGCAAGGTACACATCTTTACATATTATAAAAAGACCAAGAAAGGAGAAAAAAATTAAAAAGGAAAAGGAGAGTATGCAAATTACAAAGTGCTCCCAAAAAAAAATCTACTCACCCTCTAGAAAGATCCAAAGCAAGTTGTATCACAACTTTAATAGCAAGTTTCCTTTTCCTATTTCTAATCAAATAATGCTTTAGTGTTCCTCCTTGAAGATACTCAACAATGACACAGCATGCTCTAGTAGGATGCCACTTGTCAGTTTCACCTTCAGTGCTGCCAGTAGGAATTATAAGATTTGAAGTTCCCATAGAAGCTCCAATGAACTGCAACATAAAACAGGTAGGTTTAAGAAACAAAGGCCATTAAAATCCAAGAATTAAAACCATAAGCAGCATACTTGACAACATCGAATAATCAAAATTATGAATATGGAACTAGTGAAAAAGGCATGTCATTCAAGCCATCACTTTGAAGAAAACCATTGTAACATTCACACCTCACCTCTTTTTGTCCAGAGTATAGAAATCTAAAGGCATTCTTCATTTTATTTGTGTGAGAATTTACAACAGGAAATAAAGACCTTAAACATACAGGTTTTTAACAAAGTTTACCTTTGTAACATTTGGATGGTCAAGTTTATGCCAAACAGCAACTTCTTTCCGGAACGATTCCCGAATATCACCAGTATTAGTAGATGTGGCCATACCATCCTCCCCCCAATCCAAAACTTTCACTAAGATATTCAA
The DNA here is from genome assembly GCA_951394345.1 of Salicornia ramosissima. Classification (NCBI taxonomy): domain Eukaryota; kingdom Viridiplantae; phylum Streptophyta; class Magnoliopsida; order Caryophyllales; family Amaranthaceae; genus Salicornia; species Salicornia ramosissima. Next base: position 4,043,392 of record OX596237.1, read on the forward strand.
AATAAGAAGGATGTAAGGAAAACTGACGAAACCATTCGCATCATACTTCATAGTGCTATAATCTATATCTTTCTTTTATCTGTAGGGGTATAATAAGTTCTTTATCTTACATTAAATTAAGTAAATTGACCCACAAAAAAGCCAGCTCCATGTAGTAAATTGTGTATACAACTGTATGTATTTTGTCCTTCTGGTACTAGTCAATTTTGATATTATTTCCCCATTTTAACTACAGATTTTAGTTCTTTATCATTAACATTGCATGTTTCTAGACTGAAATTCCAATCTTCAATGGTAAATCTATGATAACTTTTATACTATCAGCTTCAACATAGAATTTATAAAATTTAAAGTAAGAACAGCGCAGTAACTAACATTTCGGGTCCGTTTACTAGAGTGAAAAATGTTTTCCCTGAAAACAGTTTTCCTATTTTACATCGTTTACTTTGGGTGAAAAAATAAAATGTAAAACTTTGGGTGAAAACTCATTTTACACCCTATTGGAAACATTTTCCTCCAAATTTGGGAGTAAAACTTATTTTCCATGCAAGTAAACATTGGAAAATTTATATGAAAATGAGTTTTCCAACGTAAAATGTTTTTCATGTTAAATCATTTTACATCGAAAACGTTTTACACCCAAGTAAACGGATCCTTCATACAAAAACTCGTATTATGTGGCTTGCAAAGGTTATAACCAATGATAAAATATGTGAAATCAGTCATCAGTCATTCACTCTATTTCAACAACCTCAATAAATATACTTGCAATCTGTTGTCTTCATTACCAATATCTAGGTGCATGAAACAGCACCAGAACCTTAAATTTTAGCTTGAATGTATGTGTACGTCAAAATAATTATTGGGCCATTTTCTTAGGGAAAAAAAGCATAGCATTTAATGCATACAAATATTCAGCTAACCTATTTAATTTGAAGCAAATAATACTTAATAATAATCTAACTCAAATTCTAGCATGAACGAACTTATCATGATACGGCCAATCGAAAAGGAAATATAAGTATAGCTAGTAGCTACTCACTCCATTTCATATTGTTGCTTCCACTTTCACTTTACACATTTTTCATAACATATTTTATATCATTTTTAATAGCTTTCATTATATACTAGTAAAAATTATAAAAGTTTGTTATTCTGAAAGTACCGAAAGATGAATCATAAAAAATCCCTAAATATATTTTTCCAAAGCATTTAAAAGATTATCTTTGATTATGAATAGAGTTAATAATGAAGATGAGAACATTGATATGAAACGCATGCAGTATAATAATGGAGAGGAGTCAAATAAGTAGAAGTTATAATATTTATAGGGACAATATATAGATTCAAGACCATAAAAAATAGAACAACAATGACTTAACAACATAAGGTACCATTTATTTGATAAAAGTTTGCCAATCTTTGAAAAAGAAACACTACATGTGACAATAAATACTATGTAAAGTAATAGAAGGATGGAAAGGGGTATATGAACAAACACAATTAAAAGTCATTATGTATTTATGTGACGACTAAGGAAGTTAAGGACTTTCAAAACAAACTTAGGGTGTATGCTAGATTATTATTAATGAAATATCTAGGCATCTAACACACCCATTGCAAGCGATGACTTATCTCCTATGCATGTCTCATGTGTGCTTCAAAAAATTAACAAATTAACAAAATAATTAAATGTATAATCTCAAATTCATCTCTTGCTTCTTGAACCTCCTAAATCCTAATTACCATGTAAACAAAGGTAATTTATCGGTGTATAACCGCAGCAAATTAGACAAAATGGACTCAGCACTCTACCTGCCAAAATGGATACCTCAAAGGCTCAAAATCACCCTAATTCAATTAGTGACCGTTTCTCAATAGAAAATGGAAAGTGCAGCATGCCAACATGTAAAATTAAGATCAAATAACAGTTTCAATTCTGATTATTGTCAAGGGCTCAAGGCTATGTATAATACATATAATCGTTGTACAAGTGAGCTCTCAAAACCCATGTATCTTTTACGATAGTCCATTATGTAAACTACTCCCAAATACAGTAAAACAACGAAAAATTCCTGTGCTTTATTGTATCTAATATTACTAGGCTTGAATTCATGCAATAGTATACAATTTCTACAAATTCACAAAATAAATATAATAATATCCAACAAAAATGAACCATCTTTAAAACATCAAGGGTACAAAATCCTGAAACAAACAAAGAATGCATAAAAAAAATCCATTACCTGCAACCTCTTTCCCATCATAAGTAGCCTTGTACACAGTACCATAGGTGCCATGGGCAATAACATGCTTCAAATCAAGTTTTGACAATTCAATTTCCCATTCTTCTTTCTTCATATTGGCAGCATTAGGATCCCGTTCTTGATCTCGAGACCAAACCCTGCTCAAATGCTTCTCCAATTGAAGATCCCAATTCTTGAAATCTATTTTATCAGCCCTAAACATCATGTTTTTTGCACTCATACTCCCCGCTTCTGCCCCACTAGACAGAGAAGGCTTGTGGTTGATATCTGATTTTTCTGCAGGCTTATCAGAATTCTCAACCACTGCAACACTTCCATTACCTTCATTAGTCTTTGAATTCATGTTTTTCCCTAATAATTTACTTACCAAATTCCAGTAGATTCAGACACCCAGAAGGCCAAAAACAGCCCCAAATACTCAAGATTGTTCAACCCTGAAAATTAAAATGAGAAATTTAAAAACTTTAACAACAAAAAAATCATCAATCTTGGAATTAGCCACCCAGACAAAATTCAACAGGGAACAATTAAATATAAAGCTAATTATAATTTAAGGTAAAATTCAAAAAAAAAAAAAAAACAAAAAAACATGAAATTCAAAAATAACAAAAATCCGGGAATATTCACTCATCACCATCATTCACCCACCAAAAAATTGACGCTAAAAGATACGAAATTTCATGTCAGTAATTATCTTCAACAAAACACAAAAACAACCCAGAAAACGACCCCGTGTATCCGTACATTCGGCGGAAAAAACAACAAAATTCATAAAACGCCAAAAAAAACAAAAATTCAAAACCAAATCAATCACTATCATAATACTCGTAATCATCCAACGAAAAAAACAAAACAAATCAAAAGACAATAACCAAATTATTCAAAACCGAGAATTATACATAGCATCAAAAAAAGAGAGAGAGAGAAACCTGCGAGCAACAACAAAATGACCGAAAATTATATCAAGCCAATAGATGATAAAATAATAATCATCCATAATTTTGATTAATCCCAAAAGCTTCTGCAGATCCTGCGCAAAAGAAAATTGGCTGGTGGACGAAAAAACCCAAAAAAGAAAAAAGAAAACTCTGAAAAAAGGGGGGAAATTTTAGAGAAAAAGTAGCACGAAAATGGTGTAAAAATTGTTGGGTGTTTGACTGTGTATATTGAAGTATGAAGAAGTTGTTGTGTAAATAGGATTTGTGTTGTGGAGGTTACATTATACTGTATAATATACCAACAAATATTCCGCTAAAAATTCTTTAAAAATAGTACCCTCTAAAGTCTAAACTTCTAAAGTACTCAATTTGTACTACTAACCATTGCTAACGAAATCAGCGGAAATTTTTAATTTACCAAATCTTTGCCTCTTTCATACCTCTTTTACTCAAGCTCGTTTACATTAGCTGAATAGAGCTGAACTGAACTGAATAGAAGTGTATTAATTGAACTAAATAGAGATGAACTGAACTGAACTGAATAGAGATTAACTGAACTGAACTGAATATAATCTAAAGTAAACAAACCCTTAGTTTTTGCCCAGATTAGTTTAATGACTGTCAAATTAGTAACCCTATTTTTTATTTGCTCCAAATTAGTATAATTAATTATTCTCCCTGTTCACTATTATTTGCTCCAAATTTATTTTGAGTAAATTTTAACAAAAGGATAATTTTTTTTGTCTTCTAGTGTATCACAATGATACTTTTGAGGGTATAATTGTCTTTAGTAATAGGGAAATATAGTATGATTATAAACATATAAACGTCTTTTTAAAGGTAGGTCATATTACCAAAAAAAATAAATTTGAGCAGATAAAAATAAAAAATGAAGTAAACAATAGTGAACGGAGAGAGTATATTAATTGTATCAAATATTGTTTCCAATTTTGAAGAGAGTAATGTAATCTTTTGTGACCCATCAAGCACACAAAAGGATACAAGTATTTATTTTTTTTAATATGTTATTCCATATACTCCGTATATGATATACTTTCTATTATTTGGTATTTGGATGGTTGATTTCAATATTGTACGTTTAGACTTGAGAGTTGAGAACATAGCATATACTCATTGGAGATTCTTGTTAGTTGTCAAGGATGTGTTGACTTTGATTTATATAAGCAATTATTTGCTTATTTTGAAAAAAAAATAGAAAAAAAAAGATTAGTTATGTACAAATACAATAAATTTTTTGTAAAAATATTCCGATCAAGTCATACCAGAAAAATTCCGATTAGATTACACGAAGTAAACATATTATTGTTGAAGTTTACTACTGTATATGTAAAGTTGATATGAAAGACTTATATGTATTTTAAATGTACGAATGGAATCTAAATCTTATTATTCGATTGGTTTGAAATGGTATTGAAATAAAATTCAACGAACTAATATTTCAATTTTTTTATAGTGAGAAGCTAGTTATTTACAATGAACATAGTTGTGACATGAACAATGCATTAAAAGTGCAAACAACTTTACTCAAATTGTCCTAACTTAAACTTGATTTAAACGATCTAATTAATAAATCTAAATCTTATTATTCGATTGGTTTGAAATGGTATTGAAATAAAATTCAATGAACTAATATTTAAATTTTCTTATGGTGAGAAGCTAGTTATTTACAATGAACATAGTTGTGACATGAACAATGCATTACCAACGTTGTCTTGGTCTAGTGGTGCCAAGGGCTAGACTTGGTAGGGAAAATCACGGTTCGACCCCCCATAAGCACGTTGGGAGGAGTTTAAAACTTTAACTCCGGGACGCGCTACAAATCCGGATTAGCCCAAAAGGGTGAACCGGGTGGGTACACCAAAAAAAAAAAACTTTACTCAAATTGTCCTAACTTAAACTTGATTTAAACGATCTAATTAATAAATCTACTTATTATATTAAGTGCACCGTATAAATCAATATTAGATTATTTACTCAAACCATTATATATATATAGTATTCATTTCATTCGATAAAATGTTCATAACATATTAATTCTCAATATACTGTGCATGAAAGGGAGTCGCTCAACTGCAATCCATAATTACAAAATATTAAATAAAAAGCAGATGACAATTTTGATTATGCTTAAAAATTAAATTTCAAAGAAAAATTAAATGGAAAATCATTTATAGGTTGATTGATCATGATTTTTGCTAGATAATGAAAGTTTGAAATAGAATTTTAGCAATGGGAGTTAAAAAGAAAAAGGAAAGAAAGAAGTGATAATAAAGAGAGACAAGAAGCATAATTTAATTTTTTTTTCAACCTATGAAGTACTCATCCATAATTTTGACTTGTGAATTCGAAGTTCACACCTCGTTTCACTTATTTGGAAGTCACATGCCATATGCACTCAATCTGACTATAAAATTTCAATAGTCGAATTAGACATCTAACAAGTAAATAAATGGATTTTAGAACAAGAAGAAGAAATTTAAGTAAATGGAGTGTTAGGAGGTTTATTGCAACTTGTTAAGGACTTTAGAGATGTTTTGATGAGTTTGGACAGTATTAAATTGAGTTTATTTTTTCATTTGAGGTAGTCTTCTATTGAAGTTTTAGAGGAGAAACAAACAAAGAAAACCATGGATTTCTCCCTTTTTGGTTATTAGTTTTTTCCTTAAACAAAAAATTACCATCTTTTAAGTCAATAGTTAAGGTTTTTAATTTGGTTAAAAGTTATACTTTCCAGATTATTAGTTTTATTCTTCATGTTATTATTAGTTAAATTTTTGAATCCTTAGTTATTATTTTTTTGGTAATAGTTCTGAGTTTATATATAAAATTTATGATTTTTAGTAAAAATAAATAAATAAATAACTTTCTAGTAAAAAACTAAGATATTCTTGTAAAAGTTATGATTTTGTTGTGCAAAGCTAATGGATAACAAGCCCAAAAAGTTATAACAGTCCCAACATAATAAAAATCCATAAAGAATGAAAGTCAGACCCATTTTAAGACACTAAGTTTTGGCAAACAGGAAGGCTGTTGCCTGTTGTGAAGAACTTTGTCAAGTTAACATCTAAATTTATGATTAATATCTAGCACCCAAAGCTAGTGTAACTTCTCTTTAGGGGAGTATGAATGGAGGCCATAAGCCAATATAAAGCTATTCTCCTGAAGTAAGAAATTGATGTATTCCTCTCAAATGACACTCAAAATTCGTCAATCAAAGCAACTTGACTAATAAATTCGTTTGCTCATGTTAGTTTTAGTTTTATCCAGGTAAGTTTTAAGTTTTGTTCAGGTTGGAGTAGGTTATCCAAATTAGTTTTAGTTTAGTTAAGATAATTTTAATTTTTGTCCAAGTGAGTTTTTAATTTTCTTCAGGCCAATTTTAGTTTTGTCTGATAAGTTTTATTTATTTATTTCGGATGAATTTTAATTTTCTTTAGGATTGTTTCTTCAACTCAATTTTTTTTCCAAGTAAGTTTTTAACTTTTTTCTAGAAGTTTTAATTTTGTCTAGGTTATTTTTTGTTTTTCAAGTTAGTTTTAATTTGTTTCAGGTGAGCTCGATTTTTCCATGTCAATTTTCATTTTTTCCAGGTCATTATTTTTTCAAGTCAGTTGAATTCATCTGACAATAACGCTTTAGTCTGACACACTACCTTTTCTATTTTTAAAAGAGAAATGGAACACACCTTTCTTTCCCTTTCCCCTTTTACCCTCCCTTTCATTTCCTTCCATGCTGCTATCCAAACTTGGTGATGAGATCTAATCAAATACTTATTTGGTCAATGATATAAAAAGTAAAAGTTAAATAGCATTCAACTGTGGGAAGCTGGATCTGGAGAAGTATTTGCATAGCCAAAGATTTTATTCTTGGCTGTAATTTGGTTTGGTGGCCTGACTAGGGGATGGAATACAGTATCAGCAAAAGTTACTCCTCTATTGTTAATCAGGGGACTAAGGCTGGATGTGCTGCTACCAATTGGAACAGTCTGTCATATCCAAAACATTCTTTTATCTGGTTGCTTGCTCTGTTGGAGAGGTTCCAGCTGAGGCAGAGGCTTGCTAAGCATGGGATCTGTTCTGATAATTCTTGTGGGTTATGTGGAGCTGCTGAGGAGTCTCACCACCATCTGTTGTTATGTCTGTCCTTATGCTCAAACTCTTTGGGAAGGTGTATGTGATTGGCTCAAAGTCAGAATCCCTAAGGACGGTATGGATCAGCTTCTTAACTGGTTAAGAAGAGGTAAAGTTCAGCCTAAAATGCGCAATAGGGCGGTCATTGCATCCTCTGCTGCTGTGATCTACAACATATGGAAGGCCAGGAACTTGAAAATAACATACTTTAGTTTCACATGATATTCTTTTGATGAGAAGTAGAATTACTGTTATTAGGACATGTAAGAAATACTTTACTGATGTAAACCCAGATTGGTTTGATCAGTTGTATTAAACTGGAAGTCTGTTTCCAGTGGCTAATGTTTGGTTTGCTCTCTTTTAGTGGTGATGAGCCTACCTAGTAGGATTATCACCCTTAAAAAAAAAGTTAAATAGCATTTTGTGGGAAGTGAAAGAATGCTATGAAATTAGTTGATCAGGCTGCCGGGGTGCATTGAAAGAGGATAATATGTAATAATAAGGCTAGCATTGTGATGAATAATTGCCAATAATATATGGCATGAATTGCAATTACTAATATATAATTACTTCATCAGTCAAGCACATAACCTACACCTAAACAACCATAAAAGGTGAGAATTCCTCTTGGAATTAATTCATCTACTAAACTGAACAACAATTTAAAGTATAACATTATGACTGGATAGTGCCAAGCAAAAAAAAAAAAAAAAAAAACAAAACCTTTTTTTTAAATTTAATTTTTACAAACTCGAACACATCCTAGTAGCAGTGATGCTATAATGCTATAGAACATGGACGTGACCTGATATAACTGAGGGTTTTGATTACACTATTCACTGACAGATTCATCCCCTGATTCCACATTTGCAGATTGCGGATTCTTGTAGTCACCAATTTGATCCTTGTAACGCTTTTTGTCAGCACGAGCCTTTTCTTCATAAGGTTCTTTTTCTTCAGCTGCACACAGGATCAAGCCAGTTGAAAATTGTTTTAGATCCTATAATATAATTTACATGGCAATTCAGTACTTCTTTCCCGTTATTATTATCATACCTGACATTTTCCGCCATTTCTCCCCAAGAGCCTTCCCTATATCAGTGAATGCAATCCCCGGGTTTTCTTTCTTTGTGTTCTGCAGAATACACACAAACGAAAATGTTCTTTAGATGCAGAGCAATGGAATAATATACAGATATTTAGGAGCCGCCATATTTGCTGTCATCTGTTACCTCCCGTTCAGCTTGAGAGAAAAACATAAATCCAGACATAGCTCTCTTCGGTGCATTTGGATCCTTTTTCTTCTTCTGTTTTCTCTTCTTTGAACCTTCTTCATCTCCTTCTTTAGATTTCTTCTTACTTGAAGAAGTTTTTGCTAATGTTGGGTCCTTTTTTTCTTTCTTAGCAGGCTTCTGTATTATTCATTTATGTTTGGAAATTGGAATGATTTGGCAAAAACAAAATACGAGTAGATAAGTTACAATTTCTCTTACCAACACACACACTAAAAAAAACAAAAACACACACACACACAAAAACAATTGATCAGCTACTTACCTCTATCTCATCACCACTAACACTTGCATCAGATTGATCTTCACCAGAGTCGTCTGTAGGAGAGCCGCCATCATCCTTATCTAGAACAAAATCTTCATCCTGTCCAATAATCCAGATTAGGGACAACAGAAAGCTATAACCATCCCTTAACCTTCACCCTTCTCAGAGGGGAAGAGAGGAAGAAGATAAAAAACTAAAAAAAAGGCAAATAGTACATCTTCATCACTCTCATCTTGTGCACCCTTAATTCTAGTCATATGAGGATCAACAGTTTCATCGTCGCTGCTAAGAGGTGCAATAGGGACCGTAGGTTGATTTACACTATCGGCTAAATTCATGACTTTCAAACCCTTAGAGCTGCAAGTAACCAAATGAATTGTTATTTTTTCAAATACTCATATAGCTGTTAATTTATGTTCAAACCAAAATATGGGAGTTCATTAGAACCTGATGAAATCAAACAAGTTCTGGTATTCACTCCTCTGGATATTCCGAAAGAGATGTTCTTGTTCCGTCTTCAGTCTTACGAGAAGGTCAAAGTAATGCATATTGGATCCCGCAACAACATGCCGTTGGAACTCCACATAATCAATCTGTATACAAGAGTAAATCACCAAATAGATATTATTGAATACTTTAAAAATGAAGACATTTTTATCAAATTGTTAATATTATTATTTAGAATGTTTTGATTAAATTAGAATAAAAATATAAGAAAAACCTTTAAAAAATATGAAAAAATGAGTAGAATTATCATAAAACATGTCAAAAAAAAAATGTTAAAATTGGGTAATCCTAGAAGTATATCGTATCGGTATCCGGTACGGGTATGACTACTGCAACGAAGTATCCGTGCTACCTAGCTTCTCACAATTTTTTTTTTTTTGGTTTAGGTCCCTTTTTGCAATTTTTTTTAAAAGGTCGTTTCTCACAAAATTTTCTTTTTAAAAGGTCTTTTCAGACAAATTTTCCATAAATAAAAGGTCTTATTTCACAATTTTTGTTTTTACAAGGTCTTTTCTGACAAAATTTTCAACAAATAAAGATATTTTGCAAGGATGAAATCAACAAAAATAAAGGTGAGAGAAGAGAAAATAAAGATATTTTTCTCTTGTATACCAAAAACTTACTTCTATTTCCTTTTCTGTTGTTGGCTTATTTTGTTAGGATGACATTACACAACTTTTTTCCCCTTCTCATTCCTTTTACTTTACTCTTTTGGCAAACATTTCTCCCTAGCAACACTTTATTTTGATACAAGGACATAGAATGAAAAGGTGAGAGAAGAGAATGTCTCAAGTAAATATCATTACTCTAAAATTGAAGATATTAGGAAAGAATATAGAATTCCAAGTCTCCAACTTATCTCTCCCTTTTTCCATCTTCTTTGCTTTCATCTTTTTATCCAAACATATTACATATACACTATGATTTGATAGGACTTGGGATGGGGTGGGGTAGGGGGGTGGGGTGGGGGGGGGGGTGGGGGGGAGAGAGACTAAGGGATTCATCCTTCCTCATTTAGATAACATATGGAAGGAAAGAGAGGAAGGGAATTGGAATGATCTATTTTCCTTCTCTTCAATGTTGGAAATATTTTAATGGAAAATTGTGGTCTCTCTCCCCTTTAGCTTCCTTCTCTACTCTTTCTCTTCTCTCCTCTCCCTTTCCTTTCATGAAGCTTATTCAAACATAGTGTTAATTTTTTCTTACATTGATTGGATAGCAACTTTGAAGGGAAAAAAATGAGCAAGGATAGGAGAGGAAAGAAAGGGGTGGGAAACAGCAAACTCTAAAATGCCTTCCAGAGTTCTAGATATTGAAAAGAGCAATTTTGGTTTATTAATAGGGGAAGGAAAATCAATTACTCAAATTCTCGCCCTTTTCCTCATTTTTAAGTGTTACCCAGATAAAGAAGGATGGATCCCTCACTTTCCCTTCCTTTCCCTCCAAATCCTCCCATCGAAAATTTTGAACATATCGTTCGTTCAGGTTTATTCAAACCCTTTCAATTGTCTTTCTCCCCCCCTTCCCCCCTTCATTATCTTATTGGACTTCTTTTAAAAGGCTTCCTCAATTTTACTTTTATGTCTTTAATTTTAAGGTTTTCCGTATCCACTTAGTCCTTTAGCTATTTTCTCATCTCAATTCCCCCACTTCACGTTCTCACTTTTCCTCGTTTACCGTCATTAATTTATCCTTTCATTTCTTATTTCACTTTCGCGGACTTTTCACACTAACACTCCACATTAGCCAATCAAAAATCATTTTCAGACTAAGGCTTCTTTGTTGTTACTGTTATTGGTGTTGTAGCAATGGCCAATAAATTTTCATACTCGTTCATTAAGCTTAACATGGACAACAAGATGTAACTTTAAAAACTTAATTATAATTAGGATTTTTTGTCAATAGCCCCATGAACAGGAAATGTTTTGAAAATAACACCCATAAACCTTTTTATTTTTAGATAAACCCTCATGTAGTACCAAAATATATAAGTGCCACCCACAGTTGCAAACACTATATAGAACTATAGAAGTGGGGCCTACTTTTTTAGTTTCCCTCCCAAAACACAGCACAAGGTTACTTATTTTCCTTTGCAGTAATTCTGACCAACTACTCTCCATCACTCTCCTCCCTCAATTCACCTTATTTCATACCATATTACCATCCATATCTCTCCTTTGTAAATGAAAGTTGATGAGCAGTCATTCGAATCTCCATCTCTCTCCTTGCACACAGTTGTAAAGTTTGGATTTTTTACAATTTCAAACTTAATGGGATTTAGTGAAGTCATGAATCAAAAGAAGGTAATACTTGAATATTTCTTCAATTTTCTTATAATCTAAGAAATTAATGAAAATTTTCAAACACCAAGGCCCTGTTCTTTCTGACTGAATTTTTTTTAAATGAAATGAATTAATCTAAATCCTAGACTTAGCAGGAACTGAACTGAAATACATTTAACTGAACTAAAAATTAAAAAATTAAGTCCCTGTTTAATGAAAATTTTAAAACACCAAGGCCCTATTCTTTCTGACTGAATTTGTTTGAAATGAACTGAATTAATCAAAATCCTAGACTTAACAGGAGCTGAACTAAAATAAATTTAACTGAACTAAAAATTCAGAAATTAAGTCCCAAAGGACAGGGTTATAGATTTTGGTATTTCATTGGGGTTATTTAAAAATAAAAATATTTTAAAAAAGTTTCCACTTAACAAAAAAAATCCTTATAATTATAATAATGAAAAAAGCTTACCTCTTCATGAAGAATAAGGGTTGGAGGCTTGGGTAAGAAGAAGAAGCTCTTTTCAAGCGGGTACAGAATCCCGTCTTCAGCTTTCAGTGACGACTTGACAGCATAGCCATTTTGGATACTGCGGAATTTACCAGGCCTTGTAACCTTGGCACCAGATAAGGCACGCAATATGTTTGTAAACACATCATGAATGAGACCCTGGGTCATCAGAAATCAACAATGAGTATTACAATAAAAGGCCAAAGGACTCAAATCAAGATGGCAAAAACATTTTGATGATTTACTTTCAGATTACAAAATCACTAAGCATTACCTTATACGAAGGTTCCAGCTTATCCTTATACTTGGTATTCAAGAGTTCCTCATTCATGGAAAGGGTGCTCTCAACCACATAGTCGGTCTCAAACTGAAAAAAAATTAGAAGCAAACAAAACAAAACATCATTCACGAAAAGGCCTGCAACTTAAAAATGCTACAAATGAGACTACAAATACCTGCATCACAATATGTGGGTACAGCGTTTGCCCTTTACGAATTGGAGGATCAAGAGTGATAACAACAAATGTATGTGGCTGGTTTGACTGAAACATCACAAGTCATATGACAAGCAAATTAGAAGCAAATGAGGAATAAGTTCAAAACTACAGAAAAAGCATATAGTTGCCAATCAAAGAGAAAAAGAAAGTTTCAGATAACAAACCTTAGGAAGACAAAAAAGACGAACAGCACTGCTATACTGAATTTTAAAATCATTAGCTTGACCTTGGAGTCGTAAGAATGAAAGATGGAGTTCAACACTATACCGACCCCTGGAAAAAAGAGTTGGTTGCGGCTCAAGAAAATGACAAACAAATCAACAACTTATCACCATATCCTCTAAACATAAGGTAATTCAAGTTGCACACACCTTGGAGTAAGGATAGCAATACCATCAAAAGTGACAACAGCCTCTTCTGCATCTACATCAGCCATAGACATGATCTTATCATGGAAAACCTAACATGATAAACAGTGAAACAAAAAAATCTTCAGATGCCTAAAAAAAGCATTGTTGGTCTGGAAAGCTTTCAAAGTCAGAAAGAAACTCACTTGAGCTGAAGGGCGATTTTCATCGCCAACAAACTGGGTGTTAGAATTTGGTATGTGAAAACTGATCTCCATAAGTGAATCTTTCTGTAAAGAATGTAAAAAAAAAAAGGAATTATGATCCACAAACAAAATTTTTTGAGAGAATAAACTCATTTTTAGCTATGAATTGTGATAAATGAAAGTAACCTCATTGGCACCAGTTTTATCATCAACATGGAATTCCAATAGAACATCATTTTTTCCTTGCATCTGGGTTTGCGAGACATCAGCTAAAGATAGCTCAAAGGCTTGTTTTGAGCCAGCAAGAAAAGTCAACATATTCCCTAACAGCAGCATAGCATACATTAGCTTGCGTTAAGAACACTTTTCTGACAAGGCTAGTTCAACAATGGCTACTAAATAACACATTAATTGATGCATGCTTATGGTCATAGACAGACACTTCAAGAGGAAAGCTTTTTTTTTTTGCTTATCAGTTCATAGACAGAAACATTGCATTCAAGCTGATAATTATAAGACTTTTATAAAAAAACAGGCTGCAAGTGCAAAAGAATGCAAGCTATATTGACCCTTTGGAGCATCTCTTATGGAATGCAAAAAGGAATGTAGCCTATTTGCCAAAAAAAAGTGTATGGTCATTATATCTATAATCTATAAATATTATTAAAAGGCGCTCCTCGCGCCGTATTGCGCCATTTAGGCGCAAAGTCATCATGCCTCGTCATCGCAGCTCCACATGTGTTTGGTGTCGTGTAATCATGCCAAGATAAATTAAAAAATAGTGCCAACAAGCATCAAACTCACAACCCAACTTCATATAGGCAAAGTTTTTACTAGTAGTTTACATCTACTCCTTATATTCAATAAGACGATTTCAAATATTATAAATAACTTTAATTGATAATAATTTATGGGTCAGTAAATCAATGACAAATAAAAAAAATTTAAAAAAAAAAGAATTGTGACTTAGAGCAACGCCCGAGTCAGATTGCTAGTTGTTATTGAAATACCAACAAGCATTAAAATTTTGGTCGACTGCAATGGAAATAGGATGATTTAAGAGTGGTCTAGTGACAGGTTGCTCATACTTTGTGGACATCATGGACTTTCTACACAAAACCAAATCCTCTTAATGGAACTTGTACTAGTTTCAACTTTCAAGGACACCGTTCACAATGGAAGCAAGTCATTATGGTTCACTGAAATATACTCTAAATTAAGCAGGCTCTTCCAAATTCCAATGATTAAATCTCAAATTTATTGAAAACTGCAAAAAGGGCAAAGGGATAAAACTATCATAAGCATTTGAAGGGCTGAATCCAACAGGAAACAAAAGATGCAAGACACAGGATATAAAACAAGATCATAAAGAGAAAACCAAATTACCATTGAAGTCAACTTCTCCCCAGTTATGCCCACTAACAGAAACTTGTTTTTCCTCTGGGGTAATTCCAAAGCTGCTTCGGAATAAACTGGACAGAGTGGCAACATCCTATTAACAAACATGAAAGGAATATATCAACTTAACTGAAGTTCTCCCACTAACAATCTTAACTTTAATAAAGTTGGAAAATAATAAAGAATGAGGAAACATGCATCTGAAATTCTGAATACCAAGTATTACCAAGAAGAGTCAATCTAGCAGACAGAAACCACCCAAAAATAGATCCAAATTCCAAAAATCAAGAGTTCATAGCATATCAAAAATGCATAGCCTCAAATCATCCTCCGTCCCAAACTCCCAATATACAACATGATGCATCAGTAGCCACGCTTTACAAGGGGCATATAAGAAATTAATGCACATTTAAATGTCCCAAGTACACTGACCCATTAGCTAAATGTGCATTCTTATCAACCTTTCAAGCATCATGAACTTTACAGTTTACACCTCGAACTTAAAGTTTCACTTTTGTACTTCTTTGTTAATTTTTAAATGTCATATTTGGACTTCTGCAACTTTAAATACCTCACTTAAGTGCCATATATATAATTTATAAGGAAAAAAGCCACATAGAGTCTATCCCAAATGTCTCAATGTGCACTTTCATTAACATGTAACTAAAGATATCACGGGCAAAAGTTGTTTGTTAACAAGCATGAAGGTCCAATCACTGCAACAAAAAAAGTACAATTTCAGAAGAGGTATAACACATAAGCTATCAATGTTGGACCTTCTTGACTACATTTGTCACCATCCTTAACCTTCTTGTCGAAAGCCTTGAGTATGGTCAAAGATACCAAGAAGAATGGAATTCTGACTCAAGTAAAAAAGAAATGCTTTTTTTTTAAAAAAATAATAATAATAATAAAATAAAGCAGACGTGGTCATGTGCAATGGTAAAAACATCATTAATTACCCATAAGCAACATTTTCAAACTTTTCAAGAGCATACATCAACTGTGTTCAACTCAATTTTCAAAAGAAGATGAGGACAAAAAGCATTATACTAAAAAGATCCAGATGATCCCCTCATCATCCAACCCCTATTCATACAACTTAAATTAACTTGACATGATATGGCATGCAGTTGTTGCATATCAATGATTAAAGATGAATTGAATTACTAAAAAGTCTCTCCTGTATTGCAACAGCAAAACTAAACACTCCTGAGTGCTGAGAACCAGCCTAAGCCACCAATCATTGCAACATATTCTAGAAGGATTTTGGCTTGTAACCTCTTTTTTATTCACAACAGAAACAGGGTCATGTTTATGCTAGTAGAGTTGTAGTAACCTCAATTTTAAAAGGCACATAGCGTACAGAGATGCAAATGGGCTCTGAAGCCTAGGCACGAGGCACAACTTTTTACAAAAAATTTCCTTTGGTTGTATTTAATATTAACCTAAAGATCCCTAATAATTTTAGTAACGATAAATGTAGAGTCAAGGTAAGTCACAATTTGAAGAAATTTCAATCATTCTTCAATCTATAACTCAAGCCTAAGCTATTTTCCTTAAAATGCAAGTGTCTCTCACTAAAGGAACCGACACCTCTTGTAGGTTGTTGTGCCTCGCCTTTTTGAAGCCCAATTCCCACAATCTGCTACCAAGCTTTTCAAAGCTAGAGTTGTAAACACAAGAAAATCAAGTACAGTGCAATGAATCACATTTAGGGAGAGGGGTATATTAGGAAATATATAATGAGATATTAGAAACTTGGAGAAGATTCTAGTGGCGGTAATTAGAGGTATTTTCTATAAATAAGGGAAGGTTAGATAAAGGGAGGGCATGTTGAATATGAATTGACTGTTTGCTATTAGTTCTTGGGAGTGATGAAGCCACTTGAATGATTGAACATCTTTTGTAGAATCTGTTATTTCAGCTTATATACAAAAATATTAGCTTCGTCATTATTTTTCAACCCATACGCTATGGCAACTGTTACATATAGTAAAACATAGAAAGATTACATATACTGTCTAAATACAAAGTACATATTACGCAACTAAAGCATCTACAATAAATAAACTAATATCAGGTTCTCAGAAAGAAATCCATAGCTGCTTAATCAATTTAATTTCTGAACAAAATTTTATATTCTGCTCTTTTTTCTTCACATCCAGTTTCGTATATAATAGGAGAAAAGGCATTAAAAACAATTTAATCAGAATAGACAAAGTACAAAGAGCAGGTGAAAAAAAACCAACAAACCTGATCCCGGAAACCTGTAAACTTGTAGTACAACCCATCTTTACTTTGAACTCCAAGTTGATTTGTTCTTTGCACCTTCATCCAGGACAATCCAGACATATTACTCTTATCAACTTCAACAGCTTTTCCACCTCCCTGCTTTTTCCACAATATCCCACTCGGATGAACTCTCATCTGTCCTACCTTCTGCCAGCTCAAATAGAGCAAAAAAGATATCAACAGTTGTTGATAGCTCTTAAAAACACTAACAAAAAAAATAGTACACAAAAGAAACAGCAACAAACTGGTAGGAGAGAGAAACAGCAGGGGGAAAAAACACTACACTTGATTAGATGCATACAAGCTGTAAAACAGAAAATGAAACTACAGTAACTTCCCCTCCATTTCTGATTCTAGCTAGAAAAAGGCAATTTATTTTTCATTTCTATTTATTCTATTTGGAAAGAAGAAAAAAAAATGAATTGGACCTGTTCCATTTTATTCATCAATGGTCAATTAAGAATATCAATATCAAATTTCTTGTTAGTCTTGAACCTATATGAAAATGAAATACGAGCAATATATTACCCTAGGGGTGACGTGGGATAATTTGGTCCATTGTTTTCCTAAATTAAGGGTATTAATTTCCCCATCCTTCCTTTTTCATACACCATCACTACCACATCCTACAACCACCATATCCGTATCCACTCGTCTTCATCTTTAGTTTGTCTCTTGTTTTCCACATACTTCAATAATACATATCCAACAATGAGCCAAAAGACATTTTATAAATGGAAGAGATGATTTTTCACTCTTTTTTTTTTCATTTGCTTTTCTATTTATTCCATAAGCCCTTTACGACGTATTCTCTTTTATGACCCACAGGACAGCTGCTGCATCAGCCAATCCCAATGCTAGGTCTCTCCACACTAAACACAATTGGCTTAGCTAATCAAGATAGTTCTACTAAATCATACTATCAGAGAAAACAAAAATACATATTATTCAAGAGACTAGATCTAATTTAACAAGTTCAAATTTCTTCAAATTTTAACAAATTCAACTTTCTTCCAGCTCGCGGGCATAAATAGAGTTCAATTATCAGGGTTAGAGACTGGAGAGAAAGAAAATCTGGACAGAGGCTGAAACACAGTCCCATTTCTTACAAAACTTCCAGTCCAAATCAGTTGAACCCTAATATCGTGCAAAAGAATACTTAAAGACCTTAAATATTGTTCCAATTTGTTATTCTTATAATCTCAGTCAAGCAAAACCCTAACACGACTCATTTCACACAGATATTTCCAATTAAAATCACTTCAACCCTAAATTTGCGAAAAATAAGTTCCTAATGCCTATACTAACATTAGATATCAGTCCTGTCACTAAATCAAAACACAACTCATCATCCAACCAAAAAAATCTCAGAAAAGTATAGAGTTTAACAGATTGTTTAATGAGGAAAAACCTAGAATCGCAGTGATAGCAAGACACTAGCATAAAAAAAATTAGGGTTAGGAGGTAGAATTCAAACGAACAAATTTATAGAAAAAACTGAGCCTTAAAAAATTGCGAAGCAAATGAAGAGAGAGAGAGAAAAAAAACTAACAGTGCCGCCACGACCACCGAGAGAGATGTTGTTAAAGAGATGGCCGTCCGCCATGTTTGCGGTTTTACGGCGTTTTGAAGGACAAGGAGAGAGAGTGAGAGAACACCTCAGTAGCTCAGTTTAAGACAGAAGAAGCAAGAATGGAAAATCAAAAATGGGGGGAGAACAACAGATTGTCTGTCTTCAATAAAAATAAATAAAATGGACAAACGGAGAATGGCGCGAATTCGGCGATCTTCACCGTCTATTTTTTAATGGGCTTTTTTTTGGAATTATGTAATGGGCTTTTCTCTTGTGCCTTTCGTTGATCTATGCGAATATGCGATTTTTCATTTTTTTTTAATTGGTAAACCTGACTGTAGCTTATAGTTTGACAATTTTGTCCTTTAAAATAAATAGTAGTGGTATTTTGCTACATGTCATATTTTAGGTAAATTTTAAAAGATAAATGATAATTTCGGTGTTCATTTTAAAATACTTAATATAGATATAAATTGGATTGAAATTATTGTTGTAGGTTTTATAATGATGAAATTGATAAAAGAGAGATGAAGAGATAAGAGAACATAATAAAAAAATGCTTATAAAATTAAAAAAAAAAAATTAGGAGAAATAATTGGGATTGAAAGATATAGATGTTAATAGTATAATCTTGAATGTGTTAAATGCCTTTATATAACATACACACTTCTCCCCAATTATTGTCACTATTGCTTTTCACATAATATAATTTAGCCATTAATAATTTAAAACATGGATAAAAAAAAAAAATTAAAAAAAAACACAAGTTACATTTGAAAAAGCAGACCCACATGCCCACCTACAAGAGGCGGGTAGCTTTCAAAATACACAGCCACATCGGCCACATGAAATAACGTCAAAGTGAATGAACAATGCTATGGTCAAAACGTGACAATTAAATTGGGACGGAAATAATATATCTTATGAAGATAATATTAAAAAAATCATGTCTCTTAAATTTAGAAAGAGGTAAATGTAATGAATCAAATATTAGGATAAGGGTAATTTAGGAATTCTATAATAATATAGATACTAGAAATTCTAGAGTTTCTTAGGTCTATAAATAGTGCTAAAAGAGAAAGAATATGTTGATGAATATTGATGAGAGTATGAGTGTCATATTTTTGTATTAGTTAGTGTGTATTATATCTTAGTTTATGTAATATTTCCATTTTCAATCCATCCATTTCCATTATCTTTTCTAAGTGTCTTTGTTATCTCAGTTTTGGCTATTTTAGTCCATCACAGTGATATACAACTATACAAGTAGAATTTCCAGTATTATTTATGTACAGTCTATTTCATGTGGAATAAATCCTGAAGAAGAATTGGCTTCTGATTCTTAACAACACTTGCACATGAATAAGAAATTATCTACATGGTTAGTACAGTGTCTCCCAGCATAGAATTTCCCAGCACAAAGCCATCTCATTCTTCCTGCAAGTGTGAACAGTTTCTATTCAGTATAGATGTTCAATAACCAATATTCATATTACTTTTTGCAATTATAATTGCGAACTGTGTATCATTTTATCAAATCGGCAAAAACAGAAGAAAGAAGATGATAGACCTTCACAATAAAGAGAATGCTACCATCGGGAACTTGCTTCCCAGGAGCTACTTGAAGTCCATGAATAAAACCGGAGGAAGGAGCTTTCACAACATGCTGAAACAGACATTACATATTTTTCAGATGACACCTGAATTGAACTGAATAAATAAATTGTGCGTGACACATACCTCCATTTTCATGGCTTCCATAACTATGATGGGATGCCCTGCATCTACTTTATCTCCATTCTTCGAGAGAACTTTGACCACTAAACCAGCCATGGGTGCCACTACAGAACCTGGGGAGTGAGATGCTAAATTTGCCCTTTCAGACATATGCTCGGTTTCATCTTCTCCAGACAACTCCAATCCAACTTTTTGCCTAAAAGTATGACATTGAAGGCCATGCCAAATGTTTATGTGCTTGCTTTTATCCTGCCAAATACACCAGAAAATGTCCATTAAAACTAAAAAGATCCTAACAGAAAACAAAGAATTGGGATATTGATGAATCAAACATCATGCTATGCATGAATTGCATACACTCCCAAGTCACATCCAAGACAAATTTTTAGTAAAATTAATTATACAGGGGATGTTAAGTTGCATGCGGTGCATTATGTGAGCAAAATGAACAAGTTCCATTGTCAGTACGCAGTATATCTGTATCTCTTACAAGTTACAATCACATATGATTATATAGAAAAAGTAAAGTGAAAAAATAACTATCTGCACAGATTATTGATGATTCCAGCATATCAAGCAGATGTATGTAACAGAAAAATGGCTAGCATACTTATGAACACAACCTCCCAAAATCCCCAGTATATCTGTATCTCTTACAAAGTTACAAGTTAAAATCACATATGATTATATAGAAAAAGTAAAGTGAGAAAATAACTATCTGCACAGATTATTGATGATTCCAGCATGTCAAGCAGATGTAACAGAAAAATGGCTAGCATACTTATGAACACAACCTCCCCAAATCCCCAGGATAAAGCAAACGTACAACACAGATTTCAACAGATCACACAGCAGTTAAGGTGAATTAATGCTTTCAGAAAGACTTGTTGCAATGAAGTAATATTTAGAGTAAGGTTACATAATAAAAAAATTAGTAGTAGTATATATATTAGGAAGTAGGGAAGAAAAATAATTATCCAGAAATTTTGTAGAACTTGGGCATTTGAGACTTGTGAGTTGTGACCTAAAGTTACTATTTGGAGATTTGCAACCTCAAGTTGCTATTTTATCTTGTAGTTCATCACTAATTAATCAATCCCTTTTTAGCTAAAATACCCCTACTCTAAATATTAGTTCATTACACTTGTACAGCATTGGATAATTCTTTTTATCTTCTACATCAGTGACATCACTGAAATGCATTTCTTAAAGCACATCACAATTCTGCAATGAACCTAACCTTTTTATAGACAGCTAAAGTTATGAGCTCACTTAATCCTTGTGCTTCCACCCTAAATTCTTTGTCACCAAGCTGGACAACTTTAATTTCCATACTAGGAGGCCCAGATTCTCCAGCCTGTAAAATTACACCAATTTTTATTTTTGCCAATAAAAAAGAAAATGAAATAATGAATACAGAGAAAATTACATGGAAAGGTTCACAAGGTGATCCTTCCAGACTATAAAAGATACCTCAATAAGATAGCTACCGTCTTGCTGATATGTAAGGATCAATTTCAAGGGCACTAGACCACCAGTACCATAGTCATTTTCCCACTCGAGTTCAATATCACGCGTAGCACAATAGTTGACTCTAAACGGAGGGTCAGAATACCAAATCGAAAGTGAACTTCTTTCACCTATCAATATATCACTACAAGTTCAGAGTGCTTCAACAGCCTTGCTATGATATTGCATTATTGATAAACTAGGTTCAGCCGTATGCTTACCCTGATAAAATCCTTTTGCT
Source organism: Salicornia ramosissima (assembly GCA_951394345.1). Lineage (NCBI taxonomy): Eukaryota > Viridiplantae > Streptophyta > Magnoliopsida > Caryophyllales > Amaranthaceae > Salicornia > Salicornia ramosissima. The sequence goes on from OX596237.1 coordinate 4,065,408, forward strand.
GTGTTACTTTCTATTTTACAAAGGCATGCAGCAACAAGCATTGCACTATGTGTAGCAGATTTGTATGATTTCTCTGCCAACTCTGCATTACTTGAATCAGCAAATAGTGCATCTCCATGGTGCTCAATAAAATGAGTCTCAACTTGCCCATTCTCAAAAGCATAGTGATTGGCCAATTTATAAAGAAAATTTATGTTAGTTGGCAAACCGGCAACCTGTATCAGCAAAGAACTACATCTGTTGGTGAGTGAAGAACATAGAGAGAGATGCTATGGTCCAACATAGGTTAAGAGTGTGTGTGTGTGTGTGTGTGTGTGTGCACACACACACAAACATAATCTATTAACTTTTCATATTTTTCTGTAATGTTTGCTTGTTTTTCCCTATTCTTTAGTTTGACTTCACTAGACAGGCCAATCAACAACACATATTCATATAATAGAAAATAATTTCTCTAATTGTTTAAAGAAGATTTGACGGCTGATTTTACTATTTTAGCATCAATTTTTGAAGGAAAAAATGATTTGAATAATCCAACCATTGATGATTTGCTCAAAACAATCCAACCATGAATTAATTCCAAAATAATCTCATCTTTATCCCTAATCTACTTAAAAAGGGTAAATGGTAACCAATTTAACAAGTTAAACATGACAAATGCTAATTTTAAATTGATTAAGGCTTTTTATTTTTTGAAATTCTCGCTGGTTCTCCCTCTCCCCACCCCTGTCTATTTCAACCGACATAGCAGACTCTACCCCTACAATATCAACCAACAACCCAACACCCACAACCTCATCGCTACTGCCACTAGTAAACAAAGCGTATATTGTAATTGGTTACCCTCATTATTTTAATGGTTCAACTATAGATTTTGTGAAACCCAGAATCACCAAAGAGAGAAGGGAGGTCAAGTGAAATGGGAATTATCAACCTTCAAGATAAAATTGCAAATGAATTGGAGAGATGCATTATCAACCTTCAAGCTGAAGCTAGTCATTTTTATATCCTCTTCTTTGTCTAAACTGGAGAAGTGCCTTACAGAAGTTTCAATACAGAGCAGAGCGCCCGAGGTACAATACTTATAAAATGGTGAGGATTTCTTCATTGAAGATTTCCTCCTGTTTTTTGTCTTTGTAACTGTGTTTACTCGAGGCTTTAAATCAAGACCGGAATAGTAGATTTTTTTTCATTTATAGAAATTACGGTTGAAGACAACTGTGCAAACATAAGTTTGAAGATGAACAGAAGATTACTCTTTTTCTTTTTTAGCTTATGATTGCCATTGCTCATATTCAATGATATTAATTTTATTCTTTAGCATTGAAGTTTTGTTAAAGGGGGGCTTTGTTAACCCTTGAAGGTTTTGACGATGACAAGCAAACTTAACTACAACATATGCTCAAAATTCGGTAGTTTCTAAACCAATCTCTGAATATGAAAAAGAAGATTTTGAGAAAATGAAAATGAATGCCTAGGCTGTTAAACTTCTGCATTGCAGTCTACGCCCTCATGAACATAATAGGGTCATGGAATGCAAGAATGCTAAACAAATTTGGGATTTATTGCAAATTACTCATGAAGGAACTAATGAAGTAAAACGAAAACAATTTGATCTTTTCATGTCTAAGTATGAAAGATTTAAAATGAACCCAAAGGAAATTATCCAAGAGATGTTTACACGTTTCACTATTGCAAATGAATTAGTTTCTCTTGGAAGGAAAATCTGAGTTAATGAATAGTTAAGTAAGGTGGTGAGGAGTTTGTGTTGAAAATTTTGTGGTTTACTTTAGGTGTCACAAAGATGATTGTAGACAATTGTGAATAGGACAATATTTCAACCCTATTCAAGAGCACGAGTATCACAAAATTTGTCTTTGAGATACAAAAAAGAACTAGCAACAATGGTGGTGCTCGCTACCAACAATGCCAATGGAAACTTTCCTTCTGTTTTTGAAGAAGATCATGAGCTTTTGAGAGAAAAATCAAGAGCTTATGTGAAATATGAATGAGATATGGAAGTTGTGCTTCTCTCTATTCAACCATCATGTATACATCTAAAGAGGCACTAACTAAACCGCAAGCAGAAAAACAGAACAAGTAAACAACAATTGCAAACCGCACAGAAACTGGTCAAACTCCATGCCTAGAGGTCGTGAGATGCGACTTGTCCACTGGAAATTGATCCACCTTTTCCGCTTGTATTGCCCAGTTGTGAGGTGCAATTATACTTCACGAGTCGCGACCTTGCTGCCTTCTTTAACATGATTGATTAAGTTAAAAACACCTTATTCATATAACTTAATACAATCATCCAATACTCTAAATCATTCAACAATCTGTCAAAAGATGTTCCTTCCAAGAGAAACTAACTCACTTGTCATGTTAGTGAAACGTGTAAACATCTCCTGAATAGTTTCCTTTGGGTTCATTTCAAATCTTTCATACTTAGACATGAGATCAATTTTTTTACTGTTTTACACTTTTACTTCATTAGTTCATGAGTAATTTGCAATAAACCTCAAATTTTTTTAGTGTTCTTACACCCCATGACCCTATTACATTTAAGAGGTCCAAGACCACAATGTAAAAATTTATCAGCCAGAACATCCATTTCCAATTTCTCAAAATCTTCTTTTTCCAATTTCTCGAAATCCTGATTAATGCAATGACATAATCTGCATGATAAAAAATTAGAGCAATGAGCTGCTTGGCATAAAACAAAAATTGGATTTTTTCCCCCTTTAGTTCCATAACAAGCACCATCTATCACATAACGATTCATTTCAAGAAAATAAGGTATAAAGATGGGATTAATTTGGAATTAATTAAAGGTTTGGCATAAATTTGAGAAGCCCATCAAAATGTGGCGGTTATTAGGATCAAATTTTCCTCTTTTTTTAATGAAAGAAGTATGTGTCATAATCCCATGGAATTTCACTAAGCAACAGCCTCCCCATACCCTCCCCTGGGGCAAGGGAGGAGTAAGAAGATTTATACAACTTGAGTAATGCCAATTCTACAATACTAAAATGCATAGTACAAACACTCATCCAAAAAAACAAAACTTCAGATGATTAATGTAAAATATGTAGAATGCGAGTTCTAGATCCATGCCTGAAATTTTGATAGGCAGTCCTTCAATCTAACCAATGCTGCAGCACGATTTTCACCCCAAACAACAAGCTTTGCAATCATGGGGTCGTAATGCATACTAACAGTGTCTCCTTGCTCAACTCCCGTTTCAACACGGACTATTCAAAGAGATAGATTGAGTAATTGATATGGAAGTATGAGATAGTGGAACAAGAAAGGTGGACATCAACAGTGACTAAATTACAGAAAATGAGTGAGAAACACCTTGACCATCTTATAAATTATAACGCTTGCCAAACTAGGCAACTAATTGTAAAATGAATGAATCATCCAAAACTGACTCTGAAATTAGATAGAAGGAGAAATTAACTGAATTAGGTGCAAACATTTATATGAAATAAACAAGACAACCAAAATACCTCTAATGAACATGAACCACTTGTAAAAAACTCACATTTGCGATAAATTTTTATAAGAATTGCAATATATTATTATTATTCTGTTCATAAATACTAAGAGCAATGCTAGAACCTGTTTCTGACTCTGGGACAGGTTGATAGTGATGAAGAACTCCAGTAGCTGGAAGAAACCCTTTTGGAACATTTTCGGCATATATACGGGCTTCAAATGCATGACCTGCCATCAAATAGAGATATTATACACTTTTCAAACTGCATCAGTTACAAACTTAGAAATCAGCTGGAAGAAACCCCGGTTAAATTACGATCGTCAAAAAAGCAAACCAAAGAGCAAGGCAGTTATCGAGACAATCATTGCCTGAAGATTATAATACATTCATAAAACAAAAAGAATATTTAACTCTTCGAAATAATCTGATTGTGTATAAGAATATAAATATATATATATATACTCTATATATCTCTACACACGCACGCACACACATCACCTGATAAAGGCACCTCCGACTGCTTAAGCGGAAGAGGCTCGCCATTAGCAACACGAATCTGCCATTCTACAAGATCTTGGCGAACAATCATCTCTGTGACAGGATGCTCAACCTACAAATTTATGTGCATGCCACTAGTTAGAAGTCCAATCCGCGAAAGGGTAGAGATAAATTTACATCCAGAAGCAATTAAAGCACCTGTAACCGTGTGTTCATCTCCATGAAATAAAATTGATTTGAGAGAGTATCCACAATGAACTCCACAGTTCCAGCATTGTAGTAGCCAACTGCCTTTCACCAGAAAACATGCTATATGAGCAGGCCAAAAATTAAAAGATTAAGCAACAGCTGAATAGATAAGAGGACCCCATATAAAATTGAAACTAAAGTCGGATGGAAAATTGCTAAATCAGCTGTTTACTCTCAAGTAATCAGAGATAAACAGATAAGCTCAAGTGAGAATGCCAAGTTCCAGCCACAAACATGAAACTCATGACAATCGTTCAATTAGTATTATCGGCTAACATTTATAAGCAACAACCATTATAAATTTTCAAGGAATCATGCACTTCACAATGATGATGTGAAGTTGTCCCATTAAAAGACAGTGAGATAGCTTATACAGTGTGTTAATGATTCAGAACACGACCACATCCCCCCCAACACACACACACACACACACACAAAATACGCATTAGAGATTTATGCAAAGAATATGTCGTGCAATGTAACTAGATAAGGCCTATGTTACATGGACACGTATACCCATGTCCAACATGGGTACGTGTCCAAGTGTCCGACTTGGCTAATTGTGAAAAATTACCAAGATTTTAGCCCAAAATGAAGTGTCCAAGTGTCATACCCATGTCTAAGTGTTAAGGATCCGACACGGGTACTTGAGGTAAAATGAAGAGTCCAGGTAACATAGGATAAGGCATACATTCAATCCAAAGTCTGAGAGGGTGATGCAGATACCTTGGCTGCAGAGACAGCTGCTTGACCCATTTGAGAGCGAAAGTCATTACTAATATTGGGCTGCATGGTGGAACTTTAATTACAACCTCTTTTGATCTACATTCTTAAAAGTGAACCAAAAATAAAGATGCATTACAGCGGGGGCTTCTTCAATTATTTTCTGGTGTCTTCTCTGTACACTGCAATCCCTTTCATATAAATATATAGCATCGCCGTGTTTATCTCCAAAAACCTACAAAGCAGTTGGTAAAAAGAACTGTAAAGCTATATTAACCAAGATATTACAAGGACCCGTATCCTAATACAATCAAATTCCACATGGAAGGGAACCACAAAAAATAATAATGAAAGCTCCTTTGCAAGCCCAACAAAAAATCAATAGTAACATACAAAGTAAGAAAAGAAGAGCTGGAACCTGCACTTCTATATGCCTAGGTCTGGTGATATATTTCTCAAGCAAGATTGTGTCCACTCCAAAAGAAGCAGCTGCCTCCCTTTTTGCAGCTAAAAATGATTCAACAAACTCACCTGGGTTTTGTACAATCCTCATGCCCTAGAACAAACACAGACAAGGCACAAAGGAAATTGTAAGACGGCCAAATGCAAAACAACAAAGGATTTTCTTACAATATACATACTCAAATTGATTATTGTTTTCCTTCAAAGAAAAATCCACGAAAAACGGTGGATCTTTAAGGTCTCGCAATTACAAGATCATTGAGTTTCTTGTCTAGGATAAGAGTAGAATCCATAACCTTAACTAGATCCCCTTATATTCAAGAATAAGTTTGTTTTCAAAAACACCATTCAAATTAACACATCGATATTTTGTATGCTTTATTCTTGGAGTCACTCTGAAGTCTAACAAATAAATCATCAAGAAGTAAAATAAAACGAGAAACTGCATTGCCAATAAAGGTGGTGAGAAACAGGTCATTTAGTTGAGATCATATACAAGCAAAGAGTGCAGGGTGGCAGGATGCATTTATAAGTCTTGGTTAGTTTCGATAATATGGGAATCGATTGTCATTTAGCTTACTATAATAAATCAACCATAATTCATAAGTGGCTTCAGTCCAAGTCAAGTTGGGTTGGTTTTAGTTTAGATCAAAACACAATCGTGTAATTCTTAGGAACATTTTGTGCTCAGGTAAGAAGATCTGGAGTGAGCCAGCTTTTACCAAATCTGAAAGACAGGTACAGGTCCAATACTGTGCTACACTCAGCAAACAAAACCATACCCCTGTTAACTTATGGCTAACGCAAACAAAACATCAAGCAAGGACAAGCTAATCTCATTGAGCAAGAGGAATGGTGACTCATCAGGTTTTTTTTAAAGAGGGTGAACTAAATGACAACATAGTTGTAGATAAAAGGGTGAGTGCTGCTGGAAAAGGATTATGCAAAAAAGTGTGAGATTTGTCTTACTTTTGGGAGAGTACACAACCTCTCGAAAGTTGTGCAACCATCCTTGTACTGTGAATAACTTTTTGGCAGTGTCTATTACAAGTTCATCTTCCATCTTCCCTATTATCTTATCATCTCCATTATTTGAAGTCTTATTGTTTATTCTAACCCTTGTTCTTATCTACTAAATTAACCCAGAAATCTGAGTATTGCTGTAGTTGGCTATTTGAGTGAAGGTTGAAGGTCCCTAAGACCATTCCAAATACCAATGAGAACAAAAAATAGTCAGCATTACTAATAGTTGTAAAATTTCTTATAGCTTTTTCAAAGACATTCACTCAAATCAATCATAAGTGGCCTAAGTTCAGGTCAAGTTGGGTTAGCGAGTTTGTATCAAAACAAGATCGTGTAAATGTAATTCTTAGGAATAGTCTGTGTTCAGGTAACAAAATCTGGAGTGATACAATTTTTCCAAATCTAAAAGACAGTTACAAGTCCAATACCAATGAGAACAAAAAAAATAGTCAGCACTCAGCACTACTATTAGTTGTAAAATTTCTTATTTAGCTTTTTCAAAAGGCATTCATTCAACTCAATAATATTGTGGAAATAGTACAATTTCATTCGACTTTAAGATCCTCTGACCATATTCTGCAATCAGACATAACCGATATGAAACAATAATTGACTTCTGCTACCCCAGAAAGCCTCCAGCAAAGTGGTTCATCGGTTGATGTGGTTCTAAATTGAAGCTAAGAAACTAAACATTCAGTATCTGCACCTTAACAGACTACTAAACAAGAATATCATTTTAATACTCGAATAGTCCCCAATGTGCAACAAATAAGATCAACTTCCAAGCATCATAAACAAAAAAGATGCACACCTTTCCTCCACCGCCATGCGTTGGCTTTATTAAAACTGGATAACCAATTTTTTCAGCTTCTGATTTCATTAGGTCAATATCTTGATCATTACCATGATATCCAGGCACCAGAGGAACACCGGCTCCACCCATTATCCTCTTTGATGCACTATAAACCAGATGAAAGGGTCACTTTATCAGATATTACAAGTATTAACTAACACTAGCAGAGCAAACCACAGCCAAATGGTGCACAACGAAAATGTTGAAAACTTGACTGGAGCCAAGCAATGATAAGAAATGTGAACAGTCCAAAATCCACACACAAAAAAAAAAAAAAAAAAAAAAATTAATTCTAATAAGATAAAGAAAATCAGGCGTTCCTTGTTTTTACCTTTTGTCACCCATATCTCGTATTGCAGATGCTGGAGGTCCTATAAATGAGATACCTTCATCTTTGCACTGCTGAGAGAAATCAGCATTTTCAGACAAAAATCCATAACCGGGGTGGATTGCCTGTATGTAGATTGAAACAAATATGTTAAGTGTGTATCAACAAGCATTTCAAATAGTTCTAACTGAAAATTCTAATCGGCTCAAGTTACCCAGCACTCTAAACATTAAGATTTAGGAAATCCACTTCTAATCACTGAACACTGCACAACCAGTCACTGTCAGGGACACCTGCAAAATAATTTCTGAAAGGTGTTTCCCTTTCCACACCCCTGGTCTTAAACTGTATTAATCATTTCACTGTCAGGGACACCTGCAAAATAATTTCTGAAAGGTGTTTCCCTTTGCACACCCATGGGCTTAAACTGTATTGATCATAGCCATGAAAGCTGTAGATATTTTCCAACATAAAAACCCATACAACTAATCTCACACTGATGATTCCTTAAAAATGCTTAAATGTTATTGAGCCTTTAAGTGCTGGGAACTTAAATGTTATTCATTTAAATGCTAATAACATTTAAGTGCTGGGTAACCATGGACACCTGCTTATATTTGTTGTTATTCCTTAACAACAAATGTTATTCCGTAACAACTGTAAAAGTGTAATTGGTAAATGTTAAGTGTAAATGATTCCTTAAAAAGGAAACCTCATTGAGCATGGCTTAGTAAAAGAACAATTTAGGCTTTGTAAATTGTTCTCTTCAACCTATCTTTGCTAAAGTTTACTTATATTTGTTGAGCTTGACTTATTTATTTTGAATTTTCTGTTTTTACCAAGCTAAATATTATTGCAGTACTCAACCTACTTTTGCTGAAACTTAACCGGTATTTTGATAAGTTGAGGAAAGGCAATGCTGGGGAAGGCTTAGAAAAAGCACAGTTTAGGAATGCTAGGGCCTTATTTGTTCTGAAACTACTCTTTACAAAAAAAACAACCAAATAGGCTGCTAATGATCAATAATAAGGCCTGCTAAATTCAATTGAAAAAATGTTTTTTGTAACAAAAAATACGCCAAATCAATGAAAAATCAGTTTAAATATTTTATTCATTAAAAATAAGCTTTGACCACTGAAATTTTAAATTTTTGGGTTCAGCAGAGGGCAGCTAAAGATCAAATGGTATTCTTGAGTCTCAACTGTTAGCTTAAGCTTTTAGTTGACATGTTCCTCTAATAGTGAGCTGAGCAAGGTCAAACAGTTATCAACTTAGATTTCTCCAGAAAACAGACTTACAAATGCAAAATCATCTTAGATACAAGCCCACCCCATTAGTCCAGTACCGCATTATGAATAGAATAACATGCTAAAATTCAACAAGCACAAGTGCACAACTAGTTTCAACCAATTACACGCAACAACACTAATCATGTTCATTTTAATCATTTACACCATAAGTCAATAAAACGAAATTCACCTGAGCACCGGTAATCCTAGCAGCTTCAATAATGGAATTCGCCTGCAAGTAACTCAACTTCGCCGGTGGAGGACCAATACGAACAGCTTCATCAGCGGATTTGACATGAAGACTTTCTCGATCAGCATCACTGTAAACAGCAACAGTTCGAATCCCTAATTTTTTCGCAGTTCTCATTATTCTACACGCAATTTCCCCTCTATTCGCAACCAAAATCTTCTCAATCATCTTATCCTTAACTTCAGCAGAGTTTTCCGACGACGAAAATTGTCGAAATATAGAAAATTTCGCGAAAGTATGGCGGTTATGCTGGTAAAATTTGCGACGGAGGAGAAAAGTAAGAGCTGCCATTGCTGATGATGCTTGAAAATGAAGCTTCAAAATTATCAAACTTAGAACATGGAATGGAAGTGGATAAATTAGTTAGTTTGAATTGAAATGAAAAGTGGATAAAACAGTAATCACAGCATAATATTACGTATGAGGTACGACTGTTGTATGAGTAGAATTTGCAGATTAATGGATGATGATGAACTGCTGGCAATTTGACTTGTGAGTCATCAATGATTCAATGATCATCAATTCATCCATTCTAGGCTTCTTCTTCCATCGTTGTCTTTCGGTCTTTCCCCCTATTCTGGTTTGTTCAGTGCTAATTTTATTTGGCCCGCAATTTGGCCCAATGATATAAGAATATGGGCCTATGATTAGGGTTTGAGGAGTTTAATTGAGTTTCTCGTGGTCCAATTCCAACTGTGTACAAAGAAGATATATGGTTATTGCCTTATTGGTTAGGCTTTGGTCACCTACAATGCTTAAGAGGTTACCTTAAAGTATATGTTAACAATCTTAACATTATAATGGGCGGTGATTTTGGCACCTCCAAAATTGATTTTGGCATCCCTCCCCCTCTCACATAACATAATTCATGTGAGAGGGTAGGGGTGCCAAGATTAATTTTGGTGGTGCCAAAATCATTTTCCTATTATAATGTGTTTAACTCTTTCTTTTTAGTAATGTGGAAAACTCACATGTGTTATTTAAGGATAACTATATTGGTTTCAAGCCTTCAACAGGGGTACAACATACAAAAATTGAATAGCTCAGGGGTATCGTGTGAAATTCCATCAAACGTAATGTTAAATTCAAAATTAAAATGATTGGATGTGTTTTTGCCTAAAATGTTCCATAATATAACAAGTTTAATAAAAAATAAATAAATAAATTTTGGTTCGAGTCAGGTTGAAATAAGGTCAATTCAGATTAAAAGTGGGTTGTCTTTAACGACTTCAAAATAGATTTGGGTTGTATTGTATTTAACGACATCATTTTCAGGTCGGTTTTGTTTTGTTAGATGTAATAGACTCTGTAATCAACACGTTCTTTACAAACTCTTTGGTGAGACTATCTCACAGTAAGACCAAGTCTCACTATGAAAAGTTAAAAAAATTACAGAAAACATATAATATTATTTATAAAAATACTTGATAATTTATTATACATTTTTAAAAATTTACAGGTTTTTTCATAATTTTTCTTGATAAAACATGTTGTCACCACAGACCTACTATACCTAATCATCATAAATTTTAAAAGTACTCCTCAATGGGTCAATCCTCATAATGTTATGAAATTAATTGCTACTTTTTCCAGTACCAAACACATCTTTTTCCATTTACCATTGAGATGTAAAAAAATAGGCCACATTTTTAACACGCTAGCAATTGTAGCAGCACATGGGCCTGAAATCCTGGATGCATATTACAACTTTAACAAAGCAACATAATGGCAATTTCACAGTACATGCTCTTTTTGCAAACTATCTCATCTCCAATCCTCTATAATTTCCACTTTTTTTTTTTTTTGTCTCATATCAAACCAAAGGTTCAATTTGCATTCATTTTCATAACCAACAATGAAAATGAAAGGTGGGTCCATGAAAACATATCTACCGTCTTTATCAAACCATATATTGATCGATGATGGACTGATGGTGGCCAAATTGTAGGTATTATTGATGATGGCATGCAAGAATATATGTAATCTAGTACTAGGCGAAGTATTTGTAATTTGTCCTTAAGTTTACAATAAGGAAATTTCCAAGAAATATAATCTTTGACAAGAATAGCTAGCTTTTGCCCTTTGAAGGAAAGAAAAAGTTGTTGAGAAAGAGGTTGGATTTAAGTTCAATTTTTTTCATGAACAGAACTTAGAGCTGATCATGTGCTGGGCCGGGCCGGGCCGATGCAACAAATCAAGCCCACAAAGTGGGCCGGGCTTAATTTGTGACCAAAATTCTTAGCTAAACTCCGGAAATTTAGTGTGGGCTTGGCGAGCTTTTCAGACTTTTTCGTGCCGGACCTAAAAAAGTAACCAAAAGTCTAATTTTAAGTGTCCAAGGCCTGTACGAAAAAGGAAAAAAAATCGAGTCGGGCCCGAGGACCAGGCCACTTTTGATCGGCTCTAACAAAACTGTAAAATGGAGGGAAATGATCATGATATTTGCATTGCTCAAATTATATTGTTTAGTAAGTACACCATTGAGCATTGACTCTCACAATTAGGCGTAAATATTGTCGAAGAATAGACCTTCCAAGTTCACCACATGTAAGTGTCTCACATTGAAATATTAGACAGGTGAATGACTAATATGTAAGTTTGGTGGATTACTCCTTGTATTACCAATTAATTGGTTTTATAATGGGACACACCGAACTTGTGTATAGTCAGACTCTCCCTCTTACGAGTGCAGCCCAAACCCATATCTAATAAAAAAACAATTTGGGATCAATATCATTATCCTAAAATGAAGCATCTTCAGGAGTTTATTAATTACTCCCTCCGTTTTATTTACATGTAAGTATGTAACTGGTTGAATTTGAATACTATTATACTTCGACTACTAATAGTTATGTATATTTGTTCGTCAAAGTACATACACACTATCCAAATATGCACATCTTTAGGATTTAATTATTGTAAGAGTGTTAGGCCTGAATATTGTCAATTAATAAAGTTATGCTATTTTGATTTTATATCACTTTAAAAAAACTACAAAAAAGAACAGGAGTGGAGTCAAGGGGGGCTGGCGAGGGCCTTGGCCTCCCCCTTGGCCCAAAATTGTTAGTATATATAAATTTTAAGTGAAGTTAAGTAATAAAAGTATAATAGCTTAATTAGTTTGATTGCTTGTTTATACTCCCTTATACTAGGGTTCGAGGGTCACTATAAATGGAACACTTATTAAAATAGACTTATGACTTATAGTTTGATTTAGGAAAATTTTGAAACAACCTCCAACAACTTGGGCACTTTTGACAAAACTCCCAGAAACTCCACTATTTAAATAAAACCCCAAATACTTAAAAAGTGTTTTATCCAACTCCCAATATCTTGAACTGTCTATAATTACACCTCCAACTGTTAACAACGTTACTAACCAAGCCTAACACCATTAAAAATCATCAATCCACCACAGTTTAGTTCCATTGAAGATCCTAATTGCAGCAGGTGAAATCCTAGCATTCGTTAACCCTTTTGATTCACCATTCTCAATCACACCCACATCCCTCTTGATTGAACTAGATCAATCGATTCCATTCCTCCATTGATCTCTGTCGTTCCCATTCTCCATCTTCATCTTACCTTCACTCAATAAATACTCTGTTATTAAACCCATAAATAGTAGCCATGTCATTCTCTATTACTGATACCATAGGCGCACTTCCATTGCCGTTCCAAGATGCCCTCGGAGGATCAAACTCACCCCTTCCTGCATCATCAACTGATATTCTACCACAATCAACACAGAAGAAAATGAACAAAGAAGTTTGGTTCAAATATGAGGTGGGAGGGAGAAATTGTGGAGGTTTCTAGATCTTTTTGGAGCCGTTGCCGCCATTAAAATTCTTGATTGGTGCTCTGGAATTTGTTTTCTGGGAATTATGCCATTGATAGATGAAGAAAATGAACACAGAAGTTTGGTTCAAATATGGGGTTTAATTTCTTATAAATTACCCACTTTTTAAATATGATTACTCTTGAAAATTTCTGAGTTTTTTAGAAGATTTGATGAAGTATTGGGTAAAATTGTGGGTTATTTTCTCTGTGTTTGTGGGGGTGGGTTTGTGTTTGTAAAAGGGTGAATGAGAAAGAGAGAGAATCAAAGATTTGGAGGGGAAGAAGAATTGTAGAGGAGAGGGAGGAGGGGAGAGAACTGATGGGGTTGTTTCAAAATTTTCCTTTGATTTACAATGATATATGCCTTTTTTTTTTACCTTTCTTTCCATATTAATGATAAGAGGAGTAACTCCTAAACTTATAAGTTAGTTTAGTATCTCCTCATCTTCTGATATGGGATACTCACTAATGTACTATATGAGATTCAACAATAGTGGAGGAGACTAGGAGAGGGCTTGGGATTATGGATAGGCAGGATAGTGGATGGATAAGGAATCGAACCCTACACCTATAGGCCGGCAATCTTAGGTCTTGCCACACTATCCAACTCGATTCTTCGCTGCATCATGGAATATGCTTGACTGATTTATTGTGCATCAGTGCATGAAATTTTAGGCAAAATTATTTTATTCCATGAGGCTACGTGGTGACACTAAGCACCAACCAATTTGCACACATGGAACCATATATTATACCATGATAATTTAATATGGCAAATCGTAATTATTCGATCATAATGGTGATCACGTGTGACATGGATCATGTGTCACGCCTTATTTATGGTGATTTGTGACATGAATCTATCTATGAATGCATGTGTTAAATACTTCATGATTTTTGAGAAATGATATTAAATTCATAATCATATGATTCAAATGTCCACAAATTACTGTATTTTTATGGTAAATATATTATCAAACATGATGCTTATTTTAACAACGCATGATGAGTGAAACAAATCGAAGGTCAGATAAAATAATAATAAAACATTAGGTAAACAGATATATACTAGAGCTTATTATTAAAAGTCATATAAGCTTTCTCTTACTGTCAAATAAATTTTGACTTATGAAAAATTATAATATTACCTTCATATATGAATATATGTTTGCATATAGTTATGAACGTTTTTTAAAATAAGGAGAGAAAAACCGATTAGTCTCTTTTATAAAGCCAGCAATAATAAACATCATTTGGCCGATTAAAGAAAAATTAGATCATATAGTATGACATTGTGAGTTTATCATTTCTCGTAGAGGCAAGATCTAGAAGGGCGAAAAAGATTTGCAATTTGAAGCAAATCGAAACTATTTTTATAATGCAACAAGTGGAAGATGTTTTTTCCCCATATATTCTTCATTTTAGTTGGAAAACGATATATCTATTTTTTTACACAATTACACATGTTCTTTGTTTGTTTGATCACATGTCGTTGTCAAAATCCAACCCTTTAAAAAAAAATAACTCTTTCATATCATTAATTCTTGCAAATCCATTGAAAAACATATTAGTATTTATGAATTGCATATACTAATTATAAGTTGCATGTAGAATTATGTGTAATTAGGTATTGTTTGGTTGTAATATAATGGGAATTAAATTCCTATGGTAATTTGGATTTCATGGGAATTAATTTCCCTAATCTAATTCATAGGAATTTCCAAATTGTGTTTGGTTGAGATTTGGGAAATTAAATTTCCTAGGAATTCTGATTTACCTAGGAGGGGTTAGGTGAGTTATTTCCTACATTATATGGGAATTAGAAATTTCTAGGAATTTTAAATTCCTCCATTTTACACTTTTTTGGTTAACCAAACAACAATGTGTTATTGTATTTCCTAAGAATTTTAATTTCCCATGAAAATTTAGTCCACGTCTTATATTTTGCTCATTTAATATGTATTTTTACTTAAAAAATTATTTTATATTACTCATTTAGTTTTCTATATTGTCAAGTCCATACTCGTATTAACTAAACAAAATAATTGTTAAATGAGAAAAAAAAAATATAAATATATATGCATACACTTGGATGTAGAATATATTCAATATTTTACTAGTGTTGAACCATCACCCGTGCTTTATTCCACCTTTTCAATTTTACCCCTTACATAATTTTTAATATCTATTTCACCCTTCACATTTGTGCGTACTCATAATCACCATGTTGCAGAGGCGGGGCAAAAAGTGATGTTGGGGGTTGGCAATAAGGCAAAGACAACTACATTATTTTTTTTAGGGCGGCACATGGGAAAACGCCTGGAGAGGCGCCTGAAACAAATGCCTAGCTAAA
Organism: Salicornia ramosissima; assembly: GCA_951394345.1. Classification (NCBI taxonomy): domain Eukaryota; kingdom Viridiplantae; phylum Streptophyta; class Magnoliopsida; order Caryophyllales; family Amaranthaceae; genus Salicornia; species Salicornia ramosissima. Next base: position 4,080,781 of record OX596237.1, read on the forward strand.
CCATGGCATGCAAGGGCGACGCCTGTTTCCAGCGCTTTACTTCTAAACTTCAAGTTTGTACTTATTATTGGTGTTAGCAGATGGTCCAGTGGCGGATTCAGCCACTTTAAGTGGGGTCACGTGACTCCACTTGAATCTAGACAAATTAAATTTTTTCCTATAAAATTTAATTTTTGTAAAAAAAATTCCCTTAAAATTTGTTTACTTGACCCCAATAAAATACTAAAAATATATTTTGACCCCGCTATATATTGTCGGTTCGATATTTGTCTATTGTTGACTAGCTGCGCTCAGGATTCGTTGATGGTGGCTATGAGAATTTCGTTAACAATATAGCGAGAGGTGGAAATTTAGAGAGATGCAAAATTTTAAAACAAAGGTAGAATTGGTAAATATGGGCGATAATAAATAAACTGCATGCAGCGTTTACCAATATCATCTCATATATATTAACATGAGTGCATACAAAATTGATTGTACTACCTAATACACATTATTCAATGGTAAAAGTAATGCATTAACATATATAAAAATTTGACTCTTGTACATAATATAAACCTAGAAGTTTAGGAGAGCTAATCAAAGACTCAAAGTAGAGGTGATCAGAAGTTCGGGCCGGACCGGGCCTTAACTAAGTAAGTATGTCCAAAGCCCGATTTTTTAGACGGACTTGACGGGCCTTGCGCGGGCTTTTCGGGCTGGGCCGGGCTTTTGAACTCAAAATGCCTATTTTAAGTGCGCCAAAGCCTGGAAAATTTTTGGGCCAACGGGCCGGGCTAATGTTGATCAGCTCTAACTCAAAGTATTAGATGCAACCAAAAATTACCGTCTTTGTAACAAAGTGACCCTACTAAAGTAGCAACAATCGTAGAAGTCACTCAACGTCTCAACATCAGCCTCGCAATTGTAGCTTTTGGTACATTTGTGGGTGCCATTTGATTTGGCTAAATATCATTATTATTAATAATAAAACCAATACAATAATACAGCGACCCTCTCTAATACTACAAAATTTCATCCACTTTTTTAATATTATATAGATTGAGATTCCCTTCTAAGTTGCTACCTAACAATCAAAAACTGACCTGCTGATAGTGATTTTGATGTCTCTACTACACTTTTTTTTTATTTATTTATTTGCTTAATTACAGTATGTTTAATTAGTCCAAATGCTGATGTAAATAAATTGTCCAAAGTCAATTTTTATGATAATTATACCCCAAATTGTTGACAAGTGTGAAATATGAATCAGTCTTTCCACTTCTATCTCTAATCATATAAAGAGTAGAACAAACTAGTTAGAGCTTATGCCTTGCCAAATACTCCCTCTTTTGGGCTAATCCGGATTCGGAGCGCGTCCCGGGGTTAAGGTTTTAAATTCCTCCCAACGTGCTTGCGAGGGATCGAACCGTGGTCCTCCCTACCAAGTCTAGCCCCTGGCACCACTAGACCAAGACAACGTTGATAACTAACATGATTTATGCCTTGCCAAATACTCCATCTGTCCAATATTAATTGCTCTATTTAATAAACAAATGTAAGAACTTTTTTTGGTCAAATGGAGCAATTAATATTAGACGGCGGGTGGTAAAAAAAAATAAAAAATGACTAATGTGTTTATCTTCGTATCTCGTGTTCTTGCTTGTACGACCAAATCTAGTGCCAGCTCTAAATAGAGGCCAAGTATCATGCATGTACGAGTCTTATGACTCCGCAATGAGTCCGCAATGAGTCTACTTGCATTTGGATGTATATTGAGATAGGAGCACCAAAAGATATTTTATTGTTTATTTAATATAAATTGCTCGTTTTAAATTTTAAAATTATAAAAAAAAAACTCCTATCGTATAAAATGAGTAAAATTATCTTTGAGTACATCTTACACCATAGTGTATATAAGAATCTTTATTTGACTCCACATGTCCAATTGAACGTTGACCAAGATCTCCCCCGAGGCCTTGATCACATTTATTCACAAAACAAGATTTTATAATTATTGTTTTGAAAGGGGAATCGAAATCACCTTGATCTGCGTAGGCTATCACAATAATATACAGTAGTATTCTTAATCAAATAAAATGGCTCATGAAACATGCTCAATATGTTTCATATTTTTTTGCTGATCAGCATAATTATGATGTCAAGTTGACAACTTCTGGAAACCCAAGCAATAAAACTCTAGGATGCATGGTCCATGAATACTTCAATTAGGTAGCCATATCCGTGTCGGATACCGATACAATTCATACTGATATTTCATGGTGTTAGGGTATATGAGCGTAGCGGAAACGTAAATGAATCAAGAAATAAAACGGAAATAAAACGTGCAAGATAAGTAGTAAAAAGAGACACAATATTTAACGTGGGAAAAACCCTCTTAATAATAGAGGTAAAAAACCCACGGACGACGAGCACCGAAATTCCACTATATATAAAATGAGAGTACAAAGGAAACCCCAAATTATTAGGGTCTTAATACAATTTTCACAAGAATTGATCAAACTCTCATAAGGTATTAAAGAATAGTGGAAATAAAGGAGGAGGATTTGGATGTAGTGGAGGCTTTGTTTTGTACGTGAGATGTGATGGTTTTATGATATGATGGCTAATTCCTTTTTTTTGGATGCATAATGAGCATGCCTAGTACCCTATTTATAGGTGTAGTTAGGTGGTGAAGGAAAGAGCTAGAAAGCTTAGCCCAATATAAATGCTAGGACTCTAGAATATTCATGTCATAATTCTAGAGTAATATTTCTAGAATAGTCATGATCAAGAGATCTTACATATTCCATGGTTAATGCTAGAGTTTTCTAGACTTTAGCAAATGGAGTTTGGGCCTTTGAGAAGAATTTGGGCCACCTCTAACACACGGATATCCGATACTTCACTCTAATTTTTTATTATACTTTTAAAAATTATTTTAGCTTATTTTAATTTAGCCAATTTTTCTTCTTTCTATTATTCTTTGAAAAGCATTTTATCGTTTTATTTGATTATTTGTGTTTTGCCAAATATTATTCCAATTAACATTGAAGATTTTCATAAAATTTCATATTTTTATATATTTTATGTATTATTTTTTTATTCGTACTCGTATCTTAATTTTAAAAGTGATGTATTACGTAGCCGTTATGTACCCGTCTCGAAGTCGTACCCGTATCCTCCATGCAAGTATGCAAATGCAACCTAGATTTAAACCTAGATAAAACTACGTACGTCAAATTTAAAATTGCCTCTACTCTCTAGTCCAAGTAGTATTTATCAACGTTCTTCTCAATTTAGTTTAGTCAATTAATCAATTATGTCCTTAAATTACAATCCCATAAGATATGCACCCTCATACAGTATTAATTAGTAATTACCTTAAATAAACCGATATTCTACCAAAGTTGTAAATACATTTAGCTCAATTCCATTATTTCCTTACTACATTTAATGCTAGAATAGTATGTAGAATTATTCAAAAAATTTGTCACACTTAACATTATTATTATTATTTTTTTGAAAAGCCTTTTAATAAAGAAGCATTTCCTAAAATAATACTCGCTTTGGTTTTGCTCCGTATTATTTATTTTAGTTTGACATATTTCAGTGTTCACAAAGTATAGCATCAACTCATCAAGGCATCAATTGTGATTTACAAATAAATTACAAAGTATAAGAAAAATATAGTTATATGTATGGTCTCGTTGTATTTGTCTAATTGTCTTAACATGCAATTTTTTTACTATGTCGTAGTTGACTAGCTAGCTTGTTGCTTTAATTTTTACAAAAACATGATTAAAAAATTTATATAAATAATCATGACAAAATTAAAGTAAAGTGAACAAATTTTAAAAAAAAAAGAAGTATAAAATCAAAAGCAGTATCGTTGCCGACTTGCCGGTGACTAGTGAGTGCCGATTTAGGAATTTAATTCTAAAATAAAAATATATTGTAGGTATTGATTGGTTAAGAACGAACCATATGTAGAGCCATAGCTCTAAATCTTCAAGTAGATAGGTGGAGATCGAACCCTACACTTATAGGACATATCACTTCTTCAATAAAAATCATCCATTAAACAATATAATTAATTTTTTTTAATGTTAACTAATTATTTTCATGTTTAACCATGCATGTACATTTGTCAATTTTTGCCATTTATTTAGGAATACTCCATCCCTTTTTTCCTCACTTTTCTTTTTGGTTTATTTAAAATTTACTTACCTTCTACATTACCCAAATATTACAAAATTTTATACTTCTATATTTATTAATTTATGTTCCCAAATCTATTTTCTCATGCTCTTTCTTATTTTAACAAAATTTAATAAAATTATTTTTTTCCGCTCTTTTCCATATTCTGTTTTGCGGTTTTGCCTTTGTCCACAACTTTTAATCATTATTCCCTCTATGCTTTGTCTTTAATTACTTACTACATTTTATTTAACATAATTTTTTAGAAAAACATATGAAGTGCTAGGGACCATTAAAAAGCAGATGTATGTATTTATAGAGAAAGTGATAAAAATTGGGTAAAAAAGGTAAATAACAAAAAAAATAAGGATATAATCGTAATACTATAAATTATAATATGTAGAAATTAAGTGAGTCTCATATATTAAAAAAATATAGCAATTAAATTAGGACACCGAAATAAGAAAAATATAACAAGTAAAAAAGATTAGAGAGTATTTTATTCACTACTTTTAGTTTCTAGTTTTTGACGTTGGAAAAAAAAAAACAGAGGTAGGAAACTAGTACTTTATATTTTCACGGAAATCCTTCTAATATGAACATAATAATTGGGAAATTCCCAGTGGTATACCCGAGCTTTTTCGAAATCTCACTGGTATACCCGAGTTTATTTTAATCCCAGTGGTATACCTGAAATTATGTCTAATTCCCATCCGTTACATTTAGAAGGTATATTCCGTTAAATGTAATGGAATATTCCTATTTTAAGGTTAGATTTAACTTTGGTTAACAATTTTTTTAATTTTCTTTAAAAAAAATAAAATTTAAAACTAGTAATATATTAAATTAATGGGTTTTGCAAAAAATTATCCGATTGCCCACAATTCGCGTTTCTAATTCGCATCGATTTGCGCGTATTGATCTACGTGAAAAAAATTCCGCTCTTGATTTTACGGGTCATTTTTATCCTTATGGGATCCGATTTGAGGTCGGATTTTGCAAAAAATGATCCGATTGCCCCCAATTTGCGTTCCCAATTCGACTCTTTTTGTGCGCATTGATCTATGTGAAAAAATAGTTCGCTGAAGGTTTTACGAGTCATTTTTATCCTTATGGGGTCCGATTTGAGGTCAGATTTTGCAAAAAATGATCCGATTTCCCCCTAATTTGCATTCCCGATTCGCCTCGTTTTGCGTGCATTGATTTATGTGAAAAAAATAGTCCGCTCTAGGTTTTACGGGTCATTTTTATCCTTAAGGGTTCCGATTTGAGGTCGGATTTTACAAAAAATGATCTGGTTACCCCCAATTTGTGGTTGTTTTTCCTTTATTTTGTTTTTTTTTTTTTCAATTTATTAACCATAGTTAGTGTTTTTAACAATTTGTAACAAAAAAGGTTATGGGAATTATGTTTAACATTAGGTACACCTCTGGGATAGAAAAAAACTCGGGTATACCAGTGGCATTTCCAAAAAGTTCGGGTATACCACTGGAAATTTCCCATAATTTATTTATTTATCTTTTAAAACAGTCATAAATACGATCATTTCTAATTTCCTCTGTACACAGTCTACACAGTAAGAAATTGTTTTCTTTTTCTTCAATAATTGTTTTCTTTTTCAGCGTGACAGCCCTCCAAAGGCTTACAACAAACAGTAGAAAGCAACGAATAAAAAAGCAAAAGAAATTACACACAGAAAAAAGAAAAGTGTATCAGAGTTTTTTTCTAGAGAGAGATCCAACGGCAATGGCCTAATATCCAAATCCAATGGAATCATTCAGCTTGGTTTCTTCTTAATCATCCAACAATTTAATTGTGTTTTTGGTATGTTCAATTCAATTCAATTTTTACTTTATAGTTTTCTCTTCGATCACCTTGATTTGTGGGATCATGTATGATTATGTCTGTTGTTGTTTTATGATTTTAAGATTTACAGTGTCACAATCAAATTTGGGATTTATTTTCCAGTTAGTTGTGTTTCAGGGGAATTTCCTTTTCTCCTAGAATTCATGTTTTTTTTTGAGAATTTTGTAGTTGGTGGGTTTGCTTTAATTACTGGCTAAGGCTTTGATGAAATTCAATTTTTCAAGTTGATTTCTTTAATGAAATAAACACGGTTTTGAGTAAATTCTGAGCCTTTTTTTTGCTTTCAATTTTATGTTCTGTTCAATAATGTTTGGGAAATTTTACTCATTACTTTATTTGGAGCATAATTAGGTTAGAGCTTTTATGATGATTATGAATTATGCGCTTTAAAAAATTTCCATAATTCATAATTTGAATTTTTTGATCTGACAATTTCACAATTTTGGAAGGGAAATTCTGGTGTTTTTGAAAAGATGAGATGAATATCTATAGGTATTAATCTGAGATCACTGTTTTTGATTTACAGGTAGATGTCAATGTAAGGGTAGAATGTGCTCAAAGTAATACAGGCAGCGTGATCAAGCTGGCATTGTGAAGTTGTGATAGTTTTGGAGTAAAATAATGGCGAAAACTAACATGTATTCTTGGTGGTGGGACAGCCACATTAGTCCTAAGAATTCTAAATGGCTGCAGGAAAATCTCACAGGTAATATGATTGAATCTAGCTTTACTTTGCTAAATTTTCAGGGTGTAGGCAATTGCTTGTTGGTTGTTTTAGCTTGCTCGAGGTTGAGATTAGATGGTAGTAAAAGGAGTTTGTGAATTTTCCTATTCATTGATTCGGTAGGCGTATGAAGGTGAAGTGCTTGTAAAATTGTATTGCATGTGTAGCAAATAGTTGGAATTTAAACATAGCTGAAATTAGCTGCTCTGTATTTTCTTGGGTGGGTTTGTGTGTGATTGTTTTGTGAATGCATTGTTATAGTTATGGATTTGAAGTTTGTGTGTGAAAATGTGGATTTGAAGTTTTGTTCAGTATTTGATCTTGAATACGAATATAAAAGAAATTATAGGCTTATAGCTATAGTATCTCAACGCCTAATTTTGTTTTGAATTATGCTCTTTTCTGAACTGCTCAAAATTGTTTCAAATTTCCCTGTTCTGTTTATGCTAATTAAGCCTCCAATCTCTTCAAAGCAGATATGGATAGTAAGGTGAAAGTAATGATTAAGCTCATTGAAGTAGATGAGGATTCTTTTGCAAGGCGAGCAGAGATGTATTATAAGAAACGGCCTGAGCTGATGAAATTAGTTGAGGAGTTTTACCGTGCCTATCGTGCTTTGGCTGAAAGATATGATCATGCTACCGGGGTGATTCGCCAGGCGCATAAAACAATGGCAGATGCTTTCCCCAACCAAGTCCCGTTACTTATGAATGATGATGGACCTGTGAATGGCATATATGATTTTGGCCCGCGTACGCCCGAAATTCAAACTCCGGTACGAGCTTCACCTGAGCCTGATGAATTGCAGAAGGGTGCACTGGGCCTATCTTCATCAGATTTACTAAAAGCAAACGGGAGTTTCACAGATGAGTCTGATGCTGTAGCTGGCAAGGCAGAGTCAAAACAGCTGAATGGGTTAGGAAAGGCAAGAAAAGGGCTGAATTTTCAAGTGGAGGAAAGTGAAGCCGCGAAAAAGATGGAGGATCATAATGTTGAGACTCAATCTTTATCTGATTGCGAGAGATTAGACAGATCTGAGACGGATATTCAATCTCTGAAAGAAGCCCTTTCCAAATTAGAAACTGAGAAGGAAGCTGGTTTGCTCAAGTATCAGCAGACTCTAGAAAGATTGTCAAAACTAGAGTCTGAAGTCTTACAGGCAAAGGAGGATTCTTCAGGATTCAATGAGCGAGCAAGCAAAGCGGAAGCCCAAGTGGAAAGCTTGAAAGAAGCTCTAGGGAAGGTAGAAGTCGAAAGGGAAGCTAGTTTACTTCAGTATCAACAATGCCTGGACAGGGTATCCAACTTGGAGGGTCATATATCTCGGGTAGAAGAGGATGCTAGTAGTCTTGATGAACGAGCTTGCAAAGCAGAAAGTGAAGCTGGAGTTTTGAAGGATGAGCTTTCTCGACTGAAAGCGGAAAAAGAAGCCCTTCTTGCGAAGTATATGGAGTCTTTGGAGAAGATTGCCAACTTGGAGAACAAATTGCTGCTAGCTGAGGACTACGCCAGCAGGGCAAGTGAAAGAGCTGACAGAGCTGAAAAGGAAGTTGAAAATCTGAGGGAAACTATAAGAAGATTAACTGAAGAGAAGGAAGCTGCTGTTATTAAAAATGAGCAGTTTTTGGAAAAAATAGTGACCTTGGAACGTGAACTTATTCTAATGCAAGAAGAGTCTGAAAGGCTCAAAGCTGAGGTTGAAGATGGGGTTGCTAAATTAAAGGGAAGTGAAGAGCAGTGCCTCCTGTTGGATAGGTCAAACAAGTCTCTGCAGTCTGAGGTGGGATCTTTAGAACAGAAAGTGGGTGTTCAGAACCAGGAATTATCTGAAAAGCAAAAGGAATTAGGCCGACTATGGACATGTGTTCAAGAAGAGCGTATGCGGTTTATGGAGGCTGATACTGCTTTCCAAACACTTCAGAATTTGCACTCAAAAGTGCAGGATGAGCTCAGATCTGTTGCTACTGATCTTCAAAAGAATGTTAAGCTTTTGAAGGATCTTGAGAATGAGAAGCAGAATTTAGAAGATGAAGTACAGAAGGTAAAGGATGAAAACAAGGGCCTCAAAGACCTTAACATGTCCTCTGCTGTTTCATTAAGAAGCATGGAAGAACAGATTTTGGACTTGAAGGAGGGAAAAGGGAAGCTAGAACAAGAACTGGAGCTTGGGCTTGACCAGAGGAATGCTCTTCATCAGGATATTTACCGCCTGAAAGAGGAGTTACATAGTATGAGCCAGAGACATCACGATGTTCTGAGGCAAGTGGAGTCAGTGGGTTTTGCTTCAGAATCCTTTGGTTCATCCGTGAAAGAGTTGCAGAATGAGAACTCAAAACTCAAAGAAAGCTCCCAGATTAGCGAGAATGAGGTAGCTGCTGTAAAGGAGAAGTTAAGGGTAATGGAAAACCTCCTGGAAAAGAACGAGCTTCTGGAGAATTCTCTGTCAAATTTGAATGCTGAGTTAGAAGCGGCAAGAAAGAGAGTGAAGGAGTTGGAGGATTCTTTCCATATGCTTTTAGGTGAGAAGTCTACACTTGTCGCTGAGAAGGGTTTTCTGATATCCCAGTTACAGATTACAACTGAGAATCTAGAGAAACTCTCAGAACACAACACTTTCTTGGAGAATTCTCTTTTCGATGCCAATGCTGAACTTGAAATGTTGAGGATTAAGTCTAAGGACTTGGAAGATTCATGCAAGTTGCTTGATGACCAGAATTCTGCCCTTATTTCAGAGAAACAAACGTTAACATCTGAATTGGAAACAACTCACTCAAAGTTGGAAGAACTGGGGAAAAGGCATGCAGAGTTAGAAGAGAGGTTCACGGGTCTGGAGGAGGATAGAGAATCCACGTATCAGATGGTACAAGAATTGCAGCTATACTTAGATAACGAAAAGCAAGAGCACACCAACTCAATTCAGTTGAATGAGACTCGAATCACTAATTTGAAAAACCAGATTCATCTTCTACAAGAGGCAGGCGATCACATGAGAGAGGAGTTTGAAGAAGAACTAGATAATGCTGTCAATGCTCAGTTTGAGATCTTTATCTTGAAGAAGTGTATACAAGATCTGTCCCATAATAACACTTCATTGCTGAGGTACTCTGAGAAACTTCTGGAGGCATCCGGGTTGTCTGAGAAACTCATCTTAGAACTGGAAAAGGAGAATCTTGATAAGCAGGAGGAAGTTACAGTGTTGTCTGGTCAAGTACAAGGATTGAGGATGGGGATCTTTCATTTGTTAGATGCACTTGAAATTAATGCAGGTTCAGCAGGTGATGACTATGATACGGACCAACGAGTTGTCAGCCTCATACATGGAAAGCTTGATTGTATTAAAGGCTCATTATATAGAGCTTTGGATGAGAATCAAGAACTCGTCATTGAAAAGTCTGTTTTTCTTGCAATGATGCGGCAACTTAAACAAGATGTTACCGAGCTGAATGTTGTTATCAACACCCTCAGGCAGGAGGTTGAGATTAGGAATGGGGAAGTTGTTCTTCTACAGAAGGAGATACAGAAGCTTCTGGAAAATAACGAAGAGCTGATTCTCAAAGTCAGAGAGGGAAGTCAGAAAGAAGATGCTCTTGTTTCTGAAGTGGATAATCTCCGGGAGAAACTGTTTGATCTCCAGGGGGCTTATGAGGATCTACAGAAAGAAAATTCCGAGGTTATAGAGGAAAAGAGGTATTTGATGAAGGCGTGTGAAGACTTGGAGGAGGAGAAGCACCACTTAGCAGATGATAATTCTTGTATGGTTGAGGAGCTAGTTGCACTGGACAGCATGTCATTTATTTTAAAGAAAGTCATTTCTGATAAATCAAAGCAAGTTATAGAGTTGACTTGGAATATAGACAAGCTTTGCAGCGACAACAATATCCTTGAGGGGAAAGTGAAAGCCGTTGAAAGGGAACTGGAAAATGCTCGAAGTAAAAATAACACTTTTGAGCTCTCATTGAAGAATTCAGAGAATGAACTCAACGAAGTGAGAGTTGCAAACGATGAGTTGAAGGATGAAATAGCTAATGAAAAGAATGTATTATGCTTGAAAGAGAAGGAGCTTCTTGAAGCAGAGTCAATGAAAGAGGATCGGGAGAATAAAGTACTTGAATTGTCAAAGAACTATGCTGAGCAAATGAAAGAATGTGAAGACCTTCATGAACTTATTCAGAATCTAGACTCTGAGATCTTCGTAATGCAGAAGGAACGTGAAGAAAGTGAAGCAAGAGTACGAGTTCTGAGTGAAGAACTGCAGAAAGGAAAAGACGAGATCAAGCTATGGGAGACTGTGGCCGGAACTTTCTTCACTGAGCTACAAAGCTCTAGTGTACGTGAAGAACTGATCAAACAAAAGTTCTCTGAGCTTCTGAAAGCATATGAGGTTCTTGAAGAAGAGAGTAATTCCAGATCTGTTGATATCGTTCAGTTGAAAGAAAGAGTCGGGACCCTCGAAGGTGAAAATTCTGAAATCAAAGGTCGATTAGCTGCGGATCTCTCTGCTATTATGTCTTTGAAAGATTCTCTGGCATCTCTTGAGAAGCATGCTAACTGGCACAGCCATAAAACTGATGATGAGGCGAAAGAGGTACTGTGTTTTTCGTTATGTGTGATAAAAATGCCTAATTTCCCAAAGTCTCTGAATGTTTTAACTGATCAGAAATAGGAAAATTTGTCACTTGCTACCTATTAATTAGTCAAATTTGGAATTTACTGGCTGATAAAAAAAAAGTTGTGTAATATGGAATTTCACAGCCATACCGATTTTTCAGTTAGTTTTGATGGAAAATTGACGTCTAAACTTTAAAATGAAATGAATGACCAAAGAACACCGTTATTTTTAGATGTCAAAATAAATTAATTTTCCGTCAAAACTAAGTAAAAATATTACGTAGTAAAGTAAATTTAAAAGAGTCAAGGTACTCCCTCCGTCCCAAATTATAATTTGTTCAAATGTTGATTATAATTTGGGATGGAGAGAGTAGTATTTTGCATTTTTTTTTAGTAGGCAGTAATTTCCAAAGTCGAGTAATTAATATAACAAATTTTCCTCAAAAATATTCAAAGTACAAATTTGATACTTATATTTTACTTATCATTTTCTGCTACTGCTAGGACCTCTGATGTACTATGTATCAAATCTTAACTCCAACATAATTGACTTGTAATTGGCTTGCAACTATGTAGTGTATAAATTTCGTAAAACAATGCTTTAAGTCCTTTGATTGCACTTACATATTGCATGATATCAGGGTGTTGAGAGCTGCAATCTAAACATGAGCGAAGAACAGCCGATGGTGCTCATCAACTTACATGATATCCAGTCTAAGGTCCAAGATGTCGAAAAGGCAGTTATAGAGCTAAAGCAGCAAGCAGAAGAGGAAAACTCTAGTGTCCGGTCTGAGCTAGACACAGCACTAAGACAAATTGAGGCATTAAAATCTCAAAGTCAAAACAGCTCACGCCGTGGAAGTGGAAAGTTAAGCAGGCGCGTTGCAGAGGAAAACAAACCTCGGAAAGTAAATCCCGATGTCTCACCTCCAGAAGAGGAGCTCCTGATGAAAGATATCATGCTTGATCAGGTATCAGATTGCTCATCATTTGGGAAGAACAGAAGAGCAATGGGGTCCGATGATCAGATTCTTGAGCTATGGGAGACCGCTGATCCAGCTGGCAGCATTGACCTCACGGTTGGAAAGGCTTCCAGAGCGGCTCCTGCTGCTCCTGAAAAGTACTCTAACCTGGAGTCTGTAAACGAGAACAGAAGCGGGCGTCCCTCAATAGAATCAATGGTGGAGAAAGAATTGAGAGTGGATGAGCAGCAGTTGACTTCAAAGAGATTTTTGAATCCCGAGCTGGAGGATAACAAGAGGAAAACCCTTGAAAGGCTTGCTTCTGATGTTCAAAAGCTAACCAACCTTCAGATAACAGTACAAGATCTGAAGGAAAAACTGGAAACTGAAAATTACTCGAGCAAGGGAAAGAATAATATTGAGTGTGATGGTGTAAAGGATCAACTCTTGGAAAGTGAGAATACAATTCTAAAGATGTTTGAATACAGTGCAAAATTGATGAAGAACATCGAAAATTCTTCAACAGCATCGTCGTTTGATGGGTCAGTTACAGCTGATTCATCCGAAGGTGGGGGTAGTAAGAGGAGGAGGTGCTTGGAGCAAGCAAGGAGAATGTCAGAGAAGATTGGAAGGTTACAGATTGAAGTGCAGAAGTTACAGTTTCTTCTAATGAAGCTTGACAGTAACAAAGTAGGCAAAGGTGGAATCCGAGTGGCCGAGAGAAATACACGAGTCCTCTTACGAGACTATCTCTATGGAGGATCAAGGACCCCACGCAGGCGTAAGAAGACACATTTCTGTGGTTGCGTGCAGCCTCGCACTAGAGAAGACTAAGGTTGGCAAATGTCTGTTTAATTTTAGGAACTTGATCAGTTTTAGCTGTTCTTGTAATGGTTATCTGAACCTTTTAGAATTTCTTGACCTGCATATATTCTCTTTAGTTTTATGGGAAGAGAATCTGATGTAAAATTGACATGTTAGGCTTTGTTTAGGGCTTTTCATCTTCCAACAAGTTTATTGCTTTTAAGAAGCTAATATTTTCATGATCAAATAATTGGGTATTATTTACCTCACCATTATAACATTGTAAGTCTGTAATTATGTTGCATATCTCAACCTCTCTTATTAAGGCTAGGTTATGAATTTACAAAATTGCTCCTTACAATAGTTGTGTGATTAACATCCTCTTATATTGTTCACTGAAATTACAACAGGATATGCTAATGTTCAGTTTCTGGTATTCTGGCTTCATTTTCTGTGCCCTGCTCTAGTCCTGCAAGGCTGCAGCACAGGTAACTTCAGATGTGTAGCTGTCTTCAAGACTTCAAGTAGTGGTATTCTCATCGTTTATCTTTGTGGCTTTAGCTTAATTACTCATTTTCTGCTGTCAGTTCATTGTTAGAAATTATATAGTACACGTGGGTGCATGGTGATCATTGATCAACATGCCGATACACTTACTATTAAAATTGAACATTTATATTTTACATTTAGAACAATTAAAATAAAACAAAATAAATTGGTTTAAGTATAAAATACAAATGTTCTAAATGCTAAAAGTGAATGTACAATATGCATAACAGGAATGTTTGGTTTTTAGTGCAAGTGCATGGTTTTTAGTATACAGGGTTACTTAATTGTTGCATCTTTTTTCAGTATAATTTTTAATTTGGAAAAAGACTTTTTCAGTATCCATCCGGTCATGTTAGGGAAACCTACAAAATATCTTAAGAGACCGTGTGACGGTCAAAAATTTTGAATTATATACTCCATCCATAACAAAATAACTGCAACGATTTGACATAAAGTAGAGAGAAAAATGCGTCAAATCGTTGCAGTTAATATATTACTCAGTGAGTATAATTTAGGGTTTACCTTGTGCTGAAGTCTCCTAAAGACGGTCAGAAATTCATTGTCATATAAATATCTACTACCACACCACCTCATAATCCTTCATGCAGGGAAAGCTCTACGTGTCATCTTACACAACAGCCGCTCTTAATTTCTTTGCCCTTTCCCAAATTCCAAATTCCATTAATAACCAAAACCAACATGATGAATCTTGGATACAATAATAATGTGTTGTAACAATATATACAAGAATAAGAAGATGGATGAACCTGAGCTTAACAGATATAATAATTTCAGCACAAAATAACTAAACTTGAGACATTATTAAAGAATAAATTAAATGGAAGGCAAAGAAGATGAAAATGGTAAGAATAAGAAAGAAAAAGAAGAAGAATTGAAGGAAGAAGTAGTACTACCAACAATGGCATTAAACCATGTGTCAAGGCTATGTAGATCAGTGAAAGAATCAATGGAGTTTTACACAAAAGTATTAGGGTTTGTAATAATAGAGAGGCCTCAAGCATTTGAGAGTTTTGAAGGAGCTTGGCTCTTTAATTATGGAGTTGGTATTCATTTAGTGGAGTCCAAAGATGAACATCGTTTGCCTTCTCCTAAAGAGGCCTTGGACCCCCTTGACAACCATATCTCCTTTCAGGTAATACTCCATCCGTATTTTTTTTTATTTACTTACTTCACTTTTTCACACTTGTCGAGTCAAAACTTTGAAGATTAATGTCTGTAATTGTGTATTTGTAAACATTATAAAAACTAGATATTAAAAAACTATATGTTGAAACAAATCCAACGAGACCCAACATAACTATTTTTTCTCTTATGTATAAATTACAAACGATAGTTAAAGTATACAGTGTGAACTGTACAAAAGTCAAACCGAGTAAACTAAAAAAAAAACAGAGGTAGTATATTATTGCCTTCTTTTATTTTTCCAAAATTCTCATTATTGGTAGTCATATTTATTAAAATATGGAGTTTTCTGTTTGGTAATCATTTTTAATTATTGCAAATCACAATGATATTTTAAGTTTATGTTGATCTATAATTAAAACTTGTTGGTTCCTCTTCACCCTCCTTAGGATAAGGAGGCATAGGTGTGGTAAGAACATATACCACATTCAAAGTTGTTAAAAGGAAATGTACCTTCTTTTGCCACCGGCGGAACCCCACGTCTTCAAATTTCGCCAATTTTTGAATGTTCATCGTTAAATCTTTGAGTGTAGACATTTTCAAAGAAAAATCGAATTATTAGGTTGTTGGTGATGATGAAGGATGTGATGAACAATTGACTCTCTAAGGCGTGGAAATGCACTTTCCTACTAATTCGATTCGCCCCTTATATATTGAGATCACCGGGTTACCACAAACGATTAGTGAGCTACAAAGGAGAATGAAAAACCTTATACTCAAGTGATCTATAGAGTATAAGAACAAAAGGTTTTGTGTTTGTTTGTGTTTAGTCACACTTCACAAGATAGCTAGAAATTATAAAGTGCTAGCAAGTTGAAGTGAGAAAGTATTTCTGATTTTTTTTTTGTATATCTCAACAATGAACTAAACAAGCCTATTTATAGGCTTATGGGGCAAGAGAAATTAGCTCCAAAAGTTGAACAAACACACCAATAAAGCTCCATAAACTCAGAATTGATGGTGATTAATAGTGAGCTATTAACACCTTTGAAGATATCATTCACAAGGCTATCTTTCAAACTTCTGAGTTTAATCCACTTTAAAACATGTTTAAATCAGTAATGAAGACTTTAACACATGCTTAATACGTACAAGCATCCCAGGCAAAAGTATACGAAAAGGCGCAAAACTGTTCGAATTTTCCAGAAGCAAATCGCGAGGCGCGAAGAGGGGCTCGCGAGTCGCGAGTCCTCTCTGTCTCGTGGCTCGTGATTTGCTTCTTTCCAGAAACTTTTCACGAGTCGCGACGGGTCCTCGCGAGTCGCGAGATACCCGTTGGACTCGTAGTTTCTATTTGCCTAACTTCTCTTTCCTTAGTTCAAATAACCGAGTCCATTTAGTCATAAATGTTCCAACAAAAATGTGGTATTAATAATGATTTTTTATTGCAAAAAAATGCTAACAAACTCATTTTTAAATTTATTAAGGTCTTCAATATCCAAATTAACGTAATTTCCGGCCTTCAAAACATTTTTTCCCCTTTCAATTCATATGTAAAATTAAAATGAAATACTCCGGCCTCTATTCCTCAAAATTGTAGACATCTATTGTTCAAGTGGTTTCCAAAGAACATTTTGTGATGTAAATATATTTACAATTGTATAACATTAAAAATTGTAATGATTCAGTATTAATTATATTTTTGTTAAGGCAAATAAAACAAGACCCATATAACAATACTTACTTTTATACATTAAAAGCTATTTACATGATTCCCTTCACAAATGTACACAATTTTGAGGAACGAAAGGAGTAGTAATTTTTTTTTTAAAAAGAGCAAGGAAATAAGTATATATGTTGGCATCCATAACCTAAATATATATATCAATTGGTGATATATTTTTTTTTATTAGGCGACAACTTTTAAAATTGCTTATTTGTTGGTAACAAATTTCCATACAATAAATTAATAACATGCGTTTTGTTTCAAGAATGCACCAAATACACTAAGATTTTAAACCATTTTTGTAATTAGATAAGGTTACTTTTTCAATGTTATTTTAATATTTTCAAATAAGGTAAGACATCGAAATAGCAGAATAATTAGAAATTCTTATATACATCCGAGTGTATGGTACATCCAAAGGTAATTTTGCTCATTTTATAGTTTAAATGAGCAAAATTATTTAAAATGAACAAAAAAACACATTGGATGTACATACCTCTACGTATAACATAAATTAGTATAATATATATGATTAATGGTAAGTGATTGTGTGGAGTAGTGTGAAGATATGGAGGCCATAGAACAAAGGCTGAAGGATTACAAAGTGAAGTACATGAAGAGAACAGTGGATGACAAAGACAACAAGACAAAGATAGATCAGTTGTTCTTCAAAGATCCGGATGGGTTCATGATAGAGATGTGCAACTGTGAGAATCTCAAGTTAGTTCCTGCTGGTTCCATTGGAGATATTAAGCTCCCCATGGACCGTCACACCCCTCCCATTGATCTTCCTTGCCAAGATAAGGGCATACTCAAACACCCAATACCCAACTCAAATCTAAATTAGAGATTATAGTAGCTAGCTAGACATTTGAGTTTTTAATAAATATATATGGCAATGGTAATAATTTTACCAACAATGTCCAGTACTACATTGTGTAGAGGTCGGTGTACAGTGATAATTTCGTAATTATACATTTCAAATACACCAGTATGTGCGAACTGTGAAGCACTTGTTATGAATATTTGCTTTTATTTACGGAATTGTCACTGTAGAGCTCTGTCTGCAAAGTGCAATACTGGGCATTAACCTAGTTTTATACAAATGGTGATGGTAAGCAGAAGTGTAATTTTTCCGGATGATTAAAAATTGTGGCATATGTTGTTGGATTGACACTCAAAAGGTTAAAGTTTTGAGTTTATGTTTCATGTTTTAGAGCAATTCTTGCGGAAGGTAAGTGATAGATATTACAAAGATAAATCCTAATTTTCATGTTTTAGAGCAATTCTTACACAAGGTAAGTGATAGATATGTTATAGTATAAACAAAGATAAATCCTAATTTTAAAATTTTATTAGGAATTATAATCACATGTTTTGGTACATATAAGAATTGTTTAGATCTATTGGAATGTGAACAAATGATGCAATTTCAACGTACAATCAGTTTTTATGTCTCCTAAAAGAAGAGAATCAAATACTTTTTGAACAGAGAAGAAGATAAGTTTTATTGATCTTGATGAGTTTCTGAATACAATAGTAGTCTAGCGAGACTCCTTGTTATGAGTTATAAGAAGGGGCACAAAACAGATTTAAGGCACAAACCAACACGAATGTAAGGACAATATTACTGCCTTACCGGGTGTTAGTCTGTGATGGCAGTCTGTCTATATAGGGCCCAATTTACATTACTATGCAAAGAAAAAAAAAGAGCAACGTAGTCAAACAGGCTTTATACCCACCAGACTTTTCAAGGTCTAAACAACGACTTCATATACAATCCTTCCAAAAAAGGGACTTCATATACAAGTAGTAGACTACTAATGATCTGCAATTAATGAGTTTGACTATGTATTGCTGATTATATTTCTAATTTCTAATACACGACTACACATATAACTGAGTTTGACATACATAATACATTAGGTACAGCTAGTGAGCTAGATATCAGCAAACAGCCAAAAAATATTTTTTTTACCACACAACAAAGAATATTATGCTAAACCAAGCAGAAAAGTCTTGTGTTACACAGACTCTTTGTTTCAGCTCAGATTAAGTAACCGTGATGGATACTCGATCCTTGAACACTGGTACGACACTTGGACATTTCATTTTGAACCAAAAACATTCACATTTTTTTATAAAATAGTTGTGTCCACTGTCCGATACTTGGACACATACCCGTGTCCGAATGTCCGATACTTTTAGCAGAGTCCGAATCAAAAGCCCGAACTGATAAAGACAGAATATTATCTTGTGATGCTATGCACTTGAGATAGTTGACTCCTAATTTTTAGGAACACCTATTTATCTATTGAGCTTGAAGCCATATGAACTGAAGAAAATCAATGAGCAGTGAAGCTACCCATAAAGTCTAGCAGGCAAAGAAAAATATGTTATGTGAAGCCAAAAAGGTAGGAGTAACAAACATAAACAAATACTCAATTCAAAATGATAGATATACTTTACCTACTTTGACTTTTCCAGATAACCTTTTGATTTGATGTTCACAGAAGTCTGCAATTCTCTATTGTTTTGCATGAAATCTTCTGCCATCTGTTAAGTTTGCTGACTTCAGTTTTCCTGCTGAACTAAGCCATTCAACTATGGAAAACTTGACATATTTAATGAAGGTTCAACCAATAATCTATCCTTAGAATACAAAGGTTGGGTTCACATATAACAAGCAATCTAGCATAAAAAAAAAACCATGCAATCCTTTGCTTCATATATTCCTATAAAACCCTCTTTTTTATATCCTTTGGTTCATATATCCAAGAGCTAAAAGTACCATTCAAACCACAAAAAGCCATTTTTCATGAAGTTATTCCCAAGGATTACCATTCTTTTCTTAGCTACAGCATGTTTTCATGCCATCAGATATACTGACTCAGTATCTTCACAACCATCATGTGCTGATCATGAAAGGCTGGCTTTACTGCAGTTTAGACAGAGTTTTCTGACAAACTGTGCAACTTCTGATTCTTTATCCACACACCCAAGAGTGAAACCATGGCCAGACGAACCAAACAATGATTGTTGTGTGTGGGACGGTGTTGATTGCGACAAGAAGACGGGTCACGTGATAGGGCTCGACCTCAGTAGCAGCTGTCTTTACGGAACCTTTCCTCTGAACAGCACGCTCTTCAGTCTAACCCGTCTCAAAAAGCTTAGCCTTGCTTTCAATGATTTTAACTATTCTCTCATCCCTTCTCAAATCAGCCAATTGAACAGGTTACAAAGCCTTAACCTTTCTTACTCATCATTTAGTGGCCAAGTCCCATCAGAAATCACAAAGCTATCAGAGCTCTATACGCTCGATCTTTCAAACAACGGTGGCTCCTTAGCTAATAGCCAGCTTGACCTAAAACTTCAAGATCCTGGTTTGAAGAAGCTACTGCAAAAGTTAACTCATATAAAGAAACTCTATCTAGACACTGTTGACTTGTCCTCTACTGTGCCATCCATCATCACAAACCTAACTTCTCTAAAAGCTCTTTCCCTCTCATATTGTAACTTGTATGGTGAATTCCCAACAAGTATTTTTACATTGCCAAAACTTGAAATCCTCTATTTGAGTGGAAACACATATCTTAAAGGAAACTTGCCTGAATTTCAGCTGAACAGCCCCCTCAAAGAACTATATCTCTTGGGCACTTCATTTTCAGGCAAAGTGCCACCTTCGATTTCGAACCTTGCTCGTTTGGAAAAGCTAGACTTGTGTGGTTGTTATTTCTCGGGATCACTCCCATCTTCTCTTGCTAACATGACAAGACTCACCGTCTTACTCTTGAGCAACAATAGATTCAGAGGTAAAGTCCCCTTCTCTATCACAACATTAACAAATCTTGAAGCTGTCGATTTCTCAAATCTTGAAGTTTTGCCTAGTGAATTGTTCTCACAGTTGCCCAAGTTACACAATCTCAGCTACCTACGCCTTGCTGAAATGAACTTAGCTACTGAGATACCGTCTTTCATTGCAAACTTCACAAAACTCACGTATTTAGATCTCGCAGGATCTAATATAATCGGTCCTTTTCCTGAATGGTTTAAGAATCTAACCCAAATAAAGCAACTGTATCTAGAGTACAATCAATTACAGGGTCCAATACCACATTGGTTTTCCCAGTTTACTCAGCTTCAGTCTCTAGAGTTGTCTTACAACAACTTGTTTGGCAATTTCGACATATTTTTTCAACTACCAAGTCTTCAAAATCTAGTAGTGTCTCATCTGAATCTAACATTTCCTCTTAATTCCATTGGCAATTCATCTATTCCAAAACTCAAACTCCTAGAGCTTGCATTTTGCAACTTGACTGAATTTCCACAGTTCTTACAGCATCAGAATGAGCTGCAATCTCTGTCACTTAAAGGGAACAACATCAAGGGCAGTATTCCACAGTGGTTGGTGAATAGAACTAAAGAGAGCCTCCTTGTCATCGACCTTTCTGAAAATAAGTTGACAGGTTTTGAGCAGACTGAAGTAAGCCTACCATGGACTAATTTGGTAGAGTTTCATTTCAGGGGCAATAAGTTAAAAGGGCAACTTCCTTTCCCGTCAAAATCTATGAAGTTCTATGATGTCTCAAATAATCTGTTAACCGGAGTAATTCCGAAGCAGATTTGCAATGCAAGGTCTCTCATTTCGCTTGACTTGTCAGGCAACAACATGGCTGGGCAGATGCCAGGTTGCGTGGGGAATCAGCTCGGTGAATCTCTGCAACTTCTGAATTTGCGAGGCAATAACCTACGCAGCACCATTTCCACAAAATTCACGAAATCCTGCAAACTGAAGATGATCAACTTGAGCCAAAATCAATTGGGAGGTGAACTTCCAAGGTCATTACCCAACTGTAAAATGCTTGAGGTACTAGATGTTGGGAGAAATCAAATCAGTGATACTTTTCCATCATGGTTAGGAAGTCTCCCAAAGTTGCAAGTTCTTGTCTTGAGCCATAACCAGTTTTATGGGGCCATACCATATCAAAAATCCGGCCACAATTTCCGATTCTTGCGCATTATTGACCTGTCCCACAATCTTCACACAGGTCACTTACCATCTAGATACTTTCAAAACTGGCAAACAATGAGAGTTTCAAAAGAAGATGAATCAGGTTCTTACAATACCTTGATTACATTCTATTATAAGCTGGGAACAGATTTAGTCATTTCAGAACAGAGTTTTGAGTACTCCATTACCATAACAAACAAAGGCAGTGAAATTCTTTACCCAAAGATATTAAGAGTCTTTAGGGTCGTTGACTTGTCAAGTAATAACTTCACTGGCACAATTCCTCAAGCCATTGGAGATCTCAAAGGACTTCAAGCACTAAACTTGTCCAACAACAATCTTGAAGGCCGAATCTCACCCTCTTTAGCAAACATAATAGACATTGAATCACTTGATCTTTCAGTAAACAAGCTCTCAGGTAATATCCCTCAAGTGCTATCACAGTTGACGTCACTTGAGGTGTTCAACGTTTCCCATAATCATCATCTAACAGGGCCGGTACCACAGGGAAACCAGTTCGATACTTTCGATAAGATATCTTATCAGGGGAACCCGGAATTGTGTGGAATTCTTCTATCTAATAAGTGTGGAAATGCAGATGATGTTATTGATGTAGCAACACCAGTGAAAAATGATGAGAACAAGGATGACTCTGAGTTAATTGATTGGATCATCAGATCATTGGGTTGTATAAGTGGAACAATAGTTGGGTTTATCATTGGAAAAATTTACATCACTGATAAGTACCATGATTGGTTTGTCGAGACCTTCGGAAGGAGGAGACCAATTAGGAGAGTTAGGAGAGAATGATGACACAGGCATTGGATTTGGTTCTGCAGTGTATTTACTAGTGCTAAACATAAGATTTATCCTAAGTTCTTTTCCCTATTCATGTATATTTACATCAGGTGCCTTAGTATGGCCAGCTTGTATTTAGTTTGCTACATGAAGTTATGAATAGTTTAACAGCAGTTCAAAATAGATAATTTACTGTTTAGATGATTACTACAATGAAAGGTTTCTAGTTAAATATTTGCATCCTCTTCAAATAACTGGTACCTGTAAACCTAATACATAGCTTGTACACTCTGTGAAGTGTTAAGTCTCCTATATACAAAACAGAACCTATGAGAAAGGTGGCTATTCATAAGTTTTTCCTAGTGCCTTCCCATGGTGCCAGCAGAAAGCCTTACACCCTTTCGCCTTCAAGCATTTCAGTTTCATGGAATTTGCACTAAAAGATTCTCATGATTTATTTCATGTCAAGTACTCTCAAATATCTTATTTCTTACAGGTTCAGCTAGCCATCATGAAAGAAGCAACATATCTCAAAGAATGGAGTATCATTTTTCAATCAATGTAAGATGTATGATACTCTAACGGTCCGTTTGGTAAATGACGCTAATGAAAATGAATTTATATATAAATTTGGAGGAAAATCAATATCTATTGGTAGTGCTAGCTTACATTCAATTTATCTAAATTTCTTCACAAAGATCCATTCCCATCAAATACAACTATTCCCAATGGTAATGGATGGTAATAGAAAATATAAAGAAAATTCAAGTTTGAGAATGAGAATATGTTTTGCGTGGAGATTACAAGGTTTCTTTCATTGCGAAATTGAAAATCTATAAATCTACTTCTATTACCATAATTTATTACCAACAACCAAATAGACCGTAAATACTTTGAACGCATAATTCTGATATTGACAATCAACTCAGAACAATGCATACTGCTAGCCTAATATATATTGTTGAATTAGAAATATGTAACCAAGATTTTTTTTAACCTGCTGACAACCCCAAATTAAAATATAACTTCAATTTAGATCAGGATCTTTGCATAGATGTCGTTGAGGGTTTGAGTCCATCGTTTGAGTATTACACTTTAACTTCTACAAATTTCTTCTTAGTTCCAAATATTTATAAAAAAAAATAAAAATTCATAATTTATATCAGGATTAAGAATAGAATTCTATAAAGAAACCATCAAATTAAGAAAGGATAGAAGTAATAATTAACTCAAGTTTTCGAAAGGATTATCAATATTCAACAAACGCACAAACTAAAGAACACATGTTATAATACAACAGCTTAACACTTACAGATGCTGCAGAAACTGAATTTTCATTCATCTTTTATCCCAAAATGTACAAGAATCTAGTTTATCAAAGGGAGTAGAAACCCAAGCGACCACCACCCCCTCCCTCAATTAATCACAAGTTTTTAACTGAAAACAGATGACATACAAATTTTGACAAGTAATGTCCCTCCTCTATCTAGGCTGCAAAAATTTAGCTATATTATTTCTCATTGTACTCCCAGAAGTATCAACCAACCTGCAAGACTGCTCTACATAACCCGAGTCGTGATGATCAGGAAAAACTAGATCAGGTAGCAACTCATCACCACAATCAATCATAATATTGTGCAATAAACAACAAGCCAAGATAATGCTAGGTAGCTTCCCCTTATCCGGCCGCCACATGACCTTGCTAAGAATTCTCCAACTTCCCTTCAAAACAGATAATGCTCTCACTGCTAGTAACCTTGCAGCTTCATGTGAGGTCCTAAACTTTGAATTTAGGGCCGAAGTATCTTCGTTAACATAAGGGGTTATAAGCCATGGAAGAAGAGGGTAATGAACCCCACCAACTATGTACTCCCTTATCTCTACATCATCTAACCTCACTTTCTTACTCAACCGCTCTTCGCTTTCACAGAGCTTATAAACCCCGGAACACTTCAAGAGTCTAGACACAGTCATAGCCCCAGGCCAACCAGTAACAACATCAAGAAACCGCATATCATCATCAACGATTCCCTGAAGTAACATGCTATAATTATTGGCATTATCACACCAATCATCCGAAGTTTGAACAGCTGGAAGAGTCATAAGAATATGAGTAGTATCTACTGATCCACAACAATTAGGCAACCCAAACAAATTTTGAAACTTTGATTTGATCACCTCTAATCGATCCTGATTAGGCCACTTAATATGGTGCTTAGATCGAGTTTCCAACGACTCGATAAATCTCCAAGTGACCTGAGAAACAGTGGACTGACCTACCCCAAATGATGCCCCAACTGAAACCTGTGAATCACCAGAAGCTAACCTTCTCATTGCAATAGCAACTTGTTTCTCAACACTTAACAACCTACCCTCAATGTTGATTAACCCTGAGGGTGGTCTTGATATTAGGTCCTCTCTTACAAGTGAACATATATACTCAAAAGTCTTTTTTGATACCCTAAAGAAATACTTGAATGCCTCCTCTTCATCACTAGGTATGTTTAAACCTGAAAATTTTCCCATATAGCAAATTCTTAATCAATTTACCAATTTTTTGTAGCCTTTTTCTAATTTTTAATCATTATGATTGCAGAATCAAAAAATAAAATCAAAATACAGAATACAATCATAACCTTAAAACAACATTAAAGAAGCATGGCATGAGATAATTAAAGCAAAAAAAGGAAGAAAGAGAAAGAAGATGAATGAGGAACCTGGAGAAGAGGAGCATTTGTGGGAGAAACTATCCCACCAATCAGATTCAATAGATTTGGGTTCAATTGGAACTAAATTAACTGTCTTGGTTTTTTTCTTCAATTTCTTCAAATCTTTCTTCTTTGATTTCTTCTTCAAAGGAGCCATCTTTAGAATGTGGGAAACTTGCAGGAGAAATAATTCAACGAATTACGATTGATTTCTGGGACAATTAGTTTGGGGGAAAAATGAATGTGAAAGAACCCTAATCAGCAACTTTGGAGTGGAGCTGTACACTCTAGAGGATGCTCCTGTTTGGTTTCGCAACCACTTTGAATTTTTGCGACCAGACAAGCAAGGCAACTGTTGATTGTAGCCTAGTAGGATTGATTTTTGTTCACCTCAACTTTTTTTTTTTTCTTCCTCTTTTTGTCCTTTTATATATGAATTTATTTTTTCGTATTTTGTGTAGTCTTAATCTATTTTTTCTAGGGAAAGTTGACATCAACAGCACAAATTTTTACTTAGGTGCACTAAACAACACGAAATTTAACATGTGTATCGAGCAGCAAAAACTTTAATGTTAGGTGCACTCGGTACTCGGTAGCACAAACTTTTATATTGGTGTAAAGAATAAAATATGTATGTAATTTTTTATGTCTTAATTTAATTTTGTGGTGGATTGAATGTACTCGTTTTCTTTTATATAAGTAAAATCAAATATTGTAACAATTATGTTTAATTCATTTTTCATGGAGAATCTCAAACATTATTTCATCCATGTTATTCTTTGCACAATTGTACCCACATTACAATTTTTATTGTTGGATGCACCCTTTAAAATTCATGTTGTATAATGCACGCAAGTAAAAGATGATGTTGTTGAAGGCAATTTTTTCTTTTTTCTATTGTGTGATTTGACTAAATACCTGACCATGTTGGGTATTGGAGTTCAGAGTTTATGGCTAAATATTACTGTGATTACTTTTTATTCAAAGAATTTTACTACTGATTTAAATAGTTAATTGTGTAAAAGTGTTTGATAACACTTATCTGATTGCTTCGGGTTCATTATATAAGATAACATTTATGATCGTGTAAACTAATTTGTTAGATTTAACTCTTTAAATGCATGGACAAAATCAATCATTTATTTTTCTCTTTCCAAATCTCTAAAGAAAAAGTTGTTCACCCCAATTTTTTTCCCAAGAGTTTTTTTAAAAACTCTCCCTCTTTTCGGGGATATGAATATATGATCATGCGGATTGTCAATCCATTTCCTCAAATTCATTTGCTTTTTCTAAATGACAATAGTTTTTGGGGTTAATTTAGAAATAAATAATATATAAGTTGACCGTTTTTACCTCTTACTAAGGTGAGATTATCAAAACCACACTTGTTTCAATCGAATAAAAAGGTGAAATCATACTAACATCAACGAGATATTATTGGTGTATAACTAAGATAATTTCTCATCATGCTTCGTTTTTAAAGCACTACAATATAATTAATTTTACAATGCAAGTTGATGGTTTGGAGGGCATATAGCTAGAATGCTTCAATCACAACCTCCCCAATTCTCCATCCCATTAATTAAGTGTTCTTAATCTTTTTTAAAAATCAAGCAAAAATATGAAACAAAATATTTTGCAGAGGAATTAAATTAAATACAAGCTAGTAGCAAAATTTTTTTCTGTGTTATTATATATATATATATATATATATATAGCTCAAACATTGTTGCTCCATGTCCCTGATCCACTAGTTGACCTTCTGGATGACTTTGACAAACATGTATGAAGCATGTACCTACATGCTCCAACTGCCTCTGCAACTGTCAAATGTACCCATTCTTGTCCTAATTTGTCTAAAAATTCTGCTCTGTCCAATTTCTTCATCACTTCTCCTCCAGGGCTTGCTAACACAAGCTGTAATGTACCACAACCACAAAAAAAAAAAATAAATAAATAAATTGCAAACAATAAGTTTCAACATAATTTCTTTTGTTTTTTTAATAGAAAAATTACTTGCCATGACTCAAACTTTAAGGATTCGGTAAAAAAATAAATAAATAAATAAATAAATAAATTGACACCAATTTGACATACTAATAAAATTGATACTCGGTACTAACTTGACAACTTCGTTACAAAATTGTTATAAATGTTACAAATAAAGAATTTTTGTTTTAGTGTGCCAAGTTCTTGTTGATTTTGTTAAAGATGTGTCATTTTTAATACAACTATCAAAGTTTGGGCCAATGTAAGTAACTTTTTCTTTTTCTATTTGGTAAGAAAGTCTAAGAGCTCTTTATTAGCTTGCTGATATGAGGATTCGAACCTGTAATCTTTGCAATAAGATGCGGAGATGGAGGTGAAGTCATAGCTCAATTTCCCATAATAATCAAATTGAGATTAGATAATGAGTTCAATAAAATTTTGTTTATGAGATTTATAATACAAGTACGAGCTACTACCCTATTCTTTTGGAATTAATTTTTGTAAATTTCAGTTCAACTCCTGCTAAGCAGACTAGGCCTAGGATTTTCTTTAATTCAATTCTGTTCAGATTCGGTCCAAAAAACAAGGCCTAATAAATAGGTAAATATATACCTGAAGTTCTTTTCTATCAATGTCCTTCTTAAGCTCATCAAACATGCCAATCCCACTAGCATCAATGCTTGCAACAGCTGCAATGCACATATTCAGTATGTTATATATATAATAGGATTTCAATTCTATCCGAAGGCCGAAATAATATTAATTTTGTAAGATAGAAAATTTTGATGGTTAAAATAAAATTGTAATATTTACGTACCTCTCATATCGAGAATCACATAACATAATTTAGCTTCTCCAGATGACTTCAACCTTTCTTCTTCATCATCAATCCACCTCAAGACCCTAATATTATATATTATAAATCATATTATAAAAAAATGAGATCTAGTAAATACAATGAATAATAAAAGCAGTACAATTATTAATAATTAGAATTTACTGTAGGTACTACTTATAATTAATTAATTACCTATCTCTTAAGTAAGTAGAATTGGTAAAATAGATGGGAGCACCAATCTCAAGTATGAGAATTCCAGGCACAGTTTGAGCATCAGGGTACTGATCAACACTCCTATAGCATACTGAATTTGGCACATTTCCCAGCCTTGTTGTCCTTGGTCTTGCCACAAATAACAATACCCTTATCACTGACAGTGATACCTGCCATCCAAATTTTTTTTTTAATTTTAATTAGATATAGTTCATCAAAACCACAATGTACAATTATCATGCCTTGGATTATTAATTTTTGTTTGCATGGTAAGGAAATTAGTCGGTAGGTTAATTCGGGATCGGGATTTTGGCAATTCTAAATTCATTTTTCACACCCCCCATTTTTACAATGTTTTAGTTGATATTATATTCATAAAGTGGAGCACGGAAATAGAATTGTGGAATGCCAAAATCATCACTATCCGTTAACATGTGCTAAGCTATGACTTGCGAAGCTACCAAGTCATTGGCTGATAAATGAGTTACTAATAATTATTCGTTTAAATATTTCAACGTACAATTATTTATTATTAGGTACAAAATCTCTTGCCAAAACGTCTTATAGCTTGACATAACTCTTAACAGCAAAATCATTACTTTTAAATTTTTACATAACTAGTTGTTATAGTTTATATATAGAAATGTCATATTATTATGGTAAAGTAAAGCGTACATTCTAACATGCATAGACTTGTTATTTGTTGGGGGCTTGATCTAAACCTTTGAGGGCTTTGATCTCAAAATTCAAAGGTGGGTTTGGAGCAACTAGAGGAGAACCTCCATTGACCAAGGGGTCCTTAGACCCCACTTCTTGGACATGAAAAAAACACTACGCCAAAAATCACATTTTACAGCGCTTTTTTTATAGCGGTTATATGCAAACTGCTATAATAGGTTGTATTTTGTGACTTTTATAGCGGTTCAATAAAAACCGCTATAAAAGAGTACTCTTTTATAGCGGTTTTTATTGAACCGCTATTAAAGATTTCTCATTTATAGCGGTTCAATAAAGTACTCTTTTATAGCGGTTTTTATTGAACCGCTATTAAAGAGTAATTAAAAAAAAACAGCCTTCTTCTTTCATTCCCACGCGAAAATACACAGCAGCAACATAGCAGAGTTCGAACTCACAAACACCAAAACCCTTGCATCTCCCTCCATTTTCATTGCTAAAAAACTTCAAGAATTTCGAAAAAAACCCAACAAAACCCTCTTTTTTTTCCTTGCAAGTCGAAACACAACTAGAAGTTCGAAAACCGAGCAAGATTTTCGGAGTGCAATTGGGCTCTGTTTCAGTGTGGTGGTCGAATTTTGGGCTTTGAAACTATCTTCTGGTCGAATTTCAAGGTTAGAGACATCTTATATATTTTTTTTTCCTTTATAAATGCTGTTCGAATTTTTTTGCATTAGGGTTAGAAATTGTTCGAATTTCTAGCTGTATTGTTCGAATGTTGGTGAATTTCTGGCTGCATTGTTCGAATTTGTTGTTGAAATGCTAGTTGTTGCTTGATTATTTTTAGTTGGGGGTTATTGATTTGTTGTTATGATTTTAGTGTAAGTTTGTTTACAAGCTTCCATTGTTGAAGCTGTTTGAATCTAGGGCTTTGTCCATCTTAGGTTGTGTTGAATTTCAAGGTTAGAATATATTTTGTTAAAATTCTAGTTGCTACTTGCTTTGCTCTTTGTTTTTAATCGTTTTGTGGAATTGATGGAGTGTTTTCAAGTGCGAGTGAAACTTCTTGCATACATTGAAATATATTATATAACTAATTATGCCAAATCTTCTATTTTTTTTAAAAAAAATAGTTAATTAACTTGGCAAATTAAACGATAATTTTTTGGGTGTAAAATAAGTTATTTAGAGGGTGTTACTTTTTCACTAACATAGATAGGATCAACATTAATGCGAGCATTTCGAAACCTAGTTTACAACCATTATGGATCGTCATTGGATGCACACAAGGCGTGATAGTGATGAGTATCAACAAGGAGTTCAACAATTTATTGCATTTGCACTAGCACATGCTGAGGATGTCAACCATATTCTATGTCCATGTATTGGCTGCAATAATATGGTTCGACTTAGCGCCGATGATGTAAAAATTCATTTGATGGTTAAAGGTATTAATCAAATGTACAAGTTTTGGTTACATCACGGTGAGAAATTGGACAATATTCCTTTAAATATGGGTGGTTCATTGAATTTTGAAAATGAGATGGAAGCAGAGCAAAATGAAGACTTTGAATGTGAAGACGACGGGTTTGAACAAATGGCACAAGCCCTTGGTGAAGGCTTTGGAGATTCTCCGGACATGTTTGAAAGCATGTGCAGTGATGCAAAGAAGCCATTGTATCCAGGGTGTGCCAAATACAGTAGATTATCTGTTGTTATTAAATTGTTCAATTTGAAGGCAACCGCTGGATGGTCTGATGAAAGCTTTACAAATTTATTGGAAGCGTTTCAAGATATGCTTCCAGAAGAAAACTTGCTTCCAGGCCGCACTTATGATGCTAAAAAGATGCTAAGTTCCATTGGTATGAGTTATGAGAAGATTCATGCACGTCCGAATGATTGCATTTTATATCGAAAACAATATTCTAATCTAGAGTATTGTCCAGAATGTAACACTCCACGATATACCATCAATAAGGTTCCGGCGAAAGTCATGTGGTACTTTCCGATTGTACCAAGATTCAGACGTCTTTTCAGTATTCAAGAAGAAGCAAAGAATTTGAGGTGGCATGCCGATGAAAGGAAAAAAGATGGCATTCTAAGACACCCGGCCGATTCTCCGCAATGGATAAAGATTGATCGTGACTACCATGATTTTGGGCATGACCCTAGAAATTTGCGGCTTGCTCTTGCAACTGATGGGATGAACCCTCATGGTAATCAACATAGTACTCATAGTACATGGCCAGTCATTTTGATGATTTACAACCTTTCCCCATCATTGATTATGAAACGGAAGTATATGATGTTAACCACGCTAATATCAGGGCCAAAGCAACCCGGCCATGATATCGATGTTTATTTGGCTCCATTGGTCGAAGATTTGAATAAGTTGTGGAATTCTGGAGTTGAGGTTTATGATGCTAATCGCAATGAAACCTTTAATTTGCGAGCTTTGCTTTTCGGGACGATAAATGACTTTCCAGCATATGGGAACTTGTTGGGTTACGCTGTGAAAGGTTATACTGCGTGCCCTATTTGTGATGTGAACACATGCTCACACAAGTTAACAAATTCTGGCCCAAAAAATGATAAAAAGAATGGTAAAATTGTGTACTTGAAACATCGCAAGTGGTTGCCTATTTACCATCGTTATCGAAGATGGAGGAAAGCTTTTGATGGTCATCCTGAAGAAGGTAGATCTCCAACTCCCTTAACAGGTCTCCAAATACTTCAAAAGGTGGAATGCTTAAATGTGAAGCATGGTAAACAAAATGCCAAGTTTCTTCCAACTCGTGGCTATAAAAAGAAGTCAATTTTCTTTGATCTTCCTTATTAGAAGGATTTGCATGTTAGACATTTTCTTGATGTGATGCATATTGAGAAGAATGTTTGCGAAAGTGTAATTGACACATTATTGAATATGCCAGGCAAGACTAAAGATTCGATAAATGCTAGGAAAGACTTAGTTGACATGGGGATCAGAACTGAATTACATCCTGTGAAGCAAGGAGAACGTACTTATCTTCCTCCTGCATGCTACACTCTGAGTAGAAAGGAAAAAAACTTGTTTTGTGAGTGCTTAAATGGTGTTAAGGTTCCTGAGGGATATTCTTCAAACTTTAAAAAGCTGGTGTCATTGAAGGATAAGAAATTCCTTGGCATGAAATCTCATGACTACCATGTTCTCATTGAGCATTTTTTGCCTATTGATATTCGCTCCATATTGCCAGAGGGTGTTCGAGATACCATAACGAGACTTTGTATATTCTTCAATGAGATATGTAGTAAGGAAATAGACCCTGGAAAGTTGCCTAGCTTGCAAAAAGATATCATCATCATTTTATGTCAATTGGAGATGTATTTTCCACCATCATTCTTTGATATAATGGTCCATTTAACTGTACATTTGGTTAGAGAAATCCAATTATGTGGGCCTGCGTATTTGAGATACATGTATCCTATTGAGAGGTATATGAAAATTTTGAAGGATTATGTTATGAATAGAAGTAGGCCAGAGGGTTGCATTGTCGAGCGCTACCTAGTGGAAGAAGCCATTGAATTTTGTATTCATTTCCTCTCTAATATTGATGCTATAGGGATTCCAAAGAGTAGACATTCTGGAGGTCCGGAAGGGAAAGGGATCACTGGAAATAAAGTGGTGACTATATCTCATGAGATGTGGCGTCAAGCTCATTTGTATGTCTTGCACAATAGTCCAGAAGTTGGTCCTTATGTTGATGAACATATGGATTACTTGAGGAGTATCTATCCAAGTAAGGTTGACAAATGGATAGTTGACAAACATAATTCTACCTTCATTCAATGGTTAAAAGTTCGAGTTGGAGATGAAATAGCTCAATCACCATCTACAATTTGTGATAAATTGAAATGGCTTTCTTGAGGTCCTAGTAAGGATGTCTTATCATATTCAGGATATCAAATCAATGGCTTTACATTTTGCACAAGGGATAGAGATAATGAAACTACAATGCAAAATAGTGGAGTGACTCTTCTTGCGCAAGCCATGCATGTCTCAAGTGCAAAGGACACTAATGCAGTTTATGCAAACATGACTTACTATGGAGTAATTGAAAATATTTGGGAGTTGGATTATTGCATGTTTAGAATTCCTGTATTTGGTTGTCGATGGGTGGATAACAATAATGGGCTTCAATTTGATAAAAAGCATGGTTTTACATTAGTTGACCTTAATAGATGGGGCAGTAAATATGGTCCATTCATATTGGCTGCTCAAGCAAATCAAGTGTTTTATGTTACTGACCCCGCTAATAAAAGATGGTCTTTTGTCTTATCTTCAAACAAAAAATTTTCATTTGAGGACATTGAGGATGATGATATGGAAGATGCTTCTTTTGTATTACCACCGGAACCTCTTGAAGATCAAGCCACAGAAACGGAATTCTATAAACGAGATGATCATAGAGAAGGGATATGGGTAGATGGGGAGGAACCAAATATTAAGACTAAGAAGAACAAAAGGAAAAAAAAATTGAGATGGTAATTTTTTTTTAATTTTTTATTTCATATTCATAGATTAAAGCTTCTTACAATTCTTATATGAATTCTTCGTCCTTTTTATTTCATATTCATAGAATAAAATTTCATATTGCATTTTTCTTTTTATTTTATTTCTTTATTTTTTATTCTAGAGGTACTTGTTATTTTTATTCATGGGCAGGGGCAGGGGAGGGGGGGCTGTGGGGCTGACGGGGGGGGGGGGGGCAGGGGGGCTGGGGGGGGGGCTGTGAGGGGGGGCAGGGGGGGCTGGCAGGGTGTGTTTGTGGTGTGTGTGTTTGTGGTGTGTGTTTGTGGTATGTGTGTGTTTGTGGTGTGTGTGCCCCTGCCAGCCCCCCCCCCCCCCGCCACCCCCCCTGCCAGCGTTAAGTGATGATTAAAATTAAAATTTATATATTTTTAGATGTTAAGTGATGATTCATGAATTTGTGAATAATTTTATATTTCAGGTGATGACTTCTTCTTCACTAGAAAATAATGACTGCGTACCCAACGCAAAGAAAGGAAAAGCCGAAAGTGGTCGTGGAGCTACAAAGATGAGTAAAGTCATCCGAGCAAGAAATAAAGGGAAAACTTTTGACGTCTCATGGAACGCAAATGTGCTACCTATCGGTAATGATAGTCCATCATTGATGAGTTATTGGGGAACAAGCATCCGTAAAAATGTTCCAATAACTCTCAATACATGGAGAGACGTTCCCAAACGTTTGTTGGATACTTTGTTTGAAGACGTTGCGGTACTAATTTTGATCTCAAAAAATATTGTTATTCATGCCTATGTAATTTTACATTGGTTAACATTGTTGTTGAAATATTTATTACAGTTGACCTACAAGGTTGATGCTAAAAAGAATAAGTTTATGATGCTTAAAGGTAACATTGCTTGGAAAAATTTTAAGTCCGAGCTCTCAAGAAATTGGATCTGGACTCCAGAAGGGGTGTTACGTGATAAGCCACCAAATCAATACAATTTCATTTCTCAAAATGATTGGAATAAGTTTGTTAAAAGTCGGATCACAAAAGATTGGGAGGTATACCTTTTATTTTGTACAAGTTTGTGCAAATTTCAATTTACATGATCTCTATTCATTTATGACATACATCACTATTTTATTTTATCAGGAGAAAAGTGAAGCCGGGAGAAAATCAGCAAAAGAAAACATGTATCCTCAGAAACGGGCTCGCAGAGGATATGCTCGATTTGAGCAAGATGTTGTATGTTTAATTTCAATTCAACGTTGTCAAAATATATATTGTAATATATCTTTTAAGTAATTGGTCATTGGTTTTAATTCTTCACTTAGATAAAAAGGTTGGCGAAGAAAGGAATTCATGAAACATCCATTAATCGAGGTGATTTATGGAAGCTCATAAGGACAGACAAGGACGATAATATTGCAGAAGAAGCTAAAACAGTGGCTTCACGCATTGTATGACTTGCTCATGGATGAACTTAACAACTTATTCAATTATTTTTTTTAGCAAATATTTATTCAATTATCATATACTCATGTGCTTATATGCTTATATGCACGAATGTGTTGCAGGATTACTTCATGCGACAGTCAGAGAAAGAAGGTGATCTCGGTTGTGCACATGACGATGTATTGTCAAAAGCTTTGGAAAAGAAGGAGCACGGAGGTCGTGTGAAAGGGGTTGGTGTAGGAGTGACAAATACAGAGTATTTTGGAGCCCTACAAACAAGAAAAGAATATATGGATCAAGTAAAGCAATTGTACTCACGTGTGAATTATTTGGAGAATGAAATGGAGATGATAAAAAAATCATCAAAGGAGAACAATAGCCATAGTAAGGATCAATTTGAAGGTTCAGAGTCAAATGGTCTTGAAAAGGTGAACATAGGTTCAAAGCTTGACATTGTTGAGGTAAATTGAATAGTGTTTATAGTGTGAATCTACCTATAAAAATGGATAGTGCTTAATGTTTATTATGTTGTTTACAGGTGTTGAAGTCGTCTAAAACTAAAGAGAAAGGAGGTGGATCGCGCAAAAGACCATCATCACCTTTGACAGAGCAACCAGTGATTACTTCTCCACCAGACCGAGTCACATCTTCAAATATTGAAATCCCGGAGGTAACATCTTCAATCGAAGAGTTATAACCTTTTTAAAAATCTGATAGTTAGGATAAACGGAAAGGAATACTACTTTTGCAGGGTATAAGTTGTTGTGAATTAGCTTTGTCGGATCCCACCTATCGAATAGTTGCTTCAGGTAAGGTGCATAACTTTAAAACTGGAACGACTGTGCATACAAGACCAATCCCACCTGGATATATGCGTGTTAGTATTGATTATGCTATTGAGGGGAGCACACCTTTGCCAATTCCACTCGAAGAAGAAGCATACAATATTGAAAATGCAATTGGTACACTTGTATTATGGCCCATAGAACTTATTGTTCTAGATAAGGAGGTAAATTAAAAAATTTATTCGATTTGCTTAATATATATAAAGTTTATAGATAAAACTTGTTAAAGTAAATAAAATACCTTCTAAATCAAGGTTTATTTTATTCTTAGGTGGTGGATTCCACAGAAACACATGATAAAAGTGGTGGATCACCAGATGAGATGGACAAAACAATGGTAAATGACATTCAACCAGAACAGGTTAACCAAAGTTTTGAACCATTAATCAATGTATCCACCCTTCCTTCTGAGCTAATTATGTTTTACAAGTTTGTTCTGAAGATGAGTTCTAATGATCAAATCAAAGTTCCCATTAATGTCGGGATAACAAATCAGAGCAATGAAATTCATTTGGGTAAAGAGGAAGCATTTCAATTTCTTGCTCAAGAGCAAATTGGAGTATGTCACATATTGATACATATGTTGTAAGTAGCTTACTACTCTAATTTTTATTCTCTTATATTTTATTTAAGCTTTCAATGTTGAGCTAATTAATAATGAACTTCTTTATGGGTATTGTTTAGCATGATGTACGAAATTATTGGTATGACTGGAGTCTCGAATTTCTTTGGCTTTTTATGCCCAACTGGAATATCTCTTCTTGACCATTTTGATAATGGTCGAGATATAAAGGGGCTAAAAGAAAGCAGGAGAAATCGATCTCAATATATCGTGGATATTTTGAAAGAAAATGCATCAAAAGGAAAAGTTTTCCTTGCTCCATACAATGTTGGGTAAATTACCTCATTCTTCATACAATTCATTTACTATTAAAAAAAATTTGTCTCTAATTTTAATTTTAACATTAGGTATTAATGTATAGGTTCCATTGGATACTATGTGTTATTGATCCTTACAATAACATAGTTTACTACTTGGATTCAATACATAATGAACAAAACGTAGGAACATGTAAAGGCATCAATGAGGACATACGTGAGGTTCTTAACGTGTAAGTTCACTTTTGTTAAATTTTATTAATTGTATATTCTTATTGCTTTATAAATAAAATACAACATGTTAATTCTATTAATTGTATATTCTTATTGGTTTAGAGCATTATTTCAATTTCGAAGTGAATTTGAAATTACAACAAAGTTGAAGATGGATACCAAATGGGTAACAATAAAGGTATGAAAATATGATGTTTGTTTATAATTGTATATATTAAACTTCGATCAAAGAAAAACACTTAAAATTCATTGTTTACATTGATTGTGCAGTGTCCTCGTCAAAACAATGCAATCGATTGTGGCTAATTTGTGATGAGGTACATAAAAGAAATCATTTCACACCGGACGCCTAAGATACCTGAAAAGGTAACTATTAAGTTGTTATTTTATCCTAGCGTCTCTAGATTGGTGGAAATTAGTCCTAGGTTGATAACATGAATGTCATAGGACGTAATTGCAGCTTAGAAACTTGAAATTTGTTCAATGGTGCGAAGTTGGGAATGAAAACACCCTAAATTTGCCAAAAAACGACCAAACTCACTAGATTTCGTTCCGGAATCACCCTAATGTCTCTAGAATCATGCAAACAAGTACTAAAACGTTTAATTGATTATTATAGGACATGAATAAAGCATAAAACACAAACTAAGGCTAAGTGGCTCGAAGTTGGGAACGAAAACACCCAAATACAACCAAAAAATGACCATAAGCTCTTTAAAACAGAAAAATATTTTCGAAAATGGAAACTATAGAATAATCCATAAGCTCTTTATATATTATTTACTTAACCATGTTTGATTACTTACTAAGATAACAATTTTTTTTGCAGTATTATCTCGATTGTCAATATTCTAGTTATGATCAGAGCCAACTGGACGACACTAGAATTTCATGGGTGCGACATGTTTTTCTAAAAATGTAGGGTGAACTGTATAATTGCTTTTGAATATGTATATTGAAACAATTTCTTGTTTTTTTTAATGGGATTGGTGTCATGTGCACATTTTGTACATTATGCATGATGAATTGTATTGGGAAATATTGTATAGAATTTGGTTGTAGATTTGTATTGTAATTTTAGTAAAAATATTATTTTCGTTTTGCTTTGGCATATAATTTATTTTTTTAAAAAAAGGTTTTTATAGCGGTTTTAGATAAAGCGCCATTAAAGGTTTTAAATTTTAGTTGGCCGCTATAAATGTTTTAATAGCGGTTATTAAAAAACCGCTGTAAAAGGTTTTGAAAATTGCAAATATTTACCCGCTATAAAAAGGAGCCTTTTATAGCGGTTATTAATAACCGTTGTAAAAGGGCTATAAACCGCTATAAAAAGTGCCCTTTTTTTTTATAGCGTCGCTATTTATAGCGGTTGAAAACCGCTATAAAAGGGCTTCTTCAACCGCTATAAATAGCGTATTTTGGCGTAGTGAAAGATGATGTATTAATTTTTTATTTTTCAAAAAAAAAAATCCTTATAAATAATTCTAATCAATTAACCCAAAAAAAATTAATCAAATGCATTTTAACCCCGTTTCTACTATTTATAGATTTCCGTGGGAGCCATTGTTTCAAACCTATTGCCAACAAATAATCTTTATTTTTTTTATTTAAGGTATGAAGTGTATATATGCATCATAAATAGTATTTGAGAAGGAAGTGAAGTAACTTACAGCGAGCATTAGGCCAATTTCAACACTGCCAAAGACGACGCCAATGTAGGCACTCAGGCAAACCACGAAATCAAACTTGTCGGAATGCCATAGATGGATGACGGCGTCGTAGTCTATAAGGCCGACCATGGCGGAGATGATAATCGAGGATAGAACAACAAGTGGGGTGTAATAGAACAATGGTGTTAGGAATAGCAGTGTTATCATCACTGCAGTTGACATTACTATGTTTGAAACTGCTGTTTTGCATCCTGCATTGTAATTCACAGCTGACCTCGAAAATGGACCTATATTATAATATAACAACAACATTTCTTATTAGTACGTATCAAGTGATCGATGATCATGAAATAATGCATTCTTCCATCTGAAATCCAACACGTAAATTATTACCGTTTTTTGTTATTAGACGGCCTAACATATAACTTTTAACTAAAAAAAATTATGGGGGTGTTTGGGGGTTAGTTATTAGCTTATTGAGTTAGCTGTTAGATGTTAACTGATTGAGTTTGTTGATTTGACTAATTGATTATATTAGTTGTTTGTGTAAAAGTGTTTGGTAAATTAAATAAAAGCGGTTAGCTGTTATATGTTTTAGAGTAAAAAAAGAACCAAAAAGCTATATGCTCTTCCAAAAAGCTCCTCATATGAGATTTTTGAAAAATAGCTTTTTCATCCCAAAACTCTTCCAAAACTCTAACTGCGTATACCAAACACCTAAAATAGCTTTTTGAGTTGTCAAATCTTTCCTTCCTCTCAAACCTCTCATTTTCCCTCAAATCTCTTCCAAAACTCTAACTACATACCAAACACCTAAAGTAGATTTTTTTTGGGGAAAATGGGAGCTTTGGACCACTATTAGAGTTTTCGACTAGTCAATATAATACCAGGTTGAATGATAAATAGAGTTCCAAGAGTGATGAGTGATGACACCTAATTTAGCCTAATTATAAAAAATTCAAAAATCCCCCTATTTTTCCCCTGAATGCATCTCCAATCATTGATTAAGGAAATAGACCCTCCGTTTCCCCTAAAAAATAGAGAGGATCCTAACTCGTTTTATTTGGGGTGAAAACTCTCAAAATAAAAAAGCTCCAAATATGAGCTTTTTCTTTGGAGATTGTGGAGAGAGAAAAGATAAATGACTTTTCTGCTCACAATTATATAATATATACTAACACATAAGTAAACATATACATAAATGTCATTGTACACAAATAAAAGGAAATCCACTTTTAGCAATCAGCTAAGTTGTACCAATAAACACATTTTTATAAAAAGCAAAACAAATTTGCAGTCAAATAATCTTCTAAATAAAAGGTTAAACTCTATACTCTAACTCTTAACTATATTTATCAAACTATTAATCTTATATTCATCAAAGGTTAAAAATTTTAAGCGAAAATATATAAATCAACTTTTTATCTAATTAGTTACGTTTTATAATCAAAATTAAAGTTACAAATTTTAAGGGAAAATGTATCCTCTTCAGTTATGGTTTGCAATAAATTAAATTACTGAGTAATAATTTACTATAGAGAGTATTAGTACCTGAGGTAAGAAAGCAAGAGGTGCAAGAACCAATAATGTTCATTACCCCAAATGCAACCATTTCTTTGTTCCCATCAATGCTGTAGCTCTTGAACATTGCAAAGCTTCTTGCCACCGCCATTCCTTCCTGCATTTGATTATTTCATTTTTAGTAGTAGTTAATTATATGTTAATAGATCTGATATCATCATTTATAAAATTATTGTACTGCTTTTCATGTTTATTAATTAATGCACATTTTATATCATTAACACATAAACAGAGTATTATAATTGTTAAATTTAAGATTAAAGGGAATCAATAAATAAGACGTCATATGACTATATGTTCTATGTTTTTTTATATGTTAGAAAATTCTAAAAGATCTTCTTTATCGGTGAATGATATCAAAAGCAAAAGTTACTGGGACTCAGTGGTACGGAGGGCGGTACAAGAATTCTTCTAATGTTTTAATTTTTTGACAAATTAAAAAGCTAAGATAGTAAAAACATACAGCCATAGCAATGATTCCAATAACAATTCCAGTTTTGACAGCCACTGCAAAGTAAGGGGAGTTGAACACAAAGTCTCCAACTGAAAGTGGATTAATTCCCTTCTTCAATGACCCAATCTGCATATACATCTTCATTTAATTAATTATTATGAGAAACACAATACTATACAAGTGTCTATGTATATGAGGACTACATACAATAGTTCAATTCTATGTGTATCATCTCTCGTGTGTATATATATATATATATATATATATATATGCAGTGACTTTAAAAATAATATAATACGGAGTTTTCTTTTTCCAAGGACAATAATATACCTAACCCAGTAACCCCTAAAGAATGTGTACGTATGTATATGCCAAAATCACACATAAACATATATAACCATAACGTAATAAGGACTATGTACATCATTTTCCTTTTTTTTTATTTTAAAGCTGTCCACCTTTTGTAATTAAGAGGGGAAAAGAAATAGAAAAATAATGTATGTACGTGTCATCTACATAATGATCAGAGATTGAAGATACCTACGGAGTATTGAATTAGATACCTATATACAATAATTGTTTAAAATATGACATTAACAGTTGACATCTTTATATATTACGCATCATAAAAATTATAAAAAGCGAAGAATATAAGTTTCAAAGTTGAAACGAATTTAACAATCTTGCATAGAACCACTTTCCACTTGGCAATAACATATTGTTTACAATTCTTATACAAAATGGTTACCACTTTCCACCCTGTAATATAAATTAGTTTGTAATCGGTCATGGGTGAAATGGGCTTAAATTAGGACCCTTTGAGGCTTTGACCCCATTTGAATTTGAAAAAAAAAAATCATTTTAACCTATAAAATCTAAGTTTTTTCAAATGTGTCATGTCAATGTCGAACACGGGGTAAGACAGGTTGGAGGTGTATCCGTGCTTTCAAGATTGTAACTTTTGTCAATTGTATGGTATAATGATTTATCTACAAACGACCTCCCCTATTATTGCTCTTATAGTGGATGGGATTTCAGACATTGAGTGGTTCAAAACCAATAATGCAATATTATTCTTCACATACATTACTTCCTCCGTTTCGAAATAAACGCAACAATTTCTATTTTAGGAAGTTTCAAAATAAATGCAACAATTTAATCTTTCCATTTTAATAAGTATTTTCTTCTTATATCTCAGATCATCACATACCCCACATTCTCTCTCTATCCCTTTTACTCTCACAACAAAAAATGGACTAGAAGTCCGTGCCATCCAATTTGTTGCGTTTTTTTCGAAACGGAGGAAGTATATTATTTCATATATGGTTTCATTTAATTTGATACGCATGGAACTCATTCATTACTGATGAAGTCGTGTGGTCCATGGCACTACTATACAGTGTGCTCTATTACTGGATAGTGGATGTTGAGGAACTTTGACCCATTTTCATAAATCTGATAACGAAAGAACTGAAAAAGTTGTATCACACACATGAATCAAGTCAACTAGAGCTGATCAAAAGTAGCCTGATCTGTGGGCCTGGCATGTTTTTTACGGGCTTTGGATATGAAAAATGAGGCTCGAACTTGGGCCCGGCCTAGCCCGATTTTTAATTTTTTCACACGGGCCTTGGACAATTAATTTTTTTTTTACTTTTTTAGGCCCGGTCCAAAAAATTCCGAAAAGCCCGCCAAGCCCGCACTAAATTTTCGGACCTTAGCTAAGAAATTTGGGCCCGAACTAAGCCTGAACCGAACCCGGCCCGCTTTATAGGCTTTTTTTGCATCGCCCTGGCCCGAACCCGGCCCGGCCCATGATTCTGTCCCAGGTAGATTCTGTTCGGTTTCTTCTATTATTCCAAATTAAATTTATGAACCATAATTTTTATTGTCTAGTATCAAACAAACAAATAATTAGTACCACACTATCACTAATGGTAGAAATATATTATTAGTTTTAGCCTTTTCTGTTTCTCTATTAGGAGTATTATATATACTCCATCCTAATTTCTATAACCTATACTATTATTGTATTCAGAAATTTCTCTAAGATCAATAAAACTTCTCATTTTCTCTACTGTGGACATAGTCGACGAATTATCGACGAACCACGTAAATTAAATTTTACTTTTGTTCTTGTTAATATTTACCATATTTCGTGCAGCCATTACAACAATAATTATGAGATTGAATATTATTATTAATAATGTATATGTATCGGATTTTGACAAGGCCTATTATCTCATCATGAATATCAAATTTTAGTGAGTTCTTTTAATTTAGAGTTGCATGCACTTTGGTGAGGGATGAATATAATGTAACAAAGATGAATATATATATATATATAGAAGTAGGCTCATGTGAGAAATGTAGTTTTGAATTGGTGAGAAGGGTGAGAAGCAATCTCAACCCTTTGATCAACAAATGAATGGCTAAGATTAAATTTGAATTTCCCTCCTT
Source organism: Salicornia ramosissima (assembly GCA_951394345.1). Lineage (NCBI taxonomy): Eukaryota > Viridiplantae > Streptophyta > Magnoliopsida > Caryophyllales > Amaranthaceae > Salicornia > Salicornia ramosissima. Next base: position 4,123,661 of record OX596237.1, read on the forward strand.
ACTCCTTCAATAATTTAGAGTCAATGTATCTATGGCATAAAGTCAATGTATTTTTACTTAATGTATTTTTAGTATATGTTGAATGTACCTATAGTTGGTGGTCAATGTACCTCTAGGTATTAGTTAATGTATTTATCTCTTCTCACATTTCTCACGATAAGAAATTTCTCACCGGAACCCAATCCTATATATATATCTTAGGGGTGCATATGTCATTTCTCAGTTTAATTATCGATAACAATAAAAATTAAAGCGCTTAATTCAAGAACCCTAGAAACTAATAATAAATTAGTGGGAATGGCATGCACTCTAATTAGCTAGGCTCCGTTTACTAGAGCGAAAATGTTTTCTCTAAAAATATTTTTCCCCATTTTACATTGTTTACTTTGGGCGAAAAATTAAAATGTAAAACATGGGTTGAAAACTAATTTTACACCTTATTGAAAACATTTCCCCCCAAATTTGGGAGTAAAATGTATTTTCCGTTCAAGTAAACATTGGAAAATTTTTATGAAAATGAGTTTTCTATCGTAAAATATTTTTCATGAAAAATCATTTTGTTACATCGAAAACTTTTTACATCCAAGTAAACGGACCTTAATTTTGATTTTGGCACTCGGCCTGTAACAAGAATGTAACAAGAATTCAGAACATTCCCTTGTATCATAATACTACGTATAAGATAGGTTGAAGCTTTAATTACCACTTGAACACCATGATTTTCAGCCTGTGTGAGATAAACTAGAACGCTTCCCAGAATGATTGAAACCAAAGGAGACATCACTGATAGCCAAAAGAAAATTGGCTTTCTCTTCCCCTACATTATCAAAAACTTAAATTAAAATAAAATAAAATTGCACATCTATAGTTAATATTAATTGAAAATGACTTTTTTTTTGACAACTTTTTAAGCATAAGTTATGAAACGACCTAGAAACATAGAGCTTGTTTGGTTGATACTAAATTATATTATGAGAATTTTTTTATGCAGCGATGGCATTTATTTGTATTTTTTTCAATTTATTGTCTGATTGGATTTTATGCTGAGATTTTCAAATTTGAACTAGACTAATAAATTTAAATAGATCGAATATACTTTTGATCGATCTGATGAATTTATAATTAAATAAATTTGGGACGAAGAGAGTAATAACTAACCAAGCATTTACAAGTGAGGAGGAAGAAGAGGAAACCACATCCAAGTACCGCACTTTCCCATCTCCACTGCAAATAAATTAACACAAATAATTATTCTTAGTTAATCTAATCAATCAAAATATTGGATAAGCATATATATATATATATATATATATATATATATATATATATATATATATATATATATATGACTGAATTAATTAGAATATTAAATTAAATTAAATTAAATTAAATTATAGACTCATTAGAGCTGATTGAATTGAACTGAATTTGTCTGGAATTAAATAAAAAAAACCCTGGGACTAATTAAGATGAAAAATATTTTACTCCCTCCGTTCCCAATTGTTTGTCTTGTTTGCAATCTTACACTATTCATAAGATGAGAGAATCTTCTAAATTACTGTCAACATATAAAACATAATATAGTCATGTATGGTCTTGTTTGATTCGTCTCAATGAGTACGTCATTAATATCTAATTATTATAATTTTTACACATATACAACAAAAGATATTTACGGTCAAACAAGTGCATTGGCATATGTGCAAAGTCAAATAGGACAAACAAATGGGAACGGAGAGAGTACTAATTAACTTTATGATTAGAATAATTATGGCACTATGCCATTAGATATGGAAGTATGGCAATTATTTTATATTAGGGGGAACAATTTGGTATTTTTTTAATACTAAGTATAAATAATAATGTGCCATGCATGCATGCATAGTTGTGTACACGTGATAAAAAAGAGAGATTAGATCGATCGAATATACTTCCTCCGTAATATAAAACTTTCAACAATTGTTTTTGCATGCATTTTGAGGAAGGGATTTAAGGGTGTAAACAAAAGAATTAGCCAAAATGGTTTTAATACAAGCAAGAATGTGATATAAGTTCCTAATATTAATTTTTATATTGATTAATTCCTTTGTTTACACCCTTAAATCGCTTCCTCAATATGCGTGCAAATTCAATTGTTGAAAGTTTTATGTTCCGGAGGGAGTACATAATAATCTAGTAAAAGATTCACAAATAAGGATAGAATTGAAAATAAGAAAAGTGTAATGCTAAGTAATTATATATTATATGCAGTTTGCAGTTTTACTATATAATGTGTTTAGAACTAATTAATTAATTAATTAATGGTACTAGGATTTATATTCTCCAATATTAGAGATCGAGTGAAGATCAGATAGTGGAAGAAAGTGGTTTTAGATCTCTAGAGTTGCAGTTTTGTAGATTTGTAGAGTTGTGAGACTGAGAGTTTTATATTATTTTTTATTTTACTTTAATCTTTTTTAGATAAATTTATTGCAGCCATAGATTTAGATTTGTTTGGTTCAGATTTGTTGAAATCTATCAACTCTAGAGGATCCCAACTCGAAGACAGAATACTTTAACTCACATTATGTATGTAGATGATGCATATTATTATTATTATTATTATTATTATTATTATTATTATTATTATTATTATATTATTATTATTATTATTATTAAGACGGAAATGAGAATCGTCGATCCTAGAATATCTTGGAACCAGGAGTGGATCTCTTACCACCCGAGTTATCCTTCATTCTCTAATTATTATTAACACGTAGTAGTATAATACTGCGATGATGAGATAAAGTACTTCCTCCGTAACATATTAATTGCAACGATTTGACATTTTTTCTCTCTACGTACTTTATGTCAAATTGTTGCAGCTATTTTGTTACAGAATGAGTAATATATATAGTACATTATTTTATTTTTTTGGGGTGGGCAAGGAAGTACAAATTAAATTAAAATAGAAATATATATATATATATATATATATATATATATATACCTGGTGTTCTTGGGAGAAGACAGAGTGCAAAACATCAATAAGATCAGTGGACTGAGTGAAGTGGGTAAGACCAAGTATTCCTTTCAGTTGTTGCAAGCACACTACTGTTGCTGCTCCTCCCATAAACCCCACTATTGTTGCATGTGATAAAAAATCCACTATGAACCCTAGCCTGCATTTTTTTTTTTCATTCATTATTATTATGATTATTTATCTTATACAAGTAATAATCATGATATTTCTCTCAAAATAAAATCATTATATTTCATTCATATACTACATACTTATATAAATTTATTAGTTTGCCCAATAAATCTCTAATTTAAATTGGTGTTGCTTGTGCCTATATATAGCTTGCTATTAATAAATTAACTTTTTGATTCAAGTTTTGATGTAGAAAATGAATTAAGGCTATTTTTTTTATCTGACCTGATCTGATTTGAATTTTTATTATTTAAAATCTTGACTAAATTTTGACTTTTTTTTAAACTAATTTATTTTGACTAGTAATACATAAAAGCAAATAAGACTTTTTTTTTTTTTTTTACGATTTGGTTTGATCTTATTTTTTTTTTTAAATCAATAAGCAAGAGAGTGCTTCAATAAACTGAGCAGAGCATAGCGTAAATAACATCCGTTTCATCACAATTTATGGTAATTAATAATTAATTACAATTCATGTTAGTTGAAGTGTTTTAAACCTCATAATAAAACTACACGTATCATTGGAAATCAAATTATATACAAGTATGTATTTATTGATTTATTAACATAATTATATATGTATTTAATGATTAACATTTTGGTTTATAACTCAATAATAAGTATATAGCCTTTTCCTAAATGACGAAAATGATAAAAGAAGGTAATTAATAATGTGATAAATGAATAATAACTCAAAACGTAACTCAATCATTTTCCTAATATGTTATATCAATAACATGCTAACACTAAGGTATAGGCCAGATTTATGTGGCACAATTTGGAAAAAATGACGCCTTTTAAAACATACTCCGTAATTCCGTATAATATAATTGATTGATTGATGTAATAATGCTCAAAAGTGTTATTATTATATACACATGTCAATCAACAATAGTGTTTATAATAATTATTTTCTCATCTAGAATTTTTAGTTTTTGTTATTGTTGTAACATTATTTACTGAATTATTTTTTTTTAAATACAATTCTGATCTCCCATCAATTCATATATCATAATATAACTTCTAACAAAAAAATGTATCATTTTTAAGGGTGGGAAATTTCAACATTTTAACATAAATTAATCAATAAGTTTTTATATAACTAGTTAATCTTTATAGTATAAAAAATTATGGTTTATGCTAATTAAAAGTTACAATTGAGACTTGCTATCAAAATTTTAACTTAATATATAGTAACAGGTGATTGAGATTTTTTTCCGCACTGCTGGTATAGTATTAGTACAGTATAACTTCTACACAGTTATAAAGGAAAAAAAAAACACTAAATGTGGTACATATATACCAACGAACCTTAATAAGCCTAAAGTAGCTTCAAAGATCCCGGCAACAAGGGTGGTTGTAAAGGCAAGGTGAAGGTATAACGTCGGATTATTGGTCGGAGCAACAACAGTACTTAGCATAGCTCCGGCCAAGAGTGACCCCACCGCGATGTTTCCCACCGCCACATCTTTTGAGGTTCCCATCATGGCATACACCAATGGTGGTACGAATGTAGAGTCTGATTTTGCACCCATAATATAAAAACATATATAAGTGGGGAAAAAAATTATAAATTAAAATTAAAAAAAAATTACCATGGAAGATTATAAGTACACTTGTAAGTGTAGTAGTAATATTTACTATATTTCTCGCCTTTATTATAACACTAACATTTCTTCAATATTTGAATAAATCATGTAAACATATTTTAGAAAGAAAAAATATATAAATAAATATTTACGTATGATATATACACCGCCGAGCATAGACCAGTATTAATTGCAAAGATCAAACATTAATTAAAGTGAAAGACTGTAATTTTGGCATTTTTAAATTTTTTTTTGGGGTTTTCTCAGTTATACCCATGAGGTATTGGGATTTTCCAGCTGTAGCCATGAATTTTGAAAAATTTCAGTTATACCCATGACGTGTTTAAAAATTCTTAATGGTAGCCGAAAAACATAATAATAGCTAACATGGTTAAGTCGTTAACAACAAATTAACATTACTTTTCACCCCCACAACTACCAAATTAACCTAACAAAAGTCTACCACGCCTCCACCTTTTTTTGCAAAGTAAACGGTACTAACGTTTGTGACCTATAATTATGTTTTTTGGCTACAGTTAAAATTTTTTACAAACCTCATGGGTATAACAGAGAATTTTTAAAATTCTTGGCTACAGGTGGGAAATCCCAATACCTCATGGATATAACTGAGAAAAACCCTTTTGTTTTTACTACTTTAGTAAATATTTTAAATGGTTTTATGATTAGTTCATAGTGTTCCTTAGATCTTACAGTATATCTTTATCCACTAATAATCCAAGTATCCAACTATTGAGTATTATTTATATACAATAAATTCTAAATTTTACTGCTAAACTATATATAATCATGCAGAGATACTTATATGCGGTTGGCCGCATGTTTGTAAACCATGCGGCCAGTTGCATTGTTTCAAATGGCACGGCTGTTTTTAGGGGTTACAAAGTCTTTAGTGAGGTTATAAAGTGTTTAAGTGGGGTTACAAAATATTTTTTGGAGTTACAAAGTGTTATTTTGGAGTTACAGTGGGGTTACAAAGTGTTTTGGAGTTACATACAAAGTTTTTTTTGGGGTTAAAAAGTTTTTTTTGGGGTTACAAAGTTTTTTTTGTGGTTACAAAGTGTTGTTTGGGGGGTTACAAAGTATTTTTTGGGGTTATAAAGTGAAGTTACAAAGTTTTTTTTAGTTTAAGTGGGGTTACAAAGTGTTTTTGGAGTTACAAAGTTTTTTTTGGGTTACGAAGTATTTTTTTGAGTTATAAAGTGTTTTTTGGGGTGGGGTTACAAAGTATTTTTTGTATTTAAAAAGAATTTAAGTGAGGTTAAACAAGTGTTTAAGTGAGTTACAAAAATTTTAAATGGGGTTATAAAGTATTTAAGTGGGGTGTTACAAAGTCTTTGTAACCCCATATAAAAATTAACTTTGTAACCCCCTATTTATCAGCGCGTCGCACCATTTAATGGTGCAGCCAGTTGCACCAAAAACTAGCTGATAATCATGTAGGTATATATATAAAAATTTAAAAAAGAAATTCTATTCTAGCTGTCATTTTAATTAGCTGTTATATATAGGTTCATATGAAAAAAAAGTTTACCTAATGTATCCATTTTAAAGCAAGAAGACACTAATTAGGTCATAAAACAGCTATGTAAGGTTGGAAGTTGGAATTCTAATTTCCTTTTAGAGATATTCATATCTGAACTGATTTTATTTATATATATATATATATATATATATATATATGGTATCACTACTGTCCTACTTTAAAATGCTAATTAATTTATAGTTCTATTAATGTAATAATAATTCATTATTTTTTCATTTTATCAAACCTGATCTATCTACTAGTCAACTTCATGATCATTATTCTAGGAGTATGTAGTACACTATTTTTCTAACTAAAATAAATGTTATTATCATCGTTACTGTATATAACACTCTACTCCATCCGTTCCGGGCCAGATTATACTTTACGTTGACTTTTTATACAGTTTTCAATGTATAGACGACGCTAGTATCTTATATTACAATTTATATATAATTATAAAAAAAATTACATTTTAACAGACTATACATTTAGACAAATTTAAACAATATGTTAAATAAATATGGTTTTTCTTGTATATAATGAAGATTTTTCATTCTTTAACCTTCTCTCTTTTTATATCCTAAAGAAAAAACGTAATAAACAAATTGAAACGAAGGGAGTACTGCAAATTTGCATGAATTCCATATTAATGTTATCATTTGACATTTGGACCATTCTATATCGTTATTATTACTTTGTATAATTTCATTCCTTATCTGGACAACGTACAATTCTTCTTTCTATTCCACCTTCCCTTACTCTATTTATTCCATGGTTGACCTTAGCCTTTTCCGTTGTCAAAAAAAATATAGGATCTAACGATTTTTACCTACACTCTATGTTCACAGCAAAATAATACGAGTTCAGATCCTCTAGATTTTAATTTTGGTAGATTTGGTAGATTTCTAAAATCTGGACCCTTGAAAAACAATCAATGGTTAAGATAATTTCTGCAAAAGTCAAACAAAAAGTATTTAAAAACTCCCACTCTCACAACTCTACCAAATCTACCAATCCTAAACTCTAGAGGATCTCAACTCAATAATAATGGAGTGTATAAGGTAAAAGAGGTCTAAATATCACAGCTCTCTTTGATCTCACAGCTATATATACTTTCTATCTTATCTTAGTTTTATTTCTAAAATTATGGTGTTCCCTCCATTTTTAAAAGGTTAATACGCTTTTCTTTTTAGTGCATTTCAAAACAAAAATTTGAATCCTTCCATAAATAAATATTTTAAGATAATATATTATTACACTTGAGACTATTTTACATGCATCACATGATTCTAACAATTGTTTTTACTCTTTCTACTCTCCATCACTTTTCAGCCTTGAAAAGTCAATTAATTAATTACTTTTAATAAAAAAAATTCTCTTTTAGATTCTACTTTCTACCTAATTCAATAAAATTTACTCAGATTCCATATGTATCAAACAAAAAAGAAACAAAAGAAGTAAATGGACAAAAAAAAATCATGTATGCATTATACTAATACAGTAATACCATACCGAGTACTTCATCCATTACAATTTGTTGGTTACAGTTGAAATCTTACACACTTATTAAGGTATATAGCTATTAGGGTTAATAATAATTATTTTTATTAAAAAATGCTTATTTCAATTAATGCATTTTTTAATAATTTAAACCTTTGTGAGTGCTCATTATAATTAATGCATTTTTGTTTAATTTATTGTACATAGCTAAAATAGAGATTGAATAGACCATAACATTGCAATAATGATTGTATTCATCAATCAAAGACTAATAAGAATGATTTATATAAATAGAAATATTCCAAACTTAAACGACAAAAGAAAACACCTGCAATGAAATACGTAACCAACAAAGTGATACAGATATAATATTAGGGTGCGTTTGATTCGTCTGAAATTTTCTGATCTGATCTGATCTGATCTGGTCTGGTCTGGTTTAATCTGATCTGGTCTGGTCTGGTCTGATCTTATCTTTGGTGAAATTTAATTGTACATTATTATAAATGTAAACTATTATTATAAATGTAAACTATTATTAATATTGTTTAAAATAGAAATAAAAATAGAAATAAAAATAGTAATAAAAATAAAAATAATAATAATAGAAATAAAATTAAAAAGATAAAATTAAAAAAATGAAAAAAATAAAGAAAATAAAAAATATAAATAAAGATTAAAAAATATAAATAAAATAAAAATGAAAATACATGTAAAAATAAAAATAAAAATAATAATAACAAGAACAATAAAAATGAAAATAAATATAAACATAAAATAAAAAAAAAATGAAAAAAAAATGATAAATGAAAATAAAAATAAAAATAAAAATAAAAATAAAAAAACAAAAAATAAAAATGAAAATACATATAAAAATAATGTTAAAAATAAAAAATAAAAATAAAAAAAATAAAAATAAAGATAAAGATTAAAGTAAAAAATTAATTAAAAGCAAAAAAAAAATTAAAAATAAAGATAAAAATAAAAATAAAGATAAAAAATTAAACTTAAAAATTAAAAATTAAAACTAAAATTAAAATAAAAAAATAAAAAAGTAAAAATAATAAAGATAACAATATAAATAAAAAAATAAATTTAAAGCAAAATAAAATTAAAAAAAATTTTAAAAAAAAAATTTAAAAATAAGGATAAAAACAAAATAAAATAAAAATAGTTGTTTCATATGTCTTCCATATATATAATGGTAACTAATTAATATCATCATTGTTATTATGTATATAATTTTCTTTCAAATAAAAAATTATGTAAATAATTAATAATTAATATTATCCTTCAAAATTGGTCTTATTTTTTGTTTTTTTTTTAATTTATGGCTATAGTATTACTTCCAAAATATAAGCTAAAATATCACAACAATTCAATGTTTTTTTGTCATCAATAAATATAATTAATCATTAGTATGCATATTATAATTATTTTATTTTAAAAATAGAATATTAATTGAGTTATAAGGAACAAAGAACAAAATGCTGATCTGATATGATCTGGTCTGATCTGATTTTTTTTATCTGATCTGGTCTGATCTGATTTTTTCTGATCTGATCTGATCTGATCTGAATTTTCTGAAAATAAGCACAGGAGTGCTTATATAAGTTGAATCAAACGCACCCGTAGTGTATTTAGTACTCACATAGTCCAAGAATAGGAGGCAAGTTAGCAAGCTTAGCATAGCTAATCCCTTGAGGAATAGCAAGGCTAGCCGTGGTGATCCCAGCAATAAGATCCGACTTGAATAGGTTCAAATTGTAACTTGGGGCCCATATTAGGAATGGAAAGAAGTATTGCAACCCTAATAATAACTTCCTTGACTTTGGTTGGTTTTTGAACTTTTTCAATGGATCATCCGGGAAGAAGGTTTCTTTTAAAGATGCTTGTAGTGACTTGAAGAAGGGTTGAGGTGGCGGCACCGCCACTCGACTCTTACACTCTTCACCATTCACACTCATCGGATATATATACCCGGTTTCTTCCACCGTTCCCATTTATTGATTAAATTACAATAAACGTAACAATAATAATGAAAACGTTGTTTTGTACGCAGATGATGTTTTGTTACGACGCTTTACGACGCTGTATATAGTTGCAACTTAAAAAATATATGTTTAGTAACGTTAAAAAGTGAAAATTGATGCAAAATATTATATAATGTATGAGCTAATTTTATTTTTTTGGAGAATTTGAGAGTATTCATGAATTTGAATGAGAAAATGAGGAGGGTTTATATAGAGGGAGGGAATCTGTGAATTAGGCTTGGTGCCTTGGTGTTTGGCAATAAAATTTGCCAAGGGATAAGTTGAGTGCGCAAAAGGGCCCACAAATGAAGGTTACTACGTCACTAAAGTGGCTGGTGACCATGCAGCAGAAATGGTGTTTGTAATTGTACAAGTAAAACTCGAGTTTCAGTGATTGAACAAGGTTTGCCAATTGACAACCTCTCGTTGCATTGGTCATTTTATAACTAAAGAGTAAAGACCGATTTTCTCCTAATAACAATGATTGTCAATTTGTCATGCTTGCTATATTCCTTTACTTGACTTTGACTGTTTCTAATTTTATGTACATAAAGAATAATACAGTATAACAATGATGTATGTAGTTTGATTCATTTCAACATTTACTTTTTAAGTAAATAATTTTTATAATTTATTAGATGTAGTTACATATATTTTTGTTTAAGTTATGCATTGTGATATGTGGAAAACGAATGTAGCCAGTAGAAAAATTAGGAAAGTATTTTCTGACCATTTACACGCTCCCTATGTCAATGGACGGAGCTTTTAGTGTCATAAGGTAAAAAAAGGGCTAGAATTTCAGCAGTGGTGGAATCTCGGCACTTAACCAAATTACACAATGGTAAGGTTTGAACTCAATACCTCATATTTGACATTCACAAGACTTAACCAATAGATTTCTATACATCCGACTCAGTTTGTAATTGGACGTCCAGCATTCTTAGCTTATTCATACAAAAAAAAAAAAGCTTTAGCAAACCAACCCTAGCCCGACCCGAGCTAAAGGGTTGACAACTTTAGGCTTGTGGCCCGATCCTATCTCAGTCCCATGCATATTACTCTATGAACCATGAATTTTTTTTACTGTGGTCTATTATGTAAGACTATCAAAAGTTTTTTTAATTCTTTTAATACTCTCTCTGTCCCAAATTACTTGCTACAATTTCCTTATTTGGATGTCCCAAAATACTTGCTACATTTCCTTTTATAGTCTATGGGCCCCACACATATTTACATTTTTACCCTCTTTTTTGTCATTTTCATCCTCTTTAAACCAATTTTTTTCTTCCACCTACCTTTACCAATGGTGGGCCCACATGAAAATTGGTTTGCATAAAAATTTGTTCCAAAATGAAATGTAGCAAGTAAAATGGGACGGAGGGAGTATTAATCACACATTATGTCATGTCAAATTTGACTATTTGACTGTGGCTTTTCTTTATTTGGAAATTTTAGATTTTTTCCCTTTTTGTTATTTGTAATATCTAATTGTAAATTTCTTTTATATATTTTGGAAATTTAATTCATGTTTTAGAAATTACATTTGAATGATAATTTATAAGTTCAACAATAAATTTTGATTTTTCAAAAAGTATATTTTTTTATTTTATTGTATTCAGAAATTTAAAATAGGATTTCTTTTTTTCTAAAAAAAAAGCTTAATTATTCAAAAAAATTGGAAAAAATTATTAATAAAATATAAAAAAACAAAAATTATTAATCCAAAAACTATAAGTTCCAGATTTCCGAATAATTGAGATTCTTATTTTTTCATATTTTTAAATTCTGAATATAAATAAATCAAAAAATATAGTTTCTAAAAAGAAATCAAAATTTATTTTTGAAAGTATAAATTATACGAAGTGATTCGAATTTATTTTTGATGTATAACTAAATTTCCAAAATATATAAATTAAATTTTACCTTATATTGCAAATAATGAAAAGGGAAAGAATTTAAAATTTCCAAACAATAAAAATTAAAAGTCACATTTGACATGGCAGAATTTGTGGTTAATATTAAGGACATGTTTACGTTTAATTAATTGAGCTGAACTGAACAAAATTGAACAGAACTGATGTAAACTGAACTAAATTGAGTTGAATAATATAATTGTTTATGAGAGAAGAAAAATGAGAACTAAACTGAATTGAAATGAAGTGAACTGAACTGAACTAAACTGAATTGAAAATAAGTTGAAGTAAACAGGCCCTAAATGAATGAAAAAAGTCTTAGGTAGTCTATCCTTAGTAGATCATAGTAAAACCATCCAATAAACCAACTCAACCAAAAGCTAATAATAAACAATCCATTATAGAAAGTGAAAGTATTGGGTCAAACCGTCTGACATAATATTATTGTCAGACGGCTGAAACCCAATTCTCTCTCCTAAAACAATACACAGATGAATTTGCACCTTCTCCCAAATGAAGCCAGTCTGAACTTCTCCCATGTTTCCTCTTCAACAATAAAATGAAATTATTTCAGAACTTTGAATGCCTCCATGAAAGTTCACAAGCCACTGGAAAAAAACCTGTAAAAAAACACACAAAGCCACAAACCACAGAAAAAACAAACCATTTGTAGATCGCTGCCTTCGCTAGTTCATTAGTCTCGCACAAACCAGGCAACCACCGGTCGTCGGTCTTCAGCTCGTCGCCCAGCAAGACACCATTGCACGCTAGATGCCGCCGTCTGCTGCTAGATTGAGGAGAGAAAAGGAACAGCTTTTTAGAGAGTGGAAAAGCTGAACTCAATGGCATTTATGACGTTTGTTGGTAGAGTACTCTTCATTTCCGTCTTCATCTTCTCTACCTGGCAAGAGTTCAATGACTTTGGTGTTGATGGTGGGCCAACAACTAGGGCTTTGTTTGGCTTTCAATTTCAATTTCTTCAATTTGTCTAGTTGAGTTTTTGTCCAGTTGGAGAAGACGAGAACTTGGATGCTACAATTTAAACTTCTTACCCAGACGAATCAGAGAATTTATCCAGGTCTTATTTTTCTTTTGTCCAGGTCTTGTCTTATTTGTCCAGGTCTTTGTTTTTGTGTTTGTCCAGGTCTTTGAATTTGTTTGTCCAGGTCTTAACTTATTTGTCCAGGTCTTTTTTTTTTTTTGTTCAGGTCTTTATTTGTCCAGGTCTTTGAATTTGTTTTGTTTTTGTGTTTGTCCAGGTCTTGCCGTATTTGTCCAGGTCTTTGAATTTGTTTGTCCAGGTCTTGTCGTATATTGTCCAGGTCTTAACTTATTTGTCCAGGTCTTTATTTTTGTTTTGTTCAGGTCTTGTCTTATTTGTCCAGGTCTTTATTTGTCCAGGTCTTTGAATTTGTTTTGTCCAGGTCTTGTTTTATTTGTTTAGGTCTTAATTTTTAATTTTTCCAGGTCTTAATTTTTATTTTGTCCAGGTCTTTTTTGGTCCAGGTCTTCTTTTATTTATCCATGTCTTTTTTGGTTCAGGTCTTCTTTTATTTGTCCATATCTTCACCATGTCAAACTAACTTTATTTTTTTCCAAGTCAGTGTTTATATTGTCCAAATGAGTGTTTATTTTGTCTAAGTTAAACCTTATTTTTTTCCCATGTGAAATCGTATTTTTTCCAGGTCAAATTTTTTGCTAGTTTCTTCCTCTGTCTGACAGTATGTATTGGTTCTTTTTGGCCAGGTCTTTTTTTTTGTCCAGTTATTTTTTATCCAGGTTTGTTATTATATTGTCCAGATTAGTGGTAAAGTGGTCCAGGTACATGAGTTTTTTGTCCAGGTCAATGGGTCTTTTGTCCAGGTACGTAAATCTTTTTTCTAGCTCGATTGGACTCGTCTGACAATAACATTACTGTCAGACGCGTCTAACACAATACCTTCTCTTATAGAAAATAAGGGTGGATGAAATTTGGTCCCTTAACGTTTTAACATTCTTATCACGCAGTGACGCATCTGTTGAACTATTGATCCTATATCAAATAACCAACTAAACTAAAAGCTTAAGATGATGATGGAAAGTATAGATTGATTTTTATACTCTACCATCTAGCAATCGATGGTAAATGCAGTAGACATCCATTGCATTTCATGGTAAGATTTATAAACTGGGCCCTAACATAAGAAAACTATTATCACACGAATGCCTGACCAGCATTGCGCGCTCATTAGAGGAGGGGGCGAAAATAATCGACCCGCAACCTGTAATGTGCACTCCAACGCCGTTGCACTGCCTACTCATTGAATTTTTATTTTTATTTTTGTAGAGAAGTCATTGATTAATTATCAAATTAGGAACTTTAATGAAGATACATGTTGCCGGCCATTTACAATTCGGAATTCCGGCCACAAAAGGGGAAAAAATTTTATAAAACAACTAGCTAGCATATATATGACGATATGTAAATTAGATCAAGAAGTCACATTATTGGGTTAATTTAATATAATCATCAATTATTATCCATTTAATAAACCAATTATGGCTACCCGACGTAATTCAACAAGGACAACATTCAATAATGACGCACATTACTTTATTTAGTTTTTTTTTTTTTTTTTTTTTTTTTTTTATAAAAGCTTTTACAGTTTTATATATATGAATAATTCATCACGCCGATATAGACGAAATCAAGTCCACATGATATGCAAGGTTGAAATTGGACAACTAAGCTGTCTTTGTTACTTCATCCCAAAAAAAAAGCAAATAAAAAAAAATGTTACGATCTGTAGTATTAATTATTTCAAAGTTAATAACTAATAAGAGTAGTTTTTTTTTTTATATAAAAAAAATTAGGGAAATTCCCAGTGGTATACCCGAGCTTTTTCGAAATCCCACTGGTATACCCGAGTTTATTTTAATCCCAGTGGTATACCTAAAATTACGTCTAATTCTCATCCGTTACATTTAGAAGGGATATTCCGTTAAATGTATTGGAATATACCTATTTTAAGGTTAGATTTAACTTTAGTTAACAATTTTTTTAATTTTCTTTTTAAAAAAAATAAAAATTAAACCAAGTAATATATTAAATTAATGGGTTTTTGCAAAAAATGATTCGATTGCCCCCAATTTGCGTTTCTAATTTGCATCAATTTGCGTTTCTGATTTGCATCAATTTGCGCGCATTGATCTACATGAAAAAAATAGTCCGCTCATGGTTTTACGGGTCATTTTTTTCCTTACGAGATCTGATTTGAGGTCGGATTTTGCAAAAAAATGATTTGAATGCCCCCACTTTGCGTTTCCAATTCGCCACGTTTTGTGCGCATTGATCTAAGTGAAAAAATAGTTCGCTAAAAGTTTTACTGGTCATTTTTACCCTTATGGGGTTCGATTTGAGGTCGAATTTTGCAAAAAATGATCCGGTTGTCCCCCAATTTGCGTTCCCGATTTGCCTCGTTTTGCGCGCATTGATTTATGTGAAAAAAATAGTCCGCTTTAGGTTTTACGGGTCATTTTTATCCTTAAGGGTTCCGATTTGAGGTCGGATTTTACAAAAAATGATCCGATTGCCCCCAATTTGTGGTTGTTTTTCCTTTATTTTTTTTTGTTGTTTTTTCAATTTACTAACCACGGTTAGTGTTTTTAACAATTTTTAAACAAAAAGGTTACTTTTGGGAATTATGTTTAACATTAGGTACACCTCTTGGATTAAAAAAAACTCGATTATACCAGTGAGATTTTCAAAAAATTCGGGTATACCACTGGGAATTTCCCAAAAAATTATTAAAAGCCTTGATTGTACGAGGATTAATTAAGGGAGTCCTATAAATAATAATTAATTATTTTAAGTTGATTATTGGCTTACACTATCTTCGAGTGTGCAAAATATATAGTGAATCATATAATCTGAATTATTGCCTTTGATTATTTTTTTTCTTCCTCTGTATGTCCTTGTTAGGGGTGCTTCCGTGCTTATCGATCGAGCGAGACGATCCGAGTTGGGGTTGCTTGACTCGTGCTTGTTAGATTTCGAGTCGAGTTCGAGTTGATAACAAGTTACTCTTTTAATGTTTTGGCCCTATTGAATTTCAATTTTTTTAAAGAAAATTAATGATTATATTCTTTTTTCTTTAGGTAAATTATTTATTCTTAAAGTGTTTTAATTTATTATATTAAGTGGCAAACAAATTTTTCTTTATTTATTATATTAAATTATTTTCAATGCTTTGACATGGAAAATTATTGATTAATCTGTAAAATTATCGAGTTTCGAGTTAATTCGAGCGAGCACGAGCCAAATCGAGTCGAGCTTTGACCTAGTCAAGCTCGAGTAGCTCGCGAGCTACTCAGCTCGATTAGCACCCCTATTCCTTGTATGAATCTATTATTTTTTTTATTTTGTGTAGTCTTAATTTATTTTATGCAGGGAAAATTGATCTCAACAGCACACACTTTTATTTTATTTTATTTATTTTTTTGGCAAAGAGACAAACTTTTATTTGAATGCACCAAACAACATGAACATTAACAGGTGTATCGAGTAGCACAAACTTTAATGTCAGGTGCATTAGGTAGCACAAACTTTTATATTGTTGCAAATAGTGAGATATGTATGTGATTTTTTATGCCTTAATTTAATCTTGTAATGAATTGAATGCACTCGTTTTCTTTTATGTAAGTAATCAATATTGTAACAATTATGTTTATGTCAGTTTTCATGGAGAATCTCAAATATTATACTTCATCCATGTTACCTATACTTTTTGCACCCTACGTTATAAAGTTTTTGTTGTTGGTGCACCCTTTAAAGTTCGTGTTGTTTGGTGCACGCAAGTAAAAGTTGGTGTTATTGAAGCCAATTTTTCTTTTTTTTTCTATTGTGTGATTTGATTAAATATCGGCCCTGTCTGGGTATTAGAGTTCAGAGTTTAGGGTTAAATCTTAGGTGATTTTTTTTGTTCAAAAATTTGACTATTGATTTAAATAGTTGTTTGTGTAAAAGTGTTTGATAACACTTATTTAACTGCTTAGAGTTTCATTATGTAAGATGACATTGATGAACACTTAAAATAATTTGTTAGATTTAACCATTTAAATGCATGGACAAATCAATCATTTATTTTTTCTCATTCCAAATCTCTAAAGAAAAAGTCGCTCACCCTAATTTTTTTATTTTTTTTTGTGAGATGGTTTTTAAAACTCTATCTCTTTTCAGGGATATGATCATGCAGATTGTCAATTCGTTTCCTCGACTTAATTTGCCTTTTTTTTTTTTTTAAATGACAATAGTTATCGGGTAAATTTTGAAATAAATATATAAGTTGATCGTTTTGAGCTCTTGTTAAGGTGTGATTATCATGATCCCACTTGTACCAATTGAAAAAAAGGTGGAATCATACTAACATCATCCATCTAATGATTAACATTATTATTAAGTTTATATACTAGTGGAAAAAAGGCCTATTTGTACCGGTTTTTATCCCTTATTTGTACCGGTTTTTATCCCTTATTTGTACCGGTTTTATAAGGGTACAAATAGAGGGGATACAAATAGCTATACTATTTGTACCGGTTATAAAAACCGGAACAAATAGGATGTTATTTGTATCGGTTTTATAAAAACCGGAACAAATAGCAATTTTTTTAACCAAAAAAAAAGACTATTTGTACCGGTTTTCAAGAAAAACCGATACAAATAACACATTATTTGTGCCGGTTTTAACTAAAAACCGATACAAATAGTATTTTTTTAAATTAAAAAAAAACTATTTTTGCTAGTTTTCTTTTATAACCGGAACAAATACTTTTGTTTCATTGCTATTATTTTATTTTTTCTAATATTTTATTTTAGCTATTCAAGTCCCATATCATCATTGCAAAAAATATTAAACAATAATGTAACGAACATGTCTCTCCCCAATCCAACTTCATCGATCCATCTTCATCGATCCAACTTGAAACAAAAATTGTGACATTCAAAATAGTATTTCCTCCATTATAATGGCAATATTCTTTAATTTATAGATCTACTTTACATAAACACATAAAAATTATTGTTACAAACTATAAGAAATTAAACATGGTAATGAACAATACATTAAATTTATGACAATAAAAAATTAAACCTAAAATACTTCACCAATTCTTCTCGAACCTCATCCATTTCCTTTAATTTGGCTGTTAAATATGTTCTGCAAAAAAAAAGTAATGTAAACACGTATAATCGTCAAAGTATAGAGACAAAAATAAAACTAGTGAATTTATTCTTGTATGTTTAGCCACCAATAATAATCTAAGCATTTTATGATTTATTTGCATGATTTTGGACAAAGATAGAGCGTTTTGGAACGAAAAAGAGCCAAACAGTTCATTTTGGGTTAATTTTGAGTGTTTTTACTTCCATCTTCGCACTTATAAACCAAAATCATGTTTTTAAGGTTTATTAATGTCATATCACATTCATCTAAGCATTCTATAACTTATTTGCATGATTTTGGGTAAAGATAAGACGCTTTGGAACAGAAATGAGCCAAATAGCTCATTTTAAGTTAGTTTTGGGTGTTTTGCTCCCATCTTCGCAGTAATCAATCTAATTCATATTTTTAAGGTTTATTCATGTCCTATAACATTAATTTAAGCATTCTATGAATTATTTGTATGATTTTGGGCAAAGAAGGGCGTTTACGTCGTTTTGGAACGGAAAAGAACCAAATAGCTCATTTTGGGTTAGTTTTGAGTGTTTTTTCTCCCATCTTTGCACTACTCAATCTAATTCATATTTTTAAGGTTTATTCATGTCCTATATAACATTCATGTAAGCATTCTATGACTTATTTGCATTATTTTGGGCAAAGATAAGGCATTTTGGAACGAAAACGAGCCAAATAGCTCATGTTGGGTTAGCTTGGGTATTTTTGAAGTTCATTCACATTCTATAACATTCATGTAAATATTCTATGACTTATTAGCATGATTTCGGGCAATGTTATACCGATTTGAAACAAATACGAGCCAAATAGGTCATTTTTGGCTCTTTTTGGTTGTTTTCATTCCCATCTTGGCACCGAGCAACCTAGTTCATGTTTTAAGGTTCATGCACGTCCTATAACATTTATATAAACATTTCATGACTTATTTGAATGATTTCGGGCAATGGTAGAGCGTTTTGGAACAAAAACGAGTCAAATAGGTCATTTTTGGCTCGTTTTGGTTGTTTTCATTCCCATCTTGGCACCGATCTACCTAGTTCATGTTTTAAGATTCATTCACGTCCTATAACATTTATATAAACATTTCATGACTTATTTGAAAATTTTCGGACAAAGTTAGAGCGTTTTGGAACAAAAATGAGTCAAATAGGTCATTTTTTAATCGTTTTGGTTGTTTTCATTCCCATGCATCTTGGCACCCATATACCTAGTTCATATTTTTAAAGTTTATTAATATCCTAAAAATCCTAAAACATAACATAAACCCTCCAACTAACAACAAAAAATCCCAAACCATAACCTAAAGCCTCCTACTAACAACAAAAAATCTTAAACCATAACCTGTAATTTGAGTCAAAACCTTTAAAGTTGTTAAAAATCTAAATGTTAAACTGTAGAATTACTAAAAATTAAGACAATCAAGAAATGTAGATTTAGATCCTTAATTGAGGCGGCCCATGCAAGCGACAATGAGATTGTGTAAAGCGATAAGCAAGAGTATTTAAAATTAGATTAAGTGATTATTTACATGTTTATTAATTATTAGAGTGATATGATTGCGATCTCATGCCACAACTATGCCCCCGTTTAAGAATCTAATCACTTACCATGTCAATCAAGTAAAATGGGCACTCATCCCCATTCATGTTCGACATAGTTAGATTTAGATCCTTGAGACGGCCCACGCAAGCGACAGTGAGATTTTTTTATTTTCAACAATAAACACAAGTATATAACTAATCTGCTTGACTTCTTTGTCTTATAATTTTCAAAAGCAAAACTTCCAATAAAACAAAAAGGAAGAAATCCAATTGAATGTCCGATAACATTTATTAAAACAAAAGCAAAGCAAAGGATGAAATTCAAATCAAGGGAAACAAAAGGAATAAAACCAAAACCAAACTAAAACAAAAACAAAATAAAACAAGAGCAATTCAAAAGAAATCTAAACAAATCAAGAGAATCAAGTCACAAAGGCAAGTAAATTAGGCACATAATTTCCAAAATCATCAAATTAGGTTACGGCCCAACGCCATCAACCATCCAGTGTCCTCATGTCGGGAACCTCATGCCCCTAACAAAGCAAACATCCTCGAACTATGATCTCAATTCTATATCTAATCCTAAGAAACTAACCAAACCACGAAATAAAAGGAGAGTTGAAAATATCTCACCGAGGTATGCCTATAAGGAAAGACTTCACCGGCATCGAATCCTAAAATGTACATCGGCCAATTTATCTCATTACCTTCATCTTACGGCTGATAAACATGCAATTGACAACAAGATCTAGTGTCAATAAAATTAAAAGCATTAAAAAATCCAATAGAAAATACTGAAATGGTTAAAAAATACAACTAAAAGGATGAAATACAAACTGAAAGCCACCCTATATTTTCATTCACTTACCCTTGTTCAAGGGCTAGAAGGCTCCATCTTTTTTCCCCCTTTTTAGCATATAGTATACAAAGGATTAGATGTAACAAATATATTGCATAACCTGAATTACTACTTTATTTTATAAGTAGATTCTAATTTGTATTTATTAGGAAAAGTGGATTTTGCTTGACAAAAACAGGGCCTAAGAAACATAAATCAAACTTAAAATATAAAAATATTAGTTGGCCACTATAGTAACTTGAAAATATATGCCTAAACCTATACATTTAAATTTATTTATATTAAGGACACCTAGCTGACAGTGGTGTACTCAAAGCCTGAAAATGGTTTCAAGTTGGCTAATTCATATTATTGATGTTTATTATGTTACTTCACTTAGAATCATTGGATTGTCATTATGTGGAGTATACTAAAGAATTAAGTTTCAATTTTAAGCTAGCATACTAAAGAATTAAGTTTCAATTTTAAGCTATCATACTAAAGAATTCAATGAAACCCAAATTCTGACTACCTTATAAGATGTTTGCACATTTAAGAAACAAAAAGTGTTAGCAATTACATGATTGAAAAGAAGATTAGGGGACCATATTGAATTAAACATATTGCAACCATATAACAATTTTAGCACATAAGCAGATAGGTTCTTCTAAACTAGTCCAAAAACAACTTCCTTATTATACAGAAGATAATGAAATATGCTTAAAGAACTATCAGATACACCCCTAAAAACTTCAATCCAACAAAACAAAAACATTTACATTATACATAAGATAATGAAACTAGTTGTGGCTTCCAAATTTCAATAGTTTTGCCTTTCAGGTTTCCAAAAAACAACAAAAATTTATGTTTCTACAAGTTCAGATAGCCTAAATCTAGGCAAAAAAAAATCATCCTAAGCCATCAACCTTACATGATAGCTAAGAGTAGCAACAATTTTCTTTCGTTCAAAATATTTCAAGTTAAATGGCTTATTAAGAGCCGATAACCAAATAAAAGAAACTTACTAATGTAATTGCTCCTAAGGCTAGTGAACTTCACCCTTTCTCATTTGACAATCTCCAACATTGCTCCAAAATTGGTCAACAACAATCATAAGGGGTACATTACTCCTTGACCTAAGTTACACATCAACATTGTCATATGAATGAATTCAACATCACGGAACCTTGAAGGCATTTGTCATATGAATGAATTGGACAAAAAAATCCAACCTATCTATATTATTTTCTAATTCCATAAGCATATAAGTTCTAAAAAAACCAAAAAAATGTAATTGATTAAGGAAATCTGAAAACATAAATACTTCAAAAAATGAAATAACTCCAATTCAAAACAATACTACTTTTTGTAATATTCTGTTGTAATTAGTGAAACATATGCTAATTTCAATTATTATGCTACTTTTTTTTCTTAACATCAAATTAAACAGAGATATATTTCAATTCAAGATAAGAAAAAAAGCCTAATATTCATACATATATGTGTATGACTAGAATTAAATTATCAAATAAACAAGAAATTATTAGGTATTAGAAAAAAAACCAATTACAAGCCCTAATTTCAACAATATTCAACAACTAATCAACAAGTTAAAACTCCATTAAATCAATCAACAAGTTCTTATCACAATTGTGAAACCAATTAAAGCAACACTAATTAAACCCTAACAATTCAACAACAACAACATATACCTTCATCGTGCAGCAAGCAAGGAGGAACACAAGGCAGAGCAGGTTCCGGTTGCAGCGTCTGGCGGTGGATGGGGTGGTGGCAGCACCCCTCACGTTCGAGGCAGAGCAAGTTCAATTCGCGCAGCAGCAACACGCTTCCGAGCAGCAGTGCAGGGGCCAACCGATCGAGCAGCAGGCCGGGGCGCGAGCAGTGGTGGATGGGGCGGCGTTGGATGGGCCTGCGGTGGATGTTAGGCAGTGGTGGTGGAGGAATTTATGGGTAGGAGTAATTGGGGTTTTGGTGGAATGAGAGTAAAATTATTTGAAGTGAAATTGGAATGAGTATGTTCTGATGTTCGTGGGTAATTCTTAAAAAAAATAAAGGAGGAGTATTTGTACCGGTTTAAATAAAACCGGAACAAATCATTTCTTATTTGTTCCGGTTTTATTTAAACCGGTACAAATACCTCTTATTAGTACCGGTTGATTAAAAACCGGAACAAATAAATATTGATTTGTTTCGGTTTTGAATAAACCGGTACAAATATGCACTTATTTGTTCCCCTTTTATTATAACCGGAACTAATGCTCATTATTTGTTCCTATTTTTATAGAACCGGAACAAATAAGGAGTAACAAATAGCAAATTTTCCACTAGTATATATATACTTGTTAGACAATTTAATGTTAAGCGGCATACGATTAGACTTAATTATTTCTGGCTATAGCATAAAATGGAAATTTTTTCCCATTTTGAAAAAATTATGATGAGGGCACTACATTATCATGTGAATATTTTGAACAAAATGACATTTAAAACTGAATTATCATGCTTCATTTTTAAAGCACTACAATATAATTAATTTTACATGTTGATGGTTTGGAGGGCATGCATATAGCTAGAAAGCTTCAATCACAACCTCCCCAATTTTCCATCCTATTAAGGGTGTGTTCACTTCGACTTACTTAATCTGATCTGATCTGATAAGATAAAATTTGAAAATGTATGAGAATTTGAACGTACGTATATTATGAGATCTGATCATATCAGATCAGATATAAGTTCAGGAGAACACACTCTAAGTGTTCTTAATCTTTTTTAAAAATCAAGCAAAAATATGAAACAAAATATTTTGCAGAGGAATTAAATTAAATACAAGCTAGTAGCAAAATTTTTTGCTGTGTTATTATATATATATATATATATAGCTCAAACATTGTTGCTCCATGTCCCTGATCCACTAGTTGACCTTCTGGATGACTTTGACAAATATGTATGAAGCATGTACCTACATGCTCCAACTGCCTCTGCAACTGCCAAATGTACCCATTCTTGTCCTAATTTGTCTAAAAATTCTGCTCTGTCCAATTTCTTCATCACTTCTCCTCCAGGGCTTGCTAACACAAGCTGTAATGTACCACAACCACAAAAAAAATAAATAAATAAATAAATAAATTGCAAACAATAAGTTTCAACATAATTTCTTTTGTTTTTTTTAATAGAAAAATTACTTGCCATGACACAAACTTTAAGGATTCGGTAAAAAATGACAACAACTTTATACACTATTACAAAATTGTCATTAATTTTACAACTTCAATATAAGTATCACCAAGAATCTGGTGTAATTTTATGTTAGTTTTGATTTTAGGCTGCCAAGTTCTTGCCGATATATATATGGTAAGAAGGTCTAAGAGTACTTTGTTGGCTTGCAAACGAGGATTCGAATCTCTGAACTTTATAGTCAGATGCGGAAGTGTACGTGTGGAGTTAGGCACTACATTCATCTTAAGTTTTAGCATTTATTGTTCAAATCCACATGTTTAATCTGGTGAGGAATTGATGTCTTCAATAAAATTTTGTTAATGAGAGTTATAATATGAGTACAAGCTAGTACTCTGATCGATCTTCAGGACTTAACTTTAAAACTTTCAGTTTTGTTCATCTATTACTGAGCGGCCTGAGCCTAGTATTTAGTTTAGTTCAGATTATTTTAGTCCGACAGAACAATGCCTAAATAGATAAATGTGTACCTGAAGTTCTCTTCTGTCAATGTCCTTCTTAAGCTCATCAAACATACCAATCCCACTAGCATCAATGCTTGCAACAGCTGCAATGCACAAATTCAGTATGTTATATATATAATAGGGTTTCAATTCTATCCGAAGGCCGAAATTGTATTAATTTTGTAAGATAGAAAATTTTGATGGTTAAAATAAAATTGTAATATTTACGTACCTCTCATATCGAGAATCACATAGCGTAATTTAGCTTCTCCAGATGACTTCAACCTTTCTTCTTCATCATCAATCCACCTCAAGACCCTAATATTATATATTATTAATCATATTATAAAAAAATGAGATCTAGTAAATAAAATGAATAATAAAAGAAGTACAATTATTAATAATTAGAATTTACTGTAGGTAGTACTTATAATTAATTACATACCTATCTCTTAAGTAAGTAGAATTGGTAAAATAGATGGGAGCACCAATCTCAAGTATGAGAATTCCAGGCACAGTTTGAGCATCAGGGTACTGATCAACACTCCTATAACATACTGAATTTGGCACATTTCCCAGCCTTGTTGTCCTTGGTCTTGCCACAAATAACAATACCCTTATCACTGACAGTGATACCTGTCATCCAATTTTTTTTTTTTAAAAAAATTCAATTAGATATATAGTTCATCAAAATCACAATGTACAAGTATTATGCCTTGGATTATTAAATTTTTTTTGCATGGTAAGGAAATTAGTTGGTAGGTTAATCCGGGACCGTGATTTTGATACTCCAAAAATTATTTATGCAATCCAATTTCTTCAATTTTTTTAGTAAAGTGGAGTGCGGAAATGAATTTGAAAGTGTCAAAATTACTATTCGTTAACTTGTGCTAAGCTATTGACTTGCGAGGCTAACAACTCATTGGCTAATAAATGAGTTACTGATTAGATATATCCGTTTAAATATTTCAACAATTTATTATTGAGTAAAAAATCACTTGTTGAAACGTCTGATGGATTGACATAACTCTTAACAACAAAATCGTTACTTTTTACTTTATGGAAAAGTCATGTTATTATGCTGAAGTTCAAAGGTGGATTTGGAGCCACTAGAGGCGATCCACCATTGGCCAACAAGGGGCTCCTTAGACCCCACTTCTTGCATGGACAGGTAAATTTGGTAGTTTTTTTTTTTTTTTTTTTTTTTTTTGGTTTTGCAAAAAAAAAAAAAAAAAAAAAAAAAAAAAAAAAAAAAAACTTTATAAATTGTTCCACTTAATCAACCCAAAAAAATAAAATAATCAAATGTATTTTAACCCAATTTCTACTATTTATAAATTCCTGTGGGAGCCACTGCTTAAAAGTTCAAACCAATTGCAAAACAATAATCTTTATTTTTTTAATTTAACATATGAAGTGTATATATATGTATCATAGTATTTGAGGAGGTGAAGTTACTTACGGCGATCATTAGGCCAATTTCAGCACTGCCAAAGACGACGCCAATGTAGGCACTCATGCAAACCACGAAATCAAACTTGTCGGAATGCCATAGATGGATGACGGCGTCGTAGTCTATAAGGCCGACCATGGCGGAGATGATAATCGAGGACAGAACAACAAGTGGGGTGTAATAGAACAATGGTGTTAGGAATAGTAGTGTTATCATCACTACTATTGACATTACTATGTTTGAAACTGCTGTTTTGCATCCTGCATTGTAATTCACAGCTGACCTCGCAAATGGACCTATATTATAACATAACAGCATTTCTTATTAGTATCATCAAGTTATGATATAATAGATCATAAATATAAAATCGTCATACTATGTATGAAATAATGTATTCTCCCATTTGAAATCCGTCAGGTCAATTAATATCATTATTTTTGTGGCATAGCTTTTAACTTTAATTTAAACAAAAAACTATGGCTTTGTTTGCGAGTTAGGTGTTAGCCGATTGAGTTAATTGTTAGGTGTTAGCTGAATTGACTAACTAATTATATTAGTTGTTTGTGTAAACATATTTGGTAAATAGCGGATAATTGTTAGATGTTTCAGAGTAAAAAGGAATAAAAAAAGCTATAAGCACTTCCAAAAAACTACCAAACATCTAAAATAGAATTTTGAGTTGGGGGTGTTTGGCAAGTAGATTTTTTGGGGGAAATGAGAGCTTTGGACCACCGTTAGAGTTTTTGACTTGTCAATACACTACTAGGTTCTTCGATAAACATAGTTTCAAGAGTGAGTTTTGGGGTGAAAACTCTCAAAATCAAAAGGCTCCGAATATGAGATTTTTCTTTACACTTTTTGGAGAGAGAAAAAAAATAAATGACTTTTTTTGCTGACAATTATAATACTAACACATAAGCAAACATGTAAATAAATGTCATTGTACACAAATAGAAGGGAATCAGCATTTAGCAATCAGCTATGTTTTGCCAAAAATATTTTTGTGAAAAGAGCAAATCAAATTTGCAGTCAAATCTTCAAAGGTTAAACTCTATACTCTAACTCTTAACTCTATTTACCTAACTATAAATTTTATACTCATCAAAGGTTACAAATTTGAAGCGAAAATATATAAATCAACTTTTTACCTAACTGTAAACTCTAACTATAAATCAACTTTTTATCTAACTATTTTTTTTTTTTATATATATATATATATATATATATATATATAATCAAAAGTACAAATTTTAAGTGAAAATGTATCCGCTTCAATTATGGTTTGTTATAAATTACTGAGTAATAATTTACTATAGAGAGTATTAGTACCTGAGGTAAGAAAGCAAGAAGTGCAAGAACCAATAATGTTCATCACCCCATATGCAACCATTTCTTTGTTCCCATCAATGTTGTAATTCTTGAACATTGCAAAGCTTCTTGCCACCGCCATTCCTTCCTGCATTTGATTATTTCATTTTTAGTAGTGCTTAATTATATGTTAATCCATATCATCATTTGTTAAATTGATGTGCGATTATTGTACCGCTTTAATTTTCATGTTTTATTGCACATTTTATACCATTAACACATATAATACTGAGTATTATAAATGTTAAAATTTAAGGTTAAACTGTTAAAGAGAATCAATAAATAAACAGCCACATAACTATACGTATTATTCTATGTTCTTTTTATATGTTAGAAAATTCTAAAAGATCTTCTTTATCGATAAATGATATCAAAAGTATGTTATAGGGATTTTGTGGTACGGAGTTGGTACAAGAATTCTTTTAATGTTTTAATTTTGTGATAAATTAAAAAGGCTAAGATAGTAAAAACATACAGCCATAGCAATGATTGCAGTAACAATTCCAGTTTTGACAGCCACTGCAAAGTAAGGAGAGTTGAACAACACAAAATCTCCAATTGAAAGTGGATTAATTCCCTTCTTCAATGACCCAATCTGCATATACATTGTCATTAATTATATATGAGAAACGCAATGCTATACAAGTGTTATATATATATATATATATGCCTTTAATTTTCTAATTTAGTATTAAAATAATTAAATGATACGGACTTTTTTTTCTAAGGACAATACCTAACCCGTAAAGGATCTATAAGCAAGTAAATTACTTCGTAAATGTTAAAAAAATTATAATGGGTGCCAAAATCACACATAAACATAATAAGGACTATGTACATAATTTATTTTCCTTTTTTATTCTAAAGCTCTCCACCTTTTGTAAGAGGATAAAATAAATAAAATAATAACATATGTATGTGTCATCTACATAATGGATCGGAGATTGGAAATACCTACGGAGTTTTGAATTAGAAACTAACCTATGTACAATAATTGTTTAAAACATGACTTCAACAATTGATATCTTTAATTACGTATCATAAAAACTATAATAAGTAAGAATATAAGTTTCACGTTGAAACAAATTTAACAATCTTGCATAGAACCACTTTCCACACTTGGCAATAACATATTGTTTACAATTTTTATACAAAATGGTTACCACGTGCAACAACAGGTTTAAATTGTGGACCTTTGGACCCATTTAAATTTGAAAAAAAAAAAAACATTTTAACCTATAAAATCAATTTTTTTCAAATGTATTCTTTTAAATTTGTTTACTTGACCCTAATAAAATTTATAAAATATCCCTTTGCTTATATTTTATATATACGTAGTGTATATATATATATATATATATTATAGTAACTTTTGCCAACAATAGAAAGTGATATGAATTAGGGATTAATTGTGTTTTCATTTTTTTTTTTCTAATTTTTAGTTGGCTTTGTATATTTTAGTATTTTTTTTTTCTAAATTTTTATTAGCAAATTAAGGAGAATAAATGTAAAGTTAGAAATATTAGGCTGTACGCCTATAAATATATATAGGTTTTGTTTTCAAGGAAAGGGAGAGTCATTTGTTTAGAAGGAAAAACTATCCAAGATTTGAGTTTATTCTCTAGTTTAATTAACGATGACAATTCTTTCCATAAAGGTATGTGGAATTGAGCGCTGTGAAAGTCACCTAATCAGAATTACCGTAAAGGTTTTCACTACAAAAAACTCACACAACGAGGGCAACTTATCATGATTAAAGAGGGCAATATGAGTATTGTTTTACTTAATGATGCCTACAAGGGCAATTATTTTTGCACTCATTGATATTAACAATGAAGACAACCTGTTTGGCAAATAGAGTTTAGAGTTTAGCGGTTAGAGTTTAGAGTTAGAGTATAGAGTTTTAACTTTTTGTTTAGAAGATTTGACTGCATATTTGACTAGCTTTTCACAAAAATGTGTTTGGTAAAACTTAACTGATTACTAAAAGCTGATTCTTTTTATTGGTGTAAAATGACGTTATTGTACATGTTTCATCATTTGTTAGTATTAAAATTGTAGGCTTAAGAGTCATTTCTTTTCTTTCTCTCCTAATCCTCTAAAGAAAAAGCTCCTATTAGGAGCTTTTTGGTTTTGAGAGTTTTCACCCCAAAACTCTCTATTGAAACTCTACTTACCAAACACCCCTATTAGAGTTTTGACTAGTCAAAAACTCTAATAAGGGTTGAAAACTCTCTTTTCCACTCAAAACTCTCATTGCCAAACACCCCCAATATGATTATTTTGCTCTCTTAGACTTTAGAAATTTTGCCCTATTTGACAATAAATAAAGTGTTTAAATCAAGGAAAACAAAATTTATTGCCTTTGTTGATGATCAATGAAGGCAATTTTGTTTGCCCTTTTTGAATTGAATCAAAGAGGGCAAAACATCTAAAATTGGCTTTAAAACCTAATACAACAGGGTTACAAGGGCAACATGAGGGCAATACTAAAATTGCCATTATAACCTAAGAAGACAAATTTTGTATCAAATAGGGCAATTTTAATTGTCCTTCTTGAACACATTTTTTGTACTGTTTTCTTGATTAATCCAATCCTAAAGTCGATTACACATCAGAAAGATCTATTCAGAAACCTCCCCAATTATTGCTCTTATAGTGGATGGGATTTGAGACATTGAGTGGTTCAAAACCAATGCAATAATCTTCACATAAATTTGAATATATATGGTTCATTTAATTTAATACGCATGAAACTCATTCATTAGTGATGAAGTTGTGTGGTCCATGGCACTACTAGCTATACAGTGTGCACTATTGTGTGACCCATTTTCATAAATCAGATAACGAGAGAACGAAAAAAAGTTGTATCACACACATGAATCAATCAAGTCAACATATATATAGTCCTTTGTCTCATTGTTCTGTGCCGTGTAGATTCTGTTCGGCTTCTTCTATTATTCCAAATTAACTTTATGTATGTTCCATAATTTTTATTGTCCAGTATCAAACAAACAAATAATTAGTACCACACTACAACTAATGGTAGAAAATTATTGTTAGTTTTATGCCCCTCCAATAATTAGTCGGGATCTAGGGGTGAAACGTCCTGGTTTAGGAGTTTTGGGGGCGTTATGTGGCCTCCGATGGGCGATGGGGGTTCAGAGGCAACGCTCTGTCGCTCCCTAACTAGCTTTTATAGATCTGTTATGTAGGGTTGGGGCCTGATTTTTGTTTTGGGTCTTTTTTTTCTCTACTAGTACTATCATATACACTCTTAATTTTTGTAACCTAAACTATTATATTGTATTCAGAATTTCTCTAAGATCAATAAAACTCCGTCCTCCTCTCCTCTACTATAGACATAGTCGACATATTGTCGGTGAACCACGTAAATTAAATTTTGTACTTGTTCTTATAAATCCTTACTATATACTTCCTCCGTAACGAATTACTAGCAACATTTGTACTTGCACAAAGTCCTAGGTGAAATAAGGTAATAGTGGTATTAGATGGTATAATGATAAAAGTAAGAGAGAGAAAAGTAAGAGAAAGAAAAGTAAATGAGGTACTATTATGTGGTAATATGATAAAAGTAAGAGAAAGAAAAGTAAGAAAGAGAAAAGTAAGTGGGGTATTGTGTTGTTTTTTTTACAAAAAAAAAGGAATAAAATGAAATTGGAAAAAATTGTTGCTAGTAATTCGTTACGGATGGAGTATATTTCTTGCATCCATTACAACAATTATGGGATTGAATTTTATTTTTAATAGTGTATATGGATTTCATATAATGTAACAAACATGAACATATATATATATATATATATATATATACATATATATACATATATATGTTCAATTCAAAAATTGATTGCGTGATTTTGGCATGTATTGCTTATAAAAATATTATCAATCAATCATTATGAGTTTAGAAAGCATAATACATGCTCATATACAGACCTTAGCTAGGGTTGGATATGTTATTCCCCAATTTAATTATCGATAACAATGAAAATTAAAGAGCTTAATTCAATAATAAATTAATGGGATTGGCATGTTCATATTTTGAATAAAGTGCCAAAAATCGTTTCCCGAATTAGTTTATAGTTTTATACTATAAGATCAGAAAATAACAGTGTAACAAAAATTCAGAACATTCCCTTGCACGCATACATAATATATATAAGATAGGTTGGTTGCTGAAGCTTACCACTTGAACACCATGATTTTCAGCCTGGGTCAGATAAACTAGAACGCTTCCCAGAATGACTGAAACCAAAGGAGACATCACTGATAGCCACAAGAAAATTGGCTTTCTCTTCCTCTACATAATCAAAAACTTAAATTAAAAAATTTGCGCGCATATATATATATATATATATATATATATATATATATATATATATATATATATATAGAGGAATAGGATCGTGTGAGAAAGGGTGCTTTAGGTGAGAAATGTTTGTATGTGAGAAAACATCTGTACCGTTGACATCTTTAGATCTAAGGGTTGATGTTTGATCTTTAGTTTTTTAGTAAGGGAAAATTGGTAATTTAATATGATTTATATATTTCTTATTTTTTGTTAAAAAAATTTGTTAAGCTTTTTTAAAAAAACCTGCTTTTTTATAAAAAAAAAAAAATTTAAAAAAATAAAAATTCTTATGTTTTTTTCCTGATTTATATTTTTTTTAAAAAATCTATTTTTTATATATAAAGTCTAGTTTTTTTAATCTAAAATTCTACTTCATTTTTTTTGTTTGGTAGTACATCTTAATATGTTCAAAATTTTATGAGTCATGTTCTAAAATTTTTACGCCATGTTCATAATTTTATGAGCTTTGTTCTAATTTGTATACACTATGTTCTAAATTTAAAAAACCATGTTACAAAGTCATCATATATATTCTAATGTATATGTGTGCTTAAAATATTAAAAACCCTAAAAAGCGATATTTTAAAGTAGTTTATTGTTTATTTTATTTTAAGTAGATGAAACATTAAAAAAAATTATACATCATGTTCTAAATTTAAAAAACCATGTTACAAAGTCATTATATATATTCTAATGTGTATGTATGCTTAAAATATTAAAAATATTAAAAAGCCATATTTTAAAGTAGTTTATTGTTTGTTTTATTTTAAGTATATGAAATATTAAAAAAATTATACATCATGTTCTAGATTTTATAAGATATTTTCAAAATTGTATATAATAAGTTTGAAATTGAATAAACTTATTTTTTAAAAAATAAATAAAATGATGCAATTATAATACAATTATTGACCTTTTATATACCTGAATAATTGAATATTATTTCAAAATATTCTTAATATTTTGTATTGAGGTTGATCTATGGAACCCGTAAAAAATAAAAAAATAAACAAAATAACTTATTTAATGTTCTAAATTTTATTAACCATATTCTAAATTTTATATGATATGTTTAAAATTTTATATGACATGTTCTAAATTTTATATGGCATGTTCTAAATTTTATATGACTAATTGGCTATATGAGAGGATAACAGTTTAACAAATTCCAAATTTTAGTTGTTTTTTTGACATAAATTTAAGTTTTTTTTGATAAAAAATAAATTTTAATTTTTTTTGGATAAATTTTTTTTATTTATTTATTTATCCCCTAACAAATAGGGGTTAGTTACATAAGTTTTTTTAATTAAAAAAAAAAATCAGTCCATTAAATCCTAACCATTAGATCTCACTAAATCGACGCTCTAGATATATTCTCACATATACAACTTTTCTCACCTAAAGAGGCTTTCTCACATGATCCTGACCCTATATATATATATATATATATATATAGTTAATATTAATTGGAACTGACTTTTTCCAGCTTTTTAAGCATAAGTTATGAAACCTATAGGCTTAGAGCTTGTTTGGTTGACAACTGTACTTGACATTAAAAATCATAAGAATCAAAATTTTCTAGGAGGGTGGTAGAATTTGCATTGTGTTGTATGATTGACATAATCGATCGTAAGAATTTAAACTTGTTAGGAAATTTTATTTCCCACAAAATAAATGGTGGGAATTACTTACCAAGGCCCTTCCTTGATGAGTTGAAATTCCCATGGTATATTAAAGGATTATTCCCATTGGTATACCTGAGAATTTGCGTATTCCCAGTGGTATACCTAAGTTTTAAAAAATTTTCCCATGATCTACAAGAACTTATTTCATAAGTGAATCAAACGAACTCTTATTTTGACGATGTTGTTCATGCAGCGATGGCATTTGAATTTTTTCAATTTGTCTGATCGGATTTTATGTGAATTTTTTAAATCTGAACTAGACTAAATTTAAGTAGATTGAACATAATTTTGATATGATGAATATATACTTAGGGTGCGTTTGATTCAACTTAAATAAGCACTCTTGTGCTTATTTTCAGAAAATTCAGATCAAATCAGATCATTTCAAAACAGATCTGAAAAATTATAATTATAATAATAACTACGATCAGAAAAAATTCATATCAGATCAAACCAGATTTGAAAATTTCAGATTAGATCAGACCAAATCAGAAAAATTTAAATCAGATTAGATAAGATCAGAAAATTTCAGATGAATCAAATGCACACTTAAATAAATTTATTTGGGACGAAGAGAATAATAACTTACCAAGAGTCTACAAATGATGAGGAATAAGAGGAAACCACATCCAAGTACCGCAGTTTCCCATCTCCACTGCAAATAAATTAACACAAATATGAGCAAAAATAATATTATTAATTAGTTAATCTAATCAATCAAAATATTGGATAAGCAAATAGATATTTTTGGAATGAATTAATTTGAACAACATTATATTGTTGAATTAAACAAATTCATAGACTCATCAAGAGCTAAACTGAAATTAATTTTATTGTTTAAAATTAAGTCCAAAAGAATAGAGCCTAATTAATGCGAAAAATATTTGACTAATTAACTTTAATTTATGAATAGTCATAATTATGGCACTATGCCATTATGGAAGTATGGCAAAGATAATATGCCATGCATGCATGTATAGTTGTGTACACGTGATCAAAAAGAGAGATCAGATCGATCGAATATACATAATCTAGTAAAAAGATTCACAAATAAGGATAGAAATGAAAAATAAGAAAAGTATAAGTACTGCTAATTAATTATACTACCTCCACAATACTCGCAACTTTTAATTACCATTTTAGGTTGTAACACAATACTTGCAACAATTTTTTTTTACTATATTTAGTATAAAAGTTACCCATGTGTTGCTTCTTTATTATTTTTTTAACTAACTTTACTTTTGTTGTGGCCCAATTAATTATTCATTTTTCACTCTATCTCTCTCCTTAAATCCGTTTTTTGCCTAGGAGTTTGTGTCATCTACTTATATAGCGAGTATTGCAATACGGAGGTAGTATATTATACGCAGTTTTACTAAATAATGTGTTTAGCACTAATTAATTAATAAATGAATGGTACCAGCTGGATTTATATTCTCCATTATTAGAGAGTGAAGATAAATAGTGGAAGACAGTATATACTTTAATTTAACTGACAGTATGTATATAGATGATGCATGGAGTATATATTATTGTGATGATAAGATAAATTATGTATTACTATATCCGTAACATATTAACTGCAACGATTTGACATTTTTTTTCTTTTTATTTTATGTCAAATTGTTACAGTTATTTGTTACAGAGGGAGTACACTGTAGTAGTAAAATAGAAATATATATATATATATATATATATATATATATATATATATATATATATATATATATATATATATATATATATATATATATATATATATATATATATATATATACCTGGTGTTCTTGGGAGAAGACAGAGTGCAAAACATCAATAAGATCAGTGGACTGAGTGAAGTGGGTAAGACCAAGTATTCCTTTCAGTTGTTGCAAGCACACTACTGTTGCTGCTCCTCCCATAAACCCCACTATTGTTGCATGTGATAAAAAATCCACTATGAACCCTAGCCTGCATTTTTTTTATTTATCTTATAATAATCACATTATATTTCTCTCAAAAACAAATTAAAAAATCATGATATTTCATATACTACTACATACTTATATAACTTTATTACTTTTCCCAATAGATCTCTAATTTAAGTAAATCAAGGGTATCATTTTTTCATGTGATCTAATCTGATTTGATTTTTTATTTAAAATGTTGACTAAGGGTTTGTTTACTTCAGCTTAAATTCAGTTCAGTTCAGTTCAATTCAGCTCAGTTAAGTTCAGTTTAGCTCTCAATTTCTTTCTCTTATAAAATATTACTTTCAGCTGTATTCAGTTCAGCTCAGTTCAGTTCAGCTATATTCAACTAAAATAAACGAGCCCTTAATAAATTTTGACTTTCTTTATAAACTAATTTATATTAAAAAAAAATATCTAATGAGTTACCATTAAAATTTGTATTGATGAGTTGTTTTCACATGTATAATCCCCATGGTTTATATTGTACTCAAAATTTAAGATATTTAATAAATAGGTAAAAGTAAATAAGACGATTCCATCTTTTTTTTTTGTGTGTGTGTGATTTGGTTTGATGTTTTTTTTTTAACTAATAACTAAGAGGGTGCTTAAATAGACTAATGAGAGCATAGCTTAAATAGCATCCATTTGGCCAAACTTTATGGCAATTAATTAATTGCAATTCATGTTAGTTAAACTGTTTTAATTTAAACTTCGAAATAAAACTACACGTATCATTAATTGGAAATAGAATTATATACTTCCTCTGTTTTTATTATAAGTACATAAGTACATCCTATAATAAAATGTTAATATAATATACTAGACGTGTAGTATACATAATTATATTATATGTTATATGTAGTAGTAATATAATTATATTATATGTTATAGGTAGTAGATATATAACATATAATAAAATGTTGGCACATATAATAAAATGCCAAATGGATATATTATATGTAGTAATATGTAATGGCACATATAATAGAATTATAGGTAGTAATATAATAAAATGTTGACGTGTAGTATACATACTACTTGCCAAAATAGAATTATATTACTTATTATTATAATAATAATTCAAAACGTAACAAAATTCTATTTGAACAAGTAGTAGTGTTACATACAGATCGATCAGAAAGGAAAATTCCAACAACAAACTGACCCTAGGTATATCTGATCTGATAACATTAGATGCAATGTATATATATATATATATATATATATATATATATATTTTAGGATAATGTATGGGATACTAGGCCCGCACGGATTTGTTCTTGGGCAGGCCTCATACTAATGGGTGCTTGGTAACGCTAATAAAGAGCTCTCCTACTCTTTATTCTTCCGATGTGGGACTTGGGGTGAACAACATCCCAACAAGGCCTTGGAACCGGGCCCTACTGCAGGTCACCCGACCCAATTTTAACCACTGACCTCGTGCCTGAAATTCTGAAGCCCTAACCACTGAGCTATGACTTAATCCTCAGATGCAATGTATATGTCTCTTGTGTATAACAGATATTGGAAATTCTAAGTATATACCATACAAGTATTATTGTTATGTACTAATCATTGGATGGCCCAATAATAACAAGGTATGTAATGAACAATCCCATTACTATCTTCGAAACTAAAAATCTTTTTTTATTTGTCGAAATGAAAAGGTATATATGGAAATTAAACAATGTAAAAAAAATTCCCATTATTATTCGAAGTTGTATAGGATCGTTTTTTTCCCCCCATTATTATACTTAATTAAAGATTGTAATTTGTTTGTGTCACTAAAATCACACGTTAAGATATGAAACTTAATAATTAAGTTGATCATATGATCAATAATATGCTAACACTAAGGTATAGAATTTACGTGGCACAATTTTGGAAAGATGACGCCTTTTAAAACATACTTTGTATTATTTAATTGATTTATTGATGTAATAATGCTCAAAAGTGTTATTGTTATATACACATGTCAATCATTAATTAGTGTTTATAATAATTATTTTCTCATCTAGAATTGTTAGTTTTTGTTATTATTATTATTATTGTACATTGTTCACTGGATTAGTTTTTTTTAATACAATTCTCCTATCAGATCATATATTATAACATAACTTTTAACTAAAAATCGTATCATTTTTTAGGTGTGGGAAATTTTAACATTTTTACAATAATCAATAAGTTTATATATATATAACTAGTTAACCTTTATAATATAAATAATTATGGTTTATATATAGTTTATACCGATTAAAAGTTACAATTGAGACTTGCTAGCAAAATTTTAACTTAATAGTAAAATGTGATTGAGATTTTTTTTCCACACTACTGATATAGTATTAGTACAGTATAATTTCTACACAGTTAAAAAAAAAGTGATATATACCAACCTTAATAGGCCTAAAGTAGCTTCAAAAATCCCGGCAATAAGGGTGGCTGTAAAGGCAAGGTGAAGGAATAACGTCGGATTATCGCTCGGAGAAACAGAAGCGCTTAGCATAGCTCCGGTTAAGAGTGACCCCACCCCGATGTTTCCC
Organism: Salicornia ramosissima; assembly: GCA_951394345.1. Lineage (NCBI taxonomy): Eukaryota > Viridiplantae > Streptophyta > Magnoliopsida > Caryophyllales > Amaranthaceae > Salicornia > Salicornia ramosissima. The sequence goes on from OX596237.1 coordinate 4,161,094, forward strand.
ACCGCCACATCTTTCGAGGTTCCCATCATGGCATACACCAATGGTGGCACAAATGTAGAATCTGATTTTGAACCCAAAAAATAAAAACATATATAAATGGAAAGAAAAACAAATTATTTATTTTGTCTTGAAAAATTATAAGTACACTTGTAAAGGTTGTTTAATGTATAATAGATCAGAAGTGAAAACCATTTACTTACTACTAAAGTAGTAATATTTAGTATATTTCTCGCATTCGTTATAACACTAATTAACATTTCTTTAAACTTTGAATAGATCATTTAAGCATATTTTAGAAAGAAAAAAAAATATAAATAAATATTTACTTATGATATATACACCACACCGAGCATAGCTTAAGCCAAAGACCATTAATTAAAGTGAAAGACTGTGATTTTGGCATTACATTTTTAATTTTTTTTTTACTACTTTAGTAAATATTTTAAATGGTTTTATGATTAGTTCATTAAATCTTATATCTTTAATTATCCACTAATATGATCCAAGTATCCAACTATTGTGTATTATTTATATACAGTAAATAAACAAGTACTAGTTGTAGCATAAAAGTAATGTTAATTAAACTACTTCCAGTTATCTACTTCTAGATTTTACTGCTAAACTATATATAATCATATAGTTATATATATAAAAATTTAAAAAAGAAATTCTATTCTAGCTGTCATTTTAATTAGCTGTTATATATAGGTTCATATGAAAAAAAAGTTTACCTAATGTATCCATTTTAAAGCAAGAAGACACTAATTAGGTCATAAAACAGCTATGTAAGGTTGGAAGTTGGAATTCTAATTTCCTTTTAGAGATATTCATATCTGAACTGATTTTATTTATATATATATATATATATATATATATATATATATATATGGTATCACTACTGTCCTACTTTAAAATGCTAATTAATTTATAGTTCTATTAATGTAATAATAATTCATTATTTTTTTTTTTTCATTTTATCAAATTTCATCTATCTACTAGTCAACTTCATGATCATTTGTTGAACCCCATATATCATATAGTGCACTAGCGAATGTCCCACATCGGAAGATGAGGAGATACTAAACTAACTTATAAGGTCTAGGAGTTACTCCTCCTATTATCAATTGGTTTTAGGAAGGAACCTCCTATAACTTGTAAGTGACATAATTCTCCTCTTCCATACTGAATTGTCCAGGCCCGTTTCTAATATTCAATCTATTCCACCTTCCCCTTACTCTATTTATTCGATGGTTGACCTTAGCTTTTTACATACACTTTATGATTGAGAAATGATATTCACACTCCACTTTTACTTTATACACTTCCCGCTCTCTGATTTCACAACTATATATACTTCTATCTTATCTAGTTTTATTTCTAAAATTATGGTGTTAAAGGTTAATACGCTTTTCATTTGAGTGCATTTCAAAAAGTTTGGTACCTTTTTAAAATAATACATATTATTTATACTATTTTACATCATATGACTCTAACCAATCTCCTCACTCTTTCTAGTTTTCAAGGAAGTAAAATAATTAATTATGCACCAACGTTGTCTTGGTCTAGTGGTGCCAGGGGCTAGACTTGGTAGGGAGAACCATGGTTCGATCCCCCGCAAATACGTTGGGAGGAGTTTAAAACCTTAACCTCGGGACGCGCTCCGAATTCGGATTAGCCCAAAAGGGTGAACCGGATAGGTACACCAAAAAAAATAATTAATTATGTTTTAATAAAGATGAATTCTCTTTTAGATTCTACTTTCTACATAATTTAATAAAATTCACTCAGATTTCATATGTATCAAACAAAAAAGAAAGAAAGGAAATAGATGGAAAAACTCATGTATGCATTATACTAATATTATACTTCAATTCCTCCATTACAATTTGTTGGTTACATTTGGAATCTTACGCACTTATTAAGGTATATAGATAGTAGGGTTAATAATTATCATTTTATCAAAAAAATGCTTATTTCAATTAATGCAGTTTTTAATAATTTAACCTTTTTGTCAGTGCTCATGATAATTAGTGCGGATTTTTAATTAATTTATTGTAGCCAATCAAAATAAAGATTGAATAGACCACAACATTGCAATATAATAATGGACGTAGGAAACACCCGAAATGAAATACGCAACCAACAAAGTGATACAGATGTAATAGTAGTGTAGTGTACGTAGTACTCACATAGTCCAAGAATAGGAGGCAAGTTAGCAAGCTTAGCATAGCTAATCCCTTGAGGAATAGCAAGGCTAGCCGTGGTGATCCCAGCAATAAGATCCGACTTGAATAGGTTCAAATTGTAACTTGGGGCCCATATTAGGAATGGAAAGAAGTATTGCAACCCTAATAATAACTTCCTTGACTTTGGTTGGTTTTTGAACTTTTTCAATGGATCATCCGGGAAGAAGGTTTCTTTTAAAGATGCTTGTAGTGACTTGAAGAAGGGTTGAGGTGGCGGCACCGCCACTCGACTCTTACACTCTTCACCATTCACACTCATCGGATATATATACCCGGTTTCTTCCACCGTTCCCATTTATTGATTAAATTACAATAAACGTAACAATAATAATGAAAACGTTGTTTTGTACGCAGATGATGTTTTGTTACGACGCTGTATATAGTTGCAACTTAAAAAATATATGTTTAGTAACGTTAATAATAGGAAAACTAAGGTTTTGTAAAAAAAAAAAAAATGATGCAAAATATTATATAATGTATGAAATAATTTTATTTTTTTTGGAGGGAGAATTTGAGAGTAAAGATGAATATGGATGAGATGAATTTGAGGGTTTATATAGAGGGAGGGAATTTGTGAATTAGGCTTGGTGTTTGGCAATCAATAAAATTTGGCAAAGGGATAAGTTGAGTGCGCAAAAGGGCCCTACTTATGATTTATGGAGGTTACTACGTCACAAGGACACGTGGCTGGCGGCCATGCATGCAGCAAAAATGGTGTTTGTAACTGTAGAAGTAAAACTTGAATTTTAATTTAGTGATGTTTTAGTGAGATTATTGAAGAAGGTTTGCCAATTGACAACCTCTCTTTGCACTTTTTTCTGTCTACGAAACTCTCGGCAGTCGGCATTGGTCATGCCTCATGCTCATATATTTTGCTCTCTCCGTTCATATTATACTTGCAACATTTTTTTTATCTGATCTCAATAATATAACCATGATGGATCTAGTTTGATACATTTTAATGTGTATTTTTAAGTATATAATTTTTTATTATATGTAGTTATAAATTGAGTATATTATTTTTGTTTCAAGTTATTTTTGTGTCAGTGGACGGAGTTGTTAGTGTCATAAGGATAATATCATACAATCATATAGAGTAGTTAGTTCGTTTTAATAGGTGTACACTAATTTAATAATGTAACAGGGAAAAAAGTTACTCTAAACACATAAAATTTTAATATTTTTAGTGTAATTTTTATCCGTTGTGCATTAATTTAGTGTATAACCCTATGTACAAGAATTTAAGAAATATATATATATATATAAGTAAAAGTATAAAACATAGCAAAACCCAAAACCTTAAAATTCACAAAACATATGCAGGGAACCAATAATTAATCTATCATGATCCAAGTGAACACATGAAAGCCAAAATTTAATATTATTCCATCACTCCTCCACCAGACATCGGTCCGGAATCTAAAACTTCGTGTGTATTGAATTTGGGACATATATTGATTGAATTTGTTTTGGGTCTGAAAAAAACTTAGTCTACCCATCGGGTTGACTACCCTCCACTAATAAAGTACTATTGAGGGTATTGATAATAGAGTCTCACTTAATATAAGTAATATTATTTAATTGTTTTATTAGTGGTGGGTTATCAACCCGATGGATAGGTGTACAGTAAAACCACATTTTTTCACATATTTTCAAATAAAAATTATAATTAGCCGATGACGGTGGTGGCGAGTTCCAATGGTGGTGACGGTAAAAAAAAATTGATAGGAGAGTATTCTTTAAATAAGGGTACTTTATCTTTTTGAATTTTAGTTGTGATTAAAAGTAGACAATGATTACTAAAATATGGGTGGTAAATTGCAATCCACTATTTTGATGATGGGTAGCATATATATCACAACAACAATGATTGCCTTATAATTCATCCTCATACACAAAGTATATTTTTATTGCATTATTTGACATTTTGACAATAATTTTTCTCCAAAGTACCACCTTGTCCCTTAAGTTTGTTACATGTGATGAGTTTTTTCATTTTACTAAAAATTGTATTGAATAGTTAGGTAGTAAGTAGGGTCGGAGGAAAAAGATAGAGTGCGTGTGTTGAAGACCATATGGCTTAAAAATGTAGCAATTTTTAAAGACAATTCATAATGGTATATATAGTAATCTTAGGGGATAAAGAAAGTATTTTTGTACTTCCTACATGTTTTTTAGATGAAACACTTTTTTCACGCAAACCAATTGGTAATAGAATAAGAAGCCCACTAACCTTTTTATATATTATTATCTCTCTAATAGATCTGTTCGGAGCAAGTAACCCAATAGTGTACGTTAAGAGTATATTTCACATGTGTCCCATATTAAAAAGATTAGATTACACAAAAGTAGCATATAAAAGATTCAACGCATATTTTGTGTCCAATAGACGTCAATTCGTTTCCCAGCTAAGTGTTCTAATATTTTGCCCATATCAAACAAAAAAAAGGGCTAGAATTTAAGCTGCGGTGGAATGTCCGTAACTTGACTTAATCAGATTACACAACGATGAGGTTTGAACTCAAGACCAATTTGTAATTGAACGTCTACTATTCTTATTCATACAAAACGAAAAATACTTTAGCAAACCAACTCTAGCCCAACCCAAGCTAAAGGGTTGACAACTTTAGGGTTGTGGCCCGATCTTGTCACGGTCCCATGTATGTTACTCTATGAAAATTAAAAGTTTTTTAATTCATAACATGAATCACACATTACATCATGTCAAATTTGAGTATTTGACTTTGACTTTTCTTTATTTATAATATCTAACAGTAAATTTCTTTTATATATTTTATAAATTTGCACTACAAAAAAGTGATCATTAGCGAGGGGTATACATTAGTGACAGTTTTTGAGCCAGTTGCAAAAACTTATCGAATACCTAACTCAAACTCAATTAGAAATGACTCATTTACGACGGGATTGCGACGGAAAAAATCATTTGCGACCACCGTTTTGCGACGGGGTCATATTTTTACGACGGGAAGAATCATTTGAGACCCCCTTTTTCTACGCTGGGATAACATTTTTGCGACGAGAATTCCCGTCATAAATAACATCTTTTCTAGTAGGGTTAATTTATGTTTTAGAAATTAAATCTGAATTATAATTTATAAGTTCAAAAATCAATTTTGATTATTAAAAAATTATATTTTTTATATTTTATTGTATTCAAGAATTTAAAATAGGATTTTTTTTTTTTTTTGAAAAAGCATAATTATTAGAAAAAATTGGAAAAAAATCCAAAAAAAAAAAATTATTAATCCGATAATTATAAGTTCCATATTTTTGAATAATTGAGCTTCTAATTAATTTTTTATCATATTATTTTTAAATTTTGAATATAATAAAATCTAAAAATATAACTTCTAAAAAGTCAAAATTAATTTTAGAAAGTACTTTGTATAAATTATAGGAAGAAATTCAAATTTAATTTATGAAATATAACTAAATTTCCAAAATATATAAAATAAATTTAAAAACAAATATTGCAAATAATGAAAAGGGATGAATTTAAAATTTCCAAACAGTGAAAAGTCAAAGTCCAATAGCCAAATGAAGAAAAAAGGTTCTTAGGTAGTCTATCTTCAGTACATCATAGTAAAACCATCCAATAAATCAACTCAAGCAAAAGCTAATAATAGACAATCTGTTATAGAAAATAGGGATGGATGAAATTCAGACCTTAACGCTTTAACATTCTTATCACACACGCAATGACGCAGGTGTCGATGCTATATCAAATAATCAACTCAATTAAAAACTTAAGATGATGATGTAAAGTACGTATAGATTAATTTTTATACTCTACTATCTAGTAATCGTAAATGTAGTAGACGACCATTGCATCGGTTTTTTTTTCATGTTAATAAAGATAAACTAGGACCTAACAGAAGAAATCTATTATCACACAAATGCTCGACTAGCATTGCTCATATAAAGAGGGCGGGGGCGACAATAATCGACCCGTACAACCTGTAATATGTACTCCAACACCACTGCACTGTGTATTTCATTGATTAATTATCTACAGAGTAGGAACTCGGTGAAGATACATGTTGCCGGCCATTTACAATTCGGAATTCCGGCCACAAAAGGGAAAAAAAAATGATAAAACAACTAGCTAGCATATATATGACGATATGTAAATTAGATCAAGAAGTCACATTATTGGGTTAATTTAATATAATCATCAATTATTATCCATTTAATAAGCCAATTATGGCTACCCGACGTAATTCAACAAGGACAACATTCAATAATGACATTACTTTATTTAGTTTTTTTTTTTTTAAAAAAAAAAAAAGATTTTACAGTTTTATATATGAATAATTCATCACGCCCATATAGACGAAATCAAGTCCACGTGATATGCAAGGTTGGAATTGGACAACTAAGCTGTCTTTGTTAGTTCACCCCCCCAAAAAAAAATTGTTACGGTCTGTAGTAACTAGTATTAATTATTTCAAAGTTAATAAGAGTAGTTTTTTTTTTTAATTAAAAAAAATTATTAAAAGCCTTGATTATACGAGGATTAATTAAGGGAGTCCTATATATAATAATTAAGAGAATGTATTATATCAGACTGGTCTGACCATAAAATTTAGTCAGACCAACCTTATACACAAACAACAGACACGCAGCAGGCCCAAAGACTGTCATATTCATAAATAAAGAATGAGGCTCAAAAGTTTCCTTAAAATTTTTCTTCCCATCAGTGGACAATCAGGTACCCACATTTCATCCCATAGTTTTTACCTCATGGACGATCATCATAATTCATTATCATTGTTGCATGACTTTCACCATCATCACGATTCATCATCAATTCATCAATATCTATCATAGGTCGCTTTCAAACATCAACAACATCAATTATCATTAAAATACTGCTCATAGTTTTACATTTGTATAAAGCAGCAATGGTAGATTATTCATACAGAAGACATGATTTTTTTTGTGAAGATGGAGGTTGTTGGTTGATGAAGATGACTATTGAGATAGGAAGAGAAGAGAAGATGAAATAAAAATAAAATAAAAAAAAAAAAAACAATGTCAACATAGAAGACCTGGACAAACAAGATTCTAACAGTCTCACCTGGACAAAAAAGAATCTCACCTGGACAAAAAACAAATTAACCTGGTGAGTTATATTATTTGATAAATCTAGACACATATTGTTAAACCTAAATACATATTTTTAATTATGGACACATATTGTTAAACCTGGACATATATTTTTAAATATGGACACATATTATTAAACATGGACACATGCATATTGTTAAACATAGGCACATATTTTTAAACATGGACACATAATGTTAAACATAGACACATATTTATTGACACATATTTTTAAACATGTGGACACATATTGTTAAACCTGAACACATATTATTAAACATGGACATATATTGTTAAGTATGGACATATATTGTTAAACTTGGACATATATTGTTAAACATGGACACATATTGTAAAACATGGACACATATTGTTAAACATGGACACATATTTGTTAAACCTTGACACATATTATTTGTTAAACCTTGACACATATTTTTAAACATGGACACTTACTGTTAAACTTGGACATATATTGTTAAACATGGACATATATTGTTACACTTGGACATATATTGTTAAACATGGACACTTATTGTTAAATATGGACACATATTGTTAGACATGGACACATATTTATTAAACCTGGACACATAGTTTTAAACATGGACAAATATTGTTAAACCTTGACACATATTGTTAAACCTGGGCATATATTGTTAAACTTGGACAAAACATGGACATATATTATTAAACATGGACACATATTGTTAAACATGGACACATATTTGTTAAACCTGGACACATATTGTAAACATGGACACATATTGTTAAACCTGGATACATATTATTAAAAATGGACATATATTGTTAAACCTGAACATATATTGTTAAATATGGACACATATCGTTAAACATGACACATTTTTGTTAAAGATGGATACATATTTTTAAACATTAACACATATTGTTAAACCTGGACACATATTATTAAACATGGACATATATTATTAAACTTGGACATATATTATTAAACTTGGACATATATTATTAAACATGAACATATATTGTTAAACTTTGACATATATTGTTAAACATGAACACATATTATCTTCATCTTAATTTTCATTTTCTCTAATTGTTCGTTCCTCCATTTTGCCTATTAACACAGTGAAGAAGTATATATTGCAGGTTTGGACTATGGTTATTTTGATAAATAACGACGATGATGTACAACAATTGCAGTGAGGTTTGGCGAGGAATTGATCGAAAGCCATTAAAATGATTTTTGTTTCACTTAAAACCATTTTCAGTGACTCTTTCTCTCTTTTTCTCTAAATGGTTAATGATTTTCTTTGACTCAAAACCTTTGTCGGTGCCATTGAAATGATCAAAAGCAATTTTCATTTGTAATATAACCTCTTTTCTTCTAAAAATGTAATGGGTCAGATTCGGTCTGACCAAATATTATGGTCAGACGGTCTGACCCAATACCTTCACAATAATTAATTATTTTAAGTCAATTCACAACAAGAAAATCTCGTTCGCCTGACCTCTTTTACCGACCGCCATTTGCCTAGTCGAAAAATACCGACCGTTCCCGACTGAAAACAGTTGGGAATTTTTTCCCGACCGACATAATGGTCGGTAACGATCGGGAAATGCCGACCGCATAAAGACGGTCGGAATTTCCCGACCGTTATGTCGGTCGGAAAAATTTTCGACCCCTTCTTAAACGAGTCGTGATTTTTGAATCCCAATCTCACTCTCTCTCCACTCGTACTCTCTCTCTCTCTCTCTCTCTCTCAAAAAACCACCGGCCACCCCAAACCCTTACTTTCTCTCTCTCTCACCTCCGGCCACCCACCTCCGGCCACCCACCTCCGACCTCCGACCTCTCTCTTTTTCCTTCTCTCTCTTTCTCCTTCTCTTTCTTTCTCCTTCTCTTTCTCTCTCTTTCTTTCTGTGCACCGCCTCCTGCTCGCCGCTGTGTCCCTCCTGGTCACCGCCGTCCCTTCTGCTCGCCGTCGCGCCTACTGCTGTGCCACTGCTCGCTGGTTAGGGTTTTAAATTTTATTTTTTTTTGTTTTCAATTTATTTAATTATTATGTATGTATTTGTATGTATGTGTATGTGTATGTGTAAGTATTATGTATGTATTTGTATGTATGTGTGTGTATTATTTATGTGTTGTTTTGTTTTGAATTTATTAAATTTTTATTGAATTTTTTTTGTATGTATGTGTATGTGTATGTATTATGTATGTATTTGTATGTGTATGTGTGTATATTATGTATGTATGTTAATGTATTATGTATTTGTATGTATGTCTATGTCTATGTATGTATTATGTATGTGTATTATGTTAGTTTTTTTTTTGTATGTATGATTTTTTTCCTTTTTTGCTCGAAATTCGTTACATCAATTTCATTTGTTCAATTTCTAGATTTTTTGAGCTGTTTTGTTGGATTTTAGCTTGCTGAATTTTGTTTGATGTTGTTTGTTTGATGTTGTTTGTTTGAAATTTGTTGGATTTTAGCTTGCTCAATTTTGTTTGATGTTGTTTGTTCATTGTAATTCAAATATTTGAAGATTTTTGGAGTTCCGTTCACTTTAAACACAACAAGAAAATCTCGTTCGCCCGACCGATTTTACCGACTGACATTTTCGTAGTCGTCAACTACCGACCGATTCCGACTGAACACAGTCGGGAAAAAATGTCCGACCGAAGGTGCGGTCGAAAAAAAAATTCCGACCGTCGGTAACGGTCGGGAACGGTCGGTATTTTCATTTTTATTTTTGTTCTTGTTCTTGTTTTGCTTGTTCTTGTTCTTGTTCTTGTTTTTGTTTTGTTTTTGTTTTTATTTTTATTTTTATTTTGTTTTTGTTTTTGTTGATAAATCAAGAAATATGATTGTTGGTTGAAAGTTGAGTTGTATTTATTTTCAAATACAAAATTGCCTCTGTATTTGATTTATTATGAATGTTTGTAATTGTTGTGAATGAATACAATTAAAGTAGAAGTAAATATGACTTAAATATATATATACATGTGCATTAGATAAGAAAGCTTTAAGAAGAATTAAGAAAGGCTAAAATAAGATAGGAGTGAAGACATTGAAGGATGTTTGAATGCTTTGAACTGATATTTGTTAATGGCTTAGAATAGGCATAATCGAAATGAAAAGGAAGGAGTGTGATTGGATGTACAAGAGACACGATAAGGACCACAAACTTCGGGATGAGTTCATCCAAGGGGTGAATGAGTTTGTTGCGTTCTCTCAGCAGCACCCCGAGCTTAATGATAGGGACAAGATAAGATGTCCGTGTGTTCGGTGTAAAAACTTGAATTACTTGGATGTGCCCAACGTAAAGGTACATTTGTATAAGAAGGGGTTCATTCCGAACTACTATGAATGGTTATGTCACGGTGAAAGGGTGAGTATAGAGTCCACCTCGTCTCCTACTCATCCGAATCCTTACCGGGAAATGGTTGTCGATGCTTTTGGGAACAACGTGGACCCACCATTCCTTGAGGAGGCAACTTCGGCTGAAGAAGAACCAAATGCGGAAGCGAAGATGTTCTTCGACTTGCTCAAGGCAGCCGAGCAGCCTTTGTATGATGGTAGCAACATCTCTTTGTTGGAGATGGCTTCTAGAATGATCAATTTAAAGTCTGAGTACAACTTGCCACTCAGGTGCGTAGATGGTATTGGGTCATTGGTGAACGATGCGCTCCCCACCACCCAAAATACTAAGTGTAGCACCTATTACGACACAATGAAGGTACTCAAGGGATTAGAGCTTCTTCACGAGAAGATACACGCATGCCCGAATGGATGTATGCTATTTTGGAAGGACGATGCTGAGCTTGATAAGTGTCGTCATTGCGGGTCGAATCGGTTCAAGAAGACTTCGAATGACAATTTGGTTCCCGTAAGTTTTCTGGTCTACTTCCCAATAACACCACGATTGCAAAGGATGTTTGCCACTAGGAACATTGTTGAGGCTATGACGTGGCATTCTGAAAATCGTCGAGGGCAAGGGAACATGGCTCACCCAAGTGACAGTGAAGCATGGAAGCACTTCGACAGGACCTTTAAGGACTTTGCGTCCGAGCCTCGAAATGTTAGACTTGGGTTGTGCACTGATGGTTTTTCCGTTTTTGGGAAGTTTGGAAAGCAATACTCTTGTTGGCCTATTTTAACTACACCTTACAACATGTCACCGTCCATGTGCATGAAAAAACCTTTCATTTTCCTTTCCTTGCTTATCCCTGGGCCAAAAAATCCGAAGAACAATTTGGATGTCTACATGCAACCTTTAATTGATGAGTTGAAGCATCTATGGTCGGTTGGATCCTTGACTTACGACATCTCAAAGAAGCAGAATTTCAATCTTCGCGCAGCCTTGTTGTGGACTATCAGTGACTTTCCAGCATATAGTATGTTGTCAGGTTGGAACACGTTCGGTAAAAAGGCGTGTCCATATTGCATGGAAAAAAGCAAAGCCTTTTGGCTACAACATGGTGGCAAAGTATCATGGTTTGATTGCCATCGTCAGTTTTTAGATTCCGACCACTCCTTCCGAAAGAATAAGATAGCTTTTTGTAAGAACAGAGTTGAAAATGACTCCGCTCCTCATATCATGTCAGGTGAGGAATTGTGGCAGTGTGTGAAGGACTTACCGAAAACAACTGATGGTCCTGATGCTTTGAAGCAATTGAAGAAGAAAAAAATGGGATGGGATAAGCAATCTTGTTTGTGGGACCTGCCGTATTGGAAGGATTTGCTGCTTCGGCACAACTTAGATGTTATGCATATTGAGAAGAACTTCTTCGAGCAGCTCATCCACACCGTCATGGTTGTGAAAGACGAAACGTCTGACACTGTAAGTGCGAGGAAAGACATGAAGAGTGTCTGTAGGCATCGAGAGTTGGAGCCCGTTGATGATGGTAAGGGTAATGAGCAGATGCCCAAGGCACCTTACGCACTTAACAAGGAGCAAAAGAAGGTGTTATGTGAATGGATCCGAGACATGAGGTTTCTTGACAGGTATGCTTCGAACTTAAGCCGATGTGTTAATAAAAAAAAAAATAGGCTCCATGGAATGAAGAGTCACGATTGTCATGTATTTATGGAGCGGTTATTGCCTGTTTGCCTAAGAGAGTTGCTCCCCCTTCATATTTGGAAGGCAATAACCGAAATCAGCCAATTCTTCCGTGACTTGTGTGCTCCCACTATCACTTTGAGTGAGATGGACCGCCTACATAAGAACATTGCTGAGATCTTATGTAAGTTAGAAAAAAAATTTCCCCCGGCATTCTTTAACTCCATGGAGCACTTGCCGGTACACTTGCCACATGAAGCATATATTGGGGGTCCTGTTCAGTACAGATGGATGTACCCATTCGAACGGTGAGTTATTGTAATCGTTTATACCCCTTTACTAATTTCCTATGAAGTGACATTTACATTGCTCATGTTTTATTTACTGACAGGTACCTTAACAACTTGAAGCGTAAAGTGGGGAACAAGGCAAGGGTTGAAGGCTCTATATGCAATGCATACCTGGCTGAGGAGATATCCAATTTCTGCTCACAATATTTTCAGTCGGAGGTTGATACCAAGTCGAGGGACTTGGGTAGAAATGCATATCATGTTGTGGAAAGCCAACATGGTGTCAATGTCCCTGAATTGTTTAGGGAGGATTGTGGTCGACCAACAACGAGTGGTAGTAAACGTTGGTTGACAGACAAGGAGTACGTCCGAGCCCATCTGTACATCCTCGCAAATTGTGGCATATTAAGTGACTATGAAAGGTAATTTTATTAGTTTAACTGTCTTAGATTACAAAACCATATTGCATTCCACCTTAGCTGACTTAGATCGAACTTGCGCACTGTAATAAGCAATTTGAGGATCACATAGCGCAGTGAAATCCTCAAATAAAGAGGGAGGAAATTTGGATCAAATGCGAATCCCAATACCCAACATGGTTAAGGACACAAGTGAGGAACCCTAATCCCTTAATTTCCCAATTTTTTTTAATTACATACCATCATTTTATTTAATGACTTACTCAACAAATCTAGGTACTTCGGACACAGTCTGCTGATGACGTCACACGGGCTCTCGCGATGGGTCCCTCGAAAGAAGTGATAACTTGGAATCAATTCTACGTCAATGGGTACAATTTCCACACACAAAGCTATGGTAGGAACAAGTCAACCATGAATTATGGAGTGTGTGTTGAGAGTCAAGAAGGGGGTGACTACTTAGGCACCTTGGAAGAGGTGTTACAATTGTCTTACCACGGGAGTGACGCAGAGTACAAAACAGTATTGTTTAACTGCAGTTGGTTTGATTGTGACAAGGGCATGAACATTCATGAGAAATATAGACTAGTAGAGGTCAATCACACTAGGACACTCCCGTGGTACGACCCCTTCATTGTCTCGTACCAAGCCAGTCAGGTTTATTATGCTCCTTATCCTAGCCTGAAGAGGGACAAAGTGCAGTGGTGGGCTGTGTTCAAGACAAAAGCTAGGTCAGAGGTTGATGCCCCGGTGGACTCGGATGTTCTACAAGAGGAAACATCCCTTATTCCCGTAGGTGTATGTTCTCCGGACGAGATCCCAGACTACGAGATCATTCAGGGTGATGATGACGAAGATGAGGTCATTCCAAGTCTTGATGAAGATGACTACGACAGTGGACAGGAGCTTAGAAGTGATGAGATTGATGAAGTGGTTGATGATGATGACGAGGACGTTGACGACATCGGTTTGTTTCATTAGGATGTAATTTAAATTTAATTTAATTGTAGCAATTCATTGTAATTTAAAACGACAAACAAGATCAGTTTAATAATTCAAGGAAATTTAAGTTTATTGAGTTCCCCCTCGATGTGATTGTATATATTAACGTTGATTGTTTAGTTTTGTATGTATAAATTTTATTATTCGCGTTAATGCTTGTGCATGTTCAGAGCAATATTCATTATTAGTTAATTGGGGTACGTTTTCATACCATCATTTTGTGATTGTGATTTCTGTCAATAACTATTAATCGTGCAAATAATTTACTCATTACTTTATGCAGGAACATGTCAGATTCGGAGGATCAGAGTCAGAACTCCCAGACCCGGCAAGATTCTCCCTCTCAGTCTTCGGTTCGTCCTACTGGGTCTAGGCCGATATTGCGTCCTGGTGAACTTCATCGTCGTGTTGAGTCGTCTAGGAGACGGTCGGCGAGTTCATCTTCCGGTCCAACTCAACCTACGTTTACCTTACCTCCACCACCACAGTTGGGGTTACCTCCGATACCACAGGTTCGGCCTCGGCATCGTCCTCTTCGTCCTCAGCCATATGTGTCTCACGCTGCTATATCTCAGCCTACGTCGCTGCCTGAGCCTACTCCTACGTCTGAGCTCACTCCTTTGTCTCAGCCTACTCCATCCTCGCTGCCTCAGGTCACTCCTTTGTCTCACTCTACTCCTCCGCCTGAGACTACTCCGACTCGAGAACCCGAGAGACAAACTGGTGAGGTTGAGGGTGGAGACAAGGATCAGGGAGAAGCTTCTACATCCACAGCCGGGGTTCGAGAATTGGACCCCGATGGCCTATGGTGAGTTTTTGTGTTATTTTTTAATGTTTTCACTATTGAAATTAAGTTGTATTCATATGTAGTTTAATCTTACAATGTTTTGTGTGCAAGGTTTGACAAGGGCGCTGTTGTTCGATCAATAACACACGTCATCAAGTCCTACTTCCATCAGCCTTGGAAGAACTACACTGAGGTAGATCAGGCGACCAAGGTACATTGGTGGAACATGTGGAAGGTCAGTAAGACAAATTATGTAATTTGATACAATATTTTTTTAAATATAATTCTTACATTAACATATTTGATTATCTTTGGTCTAATGCAGAAACAGTACACTTGGAGGCCTGAGCTCGAGGGCACTATGCGGGATGCGTATGATACCAAGGCTGGATTACGGCTGAAGGACATATTCAATGACATAGTGCACAAGCGGAAAGACCGACCAAATTGGCTCCTTATGGCAATCTTGGATTTCCAGCAATCTTGGGTTAAATCTCTGAGTTTGGTGGAGTTTTCGTACAATAACAGTTATCATGCCAGTTTGGGGATGGCTCCTTATGAGGCTTTGTATGGGCGGAAGTGTCGCAGCCCTACTTGTTGGAGCGACATCAACGATGCTTTGGTGATTGGTCCCGATCATATCCGGGATACAGTTGAGCAAGTGAAGATCATCAGGGCGAGGTTACAGGCAGCTCAGAGTCGGCAGAAGTCTTATGCTGATCGTCGTCGGAAGCCGCTAGAGTTTGAGGTTGGAGACAAGGTTCTGCTGAAGGTGTCTCCTATGAAGGGTGTGGTCCGGTTTGGTCAGAAAGGTAAACTCAGACCGAAGTATGTTGGGCCATACGAGATCTTGGAGCGGATTGGTGAAGTCGCTTATCGGTTGGCGATGCCTCCGGATCTTTCGAGGGTTCATGATGTATTCCATGTGTCACAGCTACGGAAATATGTCAACGATCCTTCACATATTATTCCGGTAGAGTCATCGGAGATCGAGCCGAACTTGACTTTTGAAGAAAAGCCGGTTCAGATTTTGGATCGTCAGGATCGGATGTTGCGTCGCAAGGTAGTGCCGTTGGTGAAAGTCTTGTGGCGTAGCCAGAAGTTTGAAGAGGCTACCTGGGAGACCGAGGCTTCGATGAGGGAGAAGTATCCCGAGCTGTTCGAAGCAGGTACGGGTTTGCTTTTGTTTTTGGTTGTTTTCTTTTTGTTTGTGTGTTTGTCGTGCTTGTTGTTGTGTTCTGTTTGAGCTCCGTTAAGTAAATTTCGAGGTCGAAATTTATTTAAGGAGGGGTGACTGTAATAACCCGAAATTTTGGGTCAGAAAATTTCGCGGTTATTAACGTTATTATTCAATTCTAAGTCCGATTTGGGCCGTTAAATTGGACTGTTTACATTTTAGTCCAATCTTTTTCTTCAGAATTGGGCCAAAGACCCAATCCCTTTTCTTTTCTTCCTCATGGCCGGCCCTCTTGGTTATTTGTGGGTCCATGTTAATTTTGATTTAGTTAATTAATATTAATTATAATTTTAGATAATTAAATTAATTAATTAATTAAAATAATTTATTTTTGCCCATTCAAAGTTTGTTGAATCATCCAACAACTCTCCCCCTTTTTGCTCCTAAGACCCACGGAAACCCTACTTAAAATTTAGGGTTTGTTGTTTTGCTTTTCATCTTTAAATAGGATCAATATTTCATATTTGCTCCTATTTTGCAATTGTTCCAAAAACTCTAAAAACAAAATATATTCTTTCCTCTCTTCTTCTTTCTTTGGCCATGTGTTATCATCACCAAAAGGGTGAATTTTTGTTCGTGTTTTGGAATTTAAAAGCGAATCCAGGTAACTTCGCTTTTCTATTTAATCTAAGGGTAGAAAAACATATAGTAAATTAGGATGTAACATGAAAATTGTAGGTTTTTATGTTGTTTATGAATTTCGAACCATGTGAAATACTTTTCATGTCATCTTTGATGTGTTCTTGTGATCTTTGTGAATCTTTAAATGATTTAATTAATTGTTATGCATGGATTGATTTATTTAAATTTATATTGTATAATTACTTGTATGAATTTATTGGTTAATCAAATCTTGTTATTTCTTGATAAATTTTTCGTGTAGGTTCCTTTATTGTTTTATTATTAATCATGATTTATTTCGTGGCAAAATTCGTCCTTTTATTATTTATAAAAATTTAATCCTTCAAACCGGTAAAACTGTCCAGATTAGGTTTACGAATTTATTAGTATACTTAGTAAAATCGAATGGCTACGAAATTTTAGGTGGAAGTCAGTAATACTGTTTTAAAGCTTGTGTATTTTTTCGTAATTTTTAAAAATCTTTTGCTATGGCAGAAAATTCTGAAACCGAATTCAGCCTAATCTGACTGGTTAGTTATAAAATCACTTAAAAATAGTAAAAGATGTTATTTTTAAACGAAATTTATGCACGTTAAACCTTTAACCTATATTTAACATCCATTAAAATTTCCAGACTATTCGAGACCTTTATATGGTTGATCTTAATTTAATCCTTTAAAATCATATTGCGTAAAATAGTGTAATTTAAATTGTTTATATAAGTTTATATGATTAATAGATGATTATTGTACTTGATTAAATTAAATCATGAATTTTGGGTAATATATATATATATATATATTTCGAGTAGATTGAATAAATAAAAATAGGATTTTTATCATGTTTTAGGTAATTATTGTTGTTAGTTGTTATTTTACATGATTATTTAATTTGATTTATTTGATGTTTGATGATTGTGTTTAATTGATTTAAAGTATGAACTTTTGCTAAATTATATTTATATATATGTCGAGTAGGTCAAATTTATGAAAGGTGGAATTTTTATCTTGTTTTATGCAATTTTTATGATATTTGTTGATTTGCTTAATTTGTTATAAGTATATTGATTTGTTATTAAATGTTATGTTTGAAAATTGAATTTATTTAATTATTATTGTGTAAGTGGAAATGTCGAATGGACCATGTGATTATGATCAAATTTAGTTAATTTTGACTTATAATATTTTAAGAATAAATAATTATAAAAGTTACAATTGGAGGAATCATCAGGGATAGATAATATTATTATTATTATTATTATTATTATTATTAGGAATCAGTAGGGATAAGTTATATAGGATATGATAAGTTTTGAGGATAGTATAAGATAAGGTTTGAAGTTGCATAAGATATTACTAGGGATAAGAAAGGAAACAGAGTAATAGCTATACATGTTATGTTTCGGTCTCTGGCTAGGAAAGACTTGGCATTTAAGGTGGCCAATATACGTGCCGCACCTCTCTTTCCTGGGACTCCGAACATTTCATTTCCTATTACGGTCACCTAGTATTTCCCAATATATGATAAGATGTAATTTTGAAGATATAAGATATGATAAGGACACCCACCTGATGACTCGAGTAGTCAAACTGGGTTAAGTCGAGGCCGCTGCTCAATTGGGACGAGTACACGAGCTCCCCCGAGCAGTTCTGGGTCTTAGGATATGTAGTCGTCTAGTAGTAGTACACGAGTTGCTATTAGGAGTTATGGCCATAGCTTAGGCTTAGTGGTGAAACACGAGATCCGCTACGGGTTGAGTACACGAGCTCCTCCCGGCATGTTCTAGGAAAGTTGTGGTGAAACACGAGATCCACAACGAGTTATAGTGACCGGTCCAATGAAAGATGATATGATATAAATTATAGGATATGATATGATGAAATGAAAGAATAAGATATGATATGTTAAGATATGATATGAATACGAGAGTATGAAAACCATATAGTATAAGCTAAGGATTAATTGTATAAGTCTTCCGCTGTGTATGATTCGAAGTATATATATTATGAGCAGGTACATTATATGTATATATGTACTCGTATGATGTGATGATGTATATATATGTATTCGTATGATTATATGTATCTGTATTCGTATGTATTGTGTACATGTATATTTGTGTTGTATTCGTATTGTGCATGTATTATAACCGTATTCTTGCAGGTATTTTTATACGTGTGGTGTGTATCTATATGCTTGTTGTATGTATTTCGATGTATGATTTTCATGGAACACTCTATGCTATTATGTGTTTGGCGGTCCCTCGATTAAACGGGACAGCCTAGTTACTCCCCACTGACGGTGGACCCCCCCCCTCAGGTTCAGGTGATGATGCAGCTGCATGACGTGGGCTTCCGCTGGATGGGCTTATGAGTGGATAGATCCAATAAATACCTTAGATTATTTTTAGTTTTATTAATATTTAAAGACAATTTACTTAGTTTATTTATGACCCCAGCATGTTGGGGCAGTTTTATGACATTTTATGTAACTATTATTTATAGTATTTTTGGACCTTTGAATAATTTAATAAAAGTGGTTTAATTATTTAATTATTTAATTTAAGTTTTATAGTTTAGTTGTTTAAGTAATGATCCGATAGTCGATTGCCCTCGTAAATCGACAAGCTTAAAAAGTCGGGTCGTTACAGTCGTGACATGAGCTCGCGACACGCGAAAATAGACCAAAGTGCCAAAAGTGCAAAAAAACGGACAGAAAGTTCTCGCGAACCGCGACCCTAGCTCGTGACTAGCGAGCCTGATGGTTCGAGTCAATTTTTGTTCGGTTTTTTCCCATTGCGTTGCGTCTTTTGGGAAAACTGTTGTAGGTTTTTAGTTAAGTTATATATTAACTTATATAATCTGATAGATATACTTGAAGTTACATTCATACTCTCTCTAACTCTCTTGCATACACAAGGTTTTTCTCTCCATTGTTACAATTAGAAGTGAACACACACATCCAAATTCATTCGTAGAGATTGAAACTAGGCTCGATCGCTACGGTTTCTTGTTGTATCTTGTTAACGGATTTCCTGTAACCCGGCCTACGAATTGGATGGAAATATCGTTTTCAGGACAGTGCTCCGTGCGCGCCTCAAGTGTTTATTGTCATACTATTTACCCTAAAATCAGAATCTTCTCCAACATAACTATGATCGCATGATTTTTATTTATTTTTAATTCCTAAATCTAATTTTAAATTATTTTTAAATACTTTAATTAGATTTTTATTTTAGGAAATAAAAGAATTTCTGAATTTCCAAAATAAAAAGCTGATTTTAGGAAAAATCAGAAATAATTTTGCTAAAATAAAAAATCTACTTCATAATTAAAGTATTTTAAAAAAAGATTTTTAGTTAGATTTAGAAATTAAAAATAAATCAAAAATCGCGTAATCCTAACCATACACTACAATATTCGGTAGTCATAAGAGTAGACTACACTAGAATTTTCAAAGTTATAGATAGAATATATAACAAAATTTTATACATCAACTATCTGCTTAAACATTTGGTTGATATGGTATTTTAATTTGACACATAGGTTTATTGGTATCACCCAAAAATACGATTTATTCTCTATGAGGCTATTTATTTTTTTCCTTCTCTATGAGGCTATTTATTTTTTTCCTTCTCTATGGTGCTCATTATATTCTACAATTTAGACGTCCCACTGCATGACACACAATGAAGGACTTGGTTCTTAACAGTTAACACAATTGCTTAAATTGACATTTCTATTCTATAAAAACGTGTATGTTGCATACGTAGTTACGTACTGTTGACTTTTACAGGGTCAAAATGCTCGTATTTAGAAGACACTTCATTACTTCAATGATACAAATTAGAACAGTATATATATACATGCATGCATACCAATTGAATGATATTCATATGATGTACAATAGTTTAACCCCAGTGAACTTCAGTATCAGAATTAAAGAATATTATTCAGATTTCAAACTTAGACCAGATGAACATTCACTAATTATCAACTTAATGAACATCTATTCATTGTATACTTTGTTGTATTTGTATGGATTGTACAATCCTTTAGGTACTGAGAGTGAGGGAAAACTCAAGTGGTAAGAGTTTTTCTCCTGATTCTAGAGATCCTAGTATCGATTCTCGTCATCGCCCTTGTAGCTCTCTATTGAAAATTCTTCTATAGTCGTCGAAAAAATGCCCATTGAAGTCAAAATAATCTATACCGTTGATTTTTATGTTAATTAAGTTATTTTTGGTAATTTAGATTTGAATTTTATTTTAAATAAAAATATATATTTCAAAATTTTTTTTAATATTAATTCATTTTTAATATTTTTAGATTTACCTAATTTTGGAGTTTGATAATTTAAAAATTAAATTTTAAATATGAAATTAATTTAGATAAATCCAAAAATATTAAAAATGGATTAATGTTATATTAAAACAAATTGAAATGTTTATCTTTATTTTAAAAAATAAATCTAATTACTAAGATCGACAGTTTAGATTATTTTGACTTTAGTGGTCGTTTTTTCGATGACTATAAAAGGAACATCCGGCTCTCTATATATACAACAACAACAACAAAAAATTCCTTTAAATACTCACTAGTGTACCTTCTAGAATTCTATTAATTATTTCAATTATATGGTGAATATCACATTCACGTAGTATCTATTCTTTATTGAAGGTTAAATGATGTGTCAAAATTATAGTATAGAAAATGGATGAAAAAAATGGAGAGAATCCAAATTTTCCTTTGATGGTTTTTCAGAGCTTAAATTCGTCTTCCGTATCCAAGTAGAATTTGATCTTAGTTATAAAAATTGGATTCTATTTCTCAAAGGAAAAGGGGGGTCTCACCATTTCACAAAATGCCAACTATTGATTTAAATTAAAGAAAATCAAATGATAAATCTTCATTCACTTCATTCCACTATAGAAAGCAACTGCCACTTCCCTCATAATGTAACAAGTTCACATGGTATTGGTATATTCTTTTTCCATTTTGCTTCAATAATAGAAATGTAATCAATCAATAGTAGTTATCGTACCATATCCTCATACCAAAACTAGATACTGTTCTATACTACCTCCATATCGCGATACTCGCTATATAAGTATGCGATACGGATTTATAGACAAAAAAATGAATTTAAAGAGAGAGATATTAGATATATAGAGTGAAAAATGAATAATTAATTGGGCCAACAGCAAAAATTAATGTTCTGTTTGTTTTGATGGAAAACATTTTCACGGAAAATTATTTTCTTCCCTCTCTCCATTTTCCTTTGTTTGGTTTGAAAATGGTGGAAAACAATTTTCTTGAAGGTAGAAAATGTCACTTTGGAAAAGGAAAACCATTTTTTTTTTTTTTTGTGGAGAAGGAATGTCACATTTTCATTCTTTCTCCTTATTTCTCCCTTATTCACTCCTCACATCATTCCTTCATTTTTATTTCATTTTTTCTTTCCTTCATAAGTTTTTTTCTAATCAAACCAACAAAGGAAGACTCTTTTACATCTATGTTTTCCACTGAAAATTGTTTTCCTTAGAAAATGATTTTCCTTAGAAAATTGTTTTCCTTTAAAACAAACAGAGCCTAAGTTAATTAAAAAAAAAAAACTACACATGGTTATTTTTTTACTAAATATAGTAAAAAAATATTTGTTAGAAATATTATACTGTGTTACAGCCTAAAATGGCAAAAGTTACGAGTAATACAATACAGATATAGTATTTGAATTTGATCTTAGCTACCATTTTAAATTATAGGTAGGGTTGTATTGTCACTATTCAACCTTGAGTCTTTACATATATAATTTGCATAAACTAGATTTCAACAAACTTTCTTTCTTATAATAAGTGATAGTTGTGATACTCTAAACCCTCTATTCTCATATATTTAGCATATATATACTAGCTATCTAGTTGCTAAGTTTTGTTTTTTGTAATTACATTACTCTCTATAAGTTGCCAACTACTAGCTCAATTGTAATTTGTTACATGCATAAAGGAATGATATATGGATCCTACCATCATAAGTCTCGTCGTTTTTAAAAGTTCGGCGTTTTTGGATATATACAAGTATAAAGTTGGTGCTAAAGGATTCCCGAATTTGGATTTGGATTTGGATTTGGATATATATGATTCAACTTTCTCAAAGACGACGACACCATAGCATGTTGGCTTATAAATGATAGTAATCTAAGGCTGTAAAGCTAGCTTGTGATCTTTTATGCTTAGAAGCCAAACTAAAGAAGCTCGATCTAGTGAATGATATACTATATAGTATTACAATCATGCCATCATTCAATATTATAATTCAAACCATACCTTATATATATATATATATTTCTAGTGAATGAAAAAGCTAATTTGGATGTTTGGTATTTAGAGTTTTGAATTGAAAGAGCTTTAATTTTTGGGATGAAAAGGCTAGTTTTAAAAAAATTAGTTTGGGAGTTAATTGTTAGCTGTTAGAGGTTAGCTGATTGAGTTAACTACTTTGACTAGCTGATTTAACTAACTGATTATATTAGTCGTTGATTGTGTAAAATTGTTTGGTAATAGCGATTAGTTGTTCAATGTTTCATAGGAAAAAAGAACCAAAAAGACGAAAAGCTATAAGCTCTTCCAAAAAAACTCCTTATATGAGTTTTTTGAAAAATAGTTTTTTCATTCCAAATCTCTCTTCCAAACCTCTAACTACCAAACACTAAAAATAACCTTTTGAGTTGGTCAAACCTCTCTTTTTCCCTAAAACATCTAACTCCCAAACGCTTATCAATTGAATGATATTCCTTCTATCCCAATAACAAGTGAACGATTCTTACTTTTCTTGCAATTTGTAATCTCCTCTTTACCCCTTCTCCCTCATTCCAAGGACGACTATTTATTCAGTTGTATCACTTAGTAACCTATTATTAGGGTGTGTTTGGTTGGGGGAATTAATCGATCAAAGGGAATGGGAATCAATTGCCTCCATTTCCTTTGATTGTATTTGTTAGGCCACTTTTGTCATTCCCGTTCGCCTCTCCATTCTCTTATTCTAACACTTTGCCAAACCCACGTAAACCCTATCTTTTCCATTCCCTTTCCATCTCCACCTTCCACCCAACCACCCCACAAACCACCCTAACACCAACCATAACCACCCCTGCCCTCCCTCACCCCTCTTCAGAGCCATAGCCTCCCAACCCCACTGATCACCGACGCCCCAACCACCCTCGAAATCCTAACCCTAACACTAACTACCCAAGTTCAAAAACAACCCCCCACCCACCTTCACCACCTCCGAAACCACCCTATCCCTGCTTGCCACCCTTCCTCACCTAGCCACGCCCCTTCGCCACCCCCTTATAAACCCCAACCACCCCCACGAATCCAAAACCACCCAAGTTTGAAACTCTTACTTTCCATTCTCTCTCATTCTCATTCCTAAAGTGATTCTCTTTATCCTCTAACACTTTTATTACCCCTATATACATATATAATAATAATAATAAGCGGATTCAGAGGTTTTCCAGATCACATGATATTGGCGCTCGGGCTGCTGCTTACATCTTCACTCGTATTGGCTTTTCCGTAGCTAGGGAAGTGGGGGGGGCAAATTGTATCTAGGCTTTCCATTAACTTCTTGTAGACATTTTGAGTTTTAGTCAATAATAATAATAATAATAATAATAATAATAATAATAATAATAATAATAATAATAATAATAATAATAATAATAGTAGTAGTAGTAGTAGTAGTAGTAGTAAAGTAAAAAGTAGAAAAGCAAATAATAACAAAGAAAAATTTTCAGTTAACAAAATGCACCACACATTTGTACAAATCGCATCACAAAGAAATTAAATTATTACAACCATATTATTTCCTTATTGCTTGTATGATTTGTGTTATATATATATATATATATAGGGTTGGGTTCCGGTGAGAAATTTCTTATCGTGAGAAACGTGAGAAAAGATAAATACATCAACTATGACCTAGAGGTACATTGATCACCAACTATAGGTACATTCACCATACACTATAAATACATTAAGTAAAAATACATTGACTTTCTACCATAGATACATTGACTCTAAATTATAGAAGGAGTAAAGAGGAAAATTCATATTTGATCTTAGCCATTCATTTATTGATCAAAAGATTGTAATTGCTTCTCACCCTTCTCACTAAAACTATATTTCTCACATGAGCCTACTTCTATATATATATATATATATGGATGTATATATATATATGTGTGAATGTGATGGTATGGTATATCATATTCAACGCTTATAACAAAGTCAAATGGTTATTGCCTAATACTGAAAGTGAGTAGGTCCACGAAACCTTGCTATATATATCTCAATTAATAAGGGAGCTCACATGGCAACAAGCCAACAAGGGATTAAAAAAAAGTTTATTAGCTTTTATCCCTCAACTAACTTGATCTTGTAACTTTTCCAAGAAATTCCAAAGAAGAATGAAATGGGAATGAAAATGAAAATGAAAGGCATGTTTCCACGCTTTCTTTGGCTTTTTTTAACCCACTACTCCATCAAGATCACTTCATAATATAATCTTCTTAATATGAATTGTCTAAGACATGATACATCTTGTTGCTCATGATGAGCCATGAGGTCTAATAAGTTAATAACTTGGGGCATGTTTACTTCAACTGAATACAACTGAAATAAACTGAATTATCCTAAACTAATAAGCTGAATACAGCTGAAAGTAATATTTTATAAGAGAAAGAAATTGAGAGCTGAACTGAATTTAACTTAACTGAATTGAAATAAATTTAAGTTGAAGTAATTTAAACAGGCCCCAATCATTTGATTTTTGCTAGAACTTCTTTCCAAAATTTGGGAAAAGCTTTAATTCCATAAATACAACTTAAATTTTGGTAATTCTCGTTTTACCGTCTATATATGTCAGCAATTTTTTCTCCAAATTTGTTTTAGAAAAATTGCTAATCAAAGTAGCAGTTTAGCTGGTTAGTAAGATTGCAGATTTATTACTATATAAAAAAAATATTTAAAAAATCCAATATAAATCAGTATTGAGAATTTTGCCTTTGACAATATTAAACTTAGGGCTTGTTTACATCAGATTATATTTAGTGCAGTTCAATTAATATAATTCTATTCAGTTCAGTTCAGTTCATCTCTATTAATTAAGTTCAGTTCAATTCATCTCTATTCAGCTAATGTAAACGAGCTCTTAGTTAAAAACTTCATTGTACAATCAAACGGTATGTATATATAATAGAATTTGCAAAAAGTGGGGTTGTATTTATGGAATTACAGCATGCGGAACCCCCTCGTTACAAAATACATGAATAATGGATTTGCATTAATCAATTCAAATGGTTAATTATATGATCACTAAGATATAATACCCCTCCCCCCTTCAAAAAAAAAAAAAAAAGATACTTCGTAATACTCCCTCCTTTTCATAATATGTACCCATAAAATAAAATAAAGAAAAAACCTCTCACAAAAAGCTAAATATGGGGCAAATAAAGATTATGGGTTTAATAATAATGACTTATTCGGATCACTTTATTTGGGTTAAATTTATATTACAATAAATAGATAATACCCGAGCAAATACTCGGTTTTAATTAATGGTTAGGGAATATTTTTTTAGTGGTTACTATATTAGTACTCCGTATAAAAGTATTGGTAAAAGTATTGATATGTTGGGATTTTGAGATGGATAATCCGGGCATAGAAAAGTTTTTTGTGGTTAATACATTAGTACTACATCCGTATCGTAATACTCACAATTTTTGCCATTTTAAGTTGTAACATAATATTTGGAATAAATATTTTCTTACTATATTAATTTAGTAAAAAATTATCCATTTGTAGCTTTTTTTTATTTTTTAAACTTTAATTTTGTAGATGTCGCAATTAATTATTCATTTTTCACTCTATCTCTCTTTAAATCCATTTTTTACTTAGTAGTCTGTATCGCATACTTATGTAGCAAGTATTGCAATACAGAGGTACTATAAAAGTTTAGTAGAGATATAAAAAAATTAATTATAATAAAATACACCCCCTATTTTTTATATCTGCTCGTTTGTGTTTTCATCAATACCAATAAACTAATAGAGTAATAGAAAAAGAGAAAAATCATAAATTATGATAAAAGTTGTGCCATTAAAGTAAGAGAGAGAAGATGATAGAGTAACTTAGGAAGAAAAAAAATATTAATAAATATAAAAGAATAAAATTTTACTATAGAAAATGTAGGTAGTTAGCAAATTAAAATTAAAACAACCAAAAAAAGAAAAATGCGCAAATTAAAATAAGTCAAAGTGAGTAATTTGATTTGTAAATAAAAAAAAATTAATTTTTTATGTAAATGTTTGAAAATTATTGTGTTAAAGGTTTTCTTTGTTATTATAATATTATTTTAGTTTAAAAAGATATTTATTTGAGATTTTATTTATTTATTAGGGTATTAATTATAGTATTAAATATAGAGAGAGGTAGAAAAGTGAGATTAGAAGGGAAAAAAGAAAGTAGGAGGGAAATAGTGGTTAGAGTTTTAGTAGTATAGATAGAAGATAGATAGATAGATAGATTGCACATATATATAGGTCCATATGTTTGCAAAATTCCAACAATAAATGCAGAAACTGGTACTAATTTGGCCCATTCCATATACCGCTTTTCAAAGCTTGTTAATAAATGACATGGGTTTGTGGGTCAATCCCCTTCCTAAGCTTAAAAACAAACGAGCGATTTCTAAATCATCCCGTGCTATCTGAAGACTGAAATGGCACATTACAAATTTACAATGGCATTTTAATGGTTTTAGATACGGCCACTAAAAACTAACAAGACACGATAACACGATACAAAATTAACATGTTTGGGTCAAGAATTTTGACACGTTTATTAAACTTGTCGGGTTTGGATCAAGAGATTTCAACACGTTTATGTACATGTGTTGATACGACACAACACGATTACACTCAACTATTAACTTTATAGTGCAAAAGTTAACTTGACACGCTAACATGACCCTGAAATTATTGGGTTTGGGTTAAGGATTCTTAAATTTTTAAGAAAATAGATTGACACGACACGACATGTTTATTAAACGGGCCGGATTTGGGTCAGGGGGTTCAACCTAAATGTTTATGCGGATTGACACGAACACAACACGACACAATTTTTAGCTCTACTTTTTACATGCCCAAATTATCAATAAATATGTGTAATGTGTTTAGAATTCAAATCCTATTTACTGAAATACCACTATGCTTTTTTTTTTTGAAAATTCTATTGTTGTCTTATGCATATAGAGTTATAGACTACCATAATGGATGACTAAAATTGCTTGATTTTTTTATTTATTTTTAATTACTTAATCTAACTAAAATATTATTTTGAATTACCCTGCAGGCCTCAATTATAACAGTCAGTAGTTATAAGATCACAGTTATATCATCCATGTTTTTTCACGTAAAACAGCGACGAATCAGAAATTAGCAAAAACAAAAATCAATATCAAAACAATGGAAACACTAATAACACCATACATTTCCTTCAAAAATAATAATAATAACACCATACATAGGTTTAGAATTATAGGTTTTGTGCTTCAAAAAAAAAAGATATGTTTTGGGATGAAAAAGTGGGTATTTCCTGGTTGGGCGCAAAGCCCAATGATTTTACCTTCAAAAACTTGCCAAAAGGACCTTACTCAAAAGTCAAAACCCAAACTAAACTTGACCCAAGAAACTGAATTTTGAACAAATATATGTTAGGATAGGAATAGATGTCAAAATCAAGCATGAATCATAAACTATTTCTTAGGTCTTTAAGTATTCCCTCCGTAACATATTAATGACAACGATTTGGCATAAAGTAGAGAGAACAAATATCAAATCATTATCATTAATATTTTACAGAGGGAGTATATCATTTTCCTATTATATTTGAAGGATTTAGGATTACATGAAGTATCATTTTCCTTTATGTTTATATAGGATACGAATTACTATTTTCTTTGTAACTTGATATTTGGGATTTATGTTGTTGATATTTTGGTATGTATATTACATCAGTAAATATTAATATAAAACACAATTGAATATGTTTTAAGGATGTTTTAAACCATTAGGTTAGTTTGAATCCAAAAGACTAGGATAATGGATTTTTTTTAGAAGTTTGATAACGGATATTAAACAAGTATTGATTAATCCAACCGGAAAGTGATGCGAAAATAAATTCATTCAAAATAAATCGTTATAAGGTGGGTGCTACTCGTGTTGAGACGATCTAGTGGCCCACGTATCTCATGCATCGGCGAGTCGTGCTTACAATAGGCCAAATAAAGTTTACTAAGTTTTAAAAAAGAATATTCATGACCAATTTATCCCACGGTGCGTGCTTGACTAACTTGTGTCGTGTCATGCCATTGGTGAGCTCGTGTTGGGCAAGATTGATAAATTAGTTTATTTTGTGTTTTCTCCCTTATTTTGTATAATTTTATTGTGCTAATCATGCTCTTAAGAGCCGTTACTAAGTTGGTTTGGAGTGTATTTGTGTCTTTTCTGTGTTTTTGACATAAATTAATTTAAGACTGATGCTCTAAATGGGCTAAAAAAGATCAAAGTAGATCAAGCTAGGCACCGGAGAAGTATCGGGAAGTCATAGTGAGCGCTGGAGATGTTGTGTTGACAATTAGTGAAGAATTGGCTTAGAGTTATTCGATTTAGTTCGAAGAATTTTGACCACTTGTCACTATTTTGAACATGATCGACTTGAGCTACACATATCGGATTTACGCTATTACAGCAATATTGGAAACTAAATTCACAGAACCTTCTAGTGGTAGGTCACACACCAAATTGTAGTGAAATGAACTTACCATCTTACCTGTAGAATTTTCTTTACATGTATCCTTAAAATTAATCTTTTATCTTTCGAAAAAGAAGAAAAGAAAAGGAGAGATAACGAATTAAACAAGTAAAATCGACAATATTTCATTAATAATATGTGCACATATTTTATTATCGATCATCAACACATATAAATAAATTATCTTATTGTAAGTCTATAATTATATTACATCAATACTACCTTCTTAAAAAAAATTATTTGTTTTCATACAAAATTGAAACCTTTAATTTTCTTTAAAAAAATTATTATAGATCCATTCTAGTAAAAAAAAATGTTTGCTAAAAAAGTACGTTGAATACATACAGTAGACAAAATTAAATGTTCCACATTTGCAATCCAATTAGTTGCGCAATTTTCTTCACGATAGACATGCCAAACAGTTTGAGTGTCAAACTAGGGAAGAAGAGATTGTATTTCGGTGACCAAATACACTATCTTTCATGCATGGAGGGTGAAAAGTGTTATTTACAGAGTTAATGCCTAATAAGTTATCTCCTTTGATTTCCACATTTAAAAAGCCAACTTGAAATAGATGACGAATATCATTTCGTATTATAATTAATTCAGGAAGAACTCGAGTAATGGCTCGTTTACATTAGCTGAATAGAGCTGAACTGAATTGAACTGAATTGAACTGAGCTGAACTGAATAGAAGTGTATTAATTGAACTAAATAGAGATGAACTGAACTGAATCGAACTGAACTGAATAGAGATTAACTGAACTGAACTGAACTGAATTAAACTGAACTGAACTGAATATAATCTGAAGTAAACAAGCCCTAAAGCTCACAAGCTAAGCGTTGGAGACAATTTGGAGAGTATATATGTCAAAATTATCTGTATTTTTAAGTAAAAAGGAAAAAACAAAACTACTTGCATTGGAGAGAGCGAGCTTTCGGTATCATTTGACATTAGACACTTGAACTACTCAGACAACATCAGATTTGAAAATGACTAATTAAAGACATACTTCTAATTAAATACTAGTATCAATCTAAACATGGTTTTTTCCAAAATTAATTAATAATTTAAATACCAAGTATGAATATTTGGTCATATTTATTTAATTAATTATTAGAATTTTGGAGCTGATCATCAGGTAGAATTTGCACGTAGTTTTCATGATAGAATTTAATAGAGTATCAATACGTATAGTACTCGACTACTCGTCAACAATTGACCCATCCTTATCAATTATCATGTGTGCTTAATTATAAGCTACATAATAAATTTTGGAAAATGATATACTACAATAATTATGGGATATTTTGGATGTGACTTATATTACCAAGTCATACATTGGTGTTATAGGGTAGTTCGACAAAGAAAGACGTGTCTTGGAAGCATTGGAGCAATAGAGTTGGCCCTCGGGCGGGTATGGGGAACGCGCCTTGGGCGGATTCGTTGACGAGTATGGTGAAGGACACCTCGGCTCCGGTCGGGTATCAGCTGCCCCGGGCGGGTTTGTGGAACTTCGTCAAGGTGTCTTGGCCTCGTACTCGGGAGGATTCAGGTGACCCAGGCGGGTCCTGGGGTTCGTCTATGGTGTTGGCCAAGTCTCGCACCCGGGCGGGTGGCTTGTACCCCGGTCGGGTCCTGGGACGTGATTTTTGGTTGGCTCATATACCCGGTCGGGTTTCTTCATACCCGACCGGGTTCGTTCAATTTCTAGGGTTTTGTTCGTCTATTTGTCGAGTAACTCTGTATTTAGTGTAAATAGGACTTTAGGGTTTTGTTTCTATTTACCCTAATAAGTTCAAGCCACGAAAGTGAGGAAAACACATTGAGAGTTTTAGTGATTGAATCCTTGGGAGAATTACCAGTCTCTCAACTGTATTCCATTTGATTTGATTTCCATAGTCAAACACTTTCATATATACCGGCCAGGAGGATGTAGCTATCACATTGATAGTGATGAACCTTGTTAAATCTTTGTGTGCTTTTAGTGTTTTTCATTTGTTTGTTAATGCAGTTTGTCTATTTCCGGGCTTCCGTTACAACAAACTCCTGTTGGGCCGTCGTCAAACGTTCACACACACACTAGTATGATATTGTCCGCTTTGGGCCGGCCAAGCCCTCACGAATTGTTTTTGGGCACAACCCAAAAGGCTTCATACTAGTGTGGTGAACTAACCATAATAAGGAGCTTTTCAACTCCCTATTTCTTCCATGTGGGACTTGGATTGTTTATCCTCAACAATCCTCACCTCAAACCAAGGACCACATAATCATGGCCTCCACTCGAACGACAACCCCGATCTGGCCAAACTCACCCCGTTACTAGGATGACAACCATCTTGCACCGCCGAACACCACGGAACTCCGCCACGACTAGAGGACTTTGTAATACCCGTAATTTTTCAAGAATTTTCAAAAATAATATCTTCT
This sequence comes from Salicornia ramosissima, assembly GCA_951394345.1. NCBI lineage: Eukaryota > Viridiplantae > Streptophyta > Magnoliopsida > Caryophyllales > Amaranthaceae > Salicornia > Salicornia ramosissima. The sequence continues at coordinate 4,193,180 of OX596237.1, forward strand.
ATAAAAAGGTTTTATATTTTATAAAAGAGATTTTCGAAATTATTTTCAAAGGTATTTATCATAAAATGAAGTATTTTGCCGTAATATTATTTTCGGAAAATAATAAATTATTTTTGAAGTTGGAATATTTTCAAAATAAATAAATATGTACTTATATATTTCGAAAATAATATATATATATATGGCGAAAATTATTTTATTTTATGGAAAAATATTTTTGGTAAATAAAAATATTTTTATGAATTAGAATTTTATTTTTAAAGTTCGTTTTATGCATGCCGTATTTTATTTGCCGTGTAATTAGATTAATTAACCAATTAGTCAACAACCCATTAAAGCCTTGACAACACAACTCCCAAGGCAACATCACCACCACACCCCCCCCCCTTATCCCTCCTCCCACACGGCACACCACCACCACCACACACCACTTTGTCCCACATGGAAAAGTTTAGCTTTTCCTCCACCCTCCCATCCTATAAATAGCACCCTTCACCCATCACTTCTCTTCACAGTTCTCTCAACATTTCTTCCACTTCTCCTCTAAGAAAAGAGGAGTAACAAGTGAAAAGTTTTCACGGAAGAATAACCGAGAGAATTGAGTCTAATTTTCTAAGGAGGGAGCGATCTTAAAGTAGCCTTCCAGACGTTGAGGTATGCTTCGATGTCTACCGCTTTCTTTAGCTCCTAGGTTCTTGTATGCTTAGGTTAGATTAGTTTATTTTTACGCTTTTGTTTTAGCATGTTTAGTTTTATGTTCTAGCGTAGTTTTAATGCTTTATAGTTATGTTTATGCTTTAGTAGAAGTTATACGCATGCTTAAGTAGTTGTTTTAGTTATTGTTTTAAGGTTGTTTTGTTGACGTAAAATTATGATTAACTATGTGCATAGTAGTAGTATTTTCGTGTGAATGCATGGGCATTCAAGGAATATTTTTAGCCATATTTTGAGGGCTAATGTGATGGTTTTAAAGGCATTTTATGCCAAACATAGTTGTTGTCCAGATTTTTATAATAGCCTAATTATGCTTTCGTTATTTTCAAAAATTAAAATAAAACTTGTTTTTGGACTAAGGGTTGTGTACATGTGTTTTAGACCATAAAATTTGTGTACGAAATACCCATTAGATGTCCAAAATAAGCTTATTTATCTTATTTATAAAATCTGAAATTTTCGAAAATTAATGTTCATGAATTGAAAATATAATTTCTGATTTTCGAAAATATGCCATGTATTTAGATTATGATTTTTGCAACTTAAAATCTCCAAATGTTTTATGTAACCTTATTTTACTATTTTTGAAAATTATTTAGTATATATATACTTACATATTTTCGAAAAATGTGTGTATAAGTATATTAATTTCGAAATCTTCTCCTATGCACATGATTTTGAAAAGCTTGACGGTCTTAGCAATTCGATTGTTTGATGAATTATTTACGTCATGAAATTTGGTTATGGATTGGTGAATGTTTGAACTTGCCTTGATTTAAGAAGTATAAGTGGTGTCTGTGAATGAACGATGGATCATTGAATTGTTGAATTCGGATTGGCAAGTTTGCCTTATGGGATTTATTTCTCATGGAGAATTGTTAAAGTGTGGAATTTTGGTTCATTGATTTATTTCGAGGTTATTGTTCTCACTCAAATGATTTTCAAAACCAAATGAACCTAAACTTAAAGTGAAACAATCTTCAAAGGGGAAGTAGCCCGAACGGTGACGACCTATTAGGGTGATGAACGGTGTCTCATTGGGGAGTACCTAATGTGGGCCTATTGTTGTGGTGGACACGCAATAGGTCGGACATGTGTTGAATCGTCGTGGAATCTTTGTAACCATTATAATCTGCTTTCGTCCTCCTCCTGAACTTCTGGCGCGCACTTGCGGATACGCATTAGTTCTATGAGGGGTGTATACACTCGGGACACTCTGTCGACAAGCTGCAGGCCAGGCCGAAAAGTCTGTGACGGGATGAAACAGGCCCTATCGCGTTCACTTTCCCAATTAAATAATCTTGAATAATAATTGCTCTAAAAATGTGAATTGGATAAATATTGGTTCAACTGATGTTCTATGTCTCTTGTGTGTCAACTGTTTTGAAACCAAAACCGTTTTACGGGGTAGAGTCGATCATACTCAGTTTTTCTGATTTTTGTGTTATTGTTTGTCTGTTGTTTTTCCTTCGGGGTTTTGTGTAACGACCCGACTTTTTGAGCTGTCGTTTGACGAAGGAAAACGACTTGCGGATCATTACTTAAACATTAACTAAACATTAATTATGTATATTCAGAATAATAGCATCTTTTATTAACTTAAAATGAAATCCATAAATAATTCCAAAAGTCTACAAGGATAGAATACTTAAAAATTACATAAACCAAAATATTGTTTTTCCCAACATACTGGGATAATAACTGAAATAATGAAATATTGTCTTATTGCAACTCTAGAAATACTAAGGTACTACTAAAATCTCAGCCACACCAAAGCCCAACCAGCGGAAGCCCGTTCTAAGCAGCTGCATCGTCACCTGAAACTGAGGGGGGGTCCACCGTCAGTGGCGAGTAACTAGGCTGTCCCGTTTAAATAAGGGACCGCTAACCACATAATAGCATAGGATAATACACGAAAAATACATGTAAACAGATAACATTTCATACACAAGTACATACAGGGTACGTATACAAATACGTACAAAAATACGTATAAAAATACGTATACAATACGTATAATAATACCTGCAAAAATACGGTTAGAAATAGATACACAATACGTATAAAAGTACGTATACAATACGTATAATAATACCTGCAAAATACGGTTAGAGATACGTACAAAATACGTATACAATACAAACATACATACGAAATACATTCATACATACATACGAGCATACCAGAGTCATACGTATACAAACATACACAGCGGAAGACTTATATCATTCATAATCCATTTCATCTAATACTTAACTTATATTATACACAAACTTATACATCAATTATCATAATATGTCTTATATTATCTTAACTTCATAAACATATCATGTCATTTTTCTTAACTTAACATATTCTTATCTTATCATATATCTTCACTTCTTAGCGGACCGGTCTTTATAGCTCGTAGTGAACCTTTGCGTCCACAACTTTCCTAAAACATGTCGGGGTGAACCTTTGCGTCCCACCCGTAGCCCTCCTTTGCGAGAACTAAGCCTAAGCTATGGCCATAACCCCTAAATAGTTCTCCTTTGCGAGAACTACCTAGACGACTACATATCCTAGAATCAAGAACTGCGTAGATACCGCAGTCTGGCAGTGGCAACGACTTAACCCGATTGATAACCTTTGCGTTATCGCAGGGGCGTCCTATCTTATTAACCCGATTGATGACCTTTGCGTCATCGCAGGGGCGCTCTTAACTTATTAACCCGATTGATGCCTTTGCGTCATCGCAGGGGCGATCTTAACTTATTATCTTTCTTATACTCGGAAGTACTAGGTGACCGTAATCGGGAATGAAATATTCGAAGTCCCAGGAAAGAGAGGTGCGGCATGTATATTGGCCACCTTAAATACCAAGTCTTTCCTAGCCAGAGATCGAAACAATTAATTACCCTTTTACTCTGTTTCCTTTCCTTCCCTATTAACATCTTATTATTCTTTATTCCATATTGTAACTTATCCCTACTGACTTCCTTAATAATAATAATAACAATAATAAATATTAGGGGGACAGATATATTAACTATCCTGAAATCCTTTTATTATTATTATGTTACAATTTATCCCTTTTTGGTTATATTACCATTACTCTTCATATTACAACTTATCCCTGATAGTTCCTTTAGTAAATATTAAACACTATAATAATAATATTAATTCCCAAAAATTATCCCAATATTATTAAAAGTCAAAATTAAACTAAAATTGAGCACAATAGAACTAAACCACACGACATCTTAGGAGTAATATAACAATTACATAAATTCATCAAATCATCATATAATTAATTCAATAAATCACATAAAATACAATTAACTACATAAATTACCTAAAACATGATAAAATTCCACTTTTCATATTCTATATCACTCGAAAATATCAACAATACCAAAGATTACGTATTTAATTAATTAAATTCAATAACCAACAATTCATAACAAACTTTATAATAAACATTAAGATTATCCTTAAAACACAATATGTCAAGATTAATTATGAAAACAAGATCAAAATCATTCCTTTATTTACATCACACCACACGGCTATCATAGGGTTCAAACAAGATCAAGATTGAATTCAAGAATTCAAAATAACATGTTTTAATAATTTAATCACACTATTTTACACAATCTGATTTTTAAAGAATTAAATTAAGAACGACCTTTTAAAGGTCTCTAATAATCTAGAAATTTTGATGGAAGCTATATATAGGTTCAAGGTTTAACGTGCATAAATTTCGTCCAAAAATAACGTCATTTACTATTTTTAAGGGATTTTATAACTAACAAATCAGATTAGGCTGAAATCAGTTTCAGATTTTTCTTCCATAGCAAACGAACTTTAAAAATTACGAAAATTTAACACAAGCTGTAAAACACTATTACTGACTTCCACCTAAAATTTCATAGACATCCGAATTGATTAAGTGTCTTGAATAATTCGTAAACTAAATCTGGACAGTTTTACCGGTTTAAAAGATTAAATTATTTCAAGCAAGAAAAGGATGAATTTTGGCACGAAATAAATCATGATTCATAATCAAATAGTAAAGAAACTTCCAAGAAAAATTCATCAAGAAATAACAAGATTTGGTTAAGAAATAAATTCATACAAGTAATTATTCAACAATTAAAGATTTCAAGAAACTACATAAAATAATCAAGAAAATTTCATAATAATTCATAAATATTACATATTATCATCAAGAAAAATTACATAATATCCCATCATATGATTCGAAATTTTCTAGGTGATCATGACACTAATTCCTAACAATTTTCATGTTTTAATCCTAATTAACTATGTGATTAACTTGTACCGAAATTAAACGAAATAGCATAGTTACCTTTAAACGCTTAAATTATCCAAGGAAAAATATTCACCACTTTGGGTGAATTTAGTTCGGCTATTTGAGAGGAAAGGAGGAGAAAAATATTTTTGGAGTTAAAACTTTAGCAATAATGAACTACCAACAAATGCTAAGCTAGTATTTATAGATTGAGAAAAACAAAAACAAACCCTAGTAAAACCCTTAGGGCTGCCGTGAGACTAGAGAAAGATAGGGAAAAATTGAGTGAAATTAGGTAGTTGTTTTAGCTAGGTTTGAATAGGTTTAGAAATTTTAAAATATAATTTAATTAATTTAATTAATCAAATTAAATTGATTAGGTAAAAATACTTGGCCCAAAAATAAGAGGGAGAGCCGGCCAAGCTTAAAGAAAGGAAAAAGATTGGGCTATTGGCCCAATTGAGTTTAAAGAGAGGGAAACAAAATAAAAACAGTCCAAATTAATTGGGCCTTTTGGACTTAGATTGCATAAATAGAGTTAATAACCGCGAAATTTTCTGGCCCTAAATTTCGGGTCATTACATTTTGTGCAGGTGAGTAGTAAGGATGGCTTACTTGTTTGAGGCTGATGAGGAATCTCTATTGGAATTAGCTAAACCCTTTGATCATAGGCTTTATGCATTAGCGGAACATCTTGTAATAAGTTATTTTAACTTTTAATATTTTGGTTTTAAACATTGTACGGCTTTGGTATTTATGAATAAAATCCATTTTGGAATTTGAAAACATTACGATCGTGCTTTTACTTATTCGTATACCCACTTCTTATCAGAGGTGGGCGTACGAGTAGCAACTCTAGAAATTTGGGCTATGATTTTAGTAAAATTTAAATTTATAAAGGAAGGAAAAAGGTCCGAATTTCCGGGGCTGTTACAGACTTTCGATACAAGGACCACCAGATCACCAAATCGTGAGGGGACTCCCCCACCACGGCAGCCATCCCTACCCGGGACCGAACCATGCCGCTTAATTGGCTCACGCACACACTAGTATGATATTGTCCGCCTTGGGCCGGCCAAGCCCTCACGGATTTATTTTTGGGTACAACCCAAAAGCCTCATACTAGTGTGGTGAACTAACTATAATAAGGAGCTCTTCAACTCCCTATTTTTTCCGTATGGGACTTGAATTGTTTATCCTCAACAATAATGTATTACAATAAAAATACAAATAATGTATTACAATAATTAATGAGTATGTAGTAGGTCAAAAAAAAAAATAGATGAGAGATATAATGTGCAAAAGGGGAAAGTAAAGGAAAGAGGTAAGACCACGTTATTAAATATAATAAAAGCATATTTGAAATTATGTCTCAAAATGAAATAAAGCATGACGAACAAATCATTGATGAACGTATTTGAAAAAATATTGTCAAAATAAATCTATGAGGGAATGAAGGAAGGGCATAACCATTAGAGCATCTCCACTACGGCTCCATCCATGAACTACCCATTCTCTTCATTCTTCACTCTTACTTCTCTCTCCCACTTTTTCACTCATTCACATCATATACTTCGTATTTATCAATTCAAGAAAAATTCTTTCACTTCCATCACACTCATGAATAAAAATAAATCTTCATCCCTATCTTACATGAATTTAAGTAATCTACTCCGTAAAAGATTTTGAGCAAAAAAGGAAAAAGGAAATTGCAGGGACATGTGCGCACTACAAGTGGCTCGTGTGTCCTGCAGTTTGTAGCCAATTTATTTTTTTTACCCAAACCATACCAAAATGATGTCGTTTTGGTGGGTGTATTGTACAGTGAAAAATGTGTTGTATTTTAGTTGGGCCCACATCAAGTTTCCTTCATCAATAGTCAATAGACCCATTTTATGACTTTTTTTTCCACGACCTGTAATTCTTCAGGAATGCAATTGAATATTTTGCATGATCTACCAATTCTATTCAATAATTCATTGTCATAGGTGCTCAATTAGGGCTAGGTTTATTAAGCTAAAAATGGTCAATTTTAATTACACCAAATATTTAGTACACCAATTTATGTATTTTTAATGTTTATTTTAAAAAATTTAGAGCAACATATATCATTATTGTTGTTCCGGCAACCTTTAATTGTCTCTAAACGAGGTGCCGTCCTTGGTGGTCCGTGTGGTGTTTACCTGCTAAGATGAACAAACAGTGAGCTGACCCCGGGGTGTTTCCGGGGAAAGGCCCTCCGATGCTTAAGTCAGTAAGGGGATTTATATTTAGGAGAGAGAGAGAGTTTGTGAGTGGATGAATTAATGTGTACCTTCCATTGGTGGGATTGTCTCCTATTTATAGGAGATTGATTAGTACCCTGCCGGCCTACCTTTAGGCCGACAGGCATGTGTGTAGTGTCCTTGGCCCGGATGTACAATCTGTATGCCGGGAGCTAGTTGACTTGTTGGTGAGCAGGGCGCGTAAGCCTAAACGGCGTCCTTAATGGCCGTCGAGTGGCATACCGGGGCCTTCTACTTAGTGGTTCTTACTGCCGTCCATTTGGTATTAAGTGTGGGACAGCAACTAGGGGACGACAACCTTGCTGGCGGTTGATATCTTAGTGGGGACGTTAGTAAGGTGGTACTACCGGTGTACCGGTAGGCCTCCATACAACTAGCCCCCCCAAAAAGTATCTGCAGTTTGTAAAAGTGAGGATGCTTTTGTAAAAATAAGTCGCCACAAGATGTCGGTGTAGTATAAGTTTGATTTAATTTATAAAAGTGACTGACACGTGTCCATTGAAGGCAAAAAGTCTCTTGGTGGACCCGGTGCTTGCTAAACAATTTTTACCCCCACTTTACGTTTTTTTTTTCGAAAATTTTCAAAAAAAAAAATTCAACTTTTCTTCTTCTTTCCCTCTCTAAAGCGATTCGAAGAGTTGGAGGTGCTACTCATCGTTTCTGAAATCACTTGTTCCCAATTTGCGAGTAGAATTCGAATTTTTGAAGTGCAAGTCTTTCAACAAACGCCATGTAATTGATTTATGTCGAATTTTTAACTACAATTAAGAGTTTAATCTTCCATTTTTGAATTGTGTTTGAATTTGCATGTTGATTTTTTACCTTTCAAAAGAAGTTTTTGGCGTGGCGAATGTAGTGTGTGTTGTAATTAGAGAGTTGGGGGTACAGGAAATGGTTTGCGTACTTCCATTCCCCTTATTTTGACATAAAAATTTTGTCTACCTGGGCTTCTTCGTGGATTAATTTGTCGTATGACAGTTTAAAGAAAAATGTCAGACGCCAGTGACAGTCAGAACGACAGCCGGATACTGGAAAGCGACCCCGGTAGTGGTGGGTCACCGCAGAAGAGTGAGTCAGACGATTTGTTGCTGTCGTCTCCTGCGGAGGAGGGTCAATCAGGTAATTCTGGAAATTCCCTGGTATACCCATCTGATGTTGCTGCCATCCCTAAGGGCCTTGGCGGTATCATGTTGAAACTTGCATACTGCCCTCCAAAACTAGGATATCCAATTCAATTAAGAAAGGATATCTTGGATAAAAAACCGCCGGCCAAAAAAATTAAGGGGAAAAGGTCCGTTAAGGTAAGACGGCTTCCTCAATTTTCTTTAGCGGCAAAAAATTTGGCGGATTGCGAGGGGACGCGTGACTCGTCTAGGTTCAACTGTGAGCAGAAAAGGGACGTGAGGGTCCTTCGTGAAGTTCTAAGTTGGACCGGCAGATCCTTGGAGGTAGGGGTGTCAGAGCAATATTGGTTCTCGTCCATTTGTTCCAGTCTGGAGTTTGACCAATACGGCTCCAACGAAGATCCTTCACGGCCTAATCCTTTTGCTGCTCTAGGTAATGTTCTTTGTCTATTCGTATATTCTCACTGCTATTTGTCTTTCTTTTGTGCTACTCTGCAGAGGAAGTGACAGCAGCAAGGGCTATTGCGGAAGTAAATACGGCTTGGCAAGAAGCTGGCCGTGAGTGGCAGAAGGGTTTGCGTCATATACCTACCCTTGAATATGAGGACCTGAATTTTGGTGACAGCGCCTTCCGCAGGGATCACCCGGTTGTGTTGCATCCGGACAGCGAATGGTATACCGAGATGGATAAATGGAATGGTGGCAGAGAAGGGTATATGAGGTGGTTCAAGAGAGAACACTATTTTCCCAGCAATTGGGAAATTGTCATTCCAGAACCGTTGGAGGTGATTGTTCAGCCGCCGACTGGATTTTTTGCGGTATTTCTAGATCATTTCAAGTTTGGGTTGCGGTGCCCGTTTGACTGGGCTATAATGTCGGTCATGAAGAATTTTTCCATCAGCTTTGCACAGTTGGGTCCGTTATCTTTTCGCATGTTGGTGTCGGTATTATGGACCTGCCGGTACTTGATGATGAAGGTTAACTTAACATTATTCGTTCATTGATGACCATTAAGCGTAACAGCTCAGCCCCTGGCCGCTACACTTTTCAGAGTGCTAACCAGAAACGACTGGTTTGGCCCAAGAAGACCTCCTTGAAGCATTATATGGGAAGGTGGTTCTGGATCAGGGCTCCTAAAGGTGTACATATCGACATGCCTTTGGGGTTCACTGTGCCGAGATCCACCATGGATCACCTGCCGTTTCGCGAGTTGACGGATGAGGAGCAGAAGACCGTTAACTATTTTAGTTCTAAGGATGGCATTCCTGTTAATTGGATGCCACCTGCTGACTATATTGTGCTAAGTCGACCGCTTGTCGTTGTCGGTCTTTGTGGAGAGATAGGGGCACCTTAATCTGGTAATGCCGGGGTGTCGGTGTTTCCTTTAGTGGTTATATGTGCTTTAATTTGTGTTGAACTCAACTTGTCTTTGTGCCTGTCAGTTTTCGTTGTTGTGTTATAACTCTTGTAATCTTTGAATGCTTTTCTTTTGTAGATTTGAATCTCGAGAGGTTACAGCCGCTGACGATGGCAGGAGAACAGACAATTCGTGGATCTACCTCCTAGGTTGCCGGTCGCGGTGGGGGTAGTAATAGGGATGCTCCTAGCCGACGTGGAGGGCGTGTGGCGGCCGTTGTCAGCCTTCCTGTTGAGAAGAAAGCTGTAGCTTCTACTGCCCCTACTACAAAAAGTTCATTTGCCCGGGGGGTAGGACTATAACTGTGGCCCGACAACAAAGAAAAAGGGAGAGGCCTGCATCTCCTGAGAGGCCCAAGAAGGTTATTAAGACTTCTAAGGAAGTTGGGGCTGCCAGCGTGGTAGCGGCTGAGGCAGTTTCCGTCCCTTTTGCTAACGAGCCTTTGGTGGGGGCTGTCACCCTTGCTGTAGCCAATGAGCCTTTGGTCGAGGTCGTAGTTGTTGCTGCTTCCGGGGCTGCCGTTACTGTTGACGTTGGTGGCAGCGCCGCTTCGGTTCCAGCCAACACTGATGTGGTGTCCAGTGGGGTTGGGATTGATGATAATGTAGAAGCCGGCGGTAAAGAGAAGGTTGACGCTGCTGAGGTCATCCCTGAGGCGACAGTGAGGCCTGTCACCCCTCTCACTCCTTTATCTGCAGAAGGGCGTGAGTTGGAGGAGTTAACTGATGCTGCAGACATAGAGCGAGTACGACGTCTAGCTCATGAAAAGAATTTAAAAGCGCCGGCAACTGATGATAAGGCTGGAACTTCCAGCCATTTGGGTGGAGAGTCTGCTGCTAACCAGGTATGGCTGTAGTTTTTTTTTTTTACTTTGTCCCTTTCTTATTATGTTTGTACGTTTTCCACTTATGGTACTAATTTCTTTTAGACTTCCTTGCCGGCCTCCCCTAACTACTGTGTGCAGTATGTTGGGCCAGAATTGGTGCGGAGTACGGCCGTTCTCCACCTGAGTGAAGGTGGCTTGTTCGCCCTTGAGCCAGAGAAAAGGATTGGGTCTTTTGGGTTTCCCATCCCTGAGGATGTGTTCGTCCGGCGTGGCTCTTGGGGGTATGGTCATCTTGACATACCTCCTAATTTCCAGCCGGGGCCGAGGCCAGCTGGGCCTGAATTCCGGCCTGAGCCAGATGTTGCTGTCAATGAATCTTTGATGGTGGATTTGAGCCAGGCCGGGGGTGATTTGGGCTACCGGTTGCTGAGGGCGAATAGGCTACCGGCGGATTGTAGCCGCAAGAGATGGGTGAACCCTGCTCAGGCGTTGTGCCACGATGTAGCTTGTGTAAGTATTAATTTATTTATTTGTATTTTTATTTTCGCAGTTTTGTTTTCCTAATATCCTCATTCTTTCTTTTTTTTTAGGCTTCTAACTCTGCTGTGGAGTTAGCTGAGGCGTTCTTCACCTTGGCTGCGGATCTGGATGCTTCTCGAAGCTTCACTGATTCACTGGATGCCGTCAACAAATCCTTGAACACGGATTTAGAAAAACAGGGTGCAGTGGTAGAGGCTTTGAAAGCCCAGGTTTCTGAGGCCTCCACGTCCTCGGCTAAAAAGGACGAGGAGATCTCGCAGCTGCATAAGAGGGTGTCAGAGTTGGCTGAAGCTGAGAGCAGGGCAAAAGCCGCTGCCGAAGCTGTACAGGAGCTGTTGAGATCTGTTATTGCCGGTGCCATCATTGCCAAACATGACGCCGAGACCTCTGTCGGAGCTTCTAGGAATCGGGTTGCGGCTGAAAAGAAAAAGGCCCGTGAAGAGGTGGCGGATGTTGAGGCAAGTGCTAAAGCTGCCATCCAGAAAGCCAATGATGGGGCAGATGGGGCGGCTAAAAAAGCTGTGGAGGACTTTGTTGCATCACCCAGCCTTCGTCTTTTTTGTACCAACCGTTTTGATGGCGGCTGGGTGGCTGCAATGAGGTGTGTGTTGTCCCTTCACCCTGATCTGGATTGGGTGGCAGTCGAAGGTACTTTTGCTGATGGTGTCAACAGCCAGCCTCTTAACGAGGCTGACGTCTTCCCTGAGGAGAATGTTGGGAACTTGTCTCCTAGGGTAACTGGCGTGCCTGTCGTTCCCGATGATGTTGTTGAATCGGAGGCTGCAATAGGGGCCAGTCAGGCTGTGGTGGATCCGGCAGATAAGGCGGATTGACGAATTTGGCAGCCTTCTCCTGTGTCTTCTTTTGGTTCTAATTTTTAGTTTTTCTTGTATTTTTTGTACTTTTGGACATATTTAGTTTTTGTTGTATGTATTTAGATTTTTGCCTTTTGCTTTCTTGTTGTAAAATGGGCTGCCATGCCAGTAGAGCAAATCGATGTAACATGCTGCCAGTCATTACTGGCTTTTGAGATGAAATGTAAATATTCTGTTTATTGAAAATTTGTGAGTGATTTTCCTTTTGGCATGACTTTGTTACCCTAGTCTTTGTGAGTGATTAAAGGTAGTATACCTTAGGTGTAAAGCTATGTGGGCAAATCACTGGCTGTCCCACCGTTAAATTAGCCAAGTTTTGGATGGCAGTGGCCTTGGCCTTAGCTGTATTAGCTAACCATCCAGCCTATTGGCTATGGCCATTGGCCTTAGCTGTGAAGCTATATGGGCAGCTCACTGGCTGTCCCACCGTTGACTTAGCCAGGCTTTGGATGGCAGTGGCCTTGGCCTTAGCTGTATTAGCTAACCATCAAGCCTATTGGCTATGGCCATTGGCCTTAGCTGCGAAGCTATGTGGGCAGCTCACCGGCTGTCCCACCGTTGACTTAGCCAGGCTTTGGATGGCAGTGGCCTTGGCCTTAACTGTATTAGCTAACCATCCAGCCTATTGGCTATGGCCATTGGCCTTAGCTGCGAAGCTATGTGGGGAGCTCACTGGCTGTCCCACCGTTGACTTAGCCAGGCTTTGGATGGCAGTGGCCTTGGCCTTAGCTGTATTAGCTAACCATCCAGCCTATTGGCTATGGCCATTGGCCTTAGCTGCGAAGCTATGTGGGCAGCTCACTGGCTGTCCCACCGTTGACTTAGCTAGGCTTTGGATGGCAGTGGCCTTGGCCTTAGCTGTATCAGCTAACCATCCAGCCTATTGGCTATGGCCATTGGCCTTAGCTGCGAAGCTATGTGGGCAGCTCACTGGCTGTCCCACCGTTGACTTAGCCAGGCTTTGGATGGCAGTGGCTTTGGCCGTAGCTATATTAGCTAAGCATCCAGCCTATTGGCTATGGCCATTGGCCTTAGCTGTGAAGCTATGTTGTGATGTTTTTGGGACACTTTTTTTGACAGATGTCTTCTTCGCTTAGTCCATCTGGCGTTGTGTTTGTGCATAAAAATTAAAGTTTAGAGACTGGGAATATGGCTCTTTGGCCTCTTATTTATACCGTTGCTAGGTTGTACAATTTAAGACATGAAATAGAACCTGCTAAATTTATACATAGTATTTTTTGAGGACCCTAGCGTTCCAAGTATTTTTTAGCTCCTTTCCCTCCATTGTTGCTAGCCTGTAGGCCCCTGGTGCTGCCATCTTTGTGATGCGATAAGGGCCTTCCCAATTGGCCGTGAGTTTCCCTTCCCTGTTTTTCTTGCCTGTGGCGTCCGTCCTCCTCAGGACCAAGTCGTTCACTTGCATAGGCCTATGATGAACCTTTTTGTTATAGGCTCTTGTTACTTGGTCTTTGTATGCTGCCTGACGGAGCTCGGCTATTAGTCTGACCTCCGTCAGCAGATCAAGGTCCTGCCTTAGTGAGGCATCGTTCAGTTCCTATTGGTATGCCTGGACCCTGAAGGATGGTAATCCTATTTCCACTGGCAGTAATGCTTCATGGCCAAACGTAAGCCTGAACGGCGTCTCTCCCGTTGCTTCTTTCTCTGTCGTCCTGTTTTCCCAAAGGACGTCAGGGATGAGATCTGCCCATTGACCTTTCAGGTCCTCCAATTTTTTCTTTAGTGCGTTCAGGATTTGTTTGTTGGCGGCTTCTGCTTGTCCGTTACTTTGAGGATGAGCAACTAAGGCGTACGCCATTTTGACTTTTAGGGGCTCTAAGTACTGTTGGAGAGGTTTGCAGTCAAATTGTGTGCCGTGATCAAACACTATCACTTGTGGGAGTCCAAACCTGGTGATGACTTGTTCCCAAATGAACTTCTTCACTTGGGCGACTGTGATTGATACTGTCGGGATGGCCTCGATCCATTTGGTGAAGTAGTCTATTGCCACTATTAAAAACTTTCTCCCTCCTTTGCCTTTAGTGAATGGGCCTAGTATGTCCACCCCCTATTGGGCAAATGGTATTGGGTTGAGTATTGGCTGCAAGTCATTTGGCGGTGTGTTTATCATGGGAGCAAAACGTTGGCATTTGTCGCATCTTTTCACGTATGCTTGAGAGTCCCTCAACATGTGAGGCCAATAGTATCCTGCTCGAATGGCTTTTAAGGCCAAAGCTTTTCCACCAATGTGATTGCCACAAATGCCTTCATGGATTTCTTCCATGATTTTCTGAGCTTCTATTTTTGCTGCACACCTTAGCAGGGGAAGATGGAAAGATTTTTTGTAAAGTATACCTTGAAATACACAATACCATGCTGCCTGTCTTTTTACCTTTGTAGCCTGCGTTTTGTCTGTCGGCAAGACCCCTGTATTTTTGTATTCTAGGACATGGTCAAACCATTCTCCTTCCGGTATGCTAATAACCTCAACTGTTAAACTGTCGATGGCCTTTTCATGACGCAACTCGATCATGACATTCCCTCCTAGCTCGGAGAGTGGTGAGGTTGCCAACTTTGCTAAGGCGTCTGCTTTTTTATTGTCTTCTCTTGGGACTAACTGTATTTCGAAGAAAGTCAATTGATGGGTCAACTGTTTTAGGTGGTCTCTGTATTTGACTATTGTGGGCTCACGAGCTTCTGTTGTGCCTTCCATTTGAGTTGCCACCAGCAGGGAATCTGTGATTAACTTTGATCTTTCAGCTCCGGCGGTTATACATATTTGAATGCCGGCTATGGCCGCTTCATATTCGGATTCATTGTTGGTGGCTTTGAAGCTAAATCGCAAAGCATAGCGGTGTATGGAGCCGTCTGGGCTGGTAATTTCAATACCGGCGCCAGACCTAGTGTTGCATGAGGAGCCGTCAGTTGCTACGGTCCATAACTCCGAGGGATCTACTGTCGAGAATTGGGTTTCTGCTATAAAATCTGCCAATGCTTGTGCCTTGATTGCGTTTCTTGGTTTGAATGATATGTCAAATTCCGACAGTTCGATTCCCCATTTCATCATCCTCCCTGATACCGCGAGCTTTTGTAAGGCTTTTTCTAATGGGTGGTTGGTGGGTATCACGATTGAGTGGGCATCGAAGTATGGCCGCAAGCGTCTTACCGCCACCATGACCGCGAATGCTAGTTTTTCCACCGATGTGTACCTGGTTTCTGCACCGGTAAGTACGTGGCTCACAAAATAAACCAGTAACTGTGTCTTCTCCCTTTCTACCAGTAGGACGGCGGCTACGGTGGCATCTGTTGCAGAAACGTATAGCATTAATTGTTCTCCTTGTTCTGGACGTGTCATGGTTGGTAGCGTTCTGAGATGTGCTTTAACATTTTGGAAAGCTTCTTTTTGTTCTTCTCCCCATTCGAATTTTTTATTAGATCTTAGCACTTTGAAGAAAGGCAGGGCTTGGGAAGCTGATTTTGCCATGAATCTAGTGAGGGCTGCCATCCTGCCCGTTAATTTTTGCACATCTTTGATTTTGGTTGGCTCTGCCATGTCCGCTATCGCTTTTACTTTATCTGGGTTGGCGTCAATGCCTCTTTCAGATACCATAAACCCCAAAAACTTCCCCGATGTAACCCCAAACACACATTTCTTTGGATTCAGTCTCATTTTGTATGTTCTCAATGTGTCAAAGGTCTCTTGTAAGTCCGTTGGGTGCTCTCCTAGAGTCTTGCTCTTCACTATTGTGTCATCCACATATACCTCTACATTTCTCCCTTTTTGTTTTTTAAAGACCATGTCAACCAATTTTTGGTATGTTGCCCCTGCGTTTTTTAATCCAAAAGGCATGCCTTTGTAGCAGTAGATGCCGGCTTCTGTTATGAAGGCAGTCTTTGGTCTGTCCGACTCGAGCATGCTAATTTGGTGGTACCCTGAAAAGGCATCCATAAAACTAAGTAGTGCATGGTTAGCGGTGGAGTCTACTAACTGATCTATTCTTGGTAGTGGATAGCAATCTTTAGGGCAGTGGCGGTTGAGGTCTGTAAAATCAACGCACATCCGCCATTGTCCATTTGCCTTTTTTACCATTACAACATTAGCAAGCCACTCAGGGTAGTCACAAGGTTCAACGAACCCTGCTAATAATAACTTGTTTATTTCATTAGCTATGGCTACATTTTTTTCGGCAGAGAAGGATCTCTTCTTCTGCTTTACAAGCCTAACATTCTCATCTACATTAAGCCTATGCTGAATTACAAAAGGATGAATGCCCGGCATCTCATCGGCAAAGAAGGCGAAAACATCAGCATTGTTTTGTAGGAGTTGGATGAGGTTGACCTTCATATTTGAGGGCAGCTTCTTACTCACTTTCACAGTTCTGGAGGTGTCGGTGACCGATAGAGGCACTTCTTCTGTTTCATCATTCGGTTCAGCTCTAGGTCTCTTATCGTCCTCGGGCCGACCGTGGATGTCCTCCATTGAGACTGGGGAGACTTCCGACTCTCTCTTCCTTTTTCTTTCCACTCTAGGTGTAATACCCCGAAATTTCGGGATATTTTAAATTTTTCTTAATTAATTAATTATATAAGTAATTAATTATTTAATTGATTATTATTTAATTAATTGTTAAATTAGTTGTAGCAATCTAATTATTTTATCCTGGCCCAAACCTTTTTCCCTTGTCATGCTAAGACCCCAGCCCAATTTCTTTCCCTCATCACCCCACCTCACGGCCCCCTATTCATTTTCCTTTAATTGTTATATTTTCTTTTCCTACTTTAATTACTAAACCACATCTATTTTGACCCCAACCAAAAATCTAATTTTTATCCTCCTACTTTCTCTACTAGATTTTAGGAGTTTGTTTTACACCCTTGCCTAGTATTTCTACACGGCCAACACACCACAAAAAGGGGAACCACTTTTATAATTCTTAATCTCTAAAAACTAAACTACAAATAAAAACTCCTCCTTTTCCCCACATAAATACTTCCTTCACTTCATCAATTCAAACACCTTCATCAAAGAAAGTTCAACCTTTAGCCTTTGAAGATCGAACCATTCACCATCAATATTAGATTATTAGGTAATTAGATTGCTTTATTTAATCAATAGGATAGATTAATTATATAATTTTTAGAATAGGTTTAATCATGTATAGAATTGCTTAGAACTACTTAAAATTGCTTAGAATCATGCTGGATGAATTTTGAATTGTTTATTGATGATTAACCATGTTTGTCGAGTGCTTCTAATATCATTCCAAGATGTTTTAACAGGTTTATTTCATGTTCTCGCTATGTTTTATGATTGTTTTACGATTCTTGCTAGTTTAGAACTGATGGAATTAATTATGGAATAATTATGAATGATGATTAATTGTTGATAATTGTAATTAACTAAATTAAAGTGTCAATTTTTGTTGCTTACTTCAAGAATGTCGAGTGGTGTAGTGTAATAAAAGAAGGATTTTTATCATGTTTTAAGTGATATTTGTTGATGATTGTTAGTTTATTTGATTATTTATTTATTTAATTGATTGATTGGATTGTTTATATGATTATTTAAGGAATTGAATTTATTATTGGTTTATTTAGTGAATGTCGAATGGTACAAGTCTTGAACTAGAGTTTTGAGTCAAGATAAGTTGGTCTAGAATTGATTAGAAATCAAGTTATGTCATTAAAGGATTGAGTTATGAACTGGAATTGAGAACAAAATTGAAATGGAAAAGATAATTAACTATGAAGTGATCGTCTATCTAGTGGCTTAAGTTGCCATGAACATAGGTATAGTCGAAGCCTGTCCTATCTTCGGATTTGGGACAGTTCTTGATCCCAGTGCCGAGAAGTAGATCTTCGTGGTTGACCCGGCATGAGCAAGGAAAGTTGGGGAAGAATTAAGGTTTCCCCTACGAGTATATGACTGGTCACGGATTAGCACCTGAACCGAATAGAATTGAAGAGTCAATAGTGGTGTCAAAAAGTCTAGAACTGAATAAGTTATTATAGAAGGTCTTGGTTTATTGTGATGTTATGTTTGTTTCCGCTGCGTACTTGAACGATGATGTCTATGAATGATTTCCTGATGATTTGTTTGACTGTTTGGTTGACCTGTTCTGATTATTATGTTTCTAATTGTGTTCTACTGATTAAGTAGAACAATCTAATTACTCACCACTGACTGTGGACCCCAAAATCCTTTTCAGGTACAGGTGATGACTAATTTGGGTCACGCAAGGGCTGGGATTGTGTGCGAGCTATTTTAGTAGTTTTATTTATGTTATTGACCATTTCTAGCCTTTGTATCTTTATTAGTGGACTTCCCTCTATTTTATAGTATTGTTGGACTTTAGAATCTTATTTATTTTGGATTATTTAATGGTTTATTTGAATAATATGAATTAAGTTTAGAGCTTCCGTTGTAATTAATGAATCTGATAATAAAGGTTTTTAGATAATAATGATCTGTATTGTTGTTTTCTCCGAAAACAACGCTGCTAAAATACGGGTCGTTACACTAGGTGGTGGCGGTGGTGGTGTCATTGCTGTCATGTAGCAAGAGCGGGCCACCTCTTGGCTACCTCTTATTTTTCCCGGTTGGCCGTCATCAGCTATATAGAGCATTGTCAAGTGGTACGTTGACGGGATGCCCTTTATGTCGTTGATCATTGGTCTTCCCATGATGACGTTATAAGCTGAAGGGATGTTGATGACTAAGAACTCCACCATTGTTCTCCTAGTCTGTCTGCCCTCCCCCAGTTGGGTTGGTAGCTTGAAGATGCCGTCCGGGGTTACTCGAGCCCCGGTGAACCCACTGATGGAGTAGTGTACAGGTTTTAAGTATTTTTCCACTATCCCCAGCCTGTCAAAAGCCTCTCTGTATAAGATGTTTGCTGAGGAACCGCCATCGACCAGGATGCGATGGACCTTACAGTTTGCAATTGAAAAAGTTATCACCAAAGGGTCATCGTGGGGGTATACAACCCCTTTGGTGTTTTCAGCAGAGAATGTCATTTTCGGCATCTCTATTGGTCCCGGCCAGTGTCGAGAATTATTGAAGTTGACTTGGTGTCGTACCTCCCTTAGGCTGGCCTTTGCCCCACTGAGGGTCCCTCCATGGACTGGCCCTCCTGTGATCACAAGAATTTCGTCCCTGTGATCCTGCTGCTTATCTTTGCCTTTCCATCCCCTACCGCCAGGTTGGCGGTTGGAGAAGTCCTCCCTCTTTTTGTATTGGGCTAGACGCCCCTGGCGGACCAAGTCCTCTATATTTTCTTTTACTTGGGCGCACTTGTAATGACCCAGATTTTATCGGTATTTTTGCCGGTATTTATGTTTGTTTATGTGCTAGTTCAAATTAATTTTTGAACTATTTATTTTAATTTTATATGAATAATTTCGATTTAATCGAAATATTTATTTCTTAGTTTTTATTATTTATGTTAATTATTATTTAATTAATTAGAATTTTTATTATTTAATTTTCTAATTAATTATCTAATATTTTGGGCCAAATCGATTATTGCATGATTAGTTATGCGGTTTTCGCAAATTAGCCCAATAGAGCACGAGAGCCCATTTAGGCCCATTTTAGCCATGATGGCCGGCCCCTCTAAATGCATGGCAAGGTTTTGCCACTTGCCTTGCTTTCACACTTAACTAATTTCTATAAATAGGAATGATTAGTGAGCCATTAGGTTCATTTGCTCTTTTTCCTTTTTAAACACTCTTGCCATCAAAAGTTCAATCAACACAAACCCCCTCCACTTTCTCTTGCCTCACGCCATTTTTGATGAACAAGCTATCAATTGTTCATCATTAGTTCTAACCTTGAACTTAAAGATGCAAAGTCTATTGATCTTTAAGTAGCCTAAACACAATCTAAACCCATTTATTTTATCCAAGATCGTTGGTTCGGGTTGGGTTTTGATCGTGCTCGTGTAGAGGGCCGTGTGGGGGACAGCCGTGCGTGGTGCCGTGCAAGAGCAGCAGCCAGGCCGTGCAAGGGCAGCAGCCAGGCCGTGCGTGGTTCAGTGGGCAGCAGCCGTGCGTGGTGCAGTGGGCAGCAGCCGTGCAAGGCCGTGTGTGGTGTTCGTGCTCGTGTTGTTGGTGCCGTGTTGGTGCTTGTTTCCGGGTTGTAATTTGTGTTGAATTTGTGTGTGATCTTCCATAAGGTAACATACTAACTCAACTTAATTGGAATACCTTGTTTATAGTATAGATTAAATGCATGTTTAGGATGTTTGTTGATGGTTTTTCATGATTTTACGTATGATTATACAATCTGATTTTTATGTGTTTACATGATGTTTTAGTGATGATTTTCATGATTATATGATTAGTTATACATTATTATATGATCATGATTTATGTATCCAAGTTTGATGAATTTTGGATTAGTTTAGGTGGATTTTTCATGATGATATGCGTGTGATGATTATGTTGGATGAGTTCTTGGTTGAAGATCTTGAATCTTGAATGAGTTCTTTATGAGTTCTTTATGAGTTCTTTGAGTTCTTTATGAGTTCTTGATGAGTCTTTAGGAGTTCTTGATTGAATCTTGAAAGTTAAAGAAAACGGTTTAAAGAATAAAGAAAGTTAAAGAAAGTGTTTAATATGGTTAAAGAATGATTAAAGATCGATGAATAATGATTGGTTAGACTCAAGAATAAGGCTAGAGGCAGTTCTTGAGAATAACTTCGATGTTTTAGCTAGATTAATTTCGAGAACCGAGGCTTTAGGCAGTTCTTGAACTTAGTTTAGTTAAGTTGAGGTAATAATAAATAATATGATTAAAATGAGTAAATGAATTAATTAATTACTTAGCTTGATTTCATTTTTTTAGACACCTGATACTTTGAGTAAGATTCATTGTATTCGGGTTAAGACGTTGCCCCTATTCCATCCGCGGTATTGGGATAGTTGGAGTCATACTATGTGATCTTTGTGAATTCCAGTAAGATTGGTTTCACGGGACATGGATTTCCAGTAAGATTGGTTTCATGGGGTTTGAGAGTAAGATTCTCAAATCCGAACATAGTAGAAAGTTCGAGCGCGTAAGATGCGTTCGTACGAGCACAGTCCGGTCTAGAATATGAATGATTGCGCCAAAGATAGTTGATTAGGCTTGGTTTGGGTCGAGTTCACGTTTTGGGTTGTTCTCGTACTTTGTTTAATGATGTTGTTCGTTTGATTTATGCTATGTGCATGTGTGTTCCCATTAGGGTGAGTCAGTTATGTTACTCGCCACTGATGGTGGACCGTTGTTATATTTTTCAGGTACTTCAGATGATGATGCTCTTGCCTAGTTTTGGGTTGGGCGAGCGACGTTTCTTTCTTTTGTTACCTGTTGTAATTACTGACTTTGTAGTATTAGTAGTGATAGTTTGTTTAGATGCTACTCTTTAGATTTTGGACTTTTACGTGTTGTTTAAAGACTCTGACATGTAGTTGGAGTTAACTCGTATTTTAGTATTTCTAGTTTGACTTTTGGATTAGTTTATGTACAAACTTGTGGGTATTTGTACGTTTGTGGTTTAATAATAATGTTTCGAGGAATTAGCTTTAATTTCTTAGGTTTTGAGTTGTAGTTTCTAACAACTCGACTCGTCGGTTTCTTCCGCGCCGGTTTAAGCGAGTCGGGTCGTTACAGCACTCGTCCGTCATGTGCCCATAGTTATTATGGAATTCGCACCACCGCCTTGGGTCGTGGTTTAGTGTGGTCATTGGCCTTGGCCTTTTCCACTTTTCATCTTGTTTGTGGATGCCAAATATTCGGGATCGTGGGACCGACAACTCAGTGTAGTTGGCGTGCCTCTCTATTCAGTCTGTCTTCTGTCGTTTTTCTGTTACCGCGACCTCTTTCCGGTCCTGGCCGCGATTATAGTATTCTTTTCTTTCGAACGGGGCCTCTCGTTTGTATTCTTTTTCACCATTTTCTCCTCTGTTAACTTTTTATCGGCAATAGAGCTACCAGCCCCCCGGCTAAACTCCTTGGCCCTTATATACTCATTGGCCTTTCCCAACACTCCGGCCAAGGTAGTTAGGTTCTTTCTGCCCAGATATTGGCGGAAAGGGCCCTCACGCAAGCCTGACATCAGCGCCAGGACCGCAACTTCTTGCTGCATGTTAGGAATAGTTACGGCCTCGGCCGTGAATCGTGCGATAAAGTCTCGCAGGCTTTCAACCTGCCTCTGCTGCATTCCCATTAGCTCACTTGTCAACCGCTGGCGTCTTTTATTGCTAACAAAGTGTGCTAGGAACCTTTTTGCTAGATCGTCCCACCTAGAGATGGTGAAGGACGGTAGTGACATAAACCATTTTTGAGCGATGCCCGTCAGGGTGGTTTGGAATACCCGGCACCATGCGTTGTTGGCGGTAGTATATAGCTGCATATGCCCTTCATATGTCGAGATATGGTCCTCCGGATCTGTAGTGACATCGTACTTGGAGTTTGGCATCTTTATCCTTGGGAGTTCCTCCTCATTAACTGCAGTAACGAAGGGGGTCCCCTGGGGTTACACTCTTCCTATCGTGACCGGTAGGTTCCTTTTCCTCATTAATAAAAGTGTATTATCGTACCTTAGCTGGACGTTCTCAAAACCTGGTGGCGGCAGTACGTCCTCGAACCCTTGTTGTGTCTTGGGGTTTCCGTGGACAGTCAAACTGTCCCACTCCAAGTCCTCTACATCTTCAGTGTGTAGGGATTACATCTTCGTTATTGGTGAGGCTAGATTTTGGATCTTCCCTTTTTTCTTCTTATCCCCTGGACCGGGGGTGGAGGTAGCCCCTATTAAGGCATTTAAAACAGCAGTTACACCGGCTAACTGCTCGGGGGTGAACTGATTAAGCACTTCAAGGTTGAGAGGTGTTGAGTTAGTGCTTGGATCTCCTTTTGTCTCATCGACCTCTGGCGATTTTTCCTTTGGTGGTGTTTTTTCTTTGTTCACATTGTTGAAGTTATCTTGAGATGTCATTTTTTTTTGGAGTTTAAGTTTTTTGTTTAATTAAAGGTTTGTCGGAGTGTTTTTTTTTTTGTGAATCTTTTTACGTAAGATTTTTGTAAAAGGATCCCCACAGACGCCGCCAATTGTTCCGGCAACCTTTAATTGTCTCTGAACGAGGTGGCGTCCTTGGTGGTCCGTGTGGTGTTTACCTGCTAAGATGAACAAACAGTGAGCTGACCCCGGGGTGTTTCCGGGGAAAGGCCCTCCGATGCTTAAGTCAGTAAGGGGATTTATATTTAGGAGAGAGAGAGAGAAAGAGAGTTTGTGAGTGGATGAATTAATGTGTACCTTCCATTGGTGGGATTGTCTCCTATTTATAGGAGATTGATTAGTACCCTGCCGGCCTACCTTTAGGCCGACAGGCATGTGTGTGGCGTCCTTGGCCCGGACGTATAAGCTGTATGCCGGGAGTTAGTTGACTTGTTGGTGAGCAGGGCGCGTAAGCCTAAACGGCGTCCTTAATGGCCGTCGAGTGGCGCACCGGGGCCTTCTGCTTAGTGGTTCTTACTGCCGTCCATTTAGTATTAAGTGTGGGACGGCAACTAGGGGACGGCAACCTTGCTGGTGGTTGATATCTTAGTGGGGACGTTAGTAAGGTGGTACTACCGGTGTACCGGTAGGCCTCCATACAATTGTAAATTAAAATGTTTGCTTTCATGAGTCACAACTCAGAACTAGGAGCTCTCTTCGCCTTTGTTGCTCTGCTTAATTAAGTTTCGATCTCCAAATTCAAAATCATAGATCATAGTGAATTTGGATATTCTTTTTGCTTAATGTTGCTCCATAACCTATTTGATATACATGACTTATCTTAAAATTAATCATTTTTAGATGATCAGGATTAACCTTTTGATCTATTGTAAACAAGGCTGGGGGCAGATTTTGTTGGGGGCTAGATATGGCCGGACCTTTGTTGGCTTGATCCTCAAGTTCAAACAGTACAGTCATATTTTTTTCTTTCAAGTTAGAATTGGGCGTATGACCTATTGTTAGAAAGCTCTTTGAATAATCTAATTTTCAATAATGCCACTAGAATTACATCAATCCGATGTGTGTATCTCAAGTTATGCCCAAACTAGTGAGACGTGGTCAAAATCTTTCGAACAATTTCGATCAATTTCATTTCAATTATTCACCAATTGTCACCACAACCACTTCAACCCATCTTTAGGTGATTTTCTCAATATTTTATTGAGCTTGACTCATCCCATCTTTCCATTTGATTCCTTTTATAACCTTGTAATTGAATCGTTGTTTCCTGCAAAAAATCTTAATTTTGAAGCATTAGCATTGCATATTTTTTTTATTAGTATAGATGCACACCCATATGTCATATTTATTTTTAAGAATAATATAATTCGGCCTTTGAATGAATTTTTCTTTAAATTCGCCACTCATCATAAAATTCAGAATCACAAAAAGATATGAATAAGCTTGCTTCCACGAAAAAATGGATGAGAAAAAGGAGCTACTCTTCTAATAGATGCTTTTAGTAAACATTCATTTCTCATATATATACTATACTCTATTTAAAGTAACTTTTATGAACTTTTTACATTTGCCTTAAAAAAATTGAACACTTGACGTCTTTTTTTCCTCCACTTTTATGGTGTTTTCCTCTAATAAAATTCCATCGGACCACTTTAGCCTAAAAATATGTCAAAAATATTATTGAAAGTTTGAAACCATTATATTGCCAAACACTCATCTTTTCACCAACTAAAGAGCTCGATTAATTAAGACTATAACATTTGCCTAAAAAAATTAGAAAAATTTGCCACTAACCACTTAATAAGTACCAAAAGTTGTGAACAACTACTATAATTTTTTTTATTAAATTTAACTACCAATTAAGTGCCAAAAAGTTGCAAATCACCACCCATTTTTAACACCGTTAACTTAAATCACAATTAAACCTTAATTAAACCACTTAAATCTTAATTAAACCTTAATTAATCTTAATTAACACTTTTTATTAAAAAAAATAGAAAAATAAAAAGAAAATCTGGAAAATCTGGGGGAGGGGGTGGTTGAGGGTTTTTTTTCTAATTTTCCAGATTTGTTTTCTTTTTTTAAAAAATAGAAAGTGTTAATTAAGATTAATTAAGGTTTAATTAAGACTTAAGTGGTTTAATTAATGTTTAATTGTGATTTAAGTTAACGGTGTTAAAAATGGGTGGTGGTTTGCAACTTTTTGGCACTTAATTGGTAGTTAAATTTAATAAAAAAAATTATGATAGTTGTTCACAACTTTTGGTACTTATTAAGTGGTTAGTGGCAAAATTTTCAAAAAATTAAGGTTCAACATACCAATTTGCAAGTAGTACATTATCAACACTGCTTCAACCTTATTCTCAAAAATCTAGGATTTTATTATTAGAGTGCAATTAATTACTAGGGTATATATCATTATATTGGCTCGAATTTGTTTCTTACATACAAAAAGAATGATGGAATATCGAAGTTAGGGTCTGTTTGGTAGGGCGTAAAACATTTTTAATGTAAAATAGTTTTCCATGAAAATCATTTTCAAAGAGTTTTCCATTGTTTGTTGAATGGAAAATGAGTTATAAAAATAGAGAATAGAGAATAGAAACCAATTTTCCTTTGATTTGGGGCGGAAAACGTTAAGGAAAACGTTTTCAACTATGGTACGGTATAACCATTTTACACTAACTTTTCTATTTCAATTTTCAGTCCAACCAAGCACTGTAAAATGAGGAAAATAGTTTTTAGGAAAACAATTTTAGGCCCTACCAAATGCACCCTTAATCAAGGCTGAAGGCCCTTACAAAATCGATAAAAATAGCGGTACAATCTACAAAATTGTAGCCAGCAGCAAATTTATATAGAGTAATTTTCTTTAAAAAAAATTCGCAATCTCTCCCTATGTTTAATTTCTGAATTTTTAGGAAATTGTAAATTTATGTGACACAATAATTGTATGAAAAACTTCTAAAACAAAACCCATCCATATATAGCGTTTTGCAAGGAAATAAAAAGGTCACATTAGTTGTCAACCTCATACCAACGCTAGCTAGGGCAACTTGCCAACTTCTACTACTATACTCCTAATTTTTCAAACCCGGACAAAGGCCGTATTTGGCAAACAGAGTTTAGAGTTTGCTGTTAGAGTTTTAACTTTTTCTTCAGTGGGTTTAACCGCAGATTTGACTGCTGTTTATATTAATGTGTTTGGTAAAATTTAGTTATTTAATAAAAATTGATAAATATTTTAGGATGCAAAATGACAATTATAGACATTGTTTATTACACTATTAGTTTATGTTTTATGCAAACCAGTTTCCACCTTCCCTTCATCTCTCTCCTCCTATTATTTTCATATACCACTACCCACATTTCCTTTATCTCTCATCCATCATCTCCTCTACGCCTACCACCACCACAAACAACATCACTACCATGATCTACTAATATTCCTCATCTCTGCCATCACAGTCTTTTTTCTCCTTTTTTTACTTTATATTTTTTAATTGTGGTTGCAAAATTTGGGTCTTTAGGTAAGTTCAATTTTTTAAAATTTGGATGAATCTTTTTTTTTTTTTGAAAGGAAATTTGGGTGAGTCTTGATGGTTGGTGTTTGGGGATATTTTTTGGGATCTTGGGTGAATTTCATTTTTTGGGGTGGCTATTGTTGTTAGTGGTTGGTGGTGGAAGTGTTGGTTGTTGGTTGTTGGTGGTGGAAGTAGTGGATGTTGGGGTGATAGAAGTGTTGGTGGTTGGCGTGGTAGTGGTGGTGATTTTACAGTAGGTTAATAGATAATAATAATAATTAACCATGTGTAAAATAGTCTTAAAATTTAATTTCATAAAACTCTAAACAAAAAGCTGCATATAGCAGCGTTTTGTTTTGAGAGTTTTTGACCCTAAAAACTCTTTGCAATCCTCCCTCTACCAAACACCCATACTAGAGTTTTGACTGAGTCAAAACTCTAAAATGGGTTAAAACCTCTAAAAGCTCATGAAAAAGCTCATTGCCAAACACAGCCAAAATTCAAGTCCTCCGATAAATAAGCTAGAGAGAAAACTCATATAGGGGGTGTTTGGTGGGGAGAGTTTTAAAGAGAGTTTAGAGTTTTGACTAGTAAAAACTCTATTTAGGGCGTTTGGTGAGAGAGAGGATTAAAGAGGGTTTTGTACCAAAAACGCTGATCAAAACTCTCTTTTGAAAAAGCTAGGTAGAGGAGCTTTTTCAAGAGAGTTTTGGAGAGAGAAAAAATAAATTATTATTTTGTACATATTATTAAAACTTAAATTTGTTTTGAAAAAAAAAATATATGTCTATAAATGTAATTTTACATGCTCTAAAAGTACAAAACTCTAAACAATCAGCTAAATGTTACCAAACACCTTTACACAACAATTATTTAAATCAGCAGTCAAATCCTCTGAACAAAAAAGTAATCATCTAACCACAAACTCTAAACTCTAATCACCAAACAGGGCCGTACCATAGACTGGAGGGCCATATTAGGTACAAAGTAGCCACTATCTTGACATATGAGTATAAAAGGTGAAAGGTTCAAATCCATATATCTTGTTAAATGACCATCTCAATCAAAAATTTAAGCTGATAGTTAAGGTCTAGGAATATGTTATATTCTATCATTACTCCACACATGAAATACCCTTTGGGCTTGAAATGTGGACGCAACACAGGCCCCATCATACTTGGTGCGAATTAATTCCGCTTGGGAGAGGGAGGAGAGATTCGAACTCGTGACATCTGTGTTACGTTGTCTCTGATACCATACATGTTAAAGGATCATCTCAACAAAAAGTTTTAGCTAATAGTTGAGGCCTAGGAATATGTTATACTATATCATATCTAATGAATTGATAGATCTCTTACCTAATTAAAAAATAAAATTTCAAGCTACAACCATCCACAATAGTAATCTACTACCTTTATAGTTGAAAAATGACGTCACATGTTATTTTTACAATTTTTTATTTATTAAATGAAAAAGAAATAAGTAAAAAATAGGTCCAAAACCTTGCAGCTTAAGCTACAATCTATTTTGCTCTACTATAGTTAAGTTTTTAGCTTGAAACTTTATATATTTGCAAACAAGTCTTTTAAAGCAACCATTGTGGTTGTGGTCTTGTAGATCCTCTTACCGTCTTACATATAAGAGTGTCAAATCAAAATTAGGACCGAAAAATAAGTACTCCCTCCGTCCCTTAATGTTTGCCCCATGTTACTGTTCATTTGGTAACTTTGACTCCCTATAATTTTATACATGTAAGAAAAAATATAGTCAAATACGATCTCGTTTGATTCGGCTCAATGTGAACTTTTTTAATATGTAATTTTTATAATTTTTTATCACACGTATTTAAAGATATTTTCATTTAAAGTTATGTCTCAAGAGATGAGAAAAAGTGAACGGGACAATCTTTTAGTTACAGAGAAAGTAGATTCTAGTGTACCAAAAGTAAGAGCATGCAGTACGTACTAATTCTAATTAGAGCCTAGGACGGCAGATGTACAAGAGGAAAATGCCTGGAATTGCAAATTAGCCCCCTTAAATATGGGACCGACAGTTGTGGCTTATCCCTAAACAATTTGGTAGGGTTGCTACTTGGTACTACCACACGGTTGGCTAATTAAATTACGTATTATTATTTGAAGAATATTTATTAGTCAATTTTAGCCAGCAAATGATACTATTACTCTATCATATGATTATGTCAGATGACTATTTCAACCAAAAGATTAAGTTGATAGTTGATGTTCAGTAATATAAGTCAGAGGACGAAGCTTTTGGTTGAAATAATTTGTTGACAATTTCACATAATGACATACGTATTACGGAGTACTTCATATATTTATAATGTTTCATTTTGCTTGTTACATTTAGAATATTTCCTTTAATAATATTTTTTTTATTCATTTTAATTTGTAATTATTACTACTTCATGTTACGGGCCAATATGTTACTCCCTTCGTCTCAAATTAGTTGCAACATTCTGAAAAATGACACTATTCATTTGTAAACTTTGACTGCTTATAGTTTCATGTACATAAAGAAAAATATAGCCATGATGAATCTAGTTTGATTCGTCTCAATATGTACTTTTCAAACATATAATTTTTATAATTTTTTATTATGCGTAGTTCAAAATATTTTCATTTAAAGTTGTGTATTGGGAGATGTGAAAGAGAGAATGTAGCAAGTAATTTGGGACAGAGGGAGTATCTTATTTAGCTTTCTAATACAATTAATATCTTTTATAGTTAATAGTGAGTTTTTTTTTATTTTTTATTAATAAAAGCACATAGAAATAATTATTCAATATCAATTTCCCCAAAGGTTGCAATCACTGCCTTATTTTATTTTCCATTGCTACCCCATTGCCACTTTTCTTATGGCTTGTTTACTTCAGATTATATTTAGTTCAGTTCAGTTCAGTTCAGTTCATCTTTATTTAGTTCAATTAATACATTTCTATTCAGTTCAGTTCAGCTCAGCTCTATTCAGCTAATGTAAACGGACCCTTAATAATTAACTAAGAATCTACACATGATTATCAGTGTGAAACATATAGAATGTTGGAAAATAAGTGCATCCCAAGTCCCACATCGAAATAATAGCAAGAGGATGACCTATTTATATAGTAGTACTCAATATATACTAGTACAAAGCTTTTTGAGAAGGAGCCCAAAACCAAAGCCGTGCGGGTTGAGAGCCCAAAGCGGACAATATTGTACTAATATGTGTATGACCTTGGTTCGGCGGCCCAAAAAGTGGTATCAGAGCCGGGCGGTTCGGTCCGAGGCAGGTGGTCGTCGTGTTGGTGTGTGGGGTTGTCCCTCTTGTGTGCCCTCAAAGTTGGTGATCTGGTGTGCCCTTGTATCGAAAGTCCTCCTGTTTGTGTTCAGTTGTGTAGTCCGGAGGTGGTTACCCTGTAATTCGTTGGCGAAGCGTGTGGGGTTGTGGTGTGGTTAGGCGGCGG
Organism: Salicornia ramosissima; assembly: GCA_951394345.1. NCBI lineage: Eukaryota > Viridiplantae > Streptophyta > Magnoliopsida > Caryophyllales > Amaranthaceae > Salicornia > Salicornia ramosissima. The sequence goes on from OX596237.1 coordinate 4,223,242, forward strand.
GTCTCGTTGGTACAACGGCGGTACTGAAAGGGGCGAGTAGTAGATCAAATTCAGTTTGAGGGAAGACCATGGTATGTGGTCTTTGGTCTGAGGGAAGGTTTGTTGGGAAAATAAATGCATCCCAAGTCCCACATCGAAAGAATAACAAGAGGATGAGCTATTTATATAGTATAGTACTCAATATATATTAGTACAATTCCTTTTGGGAATGAGCCCGAAAACAAAGTTGTGCCGGGTTGAGAGCCCAAAGTGAACAATATTATACAAGTATTGTATGAGCTTAGTTCGGCCCAAGATAGAATATAAAATATGCATATTAATTTGGTTGCAAAAATATTATTGCCATATTGAATGGAATTTGGTATCTTTTTACCCATGCTTTTTTTTTTAAAAAAAAATGATTGTTAATGGATTTGGATTGTGGGCGGACGGCATATTCAAAGTCGTCATACATACGTCCATTCAACGATTTATTTATGCATTAATCAAATCTAATTATAATATTTGGAGGGTAGAGACTAAAGAGACTAGATGTTGAAGTGATAGGTTTGTTGCCAATCATGGTAGGGAAAAAGAAAGTTTTTAGAAAGACAACTAATTGAAGTACGTAATTAGTTTTTTATACTGACTCCTTTTTTACAAAAATGAAAAGATTAAAATTGTTGCATTTATTTTGAAACTTCCTGAAATAGAAACTGTTGCGTTTATTTTGAAACGGAGGAAGTATTAATTAATGTTATTGTGATACAATTCACCTATTTAATTTGTTGTTTGACACATTTAAGGTCATTTTTTATTTCAATTCGTTCAACTTATTAGATACGGAGTACTACTTTGTGAATATGGACACAATACACCATTATCAATTTTCTCATACAAAAAAGACACGGAGATGATAACACAATTTGAACATGACAAAAAAATAACTTAGTAGGTCGAGAACGTTGACACATTTAACTTTTTAATGGGTTGATATGATACAACCAGTATATCAAACATGGTACGTTGACCAACTCGTTTATCCATTTTACAAGCCGTTTATTTACTTAACTTGTTTACCTTTATGACAGGTTGACTCTGATATTATATTCTTAATCAAAAGCTTATGTTGATGGATGATTAAGGCCCAAGCTTATGTATATTATCAAATTATTTTAAATGGAATAATGGATTTACACTTGTACAACTCGACACAACTCAATTACTAGTCTATTCACATTTAATTTGAATAAGGCACATCTTGAGAAGATTTGTACTCCGTAGAACAAGTGTGAGGGAGTGTTATGAAATCACACTTGCGTTTAATGAGTTTATGTCAGATTTTTTTTTTATTTCGTGGGTCCACACTTTCTAAGAGTCTGGAACCAAAATATGAGACTGGAAGGAGTATAAATTATCATCCAAGGCCAAATTGTGTATACATTGGCACTTGCCAAATATAATAAGTTAAAGTATATAGTATGCATTAGTCAATTAAGTCGATCACACATTTAATGAGTCCCAAATATAATTAAAATTGAAATACACAGAGTATTAGTACTATTAGATATCGTCTTCCAAAATCTTGAGACAGAGTTAGTCTAGTCTCTTGATTTCATCTGCCGACAAACCACGAAATTCGCTTAATTTCATGGAGTTTTACTCGTAACTTTGCAACCTTCTAGGAAGGATTTTGGTGTGCATAGCCCAAAAAGTATTCAATTTATTACACTAATTACCAGTCTACTACGAGTAGCTCTAGGAAGTAGGAACATCACACAAAAGTTTAAAAAATTAAAGAGCAAAAAATGTTAAGAATGTAGTTAGCGAGACTTGAACTTTAGTCTAGAGAAGTATAAACAAGCAATCAAACCAATTGAACAACTATATTTTTTTTATTTATCTCCACTTTCAATTAATATAGACTAACAATTTTGGGCCAAGGGGGAGGCCAAGGCCCCCGCTCGCCCCCCTTGGCTCCGCCCCTGCTTTCACTCACATTTCTACATTGGTTCAATCTTTTAATTAAGTAGATATAATCCTATCTTTTTCCACCATTATAACATATCATATAATCATCAGGTGGCCCTAAAAGTTATCAACCTTCTAGACACACATCAAACTAAAATATTGATAGACTTGTTTTGAATTAGAAAGAGAAATATAATGAAATTGATGTTCTAACTTATTTTCAACCAATAAAAGATGCATATATGGAAGAGATGAGAACACTTTGGAGCTGTTTAGTATCCTTAAAAATTAGCATATCATTTGTTTGTTATGTGTCATGAGAAATGAAAACAAGTTTGTAAAGAAAACAAATTGTTACCCTCCTAAATCTAGAAGAAACAATTACCGTTTTCGAATAATTGTAATCATATATATTTTCTTAGTAAAACCAAACAACTAATAATGGTAACACCATATATTACTCTTCCCCTTTTTTCAATTTATTAACTTTACTAGCTCAGTTGGAAAGAGCACAGTACCTGAGTTCGATCCTTACCATAGCAATTGTTGGACCCCCTCCTCTATTGCTCAAGACCCTAAGATAGGATTTTGATTATAAATGATGTATACCTTTCTTACATTCTTTTAAAAACAATCATACCAAACACCCCTCATTAGGTTTCTCAATCACTCTATTTACTCAAGGAGTAGTTGGGGTTTGATTCTTACCCCCATCATTATGCTGAGGTATTTTCTCCTCCTCTTTGAGCTAGTAGCCTTGTACTAGTCACTAACTCGTTTGTATGCTATTCTAATAAAGGATATGTTATCTTCATCTTATTTTTTCTAATATGATCTGAAAGTGTATGAGAATTTGATCTTATATTATGAGATCTGATCTTATATAAGTTGAAGAGAACACACCAAAAAAATCACTCTATTTAGTGCCTGTTTACTTCAGCTTAAATTTATTTCATTTCAATTTAGTTGAGCTCTCAATTTCTTTCTCTTATAAAATATTATTTTCAGCTGTATTCAGTTCATAATAATTCACATAATTAAGTTCAGTTCAGCATAATCTAGTTCAGTTCAGCATAATCTAGTTCAGTTTAGCTGTATTCTGTATTCAGGGTCTTAGGGCTCGTTTACTTTAGCTGAATATAGCTGAACTAAACTGAGCTGAAAGTAATATTTTATAAGAGAAGAAAATTGAGAGCTGAACTGAACTGAACTTAATAGAGCTGAACTGAATTAAATTTAATAGAGTTGAACTGAACTGAATTTAAGCTAAAACAAACAAGCCCTTATTTGTTTAGCATGGGAAAACCAACCTTTATATAAAGAGGCAGAAATGAACCATACCATTAATTAAACTCACGTGGTGTAAGTGTAGAGCTTCACGAATTTAAAGTCCATTAACCACGGGGATCTTCCCTTCCCTAACACTAGCTTGAGTTTTTTTCTCTCAAAATTCTCACTTCACTTTGCTTTACTCTCCTGTCCTTTTCAAGATCCTCTTCAACACACAATCTCTCTTTTGAGTTTTGACTCACCCATTTTCTTCATTCCTCCTCTTTCTCACTTCTCAATACAGTAAAATTTTTTGAAGTTTGAATTCCTGAAACTATCTTCTTTTTCTTCTCACTTTTATCTTTTGAAACTCACTCAAAATTCTCTTCTTCCCCATTTATGCTTGTTGAAGAGCGGGAAAAGCAGCAGTAAGAGATCTGTTTCACCTCAGCATGCTCCATTATCAGGTATTCCTCTCTGTCTAAAATGGTAATTTTTCTGTTTTACCTCTAAAGTTTTCATTTTTATTTGGTTTCTTGCTTGAATTTTGGACAATGTAGTCTATTTTTTCTGGGTTTTTGGTTGAAATTTGAGGTTTTGGGGTTTAGTGAACTCATATTTTTTTTTTGTTTGTTTGTGGGTTTTGTGTTTGTCTGTTGCATTTGTATGCTTGATGCTTAATGGGTGTAATTGTGTAAATTTTTGGTAAGAGAAAGAAAATTGTGAGAGGTGAAAATTGTTTCATTTTCCTTGGAATTCAAAAAATGGGGTTTGCTTATAATGCTGGAAAAGAGTTTTGTCAGAGTTATTTTTTTGGCAGTGAGTTACTGAATAATGCTTGTCTGGCATGTGTGTATATACTCTTTCTTTGAAAGTTTTTTTGAGGGTTTTATACAATTTCATGATTTATAATAGGGTTTCAACTTCCAAGTATGTGATGACTAATTGAAGCTTAATATTCTGCATTTTCATTATTGCTCAAGCAATTGTAAAGCTAGGTCTTTAGTGTGTGTACATTAAGAAGGCTAGTCACTTTCATTTCCAGGTTTTTTTTTTGTTTTTTGTTTTTTTATAAATTTAATTTAGGAGTATAAACAGGCATATTTAGGGTGTGAGAGTAAGATCTTGTTTCTCTTTTACTTCACTTATATAGTAAGAAATGTTTCACTTACCTTTCATCAGTACCTGTAAAGTTTTTGTATGTGATAGCTGATAAGGGAGGCTACTAATTCTTGGGTACTAAGATAATGTCATCTAAGCCACATTTTCTGGTTGTTATTTAAAGGAGAGTGAGCCTGAATAGTGCTATTTTAAATTGTGGTTTCTTAGTTTTGATGGTTTTGACTTTTGAGTGTTAGCAATGGGGTAAAGATTAAAGAAAGTGGTTTTGTATCAATATGTACTGGTGTTATTTGTGGAGTATTTGCAAAATTAAAGGCTAATATGCTTGATCGAAATTGTAATTTTATGTTTATTTGCTTGTAGTTATAATAAGGAGTAGACATTTTTTCTGAAAGTGATATAAGTGAGAGATACTGGTGTTTGACATGGAGCAGTATGACGTGCTCGAACAAATTGGGAAAGGAGCTTTTGGTTCAGCGCTTCTTGTACGGCATAGACTCGAGAAGAAGAAGTGAGTGCACGTTCTAGCCTCTGCATTGAAATTCTGTTTTCTTTCTTGTGATGGAAAGTTTGTGGCCTTTATGTTTTTAGACTAATGATTATGCTCTTTTAGGTATGTCTTGAAGAAGATTCGGCTTGCTCGTCAGACGGACAGAACGCGCAGATCTGCTCACCAAGAGGTTAGTTCGAGATGTGCTTCTTATTTACGATAATGGGTACTGGATATTCTTTTGAAATGGCACCCTGCTTTGTAGTCAAAGACCTTTCCTTTGTTATGCATAACTAAATATGTATATCAAGCTTTATTTAGAAAGCTCGTATAATTTTGTGCCTATGTTTAGATATTATGGTTGATTTATATACCTTGTTCCTTCTTTTTATGACTAACTAATGTGTTCAATGTCTTGTGATTTTGCAGAAAGAGCTGATTTCCAAAATATTAAATCCTTTCATTGTGGAGCACAAAGACTCGTGGGTAGAGAGGGTTAGTAAATGCTATTCTTGATAGCTTTTCTAAAGGTCTATATGTGTAATCTTCGTTTGGTGTCACTAGTAGCGGAGCTAGGAGTTTAAAGATGGGGTACGGAATATGGACGTAGGAAATTAAGTAAACATGAAAGTTCAAAATTAATATTAAGAAAAATGGAAAAACACTTAGTCTTGGAGACAAAAAGTGATTATTGGAATTTGGATAAACAGGGACAGGCACAGGTTGGACTGTTGCCTGACTGTGGAGTGATGTAGTCAAATTGGGTTTTGGCTCTCATGTGTTTCTTGGGTCTTGTTAGAAAGAAAACTGCTTAGCTCTGTTGTGTGAATTTAGGTTTTGCTTTATTTTAAGCTCCCATAGTTATCTTTGTATTTTGAAAGATAAAGTCTTGTGTATATTGGGTGTACACTAAATTAATGCGCAACGGATAAAAGTTAACTTAAAAATATTAAAAGTTACCCTTAACATAAAAAAGAAACATTTTTATGAGGAAACTTTTTGTGTTTGAAAACTTTATATCCATGTTAGTATGTTACACGAAACTAGTGTGCACCCGTTAAAATGGGGGTGCCGTACTGCCGTTGTACCCCCATGTCACTTAATGGATCCACATATGGGTATCACAGACTCTAAAGCTAAATCATTTTTTAATCTAGAATTTTCTTAGTTCTCTTTGATTCCATGTTAGACATTAGCTAATGAATGGGCAAGAGCATAATCTTTCTATGTCTTGATATCTCATAATTATTTGCTCCTTAGGACTGCACGGTTGTAAATTTCACCTATATTTTTTTACCATCTAAAAAGGAAAATTCCTGACTCTTGGTAACATATTTGACTATGTGCATGGTGTCTGTATATTACATACAAGCATATCTTACTAACTATGTTGATTTTGCTATGTTTGATCACAGGGCTGCTATGTGTGCATTATCATTGGTTATTGTGAAGGAGGTGACATGTAAGCTATCCTACTTTTCTTGTATACTTTGTATGTGCATAACCTGTTTAATTGTTTGCTTGCACGCTCTTCAAATTCTTAATATTTGTTAATTGCCTTAATGTGCTTGTAGGGCCGAGGCAATTAAGAAAGCTAACTGCATTCACTTTGCTGAAGAGGTATGTTGTATGTTGCAATTTATTTTTTTCTGCTGGATTTATGCTAAAAAATTTTACAGTCAACCTTGTTCATGTTTCTGATATATGTTTTCTTAACATATCGAGCTCTTGTAGAAACTTTGCAAGTGGCTGGTTCAGCTTTTAATGGCGCTTGATTACTTACATATGAATCATATTCTGCATCGAGATGTTAAGGTTAGTCAGGCTTTGAATAATTTTTCGTGCAAATTTACTCTGTCATTACATACTCTTGGTCTTTTTTTTTTTAATTGGGTCTGCTGACCTTTGTCTTCTCTCGCTACAGTGTTCAAACATATTTTTGACAAAAGATCAAGATATACGCCTCGGTAATTCAAAATCATTATCTAAATTCTTGCATTATGACATATGTTATGTTTAATCCTAACCTGTTTGCTGCTTGGACTCAGGTGATTTTGGTCTAGCCAAATTATTAACGTCAGATGATCTTGCTTGTTCCGTAAGTATTCTGTGTATTTTGTTAATTAACTTTAACTATGTGCTGTTTTTGCATGTGTCTGAATTACTTGGCTTTCCACCAATTGCAGGTGGTTGGAACTCCTAGTTATATGTGTCCCGAGCTTCTTGCTGATATACCTTATGGCTCAAAGTCCGACATTTGGTCCTTAGGTTTGTAAAGTCTTGCTATATACTCCGTATTGTACAAAGACACTGTTCTTCTGGACTTAATTTCGGGCAAATTTAGTTCAACTCAGCTCTTGCTGGGTCTAGGATTTAGTTTAATTCAATAATTCAGTCAAAAAGAACAAGGGTTTCCCTATTTCTTCCTTTTTGCTAGGCGATGGCAACCTGACTCGCTTTTGTTTTAGGTTGCTGCATCTATGAAATGGCAGCACTGAGACCTGCATTTAAGGCTTTTGTAAGTTGTTTTTATTCATTTTGCCTATGTCACTTTCTGTATTTATGGATGACATGACATAACATGATCTTTGTGCCTTTTGCCTGTCTAATATTTACTAAGATTCTTTTTTAACCATTTTTATAGTCCTTTATATAAATTATGACCTAGAGTGAGTCTAGACATTTTTGTGTATTTATTATTTTCAGTATATTTTTTCTCCTAGTGTGATTCTGCATTCAGTTTTCTGACAGTGAATTTTTCATCGTCTTCGTTTTACAGGACATGCAGGCACTGATCAACAAAATAAACAAGTCGATTGTTTCACCACTTCCAACCAAGTATTCCGCTGGATTGTAAGTGCTTTATTATGCACAATGTGATGGTTTACTTGTGCGTTTAAAGTTACTTAGTAGGATTATTTTTCTTCATTTTAGGTTTTAACATCAGGGTTTAATTGCTTAAAGTTTGGCCTTTATCGTCATATTTGCTGCCTATGTTCGGCATAAACGGCTATATTCTCCAATGGGGCGGCAATTGGGTCGTTTGTGTCGGATTGGTTTGGGTCGGGTTAATTCAAGTTCAATGGCTTATGGTGTTGGTTCGGTTCGGGGTTGGGTTTGGGTTTTGCCAAGTATATTTAAAGGGCATAAATGCATAATAATCAATATTACACACATCAATGGTCGGGTAATTCGGTTTGGGTCGGGTTGCGTCAAATTTAGTGAATAATGTCAAGTGAATTCGGCTAGGTTTCGGGTTTTGGGGTTGGGTAATTGCATATGAGTCACTTTTCCACCTCTTCCATATCATAATAAAAATAGTTCAAAACTTTAATTAGTAAAAGGAAACCTGTTTAATTTTTTTTTAATTTAATTTTTCTTTATTTTTTATTCTAATGAAAAATAAAATTATTTAGAATTTTTTGTACCATTTTTTAAAAATCAAGTTGGTTTCATTCATTCCAAGCCTCCAAGATGAGTTATTTTTTGTCCAAAGGAACTTTTAGAATTCCCAATAGAAAGAAATTCTCGGCTTTTAATTGCTCAAAGTCTGGCCTTTATCTTCATATTTGCTGCCTTTGATAGCACACTAATATGAATATCTCACTTTCTTTTGGGTCATCCCTTTTTTTTGGTTGCTGCAGTAGGGGCCTTGTTAAAAGCATGCTGCGGAAAAACCCTGAACTCCGGCCCAGTGTATGAATTCTATTTTCTTTTGAAAGTTTGTTGTTAGATTCCCACTTTTCTGTGGTATAAAAAATTGCTGTCAAAATTTCTGCTTTATATATTTTGACAGGAATTTTTTTAGCGTATCGGTTCAGGAAACTCTTTAATGTATATAGTTATTCCGTTACTGTTTCAGGCTGCTGAACTGCTCAGGCATCCTCATCTTCAGCAACATGTTCTCAAAATTAATCTGAAGTTTGGGAATCCCCGAAGAAACACATTACCAATATGCTACTATGATACCCCAAAGAAAACTAGATTCCTCGAGGCTGAGGAGATTCCAAAGCTTGTTGACAGAGAGAAACGGAGATCATCGTATAGTAATGACCGAACCCAGAATCCCAGTATATCTGAAGCGGAACCAGACTCCCCGTACTCTATCAGACAGCGCAAAGAATTTTCAAATTATGTAAACCAAAAGTTTGAGGAGATGTCTATTGGTAGTATACACAAGGAGATTGGGGTTGATAAGCCAGTCTTTGCCAAGGCTTCTCCTATTTCTAACACTCGGTTATCAACGCCTGTAAAGGGGTCCACTGCCTTTAGGAGGTTGTCAACACCCTCTAAGATCCCTGCTTGTGCGTCCAAGCGTACCTCTGTAAGTTCTTTGAAGCCCCTCTTTTTTGTGTTGGGATCTTATGTTTTATTTAATCTTGCATCTTGTGTCACAACTCTCAGCCCTTGTTGTCTGATAAAAACTTTTAACTAAAAAATTGTAACTTTTTCTATAAATCCATAACTTTTTAAATAACTAGTTGAATTTTATATATATGTTCTATTTAATCTTGCATCTTGTGTCACAACTCTCAGCCCTTGTTGTCTGATAAAAACTTTTAACTATAAAATTGTAACTTTTTACTATAAATCCATAACTTTTTACATAACTAGTCGAATTTTATATAAAAAGTTACATATTAATAGTAAAAGCTTGTCCTGTCAGACGGTCTGACATGAGACTTGTTACACCTGTATATAGCGGGACATAAGATGAAACAAGAAATGGGATAGAGCGCTCATACCCTCACCTACCTATATACATCTTTGTTGTGGATTAGTTTCCATGTAGCATCTATCTGCTCTAAATATTCTTGCTTGAAATGTTCACATGTGCAGATTCCAATGTCACATACACAGACAACCAAGTGCTCGAGGTCAACACGTAGAGCTTCTCTGCCGCTGTCAACCTCAAGCAACAAGGTAGCTGGCCATGAAAAACAATATAAATCCAATGTGGGCTTCCTTCACGGCGTAGAGTCTCCCGACGTGTCGGTCAATGCCCCGCGCATTGACAAGATGGCCGAATTCCCACTAGCATCTTCCGAGAGCCCCCTTTACGCCGTAAACAAAACCTCATCAACCTCCGCTCAGTGCTCATCCACCTCTGTAGATGTCGTGGACCGTTCTATGATGAAGGACAAGTGTACGGTTCAGACACTTGACAAAGCCTTGACAAAGTCAGACGTGGTCAATGAACATTCGGAGCACAATCAAGTCAGCGGTGGTGTGTCTAGCAAATCATCATCGGACTCCAAGCAACACCGTTTTGATACTAGCTCATACCAACAACGAGCCGATGCATTGGAAGGTCTACTTGAGTTTAGTGCCCGGCTTTTGCAACAGGAGAGATATGACGAGCTTAGTGTGCTCCTGAGGCCGTTTGGTCCTGAGAAGGTGTCTCCGAGAGAAACCGCTATATGGTTGGCCAAAAGCATCAAAGAGACCGGAGCCTAGCCATGGTACTAACTAACTGTCTTCCACAACGACCCTAATTCCCTTGTATATTGGCTAGTTAGTTAGTTAGTTATGTTATGTTAGTTCGGAGTTGCGTAGTTAGGTCTACTATATAATTTGGTTAATTTGCTTGCAAACCAATAGTGAATCTAGGCGGGCCATAGTATCGAAACCCTTGGGAAGGATTTCGGTGTGTCTATCAAAATTAAGACTTGTTGAGAATGTTTTAAGCTATTGTTCGGCTAGTAACTTGATGTGCGAGCCAAAGAAGCAGCACACAATTGTATAATGTAGTATATTGTCATCCTAACAAGAGCCCTGCCATCATTAGAGGTTCTGGGTGCTAAGTTATGATTTTTCTTAATGTAATTCTATAAGTTATCTTTCTCCTTTCTTGGGGTAAGAAGTGCTTATGAGTTCTGAAGGCAATGCTGTTAGGCGTAATCCCCTTTTTTGCTACCAAAAGTTACCATGAATATGTTTGGGAGTAGTAACACACTAACACATATATTTGAAATAGTAGGTCACATAAATAAACACATGAATATGTTGCACTCACTTGTTCTGTTCAAGATTTCACTATAGATTATAAGACATGTTATGGAATGCTCCTACACTATATGACTGTACCTGTACTTGATTTACTGTAAATCTAAAAATGCTAAGGATATTTAGATGTTCTGGAATCTAAATATGGAATCGACGATTATGAGACTAAAAAATATGTAAGTAGTCATTGTTTGAATTTCCAAATGACAAATGACAAACATGTGTTAGATCAAGTTCTTGAATACGAGTCTCGCTCGATTAACACCATACAGTGCACACAGTACACCCTAGATGTGACATAGTCACATGTATACCCCTAGACGTGACATAGTCACATGGGGGCAAACATGTGCCGGGTTATATATTATTTCAGCATTGGAAATCGCTCTTATGTACCAGGTAAACGTGAAAAATCCAGGCATAGTTAAGATTAGCTTTGATGGCTCCTTAGTTGATAATTCTGCAGCGACAATGGTTGTCATTTGTAACCACTTAGGGGAATGAGTGGTTATAACTTACAATCTAGGAATTTCTTCTTCCCTTGTAGTTGAGGCCATTGCCTTTCGTAATGACCTCCTTTCGACACTTAAATTAGGATTTACAAAAATTTACGTGGAAGTGGACAATCTAATGAAGTAACGATTATTCGTGTTTTGCAGGGACACTTCTCTTGCCCATGGAACTTTTTTTATAAGGTAAAAAATCCACCAGCTCATTGACTGATAATAGGTTACTAACCAATATAATACATTAACTCTTATACTTGAAGGGGGAGATAAAAGAGAAATCCTCAAGTAAGAGATAAGGATCGAACTTTGTACCTCTAGAATGCAAGATGAGTGTATGCACCACTTAATCTACACCAACCTCTTTTGCCCATGGAACATATGCTTATGATGTTATATTCGCAGACTCTTTAACCAGTTCCCGATAGCAAAATCAGTTCATATTTTTTGCGAGGCTAATCGCTTGCTAGACTACATTACATCTTTGAGCCATTGGGTATCGAGTCATCAGGACAAAGACCCTTTTTAGATTCTAAATTTAATTTAATTATTTTGTACAACTACATAAACTAACTAAGGTACATGCGTAAAGCTTTGTGACTTTGTGAGAAGATGCCCTTGTTAAATTGTTTTTTTTTTTTCACAATGAATTTTTACTAAATGCACAAAATACTTGAAATAATTAAAAACATTATTTCCTAATTTACCCTTGTTATAAAAAATAAAATCCTAAACCCTTCTTCTAATTAATAATTTTATAAAGTTGCAAAATATTTCTACAACACTAAATGCTCTTGTGGTTGCATCAATTTGTGTGTGGATATGGATGACAATGAAAGTTATCAAGGTGATTATTTTACAGTATTTTTTTTTTTCATTTTCTTTGTTAACATATATTTTCGGTGGCCATAAAAAAAATTCGGTAGTCTTGTAATACTAACGGTACAATTTTTCGGTAGTCTTGTGAAACTACCAGAAATTTTTTCCGGTAGTCTTGTAAAACAATTGGAAAGTTTTTCCAGTAGTCCTATAATACTACCGGAAAATTTTCCGGTAGACTTGTGATACTATACCGACAATTAGTATCCAATTGAACGCATCAGTAGTTTGGGGTTGAAATGAGTTGTTGAATCAAAGTTGGATTTCATTTGGGTTGAAGTTCTTCCGTGATTAGTTTTGGGTTTGAAGATTTACCGTCATTGAGGTTAATGATAGAAGTGATTTGTGTATTTCATATTTTTTTTTTTTGCATTTAGTACTTGTGTTTTTAAAAAAGAATTAAACGCGAAAACTGAAAAGCGGGGAAGTATTTTTTAAAAAAGGGTCCTTTGTGTTCAGTGTTCAGTGTTCACTGCACTCCCAAGCATGTCGAGAAGGCGACTTCTTACCGTCTACACCTCCTCCTCCGACGACGAAGACGTCCCGCAGCAACCGCAATTCGAAAACCCTAACCCCAACATTGAACCATATGAGCAACTGCAACAACCGCCGCCGCAGCAGCAGCCGAATGATAATCAAGATGTCTTCTTTGACGACGCCATGGATGCTGAAGAAGAAGATATTGAAATTCCTTCTCCAATTTCAATCCCTAACATCGATTCTGTAACGCTAAATTCCTCTCATACTACTACTCCTACCACTACAACCACCACTGTCTCCGAACAACCTTCTGTCGTACTTTCTGACGACGAGTTCGTCGATGTTTCTGACAATTTGTCTCCTCCACAAGTGGCTACCATTTCTTTCGTTTCTTCTGGTTGTCCAGTGAATGATCATTTGAAGAAATTAGGTTTGAATTTGAGGAGAGAGTGGCTTGATTCTTGTAAATTAGGGTTGCAGAATTCAGTCGTTGGTTTCTCCAATTTCGATGTTGAAACTAAGGCGAAGCTGTGTTTTGGTCAGTTTTTGTACTCGGATATGAATTATACTGGTGCTGGTCTTCTTCCTCAAAATGTACACGCGTTGCACCTTGTTGATCTAGCTGGCCCATTTGTTTTGCAGGTTTGAATTCCCCCCTCCCCCCTTTCTTTGTAGGGTTTATGCTAATTTTTCTGCGGAATTTAATTGACATCAGTGTGAACTTGGTAAAGGGTTTTAGCTAATCTGCAAGTTCTAGCTTATCCGGAAGAATATGTGTTAAAGTCGCAATCTTGACATCCTTAAGCTGGTTAAGGTTATCAGTAGTAATTTTTAAGGGAAATGAGTTAATGGTAGTCCTTGGTTTTTGAGTTTTCCTTTTGATTTCAATTTTTAGCTGCAAATCTCAGTGTTAAGAATATGTTATTAATATTTATTAAAAAGAAATGTTAGTAATAACAATTTTCTATTGCAAAAAGATGATAAAAATGTTGTTTTCAAACTAATTAAGGTGTCTAATATCTAAAGTAACATAAATTTCATCAAAAAGGCTTTGTTTTCCCCAATTCATTTGCAAAATAATTAAGTATTTTACAAAAGACGAAGGAAAAATAATTTTTTAAACTTGTGTCAATCCAATTCATGGAACTTTATCTGATTATAAAACAATCCTTAGTGTTTATAATGAAAAATGGTTATTAATAATTCAATACCATATTGTTAACTATAGCCATAAAATCAGTGTTACCATTGAAATTTGCAATTAAGAATGGCTACCAAACGGACAGCTCAAAGAACGTAGGGCTAACATTGAGAAATTCCTTTTTAAAAAAAAAAAATTAAAAAAATCCTAGTTTGTAGTGGTGATTATAGCATTTCTGAGTTCATTTGGCGCTTCACTTATATCATTGTAGGAGGCTAGAAGCCAATTGAAAATAGCATTATAAAGTTTTTTGCATGACATATTGTGCTTTAACTATGTTTGAGATTAGAAGTCCTCTGCCAATATTCATAGTATTGCGGTATTGCCAATCCACTTTCAAATATGAGTGTTTTCCTTATGAAGTTTCACTATGTGTTTTATAAGGGTGATGGAAGTTTATAGTAAATAAAACTAATTTTTATTGTATACTTGAGAATATAGTTCATTACCTCATACATGTATGTAGAGGTCATTTGACATTACCATCCTTTGACACTGCCTACCAAATGGCCGCTGGGGTTTGTTGACCAGCAGCTTCAAACTGCATTTTAATAATTTTATCAAACATGAATTGTACCCTTGAGAAGCATAAAAAGCTCACTTAGGTTTTTGTTAATCTAATATATTGAAAGACAAAGTGAAGTGATGCTATCATTTCGTTTGTCACTTCTATATCTAAAGCTGACAAGAAAACTCTGATGAACATTAATTTAATCACACTAAAATAAATGCTTGGAACAAATTTTGAATGCTTGGTCAGTCAATTATAATCTGAACTTGCAACCAGTATGCCATCAAAGTGATGGAATGATAATGATTGATTATACCGGTGTAAGTTGATATTTTATAGCGCATGTGGATTACTCAAACTTTCCTTCTTCAGTTCTTGAAGTCTTTATCATAACTCATAAGTTATTCACTCTCTTCTTTCCCTAATAATTATGTCCAATAAAAAAACTGTGTATGAGCAAAATCAATGAGCTAAAAAAACAAATCACAAGCTAAACTACTACAACTCTACAAGCATTATATTGACTTTAGTGTCCTTTGCTATTGAAAGGTTTTACTTCAATTATATGCTTGTTTTTTTGGGGTGTCCTGTTTTTTCCCTCTTTTAACATGCAACATATGGTGTAGAGCTGTTTATGAGACAAGACAACTCGCAAGCTACTCATGCTCAACTTTGTCAAATCTCGACTCGAGTAGACTCAGCTCGGGTTCCTAAAGGATTGAGAATTCGATCATTAATGATTTGAAATAAAATGATAGTTGAACGTAAAATGTTACAAAAATGATTTTTTTGCAAGTTACTCGAAAATTACTTGTGAAAAACTCAATCAACGCTCGACTTGTCAAAACTCGATAAAAACTCGACGTGATCAATACTACTTGGTCAACACTCAACTCGTCTGAGCTTGGATTTGTTCGAGATGTTCACGAGTCAAGCAACCCAATACTCGAACTCGACTCGCATCATAAGCACCTCTAGACTCTAGTATGGTGGGAAGTTCGCATTTAGTTCAAGCCAATCTATTACAGTTAATACAACAAGATGTGGCCATTTTGTGATTGTTATAAATTGATTTTGTGAGCGTTCAACCTCATATAACATGAAATGATTTGACATATATGTATTAGTTTCTTTGATTTTTTTTTTAATTTTTAAAATACGATGGTGGTTTTTTTTTTTTTTTTTTGGGGGGGGGGGGCTGGGGGTGGTGGAGTGGTGGGAATTTCTCTGTTATTTTCATGTGTTCTACATTGTTCTGATTCTTTTCTCCCTTTGGCATTTGTTTTTCCTTAGGTTGATGAAGTAGTAAATATTAGTTGTCCTTTGAGGGATAGGTACAAGAATGCACCTGCAGGGCTTAAAAGATGCCTCAAGCTCTCAATGACGGATGGTGTCCAACGTGTATTTGGTATGGAGTATAGGCCTATTAAGAGTCTTGAAGCTCTTGCATCTGCTGGGTTTAAGGTTTACGCGCTTATCATGCTCTCATTTTCCTCCGTTCTGTTTCTTTTTTCCTATTTATTTGTATAATAGGGATAATTTAGTTTGATATTTTTTAATATTTAGTTAAAATTACATTTGGCATCAAGCTTCTTCGACACCATGTAGTTGAAATACTGAACTTAAAATTTTCTCCTGCTTTTCAGTAAAGGTTCTCTGTCAGTATTGTGACAATAAAGCCTTTGCAGGGCAACATAGGCATAGGATGAAACTCTATAAATGTTTTGGTTTGGAGTATTTTAAAGAAATCAGCGTGTCTTGAGAGTTGAGATGCTACACTCAAAACTTCTGTGTGCAAGGACCTTTAAAAAATTTATTCCTCATATTGTGTTAATCATCAAATATTGAATATTGGAGAAAAAACTTACTGGGATTAAAAAAAAAAAGCTGTTAATTTGCATGATAAAGCACAATATAATTTGTAAATTGGAGTATATTTTGACAGGTCTGATGATTGTTGTTTTGCGTTTTGTTTTAATTTGTCACTTTTCGGACTTTTTAACACATTTCCATCATGTTTTGAAACTGATTGGGCTTCTTGAATAGGTTGCCATTCGGGATGTGAATGTACGTCGTGGGCTTCTAATGTTGGTTCCGGAAGTATTAGAAATTCTGGGTGGCTATGTTGAAGAGCTTGAAGCAGCTAGACAAAGGCTTGTTCTTGAAGTTAACAAGCCACCAAAAGGAAAAAGGTATAAACATGTGGTTGTTCATGTGTACTAATTATTTAAAACTGGAAATTTGCCCATATGTAATTCTCTGGAATATTTTTTATTTTATTTTTAAATATAGATATAATAAGTTATTATTTAAATTTTCAAACTCACTTATCTTGTAGCTGTAGCACCTCACAATTCAACTTCAAATAGTTTTTTTATGTTTTAAGAACACTTTTCCATCTTTTTCCTATTTTGAGTGAAGATTGTTAGTACTTTATGTTTTTTTTTTAGTTGCAACAAACTCAACGCATGGACTCCTAGGCAAAATTTGGTGCAAAATTTGGTTGTAAGGGCTCGTTTACATTAGCTGAGCTGAACTGAACTGAACCGAAGTGTATTAATTGAACTAAATAGAAATGAACTGAACTGAACTGAAGTAAACAAGCCCTAAGTGTTAAATGGATAGAGAGAAAAAAAGAGGCATGTGATAAAGAGAGAGAAATGATATCCAAAAAAGAGGAAATATTTGTTGCATCTAATATGTAATTTCCTAATTGGGTAAATATATTTTTCCTACTCTGTATAAGGGGTCTTTGTAAAAATCCTTACTTTTCCCTCCCAGCTAACTAATCCAATATGCACTTAAACATATAAGCATTCTGATATCTTTGGCACAAACATTTTAAAATAATGTGTCAAAAACCCTTCATTGTCTTTAAATTTTTATATTATTAACAAAAATGGCATTGCAAGCGCTAAAATTAAGCTATTCTACAAAAGAAGATAATCTGAATTTGCCTCTTTCCATTTTTTACCTTTGGTTTTGTGTGAGATTTGCTTTAACTTCTGCCTACATGTTTACATACAGTGGATGATCTATTACTTGGGCTGTTCTTGGCATTTGTTCCTCATTCTTTCACGAGTTGTTTAAAAATGATCTCTTCGCAGTCTACATTTTCTAACAAGCATTATGAAGTACCATTATTAATAGGGTGAAAATTTGGATCTAGAGAAATATGTGCAATGGTTTCTCTTAGTACTGTTGAGATTATTGGTGTATTAGTTTCAAGTACTCTCTCCGTCCACAAATAAGTGCTCCATTTACTTTTTTCACATATCGCGAGGACACAACTTCAAATATTAATATCTTGAGTTATTAATGATAAAAAATTATAAAAATTATACATTTAAAAAGTACATATCGAGACAAATCAAATGAAATCTCATATGCCTATATTTTTTCCTGCATATATAAAATTAAAGAGTCAAAGTTATCACATAAATAGTGCATTGAAAAAATGGAGCACTTAAAAATGGACAGAGGGAGTAGCATTTATTTTAAGCTACATTACTTGGAGTCGTGCACGTGTCCAAGTGTTTGCCTTGTCAATTTTGTCAATATTTCAAATAATTTTAGCCCAAAATGACATGTCATAGTGTCATAGCCATGTTGAGTGTCGAGGATCAAACACGAGTTTTGGAGAAAAAAATGAAGAGTCTGTCATCCCGTGTAACATTTGTTTCAAGGAAAATAGGTTATAGCTTGTCCACTCTAATTCTTTCAAACTAGACCTATATTGGAATAATATTTTCACTAGATATGGAAGTGCTTCTAATTGCTTTCATTATTTGGCTATGTATTTTGAATATTGTTACAATTTTTTAGTCCAATTGCACATTAATAAATGACTTCATTTGTTTAATGTATTAGAAAAGAAGGAAATGAAAAATGAATAGACAAACTTCATGAGATTGATATGTAATTAGTGCACACATGCCAGAATATTCTTACACATTCTAGAACTGCTTCATTCCGTTATTGTCTTGCATCTTGCTCAATAGGGAGTCAATATTGATGGGAAGATAAGTTAGGTGGAGGTTTAATTTAAAAACAAACTTATTTCTTCCCTTCTTCATTTTCCTATTAATCCAGAACACGAAGTGGTATTGTTCCTCCATTATCGACAAGAGCTACCCTTGCTGCTTGGGCGCAAAATGGTGTTAATAATGCTGAAATGCCACCAAATGATGTTAATAATGTCCGAGGGAACACCCTGAATTCTGGTGCAAATTCTGCTACTCATCTTCGGGAAAGCATCTCAGGTGAGTTTCTTTGTTCACTGTTGATTCGGGCTGTTTCAAATCGTTTGTCTTAGGTTTCCATTTCCCCCTCGCTCCCTGTTAATGTTTTGGGTATGTCAACAAGGTGTAATCCATTATGCACTTTTTATAAAATTGATTATCCGTTTTGTATTTTTATGTACTCCGGAGTATAAGTCATTGTTGTTATTCTCTATACGAACACTTTAGCAGAGTAAAATTTATTAGCGGCATATCATATTTTTATAATTTCAGCTTTTCTTTATTTATTTATTAATTTTAATGTTTGAGATCTGCTAGTATGTAAGCATTTATTTTACTTCCTAAATTGGTAAGTTCTTTAATGTATGCCAATACCACGCGTAATGTTGTGTAAGTAATGCTTGACTTAAGTTAATATTTCCATTTTGGTACTGTTATATGCAGCCCTAATGGCTGTATATATTATTTTCCAAAAAAAGTAAAAGAAGGTTGAACTTATGTATTCTCTCTCGTGCAAGCCATAGCTAATTTCCGATGTCTTTTCTCTCCCCCTTTTTCTTATCTCTTTGGGCACGTTTTCTTCAACTTGTTGGACTTGAATTTATCTAAACTTATTAAACTTTCGGACCTGATTAGCCTAGATTCTAATAAACAAATATCCTATTCGACCTGATTAAAATTTGTCTAAGCTCAAATTTGTTACTCGGTTACTCCCTCCGTGTTGGTTTAATTGCAACAAACGGGTTAGCGCGGTTCCCTAGAGATTTTTTCTTAAAGTAAGGTTAAAAGAATATTGAAGGGTAAAGTACGAGAGAGAGAGAGAAAAATGATGTGTAGAGTAGTTTTGTAGACTGTGTAACATTTAGGGAGGTTAGTGTTTGTTCAAGTTTTAAAGTTAGGGGTATTCTTGTCATTTTAGATCTAAAATTTTATCAAATTTAGAAATATATGAATTCTTGCGGTTATTGCATTATAGCCTTATTTAGAAATGTTGCAGATCAACCGATACGGAGGAAGTATTTTTTTTAAGGTGAAGGGATTTCTCTTTTTACCCCCCCTCCCTCCACCCCACACACACACATCCACCCCATCCCACCGGAATCCGTTTAGTTTTTTTTTTTTGTCATCAGTTTATTGAGTGTAATTTTTTTATTATTTAACATTTTCATGTCATTGGGCTTGGCAACATAATTAAGATATATTTGGTAAGTCATGTATTCTTTAGAATGTTCATCTTTCATGGACTTGTTATTTCTAAGTTCTAACAGTTTCCTTAATCCTTATTGATGGAGCAAATGCAGCCTTTATTCCATACAACTCCTGAAAGGTGGTGGAATGTAAATTTGATTCCAATCCTGTCTGAGACTTTTAGTAAGACTACATTCATAACAGTATAACACCATAACCCTTATTTTTATTCCCGTTGCCTAGACTAGTTTATTATGTTACAAGTACAATACTATTTGTGTGATTACATTTATGCTTTCCTTTTGGCATTGATGGAGATGTGGCTGTTTACTAAAAGATTAGTTTTATTTGTATTGCCTAATTAGATTTAAATTTTATCAGTAAGGGAGTCAAAAACAAATAAATAGATAGGCTAGTAAAAAGGAATTCTCTTTGAACCCTTTTTTCCTTTCTTGCCCTCAAATCTTCAAATCTTTATCTTACTTATATTAGAAGTGAATGTTTCTGTTTTGTGCTACATTATCTATTTAATTTGTTTTAGATGATCAGATGGAGCTAAATACTGCTAACATTGTTTGTGAACTTCTAGTATGTTAGGTCATGATTTAATGTCCGAGATACGTATATTATTTGATTGGTTAGACCCTAACATTGTTAATTTGACTAGCCAATCTACTATATGTTCAATACGCTAATGGGGGGACCTATTGTAGAGTTGTGTTGCTATTAAAGTTTATTTATGCATTGTTTACGTATGAAGAATTAGACTTCTTTTTATTTTTAGGTGATTCTGAAGGAAAAGTTGTGTGATTTTAGTCATCTCTATTTTTCCCCCCTTGTATCAGGTGTTGATTTAGTCAATAGGAATAGACCTGCTCCTCATTCTGGTATAGTAATTACTGATCTTCCTACATCAGGAAGAGCTGATCTGCATTCTTCAAGTAGGGAATCTGGTCAAAATTGTAGCATTAGAGAAACTGCTCAATTTTATAGTAATGTAGGAACAGATGTGCTTCCTATGAATGGGGAAGTTGTTGAACCACTTCATGGTAGAGAATCTGCTGTGCCTAGTTTTCCTACAAGCACTGAAGCTTCTACTAGAGAGCATGCAGAGTTCAATCCTCTCTCTGCCACTGTCATTGAAAATGAAGATACTCATATGGTTGATTATACGGATCATCCATTCATATTAAGTGGAGAGCTCCCTTTCAATTATCTGGCAAGTCTATCAGCAAAGTGGACAGCAGTGCAGGGACATGAGCCTTCTGTCAAAGGGAAGATTAAGGTACCTGCAATTCTGTTGTCATTTCTACGTGTCTAGATGCTTCCATATATAAGTCAAAATATGAAATGTGTCAATGCTGCTTTAACTGATTTTAACTGAATTCTTAAAGTGGTTTAACAAACCAGCTTGAAGAATACAAAATTCTCTCCCTTCGCCGCTTTGACACGTTCATACTTTGAGTTATGTTGTCAGAATCAAGCTTTGTGCCTATGTATCCATTGGTGTAAAGCTTCTGCTTTCCCGTGTTCTCTGTTGTATAGTTGCTTACTTGCTTGATTGATCCTGGATGTGCATCGTTAAATAATTCTCTTTGAAAAGATTGAGTACCTGACATCACTTATGATCTTCTGGACTTTGGAGTACACAGTTGGAGTTTGTGTTAGTTGTTTGATAAGTGGTGGCTGCTGGTGTGCTTTTAAAAATGCTAAAATCTAAAATTGAGCTAGTAGTCATTACTCACTAGTCAGGTTGCGCAGAGATACAGTTTACCTTTTTTGTGCTGCAAATGTACAGTTGCTGTATTTTCAGTCTGATATATATAGCTCTGTTATTTCTTAGTCCTTTATGGCATGATACGATGTACCTGTATCTTTTTTACCGTTTTGTAAGCTTGTATCTCTCTTTAAGTATGTATTTCAAAAGAAAGTGTAGCAATCTGATTGATAACTGGTATCTATAATTATGGTGGTCAACAAGCTTTTTTGTGGCACTGGTTAACACTAACTTGTATATGTCAACCGCTCAAGCTCTTAAGACTGAATTCTGCAGTGCTTTTTGACTGGTGTGAAGAAATTCTCGTATAAGAGGTCTGCGTTTGAGCTACTCGTTCACGTTGATGATGGCAGCCTTATAACTCAACTCTTTGTTCACCATAATGTGAGTTGACATGTTTGCCTGTCTTCCAAAATGGACTTTGTTGGGACCTAATTAATGTTGATATGATTGTATATCATCAGGCCGTGCAGAAAGTTATAGGCTATTCACCTGCAGAGGTAACTGCTGCTCTTTCATCCTCTGATGAAGTAGTAGTTACAAACATGAAGAACACATTGAAACAATTTCAGATTTTCTTGATAAATTTCGAGGTAAGTTCTATTTCTGTCTACTTTTCCTTTTTAGCCCTTGTATATGTGTGTGTGTGTGTGTGTATATATATATTGCAGTGGTTTTCCCTGAAAAAGATTATACCCTTGTTCCCCATTTTATACACAGCTGATATTCTTCACATCTTCTTTCATGACCTAAATGAGGAAAATAGCGGAAAAATAAATCTATGCCACGTATTGTTGTTTCCAGGGTACAATGCTCGTGGAGTTTAATCGAGATTCTCCTTTCCCGGTTGCCCTTGAGATCAGCCAAGGCTGTCTAGCCTCTGATCCATGGTTACTTTTGCAAAGACTGAAACCTGATACTTCTAGGCCAGTCTCCCAACATGGACAATCAGACGTGATTACTTTGTCACCTTGAGCCACATTAAATGCAGTTCTGATTCCTTGTATTGATTGGGCTAAAGATTTCGAAATATGGCATAACTTGAAGTTGATTTTCACATTGAGCCTTGTGTCCATGCCACCCACTTGATAGGATTGGCAAGGTGTTGAGTAAAGTTGTAAATTCTGTTCCTTGTTACAAACTTGTATATTTTCTACTCTTCATGACTACACAGGACATTCACAATCAGTGAAACCTCCACACTTCTTGAGCTGTCTAGAGGTAAATTTCAAAACTCACTCTGCATCCATCAATGAGGTTATGTTTAGTCATCAGCTTTTCAATCTGTAAATTTGTTTGGTGCTGTATGCTATCAAGAAACACAATTAACAGTAATTTTGTCAAACAAGCTGTTTAAAACACAAAAAGCATTCTTCACAAGATTTGGTGTTATTATACTACATGTCCTATTTTCAGGACTTGTGAAAATAGACTTGGATTACTGAATTGAAGGTGGATACATAATTCTTTGCAGTCCAGTGAGGTCTAGAATTTTCTTGCTTGGAGCCTCTGTTGGTGGCGTTTCAGGTCCAGTTACTAACAGCATGTGGTTGCACCACTCTAGTACCTCAGGTAGAAATAATTTCCATAGGATTGTAACCTTCATCCATGATGGCACTGTTAAGTATCTGTCACCACGACAAGCACTATCCACAATGTCCTTTGCACATCTCTCTACTGGCTGAACTGGAACCGCACTTACTAGTACCTGACATAATTATATGTTCAAAAAAATAGAAGTCTCGTATAAGAATACAAAAAATTCCTGGAATTTGTTTGATGTACATTATAATTCTGTAAATGTGTTTATTTGCAATTATGGACAACTTTGCAACCTGGTATTAGAATGGAATTACCAGTTATTAACTTGAACTTTGTTCAATATACTGTTCAAGTTAATTTTTTTCATTATCCAATGATTGTCATACTACAATTTTTGTTTGAAAGAACTTACTGTGATTTATGTTAGTTTTGCTGAAGTTTTGGTTGATATTCCTTTAAAAATAGCTAGAACCTTAATAAATTTATTTCCTGACATATATACTTTTGATTTATGCTACAGTTTCAGTATCTTCTTGTTTGTTGCTAGCAGTTAGCACATGTCAGATAGTGTTCTAAGTTCTATCAATAACTAGGTAACGTGATTTTGGATGTTTTATCTTATGATATGTTGAAGATGATGCTTCTTTCCATTGTGATGAAGAAGAGCATCTTTTGATACGTAACATAAACTTATCTCTTGACGATAATCCAGAAAATATATGGAAGTGACTTACATCTCTCATCTCTTGGTCGTATACCACTTTGCCTTCCTTTGAGAGGAACTTCCCTCTGGTCAGTTCTGATTCAGTCAACCCCGGAGTCACTATCGTGATACCTATTTGCCCTCGAAGCTCAACTCTCAGTGTCTCGAAGAACATCATTAGTGCTGCTTTACTTGCCTGTAATAGCACAAAGCAAACAAGTGAGATATGTGAATGCTAGTGAAGAAACAAAGAATGATTATGAAGTATGACGGGGTAGCTTTACGGAGTAGAAAGCTAGCCGTGGTACTGGTAGCCATGCCCCAGAAGAGACATTAATTACTATTTTGCCCCTGCTTTTTTTGAGGTGTGGAATCGCATAGTGGGTACTATACACTGACCCCCAGAAGTTTGTTTCCTGAAAAATCGTATATGCGAAGGTTAAACTAGTTATAGTAAGTTTGTCGGTAGAACTTTTGCTGAAAATTTGTAAATTGTAAAGTTTACGAAATTGTAAAAATTGTAGGTTAATGGTAAAAAGTTACAGTTTTGTTGTTAAAAGTTCTGTCACGACGCTCTGATTGAAATATATTGTAAATCAGTTATTCGGAGGTCCTGAAAATGGTAAATGCAAGGTTCAAATTAGTTATCAAGTGTGAAGATTTACCATTACAGGTGCAGCATTTTTGACATGAGTGAATTCTTCAACCATGCTGATTGTGGCAATTCCAGCATTATGGACCAGATGGTCCACTGTTATTGCAGGGCAAACTGTTAACTACAACATTATTGCTTGTTTTGTAAACTACAAACTGATTATTGTTTGCAATTATTCTGATTACATGCAAATATGCAATGCATAAATTATGCTTACATCTACCAAAGTGATTCACTGTTTCATTGATAAAATGCTGCGAGTCCTCCAGTTTGGTAACATCAGAAGGGATTACAAGGACATCAGGGGCGCCGAGATGCCGGGTAATTTCAGCAACATTTTGAAGGTTTTTCCGCCTTCTGGCAACAAGGGTCAAATTGGCTCCTCTCTTTGCATACTCGTAGGCTGCATGCTTTTGACATCAAAACAACATGTGGGTGAACGACTAAAAAGAGGTAATTAGAGTATCTTCATTAAAAGTATAGCTTTTGAAATTCCAATATTTTTTCTTTTCTTTTATTTTATTTGGGGGAGAAAAAAAAAACTATGGAGAAATAGAAGTACTCAACAGTATGTAGATTGTAGGTTGAATCACATGATATAAACCACCATGCATATCAAGGAGTTAAACTGGAACTTTCATCTACATCAGTCAGTGTTTGTGCAAGTTAAGCTTTTCATTTTTAAGGTAGACTAGTGCCCTATTCTTTAGGATTTGAATTATTGTGAACTGAATTAAATTGAACTATTCAAAATCCTAGACTCAGTGGAGTTGAGTTGAGCTGATTTGAATTTGTCTAAACAAAATTGAAATTTCAGAAATTATGCCAAAAGAACTATGATAAAAAATACAGCGCGCTAGCATTTTTTAGGGTTGGGGAAGAGGTTTTGTCATCGTTGAGCTTCAAACCTTGAACCTTAGATGATTGACGAAGTCATTTTTGGTACTACTACACCAAAAGTCGATCCTATATTGAGCTTTATAATATTGATGAACTATTGACCGTTGACTGAGAGTTATTTAGATTCCTAATACTCTTTTTTTTTTTTTGTCTTAAAAAGCTCCAACTCTAAGTCTCTAACAAGATAATTTTTTTTTAATCTTTTAATATAAAATTATAACTCTGTGTATAAAGTTTAATTAGTTATGTAAAATGTTTTAGTTTTGAAGTTGTAATTTTTTTAGTTAAAAGTGAAAAGAGGTAAAATAAATTGCATAAATTTGTTAAAGCACACTAAGGTTTGACCTTGAAACT
Organism: Salicornia ramosissima; assembly: GCA_951394345.1. Classification (NCBI taxonomy): domain Eukaryota; kingdom Viridiplantae; phylum Streptophyta; class Magnoliopsida; order Caryophyllales; family Amaranthaceae; genus Salicornia; species Salicornia ramosissima. Next base: position 4,249,016 of record OX596237.1, read on the forward strand.
TTATTGCTATTACAAATTCTAACCACAATGTTATCACAAATTTTCTCGGGATCAAACAAAGTAGTTTATCTAATTATAAACAGAGTGATTCAGAGGAATTATGTGAATAAACAAAGTAAAATTATGAAACAAAAACAAATTGAATGACACTTTAGGCAATGCTCGGGCCAATTCACTGGTTTCTTATTAAAACAATGAATGAATTTTAAGTGTTTGCAAAAACAAGGAACAAACCTCGCCAATGCCGGAAGACGCCCCTGTGATAAGCACAACTTTTCCGGCCACGTCTTCCCTGAAGTTGGAGTTAAGATACGAGAGGATGGACCTTAAAAATAGCAAGGGTGGGTAAAAAAAGAGTAGAAGGATGGAAGTTAAGGGAGGTGCAACAGTGTCTAGTATACAGTTGACTAACTCATTCATGGCCATTGTTGTTGTTGTTGTTGTTGTTTTTCTTTTATCTTTTAAGAGAAACTAAGGGGTCAGTAACTCATTTTATTCAAAGTTTAGGCAGTTTTACAATCTGGATATGTTGCCATGTTGTTGGTACTTAAAAATCTTGGCTTCGCATATTTGACAAAGGTGGCAGCAAATTAGACCTTTGTACCAAACTGTGGCACGTAGTAATTTACTAATGTAGTACTCCGTCTATCCTAGAATAATTGCTAAATTTTCTAAAGTAGTAGTGTTTTATATACATAAATAAAAATACAGTTAAGTCACTTAAGTGGATGCTGTTTGATTCTTCTCGACAAGCACATTCTAAATAGGTAATAATATTAATAATTTTTTGTTACATGTAAACATTTGAAGTTGTGTTTAAACTGCAAAAAAAAAAAAAAGCATAATGTAGCAAGTTTTAAAAGACAAAGTATATGATTATGAGGCCGTTTGAATTTTAGTTTGTGAGAAAACTTAGATACACTATAAAATTTATATTAATTTCTGGTTGCAGACTTGCAGATGGTGTCCCCTCTGTAGAAAGAAAATACTTCTCTAACCCTAACTTATCATTTAAAAAAAATATTTCTTGAAATTTCTACATCCATTCCTAATTTATAATTATTTAAAAATTACCTTAATTAATATTTAATCAATCAATCAAACCTTTAAGTGGTTAAATATAACAAAATCAATCAATCATACATTTTGTAGATATATAGCTTATATATATCGAAGCTTTAATTCGGCTCACAAAGCTTAAATTTGATGTCGTGGGGATTAAATTAAACAATAAATGTTGGTGTCAACTCTTTCAATGGTAGAAGGGTGGTGATTATTTTTTAATTTCGACGGTAGTTGTGGATGGTAAAGATTAAACTTGCTGAATATGTTAGTGAGTTGAGCTATTCATGATGTTTGGAGGAAGCAGTGATGATGGTGGTGGTCATTGTAGAGGTAGTGGATGGAGGTGAAAGATTGGGAATGAAAAATTCATTAAGTAAATTACTCACAAAGAGAATAAAGGTGATTGAATCTCTCTAACAAATACCCTTAAATATAGTACGTAGTTGTACTATAATGTCACTTACATTATATGTTTTACTGGGCTAATGATGTAGGAAAAAATAAATACTGGCGCATTATTCAAAATAAAAAATCTAAAAATTAGATAACAATAGATACGTTACATATATATTAAATGCAATATCGATACCATTTTAGATATGAAGATGAATTAGGTATAGAGACACTGATCAAATGAAATACTTGTGTAAAATAATACACTCACTCATTATTCAAAGTTTCTACTAAATATGTGATAGAAGTTATTGTCATCAAATCATCAATAATATATAGTAATTAATTGATCAACAATAGCAATGGCAATAGTGATTGGGAGGAGGGAACTTAAAGACTTTGCAACGCCCTCCTTTGTTGCAACTACTTTTTAGACATAAACCATTACAATATTCTTCACTTTCATCACCTGGTATGCATTTTCCTATGTGACTGTCGAAACAACACTTCACTTTCTCCACTTCTTTATCATTGTCCACGTTTGCAATGTTGAATGAACTTTCAACTGGCAGTAAATAAACACATTCAAAAATAAATAAATAAAATTACACTTTCAATTAACAATTTATGCACACGAGCAATAATTTTCTTCACTTATGTTATAATAATCTTGCAAATCATTTTATAAGAATAATTGCTACTTTTTACTCAATATTATAGATTAATGTCATTGTAATTAGATTTGGAAATTGGATCGAGTCGGGTCGGGTTGTGAGGACCTTCCAATATTAAGTTATGAGTGATTAATAATCAGATTAGTAAATTATGATACTGTATCATCGTCTATATTGATATTTTACCACATCATAACTCGGTTTTGGAAGGTACTCTTTATTCCAAGATAATCAAAATGATAACATATTTTTGAGATACCAGTAGAAACTTGATTTATTCCTGTTAATTTTTTCCTTCTGAATTTCATTGTTGTCCGGAGTAAAAGATTGACGAACCTTGAAAAACTAGAAATAAAGCTATGAACATGAACATGATAATACTTGAGTTTCTCATCTTTTCCTTCTGAATTTCTTGGAGCCCTGTTAAAAAATATTGGATAAAATTGAGTAAGCCTATCGATTATATAGAAAAAAAAATGGATTAAACATAGTTAAGAAAAAAGGACTAAACCTAGTGCACACTAATAATACAACTAGTTTAGTAGGTCAATGTGTTGAAAGTATCCTAGATTAAGACATTTTTTTTAGACTAAATTAATCTGAATTGAATTTAATTTGACTGAGTTGAACAAAATCCTATTCACCCGGAACTAAAATTGTCTGAATGGAAATGATATGTCAGAAATTAAGTCCAAAAAAAAGTGCCTAGATAGGTTTATCAATATCATTATTTTTTGTATCTATTTATCTATATACTACGACAAAAAATAAAATAAAAATAGGAGCAATGAACTTTAATAAATTCATATTACCAATTGAAAGATGAACGAGGTTGGAGCAGTGACCCCACCTCCACGACTGACGCTTAGGGTCAATGGTTAGAATTTTTATACTAGTTATTAATTAATGAGCGGATAGTTTTCTCACCAAATTAAAAATTGAAAGGAAAAAAATGGTTGTTATGTTATAAAGTATGCATATTGGTAAGATTAAGAATTAAGAATGCTAATACCTTCGACAAAAGAAAAATTAGCTCTAATTTGCTGCAAAAAAAAAAAAAAATACCGGTAAATGAACTATGGAGAAAATCCTTTTCTATTGTTTGATTGAGGCTAAGACATGTTTACAAACACATTTATACTTGTGGCTAGTACTTTTAAGAATATTCATATACGTTATATGGCCTGGTTTGGTGTGATTTTATGTTCAAAAATTTATATTCTATATATGGGATGTAATATTAATTTTCTCATTAATATGATTTTATTTTAAAAAAATTAAATGCTACTTATGGGATGTAATAAGTGTTTTGTGATTTTATGAGGTTTACTTCCTATGATATAATACACGTAGTATATTGATATATATATACTTTGATATGATCTTGATTAAATTATTGGAAATATAGTGCATTATCATTATTAACACTGATTTTATGGATTGTTAAGGAAAGAAATGCCAAGATGGAAATCATCTATAATGTAATAGTACATGCACAAAATCATGCTTTGATTCTCTTTTTTAATTAAGTAATCCATAAGATTAGAGCAATTTTTCTATAGCGGTCATCTTTTAAAATGACAACCACTATTGAGAAATCCTAGCCCTCCAAAATCATTTATTTTACCTTTTTTTTTACCTATATTTCTAAATATTAGATTTTCCAAAATTCCAAAATTCATTTAAAAATTCATTTTTTATTTTTTCCAATTAACTAAAATTAAAAAAAAAAATTATTTATGATAAATTCCAAATTTAATTATTAATTTTTGGAAAACTAAAAATAAAGAAGATTGATCTAGGATCAATTACGTTAAATATTCTTTATTTTTAATTTTCCGGAAAATAGTAATTAATTTTGGAATTACCATAAAAATTTTAAATATTTTTAAAAAAAATGTAATTAATGAAAATATTATAAAATGAATTTTAAAATTAATTATGGAATTTTGGATAATCTAATAATTAGAACAATGGTTTTAAAAAAAAGGTAAAATAAAATAATTTGGAGGTCCATGATTTAATATGGTATTGTGGTCATTTTTTGGGAGACCGTTATAGAAGCCCCCAGATTAGAGGTTTAAATTTTTATATCAGCTACTGAATCTCGAATTTGTTTTTTACCAAATCACACAAAAAAATCTTCCTTTCGAATTAAGTTTCAATTATTTTTAAATCTAAGGATCCTTGTAAAATTTTAGCTCTTCCCTTTTCCCGGCTATTGATTCATAATGGGAAAACATCTTCAGAGGAAATATTTCACTTTATTAGTTTCAAGCTAGGTTAGTACCTGTGCGATGCATGGTATTTAACAAAGTAATATGTAAAAATTTAATTTATATTGGTAATTTTTTATTATTTAAATGTATCGTAATTTAATGTTAAATTCTTATTATTATTCAATTCTTTTATATAATTTTTTTTAATAAAAAAATTAAAATTATGATTCAAGTTTTTGAATTCTAAAAAAAAAAAAAAATCTATAATAGCAATATTTTTTTGTTAGAATTTTTTTTTTAAATTTTATCAATATTGAGACGATATATAATAACAAAAATATTGGAAAATATCTAATGGGATTGATATATTATATGAGTTATGTACCCCTAAGAAGTCGAGAGTTGGATTCTAATATTCAATACTTTATTTTTCTAGTAATCCATAAAATTAACAAATAGAATGAGCTTTATGTGTTGCACGATTATTATATAGTTTTTTAAATAAAAATTGCAATTTTTCAAGGCATTGAAAAACATTCATATATTCGCAATATTATTCATGTAAAGCTTCAAATGATAGCAAATTGGAAAAAAAAAAACGTTTTTCTAATTTAAAATTAACTACGACACTTTTCCCTTTAATATCATTTTTTTAAAAGTTTTTTAGAAAGAAAAAGTGCAATTATAATTCCTAGAAAATATTTATTATTTGATTTTGAAATTTTAGTAGAGTAATTAATAAAATAAAAGATGACATCATCATTTCTTTTAGAGGGGAAATTTTTCATGACAGCATGACATGTGGTATTAGGTAATATCAGCATGTTTTGTTTTAGTATATATGTTATAGAATAGATGCATGCCAAAGTTTTGAATAATGGATGATAGAATTAGATTATTAGAGGTATCGAATGCTTTGTTTGCATATTAGTATGTCAATTATATTGATTAACATTTAAAAACATCTCTATAAAAATCACTAATAATTAAGGTGGAAAAAGTGTCAAAGACTCAAAACCAAAGCATTTGATTATGTTATCATCCTATCAACTACAACACTCCCAATGAGTGAACATAATGTAAAGTGCATTAGTCATCAACACTATTGAAAAGTCACTACAAAAAAACACTATTGAAAAGTTAATAAGTGATGGACAACGTACACAACTCATAAACGCAAAATGTACTTGTTCGTTTTAGGCCTCTATAACAATATGTTCTCAGATAATTTTTTGTAATTTAGTCATGCAATATTATGGGCCTTTTGGCTCTATCGTATAAACTAAGCGTGATCCAAGATATATATTTTTAATTTATTTGGGCCCAAATTCCGAAAAGCATGGATTGTAGCATTCAATTTCAACTCTAATTTTCACCCTTTTCTTCTTTGTAGTCATAGGGACATCCTATTTTGTCCTCATGAAAGATTTTTCGATGTTGGATAGCGTAGTTCGTTACATGAATTTTCTTACCCCGTCGATTATATGACTCTGCGGTGTCTGACATAAGATGCAGGGGTTTCCTATCATCCAAAAATGTGGATTACATGTACAACCTTCGTTTTAGCTCTCAAGCAACCATTCCAAGGTCGGTGCTCTCAATTTAAGGGACCATTATTGTTTAAGATTTTTCAATGTCGTGCAATTACCGAGCCGATGCCTTACAACTCTATCTTATGACTCTATATAGGGCCTGATATTCGTCCTAAAGGTTCCTTTCATCTAAGAATCTTGCCATAATGTTTTTGGGTGTTTTTATTCCTGGACCCCGAGAACCTCGAAATTAAAAGTGTGGATTATAATCTTTAATCTCTACTCTCAAGGGCCATTCTAGGATTAAATTATTTTTAATTAAGGTCTTATAGAATTGTTCCTTTTAAGCCTCTATAACAAAGTATGGTGTATCTTCAAAATATTTTTTTGTTGTTGTTATATTGTGCAGTATTTTGGGTCTTTTAACTCCATAGTATGACTTTGCATACATCCGGTAATGGTTTTAGGCAAAACTTTATAGAACAGAGGACATATTTACTATTGTTTATTATTTTTTAGCGAATTTTCAGACCAATTTTTCAAAACATAAAAGGCTATAGCTAAGTTAGCATGAACCATCGAGTTTATGAACATACTATGATCACTATTTTGTGTAGTAATATGCAAATTAGATATTTAGTAATTACACATTAAGATGAGTTAAACAAAATCTCAAATAACCTTTATTCTATTATATATCATCGAAATAAATAATACAAAATGCGCTAAAAGTATACACAGATCGATAAATAAAACAAGAAGCGCAAAAAGTTAAAAACATAGCAATTATAAATATTCGAATGAAGTATTTGCTAACAGTTAGCAATGCACTAAAGCAAAAGAATGCATTTCCAACTTCACTATAACTACACCCAATTTTTGGTGTACCCATCCGATTCACCCTTTTGGGTTAATTTGAATTCAGAGTGCGTCCCGGGGTTAAGGTTTTAAACTCCTCTCAACGTGCTTGTGGGAGATCGAACCGTGGTTCTCCCTACCAAGTCTAGCCCCTGACACCACTAGACCAAGACAGCATTGGTATAACTACACCCAATTAGTAATGTATTAAAGCCCCTTCCAAACAAACATTAGCAATTCATTAAAGCAAAAGAATAATAATATGTCCAACTTACAAATAAAAATGACATTACTTCTTTACCTTTTTGTTTGCCAATACTTTTTCAATCCTCCACAACCAATTGATGTGGACCATGTGAGGTTTGGGTATCCAATCCATCCTTTGTTAAAATGCTAATTCTATGTTGGAATATAATCAATCATGTAAATGAAACAATGAACTTTATATATGTTTTAAACTTCACTCTAATCATTCCACTAATTGCGTGCTAAACATTATTAATTATTGAATATCCACACAAAGTACATTGTCTAGCTACAACAATATAATTGTCTACGTCAAACTTGCACATTTTGAGGAATCTCAACATACCAACAATAAAAAAACAAAACACAAAAAAAAACCCAAATTATAAGTCATATAACGTAGTTTTACACATATTTAGGACTCAGCCTCACAACAAAGCAACCCTTTTTATTTCTTTCACTTTATGGTCTTGACATCACCGGACCGGAATATTACCCGTAGATTGTCGGGCCCCCATGTAACCCACCTGCTTTTGCTTCCCAACCTCCCCGCCGATTGCCGTAAAACTTGTGCATGCAAGGAACAATAAGCGGTATGCCCACTCAAGCACCTCCGGGCATAACATCTCTAAGAAGTATGTCATTTTGAACCATTTTGGCACCGTCACATTTCGATCTCCTCGACAAACACCGCGGATTACGGACCTTGCCGTCCTTTCAACGGATTCCGTTGGTAATATATTCATTTGCACCTATATATTTTTCACAATGTTCGGTAAATGAGCGCTACTTAATTCACATTCACATAGAGCGTATCTGTTCTTTTCATCTTATCTGTTCTTTTCACCTTATTTTCAATTGTATTGTAACAAGATTTCATTTTTTTGTAAAAAAGGATGGTACTTTGGAAAAAGAAAACACATACACATTGATTTTAATTTCTTATTAACATCATTGCAACAAAATTTTAAGATACTATGGGTTGTATTTTGAGAGAACATAAATTGTATGAGAAGAAATGTAAAATAGAAAGAGCTCTTACATCTCTCAAATCTTGATCGACTTTCATGCCACTCTCCGTCCATACCTTGCCCCTAGAAAGGTCCGACTCTACCACGCCAGGTGTCACAATTGTTATCTTAACGTTGGAACCTAGTTCCACCCTTAGCGTCTCAAAGAAAGCCGACAAGGCCGCCTTGCTTGCCTGTAATTTTTTTAGTAACGTAGTAACATATTGATTACATTAGTTAGTTGTAACATTTTAAGTTACGATATAAAACTGTATGGACATAAGTAGTTAATATTTATATAAAAACTTAATGATTTATATAAAATTAATAAGAGAACCTCCTGGCCTGTTAAACGAACGGTCTGACAAGAGATTACTTGCTGATTAATGCTATATAACAACACGCTTAATTATAAGAGTAGGTGTAAGATAAGTATAGAAAAATACATTAGAGAAACTCTCTTTCGGTACAGGCATCCATGAAGCTGAAGATGACATGACAACAATCTTGCCTCGACTGTTCCTGAGATGCGGGATTGCAAACCGAGTGGTATACACCGAACCCCAGAAGTTTATGTCCTACATGCATGATTGAATCACATATTTAATTAGATGAGCATAATATATTCCATTACTAAGTTAGTAGTTCAATCAAATGTATAATCCATGTTTAATTACATCGATCAAATACCTTAAGAATGAATGTTGTGTGATTTATTTGTCATATGCATGATATGATCAAGGTTTACAACATAGTAGAGTAAAATATAAAGATAACATACAAAAAGAGGGCATAATTAAGTTGTTATTTATTGTATTAAGAAATTACCATAATGGGTCTCATTCTGGTAACATCATCTAAGTCGTCAAATTGACCAACCCCAAGAACGCCAGCATTATTGACTAGATGATCCACTGCATTTTCAGACACCCTGTTAGCTAGTATTACTTCAATACGAATTTGTAATGGCCTTATATATGTAAACCAAATCCATACGTATAATCCTGTTTCATAATAATCATATACTATTTTTTTTTTTAAAATAATTATCATAATATAATTAAGCATTTTAATATACATCTACTTTTAGAATTAATTTGTTTACAATAGTCACTATCCCACACGACCATACATTTCATCAATGTTTAGTTAATATGGAGTAATTTTCATTTTTTTTTTTCTTTAACATAGAGTCATGAAATTTACAACAAAATCACAAGCCCGTAAATTTAGCAATGTTTAGTTAACAGTTTCTGTTGAATTTAGAAGAGAATTAAATACCAATGAAAAACAAAGGTGTAATACGTGATATTACTTGATAATTGGTTAAACAAACAAAGTAGTCTACTGCCTTTTAAATAGCTTTCAATGAAACTAAACTTCCTAACATTAAGCAACAACAAAGCACACTATTCCACTAAAGCCTTAACTATAAAAACAATTGTTGACTAATCAAAACACTAACCCACTAACTAATAACAACCCTAAACAATAGGAACTACTTTGAATAAATCCAACAGTTTCCGTTTTTATTTTTGACATATATAGTTGCATATATAAGAATTATTTAATTTGCATGCCAAATTTATTTGCATCGTTTGATATTATGATATATCTTAATCTGATTTAATATTTCTACTTTTTTTTTTTGAAGGATTAATATTTCTACGTTTAGTAATGTAGCCCTAAGATCACTATATTTATTAGTTTAAAAAAAAAAATTAAACATAACACATAACTACTCTAGGTTATGTACTTTTTTTTCTTTTTTTTTTTACAAGGGGAAAATGAAATTTATTCAAAAATCAAATCATTAAGTACATGCTGAGTTATCTCATGAGGAGTTTCCTCCAACCAGACCCTTAATTCCCCAAAAGAAGGACTACTTTTAGCTAACCAATGAGCAGCCATATTGCCCCCCCCCCCCCCCCCCTTTTAACATGCATAAAATCAATAGAGTTACACCTTTGAGCTAAAAAGTACACATCCTTAAGCACAATTCCAAAGTTGTTATTGAGCCATTTCTTAGCCTTCAAACCTTGAATTACCCTTTGACAGTCAGATTCCAGAATTATATCTCTGAAGCAAGCTTCTAAAGCCACCCTCAACCCCACATAGCATGCTCGAGCCTCCGCCACCTTTGCCCGCTCCACTTCTATTCTGACGTCCGCCACTGCTAGGACCACCTCACCCTCCTGATCCCTCCCAACAGCCCCGAATCCCCAGCCTTGACCCTTCCACTCCGCTGCATCGACATTAAGTTTTATCAGTCCCGAAGGAGGAGCTCGCCATTGGTTTATACACCCCATAGCTTCCCCCTGCACTTTCTCCACTTCATTAGCCTTCTTATACTCATTAATTAAGTTGATAGCTTTATTAATGCACCTCTCCACTCCTATTCTCTTATTCTGAAAAACCCATTGATTCCTATCAATCCACTTCATCCAACATAGAGCCCAAAAAATATCCCACCACTCTTGCTTAATAAAAACACCACTCAAGTCTTCCACCCAATCTCTAAAATTAGTAGCTCTCGCTTGTTCAGTATTCAATCTCAATGGTGAAATATACCACATCTTATTAGCTTCTGTACAATACATCATCAAGTGGGTCACATCCTCCCTTCCTTCACCACAAAGCCTGCAAACCTCATCCACTTCCACACCTCTAAACTTCAAATTAGTGCCTACTGCTGCAGCATTATTTAGAATCCTCCAACCAAAATTCTTAACCTTTGGTGGGACTTGAGCTTCCCATAACTTACTCCAAATCTTTACACTTATGTACTTATGTGACTTTTATTTGTTTTAATTTGGGGAAGAGCCACTTGCTAGCTAGCTAGAATTGTATATTTTATATGTTGTGAATATCAATATCATGGGTTGATTATTTAAAATGCACGAAAATGAGATAAACAACGATAAAAAAGGAAGCAAGCAATGTTATACAGTACTATCTCTGTTTCTTTTTGTATAAATGCAACGATTTGACATAAAGTAGAAAAAAAATAGATTTTTTTGCCTTGAATAATACAACCTTTCACCAATTTGCAAAGAATAATACAACCTTTTGATTTTTCGTGAATAATACAACCTTGTACACAAATTTGCAATGAATGATGCAAATGACCTGCTACCTGTTATTCAGGTTAAAATTATTAATTTTTTTATTTTTTATTTTTTAAAATCAAAAATTTAAAAAAAAAACAAAAAAAACCTAAACCCTAAACCAAAACACCAGCCCCCCACCCCCACCCCCACCCCCACCCCCACTCCTCCACCGCCACCACCACTCTACAACCGCCCCCACCCCCAATTTCCCCTCCCTGACTCGCCCCCATCCCCGATTCCCTCTCCCCGACTCACCCCCACCCCCTATTCCCCCTCCCTGACTCAGGCCCCCCCACCCCCGATTCCCCCTCCTTGACTCGCCCCCACCCCCTATTCCCCCTCCCTGACTCGGCCCCCCCACCCCCAATTCCCCTCCTTGACTCGCCCCCACCCCCAATTCCCCCTCCCCTGAAACCGCCCACCCTCGAAACCCCCACCCACACCCCCACCCTCCCCAACCCCCAACCCGAGATCCCCCACCCCTCGAAACCACCACCGCCCCAACCCAATCGAACCCCCCATCCCGCCCACCCCAATTCGAACTCCCCACCACCCCCACCGCCCCCACCCCCATTCGAACCCCTAGAAAAAAAAATAGAGAGAGAGAGAGAAAGATCAGATCTGGTGACGATGGTGATGAGCTTCCGGTGATGGTGACGGTGTTGATGGACGAATTGGACGTCGGTGATAATGGCGTGGTAGTGAGATTGAAGAGAAGAGGGAGGGGTTATGGTGGTTTGGGTGTGACCCTTCACTTATTTCTGATTTTTTCCCCCTTTTTTTTTAATTTTTTTCTGTTTTTTTTTTTTAATTTTTCCTTTTTTTCTTTTTTTTTTAAAAAAAAATTGCAACAACCAGTCAAAACTAGACACGTGTTCCAAAAACCTGTTTTATAAGTTAAAAACAGGTTTTGTATCATTCGTTGCAAATTTGTGTACAAGGTTGTATTATTCACAATAAATTAAAAGGTTGTATTATTCTTTACAAATTGGTGAAAGGTTGTATTATTCAAGGCAAAAAATCAAAAAAATATAAAAACGTTGCATTTATTTAAAAAGAAACGGATGTAGTATGGGTGTTAAAGTGATACATACATCTTCCAAAGCGGGAAATGGTGGTGTCAACAATTCGGCGGCAATCTTCAACCTTAGCAACATCAGCAGCGACCACAATGGCGTCAGGTGAACCCAAAGTGAGACACAAGTCAGCAACCTCACGTAGGCTTCCCTCTCTCCTTCCTGACAGCACTAATATTGCTCCTCTTTGTGCATATTCATATGCTAGTTGCTGCATTATTATACATAATTACATACATATATCATCACATAAATACTAGGATAGCTCCTATGTTAACTAGTGCTCTTCTCTAATTAATTTGTGCATACTCATATGACACTTTTTCTTATTGGTGATTTCCTTAAAATTTTAATATCTTTACATCCGTTTTACCAAAAATTATATCATAATAAAGAATACATTGAGATGTTTCAAAAAAAATCTCACAAGACTATATTTTTTTTTACATGTATAAAGCAAAAAAAGTGAATTATAAGAGTGGTTATCAATAGTGTTCAAATTGTCAACGTTGCAATTAATTAATATATATGGAGCGGAGGAAATATATAAAAATAATGAAGGAATGGAATTGAACCTCGCCAATGCCAGAGGAGGCGCCGGTGATGATGACAACTTTGCCAGAAACATCTTCGGAAATGAAAGAAGAGAGGAATGACAAGAAAAACTTGAGAATTTGATAAGGAGGTAACAACAGGAACAACGTTATCAACGTGAAAGGAGGTGCTGTTAAATTCAGGAATGTGTTGACAACGTCCATGCTAGCTAGCTTGCTTTTAAATTTGCAACAATGCTATTAACAACAACTAAAAGTAGTTTTAATAATAATCACTGAAAACCAACTATCAGATAGATAGATAGATAGATAGATAGATATCACAATAAGACATGAAGAAGGTAGCCTACGTTAAATTAGCGGTGATGATGCAATGCATGGTCGCATGGACTGATGGCGCGGTTGCATGGAGTGTTGAGGACACGTTGAAGTTGTGTTGTGTGCTCTTCTCTTTTTCTTTAGCCCCACTCCTTCCACCTACCACATTGCATGTTTTATATAGTTCTTTATGTACCGTTACTTCGGCTGGTATTTTAGGTACGTAACTAGGAGCAGCATGTTTTGTTAGTAAAAAAAATTGAAAAAAATAAAAACTTAAAACTTAGCTAATTCAACCTAATCATATAGACATATACTACAACTAGCTTTTATTTGTTATAACTTTATAATAAATTATACTATGATGGTTGTTTTATGTATTAAAAAAAATTACATTTGTGCCCTCCTATGTATATTTTTATAAATTTAAATATATATAGGGTGTGTTCTATTTGCATGATTAAAATGAATTGGATTGGATGGATGAGATATAATTAAGAATGAAATGATGAATTGAATAGTGATTGGATTAGATTTGATATAAATTAATAGATTGAAAGGGATGTGATTGGATTAGAATGAATTAGAAAACACATTGAAGGAATAGTATGGATTGAATTGGAGGACGATGGATTTGATTGGATTAAAATGTTAATCTAGCCTGCAAAGGGAGGTATATTTTTTTTATAGATGTACCGGGCATAATAATTAATAATGATAATAATATACCTGGTATGAACTAGTTGTTTCTCGAAATAATAAATGTGTATAACGTGCGTGAGACTATATATTATTGGACTAGAGGTGCACTCCGAGCCTTAACTTAGTGGTTAGGTCATGCAAATGTCAAGTCTGAGTATATCGGCCAAATTTGACCAAATAACATGTAGTATAGCCCAATTCAATGCCTAATACCACTCATATTATCAAATTAAAAAACACGGACATATATATAATTATTGGACTAAGGCTCGTTTACATTAGATGAATAGAGATGAACTGAACTGAACTTAACTTAACTTAACTGAACTGAATAGAAGTGTATTAATTGAACTAAATAGAGATAAACTGAACTAAACAGAACTGAATAGAGATTAACTGAATTGAACTGAACTCAACTGAATATAATCTGAAGGAAACAAGCCCTTAGTGTGAGAGAATAGAAATACCGGGCACTTGGAGTCATTGTTGCATTTTTGAGGTCCGAAGTTCGATTCTTTTCAACAATATAATGTATTCCCTTCCCCAATCTCATGTAATGTCAACATGGTGTTTTTGAGACAGAATTCATAAATTAAGGCTAGAATATCTTTCCATTTAATAAAATAGTTCATCTGGTCCACATTACTCGTAATGTATCATTTCAGTACACAATTTATGAAAGAAAATTATGAATTGGCCAGGCGTTGCCAACAAGAGTCACATTATCTCTTTATATTTTTAATTTTACTTTGCTTATTTGCAATTTATCTAGATCACTCTGCTTATACTCATTGTGTCCCATTTTAATGTAAAAAAAGTAAATGGGACAATTATTTTGAGATAGATGGAATGAGTAATTAAATAAAATATTTTGTTAGTGAGAAATTGTGGTAGCCTAGTAGTTAGATAATGTGCAATAGCATTAAAATTATAAAGTTCCAACGCCGAACCTTACTGCAAGTTCTTTTTCACCTTTTTAGTTATGTTTTAAGCACAAGTGGATCTAATCTTATGTGGTCTGGCCTCTACGTTACTGATAAGATACAAATAACACATTTTAATTAATTGTATAAATTTAAACATATAATAAACGAGCATATTAATTAGAATAATTGATCCATATGAAATTTTCTGATCTGATATTTTCTACATATACAAACCAAAAGGGTGTGTTGTCAAATAGGAATCATAAAAATGATAAACCAACCAATTATTCATTTTTAAAGCCTCAAATACTAATTTCACTTATAATCATCAATATTTTTATTATAAGTGTTGACTTAGGCATCAGATAAGTGTTTTCTCAGACAACTCCAAAACCAGTTTGCAAGTTTACTTGGGCCTAATAATTCACGATTGGATTACTTACATTATCTTTGAATTGAAACTAATCCTAGATCATATGGTGGACTCTAGCTATGAGGATTATAGATAATATGATAGTTGTTACTTTTGTTTTAGCAAATAATGTTTAGTTGTTTCTCTTTCCTTGTTATGTTAGTGAATTAGTTGGCCTATTTTAGTTCTTTATAAATAGGCTCCTTACTGTTTTGTCTTTGGTAATTAGGAGGTATATTTTACCTTTGTAAACTGGCTTTTACATACATAATACAGAATACTATTGTTACTTCTTTTCTTCTCTTCTTCTTCATCCTTAACCTTTGTCTAAATCCCATATGGTATTAGAGCAGCGAGTTAATCTCAACTCATTGATCCTTTTTCCTTGATAACTTTTGCAATTGCTTCCAAATTCTTCTCTAATTAGCGATTGCGTTTTCTTCCGCGAATTGATACTGCTGTAATTTCTACTCAAATGGCAGAAAATCCTGAATCAAACCCAGACACGAGTTTAACTATAAATTCGAACCCTAATTTTGCAACATATAACGATCCTTATTTCATTAGTGGTTCTGACAACCCTAGGGTTGCAATTGTCACTCCCCTCTTCAATGGCAACAATTTCTTGCAATGGAAGAAGGACATTCGTCGAGCCCTTGGTGCCAAGAACAAGTTAGGGTTCCTTAATGGTTCGTTGCAGAGACCTAAAGAGGACCACAAGAATTATCAAGCTTGGGTAAGATGCAATTTCTTGGTTGGCAGCTGGTTGCTCAACTCCATGGAATCAGAAGTGAAGGCTGATTTTAATTACATAGAGGATGCACATGAAATTTGGAGTGAAGCATCAGAAAGGTATGGGCAGTATAATGGTCCACTTGTATATCAACTCAAGAAAGAAATCGAGTCCTTGAGGCAAGACAGTCAGACCCTTGTGTCCTACTACAGTAAGTTGAAACGGCTATGGGAAGACTTACAGAGTGTCCGTTCTATGCCCCAATGCACCTGTGGTGCCCTGGATTCTTGCACTTGCAACTATGTCTGTAACGACCCGTATTTTAGCAACGTTGTTTTTTGGAGAAAACAACAATACGAGTCTTCAAATAATTAAAAGGCTGCAACAATAAATTAATTAAACACAGCGGAAGCTCTAAACTTAGTCATTTTATGTAATAAACTTTAAATTTAATCCAAAATAATGGAATCGATATGGTTATTATTACAACTTAAACTACTAAAATAGGAAAAATAACAAGGAATAATAGGAAAATAAACGGGAGTCTAATCTGCTCGCCAAACACTCAACCCAAATCTAAACTCTATCCTAGATACCTGCAAAATAAAAATTGGGGTCCACCGTCAGTGGCGAGTAACTAGACTGTCCTACTTAGATGTAGGACCGCATTACATAAAATAATGGGTTAGAAAAACACAGGAAGCAATTCATACAATAACGTTCATAACAACATATAATACCAACATCAAAGTTACGCAGCGGAAAAACATATTCACATCTATATTCGTAATTAATCAAAGATCTATAATAATAGTCAAACTTCTAGGCAACTCTGATTCATTCTTTCATTAACATGACCACTTTATCAAGAGTTTATTAAAAACAAAATACTATCATGATAGCAACAGTAGGAAATATAACAATTACATGCGTGTTGATCAATACTCGAAGTAGGGGTCAGCAAGATTAGCAATACAAGGCACATGTCCATACACTCGTCAACAATAGAGAACAACACCATTACCCAAGACTATTAGATTATCGACTCTAATTGTTCTAATCAATATAATCATATTCATTCTACAACCATAACTCAATCAATCAACACATCTCAAGATCAAATTGCAAACAATGACAAGACCCCGCTCGGTCCGACCGATAGCACGACCGACAAACAAACAGATTAGCCCCGCTTAGTTCATCACCGATGAACTGATAGACCCGCTCAGTTTATTACCGATAAACCGATAGACATGACCCGCTCGGTCTTCAACCGATAGACATGACACGACTCTGACTCTCAAACAATCATACAAGACTTGCTCCGCTCAGTTCACCATTGATGAACCGATAGACCCGCTCAGTTTATCACCGATAAACCGATAGACATGACCCGCTCGGTCTTCAACCGATAGACACGACATGACTCGACAAAGACTCAAGAACACCAACCAAAATCATCATACAATCATCACGCAACATCAACCCTTATAACAAGAACTCAATGACAACAAGGCTCCAACCTTGACAACGCATAATTCCACACCAATACTCATGACACTATATAACCATATTACTCATTAAAATATCAAGCTAATTGTATGGCATTACACGCATGACTCTAGGTAGAATAAACAAAGCATTTACCCAAAAATACCCACTGCAAGCTCACTAGTCAAAACAAGATTAATTGCTAATCATGGACATTTGGTCATCAAATCAATCAATAAAACAAATTAAAACTCTAGCTTTCAACCACAAGTACCACGCATGCCTATAATAAAGAAAACAAGCCTTTGACCAACAAGACATCATGTAATGACCCAGATTTTATTGGTATTTTTGCCGATAACTATGTGTATTTATGTGTAATGTTGTGTTAGTTCAAATTTATTTTTGAACTATTTATTTTATTTTATGTGAATAATTTCGATTTAATTCGAAATATTTATTTTTAGTTTTTATTATTTATGTTATTTATTATTTAATTAATTAGAATTTTTATTATTTAATTTTTCTAATTAATTGTCTAATATTTTGGGCTAAATCAATTATTGCATGATTAGTCATGTAAATTATGTTAATTAGCCCAATGGATCACGAGAGCCCATTTTTAGGCCCATTGAACCCCATGGCCGGTTTCTAGCAAGGAAGGCAAGCCTTGCCACTTGCTTTGTTTTCACACTTAACCAACTTCTATAAATAGGAGTGGTTAGTGATGCCTTAAGGTTTTGTTCATTTTTGCCATCTAATGCACTTGCCATCAAAGTTCAATCACCAAAAACTCCCTCCACTTCCTCCTTGCCTCACGCCATTTTGATCAATTGAAACCCATCAATTGTTCATCATTTTTCCTAGCCCAAAACTTAAAGATTCAAAGTTCATTGATCTTTAAGTGTTCAAACACAGTCCTAAACACATTCATTTCAACCAAGATCTCTTGTTCGAGTTGGTTTTGGGATCGCGTTCGTGTGCTCGTGTGGTGTTCGTGTGGTGTTGGTGTTCGAACCGTGCAGTAGGCCGTGTGGTGGACCGTGCAGCAGTGGTGTTCGTGCTTGTGGTTGTGCAGCAGGCCGTGTGGTGCAGCCGTGTGTGCAGTGGTTCGTGGTGCTCGTGCTGTGGTGCCGTGTAGAAGACGTGGTGCTCGTGTGTGTGTGCCGTGTTGTGTGGCCGTGTTTGTTGTGATTTCGGACTGCATTCTTGTGTTGATTTTGTGTGTAATCTTCAATAAGGTAACATGCTTTCTCAACCTATTTGGTATACTATGTTTATAGTATGAATTAAATGCATGTTTGGGTTGTTTAATGATGAATATCCATGATTTTATGTATGGTTTATATTCTGAATTTTTATATGGTTTATATGATGTTTTGATGATGGTTTCCATGATTTTTATGATTGATTATATGTTGTTTTATGATCATGAATATTATGTTAAAGTTTGATGAACTTTGGATGAGTAAAAGTTGAATTTCGATTGGTTGATGATGATGTTATACGTGTAGTTTGATTGAGTTAGGATGAGTTCTTGATTGAGTTCTTGAATCTTGATTGAGTTCTTGATTGAAGATCTTGAATCTTGAATGAGTTCTTTATGAGTTCTTTGAGTTCTTTATGAGTTCTTGATGAGTTCTTTATGAGTTCTTGGTTGAATCTTGGAAGTTAAAGAAAATGGTTTAATTGATAAAGAAAGTTAAAGAATGTGTCTAATTTGATTAAAGAATAGTTAAAGATTGATGAATTATGGTTGGTTAGACTCAAGATCAAGGCATAGAGGCAATCTTGAGTATAACTTCGATATTTTAACTAGTTATTTTCAAGAATCAAGGCATTGAGGCAATTCTTGAATATAATTTAGTTAGGTTGAGATAATAAAATGATTAAGATGATTAAATAAATTAATTAATTAAGTTAGCTTGATTTCATTTTTAGACGCCTGATACTTTGAGTAAGATTCATTGTATTTGGGTTAAGACGTTGCCCCTATTCCATCCGCGGTATTGGGATAGTTGGAGTCATACTATGTGATCTTTGTGAATTTCCAGTAAGATTGGTTTCACGGGACATGGATTTCCAGTAAGATTGGTTTCATGGGGTTTGGGAGTAAGATTCTCAAATCCAAGCATAGTAGAAAGTTCGATCGCGTAAGATGCGTTCGTACGAGCACAGTCCGGTCTAAAATATGAATGATTGCGCCAAAGATAGTTGATTAAGTTGGTTTAAGTCGAGTTCACGTTTTGGGTTGTTCTCGTACTTTTTTTAATGATGTTGTTTATTTGATTTGTGCTATGTGCATGTGTATTCCCATTAGGGTGAGTCAGTTATGTTGCTCGCCACTGATGGTGGACTGTTGTATGTTTTTCAGGTATTTCTGATGACGATACTCTTGCTTAGCTTTGGGTTGGGCGAGCGACGTTCTTGTTTCTGTTATTTGATGTACTTTCTATTTCTGTCGTTTATAGATAGTGATGGTATTGTATAGACTTTATACGTTATTGTTGGATTCTGTATACGTTGTTTTGACTCTGACATGTGGTTGGAGTTACTCGTATCTTGGTATTTTTAGTTTGACTTTTGGACTAGTACGTACAAACTTGTGGGTATTTGTACTTTTGTGGTTTAATAATAATATTTCGAGGAATTAGTTTTAATTCTTAAGTATTTTAAGTTGTAGTTTCTAACTATTCGACTCGTCGGTTTCTTCCGCGCCGATTTAAGCGAGTCGGGTCGTTACACATCATGCTAAAACAATAAGTAAATCAAGGTAACTAGTTATAATAGGTTGAAAAGTCCATGGTCTTGCTTACCAAAGAATAACTCACGCATAAAGCTTGTAAAAGTATCATTCAAGAAGTCCACTATATACTACTGTAATCAATCGAAATAATCATCAGAGACCATAATCAACTGATAATCATGAAAGACTTAACAAAATAAAATTAAGATCCATGCTTTCACGCATTACACTCACACGTAAAGTCCTAGTCAAGAACCAAACAAGAAACCATTGATTTGCAAAGAAATTCATACGAGATTAACCGGTAAAGATCATATAATACATGGGCATGAAAGGATTAAACAAGATACATCAAGATTTAAAGAAAAATCAACAAAGAAAACAAGATAAATCACCCTAGAACTACACGGCATATACGCATGAAATATCAATCAACAACATTAAACTATCTAACCTTATTACCCTATGTAATCCAATCCTATTCCTAAGTAGAAAAGCTAGTTACCTATCGTCAAATACCCAAGAATCACGCCCAATCACCACGGCTCGCTCGCCACCAAGCACGGCCACGGCACGAACCCTCGGTGATGAAGAATTGTTCACGGTTGGTTGTTGTTTATGAGGTTGAATGATCTTTACAATGGTCGGATTGTATTGGGTGATGGGAGCAAATTGTTTTGGTTGATTGTTGAGTGATTGCCGTGAGGTTAGAAGGAAAGGTGGGGTTTTTATTTGGTTGATTGAATTATGAACATATGGGATTAAAGATGTAAGCTTTAGATTATTTATAGAATAAGGTATAACTTAAGAGTAGGAGGGTTTTAAGGGGTAAATAGTGGGCAATTAATTAAGGGGGTGGCCGGTTATGGGGCCTTGTGGGCTTGGTTTGGGCTAGCTCATCATACATAATTAAGTCCTTTGGCCCAAAATAGAATGTTTGGGCTTTAAGGCTTAATTTCACACAAAATTTTACGGCCCAAAAATCCGGGTCGTTACAATGTCAAACATATGTCTGACTTTGAAAATGAAGAGAAGGTAATGCAATTCCTCCTTGGCTTGAATAATGGCTTCAATTCAACAATAATTACTTCTATATTGAACATGTCACCTATTCCAAATTTAAACTGTGCTTATTTCTTGGTTAATCAAATTGACAAACAAAATGAAGTAAGAGCTTTGAATGATAGCATAAATGAATCTACTGCTATGTATGCCTATCAAAATACTAAGTCTAAATTTGGCAAGGATGGACCTAAAGCCTTAGTTAAGAAAGATTTCAAGAACAAACAAGAAAGATATTGTTAACATTGCAAAATTAAGGGGCATGTAATGGAGCAATGTTTTAAAATACATGGATACCCTGAGTGGTATCACACTCTACAAAACATTAAGGCTAAGGGTAAGGCCATAGTGCCATATAAGGGAACTGCACATATAGTGCAAGAGCCCACTGAGCTAAGTGAATGCCCTCTTGATTTTGATGCCCTGTACCACCAGCCATGGATAAAAATTGTTTAATCAAATGTATCAACAAGTGCTTAAAACCATTGAGTCCAAGAAAACCACTAATGAAGCAGGACAATCTAGTTCCCATGCTTTCACTACCTTTGCTGGAATGGTCTGTGCCAATTCTTGTGCTCTTGATCTTTCAAATCATTGGATTGTAGACTCTGGTGCTTCAGATCACATGACATGTGATAAGTCTTTATTACATGATATTCTCTACCTCTTAAAGCCATCTCGAATTGCTCTTCCTGATGGTTCAATCAAGATGGTGTATAAATATGGAAGATTGCTTATGTGTCATGGAATTATCTTGCCTAGAGTCTTGATTGTGAAAGGGTTCACTCACAATCTCTTATCAGTGGGAAGATTAGTTGAATGTCATAACATCCATGTCAAGTTCACAATCAACAAATGCTATCTCCAGAATTCCAATAATACTCATGTCTTGGCTATTGGAAGGAAGCTTGGCAATCTCTACTATCTAAAGATCGGAGTTCAAAACATTCAGAAGTCTCTGACCTGTATGGTCCATCATGCCACTGCCATTTCTGGATGTGCTAATGCTGTAAGTATTAATACTTGTTTTCACACTAATCATACAAGGCTTGGCCATATTTCTCTTTCTAAAATGAAACATGTACCCTTGTTTAATTGTGGGAAAATTGAGAAATATGATTGTGAAGTGTGTGTCTTGGCCAAGAATCACAGATTACCTTT
Source organism: Salicornia ramosissima (assembly GCA_951394345.1). Classification (NCBI taxonomy): domain Eukaryota; kingdom Viridiplantae; phylum Streptophyta; class Magnoliopsida; order Caryophyllales; family Amaranthaceae; genus Salicornia; species Salicornia ramosissima. The sequence goes on from OX596237.1 coordinate 4,271,304, forward strand.
TGTAAGAAGCCAAAATAGGGCTAGTAAACCTTTTGACTTGGTTCACATGGACCTTTGGGGTCCTTATAAAATAAAAGCCTTAAATGGAGCATGCTATTTTTTCACCATACTAGATGACTATAGTAGAACCACATGGATCTATTTGATACATGATAAAACACAAGTAGTTCAAGTCATCAAAAACTTCTTTTCTTATGTACATAATCATTTCTCTTTATCAGTAAAAAATTTGAGATCTGATAATGGAACAGAGATCATAAAATCTGAATGTTTGGATTTGTTTTCAAAACATGGAATTTTACATCAAACTAGTGTCCCATATACTCCTCAACAAAATGGGAGGGTTGAGCGTAAGCATAAACACTTATTAGAAGTAGCCAGAGCATTAAGGATCCATGCTTCTCTTCCAAAACAATTTTAGGGTCATTGTATACTAGCTGCAACTCACATAATAAACATACTACCCACAAAGATTTTGAATTGGAAAACACCACATGAATTATTGTTTAAAACTATACCCACTTATAATGAGTTTAGAGTTATTGGGTGCTTGTGTTATGCAAATTGCAAGACCTCAGACAAGTTTGAACCTAGGGCTACAAAATGCATTTTCCTAGGTTACCCTTTTGGCCAAAAAGCTTTTAAAGTATATGACTTGGAGTCAAGGAAATGTTTTGTGAGTAGGGATGTTATTTTCTTTGAAAATGTTTTACCTTTCAAAAATATAAAAAATACTAATACTCCTGTAATTCATCAAATTCTACCTCATTCTGAGCCAACTTTACCAAATCTTGACATACCTACACAATCCTCTTCTAGCCAACATGTGGCCATTATTCCTAATGATTCTGCCTCACCAAATGAACCTTCTGAACAAGAAAATGCATCAGTTACCCAACCTCATACCTCTCAAAATGATTCAGTTGATTCTGTCATTCCAGGTCCACATTCATCCAATTTCGTCCTGCCTAAAAGAACTATCAAAACTCCTTCACACTTGCATGATTATGTTGGAGGATACATGCCTCACAGAACTGAGCCCAGCAGTGAACAACAAATTTTTTCAGTCAATTCTAAACCAAACAGTTCAGGTTATGTGACAGAATCTGCTCATTATAATCAAGCTAAATATCATCCAGGTTGGGGTAAGGCAATGCAAAAGGAATTAGATGCCCTTGAATCAAATAATACATGGGTTCTTACAGAACTACCTCAAGGAAAAAGGGCCATAGGTTGTAAATGGATTTATAAAGATAAATATTGTTCTAATGGATCTTTGGAAAGACTAAAGGCAAGGCTAGTAGTTATAGGTTATCAACAAATTTTTGGCTTGGATTATAAAGATACATTTAGTCCTGTTGCTAAGTTGCCTACTATTAGAGTAGTTATAGCATTAGCTGTGTCTAAAAACTGGAATTTATTTCAATTAGACATTAATAATGCCTTCCTTCATGGTTTCCTTGAGGAAGAAGTGTACATGAAACCACCTCTTGGGTATACAAAGGCTAAGCCTAATCAAGTGTGTTTGTTAAAAAGAAGTCTTTATGGTTTAAAACAAGCATCACGCCAATGGAATAAAGAACTCACTAAATTTCTAATTGGTCTTGGTTTTATTCAATCCACTCATGATTACTCTCTATTTACAAGAAAAGCTGAAAATGAATTCTTGGTAGTTCTTGTATATGTGGATGATATGCTCATCACAGGTACTTCTAATGAACAAATTGCTTATGTTGAAAGGTCTTTACATGAGGAATTTACAATCAAAGACTTAGGTTTCTTGAATTATTTTCTTGGTCTTGAGATCTCTTATTACAATGATGGAGTTTTATTGTCTCAAAAAAAATATGCCAAAGACATAGTAGACTCTGCTGGTCTAAGTAATTGTCATTTTGTGGTAGCCCCCTTGCCAACAGGGCTTAAACTTTCTCTTGAGGAAGGTGATTTATTGACTGATCCTGAAGTATATAGAATATTAATAGGTAGACTGCTATACTTAAATATCACACGTCCAGACTTATCATACAACATACAACATTTAAGTCAGTTCCTTAGTTCCCCCAGAATACCTCATCTACAAGCAGCACTTCATGTTGTGAAATTTTTAAAGGGGACTACTGACATGGGGTTGTTATATAAGAAATCCTGTGATTTAAATATCAATGCTTATTCAGATTCTGACTGGAGTTCTTGTATTTTTAGTAGTAGATCCTTGAATGCATACTGTATTTTCCTTGGAAACAATCTGGTTAGTTGGAAAACAAAAAAGCAATCAACAGTTAGTAAGTCATCAACTGAGGCTGAATACCACAACATGAGCTATGCTGCCAGTGAAGTGTTATGGCTTGACAATTTGCTTGAAGATTTAGAAGTAAGAATTCCTAAACCTATAATCCTACATTGTGATAACAGGTCAGCAGCTCAAATAGCTCACAACCCTATTCTACATGAGAAGACTAAGCATATAAGAAGGGATCAACACTTTGTTAGGGAGCAGGTTCAGCAAGGTTTTCTGCAAATACAGCATGTCTCCAGCTCTGCTCAATGTGCAGATCTTCTGACCAAAGCAGTAGCAGGCCACCAGCATGCAGGTTTATCTTCCAAGATTGGACTCATTCAACAAGTCCATCTTGAAGGGGGTGTATGAGGATTATAGATAATATGATAGTTGTTACTTTTGTTTTAGCAAATAATGTTTAGTTGTTTCTCTTTCCATGTTATGTTAGTGAATTAGTTGGCCTATTTTAGTTCTTTATAAATAGGCTCCTTACTGTTTTGTCTTTGGTAATTAGGAGGTATATTTTACCTTTGTAAACTGACTTTTACATACATAATACATAATACTATTGTTACTTCTTTTCTTCTCTTCTTCTTTCATCCCTAACCTTTGTCTAAATCCCATACTAGCTAGTCTCTAATGGCGTGGTAGAGTGACTGGAGGTAGCTAGGGAAAGAGTAAATTAGTCAAAAATAGCTTAGCAAAACTAGGACAATAATAAACTTTTTACTGATTATACTTTAATGAAAATAATAACCTTTTTACTGGTTATTATACTTTAATTAAATAATAACCTTTTTACTGATTATATTCTAATTACAACAGGTGCACAAACGAAACAACAATGTTATTTGTACGATCTATAATCAAATATAATTTGGCATTTTTTGTCCAAACATTATTATACAAATGGTATTTACTTGATCACCTTAGATAATTAAGAAGAAGTTCCAAATTTTATTTTTTTAACATCTCCATTACAAAGAGCTACTTTTAACAAAATCAATTTTAATGACACACTTTAATTTTAATGACACACTTTAATTTCATGTGTCACAAAATCAATAAAGAGCTACTTTTAACAACATTTCTAATTGCCCATAATCTACAAATTAATGATGAAAATCAAATTAATTAACCATACATCTCTCAAATTCTTGATCAATAGCTACAAAGTAACACTTCATGTTCAGCTTCAAATCTTATTTGTTGATTAACCCTAGCAATGAAATTATCAGCTCTTCTATTCAATTCCGCAGTTGTTAATTCATGAATTAATTTCTCCATTTTAGATTCTTCACAATTTTCAATCTCTTCTTTATCATCATCATCAAAATCACTTTCTATCTCCTCTTCAACTTGGCGCGATTTTTCCTTCAATTTCATAGCGACTATCTTTAGTTCATCATTTTTTTGAAATTTAACTATTTGAGACGTCTTCTTTTCCTTTTCCTTCTCTTTATCATCTTGTTCGGCCTCAATTTTTCGAGGCAATAACGAAGAAGAATTACCTGAGGCTTGGATTTTCGATTCGCCCAAAAGAAAGATAACAATAAGATTACCAAGAATGAAAAGTGACTTAGCATTGAAGAAAAATGATAATATGGTTGGAATAGAATCACAAAGGAAATCTTTAATAGATGAGTATATGGAATGAAACCAAAATGGGCTTGTACAAAATATAACACAAGTTAAAATTAATATAGGATAAAACATTAGGGTTTTCATGAATTGTTGTTGCTTGTAACTTTTTAGACCATGGATTCTTTCTACGTTGATTGAATCCATTTTTTTTGTTGGTAGTATAAGAAGCTGAAATTTAGTTGATTGACTGAACTAAGAGCAGTGGAAAATTCATGCTTTTATAATAGTGGGGGGTTGAATTTAATAGTAATATTGTGGTGTACAACAACTATTTATCACTTTTTCAAAAGATATACTACATCCGTATCGCAATATTCGTTACATAAGTAAATGATACAGACTCATAGACAAAAAATAAATTTAAAGAGAATGATAGAGTGGAAAACGAAAAATCAATTAGACCCACAACAAAAGTAAAGTTTTAAAAAATAACTACACATATGGATAATTTTTTCACTAAATATGTTAAAAAAATATTTGTTGCATGATGTATTTTGTTACAGCCTAAACTGACAAAAGTTGCGAGTATTGTGATACGGATGTAGTATTTTATTTTTGCAAAATATTTTTATATATTTATCAATAACGTTGAATGTACGTGGATGCTTTAAATTATGCTTTATTAAATTATTTTTTTCTATAATATACATTTTTTTTTCTATGGGTATTGGGCGAAGGTGACTTTTTAAAAAGCAAGAAAATGGTCCATGACCTCCATTATATTACTTGGTTAAAGTTTGGACAAAGTCTTTTATTTGTTTCTTTTTTGTAAAAAGCTTGTTCATTGTTCTTTATTTTCTGAATTGTAGCTGCTTGTTTTGCATTGATCTTTGCTTATTGGCGTGGAAACCTATCTATAGTCGCTACATTATTCAAGGAATGCTATGCCTCTAATAGTAGGTCCCCCATTGTCTCACTACTTGATTAACTATTCCTCCCGTTTTAGATTAGCTTGTTAGTTACGTTTGAAATTTTATGAGCTTATTAATAAGTTAATTAAGTATTAGAGTTAAGAATAATTAATATTTTTATTCAAAAGTTCTTATTTCAATACCCTCCTTAGTGCTCGTGATAATTAGTGTAGTAAATCACTATCAAAATTGAATTGAACAAATGGTTTGTGATGTGGTTTTTTGTTTGGTCCGTCTCTATAAGTATTTTAAGAATATTAAAGGTGTTAGTTGTCAAAAAAAATATGTGTTAACGAACATATACATTTAAAAGTAATCAGCAGTTTAGAATCAAATATAATCTTATCTAAACTATTCGCAAAATAAACGAAAATTATATATTCAAGTGGGTTCTTATTTGATTTGTCCAGATTAGTACATTGAATATTCAAGATATTAGCTGTCAAAAAAGCATATTGACAAACATGCACATTTAAAATAGTAACTACAAAAAGAAATGGAGAGTGGAACTTTCTATATGTTTCTACAATTCTATATATAAATTTAACTAGATCATAGGGGGTAGCTTTATATAATTGAAAGGTAACTATATATTGAGGAGCGTTCAACAGAGTTAACGAAATATTAAATATTCTTTCGTAATAAAATGATAATAATTTTGTAATGCATGGCGAAACTATTCATTGATTGATTAGTATATTAATGTTTAACCTTTTTTAATTTTTTGACAAAAGGAACACTTGCTTTATTAACGCTTTGGGAGCATCCGTTAGTTTTGCCCTCTAATCACGTACTGTTTGTTACACTTAGAAATATAACGACGTACGAGAAAAGAGAAACTATAACTATGAATTGAAAAATCATTATTGTACACTATATACGTATAGAGAAAAATATATTCATAAGAGATCTTGTTAGATCCGTCTAAATACATAATACCTGCTTTAATTTGTGACAGTTCTCGTTGATTAATATCATGGTCATTAAATGAGAACATATAGTTTATGGAATTAATTGATTGATTCTTGCCTTTGACAATGTTGATTCTCTTTCATTTTATTTAACATAATAACACCATGTGTATATAACTGACAATACGAAGTTTCTACTATACATATTAGTTTAATTTGGAAAAAAGGTTTGATCTTGTTATTTCAATTTTTTATAAGTGTTCTTATATAATTGCCAATTATATTTCTAACAGGCAAAAAAGTTTGTTCTTTTTTTATAACTAGTAAAACTTAGTTACATAGACAAAAGGTATATAAATTATCCCATGAGATCTAACACTGAATATAAACCTTCTAAGGAGGCTATATTATTTACCATTAAATAATTTACTAATGCTTTTTCGAATCAAATCCACCATAATCGTTGAAACCACACTTTATCCCCTAAGTAACATTCTTTAACCCCTACTTTCTCAATTAAAAGAAACTATAGCTTTAGTAAGGCCAGGGTGACTAAAGTCCTACTACGTACATACTATATGTAACGCTATATATACATATATATACATAGGATTAGGATCTTGTGAGAAGGAGTTGTTTAGGTGAGAAAGGTTTTTATGTGAGAATAAATCTGCATCTTCGACACTTTTAGATCTGAAAGCTGATGTTTGATTTTTGTTTTTGTTAGTCTGGGAAATCTTGTAATTTTATTTGATTAGTATATTTCTATTTTTTTAATTAAAAAAATCTTTTTTTTCCCTTAAAAAAATCTGTCATTCCTTTTTAAAAAAAATTGTTACCTTTTTTTTAAAAAAAAATAATTAAAAAAGACTGTTTTTTTATTAAAAAATGTTTATCTTAAAAAGAATAAAATTCTATCTTATATTTCTATTATTCCTATACTATCTAGTTATGTTCCAATTTTTACAAGACATTTTCAAAATTTTGTAAGCCACGTTCTAAATAATTGTCAATTTATTTCATTCGACTTAATTGAATATTAAGTTACATGTTTTAATCTTAGATTTTAATCGTAAAATTAAAATGAAGATGTTTTGATAATATTCACCTAACGTTTTCAAACAATTTGACAAACATCTAGTGAATTATTTTATTTAACCACCTAACAGTACTTTTCTTGTTGTATTTACGCATCTTGTAAATTGTAACGCAATTTGTAAAAAAAAAAAAAAATTGTTTGCGTAAGTGGCCCACTCCTAATGCTCATATAAAAAATTCTTATAAAAAAATTACTGGGACAATGTTTGAACCACGAAAGGAAATAATATTATTAGAGATATATTGGTAGTCGGAAGGGAGGCATATGTGACTCACTAGGAAGCTATAGATCTGATCTCTTGCATGCAATTGTGGGAACCAATCCCTTGATTAACCCTCCAACCAAACTTCTTTCGAGAACGTATGTCTCCCGGAAAACAACATGGGAAGCTATCCAATACAATTATATATGTTCAATTCATTGAGTAGTAGAGCTTAGTCTCGTGGTGGAGGCTTCGGTCTTTCATACCATCCATCACGTTTCGAACCTTACGGTACGTATCTGTGGCGATGTATCCCTTGAAGATGCGTGTGATTGCTAAATAACACCCGGTCGACTCAAGATCTAGCACCTTATGTTCATTCCTTACCAGGATGAGTTGATCAATAAATTATAGCTTTGACAACTGCTTTCGTTATTGGCCTTATGAATACTATACATGGAGTTGCTTCAGTTAGAAATAGTAGTGTCAATAGATTGACCAAAATATATTCATTTAATTATTTTAGGTTAGGAATAAATCAATTTTCTTTCTTTTTTGTTGGAAACAGTTCAGTTTAGGGATTTAATTTGGTCATTTAAGTATTTTTTCCAAATTTTGTTTGGCTTACTTATGGTTAGGATGAGGCATCCCGTTATCATGAGAAGGAATAACTAAATTGTTAGCTTGTTACATTGATCAAAATCTAAAACTAAACTAAGCTATGTATATCTACTAATTATATTCATAACAACTTAATAATAAGCTCTCCTTGCCAAAAAAAAAAAAAAAAAAAAAAAAAAAAAAAAAAAAAACACTTAATAATAAGCTAAGCCTAGTAGTTAGAAACGGGTCTGGACAACCCAACATGGAAGAGTAGAGTTAGCCAGTTAGGTCACTTACAAGTCATAGGAGGTTCAATCCTAAAACCATTGGTAATAGGACTTATAAGTTAGTTTAATTTAGTTTCTCCTCATCCTCCGATGTGGGATATTCACTAGTGCACCATATGGGGTTCAACACTCCCCCTCACTAGTGAGTGTCCATCCTAAAACTATTATTGGGAGTTTGAAGAATGCTTACATCAGCTAAGCCCTCACGAATTTGTTTTTGGGCACCTTCCCAAAAGGGCTTGTACTAGTGTATATTGAGCACTACTATATAAATAGCTTCTTCTCTTGCTATTCTTTCGATGTGTGACTTGGGATGCACTTATTTTTTTCCCAACAAAAATTTATCAAAAAAATTAACCAAATATATGTTTAATATAACTTGAACCTTTTTAACTAAAATATCTTGAAACTAAATAAAAAAAATGTTAAAAAGACAAGATCATAAAAAATTCGCTCACAGCTCAAAACTTAATCAAAGCTCGACTCGGTCAATACTTAAATCGATTGAGGTTGAAAGAACTTAGGCTTGACTTGTAATGTTAATGGTTGAGTCAAGCAACCCTATACTCGAACTCCCTTAGCCCAGCCTTATAATTAAAGTGGTGTCAACTCTTGAATTTATTCAATGTAGAATTTATCACCACAAATCTTCCCCTTAATTTCAATTTAGACAGGACTTACACTCACATGTGGATTATTCATGAGTTCAACTAACACTCCCCCCACATGTAAATTATCCAGAATTTGACACAAATCAACCAAACCCAACTTGGGCTCTAATACCATGTCAAACAAACGACGGACAAGCCTGGACCACGCCTATCACGGAGAGCGCAAGTCCCCCTTACAAATCTAAAAAGGTTTCACGCACCTCAAAATCATATGACAATAAAGGACGAAGTAACTCCTTAGCCCATCTAAAGTGATATCAACTCTTGAATTTATTTCAATGTGGGATAAGCACCCATAAAATTTTCAAGTTTATTCATGTTTTTTGAATTTTTTTATGGAATCAACATTTATTATTAACCATTGAATTACTACACTGAAATTGAGCACATATAGAATTATCGCGGAAGCAAATAAAACTCAAATTTTTCTATAAAAAAGAGGCAAAGATAACATCTTGTTTGTGTGTTTTTTTTTTTTTTTTGACGAGATACAAATCATACAACAGTTCGTTACAAAATCAAAGAAAACGAAAAAACGTTCCTAACTTTATATTATACAATCGAGATAAACATGTTCCTTGAGATCAACTTCAGTTGCCTCAATTCTCATATCTGTCAAAAATACAACATAGAACATAAATTAGCATATCATTTCTAGTTACTATAAGATATAGACTATAATTTGAAGAACTAAAAAGCAAGACATACATACCCCTTAGTCCTTACATGAACGCACGCACGGTCTATGAAATGAAATCCATCCTCGATCACTTAATCTTGCCCTTGGTGTTAGTACCTTTGTAGTCGCCCTTGATTGCATATTTTCTAATCTTTTCTCTTACAAACTTTTCATATATGAATGCTGCTCCTTTGAATTGAGGTAACACTAACCATGACACCAATAACAGCTTCAACGTGTACCAAATTGGTATCCTACACCACATCATACATAATAATAATAATAATGTTAGCTTCACCGTGTTTTGAATTAATATCCTGCACTAGCCAGCCATAGAGTAATGGTTCCACCTCTACCTCTAATTCTTGAAGTTAGATGTTCGAATCTTCATACCGAATTAAATGAGAGGCGTTCTCTACATATAATTTCTTATGCTCTACTTACAAAGCATGATGTCATAATTAATTTGAGGAGTGACATCAAAATCCGATCTTGGGACATAAATTATTACTCCCTCCGTCCCAATTTACTTCCTAAATCCACTTTTTCACACCTCTTGAAACACAACTTTAAATAAAAATATCTTTAGCTACATATAATAATAAAAAATTATAAAAATTATATATTTAAAAAGTACATGTTGAGACCAATTAAATTAAACTAGATCCATCATGATTATATTTTTCCTTAAGTACATAAAACTAAACAAATTCAAAGTTTACATATAAACAATATCTAAAGTCAAAATGTGGCAACTAAATTGGGACAGAGAGAGTAATTTTCGATCATATACAATATTTCCAAACTTAATAAAGTTGGCCTTGAATCTTATGTTGTCTTGGTGATGCTTCTTCCTTTTCCTTTTCCTTTAGATTTTTTTTTATAAAAAAAATAGAACTTTGGGACAAAAAAAAATTATCTAAGCAAACAAATAATACCGAGTATGGAGAAAAAGATGTTGAAATATTTAAAATTTTAATTTAGTAAAGAGTACAAAATAAGAGAACAAAGATAGGAGTGGGGAAAAAAGTGTGATAAAAAAGGTACCATTCGAGAACAGGCTGAAGAACCATCTCAGTAAGGGTGAGAAAAGAGTACAAGATCCAATAGGCCAACCACTGCTCATCATCATCTTTTGTTGGGCTCTCTATAGCCATCACCGACGCATATCTACACATTCATATCATCATCATATCCATCAATTAAATAATTAAATGTTAGAGATTAATCTAGAAATCAATAGATGCGTCGTGTAATTAAAATCTAGGAGAATAGAAATATCTAAAGATATTAGTTAGTAGAACTTCCTGGTGTTGGATTAGTTTAAAATATTCTAGATTAAGCATTATAAATAGGTTGTTTGTACACCAACTAAAAATGAACCAAAAAGGAGAGCAAATAAAGAGAGCTCTCACCAAATTGCAAGAAAAATAGAAACAAGGGTTCTACCAAATTAGAGTGAAAATGAGAGACATAAGCTCTCAAGAAAAAAGAAAAAAAATGTTGTAACCAATTCATTATAATCAATCAAAATACGGGTCCATCAAACTTCCGCGTGCGCCTCAAAATTTCTATCATTAAATACCACTGCATTACTTAGGTTCTGTTTGCTAGGTTGTAAAACGTTTTCAGATGAAAATAATTTTTCATAAAAAAAACATTTTACATTTGAAAATTCATTTTTATAAAGGTTTTTCATTTTTTGATTGTGCATGTAAAATGATTTTCTATTAATCTTTTTTCATTGTTTGGTTGAACAGAAAATCAATTACTTCAATTATAACGAAAAATGTTTTCATTCCAATTCGGAGGCAAAATATTTTCAATAAGGTTGAAAATGATTTTCCACCGCAAGTTTTACATATTAACGTTTTACTCCAACCCAAACAAGGTAAAATGGTTTTCAAAGAAAACATTTTACATCCTACCAAACGAACCTTTAGGGCTTTTTTACTTCATATTATATTCAGTTCAGTTAATCTCTATTCAGTTCAGTTCAGTTAATACACTTCTATTCAGTTCAATTCAGTTCAGTTCATCTCTATTCAGCTAATGTAAACAAGCCCTTAACCTCTCCCTCTCTCCAATGGGTTTACAACGTACCTGGGTGCATGTAGAGGTGTGCACTCAAATGAGTTTTATTGCTCATTTAATATAATTTTGCTCATTTTAAGTTTTAAAATTAGCAAAAACACAACTATAAAATAAGCAAAATTACTTTTTTGTGCATGAATGTATATAAGAATTTCTACTCTCTCTATATAAGAGTTGGAAATTATGGCATTTATTTGGACACAAAACAAATTTGGTTAAAACATCAAAATATTGAAGCTCCAAGCAAGCTTGCTACAATTGTTTCAAAACTCTAGCTAGTTCAATTCCTGCCAATTCAAGTGCCAATTTTAAAATGTTTACCATTTTTTAAAAAAGAACTATCTAACATATTAACTGCAACAATTTGATAATTTTTTTTTTGTCCTTATGTTAAATCATTGCAGTTGTTTTATTATAGTGTAGTACTAATTTATCAAACTATTATTGAAACATGATTACAACACGAAACCTGAGTTATGAGATTGCTCCGTAACTTGTTTAACTTATCTCAAAGTACAACGGTCAAGAAATGGCACCATGGAAGTATCACATAACAATTTTTTAAGGGGCAAATACATCGTTTTTTGTACTTCCACATGACCTGGTTTCCTTTTTTTAATCATTTGTAATGATATTGGATCATTATACATACTACATAGATACCTAAAATTTTATCACATGAGACCAGATCTTCTTATGAAAAATTAATAAAAGTTATTATGATATATAAAACGTTATTAAGCTGGTTTATACATATATAACTATAATTAATATTATCAGTAAATTTTACTATTGCTCTAACTTTTTCTATTGAGAATTGGTCTTAAATGGACACCGTCTTTAAAAAAAAAAATCAAGTCGATTTAATAAGTTTCGATCAGTAAGGTCCAAACAGGTTTAATAAGTTCCAATCATATCTAATCATGTTTAATAAGTTTTAATAAGGTAAATCAAGTCTAATAAATTTAGATAAGTTAATTCAGGTCTAATAAATAAATATGTTAAATTAGGTCTAATAAGTTGAAGATTATAACGCACAATTTAAAATGTACGTAATAAATAAGGTAATATATATCTATCCCTATCCCTACCCCCTACGCACTAGTGAACAATATGTGGTTCAACACTTCTTAATTAAACATGTTGGAAAGTAATCTCGCATGAGTAAGTGAGGCGCCTATTTAATTCAGTTCAGATTAACTCACTCATAAATAAACAAGAGGATGTTACTCTTATAATTTCCTAAGGCTACTACAACAAAAATAAAGCCGTAGGTTTTCTTTTGCTGTTCCACACTTACACTAGGACTGTAACTGAAATATCAATATGGGGACTTAAAATTAAATAATACGGCAAAGATAAGGCAAAGAAAAATCTTACAAGGGATACAGCAGCATAATCAATGGCCTGCATCAAGACCAACAACCACCACATGAGTAATTACAAACACATATAAAATAAAATAAAAATTGTAAAAACAAAAATTATACTGATAAGGAGGGTAAGCTAATTTCCGCATTCCCCTTCCTCTAACATGAATAGTGCTTGTAAACACTATTCATGTAAGATAGAAATGAATTAGGCACTGCCAAAATCATTTACCATGATAAGATAGTCTCGGTGATAGAACACTCCAATCTCCACCAAGACTATCTTATCATATCCATATTTTATTTTATTTAAAAAAAATTATTAAAAAAAAATAATAATAAATAAAAAAAAAAAAAAAACATACATACCCAGCTACAGTATGAACATTGGTAAGCAAAGTCCAAAATTTACTCATCTTAACTCTATCTCACTTGTGTAGTTTGTCTGTTTGTTTGTTTGTGTAGCAAATGAAATGGAGATTGGAAGAAATTAAAGAGTATTAAGCAGACAATAAGAAGAATGAAGGAGAAAGGCAAAAGTATGTAGAAGATATAGAATATATGAAAACAAGGATCTAATTTAAGCAAGCTTGGAAATAAGGAAATGTATATATATAAATATAAAGAACTAAAAGAAGTAAGCGATTATATATGCACATTTGGAAAGGTGAAGTCACGTGGCAGATGGGTATCTGATTCTGCCTTCGACGTGTCTACCCAAGCATTACACCGTCCAACCTTGGTATAATGCTTGATATGTCCTTTTAATCCTTTTTTTAATCTCAAAATTTATAATTATAATTACTAGAGTGGAATACGTTAGCCTTGATGCCATATTAATTTGTACATCCCAACAACTAACACCTTAAATTGATTAGTAATTAGTGCATGAGATTGGTTTTTATAATTCTATTGTTTCTCAATTTTAAGGTTATTCTCCCGATCTATTAATGTTATTAGGAGGTCTATATGATTTTGTCTCTAGATCTTAGGGTTACTTGGCCTATTATGTAGTTCTCTTGGGTTTCAATTTATAGTTCATCTCATATAAATATTATGCTGGTATTGCCCGAATGTTGAAGGAGAGTTAGTTTGTTGTTGGTGAGAATCGATGATGATGATGATGAAGTTTGATATGAATATAGTTTTAGGCAAGTATAGCATAAAGATAACAGTAAGTTGAGTCTAGTCTAAGAACCACATATCCTAGAACAAAGAAATGCAAAAGCATGACTTGAGAACAATTTATATTGTGGCATGCTACACTTTGAAATTTATTTATTTTAAACACAACTTATATAACACGGTAAGAAAGATGATAAAAGACTATACACAGATTTAAAATCGGACTTAAAAATGTAAGCACAACATGACCAAACACACGGGTTGGGCTAGGCTAACGTCTACGATAATAATTTGTATCAATTAATAGGATCAAAGGCAAACTCATTCCTCACAAGTGCACGGTCGGGCTCGCTATGAAACAGGGGACATGCATGGCTAAGGGCCATAGTAGAGCATTTATTTTGATTGGTAAGGTATACGGTGCTCAAATAAAGATTAAATTAAACCCAAACTTCACATCTGAGAGATGAAGAGAGGAGCCACTACTCATCAACCCGATGCTCACCGTCGTAGTGGGGCATATGTGTTAAAGAAAGATTATACGGGGTACTAGATGGACGTAGCTATATCTATTCGCGGAGTAGGTTACCCACTACTAATAGAATATTAAAAATTATTTATACAACTGAATTGAATTCTACCGTCATTAGCCTCTATTATTAGTGGGTAAACTAACCACTAAGTAGATAAAGCTTTTTCCGTACTAGATGATTCTTTAATTTGCATTCATGACTAGGCACGTGCATGTCTCATACTTTCATGCTCACATGATGTCGGTGTCATAAATTTACGAGTATATATATTTCTTTTTCATTATTTATTATGCATTCCATGCTAATCCCACGATCTAAAAAGGCCAAAGCGAAAACTTGAAGGAGGTTCTAACCAATCTAAAGATAATTTTGTTTCAGAGAAATAATCAGGCCTTTAGTCTAAACCCAACTAGGTCCAAGTCCAAACTTGGTATTGGACTCGTCTAGATTGCTAATACCAACTTAATTATGTTATTAGATAGTATAATTATTTTAACATTTTCTCTCTAATCACACATATAGTACTCACTAGTCACTACTTGAGCTAATCAACCCATTTAAAATCTTAGCACTACGTATAATTATAGATAATCTTCTAAATTATTGTTAATATATAATAAATAATATAGTTATGTATGGGAATTGGGGTGTCTGAGCTCCTATATACCAAGCACTCAGGTTTATGTGGAGCAACGTGCACCCAAGTATATGAAATTATTTCATATTGATCATTTCGTTTTTCTTTTTTTTCAATATGACTGATATTTCAAAATTGCATATTAAATGAGTAAAATGAATATTAAATGAACAAATTGAAATATAAACATAAGGATATACCTGGTATAGGATATAAGTTCTAGGGGTGTCTTAGAAATTAGGATCGTATCAAGGCAACCACTATATAATGTCAAATTTTTATACTTTTGATTATAATATTTAATAATATCAAATATACATTGGCAAACTGCCAAAATGTAAATGGGGTGAACTTTTAAAAATGGTAAGAGTAAAAATTTGATTATGTATTGCATTTCCTTGTTTCCATACGCTTAAAAAGTGAACTATTGTGATTAGTGAAGTGTGAACCCCTATCTTGTCTCTGGATAGACAAAGTTCATCATAATTATGCTTAGAGACGGAACTAGAGACAAATATCCCTCGCCATTAAAACCTTGTCACTAAATTGATGTAAAGACAAATTCTCATGAATCCTTTCCAAAATTTAAGTTGATCGAATTATTGTTTGTTTGTTTCTAAATCTATATCCAATCTACCACTGAGAAACTTTTATTTCTATTCTAGTGAGATTATGAATTTATGACATAAGTATTCTCAATTGTGAGAAGTTTAGGTGATGTGAAATAAACTATAGTTTTTTTTTTTAAAGTATTGTGTCGGACGGTCCGACCGTCAGACCGTCTAACACTTGTATTTTTTTTATGCCCAGACTCAATAAAATGTATCCAGGTTCAATAATATGTGTCCAGGTTTAACAATATATGTCCAGATTTAACAATATGTGTCCAGGTCCATGTGTCTATGGTAAACAATATGTTTCCAGGTTCAATAAGTTTCACCAGGTTTACAAATTTATGTCCAGGTTCAACAATATATGTCCAGGTTCAATACTATGTGTCCAGATTTAATATTATGTGTCAAGGTTCAACAACATGTGTCCAGGGTTACAAATATATTTTCGGGTTTACAAATTTGTGTTCAGGTTTACAAATATGTGTTCAGGTCTAACAATACTTGTCCAGGTTTAACAACATGTGTCCAGATTCAACAATATATGTCCAGATTTTACGATATGTGTCCAGGTCCATGTGTCCAGCGTAAACAATGTGTTTCCAGGTTCAATAAGTTTCACCAGGTTTACAAATTTATGTCCAGGTTCAACAATATGTGTTCAGGTTCAGTACTATGTGTCCAGGTTCAACAACATGTGTCCAGGTTTACAAATTTGTGTTCAGGTTTACAAATATGCGTCCAGGGCTAACAATACTTGTCCAGGTTTAACAACATGTGTTCAGATTCAACAAAACTTGTCCAGATTTGACAATATGTGTCCAGGTCCAGTTGAACTAGTCTGACAGTAACCTCATGTCGGACTGGTCTGACACAATACCTTCTTTTTTTTTTACTATAGTTTATTTCTATTTGGTAGCTAGTATTATAATCCTCCTCTTATTTCCAAATCAATCGCTCATTAAATATTTATTCTCCTCTTAATAATAATTTATGAAATGGCCAAAGCATATAATTTTCCAACATTATTGTGTTATTATTTTTTCTTAGTACAGTATTTTTTAAAAAAGATTCATTACAAAATCTAAACCATATTGAATTGTCTCCATGTATGTTATCAAAATTTCAACTAACTATATAAATTCAAATTCAAAAGATGTAAATTTTGTTAGGATTTTAGAAGTTTGTTTCAAAATAAATTAATATTAATTAAAATAGTTTTAAAAAATTTAAAAAACTCTTTGGATGGTAAAAATTCAACTAGATTATGACATGTGTTACTACGGGTTATTACTTATTAGTTTATGTATTAATGTATACATTATAGATGACATTTTTTTAGTTTTTTTAAGAATACATTCCTAAAATAATTCATATTTTCAAGTGGTTAGATATTGTACCCCTAATTTTCACTCACATTGCAGTAAATTGTCATTGAATTTGTTTCTTAAGTTTCCCGTTTTGAAAAATCGAGCATCCCTCCCTCCATTTTACCCATAATAATTGGTGTTACTCAAACCATCATTTTTTATTCCATTCCAAACATTAATTTTCTTTTAATAGGTCTTTGATTAGACCGTCTCACAATGGTGAGGCTGCCGGATTTTCAAAAGAAAATTTATGAAAAAAAATCTGTAAAAGTTAGTCAAAATATATAAAGTAGCGTTTGGATATGTGGAATTCATTTCAAATTAATGAATTCAATTTCTGAAATTGAAATGTTACAATTCAAATGGCAGTTATTTGCTTGGGTTATTTTAGAATTGAAATGACATGGTTATGTTAAGTATTTGAAATACATAACATTTGCTTGTTAAACATTTGGGTTGAGAATTGAGCCAAACCTAATTCCAAAATTTTTAAGTTGCCAAATATGTAATTTGGCCCAAATCCATCATTTCAAATGAATTGTTTGTATCCAAACATAGCAACTATTTATATTTTTACATATATACAACTATTTATATTTTTCTCTAACGAACTCTTCCTAATGAGACTTGGTTTTACGGTGAAACCGTCTCACCAGAGAATATCTAATTTCTTTTGTCCTTTAAAATAATTCCAAATTAAATCAATTCAAGCATGAACTTTGTAAACTAATAACACCTATATAAACTCGTTCTGTAAACTTCTAAAATAGGTAAGAATTTAACATGTACCCTGATACATATTATAGACGTTTAACTTATGACCCCCTAATTTCTCGTCAACCAAATATCATGTTCATGCATTTGCGTGTAGGGTAATGACAAGATTAATTAAAAATCTTTGTTTTCTCTCCAACCCAATACAGTAGTTGAGCTACAAATCATATTTAGTCTTGACTTTTATTTGCATTAATTTATTATATATTAATAAATTAATTAATTAATACGTGTTTTACAATTTGACCTAATTTTATTATTTTGACTAAATTAATCAAAGTAGTTACACCCACCAAATAATTTATTTGCATATGTAATTTTTATCATTTCATGATATACAACCCACGGTCCAAATCTTTCTTCTCAAACAAAATTAATAATTAAAACACCTGAAAATATGACAATTTCTATCATTAAGAGTACTACAAACCTAGTAAAAACACAAAACTTCCATCCTAGAATAACGAATATAGAAGCCCTAAAAACATATCATTTTAACATAAATTGCTCGAATAATCGCGATGAAAACCACAGATCGTTGGAGTTGTACGGTCGAATTCGGCCAAATATTGATGTAATTAATGGGAAGAAGATCAATGGTGCTTCTAGCGTTGGAGGGGCATCTTATGTAGGGTTGAAGAAGAGTGAAGTGATTAATAATAATAATGAGGAAGATTATGTGCATGCATATATGCTTGGGAAGTTTGTGGATAGGCGGTTGGTTTATAAGCAAACTTTCATAATAAGGTCTTATGAAATTGGTCCGGACAAGACTGCTACCATGGAAACCCTAATGAATTTGTTACAGGTTTGTTTGTGTACATTATGTTAGCCAAAGGGTGTTATATAATGCTCATTTGTTGAATTTATACATTTTTTAACTTTTACATATCTGAGATTGTGAGGATCGATTTCTGGTGCAGTGGCACGGAACATCACCTCACATTTTCGAGGTGTGATGAGGTTCGATTCTAATCAATGTCAAATCCCTCCCCTGATCTTCGGACATAGCCAACCATGCATACCTAATATATAGGAGTGTCGAGTCGGGGTCTAGTTAACTTTACCATGTGAAAAAAAAAATATCATTTTAGTAAGCTAGTTATCATGAAATAAAAACTACTAGCATGAGGTGATCAATATGTTTTAATTTATTGCACTAGCGATACATGCCTTACAAATTCGGAGGTATACGCGCGAGTACCAATAGAATGGTAGTCACACGATGTACATTAGTTCAACTCCAATAAACATTAGTATAAAGTTTAAAATGAACATTATTCAAATTTCAAAAATTAGACCAAGTGAACGTTCTTATATCAACCAAATTAACATTTTATGTTATGTACTCTATCACTCCCCCTCACATGAAAGGCCCTTTGGCCTTGAAATGTGGACGCAACACAGGCTCAATCATACTTGGTGTGAATTAATTTTTCAACTTAGAAGGGGGAGAGAGGAAAGATTCGAACCCCATGACCGATGTGTCACGTTCGCTCTGATACCATGTTAAAGAATCATCTCAACCAAAATATTAAGCTGATAGTTGAGGCTCAGGAATATGTTATATACTCTATCATTTAATTTATTCATTGTGAGTTGCATTTTTATGGGGAATATCTCCCTCTAGATGCTCACTAATGTACCTTCTATTTCGATGAACTATATATCTACAGGAGACAGCATTGAATCATGTAACAAGCTCAGGACTAGCCGGAAACGGGTTTGGTGCAACGCGAGAGATGAGCCTTAGGAAACTCATTTGGGTGGTAACCCGAATTCATGTTCAAGTTAACAAATATAGCTCTTGGTAATAACACACAATTTTTTTTTGAAATTCCATAGATATATATTTATTATCTAAAGAATGACAAACATATAATAATAAATGTTAATATAAATTTGAAAATTAAACAGGGGAGACGTAGTTGAAATTGATACATGGGTTGATGCAGCAGGAAAGAATGGTATGCGAAGAGATTGGATAATACGTGATTATAGTACTCAAAAAATTATAACTCGAGCAACTAGGTAACATAACATTTTACTAGCTAGCTTAATTTTGTTTAATCATTATTTATCTATTAAGTTATTGTTTTTTGGTCTAGCTAATTAAATTTGAGTGAATTTTATTTTATTGATTTTGTCTTTATTTTATTACAGTACATGGGTGACGATGAATAGAGAGACAAGAAAATTATCGAAAATTCCAGATGAAGTAAGAAAAGAGGTGGAACCCTTTTATATAAATCGAAATGCATTTGAGAAAGGCAATGAGGATCATGAGAAAATTAATAAACTCACTGATGACACGGCTGATATTATCCAATCCGGATTAGCTGTAAGTTCCATATATATTATCGAAAATTAGGGCTTGTTTACTTCAGATTATATTCGGTTCGGTTCGGTTCGGTTAATCTGTATTCAGTTCAGTTCAGTTCAGTTCATCTCTATTTAGTTCAATTAATACACTTCTATTCAATTCAGTTCAATTTTTACTCTCAAGTATCTTAAATTTGTGGATTTTTCATGAAATTTGTCATGCGATAATTACAATGTATACACAATCCCAAAAATACCCTCTTATTTTGCGGGTAAGAAAATTTAAACCTCTAATCTTGTGGGTTTGCAAAATTTGAGACTATAGAATTTCGTAAATATTGTACTTCCTCCGTTCCAAAAAAAACGCAACAATTTCCATTTTTGGATGTTTCAAAATAAATGTAACAAAATTTTATTTTCCTTATATAGTAAACTATTGCTACTTAAAAGACATAAATACCCTTACTAATTCTTTATTTGTCCCCACCTTTTTCTCTCTCCAATCCTTTAATTGTCCCCACCCTCTCTCACAACTCATTTAATTGTCCCCACTTTTCTCTTCATTTATTTTTAATCAACTACCCCTCACTTTTTCTAATTACCCACAACAAAAAAATGCCTAGGAGTTCGTGCCATGACAATTGTTGCGTTGTTTTGGAACGGAGGTAGTATTATAAGTTAAGAAAAATCAGTTACCATTTTTTTAGGTTCGATCAAGTGTGCTTTTTTCATAATAAGACTAATGGTCCGTTTACGTGGGGATAAAACGTTTTCGATGTAAAATGATTTTCCATGAAAAACATTTTACGTTGGAAAACTCATTTTCATAGAAATTTTCCAATGTTTATTTGCACGGAATACGTTTTACTCCCAAATTTGGGGGAAAATGTTTGCACTATGGTGTAAAATGAGTTTTCACTCCAAATTTTACATTTTATTTTTTCACCCAAAGTAAACGATGTAAAATAAGAAAATTAATTTCAAAAAAAACATTTTATGCTCTAGTAAATGGAGCCTTAGAGCGGTGAAAGGGAAACAAGTTTATTTTCTGAGATGAAAACTTCCTTACCCTTTGTGGGCTAGAAAATCGATTTTTTGGTTTGTTTTTCCGAAACAGTGGTTATAAATATTTTTTTTTTTTTTTTTTTGAAAACGTGGTTATAAATAATTTAGTTGAAGATATTTGACTTCATTTGAACATTTAAAATAATGTTGTATATTTCCCATGGAATGTTGTATATTGGTGGTCGCATGTTTGAGGCTTATGGTTAAATTTTTGGGGCGATCAAAAACTTGGTCAATTTTAGAAATTGGGCTTAATGGGCTTCTTGATCAAAGTAAATCAGCTCGTCTTGTTGTTATCATAAATTTGGTCGACTCGAATCGTGTGGTCCTTAGTCCTTACCCCAATCAAAAGCTCCAAATGAAATAAGTGGTTGGGTTCTCTTTTTACTATCGTGGTGGTCCACGCCAGACTCGTGTGTCTCGTATCTTAGTTATAATTTTTTTTATTTTATGAATTTTTATTCATAAATCATAATTAGTATGTCAGCTGATGGAGGTTTACATAATTTTTGTAAGAAAACTGAAAGATACTTAATTATTTAAAATGAACCCCTTTCTAAAAAAATGGGTTCATAAAGTTCATACAGCATCAACCTCAATTGAAAACGCAGTCTTCAAAAACATAACATAAAGAACAATACAAAAAAAGATACAACAATGAAGATAAGTAGGAAGAATACAAAAGAGATAACAAGAAAAGCCAGTTTCGAGAAGGAGATTCGCATAATTGGTTAAACATTAATAAATCAATTTTGAGCTTATGAATTTGGAAAATTTGATGACAGTGGTCCCTTTCCTTCTGTAAGTTTTTGAAATTAGGTTTATGTTGTTTCATTGCTTGATTTTTGCAGCCTAGATGGAACGATATGGATGCTAATCAGCATGTGAATAACGTTAAATACATTGGGTGGATTTTGGAGGTATGGTTACTTATCTTTAATTTTCATATAGTATTTGAAATGTAATATTCCATCCGTTCTACAAAGAAATCACATTTTGTTTTCTACACGGTCTTTAACAATTAACATGATTAATTATATATATATATATATATAATTATATATTACGAAAATATATATTACTACAAAACTATCAAGATCTTACTTGTTAATATTTTTATTTTGTTGATTAATTTTAAAATATGTCAAATTTTTATAAGTCTGACTACATAAATAGTAGCATGTAACTTCTTTGTGGGACAAGTGGAGTATTTAAGATATAAACTTATTATTATAGTGATAGGGAAAAAAAAATCAATATATCTCCGCCTCAATTTCAATTATTCTAAAAAAAACTTATCACATGTTTTTTTTTATATCTTTTTATTAATTTGAGGCTCAGAAATAAATTTTGCCTAGATTTTTGTGCCCAATTCTTTGTTGCAATGAAGGTGGCATTTGGTTGACAAAAAAAAAAAGATAAGAGAATTTGACTTTCAATGATTAACCAAACACAATTTAACATTTCCTAGACGTTGGAATTCAAACTCCCAAAAAATTAAATTTGCACTTCCTAAGAACATTTATCTTTGACCAGTTGTGTTTTGGAATTCATTTTTTTGAAAAAACTGAACAAGTAATAATCCACAAATGGCAAGATAATTTTTTATTAAAAAATTATAACTTTTTGAGACTAAAACCACATCGTTTTATATAAAGCACTTAACATGTTATCTAAAATGTTTTTTGATTTTTTTTTTTGGGCAAGGTTATCTAAAATGTTGAAAATATATTGTATAAAGTCAACTTTTTTTTTTTTAATAATTTTTGTTAAAAGATCAGAGACGATCTCACAATAGAAATGATATTTTGAAACGCAGAGTGTGCCATTGAATGTGTTACAAGACTACGCACTAACGAGCATGACACTAGAATATCGACGTGAATGTAGACAAGCCAACGTACTTGAGTCCTTGACTACCATGAAAAACAATGCTCCTTTCCCTTCTACAACTTCTTCTATTAAAGACATCCAAAGTACTCATCTTCTTCGTTTGCAAGATAACAAATCTGAGATTGTTCGAGCTAGAACTCTTTGGCTTCCTAAATTTCTTTTAGAAACTTTCTAATTATTATGCTTTCTTTTTTTTTCTTTACTTTTTATTTTATTTTTACGTCTACTTTGGGTTGAATTTTCAATATTTTTTTATTTATTTTTTGCATTAGATAAAGGTTACATGTATCATTGTATGAGGATTCCTTAATTAATCATAAGCTAATTAGTGGGATCTAAGTTGTTCTAATAAATTTCAACACTATTTGGATTTTTTTTTTTAACTATAATTTTTTTTATACGGCAATGTACATGAGCGGATCCCTATAATGATCCTATCTAAGGATGCCAGCACAAGGCTTCATGATCTTTATAATTAAGTGTTTGCAACTGCCCTATTATCAACGTTTGCTAGCCAGGATAACATCTTAGTAGGTAGCCATAAAAAATATATATTATTAGAACATGCATTGCAATAAAATTAACAAGATCATACTTGATAAAATTTTACTTTATTTATAACCTAGGTTTGTCTCGTGCGTTGCACAATTTAAATCAATTTTTTTGTAATTTTTCAAAAGAAACTCGATATTTCAAAAGAAGGATTTTGTCAAAATTAAAACTTGTACATGAATATAAATCAACAACAACAACAAAAAATGACATCATCAAATAGTTTTTTGGAGGAAAATTTTTTAATGATACAGTGACACATGTAAAATGATGATTAATCCATATATACTTTGTTTAAGTTTATAATAATAACATAAAACAATCAACGTTTTATAACTTTGAACATGCATATATATGAGTAATATAACACAGATTAAATCGTAAAATCTTTGTGGAATATAGGATTGGAATTTTTTATTTTAGTTGAACCACTAATATTGATGTTGTAGATGCATGCCACCTTCAAAAAGCATCTTAACACTTGTTTCTAACAAAATTTTAGTATAAGCTTGTCAAAGTTTAAAACATATAAGATTATAAGGTATACTTTTATAGGCTTAAATTAATTTTAAGAGGTTTTTTTTTCCGTCTAAAGTCATCTTTTTTAGGCCACATTTTGTGAGAAATCATATTTTTCAAGAAAAATTTGTCACAAACTATTTTTTTTAGACATTTTTTTGTTGAACATCATCTTTTGGCCAGAAATTGGCGTTAACCGGCACGTGCGTGGCGCATGAGTGACTAAAACTAATATTTTTGCGACTAACAAGCCACACACATGCCAGTGAACTCCGATTTTCGGCCAACATATTGTGGTCAACAAAAAAATGTCTACAAAAGATGGTAAAATATCATATTTAAAGCGAAAAAGTAAGGGATTGAAAAGGAAAAAATATCAGTTTTAGTGACTCACAAGCCACAAATGTGTCAGTTAACCCGGTTTAATTTCTAACCAAAAGATGGTGGTCAACAAAAAATCATCTACGAAAGATGGTTTCTGATAAAAAAAATTAGAAAACATAGATTTTTGCAAAATATAGTCTAAAAAAGATGATTTCAGACAAAAAATAACCCTAATTTAATATAGACTATGCTCAATTTCTACAAAATAATAAAGCCACAACCAAAATTGATTTTAGCACAACCCTTTTGTGAGTGTAAATTTTTCTATGTTTTTGTCTTAAAGTGATGTGACAATATCAATATTGATTAACATTGATTGTGCGGCTTGTGCCAATATCACTTTCACCAATTTCTGTGTACATTAATAATTAATTTCTATTTAGTACTCCATAATTAATAACCAAAGTGACTTTTCTTTTGTAAAAATGATGACATTGAAAAGATTGAAGTTATATATGCCTCCACTTCTTGTGCAAGTCACATGGTTCTTTAAGTCTTTAACAATGTAGTAGTAGTACTATTAGTAGCCAAAAAAACAGTGTACTAATGATTCTAAAACTACTGTATGTGGTGCTATCAATGGCTGATTCAAATGGTATCTTGACTCAAGTGTCAAGTCAATGAACCTAATTAATCAATTACTTCATTGAAAGAAGCAGTTTCCATTTCTTCAATTAAACACAAAAATCAAAATGATTATGTATATATATAGTACTCATTTAAAGCCTTTTGTTTCATCCATCATAGCACATTGTAATCAATAGCCATGTGATGCAAATGATTGATTGGAAATAAGGTTTTGATTCTCACAAAATTTGATCAAAGTAAGTTTAAATAAGTTCAGATTAGAAAAAATATATGAATTTCTATCAGTTTGGATAAGCCAAAAAAAAAAAAACCAAAAATACACGAATCTTAATAAAGTATGTTGGGTAAGCGGCCACAACAGTAGCGATATATGAGAATGAATTTGCACATAAATTTGTGGGAAAACAAATGCTAATTCCAAACTGATGCTAATTGATCTCAAATTATCGATTATTCATCATTAATCTGCATTCCCACTTTTTTCTTAAACCGTTCCAAAAATGATAATGATTTATATGGTGTATCAGATCAACATGAAGAAAAGACAATGTTAAGATTTTTTTTTTTTATTATTTTTTTTTTTTTTTTGAAAGGAGACAATGTTAAGGTTGAAATTGAATTAATATGAGAATTACAATTTTGATTTCCATGCACCGCTTCCCTCAACTTCAATCATTTTCATTTGTTTAATGTGGGATAATATTTCCAACCACATATGGGTTTGTACATAAGCTCAATAATCTTAAATGAAACTATGAAAGGGAAAGAATTTTGTTCAGAAAGGAAAAGGGTGACTAGGGATGTTAATTTTAATAGTAATCAGGTCTAAAGGTGGAATGAAAGCAATTAAAGGGAACGAAAGATGATTTGTTTTACAAGTTTCACAATGAATCAATTGATATTATGTTACTGACCCCTTTGAAATGTGTTACTCCTTTGAAACAGTAAGTGTTATATATAATAACCTTAGCTTTATTGTTGAAATTATAGAGAACTCACACACGGAGGGGAAATATTGAGCCCATGTACAAACCTACATGTGAGTGAAAATGTTATTCCACATTAAACAAATGAAAATGTTGAAGTTCAGTGAAGCGGTGCATATCCCACATTGAAGATAAAATAAAGTTGTGTCTACTTTATAAGGCTAATAACGAGCTACTTA
The DNA here is from genome assembly GCA_951394345.1 of Salicornia ramosissima. Lineage (NCBI taxonomy): Eukaryota > Viridiplantae > Streptophyta > Magnoliopsida > Caryophyllales > Amaranthaceae > Salicornia > Salicornia ramosissima. The sequence continues at coordinate 4,297,591 of OX596237.1, forward strand.
CTTCCCTCATTGTCGTATGGTTTTAAGTAGAACCCTCTTAGAGTACTTGTAAAGTGGACACTCGTGACGTGTGCGGCTCACGCCCATTTATCATGGTATCAGAGCTAGGTGATCTAGGCTAGAAGGGGGGAATGTTGAGCCCATATACGAAACCACATGCGAGTGGAAATATCGTGTCACATTAAACAAATGAAAAATTATTTCCCTCTTTGTCATGTGATTTCAAGATGAAATCTTCTTAGACTTGTAAAGTGGACACTCATAGCTACTACAGCACAAAACCGTCCATCATTTACCAAACAAAGTGATAAGTAACCATTTTGATTAATGAATCTGTTTCCAAAACTCCAAAAATTTATATAACAAATAACTCGTTGATACATCAAACTAGCCGTAAAGCCATTGTTTTACGCATCAAGGCACATTGTAATCAATAGCCATGTGATGCAAATGATTGAGAAATGCGATTCTATTGATTATTGTACCCATAACAACCCTTGCCTACCATTTTTTTTTTTTTTGGAGAGGACAACCATAACAAATTAACAATGTTGAATAAATGAATAGTGGGAGAATATGCCAAGCTCAGAAGCACTACATGTGCTCTTCCCTAGAGCACTATAGACTATATATAGTGTTCTACAATAGATTAGTAATAATAATAATTGTAACCAACGTTGTCTTGGTCTAGTGCTGTCAGGGGCTAGACTTGGTAGGGAGAATCACGGTTCGATCCCCCGCAAGCACGTTGGGAGGAGTTCAAAACCTTAACCTCGGGACGCGCTCCGAATCCAAATAAACCCAAAAGGGTGAACCAGGTGGATACAAAAAAAAAAAAAAAAAAAAAAAACTATAACTACGTATTAAACATATACATTAGTATAATAATGCTACTAGAGTACTAGCTAGGAACCTAAAACCTTAACAAACGTTGTTAACCACCATTTGACATACATAATATTCCCTTTATTTCTTTAGTAATTAAATTATTGTTTAAGGATATTTCCAAAAAAAAGATTATAGTTTGAGGAGGACATTTAAAGGCTAATTCTACTTTCTCTTTTTGTTTCAAAAGTGAAATTTTGAATTATCTCTATTATATAAGCCAAGGGGGGAGCCATGGTGTCCCCCCTCAAAAAGTCTAAAATACCCTTTAAAAAGTTTCTAAATTCTCAAACTATATAATATTAACTAAAAAGGAAAGTTTTGTATTTTTTAAAATGAAAATATTACAAAATATATAATTCAAAAAAATAAAACACAAACACCAAAATTAATATTTTTGAATCCTCTACAATTAGATACCTATATTGGTATAATTTTTCACATAAATATTTTCTTTTTTATTAGTATAAATCTCTATTATATATATAAAAAATGTCTAAAAAACCAATCTTCCTTTACTTATGAAATAAAGATAATTAAAATATAAATTAAATTCAATCAAGCAATAACAAATAAGGAACAATCGAAGAAAAAATAATTATTTATTCCCCATAAAATATTTTTTATCTTTTAAATGAAAATGTCACAAAATTAATAATTCACAAAAATAAATAAAAGCGGCAAAATTAATGTTTTTGATTTCTTTACAAACGGACACCCATATTTATATAGCTTTTCACATTAAATTTTTATCTCTTAATAATAGTGAAAATTTGATCAAAGATAGTGTAGTAGATGAAATTACATTTGATTCAATTAAACAATCATAATCTTATTTTCAACCAACTCATAAATAATATATACAAACATTATATAAGATACTAATATATTGAAGCACGCATAGCGTGCACATAAAGCTAGTATACAATTAGTTTAAGGGATAAGAGGCTAGTTTAGACTTAAGAGCATTATTACCCTAATCCCTAATCCCTCATCCCCGTGCTATTAATTCAAGTCTAATGGAACTTTTTAAAATTGTATTCACTTTAATTTCATTATTTTAGTACTCTCTTATGAACATCTACTCAAACTTGGAAATAGATTCGTCAAAAGCAGGCCTAAAATATATAAATCTCTCCATTTTTATTTTTTTAGTTGTTCTTTAACTATTTTCTCTGATTAGGATCGTGTAAGGTGGGTGTGTAAGAAGACCTTCTGCGCAGTGTCTGTTTTACAAATGGTCTAATTTTTTTATTTTTTTAATATTCTTTTGTTAAGGTATTGTTATATTTCTAGATAAATATGTAACGACCCGACTTTTTAGCTTGTCGATTTACGAAGGGTAATCAACATTCGGATCATTACTTAATCTAATTAGACCAAAATTCAATATTACAAAGGAAAGAATTAACCTTTATTAACTATAGCTGCTAGAATCCATAATAAACCTCTAATTAATATTACATCAGAAGTCTGAAAAATACTGTCCCAACATGCTGGGATCTTAGTAACAAACTAAATAAAGGTTTAAATAGTTCTGACTAAACTAGAATACTTAAATAGAGACCCAAACTCTCAAGCCCATCCGGCGAAGCCCGCTCTAATCTGCTGCAACGTCACCTGAAACTGAGGGGGGGGTCCACCATCAGTGGCGAGTAACTAGGCTGTCCCATTTAATCGAGGGACCACCAAACACATAATAGCATAGAAATTATCATAAAAACTGTAAAGAACTTAATACATGTTTTACACATAAATATACAAATTACGTATAAATGTACGTATAAAAATACGTATAAAAGAACATATAGACGTACGTATAAATGTACGTACAGAAATACGTATACAAGTACGTATAAAGATACGTATAAAGATACATATAAATACACCTGCAGAGACACGGTTAGAATACGTATAATCTTCGTATAGAATACGTACAAACAACAAAATACATTCAACATTCGCATACATACACTCGCTAACATACTCGAATAATTACAGAAATATACACAGCGGAAGACTTGTAATATACTGAACTTGTACTTTATATTATACAACTTAGAATTATACTTCACCACCTTCTTACATGATATCATCAGTAAATCCTAATCATATCTTTTCATAATCTTATCATCGAATTTCATATCATAATCTTATCATATCATATATTATATCTTATCATAATCTTTCTTAATCGTAATTCATATCTTATAATTACATCTCATCTTATATCATAACATCAATCTTATAATAAGGGCATAATAGCTTCTTATCTTAACATATGCACTTATCATATCATTACATCAATCTTATAATAAGGACATAATATCTTCTTAACTTTACATATGTACTTATTATATCAACTTAACTTAACATATCATCTTTGCGGACTGTCTTCTTCAGCTCGTAGCGAACCTTTGCGTTCGCAACTTTCCTAGAACATGTCGGGGTGAACCTTTGCGTTCCACCCGTAGCCCTCCTTTGCGAGAACTAAGCCTAAGCTATGGCCATAACTCCTGGTAGCGGCTCGCAGATACGGTTACCAGACGGCTACATGTTCTAAGACCAAGAACTGCGCGGGGGAACCTTTGCGTTCGTCCCATGTGAGCAGTGGCATCGACTAAACCCGATTGATAACCTTTGCGTTATCGCAAGGGCGTCCTATCTTATTTAACCCGATTGATGACCTTTGCGTCATCGCAGGGGCGATCTTTATATTGTATCTTATATCTTTACTTAATCATATCATATCATATATTGGGAAATACTAGGTGACCGTAATAGGAAATGAAATGTTCGGAGTCCCAGGAAAGAGAGGTGCGGCACGTATATTGGCCACCTTAAATACCAAGTCTTTCCTAGCCAGAGACCGAAACATAACATGTATATCTATTACTCTGTTTCCTTTCTTATCCCTAGTAATATCTTATATATCTTCAAAACTCATATAATATATTATCCTTAAAATATATATATCATATACTTATAATCTTACCCTTTCGGATACTAATTTTAATATTATATCATATACTAATTTGTAACATTATCCAAAGTAAGATAATTGTATTAATAACACTATTAGTATTTGGCCCTAATAAACATGTTACTAATATTATTATTCCTTTTTATCCCTACACTTTACAACTTATCCCCAATAATTATTTTATCCGTAACTTATATTACTAAATTATTCCTAAATTAGTAACAATTCAAAATCAACTAAATTTGACTATTTCCAGCAATTTTACACGGCATTCCCAGAATGTTAACAAAATTTAATCGTATTTCTTAATTTATTTTAATTAAACAACTAATTACTAAAAATTAGCAAATTAAAATAAAAATCATATTTTTCCTAATTTTCTTCCACACGACGTTTTAGTATCTTTTAATAAAAATTATTTAATTAATTCATATAATTTAATCTACAGCAAACACTTAAATTAAATAAACAATTCTTACGAAAAATTATACTTAACATAACATAACAAGATTAAAATCATACATACACGGCATATACATATAAACAAGAAATAACACAACTTTTAATGTTTTAATCTTTAGCTCACTCGGGAGAATCCCGAGAGTAAGTAGATTTTAGAATATAATTCAAGAACAAATTTACATATTCAAGAATTTAAAGATTCATGGAATTAAATAAAGATTTAAAATAAAGATTCACATATTTAATCTAGCATGTTCAAGATTAGTATAAAAATAACATTTTTATTTCCTCCTTTAAATTTTGTACCACTCGAAAATTCAATAATTAATAATAGCATATTTTAATAATTCAATTGCCCTATTTTATACAATCTGATTTTTAAAGAATTAAATTAAAAACGACCATCTAAAGATCTCTAAAAATCTGGAAATTTTTATGGGAGCTAAATATGGGTTCAAGGATTTACGTGCATAAATTTCGTCTAAAAATAACATCTTTTACTATTTTTAAGTGATTTTATAACTAACCAGTCAGATTAGGCTGAATTCGGTTTCAGAATTTTATGCCATATCAAACGATCTTTAAAAATTACGAAAATTTAACACAAGCTGTAAAACATTATCACTGACTTCCATATAAAATTTCGTAGCATTCCGAATTGATTAAGTACACTAATAAATTCGTAAACCTATTCTGGACAGTTTTACCGGTTTGAAAGATTAAATTTTTATAAATAATAAACGGACGAATTTTGCCACGAAATAAATCATGGTTAATAATCAAACAGTAAACCAGATACCATGAAAAATTCATCAAGAAATAACAAGATTTGATTGGTAAATAAATTATACAAGATCATACATAAAATCAAGAAAATACATAAAAATCAATCAAGAAATTCATGCTTCATGCTCGACATGTTCATATGAAAACAATATTAAACTTCCTACAATTTTCATGCTTCAATTCCTAATTAACTATGTGTTTTTCTACCCATAGATTAAAGAGGAGAGCATAGTTACCTTGATTCGCTATAAAATTCCAACAAAAATTCACCCTTTTTTTATGATCAAAGTTCACGGCCAAACAAAAAGGTAGGGGAGGAAAATTTGAGTGAAATTCTAGGGTTTATGTCTTTTGCAAAAATAGGGACCAAACAATTACATGGGTCCTATTTATACATAAAGAAGAAAATAAAATAAAATAAAATAAAAACAAACCCTAACCCATTCCTTGAAATGCCGTGAGGAGAGGGAAAAGAATTAGGGAAAAAGTTAGGTTGTTAGCTTAGATTGACTAGGTATTTAAAAATAGTTTTAATTAATTAATTTAATTACCATTTAAATAATATAATTAATATTAATCAATTAAACCCAAAAAGAATTACTATTGACCCATATTAGAGTAAGGGACGACCAAAATGAGAAAGAAAAGAATGGTTGGGTCCTTGGCCCAATTGAGGAAAAAGATTAGATAAAAATAGTCCAAAATAATGGGCCTTTTGGACTTGGAACTAAATAAACTATTTAGGAGAAAAGAAAATGAATAAAAGGATGGACTGCGCAAAACAAAATTAAAGAAAATAATTGGGCTCGGTTTAAAAAGTATTAAAAATAACAATTAATTAAATAATAGTCAACTGATTATACATTTAATCAATAATTAAAAATTTAAAATATCCCAAAATTTCGGGGTATTACAAAATATATCATAATTTATAAAAACAACTTTAAAATATATACATGTGTTCTTTATATAGTATTGAATTTTAGCATTTATTAAAATATAGAGGGCCTAGTTACAATTTTATAATAGAGGGCCTCGTTACAATATAGTATTGGATTTCAAATGTAACTAAAAAAATGAAACGAACATGATTGCGTAGAACATCTAATCTACTCCGTAGTAAATATCACTTCTTCTCATATGCAACGATAACCTAACCATGAACGAGTAAGCTACTCGGAATTGACTCGGTCGATACTCGGACAAAGCTCAGCTTGAGTAAGCTCGACTCGAGGTATTAACGAGTCTTGTCGATCAACTCTATACTTCATTTATTTATCTTCGAAAAAGAAAGAAAATAAAAAAATGAAAATGAAGAAAAAAAAAAAAAAAAAAAAAAGAGGAAAGAGTCGACAGATGCATGGACATATCCGTATCAAAAAAAAAGGTCTGGTGTGCAGAAGCTCTAGCTGCTAATAATTGTAATTCAAAGGGAACATCAGATCAGAGCACCTCTGTTTTTTTATGCTTAAATTTTACCCCTCTGCCACTGCCTTCCTCAACCTTTAAGAATCAAGACAATGAAGTAAATCTATCGCATTTATATTTTCATGTCTTTCTGAACCAACTTTTGTCCCCACATTTTTCCCTTCTTCACCGTATTTTGCTTATACCTATGCTATATTGATATAGTTTGTTACATAAAAATTTTACCGAATACATTTTAATTATAGTTGAATTACATATAGCAATTCAAAAGTATATATAAACAAAAATTAACAATTTATAAAACTGTCGAGGTGTATAAGATTATAATCTCATCAATTTATCTTAATAATTATAGGGTTAAATAATTTTATGATATTAATAATGAATTATATTAGATTGAATTAGAATTAATTACAACTAAACCTAGTTGAATTAATTATTTTTTATGCGGAAAAGTACAAAACCTTTCCAATTATCGTAAAATCTGGGAGGAATAATAATGTTTTACCAAGTTGACGATTGAATGTGGTTGTTAAAAATATTTTCCCATGAAATTTTAATTTCCCAATGCCAATATATTTGGCTTTGTTCTTTTCGACTGGATTATTTTAATTCAATTCAGACTAATTTTAGTCCAAAAGAACATGACCTTTGTGATTAACCAAATATGATCTAAAGTAAACAAAAATGAGAAATGTCTACAAGTTGATTTCACATTTTCTTACTACTACCAAAAAAATATTAAAAATAATTAAAAGGTGTAAAAATTTGAGTTGTAACTTTTTTATTATAATGCAAAAATAGTTAAATCTGTTTTAAAATTGCAAGAGTTTGATAAGTAAAAAAATAATTAATTTTAACAAATAAAATGAATTAAAATAGATTGGAGGGATAGGATTGAATCGAACTTGATTAGAATGGATTGAATGGGTGATATACTGATATGGATTGGAATGAAATAGATTACAAGGAATTAGATAATAATAGTTTAAACTGTTTTGAATTCGAATTGTAATCTCGCGAAAAGAACACAGTCGGATGAAATTTGTTGTACTTTATCACTTTATTTAAGTTCTATTTTAGGGATATTATTTATTTCTTTCTTTTTTAAAAGTTTATCTTCAAGTACTAGCTCCCCAAAAAAGGATGCAATATATAATAAAAAAATAACTAAGATAAAAAATAAAAATAAAAAGTACTAGTAGAGTAGTAGTAATCAGTTGCAAATGTAAGGTATTTTGGGACCAGATAGGTCCCTTTCCACTCCCTAGTTGAAGTTTAGGGACCCCATTTCTTTTATCTTCGAGTACATGAAAATAAATGACCAAAGATTCTCCCTCTAATTAAATATGCAACTAATCAACTACACTATACTATTATTACTATATACTCGTAGTATATATTATATAGTACTTGTATATATATTAAAGTAATCTAATTGCCATGCTATGCTTAGGATTCCAACTTGTAACATAATTCTCTGTCTCACTATCTGTTTTTTTAGCTACCTTACTACTCCCTTTGTTTGTGTGTCATTGTCTAAACGTAAGAGTTATAAATTAGTGTTTGTTTTATAACATTTCAGGTGATTGAATTTAGAATTTTGAGATCTAACAATAATATCTCATGTATAATGTTTAATTATTAGTCATATATACCATACTAATTAAGTGTAATTACTAATAACGGAAACTTTGAAACGACTTTTTTTTTTTTTGATGTGTTTAACTACACACCTCATTTTGAAAGCACATCTTAATATACTCCTTTCATAAATGGTGTACCCATATCAATTTTTTATGTGTGAATATCTGTTCACTATTTCACTAACAACTTCATTATTTGAATTGCCCTCAATTCAAATTGATGATGTTGGTAAACTAGTCAAGATGTGCATTAAATAACCAAACAAAATTCAAATTCCAAGTACAATAGTAGTAGTACTATAAAGTTTGTTTATTTATTTACTTATTGGTGGTGCTACATGATAGGTCTATTATCATGTGATCTCTACACCACCATTCCACTACATTATAAGAACCATAACAAAAAGAAACAAAGGGACTCACCAAAAATTTCATTCTAGGATTTCTCTGCATGCATTTTATACTAAACTGCTAAAAAGGAGCTACTAACTAAAAGAGCACATGTAAAGAAACAAAAAGGAGGAGCAAAATGTGCATTTACACAATCACCCTCCCCTAACCCCACTTCACCCGAGGGATGCCTAATACCTCAAATTGAGGTGTTTATAAACACCTCAAATGATATTGTCGTAAATATATTAAACTTTTAGATGACATTATCATAAATAAAACAACACTTATATATGATAATGCCATGAAAAAGTTAGATATATTTACGATTGTACCATTTGAGATGTTTCATAAACACCTCAATTTTAAGGTAATATTCATTTTCCCACTTCAACCCCCCAACCTTCTTTTTCTTTTGTTTTTTTTCCCCCCTTTTCTTTTTAAACATATTCCAAAATTATACTACTAGCTATTAAAATTAACCAAATACTTTGTCCCCACAATTGTTTTGAACTAAAAATTTACATAATGGAACAAGCATTAGGGTTCTCATCACTAAACATTTGAGGAGGATATGCATACATTTCCATACCATACCTAGGTGGATAGTAGTTAAACTCATTCCTCCTCAACTCTACAATCTTTGGTCCTTCCTCGACGGCGACCGCCTCGCCGCCCTCGGCCGCCGGTTTTCCTTCCTCGCCGCCACCATTGCCACCGCCAGCGGCTTCTTCTTTTTTGTCACCCTTTCCTTCCTCTCCTTTTTTATCAGCTTTCTTGCCATCATCACCATTTTCTCCTTTCTTATCTTCTTTTCCACTTTTGACCTTCCCCTCATCCTTTTTCTCTGGAGGGGGATCTTGTTTTATTATGGTGGCATGCTTACCAGTGCGCTTGTATACATAATCAACTAATTTAGTAGGCACAAATGTGCCTTTTACTGTCACTTGTGAGCTCTTTAGATCTGGGGTTGCCTCTTCCACCTCTGAAACCATTTCATCAACAACAACATTAATAATAATAATAATATTATTATTATTAGCTGATTAAAAAAATGGTAATTTAAGTATGGTAAATTAAATACTCCAGCTTTTTATGTTGAACCAATTATAAAAAGAGAACATGGGATGTCAGAATTAGGAATGGAATTATTAGATTCTTAAAAAAAGTTGATAGATGATTAAGAACTTGTTTACTTCAACTGATTACAGCTGAACTGAACTGAATTGAATACAGCTGAAAGTAATATTTATATGAGAAGGAAATTGAGAGCTGAAGTAAACAGACCTTAGGGTGGGCTCGCTTACTTTAGCTAAATATAGTTGAACTGAACTGAACTTAATTGAACTGAACTTAACTAAAATGAATACAACTGAAAATAATATTTTATTAGAGAAGTAAATTGAGAGCTGAATTGAACTTAATAGGGCAGAATTGAACTTAATTTAATAAGCTGAAGTAAACAGACCCTTAGTTAAGAGTTGGACTAACGTTGAAGGATGTCCTGATTTTGATGCATGGAATAAAAAACCACATCATTGCCACATTGAGAAACATAGAAATTTATATAAAATGCTTCATTTGGCAAATTTTCATCAAGTTGAATAAAAAGCAAGTTGAATATACACCCAACAAGAATAATGTATCTCAAACCACCTAGCAAATAGAATGGAATCATATCATAGGGACAAAAAAAAAAAAACCTTTATTTTAATAATCTCTTGGCTCATTAAAATCTTACATTATACAAGCAGAAAATACGGTTTGATTTGCAGTTTGGTCCGTTAACAACGGAAGGAATAAATAACGTTTCTAGGATACCAACAAGGAAAGAAAATGGAATTAAAGAAAAAGTAAATCACCTTTCATTCTCTCTATGCGTTTTTTGATCTCTAAAGAACAAGCCTCACAATGCATGTGAACCTTGAGCAACACAGTAATCACTTTTGGCTGCATGATACAAAAATAAACTCACTTTAACAAAAGGCAAAATTATATTAATACGATTCTTTTATTTTAAAAAAAGGCAAATTGCAGGAGAGGGAGGGGGGGGGGGGGGGGGGGACAAGAAAATAAAAAGCTCTATCGAACTACCAAAAAAAGTTGCACCAGCGGATGTTAATTACTACCCCTCTCATTTTCGGAGCCAAATTATTTTGCACGCATTTGGGACAGAAGAAATATTTGTGTACAATGTGTGCAAAATAGTTTGTTGCAAAAAAATTACATAGTGCCGTAACAATTTATTTGGAATGAGGTGATGTGAAGTACTCCATCTGTAACACAAAAAAATTCAATAATCATTTTTGCACGTATTTTAAAAGAGTGATTTGAGATTGTAAACGTCCAAATTAATCAAAATAATTTTGATATTAGTAACTTATAATCACATTCTCGCTTGTATCAAATTAATTTCTTTGTGTACACACTTGAATTGTTTTTTCAAAATACGTGAAAAAACAATTATTGAAATTTTTATATTACAGAGGGAGTACATACATCTGCAAAATGTCACAAAATAGTGGAATCATTGCAAATAAATTGTTATGAGACACAAGTAATAATAATAATAACAAAAAAAAAAGTAATAATAAATTAAAAATAAAACAGAGGGGAAACCTCTTCTTTTTTGTCCTCTGGTTTAGGAGGCGGTTTCTCCTCAGCCTTTTTAGGTTCCTCAGCAGGTGGTTTTGGTATAGGAGAAAGAAGCTCAACTTGACGATGAGTCTTTTTCCGAACTCTATCCAAAACCTTTAGCGGATCCGCTTTTTCTCCTTTCACCACCACCTTATGCGTCTTGCAATCCGTTGATACATCCTCCACCCCTACAACCCATCAATCAATTTCAAATAAACCCCATATCATCCAATTAAATTAAATTAATAATCGAATCGAAGCGAAGCGAAATAGGACTGAATAAACGCACCATCGAAACCTTTGAGGGATTTGCGGACTTTGCGAGCGCAGCCCTCACAATGCATGTAAACGCTCAAAACAATTTCCGGCGGTGGCGGTGGTGGCGTGGCCGGCTGATCTTCTTTTCCATCTTTATTATCTGATTTCTTGTCTTCAGCTTTAGGCTTCTCATTATTATCTGGTGCGGGATTTTCATCAGTTTTTTCTGCTGCTTCTGGTTTTTTCACTTCCTCTGCTTTCTTCTCCCCTTCTGCTTTCTTCTTCTTCTCCTGTTTAAAAAAAAAAAAACACAAAACTCAATCAGTTTTTTCACATGGGATTTTCTGGGTATTTTTGGGGGAGATGAGACTCATGAGAGTTGAGAAATTAAACCTCTCCCATTATTGATGAAGCGTTATATTTGAGTTTTTTGTTTTTTTTGGGGGGGTTTTGCGGTTATGAAAATGCGAGAGTTAGGGAAGTAAGGTTTCTCTCTCTAGCAAGTAGCAATGGCGGTAGTTCTAGTGTAGTGTAGCAGAAAAGTTAGTGCGGGTGTTGAATGGAAATGGAAATGGAAATGGAAGAGCAGGGGAGTGCAGAAGAAAGAGAGGAGGAGATCTGTGGGTGTGTGTGTATGTGTGTGAGACTGTGGCCACTCATCGTCATCATTCATAAGGGATTCAACATGACGTGGCTTTTTATAGGACAGCACGTGCATTACTGCTTGGGGGCCACCCTCCTCCACCCACATGGTCCACCACTTCTTTACTCCACTTTCGACTTAGCTCTGTTCTTTAGCACTGATCTGATTTGTTTTGAGTTTATCTGATCTGATCTAATTTTTTCTGATTTGATTTTATTTATATTTTTATTTTTATTTTTATTTTTTTTTTATTTTTTTATTATTTTTTTTTAAATTTTTATTTTTTTTAAATTTTTATTTTTATTTCTATTTCTATTTTTATTTTTATTTTTATTAGGGACAAAAATTTAATGAGGCCAAAGCTTCAAGCTCATTTCATTTCACCTCTTCAGTATTTTACTTTCATTCTTTTCAAACCCTTCATTCAATCAGACTCCAAAACCGTCACCGAAAAAGTCGATCGAATAATCACCACCGGAAAAGTAATTCCGAAAACCGTCGCCGGACAAGTCGTCCCGAAAACCATCGCCGAAAAACGCGGCCTGAAAAGCATCACCGGAAAAGTCGGTCAAATAATCACCGCAGGAAAAAGTCAGTCCGAAAACCGTCGTCCTGAAAATCGTCGCCGAAAAACTCAACTTGAAAATCGTCGCCGGAAAAGTCGGTCGAATAATCACCGCCGGAAAAGTCATTCCGAAAATCGTCGTCGGAAAAGTCATTTCGAAAATCGTCGTCCCGAAAATCGTCGCCGGAAAAGCTGGTCGAATAATCACCGCCGGAAAATTCATTCCGAAAACCGTCGTCGGAAAAGTCGTCCCGAAAATCGTCACCGGAAAAGTCGGTCGAATAATCAACGCTGAAAAAGTCAGTCCGAAAACCGTCGTAGAAAATGTCAAGCGGATAATAATGTCTGATCTGATCTGATTTGACTAAGTCTGATCTGATCTGATCTGATTACTGTAGCTTTTCAGTCCAAAAGAACAGGGCCTTAGGCTTTGTTTGATTCACTCGAAATTTGCTTATATGAACTTATCTGATCTACTGTATTTGTTTATGCGAATCTATATGATCTATTTGCTTATGTGAACCTATCCGATCTAGTCTGATTTGAAGTTATTTTTTTGAATGTTGTGTCTGTTTGGTAGGGCGTAAAATATTTTCAATGTAAAATTGTTTTCCATGAAAAATCATTTTGCAACGGAAACTCGTTTTTAAAAGAGTTTTCTATTGTTTGGTTGAATAGAAAATGATTTTTCATTTTAATCGTTCGTGAAAAGAGATAGAGTTTTCTTGACAATAAATAAAGTTACCTGTTGGTGATCGAGGAGATAGAAAGTTACAAGTTGGCGAGAAGAGAGAACGTAGGTAGATGAGGAAATAAAGTGTGTTGTGGGGTCATAAGAATAGAGAATGAAAATTAATTTTCTCTTGATTTTGGGAAGAAAACGTTTTCACCATGGTGTAAAACCATTTTACACTTTAACTTTTTCATTTCAATTTTCAGTCAAACCAAACAGTGTAAAATGAGTAAAATAGTTTTGAGGGAAATCATTTTCGTCTTACCAAACGGGCCCTTATTGTCTGATTTGATTAAGATTTGACCGCGTATATATGCTTATTCATAAGGGAAACAATATATCAATTGAGATCTTATTTTATTTGTATTAATGAACAATTGTTTAATGTAAAAAGTTGTTACAAAATTAAAGATATTTAATGTTTTAAAATATCTAATCTTAACTTATTTTTTCTAATATGATCTGAAATAAGTAATAAGGTGTTGGAATAAGGTGATTGATTGTTTCTTCGAGCTAGGTTGATTGTTTTGAGTCTTCTCGGTGATTACCACCGATCCCTGTGGATTCAAGTCATTCAACCCATGCTTGTCTTATACTTGTGTCAGGATTAACTAGGTTATCTTAATTTTTTGAGTTTATTTAACAACGTAAAATGTTCCATTGTCATGATACCCAATTTATATCTTCTTACAAGAATACTACATTGGGATTAGGAAAGGAAATTTGTCGTTTATGAGAATCAATTCGCGCACATTAAGGCATTGTTTAGTCGGTATGGGAATTAAATTCCTATAGTAATTTCTATTTCATTGGAATTTAATTCCTACATTACATTTTCCATGATATAGCAAAAGTTGTTTGAATTGGTGTTTATGTGTGAAATTATAAATCATGGGAATTTTCACTTACCAAAGGGAGACTTGGTAAGATAATTCACATGTATTATAGGCATTTCAAATTCCTAGGAATTTGCGTTTCCTCCATTTTATCAACTTTTAAGCAATCAAACAACTAGCACAAATTGTATTTCATGAGAATTTTCATTGCCCATGAGAAATAAAGGCAGGGCCGTTCCTATGATTTTAGAGGCCCGGGGCGAAAAAACAAATATGGGCCCCATAAAATAGATTAAAAAAAATTGAATGAGGACTTTCATGCTAATTAGCTATTTATCTTGTTAAAAAATACAATTACGTTTTGAACTATCTACGTACGTAATATGATTGTGATGCACAAGTCACATAAATCTAGCAATACAATAATTTAATTAATTTAAATTATTTAGAAAAATAAGTTCCCATATAAAATTTGCATGACCTTCTTTAGAAATTAGGTTGTTATAATATAGAAAATAGACAGTAAATGAAAAGATTTTATCTAATTTAGAAGGCTTCTTAAGTTTAACAAAATTACACTATACAACAAACTGTTAAAATAATCAACATTTTTAAAAATAGCAATACTTTTTTGGGATAAAATAGATAGATGAAACAAAAAACGATAACAAATCTTAAAAAAATTAGTATAAGATTATATATTGAAAATAATAATGTATGCTAAAATTATAAATATATTGAGAGTATGTGCCAAAAGATAGAATATTACTCACATACTAGTGCTACTTATGAGTGAATGTATTATATGTAATATACACTTAAACATAAATTCTATGTCTATACTTTTTCACATTTCCCAAAACACAACTTTAAATGAAAATATCACAAGAAACATGTAATAAAAGTTATAAAAATTATCTATTAAAAAAGTACATACCAAGCCAAATCAAACGAGATAAAAAATGTAGCAAATATATAGGGATGAAGATAAAAAAGTGAATCGCTTGTGGCAACCATCGAACCCATCACTCAATGCACGTTTAGAAAGCATCTAAGAATACCTACCACTGAGCTACAGCTACAAACTCAGTTTTTCTTTGATACATTTAATATATATATACAATGTTTGATAAGGAAAGTTAGTGTTATTCATCTTGTGCCCTGGGCTGGCGCGCCTCTCGCCCTGCCTCAGGGCCGGCCCTGAATAAAGGTAACCAAACAATACCTAATAATGTGACAGTGATTACAACATCAATGTACTGGAGCTCGATACTCACATATGGTATATGTAAAGTGACTCATCAATGCATTAAATTTGGGGTCAAGTCATTGAAATTCATCGAGAGTTTAGTTATAATAATAGAGTAGGTCTTGTAAAGCAATTTGTCACAAACAATTTATTACTGTATACGAGTACATTTTTATTTTTTTGAAAAGTGACCAACTATTATGAAATTGTTTACAGCATTGGCAATTTGGCATCAAAGGCATAAAATTAGAAATATTATTGGTGCATATCTGAGATATATGTATATTAGCTATAAATACTATAATATAAACACAATGTACAATTTTTCTTTGAAAAAAGGCCCAAAAAAATAAAATTTGTTCTGTAACTAATATACATATATCTATCTCAGCTATACGTTAATAATTTCTCATAAAGTTAGCCCATTTACGAAAATTTTGTTTTAATTAGGTACTGCTCTATATATATGTGCATGGAACAACATAAACATTGCTTAGTAACCAAGAGTCAAAGACCTATATTAGACTTTGTGAGTCACACTAGTGGATGGAATCCCCACTACAAGGGGCACATACAAATTACAATAAAGTAGCTTTTCATTGAATTAAACCTAAACTAGGGATGATAAAATTAAGTTATTAATATGTTTTAAATAAATTGAATACGGGAGAGAAGTGTATTAAAATTGATATATTAATGCATTTAAACCAATAAAAATCCCTTTTTAAGAGGGTTAGATTTAGGATGTGCTTTCCTCAACTTATTAAATTTTAATTTATCAGAACATATTTGAACTAAACTTATCCGAACTTATCTAAACTTATTAAACCTGAATTTTTTTAAGGTGTATTTAGAACTTATATTATTAGACTTGAACTTATCTGAATTGAACTTATCTAAATTTATTAATTATTGGAATTTATTTAAACTTATTAAATAAGGTGAAGAGAACGCACCCTTACTACTCCCTATTTGAATACTTGATTTCAATCTACTACTATGTACAATACTTGTTAGTACTCCAACTGTTTCAAAATGTCTATTACGTTTGTTTTTTTGCGCAATTTTTCAATACACTTAGCTTGTTATATATTCTAATATGCTCTATATCAAAATTTATAAAAAGTTGTTGTTTAAAAAACTATGCATATATATAGACAAATCTAATAAGATCACATAAGAATATGTTTGATCTTATACAATATATAAATAAAGATTCGTACCAATGTTGTCTTGGTCTAGTGGTGTCAGAGGCTATCTTGGTAGGGAGAACCACAGTTCGATCCCCCGCAAACACGTTGGGAGGAGTTTAAAACCTTAACCCCGGGACGCGCTCCGAATCCGGATTAGCCTCCTAAAAGGGTGAACCAGATGGGTACACCAAAAAAAATAAAAAAAAATAAAAAAAGTTTCGTCATGATCAAAGTTTCTCTCCTTGGATCTAATATTCCAAAACGTAACAAACATTATGAAACAGGGAGTATAATCTTGATTTACTAAAGCATTAAGTACAGCTCTGAAATGTGAGAATTCTTGATTTCTTGCCTTTTTGGCCAATTGCTGGATCAAGCCCAATCACTTTTAGTATTTCATTTAGAAAAATATTCTAAATGAGAACTATATTAAGAAATGGAAGTAATACAGTTTAACTTGAATCATGCACTCCTGCAATAAATAATGGCAAAAATTCACAAATGTCCCTCTCAAATTATTTATTTACAAACAAAGCCGTCTAAAATAACGATTGTTTTCACTTTAGGTATGTTTCCTTTTCATATATGGTTGTTCATTTGATTAACATCGTTTTGCAAATTTTGTCAATTTTTATCTTCTTCTTTACAACCATCATAGAGATAGGGTTTCCTAAAACCCTTCATTCTAAAGTGACTGTCCCACATTTTTGAACTGCTTAATTAATAATGCTTAATTGATGCCAAGATAGTTTTATGTCAAATTCGAGAAAAAACTCTTTTTGATGTTCCCAATTCTTACAAACTCTCACAATTGCGACTTTCCAATTCATTGATTTTTAGACCACAATAACTAACTCCTTTAATTAATTTGGAGTGTTATGTGGTAACCTCACATATTGGAACAAAGCTGCATCTCTCTAATGGGTAGGCATTAGGCAACATATTAAAAGTAGAGAACAGATAAATATGAAGTGAAATACAACTTGGCAAAACTGAATATTTAGATTATTCTCAATGGTATATCTAGGAATTTCCGTATTCCCAATGGTATACTTAAACTTTAAAAAAAAAATCCAGTGGTATACCTAAATAAATAATGGAATTCAAAAAGCACTTTTAAAGAATGTGTCAGGCTATTAAATACCACAAACTCAAGTACTCAACCATAAACATACTTTGGTTAACTATAGTTAGTTTTTTGGGTAACCAAAGTTAACTAAATAAAAAGAAAAACCGAATTAGTGATTGTTAATGTCCAAAAACAACTTTTAAAAGTGATTATTGAATTCAATTAGTAATGTAGGTATACCATTGGGATTTTTTTCAACTTAAGTATACCACAGAGAATACGCAAATTCTCAAGTATACCAATGAGAATAATCCTATTTTTTATTTGTTTTTTTAGTAGGTTGTCTACCTACAGTCCTATACTCCTACACCTAGCTAGGTAGTACGAATACTTTATTGAGGTAGTTGTACTCGTACCGGAAACCGATACTTGTAGGATAGCTGATACTTTATTCAATTTTAACATTATATTTTTGATATGTTTTATGATAATTTTACGTATTTTTTATGCTTTCATATGCTTTTTAAATGTTTTGTTATATTGATATACTAATCAAACTTAAACATTCTAAATGATATTAAAAATTAATAAAGAGTCTAGATTTTGAAATTAATTTGATAATATCTATTTATCGTACCCATATTTTATAATTTTCTATAATTTTCAAATCAACGTATTTTGTATCCGTACCCTACCCATTTTGCATCTTAGACCCACACTAGGTAGAAAAAGCTTTTGTGGCCTATTGTATGCTCAACCGCTCAATAATCAAGATAGTCAAATTTGGTTTAGAATAATTAAAGATGTTTTGAAACAAAACAATTACTACTTACATAAGTGGACGGCCTTGTTTGAATGGAATGCAAGATATAAAAGTGTGTTTGGAAATTAGAGGTTTGTAGCTAAAAATTAAGGTTTGTGGAAATTAGATGTGACAAGGTTAAAAATTTCATGGGATCGAACATCGAAGTGTTGCTTAGAAGAGTTTTAAAATGAAAAAAAAAAAAAAAAAAAAAAAAAAAAAAAAAAAAAACTAATTTTTAAAAGATGAAAAAACTTTGGCATAAATTACTGCTCCATCCGTTTTTATTTATTTGTCTTATTTAGAATCTTGACACTATTCATATATAAGATGGAAAAAGCTTCTTAAGTTACTCTCAACATATAAAACATAATTTTGTCATGTGGGGTCTTGTTTGATTCATCTCTATGAGTACGTTGTTAATATCCAATTATTATAATTTTTACATATACAACTAGAGATATATAAGGTCAAACAAATACATTGCTACATGTGCAAAGTCAAAACAAGACAAACAAATGAAAATCGGATGGAATAATATAATAACCAACTACTTAATTCCGCTAATATATCCAACCAATACAATCAATTGATGAATAACTCCCAAACAAGACCATAATCTTTTTTTTCTTTTTCTTTTTCTTTTTCTTTTTTTTTTCTTTTTTGTAAATACCTACCAACCCATCAAACTTCAACGAAAAAAAATCCATTAAGAAGAAATTTAATTTCGAAAAAGCATTCATCATGTTTACCAATTTAGTATAATCGTCAAATGCTCTTAAAATAGTTTAGCATTATCATTGCTGTTGAATTATCTTAAAATTAAGTAGCCATATTTTATGATGCAATTAACCCCTAAGTTGCAATCAGCCAATCAGATACCTAAATTGTACTGTAGCTTTTATAACTATGTACCCAAACTAAAGGTGCATTTCATTCGTCTAAAATTTTCTGATATGATCTTAGTCTTTTTGATTTAATATGAAATTTTCTGATCTGATCTTAATTTTTCAAATTATAGTTATTTTTATAGTTATAATTTTTCTGATGATCTGATATTAATTCTTCTGAATTGATCTAAAATTTTCTATTTTGATCTAGATGTTTCTGACATAAGCATTAAATTAAAGTGCTTAAATAAGTTGAATCAAACGCACCCTACAACTTTTGTCATAGTTGAATTACTTGAATACCTTTGATTATTGCACTTAAATCTAAAAAAGTAATTCTAGTAATGCTCATCAGCTCGATTTGTATTTAAATACAACAAGTAGTTCTCAATAATTAGCTAGGGTATATTATTTGCTATTATGTTAAAAAAAAAAAACACCATATTATGGGCATATGGCAATATGGCATCATGGTACGGTATCTTCTTTGTGAAGGCTAGTAGAATAATAGTGTGTTTGTTAGATAGAATGCTTTGTGGACTTGTGCGTGGTTATGTTATCGCTTCTATTAAATTAAATATATATGATGAAATTAAAGATAATAAAGAGCAAATGATCGAGAATGAATAATGAAAAGAAGAAAAAAAAAAAACAATGGGTGTCTGTCGTTAGAATGTAACTCCAACTCATAGGACCTACATACGACCCTTGTATGATCTTAATAAAAGATAAAACTAAAGAGTTCCATGATTCCTAAAACCTTTATCCAAAGGAATCCCATAATTTTTTATACAACAAGGTATACTGGGTCCTAACACACAACTCTTATCATAAGATTACAATCGAATTGAAATTGTCCATTAGTCCGTAGGATCACAGGGGTCCTCTAGGAGCTCAAAGTCAGTCACGGTGAGTCAGTGACACAATTACGAGATGAAGGTGGTGACACTGCACTACCTGGATTTTCTTCAAATCAAAGGCATTTATGCATGCAATGTGTGCGACTTTAAAATTCGTTAATAACATAGCTTGACAACAAAATTAATAAGTCTCCACATAATTGTAAAATCTTTTAAATAAATATTTTTTACATTTTTTAAAATTTAGTCCATTTTTTTCCTTTCGTCGTATATTACAAATTGAGTAAATAATTTATTTTTCTAAAAGATTTATTATTTATGAATAAATTATGAGTTATTTTACATTAATTGCATCTGCGCACGATCGTTAAAAAATGTGTTCAATAAGGACAATTAAAATTGCCCTATTTGATACAAAATTTGTCTTCTTAGGTTATAATGACAATTTTAGGATTGCCCTCATGTTGCCCTTGTAACCCCGTTGTATTAGGTTTCAAAGACAATTTTAGATGTTTTGCCCTCTTTGATTCAATTCAAAAAGGGCAAACAAAATTGCCTTCATTGATCATCAACAAAGTCAATACATTTTGCTTTCCTTGATTTAAACACTTTATTTATTGTCAAATAGGGCAAAGTTTCAAAAGTCTAAGAGGGCAAAATAATCATATTGTCTTCATTGTTAATATCAATGAGTGCAAAAATAATTGCCCTTGTAGGTATCATTAATTAAGTAAAACAATACTCATATTGCCCTCTTTAATCATGATAATTTGCCCTCGTTGTGTGAGTTTCTTGTAGTGTTAATGATTTCAAAAATTAAATATCATTCATAAATGACGAAATTATTCCCCACTTAATTAATAATTATGAAGGATGAATAAGAATAAAGTGATAATTCACTCGGACACCGCCGCGACCTCCTCTTATAGAGATTATTGTGATCGCCATGCATGTGACAGTAGTGTACTAGTGTCCAAGATTTAAGAATAATATCATGATGACACAAATGGCGGCAAGCTTCATGCACCTTAAGCTTAATAATGTGATTGCTCTTTACGTAGTTCTAAATCTTAATTTAAGCTATACAAGCAAATTAAATTACATTTGGAGCTACTAATGCTGTCATTTCATGTTTAGTTATTCTTAATTTGGCTTAATGTGGACTGAACTTTTTATTATTATTATTATATAAAAGTATGATGTATTGATTTATGAATATGATTCTTTCTAATCTAACCTGATTTGATCTCATATATAGGGTTCTTTTTTCAGCTTATTTGTACTTATCTAAATTTATTTGCTTAGTTCGTTAATTAATTTTTATTGATACTTATCTGAACTGAAAATAAGTTGAATAAAACATGGACATAATTTGAACGTACTTCGTGCTAATCTAATATAATCTTGATTTATTTTTTTGTTCTACTTGTGTTTTCCAATCTGAATTTTTTTATAAAAAAAAACGTCCACAATGATGGGACCAAATATTATCAATGAAAGTTATGAAAAAAAAACTGTAAAAGCTATTGGAAATATTATCGAATAGTTCTATACATATGTAGTATATAATTATTCATATATTTTGTGTAACTTTTACAAATTTTTCTTAAGCTTTTCTTAGTAAAACTTGTTTATATAGTGAGACCATCTCACCAAAAAATTTGTACTACTACTAATATATACTAAAAAAATACTTTTCACCACCACTAATATATATTGAAGGTCGATTCGATCTCCATACAATAATGGATGTTTTTACTTTGATCGTCGAAAAAACCGATGGAGTACTATCCTGTTGGCTTTTGCCCTAATCTATGAGACTATCATGAGTTATTGAGTTAGTATATTGTGGCAGTGCCATGTAATTACATGACATCTCTACGTTTCGTTCTAAAAACACTTCCACGTGGCAGCATGATTTGCCATCATGACAACATCATCAACGTATATCTTTTGCCTACGTGTAACTATGTGCAATAAGCTTTAGCATGATATTTCACTTTTTCTTATTTTATTTTATTTTTATTTTTATTTTTATTTCATGCATGGTTTCTTATAAACTAGGAAATTAAGGTGAGTCTGTTGTGCTTGATTTTGAAAACCTTAGCAACATCAATTTTTGGATGCTTAAATTAGCTTTATTTAAATGAGCCACTAGCTAGCTAGGTTCGTTTTATATATATCTAGGAGCAGAGCTGAGAGTATCATGATGTACAGGTTAATATAGTTTAATCATGAAAATTATTGAAGAGATTGATGAATCTAATTAAACGAGAACAAAATCAGTTATTTGAGTGGAATCGATAGCTTATCAAAATCCTCCTGGTGATCAAAACAATACCGGATAAAGTAGAGATCATAGTAAAATAAAATATCAAATCGTTTTAAATAATTGATCGATTACAGTAGATAGACTTGTCAAACGGGTTAGGTCGGGTTGGGTGTCAACGGGTTTGGATCAACATTAGCTTCTTTATAACTCAAAGTTGTTGACTCAATGGGTTTAATAAGTCGAAAATTGATTAGTCATAATATAATCGAAAATTGATTAGTTGAATTTGAATCCTCATATATATTGACAAGGCGTCGCAACCCGTCAAAAATAACCTAAATATCAGAACTAATGCAACATTGATAAGTAGGGTCGAATCCACAGAGAAGCAATTTAATTTCTTTTATTACTAAAAAGTGTGAACTATGTAAAGGGCCTTTGTGATTGAATTATCCTAAATAACTAATAAATAAAGAAAAGAAAATAAAGGTTGAATTTTTATTGGAATTAAATGAATGAAGGAAATTCTAGGGTTTAGGGTTTTATGAATGAAATCATAAACTAATTGAATTCTAATGTTCAATAATTCATTAACAAATTCTAACCAAGATCTAACAGGCTTTCGCAATTTATTAGATCTACAAATTTATATAACAGGCTCTCGCAATTTATTAAATAAATCTGCCTAAAATCTTAAGTCTTAATGAAGTTTTCACCTTTCGGCTACCGACTAGATTATTACTCAAATTTATATGATCAAAACAGATTTTAGGGAATTAAAACTAGTAATGAATTAAAGAACAAAGGATTCAATTAATTTAAATCAATCAAACATATTTTTCCCAAACCCTAGATCTAAAGAACTACTCACACATATTTAAAAGAATCAAAGCAATAAACATGATCATAATAAAAAGCATAAATAATATAAATAAGAAAGAAATAATACCAGAATTGGAAAAAGATGGAATCTTTAATTAACTTGAATTGAATTTAATTTAATGTGTTTTAACAATAAAAGAGAGAAAGAAACCCTAAAAGCAGAAAAGAAAACCTAAAGAAAGCATAAGATCTTTACAAGGGATTAAAACAGGTATTTATAGGTAAAATTGGGCTTAAATGGAGCCTGTAACGCTGGCCCCGGTACGGGGTACATGCACCCCAGTACCGGGGTTGTCGCTGGAGTCAGATACGTACTTCTGGAAAATGTCGAGTGAAGAGCTGTGCAGAGACCCCGGTCCGGGGTACATGTACCCCGGTATCGGGGCCGATGTTGGGGAATTCTGGCTTCAAAGCAAAGGAGAGGAGCAGGGGCAGCAACCACCCCGGTACCGGGGTGCATGAACCCTGGTAAGGCTTGCACAGACCTCGGTACCGGGGTCTGGTTTGATGCACTGAATTCTAATGTCCATAACTCCTTCGTTTCAAGTCGGAATTGAGCTTATGACCTACTGTTGGAAAGCTCTTTGAATCTACTTTCCAATGCCGCTGGAATTGCCTGAATCTGATATTCATAGCTCGAGTTATGTCCAAAATAGTGAGAGGTAGTCAAAATCATTCGAACCGAATCGAACAATTTCAAGCTAATTCTTCACTAATTGTCACCAGAACCTCTCCGACGCTCACCATGACATCCTAATGCTTCTCCTTTGACTAGATTGGTGTACTTTGATGGTTTTTGTCCCATTTAGAGCATCTTTTATAAAAAAAACCTATCAAAAACATGGAAAAGACACAAAACACTCCAAACCGACTTATTAGTTGCAAAACGGCTCCTAAGAGCACGGTTAGCACAATAAAACCATACAAAATAAGGAAGAAAAACATATAATAAACCAAGTTATCATATATAGAGAGAGAGATTAAATTGAAAAGCGACATATTTGCAATGCATGCAGTGATTTACACATTCCATAAATTAATATCCACACTTCTTATTGAGAGTAAAAAAATTAGAGTTAAGATATCACAGTCGAAAATTGTTAATTACGGGCCTTAGCCGCATCCGTTAGCGAGAGAAAATCCACCTTAGAAGGCTGGTGAGGTTACACCTTAAAACCATATAATAATAGAGGAGTTACGTACCCATAACCTTATAAAATGTTTAACTCGCTCTCTTTTAATCAATGTGGGACATTCACACGTGTTTTCTTTGAAATGGCCACATAGCTTCAGCATAAACAAAGAACTGTTTAGTAAAAATATACTACCTCCGTTTTTTTTTTTTTAATTACAACGATTTAATATGAAATAGAAAAGAAAAATATCTAATCGTTGCCAACTAAAAAAGATGTAGTATGATTGCATTATGAACGACTTATTGGCAATTGGCCCAACAAAAGTGGGTATGAATTGAATCTAGCTCACTAGCTCCGTTAACAAACTAATTATCCTCTAGGCCCTTGGCCCCTTTGCCAACTAATTATGCTTCCTTTTGGAGTGATTGTCTGGCTGGATCAAATCATATGCATTATTTTTTATTTTTGTTTTTATAACACAATATAACATAATTAGCGGATGATCTGATGATGGTGATGGTCGAAATTAACATTTAATTTTTTTTTTCACTAGCCTAAGGGCCTCGGCCCTAGGCTAAACCGAATTCCGGATCTTTTATCCTGCTATTTGTGTACTTCATGTATGTCATCCTTTTTCATGGTTGATTTTAATATTGTGGCGCATAACTTTTACATCGCTTAACTAACATAACTAATATCAATCAATTAAAAAAACACACGTCAAAATTATGGAATAGATGATTTGGTTCCGGATAAGCCAGATCCACTTGAAAGGATGAAAACGAATTAGATAAAAATTTATGAAAAAAATTAAGTGAATCGGTGGTAAATTAGCACCATTGTATAAATTGTTTTCAATTTCTCTTCAAGATTTATATACAAACTTATTTT
Source organism: Salicornia ramosissima (assembly GCA_951394345.1). NCBI lineage: Eukaryota > Viridiplantae > Streptophyta > Magnoliopsida > Caryophyllales > Amaranthaceae > Salicornia > Salicornia ramosissima. The sequence goes on from OX596237.1 coordinate 4,323,087, forward strand.
CATTACCTTTGTTTATAATCGGCTACCAAAAACGTGCATTAAGAGTTAATAACCTTTCTTTAACACTAGACATGTAACGACCCAACTCGCTTAAATCGGCGCGGAAGAAACCGACGAGTTGAATAGTTATAAACTACAACTCAAATACCTAAGAAATTAAAACTAATTCCTCGAAATTAATATTAATCAACCACAAACGTACAAATACCCACAAGTTTGTACATACTAGTCCCAAAAGTCAAACTAAAAATACTAAAAATACAAGTAAACTCCAACTACATGTCAGAGTCTTAAACAACGTAAAAGAGTCCAACAACAACGTATAAAATCTATACAACTCCATTACTATCTAAAACAACAGAAAACAGTAAATACATCAGATAACAGAAACAGTAAACGTCGCTCGCCCAACCCAAAGCTAAGCAAGAGTATCGTCATCAGAAATACCTAAAAACATACAACAGTCCACCATCAGTGGCGAGTAACATAACTGACTCACCCTAATGGGAATACACATGCACATAGCATAAATCAAATAAACAACATCATTAAACAAAGTACGAGAACAGCCCAAAACGTGAACTCGACTTAAACCAACTTAATCAACTATCTTTGGCGCAATCATTCATATTTTAGACCGGACTGTGCTCGTACGAACGCATCTTACGCGATCGAACTTTCTACTATGCTCGGATTTGAGAATCTTACTCCCAAACCCCATGAAACCAATCTTACTGGAAATCCATGTCCCGTGAAACCAATCTTACTGGAAATTCACAAAGATCACATAGTATGACTCCAACTATCCCAATACCGCGGATGGAATAGGGGCAACATCTTAACCCAAATACAATGAATCTTACTCAAAGTACCAGGCGTCTAAAAATGAAATCAAGCTAATCTTTAATTAAATCTTAATCATTTTAATCATGTTATTATCTCAAACTAACTAAATTATATTCAAGAATTGCCTCAGTGCCTTGATTCTTGAAAATAACTAGTTAAGACATCGAAGTTATACTCAAGATTGCCTTAACGCCTTGATCTTGAGCCTAACCAACCATAATCCATCATTCAATAATCATTCTTAAATCATATTAGACACAATCTTTAACTTTCTTTATCTTTTAAACCCTTTTCTTTAACTTTCAAGATTCAACCAAGAACTCATAAAGACTCATCAAGAACTCATAAAGAACTCATTCAAGATTCAAGATCTTCAATCAAGAACTCAATCAAGATTCAAGAACTCGACCAAGAACTCATCCAATCATACACCACACGCATATCATCATCATCAAATCATTCGAAAATTACCATCAAACTTATCCAAAATTCATTTAAACTTTAACACAATAATCATGATCATATAACAACATATAATCAATCATGAAAACCTTTATCAAAACATCACATAAACACATAAAAATTCAGAATATAAACAATACATAAAATCATGGATATTCATCATCAAACAACCCAAACATGCATTTAATTCATACTATAGACATAGTATACCAAATAGGTTGAGAAAGCATGTTACCTTATTGAAGATTACACACAAAATCAACACAAGAATGCAGTCCGGAAAACACGTCAAACACGGCCCACAACCACGCAACAACACGGCGGCACACACAACACCACCACGGCACCACCACCAACACCACGGCAGCACAGCTTCACACGGCTCTTGCAGCACGGTCCACCTCTCGAACCACCACTCTTGCACGGCCACGGCACACGAACACGAACCACCACCGTGCACCACTCGAACCGCACACACGAACAAGAATACCCACACGAACACGTACCCAAACTCAACCCGAACTAATGGTCTTGGATGAAATAATTGTGTTTAGGATTGTGTTTTGGTACTTAAAGATCAATTGAGGTTGAATCTTTAAGTTTGGGATTAAAAGAATGGATGAACAATTGGATGGGTTTCAATTGCCCAAAAATGGCGTGAGGCCAATGGAAGCAAATGAGAGAAACTTGTGATTGAATTGATGGCAAGAGCATTAGATGGCAAAGTGGACAAAATGATCTTAAGGCTCACTAACCACTCCTATTTATAGAAGTTGGTTAAGTGTGAAAACTAAGCAAGTGGCAAGCCTTGCCATGCTTGCTAAAAACCGGCCAAGGGGGTTATTTGGGCCTAAAAATGGGCTCTCGTGATCCATTGGGCTAATTTACATAATTTACATGACTAATCATGCAATAATCAATTTCGCCCAAAATATTAAATAATAAAAACTGAAAATAAATATTTCGAATTAAATCGAAATTATTCACATAAAATAAAATAAATAGTTCAAAAATAAATTTGAACTAACACATAAATACACATAATTATCGGCAAAGATACCAATAAAATCTGGGTCATTACAAGACACTCTACTCATCTACCAAAAAAAAAAAAAATTCTCCCCTTCATGGTTAACTAGTAACTGTACAGATTTTACTTTAACAGTCTGTTAATTGGTAGTTAATAACAAATTATTGTACTTGATATGAATTTGAAATATAATTATATAGTATTTTTTTTAAAAGCATAACAATATAGTAATTGAAATAACCTTATATAAACATTGACTTTTCTCCCAAATAATTTATATACAAAAATATTCTCATTGTTATTGTTTGTATAATCGGCTATCAAACGGATTATTAGATGATGCATTTTAGCTTGCTAGCTAGGGTTACTATTGCTTTTAATAATCTCATTTTTCGAATTTTAGCAACCAATAATCCAACTTTTGCACCCCAAATCCAACTATCATTTTGGACTGAATTAATCTAAATTAAGCTAATAAAGTATTTGACTCGTTAGGAGCTGAACTGAAATTTTGAAAATTAAGTCCAAAACGAATACATCATGTTTGACCCAAGTTCGCCTCATCAAACTATGACTATCAAACAATTCTCAATTTGAGAAACAATAATTAATCAAAACATTAAGTTCAAAAAAGATTTTGTAATTACTTTTTACCATTATAAAAAGGGAAAAAAAAAAAAAAACCCTCTCAAAGTGCATACAGTAAAGTAGTTCATGAAGAAAAAGACGAAAGCACAGGAACCGTTGGCCCCAAAATGATCTTATTGGTTAAAATGCATGCTAAGTCTATTAAGTTTTAGCAGTCAATTGTCATTCCATATGTCCCATAAAGTCTAACATGCTATTGCAATTTTGCAATTTTGCAAAGCCAATGTGTTGGATTATATTGTGTGGCAAATTTGGCAATGCATGTGAATATGAAATATATGAATACCCCACTTTTGTGGTTAAGATAAAGGGATCAATAATATTTATGAGTAATTTTCTTCTTTTTTCATTCATGGGTTTGCACTCAATTGGGTTAATTAGGAGCTAGCTAGCCTATAAAAGTATTTTGTTCTCCAAGCACAAGTTCACTAGGAAGGCTAAGGAGATGTGACATATATATCCAATAATATAATTATTGTCACAACTTAATTATAATGATATAAACATAGGACCTAAATCTCAATGGACCCTCCCACACCATTAGTTTTCATAAATACATATTCTTTCTTCTCTAATTCAATGTTCATAGGTACCCATTTTCATATGTTATTATGTTCTCTAGATTATTAATCACCTTCAACAATAATGAGTTAATCACGTAATCACCCATTTATTCGATCATAGGTTAAATTTTGACTAATCTATATTTATATTATTATTATTATACATTTAAAAGACGTAGATTTTGACAAGACACTGCCACATGTCACTCTTCACTTTTATGTTACAGCATGTCACCCTTCTATGACGATAATATATCATGCCTATATTTTAAAATTTTTAATAATTAACGAGGTTTGGACTTGCTCTGACCTCTTATCTCCTTATCTCATGCTTTAACCATTACGCTATCCTTGTTCTGACTTCCATAAATTGTTAGTATTGTTAAATGCACCCTAAAATTGATTCTCATAATAATAGTATTCTAACATCCAATATTAAATTTTATTTATTTGGATGATCACAATAATGAATATCTCAATAATAAACATATTGTAATAAACATGATTTTAGATTATCACTCATATATATTTTAAGAACTTGAGCAGAATTATCTCTAATAACATAATATGAATATCATAATAACATGATATCATGTATCGCACAGGTTTGATACTAGTTGTTAGTATAAAAAGTGTTGTTTAATTAGTCAGCTAGCTAAACTTTTGTTTTACCAGAATAATTTTGAGAGCAAAACTATTTATCAAAATACTGTGAAACAAATTTTAATTACCAAAATACTGTCCACGTAAGCTTTTTTATGCAAAATAATTGCTATTTGAGACAACGATTTAGTCAAGGAAATTGCAATTTAAAATTGCAACAGTACACTATTTAGGATAGTAACTAGTATTTACGCCCGGGCGTTACCCCGGGTTATATAAATTTCATCGTTCTCAAAGTATGTGATATATAAAAAGCAATATAGTGAAATTGGGGTTGTAAAAATAGTTGATGAAATTTTAAAATTTGATATAGTACAAACTTAATACCTTTAATAATGTATGATGGTCAAATGATGCTCTACTTTTACGTGCATTAATCCAAGTAACCTAAGTAAAAAGAATTAACGCAAGGAGTTTTGACAATTTGACTCAACTTGGAAAAAATATTATATTTCTTATTTAATTTCGACACTGAGAGCTATAAATAATGTAAAGGACACTTTAATTATAAAACAATATGTTTAAAAAGAGGATATAACAAACAATAATAAAACTTTGTTGAGGTAGTGCATATTATTGTTTGATAGAAATTTAAAGTGTTTGGTTTAATTTTTGCATTGTGAAACAAATGTACATTGAAACTTATGATAATATTTATGAGAAATAAATTAATTGAATCAAAGTGGATTAGTGGTTGATTAGTATACTTTGAATCAAGAGGTCATGGGTTCAAATATGTCTCAAAGCATAATTTATTTAATTTTTTGGTTAAATAACGTTGTACGCTTACATGGCAATGGTGGAGTGAGTGTGCGCTTATGTGGCATCATATATTTGGAGGCAAGTGCCACATGGCATACTCTCGGTGAGTGTAAGTGCCACATGGCATACTCTCGGTGAATGCGCACCTTTTAATAGATAGTATAGATTTCCTTAGCAAAATCGCTAACTCATATAGCGATTTTGCTCAGGTTAAAAATGGTGAAGGCAAAGCATTTGTTGTAGAGACCAATGATCAAAGTTGGGCTGTTTTTTGTTACAGAAAAAACTCTATCTGAAATAGCGAAGATCAAAATCGATATTTCAGATAGCGGTTTAGTTACTTAAATCGCTATTAAAAAAATGATTTTACTTAACAAAGTTGCTATTTTAAATAACGATTTCGTCACTGCAAAAAAAAAACAAAAAACAAAAAAAAAAAAAAAAACTTACGTGGACAATATTTTGATAATTAAAATTTGTTTGGCAGTATTTTGATAAAAACTTTTGTTCTCAACATTATTTTAGTAAAACACTCATAATTTAGATAATAAATAATTGAAAATTTATTGATGATCAAAATTATGTATTTATAAAAATGTAGCACTTGAAATTAAAGTTGAAACAGTAGCTCTTGAAATAGAGATGAACTGAACTGAACTGAATATAATCTGAAGTAAACAAGCACTTAGTTTATTTACTTTTATGATCGAAATAATATGGACTATTACATCTTCTTTGGAGCTTTTTTCCACTGTAAAAGTTGATTTGATTTGATCGAGTTTTTATCGGAATCTAAAATTTCTTTGAATAAATGATGAAACCTAAACAAAAAGTTAAACTAGAGCTCATCCAAACAATCAATCAATAGTCGCTCATCGAGTCACCTTTGTTGGATGATAGGCTTATACAACATATACAATCACCATAACAATTTATTTGTAACTGGAGTAACCTAAATTAGAGAAAAAATGTCAAATTGTCGCAATTTAAATTTGCAAATGTAGCAATAAAATGGAATTAAGGTTTCGAAATGTTTTAATGTTTTATATATTCTATGGGTCGGGTATGTTCAATTTAACGTATTTAAGCTTGTAAATGTTTGTACAAAATATAATTAGCTCAAATTTGAAAAAATCAGAATAATTTAGACTAGACTTTATATTTATACTCTTCATAAAAAGTAATCAAATCAAACTTAAAAAGTTTAGACGAGATCAAACAAATCAAATATAGCCCATATCCTACTATTTTAAGGCTTGATTTTACTTTATTTTGGTTGGATTATATATATGCAAATGTTGACAAGGACTTGATACCATTAAGAGCCCTCCCAAGAGTAGGTGATTTATTTCCCTTTGCATTTTTTACGGGCCGGTATACGAATTTTCTACTTTTTTGTATGCCGTATTTTTTTGAAATTGGGACCAATGTTGAACATTAGAAATATAACCTCTATAATAATTTTCTAAATATTGTTTGATCGATCACTTTGTAATCAATGTTACTCAAGTTAAACGAATCCATTTACTTGATAATTATCAGAAACACCCAAAGGTAAAAAAAAAATTATTAATTATAAGAAATTATATAGAGAATGTGAATTTTTAAATTGTATCAAGATATAACAAATTTGGTGTCTATTTATAGATTTATTTTTTAAAAAAAATGAACCCATTTACTTGATAATTATCAGAAGCACCCAAAAGTAAAATAAAAATTATGAATTATAAGAAATTATATAGAGAAGGTGAATTTTTGAAGTGTAACAATATATAACAAATTTGGTGTCTAATTATAGATTTTTTTAAAAATGACTGTTGATAAATTTTAGTTGTTGCAATATTATAAACATTGGGTTTTTTATGAACGCAACGCGTGCGATCTTAATTTTTTTTAACAATATAGTTTGACAATAAAATTAATAACTTCCCACGTAATTGTAAAAAAAAAAAAAAAATTAGTCTAGTTTTTTCCTTTTGCACTTACATAGTAAGGCCCTGTTCTATAGGACTGAGAAAACATGAACTTAAATTAAATTAACTGAACTTAAATTAAATTAACTGAAATTAAATTAAATTAAATTAAAAAAAATTAAATTAAATTAAATTATATTATATTTTTATTTTTATTTTTAATTATATTTTTATTTTTATTTTTATTTTTATTTTTTATTTTATTTTTAATTTTATTTTTATTTTTATTTTTATTTTTATTTTTATTTTTAATTTTATTTTTATTTTTATTTTTATTTTTATTTTTATTTTTATTTTTATTTTTATTTTTATTTTTATTTTTATTTTTATTTTTATTTTTATTTTTATTTTTATTTTTATTTTTATTTTTATTTTTATTTTTATTTTTATTTTTATTTTTATTTTTATTTTTATTTTTATTTTTATTTTTATTTTTATTTTTATTTTTATTTTTATTTTTATTTTTATTTTTATTTTTATTTTTATTTTTATTTTTATTTTTATTTTTATTTTTATTTTTATTTTTATTTTTATTTTTATTTTTATTTTTATTTTTATTTTTATTTTTATTTTTATTTTTATTTTTATTTTTATTTTTATTTTTATTTTTATTTTTATTTTTATTTTTATTTTTATTTTTATTTTTATTTTTATTTTTATTTTTATTTTTATTTTTATTTTTATTTTTATTTTTATTTTTATTTTTATTATTTTTTATTTTTATTTTTTATTTTTTATTTTTTATTTTTTATTTTTTATTTTTGATTCTTTTTTTATTTTATTTATATTTCAAAGTAAACCCTAAAACCTTCATTTTTCACCGCCAGAAAATTGTCGTCAAAAAACTCCGCCGAATAATCACTGCCGGAAAAGTCACTCCGAAAACTGTCGCCGGAAAAGTCATCCCGAAAATCGTCGCTGAAAACTCAGCCTGAAAATCGTCGCCGGAAATGTAACGACCCGTAATTTAGAAGCGTTGTTTTCGGAGAAAACAACATTGCAGATCATTAACTTCTAAAAACCTTTAAGATCAAATCTATAAACTGCAGCGGAAGCTCTAAACTTAATCATATTATTCATTGAAACTATTAAAGAATCCAAAATAAATAATAATCCCAAAGTCTAATAACAATACAAAATAAGGAAAGTCCACTAAAAACGTAAAACATAAGCTAGAACTAAACATCATGGTCAACTACTAAGCTGGCTAGCTCACACTCAGCCCTTGCGTAAACCAATTCAATCACCACCTGTACCTGGAAAAGAATGTTAATTGGGGGTCCACAGTCAGTGGTGAGTAATTAGATTGTTCTACTTAATCAGTAGAACACAATTAGAAACATAATCATTGGAATAAGTCAATCAAACAGACAAACCAAACATCAAGAAATCATATATAAACATAATCATCAAGTACGCAGCGGAAAACAATCATAACAATCCTCATAACCACAACCTTCTATACTAACTTACTCCATTCTAGACTTCTTGACACCACTATTGACTCTTCTATTATATTCAGTTCAGGTGCTAATCCGTACCAGTCATATGCTCGTAAGGGGTCAACCACGAAGATCTACTGCCCCCAACTTTCCTTGCTCATGCCGGGTCAACCACGAAGATCTACTCCCCAAGCACTGGGATCAAGAACTGTCCCGAATCCGAAGATAGGACAGTGGCTTCGACTATACCTATGTTCATGGCACGTGTGCCACTAGATAGGCGGTCACTTCATAGTTAATCATCTTTTCAATTCAATTCAATTCTGTTCTGTTCTTGATTTCCTTTTCACAATTCAATTCCTTATTGACTCAACTTCACTTTTATTCAATTCTAGCTCTTCTTAACTTGACCCAAAACTCTAAACCCAAAATAGTACCACACGACATTCTTCCTTAATAAACCAATAATCATCAACAGAAATTGCTTAAAACAAAATAAAAATTATATTTTTATCATTCAACATCACACGACATTCTTGCCCATAAATACCAAAATTTACACTTCAATTGCTCAAATACAATTAACAATAATTAATCACATAAACATAATAATAAATCATAACATAACACTTTAATCAATAAATTATCAAACTTGTACCAAAACAAGACAAAATCAATGCTTTTAAAACCTTAAAATACACGGCCTTCATGATCTAACACAACATCAAGATCTTATTCAAGAAACCATCATAGAATGCCTAAATCAAAGATTCAATTCAAGATTTGCTAAAAGATTAATTAAAGATCAAGAAAATAACATAAAAATCATATTTTTCCTCAAACAAACATTCGAATATCATCATGTCTCACTCAGCATTCTTCATAACACAACCATAAATAATTCTAAATAATTCAACATCAATTCCATATGATTCTAAACCTATTCTAAACATGATCAATCCTATTCTAATAATCATATTGTTAATCTATCCTATTGATTAAGTAAAGCAGATCTAATTACCTTTAATTATGGATGGGGTTCGAATATTTCAATGTTTCTTGGATTTATTTTGAGGTTTATTTGGGGTTTCTTTAAGGTTCTTGATCAATCTTTAAGGGGTTGGAACAATATAAAAGGTTTAGGAACAATTTAATGATTGATCTTGGAAGGAAAAGATGATAAAACAATTTGGTTGTTACTCCTTAAGGTTGCCGTGTGAAATAGGAAATAATAGGGAGGATTTTGACTTCCTAAAATCTAGTAACAAGAATAGGAAGGGTTGAAATAAAAAAATAGGGTTTTTAGGAAAGGGTCAAACAGATAGATTAACTAATAAAAATTGATTAAACAAATTAAATGAATTAAATAAAAAGGAAAGAGCTAAGGGGCCGTGAGTCTCTATGAATAAAAAGGGGTTTTTATTTTGTAGTTTTTATTTGTAGTTTAGTTTTTATTTGTAGTTTGGAAAAAATAAAATAAAAACAAAGGGGTGATGATCCCTAAAATCTAGTAGGGAGAATAGGTAAGCAAGGATTAGGGTTTTAGGCTTATTTACAAAATAGATAAAGGTTTAATAAGAATATTGATTAAAAGAAATGAAAGAAATTAATTAAAGAAAAGGATGAATGAGTGGGCCGTGAGATACAAAGAACAAAGGAAATAATTGGGCTTGGGTTTTGGCAAGATGAAATTAAAGTTCGGGCCATGATCAAAATAATTAGACTGCTATAATAAAATTAATAATTAATTAAATAATAATCAATTAAATAGTCAATTAATTATATGTTTAATTAATTATGAAAATTTTAAAATATCCTGAAATTTCGGGGTATTACAGGAAAAGTCACTCCGAAAATCGTCGCCGGAAAAGTCACCCCGAAAATCGTCGCGGAAAAACTCGGCCTGAAAATCATCGCCGGAAAAGTAGACCGAATAATCACCGCCGGAAAATTCAATCCGAAAACCGTCGTCGGAAAAGTCGTCCCGAAAAATCGTCGACGAAAAAATCGGCCTGAAAATCGTCGCCGGAAAAGTCGGTCGTATAATCACCGTCGGAAAATCAGTCCAAAAATCGTCGTCGGAAAAGTCGTGCCGAAAAATCGTCGCCGGAAAACTCGGCCTGAAAATCGATGTCGGAAAAGTCGGCCGAATAATCGACGCCGGAAAATCAGTCCAAAAACTGTCGTCGGAAAAGTCGTCCTGAAAATCATCACCGGAAAAATCGGCCGAATAATCACCGCCGGAAAATCAATCCGAAAACCGTTGTCGAAAAATCGTCGCCGAAAAACTCTGCTTGAAAATCATCGCCGAAAAAGTCGGCCGAATAATTACCGCCGAAAAATCAGTCCGAAAACTATTGTAGGAAAAGTCGTCCCGAAAATCGTCATCGAAAAACTCGGCCGAATAATCACTGCTGGAAAAGTCAGTCTGAAAACCGTCGTCGGAAAAGTCGTCCCGAAAACCGTCACCGAAAAACTCGTCCCGAAAATCGTCGTCGGAAAAGTCGGCCGAATAATCAACACCGGAAATGTCAGTTCGAAAACCGTTGTCGAAAAGTGTCGAGCGGAAAAACAATGCCCGAAACTAATAATAATAATAATAGTAATAATAATAATAATAATAATAACAATAATAATAATAATAATAATAACGATAATGAAATAAACTTAAATTAAATTAATTTAATTTAATTTAATTTAAATTAACTGAATTTAAATTAAATTAACTGAACTTAAATGAAATTAAATTAAATTAAGTCAATAGAAGTCCTAAAGAACGGGCCTAAGTAAATTGCAAATTGTATAAATGATTAATTTCTTAAAAAAATTACTTGTACTATTTATGAATAAATTTTGATTAATTTTACAATTAATTGTACTTGCGATTTTTTATTTTTTAAATTGTGATTACTTGTTTTGAATAAGACTATTAATGATTTCAAAAATTAAATATCATTATGCAAGATTTTAGTATACAAATGACAAAATTAGAAGCAATTCAAAACAACCCCAAAATTTGGATTATACTGTAATAGTTGAAATTAATATTGGAAGAGCTCCAATAGTTGGGATTACCTCACTAAGGGGAGTGCTTTAACGACTAAGCTTCCTATATATTTATCCAAACAGTAAATTAAATTTCAACGGACCGGCCTTGTTGGTATTTTTATTTGTAATTAGCACTTATAAAGAAACCTACTTGTTTTTTTTCCCTACCACAAGTACATATAGTTTTAACTCTAAAAATAATAATAACAAAAAAATGATCCTTTCTTGATGTTAATGATGGGGAGAACTAATAAAGGAATGAATAACATTCATTCAAATAACTAAATCATTAGCTATTTAGCTTCGCCTAGAATCATCTTGTTGCCTTGTTGGGTGGTAGAGCGCATACAAGTTATTAATACCTATGAGTAGAGATGACAACGGATCTTAAATTTGCCCTTGTTGGGTGGTAAATCCGTTTTTGGATTAAGATCTTCATATTTTGGATCTGCATGGATCTGGATCAGGTACAAATCCTCTGGAAAATGTGGATTTAGATAGAGATCTTGTTTATAAATTCGTATCCAGATCCGCATATCCTTTTTTTAATAAAACACATATTAAATTAGTGATAGTCTTATTACTCTGATATAATTTACGATGATGTTAGTTGTGGCCTAGTGGGTTTTAATTTGCATATTAATTGTGTATTTGATCGATGAAATAACAGTTTTAATGCATTAAAAGTTTTAATTATCTCATTAAGTAGGTATAATACAAGGGCATCCGCTTTAAATTCAGATCGGCAGGATCCGTAGAATCTAAATCCTCATTTTATAGATCTATCGGATTTGGATCCAGGCTGACAAATTAATAGCATTTCCTATATTAAAATAATTTAAAATTTTATACATGTAATTAAAAGGTGTTATTTACACCATATCATGTGATGTGGGCACCATGTAAGGTTGGTTTATGTATGCTTAAATAAAAAATTAAAAGGCAATTATAAAAGTGACCTGAGATAATTATGTGAATAAGCAAAGTACCATTACAAAACAAAAAGAAATTGTGTGATATGGGGCAACGCCTGGCCCAATTCACTAGTTTATGATTAAATTAGACGTCATTTGAAGTAATAAATGCTTGTTTCAACATTTTATTTCCAATTTAAACCTCTTATACATAGCACTTAAACTATAGATATCATTTTCCTTATAAAATATGACAAAATTGTGTAAACCTGATTCAGTGATTCCTTATGTAGATATCATTTCCTATGGGCTTGTTTACTTCAGATTAAATTCAGTTCTGTTCAGTTCATCTCTATTAAGTTCAATTAATACACTCTATTAAGTTCAGTTCAGTTCATCTCTATTAAGTTCAGTTCAGTTCAATTCAGTTCACCTCTATTCAATTAATGTAAACGAGCCCTAGTAATTACTAATTAGTAAGCACCATCCCTAACATACGCGGTAAGATATCATAAAACCAAAAATGATATTCTCCCTGCATGGTTAAAGCCTAGAGGGTATCATCAGACAAAGAGGCTGAAACCCTAAACTTAAAGTAAGCATTTATATAGACATATAGTAATCAAACATGGGGTTTAGATCCTCTAGAATTCAAGCTTTTGTAGAGTTTTAGATTTGTGAGAGTGAGTGTTTTATATTATTCATAGCCCTAAGGCCTATGTATAAATGGTTTAGAATGAAAATAAAAGTTGAAACAAATATTTATTACATCAAATAATGTGTAATTTTATTGTGGAGTATGAATTTCCAAAATGTTTTTGTACACGAAATGCTACTAATAATGTCTATACGAAGGCACATGTAACTTCTATGTGCGGTGCATCAAATGTCGCGTGCTTTAATCATGATTTCATGAATTTCTAATTTGTTTCCAATTTATATCTTTGCACAAGTTGAAATGTTGAAAAAAATCCTTTTAATTGATATTTTTTTCCAAATTTATATCATTTTTACAAGTTTCAACATTGAAAAAAAAAATCTTTCTATAAAATTAATGGTCATCTAACTTCAAAAGTTTTTTTTTACATAAAGAATAACGATTACTCTTTAAAAAAAAAAAAAAAAAAAAAAAAACTATCTAAGTGGAATCAAATAAGCATTTTTATTTCTCCAAAAAAAAATAAAGCATTTTTATTAACTATGGTTTGATATGAGATATTGGTAACACATGCACTTTCCTAATTGAAACCATACCATAATTTTCTTACCCTTTTCAACATTGTGAAAACAAAATCATTTCCTCTCTAATTTATTGCTATTCCATTTTTAAATTACAACAAATGAAACTAAGTAAACTTTTATTTATTTATTTTTAAAAAAAAAAAAAAACATAAACATGATTAGCGACTCCAAAATGCAGATCTCTCATCATAGGCCCAACACTAGTACGGGCCTACGAGGTACTAATAACTTAATAAGGCCCTAGAAAACCTTGAAGATGTTGAAGGCTTCCTTTTCCCTCTGATGGGTCAGGCCCATATTTGGTTGAAAACTTCAAAAACATTCATCATGGGACGACGCACCATCTTTCCCAACTCCACCTTAGTTGCTGCCACAACAATGCAACTACATAATTGTTGGAATAAAGGGCATCTAGGGGTGCTTATCGAGCGAGTCGGTCACAAGTTGGGATTGCTCGACTCGTGCTCATTAGGTTTCGAGCCGAGCAGAAACCGATAACGAGCTACTCATTTAATGTTTTAGTTTTCTTGAGTCTTAATTTTTTCAAAAGAAAATTATTGATTATATTTTCTTTTCTTTATGAAAATTATATATTGTTAAAGTTTATTATATTAAATATCAAGGTTAATTTTGTTTTTCAAATATTTAACATAGAAAATTATTGGTTTTTTGTAAAAATATCGAGTCACGAGTTGTTTCGAGCGAGCACGAGCCAACTCGACTAATTGAGTCGAGCTTTGACCGAGTCGAACTCGAGCGCGCGAGCTACCCAGCTCAATAAGCACCCCTAGGGCCATCTTTAAAAGAACTAATATTTGTGTATATAGAAAATAGTGTTTAACAACAAAGGATCCGAGATTATCGTAGCATGGTCTAAATTCTAAAACACCAATGAATTAAAACCGGATTGCAAATCATATTCGTCGACATGTTAATAAAAGTTAGCACGGCATTTTTTCACAAAAGTGTACTCTTAGTGAGAGTTTTTTGCTATATGAACTTGTGCCCAAGATAGAGAAGTAGGAAGAATAATTTATGTTTTTTTCGTTCTTAATGGAGTGTATGAATATTAAAGTTAGCAAAACCCCACATCCAAGAGACTAGATAATAGTATTGTAATTTTCAGATTTTGAATGTTTTATGTAGTAATTCATAGCATGATTATTTATGTGAATTTAGTTGTAATTATTATTTTTATATGATTTTCGGATATCTAGAAAATCAAAATCAGGATAATTTTCCAGAAAATTGTATATAGATAGATTAACTACAACTTGAAAATTTGTTATTTCACATCATTAAAAAACACAATAAAAAAATCATATTGGCTTATATATACTTATGAAAATTTTGAGTTAAACTTCGTAGCCAGATTCATAGATTAAGGCAATTAATAATTAATAGTCGAGTTTAATGTGGCTATAAATTAAATTGGCCGTATTAGATCATCTAATATAATTACAACAAATTTTTATTAATAAGAATACATATTGTTTAGGTGACATGCATGACACAATACCACACTTCGACGAATGGACAATCACAACAATAAAAAGACACGCACATCAAGCCCAAATAAATAACACAACTAGCAAGCCCAATACTATGACTTGGAAGAAAAACACATCACCTGGAAACATTTTACCTGTTCATTTCCAGGTTAACTACTTATTTTTTTTCCCAACTTCATTATAAGTTAGCTACTTTTTTTTCCAAGTTAGTAGTTGTGTTTTATAGGTGAGATTTGTGTATTTCCAGATCGGCGCTTTGTTTCCATACTAATCTTTGTGTTTTCCAAGTTAGGCTTGTTTATTTACTAGATTAGCTGTCCGTGCAATGCACGGTTGATACAAAAATTTTCATAATAAGTTATTATGATCATACTAACAATAATTATAAAACATAACTTTTTTAAAAATAAAGTAAACAATAATGATTTCACTTATACACATAAAAGTACATTGAAAAATTTAAAAGAAAACTTTTGGAAAACATTTAGAAAAAATAAATAGTCAAAGAAGAGGAAAAAAAAATGATGTCAAAATTAGTTTTTGAGGGAAAATATTGCATGAAAAGTTGACACATGTACAATATTATATAAGGATGATGTCATCAATGGCCTCTTTTAGTAATTAGTTATAGATAGATTATAGATAGGTCAGTGTGTGTTTTTCAAGGGAAGCTTGTTTATTTTCAGGTTAGTCACTTATTTTTCCAGGTTAATCTTTGTGTGTTCTTATTTATTTCCGTGTCAATCTTAATCTTTTCAAGTCAATTTATTTTGCTAGATCAATTTAAATTTTGTCCAAAGTACTTTTATTTTTTTCCATTTCAATTTTTTTTTTTTGTAGATTGAACTTCCCAGGTCAGTTTATTTTGCTAAGTCAGTTTAATTTTTGTCCATGTGACTTTATTTTTTCCCGAGGTCAGTTTTAATTTTTGTCTTGGTTACTTTAACTTGTGTCAAGCTAATGTCAGTATTATTTTTTTCCCAGTTTTTTCCATGTCATTTTTTAAAAAAAAAAAAAGTTAAGATTGACCTGAAACAAACATAGAAGATTCACTTGAAACATAGTTATAACACTGAAATAAACAAAGTCTAACTTGAAAAATGACCAGGTTTAACTTGGAATAACATAGGCATGATACTTCATTCATCTTTATCCCCATCTTCTAAGTCCAAATTTTTTTTTTCTTCTTCATTCAATTTGTTCGACAATAACAATGTTTACCCAATCAATACTCCCATCCTTTTCTTACAATTTGTTCGACAATAACAATGTTTACCCAATCAATACTCCCATCCTTTTCTTACTTATTATTTCATTACTAATTCGTTATTTTTTTTGTCCTTAATATTAATTTCATAAGTGATTAACATATCAAATTAGCTTATTATATTAATTACGTACTTTGCCACTATTTTGATTTTTATTTTTTTGCCAAATAGTTTGACTGGGTGGTTTGTGTCGTGCTTAGTGTTGACTAGAGATGGCAATGGATCTTGGATCCGCCCCGGATCCGCGGATTCAGATCCGTTTTTTAGGATATGGATCTTCATATTTTGGATCTGCGCGGATCCGGATCCGTTGAGAAAATGCGGATTCAGATTCAGATCTCTACATCGGAACCGGAACCGCGGATCCGTTTTTCTAAAATAAACAAATGAGTATTGAGTATATAGTTATATAAGTTTTAAACTTGTAATTATGATCTTTTTTTAAACTTGTAATTATGATCTTTTTTTTTTCTTCTTGTTTTTTAATGCTAAATATTTCAAAGCTAATTATGTAATTGTATGGGACAAATTGTCATTATGATTGGTCTTTTATTTAGGATGTTGATGACGTTAGTAGTGGACTAGTGGGTTTTCATGTGCATATTAATTATGTATTTGATGAAATGATAATTTTTGTAACGACCCGTAATTTAACAGCGTTGTTTTCGGAGAAAACAACAATCACAGATCATTAGCTTCTAAAACTTCAAAGTTAGGTTCATAAACTACAGCGGAAGCTCTAAAACTTAATCATATTATTCATTAAAAACTGTTAGATAATCCCAAAATAAATATCAAACCAATATCCTTTACTATAAAAAAAAATAAAGAATAGACTACTTAATCAAATAAACATAATCTAAACTAGTCATCGGGTCACTTCTAAGCTGGCTAGCTCACAATCCCTGCCCATACGTAGCCTAAACTCAATCACCACCTGTACCTGAAATAGAATGGGGGGTCCACAGTCAGCGGTGAGTAATTAGATTGTTCTACTTAATCAGTAGAACACAATTAGAAACATAATAATCAGAACAGATCATCTGAACTGTCGAACAAATCATCATGCAAAGAAGTCAACAAGCAATCACATCAAGTACGCAGCGGAAAACAATCATACAAGTCATCCTTAACAAGACCTTCAGCTCAGCTCAACCAATTCTAGACTTCTAATCCTCATCAACGACTCTTCTTTTCTGTTCTTTCCCAATCAGGTGCTAATCCGTGACCAGTCATATGCTCGTAAGAGGTCAACCACGAAGATCTACTCCCCCCAACTTT
Organism: Salicornia ramosissima; assembly: GCA_951394345.1. Lineage (NCBI taxonomy): Eukaryota > Viridiplantae > Streptophyta > Magnoliopsida > Caryophyllales > Amaranthaceae > Salicornia > Salicornia ramosissima. Next base: position 4,340,740 of record OX596237.1, read on the forward strand.
CCTTGCTCATGCCGGGTCAACCACAAGGATCTACTCCCCAAGCACTAGGATCAAGAACTGTCCCCAATCCGAAGATAGGATAGTGGCTTCGACTATACCTATGTTCATGGCACATGAGTCACTAGATAGGTGGTCACTTCATAGTTAATCATCTTTTCAATTCAATTCAATTCTGTTCTGTTCTATTCCAATCCTCAATTCAATTCCTTATCGTCATAGCTTAACTTCTAATCCAATCTTGTTCATCTTAACTTGACTCAAACTCCAAACTAAACTTATACCACTCAAAAATTACCAACATCATGCGGAAAAATAATGCAGAAATACTTGGAAATACGTACAAAAATACATACGGAATGCGTACGAAAATACGTACAGAAATACATATGGAATACGTACAAAAATACATACGGAATACGTACAAAAATACGTACAAAAATACATACGGAATACGTACAAAAATACGTATAAAAATACATACGGAATACGTACAAAGTACGTATAACAATACGTATAAAATACCTGCAAAATACGGTTAGAAATACATACAATATACGTATACCATACAGTCACAAATACACGAAATTCATACTATACACATATACAAAGGAAACCTTCCCCTGAAATACTTATCTTGTCATATTTTACCCATAACCCTCCCTTTATTCATATTATTACTTTCCTTCATATTGCGACTTATCCCTATTAATTCTTTTTAATGGTAATAATTATGTTGTTTCTTTCCTTCGTATTGCAACTTATCCCTATTAATTCCTTTAATGGTAATAATTATGTTGTTACTTTCCTTCGTATTGCAACTTATCCCTATTAATTCCTTTAATTATAATAATTATAATGCTTCCTAAAATTACCTTTTAATAATATTGTAAGTCAAAAGTTAAACTAAAATGGATCAAATAAAATATGAGACCACACAACATTTTAATCTAAAAATAATAATTAAATAAATTCATCATATCATCATATAAACATTTCAATAAATTATATAAAATGACAATTAGCTACATAAGTTACCTAAAACATGATAAAAATCCTATTTTCCATATTTCACATCACTCGACATTTTGGAGAAATAATACCAAAAATAACACTTTAAATTAATTAAATACCTTTATCAATAATTAAATAAATTAACCTAATAAATAAATAAATTATGCAACAACATCAAGACATCAAGATTAATCAAGAACAAGATCAAAAGTTAATCCTTTAACTGTATAACATCACACGGCAATTATAGGGCCAAGATATATCAAGAACATTTCAAGAATTAATAATAACATGTTTTAATAATTCAATCACCCTATTTTACACAATCTGATTTTTAAAGATTTAAATTAAGAACAACTGTCTAAGGGTCTCTAACAAACTGGAAATTTTGATGGAAGCTAGATATAGGTTCAAGGTTTAACATGCATAAATTTCGTCCAAAAATAACGTCATTTACTATTTTTGAGGAATTTTATAACTAACAAATCAGATTAGGCTGTAATCAGTTTCAGATTTTTCTGCCATAGAAAAAGAACTTTAAAAATTACTAAAATTTAACACAAGCTGTAAAACACTATTAATGACTTCCACCTAAAATTTTGTAGCCATCCGAATTGATTAAGTATCTTGAATAATTTGTAAACTAAATCTGGACAGTTTTACCAGTTTGAAAGATTAAATTATTTCAAGCAATAAAAGGACGAATTTTGCCACGAAATAAATCATGATTCATAATGAAACAGTAAAGAAACTCCCTAAAATTATTCCAAGTGACTCGACAATTAGAACAACAAGAACAAAGATATTCTTTTTAATTTAAGACTTTAATTAATAATTTAAATAATCAAGATTCATCAAATTTACATAAAGAAATCAAGAAAATAACATCATAATATTCATCATATCATTCGAAAAATTTCAATCCTAAACATGATACTAATTCTAAGCAATCCTAAATTGTTCTAAACAATTCCAAACCATATTCTAAAAACTATGAAACTAATTTATCCTAAAGATTAAGTAAAAGCAATCCAATTACCTTAAATTTGGAAGAAAGGTTCGGATAACGAGGTGTCACACGGTTCTTGGAGAGTTCCTTAAGCTTCTTGACCAAATTCTTGGTTGATGATTGAATGAAAGAGACTTAGGGTTTTTTTTTGGATTAAGTTAGAATAAGCAAGGAATTAATAATATTGGTTAAACAATTTAAATGAAATAATTAAAAGAAAAGTAATATGGGCCGTGGGGTGGAAAAAGAAAAGAATAGATTGGGCTCGGGTTTTGGCATGATAAGATAAAAAGGTTCTGGCCAGGATTAAAAATAACTGGACTGCTACAAATAATTAATTATATATTTAATTAATTATAAATTTTTTAAAATATCCCGAAATTTCGGGGCATTACAATTTTAATGCATCAAAATTTTTATTAGGTATAATATTTTGATTTTATAAAAGGATCCGTTTTAGATCCGATGATTTCAGGTTCTAAAGACGGGTTCGGATCCGGTCCGTCGTCATCTCTAGTGTTGACTAGATGGTAATTCGAGGTTTTCATCAGCACTGAAAATTGCAGTTGAACGACGACCCGACCAAATTTTGTGGTCGGACTGTCTGACACAATACGTACTTTCACTAAATTAAATGGGTACATGTCAAATTTAGAGGGATACATGCTAAATTCATCAGGTACATGTGACGGTAATATGCACAGAATAATAGTTTGAAAGACTGGAGTATTAAATTAACTGGGTACATCAAAGGGTAAAGATACATGGATGACTGAGAGGGCCCGATCTCCGGAACTCATATTTGTGGCTTTTAGCCTTTTTATTTTTACTATTTGACCTCGACAAGCTTTTATAAAATATAATAACTAACTATTCCCTCCGTAACATAATACTAGCAACAATTGGTTTTGCACGCATTTTGAGAAAGTGATTTAAGGGTGTGAACAAATAAATTAGTCAAAATGGTTTTAATACAATGACAAAAGTCATTATAAGTTGCTAATATTAAAATTATTTTAATTAATTCCTTCGTTTACACTTTTAAATCGCTTCCACAAAATGCGTGCAAAACCAATTGTTGCTAGTATTATGTTACGGATGGAGTATTTCATAAATTAATAGACTTTCGTTAGTTTAGTGGTGAACATTTATAGTGTACAGTTGCTCTCTATGATTGACAATTTAACTACTCTGTAGTTTCAAAGTACATAGAGTGTAATTTTAACTATATTTGTTTTTTATTTTGTATTTTTTTATATAAAAAATGTACAAAATCTGAAGAAAAAAAAATAGTTTTAAGGATAAAAATAATTAAATCATAAATAACACATGTTCGTTTTCGTTATTATTCAATGGTAAAAAATGATATATATTTAAAATTTGAAAAATATTTTTGTCCCTTTAACATTTAAAATTTGCATTCGCCCTTGAATATTGTAGACTTTTCTATATAGTAGAACACTATAGTTGCCCTTGACTTGTTCACTATAGTACGTGTAAAATGACTTGGTGCTATTAGCCTATTAATATGTTACAAAGGGAGTATCTATAATGACAAATTACAAACTTTGTACTAGTATATTACAATAATGCCATATTTCAAAAAAAAAAAAAAGGCAACAAAGAAAAAAGTAGGGCCAAGATCTTGTAGCTTTGCTGAGCTATAACGTTTGTTCAAGCTACAACATATTTTCCACAATGGTTAAGTTTGTAGCTTAAATATTTGCTTATTTGCAAATTAGTCCTTTTAGCAAACCATTGTGGATACTCTAACCCCTAAAATATTATCCAAGTAAATTTTTCATGATACATCAAACAACATTTAATGATTTCTAAGAGTTGGAAAAATAAGGGTGTTACTAAATGCAGCCCTCATTTTACTTACTAACTAAAGCCCGCATTTGGAAAATTTTGCCCTTGGCTACACGTGCGTGTGTTGGACGTAGAAAAAAAACACGCCATATACCAGGGCACATGACCTATGCGCCTGAACCCAGGCCGAGGCGCATAGGTCATGCACCCTAACCTAGGTCCAGGTGCCCCAGCCTAGATCCAGACCTAAGTCGGGGCGCATAGGTCATGCACCTCGGCCATTTTGATTGTGCAATTGGTCTTCAAATGCTTATATCTTCTTCGTTTCTCAGCGAAATTTGGCGTATAATATATCAAAGCGAAGCTATCGGAACAAGGAATCATATGCAATTTGAATCGCCAAAAAAAAATTATGTGTAAAAAGTTATGAGTATTTGAATAAGACCATTGTGCAAAAGCACTTGTAATGTTTTCAATTCATAATTTATGTTTTTATTCATGATTTTAGTGTAATAATATGTTTTGTTGCATGATTAATCTTGATATAAAATAAAGGATGAGTGGAGGTGGGATGTGATAGGTGAATAAGTGAATTGTTATGTTTTGAAAGGTTAAGGGCAATTTCGTCTATAAGAGGGCTTTAGTAAGTAAAAACAGATATTTGTTTAGCAATTCACAAAAATAATTGTCTATAATTATCCATTAATTTATGGGAGTTGAGCTAAATTGAATTAAAATTTGACAAACCTTATAACACCCGCGGATTGAATTTACAAAATGTTTTGGATGAAATTTTGAACCCGCCTAATTCAGCATACAGCCCGCGTTAGCCAAAAATTTTCCATCTCTTGAAAAGACCCCCAAATTTTCTTTCTTCGTCATTCTCCCCCTCAAATTAGATCCATTTCCCCCTCAAATTCATTCAGCATTTCTGTCTCTTCTCTCAATTTTCTTACCAAAAATTTTCGCACAGAATCACTTCTATCTTTGTCGGATCACCGCTTTAGGGTTTCAATTCGTGTTCTAGGGTTTTTCTTTATATCTTTAGATTTCAACTCCATTTCTGCATAAAGCTTGTAAAATCATCCATGGCGACGGAAGTTCAAGACGATAAGAAGCCAGAGAGTGGGAAAGATGTCAAGGAGGCTGAAAATGAAGAAGTTCAAGATGTGAAGGATGAGAAAGTAGAAGAAGAGGAAGCTGCTGTTGTTGAAGAGGAGAAGAAAGAAGATGAGGATAAAGAAGAAGTGAAGGAAGAAGAAGAAGAGAATACGGCCAAGAAGCGAAAGCGAGATCGTAAGCAGGGTAATAAAAAACCAGAGGAGATAAAGGAGGAGGAAAAGAAAGAAAAAGAAGAAGAAGAGGATGAAGAAGAAGACGAGCCAGCGCAGAAGAAGAGTTCATCTCCTTCGAGTCCGAAAGAAGCTGCTGCTGCTACTCCTAAAGTGGAGAGGCCTACTAGGGAGAGGAAAGCTGTTGAGAGATATTCTATTGCTTCGCCTGCTAGCCGATCTTCTGGTGGAAAACCATTGGAGATTGCAAAGGTGGTTATTTTTAACGATTTTGTAGTATGTCATTTACCTATAATACTAAAGTTGTATATGAAATCGGATTTCATCTGAAGTTTTTTGTTTTTGACAAATTTTAGGGAAGTGGAACCTTGCTCAAGGATATTCCAAATGGTATACATTACTTTCTTTTTTTATTTCATAATTTGATGTTTTCCCATTTGCATACATGTTGATGGAAAGTGGAATTATATATGCTCGAAGTTTGGTTTAATATGATAGTGTGCTTAGACAATTCGTTCAGTGGTAGTAGTTAATGCGATTGAGATTCATATTTACAGAAGTCAACAGATAAGATCTGCCGCAAGTGATCTTACTATTCGTTTGTTTGTTACTTTGTTTATCGTGAAAAATTGCAATACTTGTATGCTCAGCTTGTCTTTACTGATATCGTTTTTCTTTTGAGTGAAAGCTAACCTTATGAACTGAGGTGAATAAGATTGAAATTTTAAGGACTTGTTAATCAATTTGGACTAATGCTTTAACTTCGGTGGTATAACTGGATTACAATGTTATTTGGCAAGTTTTATGTTGCAATTTCACTTTGTGAATACTTCTTTTCTTGCTTTGTGATATTTTGTAGAGCAGGGAATGGAAATTGTACTGTATCTGTATGTTGCACATCTGACCTGAAGTCAACCAAGTTAGGGGACATTGAAGGTGTATCTATCATTTAGAGTGGGAAGTCTTTTTCATAGTTCAAGTTGCATGCTGAGATTCTAGATCTTTTGGTTTTACTGTAAAACGGTGTGGTTCCTGTCAATTGTCTTCTTGACACTTGATTACAATTTTACAAGGAATCATATATACATATGATTTTGGTACCTGGAATTATGGCATTTTTGTTTTTATCCTTGATGCTTCCCATACTATTTAGTCTGTATAGTGTTGCAGTGAAAAAGAACAGGGACATTGCTGTAGTATTTTTAGAATTGTGAATTTGTCACAGTACAATGACAAATATAGATATATTGCTCTTTATTTGAAAATTAAATTGGGACTATGGGACCTTTAAAAACTGCTTATGTGGATTATCGAACATTAATTTCTTTATTGATGTACCTCTTTTTTAGAGCAGTATGTGTCATCGATGATTGATGTATACAAGTTTCTTTCCCTAGTTGTATTCTCATTCAATCTGTGGTATCTTTTCTTTCAAAACCTTTTCTATGCAACCAACTCTCTGCTGGACTTGAATGCAGAGACTGAAGATGCTTTCACAAAGTGGACTTAGTTTTTCCTATTAGTGAGTTCGGTTGCTAATTTGAAGTGTATGTTTGTTATCCATGATATGAAGCTTTTGAGCGGGCTTTTGTGGGGAGCAAGGTCCCGTGGTGTTTTCTCTTATGTGCAATGAATGTTTCTAAGAGCAGAATTATTCCTTTTTGAATATGGAAGCAATTTTAGTAATGTTCTATATCTCCCATTGAGAAGTGTTGGCCTTTTGAGTTTCCTCCGTTTAACTTGTATTTGAATTTTATTTTATCCACTTATTGTTGAGTTTCTTGAAAAGGAAATAAGCAGAGCCAAGGGGGACGCTATCACCCCCTTGAAAAGTCTAATACACCTTTTAAAACATTCTAAATACTCAAACTATATTACAAAATGAAAATATTACAAAATATATAATTCAAATAAACAAAATACAAAAACCAAAATTCTTATTTTTGAATTCTCTACAAATAGACACCCATATTGGTATAGTTTTTCACCAATATTTCAAAGTTTTGGTTTTGATTTTTTTTACTACAGAGTAACAATTAAGCTTAAAATGTGATGCACGTATAGCGTGCATAGAAAGCTAGTACTATATATTGGAAAGGGGTTGTGTTTTGATTTTAATAATTTAATAGATGCAATTGTCCGCCACTGAGCCAAGCTTACTTACTGCAGACTGGCTTGTCTTATCTCTGATGTTTTAAACTGTTTCAGTGGCTTATAAGTTGTCAAAGAGAAAACCTGATGACAATCTGCAATTGCTACACTTGGTTCTTTTTGGGAAGAAAGCAAAGGTAATTGTATACAGTCTAGTGATTTTTTTCCCTTAATGTTTTGTATCAGTTGATTCGTATTGTTTAAGTACTTACACAATTACATTTATGCCCCATGCCATGTCTTAGGTACATAATTTGAAGAAAGATATTGGTCGATTTTCAGGCTTTGTGTGGATTGACAATGAGGTAATTACCTCTTGCTTTTAATCTTCCTAGAGTTTAAGACCTTAGAAATAATGTTATACTAAACATTACAATCGGCAATTGGTCTACTTTTGAAGGTTTAGATATTTCAGCCACTAGAAAAACTCATTAATAGCCCCATTGATCTCCTCTTTCAAGATATGCCTTCTTTTTGTAGAAGTTAACATTAAGCCCATCTATCCTTTTAGCCTTTAGATCATTATGTTAATATCCATGAGGGTCCTCAATTTCCTCTGACGTCACATGAGCACAAACTCCACAAAGCTTATCTCGGGCTTCAAAAAATGATATTTCTAGACCTAACAATATGTGAGTGAATAGCATGCAAACAATCAGTAGCAATACTCAATAATCCATTGTAAAACTATAGAGTCTCCTGTTAAAAGGCAAACAATCAGAGTACAGATTGTTAACCCAAGGCAAACAGGAGATTGAGTATTGCTATGATCACTATGTTTATAACTACTATTGCTGATTGTGGGTATTGCTTTAACTACTATTTCTATAACTCAAGGCATGGATTATTTACTCAAGGCAAACAGGAGACAAGCGTATTGCAGCAATAATACCCAACAATCAGCAGCAATATTTAACAAATTATTATAACCACTAAGTCTTGGTCCACTAATCTGTGCCCTTCTTCATTATAGAGTATTGATACTTTGTTTCAATCTTTCTTCAACAGGAGGAAAAAAAGGAGTATATAGAAATCCTGTAACTCAATACGTTGATTTCTAGATGTTTGCCTCAAAACAACATCTTCAATTCCCAACCATTTCCTCATGTTTAGCTTGCAAGTTTGCTCTTGTTGATCATTATCTGTTAGCCTTGCAAATTGCTTTTCGAACCTAGCCTGATGTATCTCCTGAGTCCATAAACTCTTCTTTATGCAACTTTTGCAAGTGATTCTCCATGAGCTTTAATCTTTTCCATACCCTGTCTTGCCTATAACTAGAATTCTCTCTTTGCTATGCATCATTACGAGTAGTATTAAAATTGTTTTTGTTTACCAATAATTGAAAATCTTGAAAGGCTTGCCAGATTTGAGTAATGTGAGAAGGAAGGATTTAAAAATTCAGCTATTTTATCACCAAACTGAATCATCCAATGACTATTTCCTCTCATCCTGTGAATATGTTAGAGATTTTTCATTGCCTAATTATGGAAGGAGTAGAAGTGCTCAAGACTTCTAACTTCATTCAAACACAAGATATCCATACAAGCCGGGAGACCATGTTAATAATAGGAATTCAAGATTTTAGTTAAAATCTTTTGCGGTCAATCAAGGTACGTTACCAGTAATAGGGAGTAGTGACCTAAATCCTATGTATTACTCTACAATCTCCTAACTTCTACCATGTGAAGTCCATGTATGGTGGTAAACACCATATTGGGAACACCATGCTTATCGTTCATGGCTCATGGCGTGAAAGACCAAGTCTACATCACCAACATGCCAAATCCTATCTCTATCATTATAGGAGTAATTAACCATCCATCTCCAACTTCTACAAAAGTTATAGTCATCCATTAACATTATACTTGTGCTTCTTCACTCTAGTTTGAATTTTAGCCATCAATTAATGCCCCGTCATCTAGTCTCACTTTTAGTAATTATTTAACACTGATTATTCGTCACAACCTTTATCTGTACTTCTAAACTAAGTTACACTAATACGGGATGGGAAGATATGTGTACGTGAAATGGAAAATTTCAAACTTTCAAGGTTGAAGTATAGGAAGGGTGTGACGAATATTTTTAATAACTTTAATCTTTTAGGATTAATAAAATGTAGTTAAAAAGTAGCTTATATTAAACATAAATAAGTTTATAAAGTGCTACAACCAACATAGTTCAATGTCTTGGAAAAAAATGAAACAATGTCAACATCATTGGAAATCAATCCATTCTCCACTTCTAGTTCATCAAGCAAAAGCTCTGCAAATTGTAAAAATACCACTTCCTTCAAGGAGCCAAAATGCCAAATGCATCACCACTAACATTGCACATCTTAGTCTTTTCATTCTCATATTGATGATATTTTCTTGATAGTGGATTTAAGTTGTTGTGGATGTAATCCAAATATTTGCATGCTTTTGATTCAACCTATTCCTGCTAAGTGAGTGAATGAAAGAGGAAGTGCTCCTATTGAATAAATGAAGGGATAAAGGCTTGTTCTATAGTATTTTCTCTTTAAGATCTTTGTAGAGTGCCAATGTCTCTCTTGTTCTTGATGAAATTGTATTTAAAAGAATCAAACAAACTACCATATATCCATATTGTGGAGTAACATTTAAAATATGTGGAATGTTTGTGAATATTGATGGTGCACAAATTTTTTTTTTTTGAACATTCATTATCTATGAGTTTGTTTAGCTATTTAGTTTTTATTAGTATGTTAGTGGAAGATTATTAGATTATAGCATATATTTCATTTTCTAACCATAACAGCGCTCATATATAGCACAAGCTACAAATCTAAGAATAGTAAACCACCCATATAGATGCATGTATTGCTGTTTGTGAACGATTCAAAGAATTATAAACTGTATTGGCCCTGGTGCTTTACTTGGACCCTGGTTTGATTAACAAAAACTTAGTAGGAAGACACCAATGGGTTACCTCTAGTGCACAAGTGAAAGGCTAAGAGCTCTTTTGAAATTGCATGCATTCAAAATCGTTTCAAATGCAGATTCAGCATTGTGCTTTTGCTCTTAAATATTTTGCCAATGGTTAACAATTTGTATATTTTCTCCCTTCTACTATCAGGAGAAGCAGCGAGCTAAAGTTAAGGAGAGGATAGACAAATGTGTTAAAGAAAAATTGATAGACTTTTGTGATGTGCTCAATATTCCTATTAATAAAGCTTCTGTAAAAAAGGTGAACATTAATATATCAATACATTATCCATATATATATATATATTTTTTTTTTGGGGTTTGTAATTAATCCATTTGTCTTAATTATGTTAGGAAGATTTATCTGTGAAGTTATTAGAGTTTTTGCAGTCACCGCATGCCACCACTGAAGATTTGCTTGCTGAAAAGGAACAGGTCTGTTTTAGTCTTTGTAATCCTGAGATTATTTGAGCTATTTTTGAATTATGTCAAGTGAAAAAATTCTTTACTTATTATAATTGGACAGAAAGGGAAGAAACAGAAACGGAAGACACCATCATCAAAGAGTCGAAGTTCGAAAGCTTCACCGGCTGAAAAGTCAGCTAAGGTTGGGGTATTGCTTGTTCAGTTGTACTCTAAAATAATTTATTTTTGAAACTAATGATTTTGGATAAAAATTATGGCTACGATTCATTAGTTGAGTAAGTGCTAGGTTATATTATATTAAAGGTTTACTTTACTATCAGAAGCATATGCTGTGACGTTGGTTGCAAAAAGCGCAAGGCACTAGTTGCATAGTGGTTGTGGACTTGTGGGGCTGAGATTTCTTGGCCTTTCTCTTGTTTTTTTTGATCCGTGTTTGATCAGCTGGTCATTTAGCAAAAATGCACCATCGATCAGTGTTTGAAAATGCGCGCTTGAGGTGCACCTAGGCACTAGGCAATAGGGGGTAAGCGCTTAATTTGGCCAAGGCAAGGCGTTTGTGGTTAGGTGCAGGTAAGGGGTGCCTAGGCGCACTGAGGCACCCTTTTGCTTTTTTTCCCTGACTTTTTTTTTTTTTTCCAGATTTTACCCATGCCTTCTTAGGTGCGCCTCACTTCAATGAGGCGCACTAAGGCGTGCCTTAGCCTAAGGCTCTAGGAAATCCAATTGCCTTGGTGTGCCTTAAGCCTTTTTATACATTGCCCTTGAGTTATGCCATAATGATCTTTTGAAATTCTCAAAGATCTTGGTTGGGGCTTATCCGCTTAATGAGCTTCCAGATTTATCAATATAGGGTGGCTGTAATTAGTATAGTTGTCCACTTGCATAGCAAAATTTATGTGTATATTAGATTCTTTCTGAATCCATGTAATATTATATTGTGGCATACTGGCATTAAGTAGTAAGTACTGTGCCCTGTGTTTCTTTCTCTCTTTTTGTCAATTGTGTGGAAGTCGTAAGACAATTTGGATTAGATGATTAGTCTTTATATGAGTTTTTCTGCCTTTGATCTTGTTTTGCTGTATTTGGCGTGTTGTTTGTGCCACTATATACCTGCCTGATGAATGGCTATCTATATTATGGATGAGCAGAAAACTCAAGCTGGAGAGAAATGGAGAAAGACATCAGATGCTGGTGAAGCTGATGACAAGGATAATGATTTAGATAGCGATTCTCACTCTTCAGATAAGGAGGATGATTCCTCACAAAAAGTAGATAGTGGCCAAGAGACTGAGTCTGAGCAGGAGGAAGAAGAAGCTGAAGAAAAGATGACGACCCCAAAGAGTTCAGCGAAGGACAATTCTGGGGCTAAAAATGGAAAGAAGTCTACAATAACCAAGAAAAGTAGCTCTGAGAAATCTCAAAAAAGCCCTGCAAAATCTGCCAAGAAAACCTCAGTTACGCCTAAAAAATCCACAGCTGTTGCTGAAGCTGCTTCCCCTGCCTCATCCTCCAAAGCAAAGGGATCTTCGAGTAAGAAGAAAAAGGTTGATTTGGAAAGTAAAAAAGAGAAGGCTGGTTCAGCTGAGGAGAAGCCCACAAGCAAGAAGCAAGGAAGCAAGTCAGCTGCTAAATCTGCTCCCAAAGATCAAGGTAAATTGAATCTTTATAATTAACATACTAAAATATTTTCTTCGTGAATTTTCAGGGTTCAGACTTTAGAGAGATGTGATTTTAGTTTCTTGATAGAATAGATTGTGTCATAGCATCTTCCTTGAGTTTTTTTTTTTCTGTGAAATTCTTACCTATGATGACCGTGCAACTTGATCCTTGCCTCAGAAATGGGGTTGACTTTAAAGTCTAAATAGCCACTTTGATTGACCAAATCTCTGTCAAAGGTATAATGGATAACTATTGATGAATGATGAAGATGTTGGCCAGCTGAAACAACCTGAAATCAAAATTGGCTGAACCAACCCTGTGAAATCCTTTTAAATGCAACCTGAATCAACGTGATACCTTCAAACAAACCTGATCCATCCATTGCACACTGTTATGTTTCTTTTAAACTGTCTGAATTTCTTGAGTGTTAACTAATTTGCTTCTTAGGCTTAATTGCTCATCCATATCGTTACCTGTTGTGAACTTTTATCACATTTTCTGTTTGCTTATGTTTTCTGTCATTTAGGTAAAGGGAAGACAAAAAAGGAAGCAAAAGAAGAGCCAGCAAAAGAAGAGCCAGCAAAAGAAGAGCCAACAAATGAACAATTGCGGGCTCAGGCTGTAAATATTTTGAAAGAAGTGGACTTTAATACAGTACGTAATCCTTATCTTATGTTTCTCGATAACTCTTGTCAGATAGTTTTCTAATCCTCTTGTTTTGTTGTGTAGGCAACTCTATCTGATATCCTCCGATTGCTTGGTATGCTCCATTTGCTTCTTTTCTTCCTTCAGTCTCGTATCATACTTCTTGATCCCTTAGTGTTTTGTGTGGGTTTGTGCTACTGTGCATATGTTGTACTTTGAAGTTTCTCTTTGGTAAGTGGTAATAAACAGCAATAATGAAAATAAACATATTTGTAAATTAGCGAGGAAGCTGTGAAAGGCTTTGTGCCAATATCCATGATTTTGTTTTTTCACTGTTAGCATATTTTTTTTCCGCTTCCTAATTTGTAGCTTCACTGTTTTTAGGATGGTGATACTGGGTAGTAAAAAAAAGTTATTTGAAACACATTTTCGATGAATTTGCTTAATCATGGATATTGATATGTACATACCTCGCAGATTTATGTAAATTCTATTAGGATCACCTAGTGCCGTTTAAATCTATATGAATCATTAAGGGTATACTGGAATAACACAAGCCTAGTTGGTGCTTGCAAGAGAACTGTCAGGATAATGAGTTAGCATGTGGATTTGAAATTTTCATGTACGCAAATCAAAATTTCAAAGTCCGATAGTGATTGCTGTTAGATTATTATTATCATTTTTTTTTTTTTGTGAAAATTAGGAGAAATTTTACTTATTAACAGCCAGTTCTTTTATTTATTTATTTATTTATTTTTTAAATTAAAACACAAGCTATTGAATTCAATTTTCATAAGGTTAAAATATTAAATTAAATGTTAAAAAAACAAAATATTAAATTAAATGAAGTGTGGAAGAGGGAACTAGGTTAAAAAAACAATTCCTTCTTATGAGCACATGCAGATAACCAGTTGGGCTATCACTTTCTATTGTTAGTTGCTGCAAGTATTTTTTGTTTAACTCATTTTCATGTCTAATATTAAGAAAAGGATTTCCCCAAATCCAGTGTGGGTTCAACCGAACCCACTGAACCCATAGTGGAATCAGTGGATCCGCCACTGAAATTCTGCATATGCCACTGTGTTATTAAAGAAAGGAACAGAGAAATCCTATATCACCTTTTTTGGGGGTCTCTAGCAACTTTTTTATTGGGTAACACTAAGGAAATGATTCCCAAAACTCAATGTCGCCTTGCTCTATTTTGTTCTATCACCTTTTCTTGTGGGTTACACTAAGGATGTGAATCCCACAACTCAATGTTTCTTTGCTCTATTATATTCTATCCATCACACTGCCACCTCTATGCACTGCATGCCTATTGCCTCATTCAACACCTTGAAAAATGGGTGTATTTACTTGTTTTATCACCTCTATTATGTTCTATCTATCACACTGCCACAAATGGTTTTAAATCTCGATTTCGGTCGCAATCGCGGTAACAGTCGCAGAATCACATTCGCGGCCGTTGCGGCCAAATATCTTGGTCGCGGTAAGCTAAAAAACCTTTACTATGCTGCCAACTGTTACCCCATTCACCACCTTAGAATTGCATTAGTGTTTTTAGTATGGTAGTGAATCTGATTTAGCTTCTTAGGTGGTGATGTTGGGGTCATGCTTTAGGTGGTGAGTGGTTGCTAGCTGATTGTGGTTGTGCAATGTTAGTTAGGTTTGCTTATTGTGAATCTTTAACAGTTGATTATGCAAGTTTGGTGGTGGTTGGATGGTGGTGGGTGGGTGGTGAAGGATTCCGTTGGTTGGTGGTGGGGGAAATATACAACGGTTGTAATTGTCATTTTGTACAACAGTATCCCTGTTGATCAATCAATATTTATAAAATTCGTGCTTGCACGCACACACATATAAAGAGAATTGAGTGGGCTACTTTCTGATATGCTGTAGAAAAAGGGTAAAAAAATAGTACTGTGCTCAATTTTTTTCTAAAGGAAGAAAAAAACAACTGTGTAATTCTCAAGAGAGGACAAATAGAAACATGGAAATTCAAAAGCAGGAATATAAAGGAAACTCTCTAGAACTCATCACTAACTGCTTGCCGACACAACACTCTCCGAAAAGGCTATCGTCTGTGCTACAGCGAGTTTGAGGCCATCAATTGCTACCAAATCTGGATTTAGGATTGTTTAGATTGGGGCTTTTGAACTAGGGTCAATTGACCAAATTATCGGTATTAATTCTGGGCTTTTGTTCAAACTTGATATCTAAAGCCTTTTAAGTTACAGTTTGAAGTAATTTTGAAGAAATGCAAGTAATGTTTCATTTTTGACTCAAAGATAGAACAAATGTCCCAGACATGTTATGTTAAAGTTGCACCCATAGACGTAAACTGTGTGCCTGTATCTGGCCTTTAATGTGTTTTATTCGTCACCTGAAACCGCCTTGAATTTAGGCACACATTAGGCACACTTTTTAAAACAGAGGAACTTGGGACGGGAATCTTGATTGATGAGGGACAGTAAAATAGATTCCTACATTAAAAACTTTGGTTTCTGAAATAGGAGCCCTGGGTAGGGCTTAGTAAATAATCACTTGACTTTTTTTTATAGTAAATAATAACTTGATGATTTACTTGACATGTTAAAACTTAATAATTACAGAATAAAAGAAAAAGAGGGGGAGGAGGGGGTGTTAGTTTAATGTGAATGTCCATTTGTCACATCCTCTTAGAATCAAACATACTCTCCCAAAATCCCACATCTTGGTCTGTTCATCAAATGATCCTCTTAGAATCAGTCTTGATAATATCCATGTTATGTTTATGTGGCTCACCCAAGTGGCTTATTTTTGGCAGAGCTTTTGGTTCTAATGTTTCAGACTGCAGATGAAAGATTTGAACTGGAGAAATCTGAGAATGGGCTGTGGCTTTTGAAAATGTGCAATCACAAGTGGCTTACTTGACATATCATACTGAGTATAATCAGATATGAATCTTCCTTGACATAAAAATAAGTGTTAATTTTTTTTTTGTTTTTTGTATTTAATATACTAAATGTCCAAAATGACTTTGCTTGCGATCTTTAGAGCCTACAACTTGCTTTTGGTTTGTCATTTCTTTGCTTTTCTAGCATAGTTTCGAACATTTGGCAGTTTGATTGTTTAGTGGTCAGGACTCAGGAAGATGATGCTCCGAGACCTGGAATGTGACACGATTACAGCATATAAAAGAATGATGTACTGCTGATATGCTGTTATTATATTTTTCAGGTTCGCACTTTGGTTTGGACTTGATGAACAGAAAAGGAGAAGTTAAAGCTATTATCACAGAAATAATTGAAAGTATGTCCAATGACGATGATGAAGAAGATGATGAGGATGAGGCTGATGAGGAGGATACAGACGACTCTGGAAAGGAGGATTAATTATGGTAGTGAGATGCTCAGCTAATGTGAAGGGATATCCTATGATGTTGGCTGTTCCAAAGCATATAGCTAGTAGGCTGCTCGTGTAATTGATCAAAGCATTTGAATTACAGTGGAGGTCTTCATACCCATAGAGTTATATAGACTTGTAGATTAGAGAAAGCTTGCAGCAGGAAGTATCATCTGGTCTGTGTGTATCATAGACGATTCTTTTCCCTTTTATTTACCTCAAAAATCTTATGTTAGGTTGTTTTTAGATGTCTCTAGCATCTGTATTTCTCATTGTATTGAGGATCTCTCTTTCGAATTTTCTTGAATCAATAGAGTTTTGTAGGATTCTCCAATTAAGCTTATTCCTCATGTTGTATCAAAGTCAAATGCATTTGGCTGAATCTTGTGCGACAAAACAAATGCAAGCCAGACGCTGAAGTACATGTAAACCAAATACTGATTTGCTACTTATCGTAGCTTATTTTTGTTTGGACATTCTTTTATGTATTTGTTAACTAATGTTGTATTTGAGGGTATTTTCGATGTATTCTAGGTTTGTGTTGATTTAGAATCAAGTTTCATGGCCATTTTGGTCTGATAGTGGGTAGCAAAAGGCATGTAATGATGTAACAGTTTAATGCTTGTGCAAGTAGATGAGCCTGTGATGCAAATGCAATTGGTTTGCTTTTATTTCTGTTGCTTATAAATGGCAATGCTATGAACCACCTAATAATAATAAGGAAAATTTCCAGTGGTATACCCGAGCTTTTTCGAAATCCCACTGGTATACCCGAGTTTATTTCCATCCGTTACATTTAGAAGGTATATTCCGTTAAATGTATTGGAATATACCTATTTTAAGGTTAGATTTAACTTTGGTTAACAATTTTTTTAATTTTCTTTTTTAAAAAAATAAAAATTAAACCAAGTAATATATTAAATTAATGGGTTTTTGCAAAAAATGATCCGATTGCCCCCAATTTGCGTTTCTGATTTGCATCGATTTGCGCGCATTGATCTACGTGAAAAAAATAGTCCGCTCATGGTTTTACAGGTCATTTTTTTCCTTACGAGATCTGATTTGAGGTCGGATTTTGCAAAAAATGATTTGAATGCCCCCACTTTGCGTTCCCAATTCGCCACGTTTTGTGCGCATTGATCTACGTGAAAAAATAGTTCGCTGAAGGTTTTACGGGTCATTTTTACCCTTATGGGGTTCGATTTGAGGTCGGATTTTGCAAAAAATGATCCGGTTGTCCCCCAATTTGCGTTCCCGATTCGCCTCGTTTTGCGCGCATTGATTTATGTAAAAAATAGTCTGCTTTAGGTTTTACGTGTCATTTTTATCCTTAAGGGTTCCGATTTGAGGTCGGATTTTACAAAAAATGATCCGATTGCCCCCAATTTGTGGTTGTTTTTCCTTTATTTTTTATTATTATTTTTTTTTTTTCAATTTATTAACCATGATTAGTGTTTTTAACAATTTTTAAACAAAAATGTTACTTTTGGGAATTATGTTTAACATAGGGTACACCTCTAGGATTAAAAAAAACTCGGGTATACCAGTGGGATTTCCAAAAAGTTCAGGTATACCACTGGGAATTTCCCTAATAATAATGACATTTTTGATATTTTATTGTATTTTAGTAGTAAGGGTAAAATAGTCTTTTAATAATTTTTTGTAGGTGGATTTGTTAGTTTGTAGTAGTCATTAGTCTATAAATAAGGGATTAGTGTGTGTAATTCTTTTATGTTGGAATTAATAATAATCAGTATTAGTTTTGGAGTGCCTTGACCACTTGAAGGGTCAGATTTGGAGAGAACTTGGTCTTTCGAAAGTCAAGAAACACTAGCATCACGGTGTTTCCTAGCAGGCAACTCGCCTGTCGAGAACCCTTCTGTACTTAAGTTTCTCACATTGTCCTGATCTTGTGCTATGCATGAGCAGAGAGGCTGGAGGATCTTGGTTTACTGGATGAAAATGGTACTTTGCAATGCTATTGTGTATTGTTGTTGGAACAGTGGGTTGGTGCTCATTTTAATCTTCGTCCCACATGGTGCGAGATCAAACTTCATTTTCCTTTCCCCGGACAATGCTACCGTGGTTATCGTGAAGAATCAAATCTAGGTCATCGATTCTAGGAAACATACCTCTACCATTGAAACAATGTTTTATGAATACATATCATTACCTCTAGTCCTCTAGGAAGCATGCCCCTATCACATTTAGAAAACGTGTCTAAAATTAAAAAGGTGTTTGTGATATCTGGAAAAGTAATTGGTTAGCGAAAATATTAGTGAAGATTTTTTTTAAAGTATGATTTAATGATATATGAAAATAAGCTTATATAGGGGTCTATAATATTTACAAATCTTCCTCACAATAGGTGGAAGCATAACTAAAGAGAATAGTGTAGTTTCCATCTCATGTAAAATCTCCAAATTGCTTCAATCGACCTATCCTCCAGTTGGGCGGTGATAGAGAGAAATTTGGCCACCAGTGCCTATCATAGAGCATCACCCTCCTCTTTCGTCATTTCGTGAGACATATTTGGAGACATTGTCATCTAGCTATTTGTGTAGAGGGTGATTGTAACGACCCGACTCGCTTAAATCGGCGCGGAAGAAACCGACGAGTCAAGTAGTTATAAAACTAAAACTTCAACACTTAGAAAATAAACTAATACCTCAAAACATTATTATTAAACCATAAGTGTACAATAACCCACAATCTTGTACAAACTAAGTCCAAAAGTCAAATGTAATAAACGGAAAGTAAAATGCAACTCTAACCATATACTAGAGTCTTATACAACGTATACGAGTCCATAAATCCAAAACAACTACTAACAGTTCTAATACTATGAACGAAAGTAAATACAAAGGAACAAAATAAGCATAACGCCGCTCGCCCAACCCCAAAGCTAAGCATGAGCATCGTCATCAGATGTACCTGAAAACACAACATAATCCACCGTCAGTGGCGAGTAACATAACTGACTCACCCTAACGAGAATACACCGGTACATAGCATCAATCAAATAACATCACACATATAACCTCGAAGACACGAGACAACCTCAAACTTGTAATCCAAACTCGACATCATCATACAACCTCATCATCCCAAATTCTAACTTTGGCGCAATCATTCTAATTCTAGACCGAACTATGCTCGTACGGAAGCATCTTACGCAACCGAACTTCTACTATGTCAGGATCGGGAATAAGCCATACGCCCAAATCCCACGAACCCAATCCTTACTGGAAATCCGTGTCCCTAATCCCCAGAAATCCTTCTGGACGTACTAGGAATAACATAGTGAGACTCCAAACTATCCCAATACCGCGGATGGAATAGGGGCAACGTCTTAACCCAAAAACTAAGCATAAGCCATACACAAAGTCAAGGGCATCTAGAAAAGAATTCAAGCTAACCGTCATATCATTATTATCTTTTCATCATAGTTAAATTAAATACAAGAATAAGCCATACTCTTGAATTTAACCAACTAAATCATCGAAGTTAACCCAAGAATTGCCTATAGCCATACTCTTGAGACTAACCAAATATCATCATTCTTAACTCATTCTTAAATCAACATATCCCAAATCTTTAACTTCCAAGACTCTTTCAACCTCTTTCTTTAACTTTCAAGACTCTTAAAGAACTCATCAAACCTCAACAAGAACTCTAAAGAACTCAATCAAGAACCTTAAAGAACTCATCTATTACTTAAAGAACTCAAAAAGAAACCATTCAAGATTCAAGAACTTCAATCAAGAACTCAAACAAACTCAACATCACACGCATATTCATCATCATCATACACGAAAATTCAACAACATTTTATCAAAATTCATCAAACTTAATCCCAATCACCATGATTTCAAAATATCATAAAAACAATCTTAAAATATGAAAAACCACCATTAAAACATCATTATAATACTTCAAAATCAGATTATAAACATACATTCAAAATCATGAACAATCATCAACAATCAACCCAAACATGCATTTAATCAACACTATAAACCTAGTATACCAATTAAGTTGAGTTAGTATGTTACCTTATTGAAGATTACACACGAAATCAACACACAAATGCAGTCCAAGAACTCGACAAACACGAGCACCACACACGGCCTGCTGCACGGCTTGGCTCGACCACTCGAACACGAACACACACACGAGCACCACCCACACGGCTGCAGCACACGGCTCACCTGCACGAGCACGGCTCGACACGGCCTGCACCACCACCACGAGCACCACACGAACACCCACACACGAACAAAAACCCACGAACAAACCCGGAACAACCCAACTAATGATCTTGGTTGAAACAATGTGTTTAGGATTGTGTTTAGGATGCTTAAAGATCAATGGTGTTTGAATCTTTAAGTTTTGGGCAAAGGAAGATGATGAACAATTGAAGGCTTCAATAGTTCAAAAATGGCGTGTGAAAATGGAGTGTGAGAGAGAGTTTAAGTGCTATCAAATGATGGCAAGGTTTAGAATGGCAAAAATGAGCTTAAGCCTTACTAACTCTCCTATATATAGAGTTAGCTAAGGTGTGAACACAAGGCAAGTGGCAAGCCACTCCTTGCTCATGAAAAACCGGCCCCCATGAGGCTTATGGGCCATGCTTGGGCTCTAAGTGGGCTCTCGTGATCCATTGGGCCAATTATTGAATTTACATGAATAATCATGCAATAATCGAT
The DNA here is from genome assembly GCA_951394345.1 of Salicornia ramosissima. Classification (NCBI taxonomy): domain Eukaryota; kingdom Viridiplantae; phylum Streptophyta; class Magnoliopsida; order Caryophyllales; family Amaranthaceae; genus Salicornia; species Salicornia ramosissima. The sequence continues at coordinate 4,361,780 of OX596237.1, forward strand.
TTAGCCCAAAAATAATATTAAATAATTAAAATAAATAATAAAAATTAAGAAATAAACATTTCGATTAAATCGAAATTATTCACATAAAATTAAAATAAATAGTTCAAAAATTAATTTGAACTAGCACATAAACAAACATAATTACACATAAATACTGGCAAAAATACCGATAAAATCTGGGTCATTACAGTGATCACAACATCATTATAAGGATTTGGATCATTAATTGGCTGTAGACTTTTACCTTAACAATGGGAAGTGCAACCTTACGACTCTACTATCTTCATATCACAATACTTCGCAATAAAAGTACAATACAGTACTATTAGGTAAAAAATAAAAGTGTTTAATACAGATTCTTAGACATTAAAAAGAAAAAGGTGCCTAATAAAAATATTTTTAGCAATAAATTTTTAGGCTATGTTCACTTTGTGGGATTAGGCTAGATTTGAATGGAATGGATTGAATTGGATTGATTAACATCTAGTTAACAGATTGGTTATTGATGAGACAATTTAGTAAGTTCATGGATACCCATAAAAATTCCTAAAAATGGTGGGTACACCTAAGAAAACTTGAAACCTCAAATATATCAATGAGAAAACCTTTATTTTATTTTTCGCACAGTATATGTGGTCAATTGGATCTAGCGTACAACTCTTATCACAAGACGAATAAGTTGATATTGCCGCTCTCCCTCCTCCCTTGGGGAGGGGGGCTCGGGAGGGGGAGGGTAAGAAGATTCGAACATGGGTCCCCGATTCAACACCCTAGTCTTTGTCTCCAAGCTAATGGAACCTTTCTTAGGTAAACTTTTCTTATTAAGAGCTATGAGAATTGTTGATGTGGATGTGATTCGATCCAAGTCTTGAGCATTATATCGTAGGAGTATAACCAAGTAATCTAGTTGGTTGGTGCTAATTAACACAGTATGCCCCAACAAGAAAATCTCGTTCGCCCGACCGATTTTACCGACCGACATTTTCGTAGTCGTCAAATACCGACCGATTCCGACTGAACACAGTCGGAAATTTTTTTCCGACCGAAGGTGCGGTTGAAAAAAATTTTTCGTTCGTCATCATCGTCGGTAACGGTCGGTAATTACCGACCGAACTTAGGCGGTCGGTAATTACTGACCGTTACCGACGATGATGACGGTCGGAAAATTTTAAAAACTTTTAAAACCCCAGTCGGGGAAATTCGACCCATTTCAACGTTTCTCTTTCTCGCTCTCCACTCTCTCTCTCCCTCGAACCCCCAAACCCTGACCCCCTCTCTCTCTCCCTCGAACAGTCGGCCATCGTGACCAGCGTCCGCCACCCCTCCGGCCGGCCACCCCCTCGAACAGTCGGCCACCCCCTCTCTCTTTCTCCTTCTCTTTCTTTCTCCTTTTCTCTTTTTCCTTCTCTTTCTTTCTCCTTCGCCCCTCCGCCCCTCCGCCCCTCCGCCTCCGCCTCCGCCCCTCTGTCCCTCTGCCGACGCACGGCTGCCGCCCCAGCTCCTCAAATTGTGGTTAGGGTTTTTTTTAATTTTATTTTTTGTTTTTCAATTTATTGAATTGTGTATATATGTATATGTATTTGTATGTATTTGTATGTATATGTGTATGTATTATGTATGTATTTGTATGTATGTGTATTTATTATTTATGTATTGGCAAGGGATTGAAAAATATGTATTATGTATGTATTTGTATGTGTGTATGTATTACATATGTATTTGTGTGTATGAATTGAAAATTTTAGTTCATTCTTTGCTAACTTTAAGATTTTGTTTAATTATATTCTAATCAAACAAAATTTGTTCAAATCAAATTAATTTAGTCCAAAACAACGGCTTTAAAAAAACGGCCTTAATCTATGGCTAGGGTGCTCAACACTTGTTCTTAGTAATATCACACTCAACCTATGCCCAAAAAAACGCTCAACACATTTTAGGCCGTGTTCTTTTGGGCTAAGAAAACAACAACTGAAATGAACTAAATTGAAATGAAATAAACCGAACTGAAATTAAATGAATTGAACTAAAACGAAACGAAATGAATTGAAAATGTTAATGAAATAATTTTTAATTTTTTACGTTTTATCTTTATTTTCATTTTTATTTTTGTTCTTGTTCTTGTTCTGCTTGTTCTTGTTCTTGTTCTTGTTTTTGTTTTTATTTTTATTTTTGTTTTTGTTTTGTTTTTATTTTTATTTTTATTTTGTTTTTGTTGATAAATCAAGAAATATGATTGTTGGTTGAAAGTTGAGTTGTATTTATTTTCAAATACAAAATTGCCTTTGTATTTGATTTATTATGAATCTTTGTAATTGTTGTGAATGAATACAATTAAAATAGAACTAAATATGACTTAAATATATATATATATATATATATATATATATATATATATATATATATATATATACATGTGCATTAGATAAGAAAGCTTTAAGAAGAATTAAGAAAGGCTAAAATAAGATAGGAGTGAAGACATTGAAGGATGTTTGAATGCTTTGAACTGATATTTGTTAATGGCTTAGAATAGGCATAATCGAAATGAAAAGGAAGGAGCGTGATTGGATGTACAAGAGACACGATAAGGACCACAAACTTCGGGATGAGTTCATCCAAGGGGTGAATGAGTTTGTTGCGTTCTCTCAGCAACACCCCGAGCTTAATGATAGGGACAAGATAAGATGTCCGTGTGTTCGGTGTAAAAACTTGAATTACTTGGATGTGCCCAACGTAAAGGTGCATTTGTATAAGAAGGGGTTCATTCCGAACTACTATGAATGGTTATGTCACGGTGAAAGGGTGAGTATAGAGTCCACCTCGTCTCCTACTCATCCGAATCCTTACCGGGAAATGGTTGTCGATGCTTTTGGGAACAACGTGGACCCACCATTCCTTGAGGAGGCAACTTCGGCTGAAGAAGAACCAAATGCGGAAGCGAAGATGTTCTTCGACTTGCTTAAGGCAGCCGAGCAGCCTTTGTATGATGGTAGCAACATCTCTGTGTTGGAGATGGCTTCTAGAATGATCAATTTAAAGTCTGAGTACAACTTGCCACTCAGGTACGTAGATGGTATTGGGTCATTGGTGAACGATGCGCTCCCCACCACCCAAAAAACTAAGTGTAGCACCTATTACGACACAACGAAGGTACTCAAGGGATTAGAGCTTCCTCACGAGAAGATACACGCATGCCCGAATGGATGTATGCTATTTTGGAAGGACGATGCTGAGCTTGATAAGTGTCGTCATTGCGGGTCGAATCGGTTCAAGAAGACTTCGAATGACAATTTGGTTCCAGTAAGTTTTCTGGTCTACTTCTCAATAACACCACGATTGCAAAGGATGTTTGCCACTAGGAACATTGCTGAGGCTATGACATGGCATTCTGAAAATCGTCGAGGGCAAGGGAACATGGCTCACCCAAGTGACAGTGAAGCATGGAAGCACTTCGACAGGACCTTTAAGGACTTTGCGTCCGAGCCTCGAAATGTTAGACTTGGGTTGTGCACTGATGGTTTTTCCGTTTTTGGGAAGTTTGGAAAGCAATACTCTTGTTGGCCTATTTTAACTACACCTTACAACATGTCATCGTCCATGTGCATGAAAAAACCTTTCATTTTCCTTTCCTTGCTTATCCCTGGGCCAAAAAATCCGAAGAACAATTTGGATGTCTACATGCAACCTTTAATTGATGAGTTGAAGCATCTATGGTCGGTTGGATCCTTGACTTACGACATCTCAAAGAAGCAGAATTTCAATCTTCGCGCAGCCTTGTTGTGGACTATCAGTGACTTTCCAGCATATAGTATGTTGTCAGGTTGGAACATGTTCGGTAAAAAGGCGTGTCCATATTGCATGGAGAAAAGCAAAGCCTTTTGGCTAAAACATGGTGGCAAAGTATCATGGTTTGATTGTCATCGTCAGTTTTTAGATTCCGACCACTCCTTCCGAAAGAATAAGATAGCTTTTTGTAAGAACAGAGTTGAAAATGACTCGGCTCCTCATATCATGTCAGGTGAGGAACTGTGGCAGTGTGTGAAGGACTTACCGAAAGCAACTGATGGTCCTGATGCTTTGAAGCAATTGAAGAAGAAAAAAATGGGATGGGATAAGCAATCTTGTTTGTGGGACCTGTCGTATTGGAAGGATTTGCTGCTTTGGCACAACTTAGACGTTATGCATATTGAGAAGAACTTCTTCGAGCAGCTCATCCACACCGTCATGGCTGTGAAAGACGAAACGTCTGACACTGTAAGTGCGAGGAAAGACATGAAGAGTGTCTGTAGGCGTCAAGAGTTGGATCTCGTTGATGATGGTAAGGGTAATGAGCAGATGCCCAAGGCACCTTACGCACTTAACAAGGAGCAGAAGAAGGTGTTATGTGAATGGATCCGAGACTTGAGGTTTCCTGACGGGTATGCTTCGAACTTAAGCCGATGTGTTGATAAAAAAAAAAAAAGGCTCCATGGAATGAAGAGTCACGATTGTCATGTATTTATGGAGCGGTTATTGCCTGTTTGCCTAAGAGAGTTGCTCCCCCTTCATATTTGGAAGGCAATAACCGAAATCAGCCAATTCTTCCGTGACTTGTGTGCTCCCACTATCACTTTGAGTGAGATGGACCGCCTACATAAGAACATTGCTGAGATCTTATGTAAGTTAGAAATTTTTTTTCCCCCGGCATTCTTTAACTCCATGGAGCACTTGCCGGTACACTTGCCACATGAAGCATATATTGGGGGTCCTGTTCAGTACAGATGGATGTACCCATTCGAACGGTGAGTTATTGTAATCGTTTATACCCCTTTACTAATTTCCTATGAAGTGACATTTACATTGCTCATGTTTTATTTACTGACAGGTACCTTAACAACTTGAAGCGTAAAGTGGGGAACACGGCAAGGGTTGAAGGCTCTATATGCAATGCATACCTGGCTGAGGAGATATCCAATTTCTGCTCACAGTATTTTCAGTCGGAGGTTGATACCAAGTCGAGGGACTTGGGTAGAAATGCATATCATGTTGTGGAAAGCCAACATGGTGTCAATATCCCTGAATTGTTTAGGGAGGATTGTGGTCGACCAACAACGAGTGGTAGTAAACGTTGGTTGACAGACAAGGAGTACGTCCGAGCCCATCTGTACATCCTCGCAAATTGTGGCATATTAAGTGACTATGAAAGGTAATTTTATTAGTTTAACTGTCTTAGATTACAAAAAAATATTGCATTCCGCCTTAGCTGACTTAGGTCGAACTTGCGCATTGTAATAGGAAATTTGAGGATCACATAGTGCAGTCAAATCCCCAAATAAAGAGGGAGAAAATTTGGATCAAATGCGAATCCCAATACCCAACATGGTTAAGGACACAAGTCAGGAACCCTAATCCCTTAATTCCCCAATTTTTTTAATTACATACCATCATTTTATTTAATGACTCACTCAACAAATCTAGGTACTTCGGACACAGTCTGCTGATGACGTCACACGAGCTCTCGCGATGGGTCCCTCGAAAGAAGTGATAACTTGGAATCAATTCTACGTCAATGGGTACAATTTCCACACACAAAGCTATGGTAGGAACAAGTCAACCATGAATTATGGAGTGTGTGTTGAGAGTCAAGAAGGGGGTGACTACTTAGGCACCTTGGAAGAGGTGTTACAATTGTCTTACCACGGGAGTGACGGAGAGTACAAAACAATATTGTTCGACTGCAGTTGGTTTGATTGTGACAAGGGCATGAACATTCATGAGAAATATAGACTTGTAGAGGTCAATCACACTAGGACACTCCCGTGGTACGACCCCTTCATTGTCTCGTACCAAGCCAGTCAGGTGTATTATGCTCCTTATCCTAGCCTGAAGAGGGACAAAGTGCAGTGGTGGGCTGTGTTCAAGACAAAAGCTAGGTCAGAGGTTGATGCCCCGGTGGACTCGGATGTTCTACAAGAGGAAACATCCCTTATTCCCGTAGGTGTATGTTCTCCGGACGAGATCCCAGGCTACGAGATCATTCAGGGTGATGATGACGAAGATGAGGTCATTCCAAGTCTTGATGAAGATGACTACGACAGTGGACAGGAGCTTAGAAGTGATGAGATTGATGAAGTGGTTGATGATGATGACGAGGACGTTGACGACATCGGTTTATTTCATTAGGATGTAATTTAAATTTAATTTAATTGTAGCAATTCATTGTAATTTAGTTTTGTTTTGTTTAGTTTTGTATGTATAAATTTTATTATTCGCGTATTCATTATTAGTTAATTGGGGTACGTTTTCATACCATCATTTTGTGATTGTGATTTCTGTCAATAACTATTAATCGTGCAAATAATTTACTCATTACTTTATGCAGGAACATGTCAGATTCGGAGGATAAGAGTCAGAACTCCCAGACTCGGCAAGATTCTCCCTCTCAGTCTTCGGTTCGTCCTACTGGGTCTAGGCCGATATTGCGTCCTGGTGACCTTCATCGTCGTGTTGAGTCGTCTAGGAGACAGTCGGCGAGGTCATCTTTTGGTCCAACTCAACCTACGTTTACCTTACCTCCACCACCACAGTTGGGGTTACCTCCGATACCACAGCTTCGGCCTCGGCATCGTCCTCTTCGTCCTCATCCATATGTGTCTCACGCTGCTATGTCTCAGCCTACGTCGCTGCCTGAGCCTACTCCTACGTCTGAGCTCACTCCTTTGTCTCAGCCTACTCCATCCTCGCTGCCTCAGGTCACTCCTTTGTCTCACTCTACTCCTCCGCATGAGACTACTCCGACTCGAGAACCCGAGAGACAAACTGGTGAGGTTGAGGGTGGAGACAAGGATCAGGGAGAAGCTTCTACATCCACAGCTGGGGTTCGAGAATTGGATCCCGATGGCCTATGGTGAGTTTTTGTGTTATTTTTTAATGTTTTCACTATTGAAATTAAGTTGTATTCATATGTTGTTTAATCTTACAATGTTTTGTGTGCAAGGTTTGACAAGGGCGCTGTTGTTCGATCAATAACACACGTCATCAAGTCCTACTTCCATCAGCCTTGGAAGAACTACACTGAGGTAGATCAGGCGACCAAGGTACATTGGTGGAACATGTGGAAGGTCAGTAAGACAAATTATGTAATTTGATACAATATTTTTTTAAATATAATCTCTTACATTAACATATTTGATTGTCTTTGGTCTAATGCAGAAACAGTACACTTGGAGGCCTGAGCTCGAGGGCACTGTGCGGGATGCGTATGATACCAAGGCTGGATTACGGCTGAAGGACATATTCAATGACACAGTGCACAAGCGGAAAGACCGACCAAATTGGCTTGGTGATGACATGTACCAGGCAATGAAGGGTAGGCTCGATGACAAGCTATTCAAGGAAAGGTCGGCTCGAGCGAAGGCAAACAGGAGAGGTGGCGACGCTAGTGGCAAGGCCCATGCCTCTCACTGCGCGGGATCTGTCTCCACCACTCAACGAGCTAAGCAATTGGTTAGTCTACTATTTCATTAAATTATTGTAATTAATGCTCGTTCGTTAACATTTGATTATATATCCTACCCTTACGCACATTTGTTTGTGTTGACTAAGGCGAAAGGAGGGAAGCTGCCTGATGCTGCGGATCTCTTCCTTGATACTCACTTCAAGAAGCAACCAGGGAAGGATCCGGTTCCGATTAGTCATAAGGACAAGGAAGTGATGGTAATGCTTTCTTCTTTACTATGAATTTTATTTTTAGAGCGGAATTCCGACTTCAAAGCCGAAGAGTACGAATAGGATTGATTTTTTATTATTTGCAATTGATGTTTAGAACGGAATTCCGGCTTTAAAGCCGAAGAGTACGAATAGGATTTTTTTGTCTAATTATTTGCAATAGAATGTCTATAATAATGTAATGAGTTGTGAATTAACCCTTAAAACATGATCTACGTTGATCGCTGCGAAGTTGGGAATGAAAACACCCAAAACGAGCCAAAAATGGCCTATTTAGTTTGGTTTTGTTCCAAAACCCTCTAAACTTTCCCGAAAACATGCAAATAAGTGATAGAATGTTTATAATAATGTAATGAGTTGTGAATTAACCCTTAAAACATGATCTACGTTGATCGCTGCGAAGTTGGGAATGGAAACACCTAAAACGAGCCAAAAATGGCCTATTTAGTTTGTTTTTGTTCCAAAACCCTCTAAACTTTCCCAAAAACATGCAAATAAGTTATATAAAGTTTGAATGGATATTATAGGACATGAATGACACTTAAAAATACAAATTAGGTTGATCGATGCGAAGTTGGGAATGAAAACACCCAAAACTAGCCAAAAATGGCCTATTTAGTTTGGTTTTGTTCCAAAACCCTCTAAACTTTCCCGAAAACATGCAAATAAGTGATAGAATATTTATAATAATTTAATGAGTTGTGAATTAACCCTTAAAACATGATCTACGTTGATCGGTTCGAAGTTGGGAATGAAAACACCAAAACGAGCCAAAAATGGCCTATTTTGCTTGTTTTTGTTCCAAAACCCTCTAAACTTTCCCGAAAACATGCAAATAAGTTATATAAAGTTTGAATGGATATTATAGGACATGAATGACACTTAAAAATACAAATTAGGTTGATCGATGCGAAGTTGGGAATGAAAACACCCAAAACGAGCCAAAAATGGCCTATTTAGTTTGGTTTTGTTCCAAAACCCTCTAAACTTTCCCGAAAACATGCAAATAAGTGATAGAATGTTTATAATAATGTAATGAGTTGTGAATTAATCCTTAAAACATGATCTACGTTGATCGATGCGAAGTTGGGAATGAAAACACCTAAAACGAGCCAAAAATGGCCTATTTAGTTTGTTTTTGTTCCAAAACCCTCTAAACTTTCCCAAAAACATGCAAATAAGTGATAGAATGTCTATAATAATGTTATGAGTTGTGAATTAACCCTTAAAACATGATCTACGTTGATCGGTGCGAAGCTGGGAATGAAATAGTCTAAAATGGCCTATTTAGTTTTGTTCCAAACTAAATAGTCTAAAATGACAAGTGTTCTTTTATTCATAATGTCAACTTTATTGTTCTTTTATTTTGAATTGTTTGAACTAACTCCGCCCATAATTTGCAGGAACAATATAACCATAACCTTTCGGAGTCTCAGGCTAGTGGCTCGGAGATGGATCCCAACCAGGTCTTCTTTGATACGGTTGGTGGCTTCCGGAAGGGCGAGGTTCTAGGGTTCGGCAAAGACGGAGCTTCTCTCTATTATGAGAGAACCTCGTGGCGGCACGTTGGATCTGCCTACTCTCCATCAGTTTCCGCTCAACTGGCAAAGATGACCGAACGTTTGGAGGAGTCCGAGCGTGCGAATACGCAGTTAGAGGAGCGAGAGCGCCGTCTGGAGGAGCGAGACCGCCAACGGGAGGAGCATCAGCGTCGTCTGGAGGAGGATCAAAAGAAGCAAGCGGAGTACCTCGAGCAGATGAAGGCGCAAATGGACGCTTTCATGAGGCAATTCGGCGATCAGTCTTCCATTCACCGACGACCCCCCGACGATCGCACAGACAGTTCTGGAGCCTTCGTAGTGTAGTTGTTTGTTATATATCGGTTTATTATAGTTTACGTTTTTGGAAACTGTAATATGTATTACAAATTTTTGTGTATTACGAATTATTTATATAAATAATATAAAATATTATTATAAAATATTATTTCGTATATTTAATATGTTTTTCATTAATAAATAATTTAATTTCTTTAATAAAGGTTTTTTGTTATTTAATGAAATGGAAAAAAAAAGACATAACAATTCGCCGACCGAAAAACGGTCGGTATCCAGAAAGAAAAAACCGCGAAAAATGACAAATATTAAAATTAAAAAACCGCGAAAATTAATATACCGACCGACACACGGTCGGTAAATTATTAAGCGCCAAAAAAAATGGCTAGAAGGAGCTAGATTCCGACCGCCTGGCGGTCGGAAAATAGCTGCACAAAATTTTTTTAATTTTTTTTTATTTAGTCGGTCAACGGTCGGTAAAATGTTTCCGACGAATGGTCGGTCGGTGAAAAATTTTTTCCGACTAAGTACACACCGACCGCATTTTTCCGACCGAAGACGATCGGTACGTTTAAATACCGACCGTTAACGGTCGGTAAAAAGCGGTCGGCCGAAGCTTATTTTCTTGTTGCGAACTACGTGTTTACCTACAAGTTTATACCGCTCTTTATATATAAATTTGTACCCCGGCCCTTATAAAAGAATAATACATTGATTGCTTTATCCACCTTTTTTATTAGTTGAGTTTGACTTTTTTTTTTTCTCAGAACACAAATAGATTCCAAACATAACTATAAAAGTGGAACGGGGAAATAAGATTCTTGGTAAAATTAGGCCAAATTTTCTAATAAGACACGTGGTAAAAATATTCATACACATATAAATACTCATGTATGTTGAAAATTCAATTTCGAAATAACTAGATTTCGACCAAAAATACACACTTGAAGATCTGATTTTGTTGAACGAAATTAAACCAACCATATAGTATGTAAGTATGGTTGTCTACCTAATTAAAAATGCTTTTAGATAATTAGATATAATTACTTGTATTAAACAGCTTTATTTGGTTGGCATGGCTTGTTGTAGAGTTTGGAAATTTGAATTAAATGGCAATTGTTTGATGTTGCCCGACGTGGGGTTTTTGTTTAAAGTGGCATTTTTGATGGTGAAATTTTACTTAAACTATTTTTTCATTTTCTTCGCATTTTGACTTTCTTGCGGAATCATGTTTTGTCTACTTCCTCTTTTGTGAATCTAGTACCTTGACCAAAATTAGAGATTATCATCCTGATGTGTCGTGTTCGTGTCAATTCATACACATAAATGAATTTAACCTGGCTCAATGACCTAAATCCAACCCGTTTATTAAATATATTGTGCCATGTCGGATCGACTCGATCGTTTACTTAAATAATGTGTTAAAGTAATTGACCCAAACCTGTTAATTTGAGTTATAGTGTTTGAGTTATATTATCGTGTCATGTCAATTTTTTCGATTATAAAAAAAATATTATCCTATATCAATCTTTATGAGGATCAAGAAAGGCCTTATATATATATATTTTTAGAGCATTACTTGGACAATTTGAGAAGATTGTCTGTTTTTTTTTTTTTTTTAATAAAAAAATTGTGTGTTAATTTGTTACTAACAAGATACTTCACCTATAGTTTAATACATTTTCTAAATATATGAAATAGTACAACTTATAGGGAGTATTACTTTCATCTAAAAGGATATTCTAATGGTAAGGATATTAGTTTTAAATTTATGATAAACTTACGTTATTAAGATTTTTCAATGGTGAATATTGGTGATCCTCAATTGTTAAGTGTGTGTTTAAATTAAATTGGGATTTTATGACCAACTAAGCTTAATCATGAATTATTTTGTACTTTATTATAACCAAATTTGCACTATTAGCTAGTATTGTAAGAGCATAAGTAGTATTATTAATTAGTTTTATCTTTCTATTAAGTTGTATGTTTTAAACCCTTCAAAAAAAAGCTGTATGTTTTAAATGTATTGGTTTTATTTTTAGGCTTTCGCTACATACACTATTTTCTTGGGTTTGATTTAATATCGTATAAGCTAAAGGGTAGTGAAGCCATGCTAACCACAAAATATCATTTTAAGCATAAATTTAACGCTTGACAATCACTATCAATTTTTACAGCTGCACAAATGTGTACTACCTTTCATACTAAGAGCTCGTTTAATTTGGTTCATGTGAGAAGTTAATTTTCATAATAAGTTTTTTCATGCTGAAAAAAAAAACATTTGTCCATTGTCTAGCTAAGAAATGACTAAATTAAATTGTGTTTGATTGATCATAAAAATTTATAATTGACATAAGAACTTATAATTACCAAAGAAAATGTCAGTTAGTTAATGATTTCATACGCTCATAAGAATTTCCATTTCCTTTGACGTAAAATTTTCTATGCTTTTGCAATTTCCTGCCAACTAATTATGAATCGTTTCCCTAGCTATATTTCAACAAATATATTTTCATTTTAAACGAGATATAAACCTAAACAAATGACACTGAAATATCACCTTCTGTGAGAAGATATGGCTTGAGTCATTCCATAGCTACATTTAAGCATTCACCAAAAAAACATGTTACATTCAATATCATACTCTTCGTTATTCAGTGAACAAAAATGGTTCCAAAATTTACTTATTTATTTGTGTAGAAGGTTAAAATAAATTTTTAAAAAGATGAAAAAAATGAAGCAAGCACGGAGGGATCCCCAGTAAATCAATTTGAGATACAAACTTTGTATCTCAAATGGCATTTTCAAGTAATTTTGGCAAATTTTAGGGGCAGAGATCCGAGCACCAACTTAATAGGGGGTGTTTTGGTAATTTATTTTCAACAAAATTACAAAAATACCATTTGATATGTTTGCTAAAAAAATCAATTTGATTTACTAGTCATTCCCAGCAAGCACCCCCTTAGCAGTTGAAATTGGCAACTAAATCAAATGTCAGGTATCATGAGGGGATGGTTAGGATTGGAAAACTTTCCTAGCTACATTTAAACATTCACAAAAAAGTTGTATGTGCCTTTACCTTCAATATCATTGTCAAATAAGACTCATAACTCATAAATACTCCGTACATAACAAGCAGTTAAAAATTATTAGGAATGGGGCAATTTTTATTTTTGATAGTTATACTACATGTACTACATATATGATATATCTCATGCTAGGTTTGGTATGGGTACAAATAAAACGCATATGGAAAATGTCACTGAAAAAATTGAGGATATGAGTACGTGAAAGAAAACAATAAGAGAATCTATAAATTTTAACATAATTCCAATAGAACACTGATGTAAATATCAAATTTGGTGATGATACTAATATGGTTATTCACTATATAAATAATATATAACCTAAAAGACATAAACAATTAAAGCGAGAAAAATAGCTCGGGGGTACTTGAGTAAGCTTAATCAATTATTCAATGTGGGTACGTACGTGTGTTCAACGTGTATCGGTGTCATGTCGATGTCGGGCATGGGGTATGACCTGACAGGTTGGAGGTGTGTACGTGGTTCCTAGATCTGTCTCATGTAAGGAATCAAAAAGTGCTAAATTTATCAAAGTTGTTACTCGTATAATTTTAAAAGCTGACAAAAAATATATTAGTACGAATCAATGGGTCTATTACGGACCCGAGTGCACGTAGATATATGTAGGTGAACCCAAAGGTGTTTAATTGCTCATTTAATATAATTTTACTCATTTTAAATTTTAAAATGAGCAAATTACCCTTGAGTGTACCTTAAACTCGGGTCTATGTAGTGCGAACTAGGGCCGGGCAAAAAAATTCGTATTCGGTTTGCGATCCGCTATCCGCTTTTTTTTATCAGAAAAATCGGATATCTGATCCGATTTTTTAAACCGGACCTGATATCCGATTTTAAAAATGAAAACCGGACAGGATACGGATCACCTTTTTTAAAAACTGGATTATCAGGTATCCGGTTTGTTTTTTTTTTTTTAAAAAAAAATTGGCTTTCCACTCTTTGATAATTTAGTTTATGTTCTTATCATATGATTTGCTTTGATTTATGTTCTTGTTTTCTTTGTAATTTCTTTTTTTTTTATATATTTTCTAATTTTTTTTTTTCAGTTTTAGGCTTTTAGTTTAGGTTTTTCTTTTTTTTTAAAGAAGTTTAGGTTTTTCTTTTTTATGTATTTTTTTGATGTTTTTATACTCTGATTATTTATTATGTAATTTATTTTTCTGTTTTACTTTTTTTTATTGTCAAGTTTAATTTTTTTTTCAATTTAAAACCGGATCCGGATATCCGATTTCCGAATCCAGATTTTCGGATATCCGAATTATCCAGACTACTGTATCCAGATCAGAAAAAAGTGATCCGAAAAATCGGATATCCGATTTTGCCCAGCTCTAGTGCAAACCACCTTTTTTTGGTTTCACTTTTCTGGTTTTTTCTGATAATGATCAAACCCTAAAATTTTATATGAATAATCCTTTTTATCATAAACCTGCTATAACTTTTAATCGATGGATTAATTAAAGTTTGTTGATAAAAATTTATGTTTTTATGCCAAATGCTACAATATTTAGTAATTAGATTGTCAAACTGTATGACAGGAGACTTATTCATATGCTTCATCAATGGACTACAAATAAACAAACAGTTTTGAGACCAATTAATCATGATCTTAATATCTTATGTCACAAGAAATTGAAAAACATTGAACGTACCTTTTTATTATCTGTTGTTTAATTACCACCAGCCAAACAAGACTTCCTTTTCATTTGTAGCTTGATTAGTGGTTGCTTCACATCTCAATCAAGAAAATGATGTGAACCCGTCTTATTGATTATTTAATGCTATATATATATTTTTGGTTGATCTACGTAATTCTAATATGGAAAAATCTAATTCATATAATATTAGAAATCATAACATACGTCGGGGTGTTTATATTTTGCTCATTTAATTAATATACAGGTTTGGAAAATGAGCAATATAAAATAAACTAATTGTGCAATCTGAAATGATTTCATAAACAAAACAACATATGAAATGAGCAAAATGAAATGATTTATATTAAGCATTTTGAACATTCATATTCTAATTTAAAAAAGTAAAATACTTAACATAACTGTTCTAAAAGTGCATAACATAAATTTTCCCTTTTAAGTGCAAGTGAATGATAATAGGATTAATAGGACAATTAAAAAGTAATACAACATACTTGATTAGAATTTAGGAATAATCGATTATAATAGTACAACCTTTTTGTGGTTCACGCTTAATAATAAAACCTTTTGATTATACTGTAATAATATAACCTTTATGGTTCAATTTTCTTGAGCAAGTTAAAATGATTTTTTTGTTTGTTTTTACTAAATTTACTTTACCCAAAGACATTGTTATTTTATATAACCCGTTAGTTTTTCTTATTAAAAAACACTTATACAATTTCAAACACTTATAACCCGTTAGTTTTTCTTATTAATTGGAATAGGTACATCAACCTTTTTATCGATCTTTAAAAATAAGTCATTTTTTTTAATCATCTGGTATATATGTATAAGTCAAGCTTATAAAATTGAGTTATAAAGAGTTGGTAACATATTAAATAGATTTATTATGATATATATACAATTTTGAGTTAAATGGTGGTAAAATATCAATGTAAACGGCATTATATATAATTGAGTAATTTATTAATTTGGTTATTAATCATTTATAAATTAATTTTGGGAGGTATTCCATAATTTTGACTTATTCAGGAATAATTAAATGAATAATTTAATTTTGAAAACCGTAAAAAAGTTAATTTATTTAGGTTAATTTTTCTAAACGTACTTAAATTAGCTAGCTATTTAGTTTAGCAAATTAAAAGCATACTTGAGAAAGGAACGTGGAGGTTTTGTTTGTTCAATTACTACAAAAAAAACTCGTAGAAGAGTTTGGCACAAAATTCAACGATATTATGTGATATGAGTCATATAATATGACCATGTATATTTACGTAACATGAACTCCAAGTAAGATGGATTTTTTCTTTTGTTGTTATTGTTGTTGGAATTCCGTTATTTTTTATTTTTTTCTGTTGCGTTCCACTGAAAATATTAGTAGAAATTCTTATATACATTTAGATGTATTCTTCATCCAGCGTAATATTTTATAGTTTTTTGCTTATTTTAAATTTAAAATGAGCAATAAAACACATTGGATCATTGGATGTACATAATTTTACGTACATCTGAATGTATAGTAGACTCATTGCAATATTAGCTATTAATTATTCAATTTATACAAGCGAATCGAAATATAGATTTTTTTTTTTAGCAAACACCTAAAGAATATAATTAATTTGAGCAAAAAAAAATCTTTGTTTACATTAACATTTTTTTTAAAATGGGAATATGTTAAACTTATTTGAGGTCTCAAAGTAGGTAACCTGTGAAAAGGCTTAAAAGAACTAATTACTTTGACCTTCTAGTTTTCCAGAAGGAGAAAAAAGGCTTTGTACTATGTGTGTTATTAAGATTTTGGACTTATCTTAGCTTAAGTTCAATTCATATAAGTTTAGTTTTACAACTAAATTCGGTTTAGATTAGTTTTGTGTAGTTCAACTATGTTTAGTTCAATTTAATCTAAACTAAGTCGTTTTAAAAGCATACCACAAAGTGTAATCCAATCGTCAAATGTCGGAGAGACTGCTTATGAGTTATGAATCAAAGTTTGTTTCCAATATTTAGTTATGTTGTAATTAATTAATAATCAATTTAGATTTATTCAAGACATAATTCTCATATATCATAAATGTGAGTACTTTAGATGTAAAATTTTACCTAAGAATTTGATACCTAACAATCACAAGGTAATTACTAGCTAGCTAGATTGAGAAGTTTTACTTATTTATATATGTGACATACATATAATAACCAAATATAGGACTAGCGGATGCACCCTAGATCAGTTGATTAAAGTTATGGGAGATGATGGTTAAGAGTGTGTTCTCTTCGTCTTATTTTTTCTGATATAATCTTATAAGATAAGATCTCAAAATACATGCAAATTGTGAACTTATATTATGAGATTTAATATTGTCTGATCTGATATAAGTTGAAGAGAAGAACACATTACATCTTATGACATGGGATCACATTCTATCTCAAATGATCAACTACCTCGTAGCTCTTTTTGCATTTAAAAAAACAATAATGGGATCAACTAAGGAAATCATTTCGCTTCCATATATAGATAGAACAAATTAAACCTTGAAAAAGATACTACCTATTAAATACTATGCATGAACAATTCAAGTTTCATTAGCTTTTAATTAAGAAAGAATCAATCTAATTAAATATTATGAATGAATCCAAAATCTTCAATATACTCCATCAAACTACCAATCATTCTTTTCCTTTTTTAGGAAGTTTTGGTATTTAAAAATAAATATTTTCTTAATAATAATATTAATCATGTAACATGTCAATGAGTAAAATATAAAAAATTGACGTATGGAGCACTGACTCCACTTTCATCTTTAATCTTTACAGTACAGTCAGATTTCCGGTTCCTCATTTTATTTAATATTGTGGCTTTTTTCCTTAATTAATAAAAGCAGTAGGTCTCGGGCGACACTAGGTCGATCAATTTTGCCAAAAAAAGTTATGAGAAAATTTTGTAAACGTCAATTGATCTATCATCCAAGCTGTTTTATTCCTCATTTTAAATAATTTTGCTCATTTTAAATTTTTAAATAAGCAAAAAACTATAAAATGAGCGAAATCACCATAAAATGAGCAAAATCACCTTTGGATGTACCATAAATCCGAATGTATATAAGAATTTCTATGTAAACGTTACTCAAATTATATAAAAAGTTATCAGCTAGTTTTATACGTACAAAGTATATAATTTTTTAATAAATTTTCAATAACTTTTCCTAATGAGACTTGATCTTACTGTGAAACAGAAACCTAGTTTGGCTAATTAAAAAGTTCCGTGTGAGTTGGAAGCAATTACAGAGCATCGGTGACCCATTTCAGCTACTTACTACCATCACCCAACAAATTTTATTTTACTAATTATATCAATACATACTTGACTTCTTCAAAGAATTGTAGTAACACTTAAAACTATAGTTTCAACACTTGCTCTCTCTCTATATATATATCCATCTTATTTCACCTAATAGTCATATTAAACCCCATTTTAAGCTACTAACACCTCATTTATATTACTACATTTTTTTTTTTTCAAAATCAATCAAAGGTGAATTATTTACTTACTTCCCATGATTTCTTTTTTATGAATGATTATTAATTATTATGATGTTTAATCAAAAGTCTGTTTTAATTTTCAGGTGATGGGAAGTGCAGAAGAATGTGGGAAAAAAATGGAGCTTGAAATAAAGAAAGAAGAACCTACAAGAGTTCCACCAATGGAGGAGGAACAAGAAACAGAGAAAACAGGGCAGTATTTTTTATGTAACTTAGACCAAAATATAGCAGTGATAATGAGGACTATTTACATATATAAATCAGAAGAAAAGGGAAATGAAGAAGCAGGAAAAGTAATAAGAGAAGCATTGTCTAAGGTACTTGTGCATTATTACCCTCTTGCAGGGAGACTAACTTTTAGCACGGGGGCTAAGTTGATAGTTGATTGCACGGGGGAAGGTCCTCTTTTTGTTGAAGCAGAAGCTAATTGCTCTGTCTTGGAGCTTTTAGGCATTGCTTCTGCTGATCCTATGGCACTTAAGAACCTTGTTTATGAAGTTCCTGGTGCTAAACATATCCTTGAGACTCCTATTTTTACTGTTCAGGTAATTTTTCGTTATGTGTAAAACTTAAATCTTGGTCGATGTACATAACGTGAATTGTATAAAATTTTGACTGTTGTAAATAATTAGAATCAGAGGTAATAACTAATTCACGGTTTGTTTGGTAGGGTGAAAAAAGTTTAGCTTGGATGTGTTTTTTGCATTTTATATTTTTTTTTTTGGTTTTGGTCGGAAAATTAAGGCTTCCGCTTGTTTCGATGGAAAACTATTTTCAATGGGAAGATTGGTGTACATAACAAAATAAAAGGAAAATAGAAAATAGAAGCCAAAAAAAAAAAGATTGGAAGTAAGAGTAGATAAAAAAACAACAGTAATAAATAAGGTGGAAAATATGACATACTTTGATTAAATAACGAAGGTGGTTTTCCTTCCTAAAAGAGAAATTTTTCACTTTTGAGAAAATCATTTTCCTCTCCTTTATCAAATAAAACAAAGGAAAATGAATATAGGTAGGAAAGAAAAATGTTTTTCCTCCAAAACAAATAGAGCCTAAATGGAAAATTCGGGTTGGAAAATTAGTTTACCATGCCCCTAAAATTTGAAGGAAAAAATTTCAGTCCTGATCATTCCACTCGTGCGTACCTTCTTTGGGGCATACTTGAAACCTTTTTTTTCTTTCTTTTTATGATCTAGGTACATGAGTAATTGATTTTTAGTTCAACTACTAAACAATAAAGAATGCTTAAAATCAAAAATCCGATCATTTATCTATAAAAATGAGTTTTCCATATAAAAAAAAATCAATTGAAAAACATTTTAAACCGTACCAAACCGAGCTTTAATCAAAGTGATAGAGATATAATAATATACCAGAAGATTAGATGTATCCACTGTTAATCTGTTATGGGGTCTTTTCTTTACTTCTAACTGTTTTTTTTTTTTTTTTAATGTATTAATTGTTAATAATAAGCTAAGATTTTGTAACTAAAATATATGTATTGATGTGAAAAAAACAGGTAACCAAGTTCAGGTGTGGAGCCTTTGCAGTAGGGTTGGCCATGAACCATTGCATGGCAGATGGGATATCAGCTGTGGAGTTTATAAATTCATGGGGTGAAATTGCAAGAGGATTACCTCTAAGCATTCCTCCCTCTTTAGACCGAAAAATTCTCACCGCACGGGACCCTCCTAGGATTGAATTTTCCCAGAATGAGTTCCTTAATATTAAGGACATCTCCAACACCCACCACCTTTATGAAGAAGAAGAAATGATGTATAGGTTAGTACTTAGTTCCTAATATACAACAACTCCCCATTATTAAAAAAAATTCCCTTAGTTTTTGTTTTTTTAATATGTATTTTATACCGTACATGAAGTAAAAATTAGATGCAACAAATGAATATGTTGTTCCTAAATAATAATTTGTTGCTCTGGATAGCCTGTTATGTAAAGATGATATTGGGTCGTGTCGTGCCGTACTTTGTGCCAAGTCCACGTGTCTGTGGACTAGATGTGATGACACACGAACAATCTACTAAAAACTTTCTCGTACCGTGTCTCGAATTTTGAAAGGTCGGCCCAGACATTGCCTAGCCCAGGCCACGTGCCTTCGTGCCTAAGCTATTTTTAAAAATAATAATTGTGCTTTATCATGCCTGTCGAGGCTGCCGTATTGGGTCTTGTCATATCGTGCTTTGAAAGTAAAAATGTGGCCCACGCCCAACCCATGACTTGTAGGATCCAAATCTTTGGTCCCACATACCATTTTTGTTTCAATTAATCCTATTAATTGACTGCTTTTAAAATAAGCCCTCACTAGTTATGAATTTATTATTTAAAAAGTTATTCTCAACCAGTAAAAATAAGTGACACACAAATGGTACATATAAATTGAGACAAAAGATTTAGACTCTGTCCTGGCACACACAGTTGTGTGTCGAGCATGCCCATGCTATGTCATGCTTTTTTTCGTATTTTGGCCCAGCCCAACCCTGTTCCATCTTTATTATTTGGAGTATGTATATCAACTAAAGTCTCAATGTTGTTATGTGTTTATAAACGTAGTATTATAATGATATTGATGCTTCAAATTAATTAAACTCTACAAACTATGTACAGGTCATTCCCTTTGGATGTTGAAAAGCTAGGAAGATTGAAGAACAAAGCCTTAGAAGACAGAGTTCTAACAAAGTGTACTACTTTTGAGGCTTTAACAGCCTTAGTATGGAGAGCCCGGTGCAAAGCCCTGAGATTACATCCTGATCAACAGACTAAGCTCCTCTTCGCTGTTGATGGACGGTCTAGATTTGATCCTCCATTGCCAAAGGGCTTCTTTGGTAACGGAATTGTTCTAACTAACGCACTTTCGACTGCAGGGGAGCTTCTTGACACCCCTTTCTCACACGCCGTTGAGTTAGTTCAAGGGGCAGTTAAGTTAGTTACTGACAGTTATATGAGATCAGCTATAGACTACTTTGAGATGACTAGGGCTAGGCCTTCTTTAGACGGTACACTAGTGATCACAGCTTGGTCAAGGCTCGGCTTTCATTCCCCTAACTTTGGATGGGGTGAAACCATGTACACTGGCCCGGTGGGTTTGCCCGAGAAAGAGGTTGCCTTGTTTCTTCCTCACGGAGAAGAAAGGAAAAGTATTAGTGTGCATCTTGGATTGCCGATCTCTGCTATGAACATCTTTGAGGATGAAATCGAGCAAATTTAACAAGGAATAATTCTTAATTGTATTCGTTATATATATGTATTGGTTTTATTCATTATTATTGTACGATATATATAAATGATTGTGTTAATTATGGTACATAGTTAATAAATATATATAATGTCTGTATGGTGAACAATGGATGAGAAGCTTGAGCTTGAATATGAATTATATATAGAGGCTACTATTCACCCGTCTCCATTTCATGACCTGAGGGTCTATTGTATCAATGAGTGTTTATGATCGAAGCTTAAAATTATAAGAATCTGATAAATTGTATATTATGTTGTGTTGAATGTGGAAACTGATAGATATATTGGAGCTCAGACGGAAGCTTGATGGACCCAAATAATTCAGCAAACTTGATTTTCATTTATCATATTCATATTGTACAATTATCTTTGTGAGAGATCGTTTGTTTCTACCCTCTCATTATTTTGTGGAGCACTCTCACTTTTCTCCTTTTGGCTCTTTTCTACTTGGCTCACTCAAACTATGCACATACAACCTATTTATAGTGTTGTACTCTATTTTCTAGATTTTTCTACAAGTCTAATGTTTAATATTTCTAGAAACATCATCATTTAATTTCTACACAAGAATTTTCTAGATTACATATTTATCTACACATCTAGATTAGTATGATACTATATATATATATATATATATATATATATATATATATATATGTATGTATATGATGTTTAATGTACTTTTGGAGTTGGTATTATGCAATTTTGGATAAACTTTAAGGCCCAAAACAGAGTTCCCAAGATTCAACAACTGTCAAAAATAACAATCCTATATGTATAATGCAAGAATACAACAAAACTGAGAACAAGAAATGAAATGAAACAATGAATTTTTATTATTAGAAAGAAAGAATGTAGTTTACACTATATGTAGCATAATACAATGCTGCTCGAATACAAAGAAGAAAGTCTGAAAGTGAGGAAGAGAATTGAATGTAAGTCAAAGCTAAAAAACCTAAAACTACAGAGGAAAGAACCCCTTATATAGAATACAGAGAAAGAGGAAAACTTAAGAGGAGAAAAACTAACTAACTCACTTTAATATTCTCAACACCCCCCCTCAAGCTGGAATGTGGTAACATACCAAGCTTGGACAAAAGAGTATTAAATGGAACAGAGGGGAGAATCTTAGTGAAAACATCAGCCAACTGAGAAGATGTAGGTAAGTAAGTAAGCTGAATTAGTCCTTCAAGAACCTTTTCCCTAGTAAAATGACAATCAATAGCTATATGTTTAGTCCTTTCATGGAAGACAGGATTCTTAGCAATGTGGATAGCTGATTGATTGTCACAATGGAGAGTTATAGGCTGTAAAACTTCAACTCCTAAGTCAGAAAGAAGTCTGACCATCCATGTGATCTCTGCAGCAGCACTTGCCATGGCTCTATACTCAGATTCTGAGGAGCTCCTAGAGACTGTAGGTTGTTTCTTGGACTTCCAGCTGATAGGAGAATGCCCTAACTGTAATATATACCCTGAAACTGATCTCCTGGAATCCAAGCAAGATGCCCAATCTGAGTCTGAGAAGGCTTGAAGAGTTAAGGCAATATCTCCAGATAAAAGAATGCCCTGTCCAACAGTAGCAGCAACATAATTTATGGTGTGATGTAGAGCTTCAAGATGAGGTGTCCTAGGAGCTTGCATGTATTGACTCAGATATTGAACTGTGTATGCAAGATCAGGTCTTGTATTGGTGAGAAAATTCAACTTGCCCACCATGCTCCTGTAATATTCAGGTGTACTCAACAAATTTCCATCAGTAGAGTTTAATTTCAGATTTAAAGGAAGAGGAGTGACAGCATGTTTGAAAGAATTAATACCTGTGGCTTGAAGAAACTCTTTAGTATATTTATGTTGGGTGAGAGTTATACCTTTATTCAAGTAGTTAACTTCCATTCCTAGAAAGTAGTTGAGTCTTCCTAAATCTTTAATACCAAAAGAATTGTGTAGATGAGACTTTAACTTGTGTATAGAAGAGGAATCATCACCTGTTACAATAACATCATCTACATATACAACTACAATAGTATATTTTCCTTGTTGGTTTTTTATAAAAAGAGAATAATCATTTTTTGACTGATGAAAACCTAAGGATAAAAGTTCAGAATGAAGTTTTGCAAACCATTGCCTAGAGGCTTGTTTCAAGCCATATAAAGATTTTTTTAATTTGCAAACCTTTTCTGAATCTGTGGTAACACCAGGAGGGATCTTCATGTATACATCTTCATGAAGATCCCCATGTAAAAAAGCATTATTTACATCCAACTGGAATAAATTCCAGCCCTTACTAGCAGCAACTGTAATAATTGTTCTGATTGTAGACATTTTAATAACAGGAGAAAAAGTCTCTTCATAATCAATACCATATTTTTGAGTGTATCCCTGTGCTACCAACCTAGCTTTGTATCTTTCTACTGACCCATCAGCCTTCAATTTTATTTTAAAAACCCATTTACATCCTATGGCTTTCTTATTAGGTGGTAATGAAACAATGTCCCATGTATGATTTTGTTCTAGAGCTTGTAATTCTTTATCCATGGCAGCTAACCATTTTGGATCTTTTGAAGCCTGATTATAAGAAGATGGCTCAGTAGGTATGTTAATATCAACTGCACAAGCTTTCAAAGACATCATTATTTCATCATAAGTGACAAGATTACACCAATGCTGTATGGAACTGTTAGCTGAAGTTCTGTTCCCAGGCAACTTATATTCATAATCTTTTAAATAACTTGGTATTTTAACATGTCTAGAAGAAGCTCTAGGAGGAGTATCATGACCAATATTGTCTAAGATATTAGAGCAATCTATAACCTCAGAAGTAGCATAATCTAACTCAGGTTCATTATAACCAGTATTAGTAACAGAATACTCTAAACTATTGGAACTGTCAGGGGATAGAAAACTAGAAGAAACATCTGTAGAAGTAGCTGAATCATTATGATCTTGATGTCCTGCATACTGATTTCCATCATTATTATGATCCATTCTTTGAAAAGGATTATGAATTTCATGAAAAATATTCTCCTGATTAGAAACAGGCAAGAAAAACTGAAAAGGTGTTTTTGTTGAATTTTTAGAATTAAAATGAAATGGGAAATTTTTTTCATGAAAGATAACATTCCTAGATATAACTATTTGTTTAGTTCTCAAATTGAGCAACTTATATCCCTTTTGGGTAGGAGGATACCCTATAAAAACATGTGCCTCTGCTCTAGAATCTAGCTTAGACCTATTAATAGGAGTGGTAGAAACATAACAAAGACAACCAAAAACTTTAATATGATTTAAAGTTGGTTTGGAATTATATAATTTTTCATAGGGAGTTACAAAATTCAAAGCTTGTAAGGGCATTCTATTGATCAAGTAAGCAGCAGTAAGGAGACAATCACCCCAATAATAAAGAGGCAAATTAGATTGAAACAATAAGGCTCTTGTAGTTTCTAAAAGATGTTTATGTTTTCTTTCTACCACACCATTTTGTTGAGGTGTATGGCTACAACTGGTTTGATGGGAAATTCCTTTTTTTTTATACAAATTAACAATAGGCCCTTCAGATAGCTCTTTTGCATTATCACTTCTAACAATTTGAACAGTGGTAGAAAATTGCTTTTCAACAAAAGTAATGAAATATTCTAAAATGGAAACAGAATCAGATTTATATTTCAAGAGATGAACCCAAGTAGCTCTACTGTAATCATCCACTATAGTAAGGAACATTCTACAATTATTTGAGGTTACATGCCTATAAGGCCCCCAAACGTCTATATGAATAAGCTGAAAAGGTTTTGTAGACTTTATTTCACTTTTAGAAAAAGATAACCTAACTTGCTTTGCCTTTGGACAGACTTGACAAATAGAATCTATACAAGGATTTTTATTTCCTATGGAAGAAACTATGTAAGAAAGCTTATTAAAAGGTAAGTGACCTAATCTTAAATGCCATAGTTTAGCCTCATTAGTTTCTGCTACACTAACAGCATTAGCCTTAGAAGATTTTTGAGATTCTGTAGCATAGTATAGGCCTGAATGTTGGCTACCAAGAACTATTTCCTTTGTCAAGGAAGGCCCCTGTAACACACAAGTAGTGTCAGAAAAAACAACAGTGCAATTCATATCTTTACACAACTTAGGAACAGAAATTAGATTGAACTGAAAATCTGGAACATATAACACATTTTTCAAAGTTATATTATGATCTAAATTAACTGTCCCTTTATGGGTTACTTGGACTCTTGTGCCATTAGGGATAGTAATCTTGTTATCAGTATGATCAATAGGTGAGTAAGAAATAAAAAGATTTAAGTCATGACATATATGATCAGTGGCCCCACTATCAACAATCCAATTAGAATTAAAACTGGAAAACAAGCAGACATTACCAGCAAAATAGGCAGAAGCATTAGGAGATTCAGGAATACCAGACTGAACTCCATCATCCTTATGAGGTTGCTTGTCCAACATCTTTAAAATTTGTGCATACTGATCCTTAGTAAAAGTGGCTTGCACTGAATCTTCCACAATTTCCTCACCTGTATTAGCATAATTAGCAAACTTCTTGGGATAGCCATGTAATTTGTAGCATCTATCTTTAGTATGTCCTAGCATCTTGCAATGATCACAATATAATCTAGGACCTTTGTTGACAAAATCCCTTTTATCAGTATAACTCCCTTTATTAGTATATCCCTCTTTATCATAAGTGTTCTGCTGCCTGAATTTATTGGGTCTAAAGAACTTGTTCTGATCTGAATTTTTTTCATAAAAACTCCTCCTGTCCACAGCCAAGGCAACTGAATCTGTCACAATCCCATCATGTAATTCAGTCAACTCTTTATGTTTTTGCTCTTGTAATAGCATGCTATATACCTCTGCTATTGGAGGTAGAAGTTTGAGCATAAGAATGTTGCTTCTAATCTGCTTATAGTCTTCTCTTAGCTTCATCAAAAACTGCATCAGCCTGTTATCTTCTTGAATTTTAAGAAATTTAGCAGCCAAGTTACAGGTGCAGGTGCTTGCACATTCACAAGTTGGAAGAGGACAAATCTCATCTAATTCATCCCAAAGAACTTTGATCTTAGCAAAGAATTCAGGTATACCATCAGCACCTTGTTGTAGGGCTGCAATTTCTTCTTGTAAAGAGTACAGTTGTGTTGATGTAGTCTGCCCATACCTTGTCATAAGATCTTTCCACATATCTTTTGCAGTTTTAAAGAAAAACACACTCTTAGCTGGTATAGGTCCTAAAGACTTAAGAATCCACCCTATAACCATGTCATTACACCTGACCCATGCATTGTAGTTGGAAGCAGTAGCAGGTGGCCTGGGCAAACTGCCATCAATGAAAGCCATCTTGTTCTTGGTAGAGAACCCTATTAACATTGATCTTTTCCATGAACTGAAACCTTCTCCCTCAAATTTTTCTGTAACAAATGACTGAATCCCACTGTCAGTAGGGTGAATATAGTATACACTTCCAGGATCCTGGGTTAACTCGGTTGTTGCCATTGCAAAAAAAACAAAGAAATACACAAGGAAGAACGGCAGCAAAGAGGGAAAAAAAATGGAGGAAAAAGAAAAAAAAAGAAAAAAAATGTCTTGAGACAACAAAAAAATGCTGCAGAAGCCAAAGAAAGAGGAAGTCAAGAACAGAATTATGAGGAACAATTGAAAATTAATTGTATTCAAGATGCTCGATGAAATGCTTGAATGAAAAACTCGAATCAGCAGCTATTCCTGCTCTGATACCATGTCAAAAATAACAATCCTATATGTATAATGCAAGAATATATATACAACAAAACTGAGAACAAGAAATGAAATGAAACAATGAATTTTTATTATTAGAAAGAAAGAATGTAGTTTACACTATATGTAGCATAATACAATGCTGCTCGAATACAAAGAAGAAAGTCTGAAAGTGAGGAAGAGAATTGAAT
Organism: Salicornia ramosissima; assembly: GCA_951394345.1. Lineage (NCBI taxonomy): Eukaryota > Viridiplantae > Streptophyta > Magnoliopsida > Caryophyllales > Amaranthaceae > Salicornia > Salicornia ramosissima. Next base: position 4,388,805 of record OX596237.1, read on the forward strand.
GTAAGTCAAAGCTAAAAAACCTAAAACTACAGAGGAAAGAACCCCTTATATAGAATACAGAGAAAGAGGAAAACTTAAGAGGAGAAAAACTAACTAACTCACTTTAATATTCTCAACAACAACCTTTTACAATAACATACAATTTAGAATTACTCTGTATATACATATCCAATCCAAATATGTTCTAAAAATAAAACTTCAATTGACTATATCTTTATTTACATAAAAATTACAAATGATAGTGAAAATGAACTCTATGACCAATGCTAAAAGTCAAACTATAACTATTTAAAGAGGTACTTTTCTAAACATGGTTTTAATCAGAGCATATAAGCCATATTTACCATAACTAAGTAAACTTAGCATAAATTGGAGTTGGCCGGAAAAACTATGTACTTTACTAATGTTGTGTGTTTGCCAAAAAAAATAAAATTAATGTTATGTCAGCCGTCGTAATTAAATTCAGGGTAGTATATGCTGAATAGGGTTTAGACGAAGTCATATGCGAGTTTTTATTTTAAGGATTTGAATCATATCAGATCAAGTAGGGTCGGATGTGAACAAAATTGTCATCTCCAAATCAAACGAATGTCTAATAGTACTTTAAAATAACTCTATATTTTATTGCTAATACAAAACTAGATATGTTAACTTAATGGTCAAGTGAGATTTTATTAGATTTGTCTCAATGTGTACATGTACTTTATTAAAATCTACTTTTTATAATTTTTAAAAAACATAATCAATATATTGATATTTTAAATTGTGAATCAACAAACATAAAAGTACTCAACTTTGTAGGTAATATAGAAAGTACGGAGTAGGAAATAAATGTAATTATGCATTTGTATATTAAAACTATATTTTGAGAAAAATTCAATAAGATTAGATCTACATGGCTATTTTTTCCTTGTGTGTTGTTAAACATAAATTACAGTCAAAATTAAAAAAAAAAAATGTGAATGGTATCAATGTATCATAAGTATATATAATTGTTGCATTTTTTTAGGGAGGTATATAAAGTTATATAGTTAGAAGAGAGAAATATGATGGGATATGTATGGGACATATTCACATGTGGTGGATGATGGGAGAAAGAGTGGTGAATTTTTTCAAATCAGATCAGGTCTCATCTCACCAATTCTCATAAGTTTCAGATCAGAAAATTTCAGTCGAAAAGAATACACCTTAGTATTGGCTCACCATAAATAATCTCATGAGATTATTTGATTATGAGAAAGAGTGAGAAGGAATGGGGAAGGAATGATGTGAATAGCAGCAACATTACTATCCATCTCAGCCAAGATTTTACAAAAGAAATCAACCTCACAAGGCAGCAAAATAGGGCCTTCCCTTGAATACCCATATTCCTGTTGTGCATTTTCTAATAGCATCATGAACAAAGGGTGATTAGCATTCTTAGCTTTAATCACAAACCTCTGTCTCTCTGATCCAACATACACTGAGAAGCACCCCCTTGGTGCTACCATCCTCTTCGCCTTTCGATTCGATGATGATGATGGTGGTGGTGATGATGGTGATGATGATGATGATGCTTTGCACCATGAATGGTGTGAGTTGCATTTACTATTGTTTTTTCCCTTGGTTGATTTGCACCTTGCTAGCATGTTGTTCTTCCACTTCTTTAACATCTCCATTTTTTCACCTTTTGTTTGTGATTTTACATAGATGTTATTGTTGAATCTTATTGCTAGTATTGTATTTTGCAATCAAATTATTTATAGGTCAATTCTAAGAGCAAGTATGATTTTAGCAAGTTGTTTAGTGAATCATATCAAATATCAAATCAGTTATTACCTAATTGGTAATAATTTAGGAATATATGTAAAAATCGTATGTAGTTCAGTGTAATTAATGTTTGATTTAGATTCTTATTTTAATTTTTGACATGCGCTGCTTATATAGTTATATATGCCACCCTAAGGGTTGTGTACTTGTGTATAGCATTTTTCTAATTTTTTTTCAAATGACACAGAAAACAAGAAAATAAAGGTTTGTGATCGAGTATATAACATAATTATGAGAGTCTCAACTATCAATTTAAGCTTTTGGTTGAGATGATTTTCTTGACATGGTATCAGTTTAAGCTTTTGTTATTAGGATGTGTTTTTCTCATTTATCAATTATTGTTACAGTTTTGGGTTGATTTAGAGGAGTACCACATGTGATTTCAGTTAAACAATTGCTCTAGCCGGATCTTTTTATATATTCTCTCCGTAACATAATTGTAGCAACAATTGTCATATTTATTGGGCGTAACAAAATTCTGGCAACAAACTTATAACTTTCTATTTATGGTAAAAAAAGACAAAATTTATCAATCTGTCATTACTTATCATATATAATTTGTCATTATATATTAACACTATATCATTAACAATTTAACACTACATAATTAATCCACACTAACACCCTAACCCACAACCACCCTAAACCCACAACCACTCTAACTCTAACCCTAAACCCATAACCAACCCAAACACCCAAACCACCCTAACCCGAACCCCAATCACTCAGCCACCATTCGAACCCCAGCCACCCAACCACCACTCAAACCCTACCACCACGAGCGAAATCGATCCCTAGCCATCCAGCCACCACGAGCAAAATCAAGCTCTAGCCACCCAACCACTACGAGCAAAATCGAGCCCTAGCCACCCAACCACCACGAGCAAAATCGAGTCCTAGCCACCCAGCCACCACGAGCAAAATCAAGCCCTAGCCACCACGAGCGAAATCGAGCTCTCTCTTGTCAATGTCTTCTCTCTCCTTCGAAGGTAGGTTTTTTTTATTGTGTTTAGGGTTTTGGAGTGGTGCTTATTTGGGTGGGTCAGTTTTTAGGCTTCTCGATTTGTGTGGGTCAATTTGCAGTTGTGGGTGTTTGGGTGGTGGGTGGGTCGATTTGCAGTGGTGGTGCCAATTTCGTGGTTGGGGGTGGTGTTCGGTGGTGTTGTATTGCTGGTGTTTAGTGGTGTTGGCAGTGTTTGGTGGTGTTGGTTACCTACCCACGAGGTTTTGGATTTTATAAAAAGTACTCCCTCCGTAACATAAAAATATTTACTTTTCTTTTTTTTACGCATTTTAAAAAAGTGATTTAAGGGTGTAAACAACTAAATTAATCAAAATAATTTTGATATTAGTAACTTATAATCACATTCTTGCTTATATTAAAACCATTTTGATTAATTTCTTTGTTCAAAATCCTTAAACTGCTTCTTCAAAATGCATAAAAAAACAAAAGTAAATATTTTTATGTTACGAATGAAGTATATATGTTGAGGCAAATCAAATAAAATTTTATATAAGTATAAAACTATATTTTCTCTTTTATATATAAAACTGACGGAAAATAGTGTCACATGGTGTCTAAGGGACGAGTATTTTTTTACTAGATCAGTCGATCAATCCACATGCACCAATTTGCAAATCTCAATTGTCCTGTTCCTCCTACATCAAGAATTCGAGATTACACTACCCATATCAAAATATCAATATATCTCTATTATATAAGCCAAGAGGGGAGCCATGGTGTCCCCCTTCGAAAAGTCCATATTAACCCTCAAAACTTTCTAAAATTTCAATTTCTACCACTCCTAATTATTAAGTAAAGTTATTACAATTTTTGTACTTTTTAAAATGATAATAGTATAAATATAAAATTAAAAAAAAATAAAACTACAATACTGAAATTCATATTTTTAAATTCTCTATAAATAGACATCCATATTGATATATTTCATCAAATAAAAATTTTACATTTTGATTATCGTAAAAATTTGGTAGCCAATAGAATATGGCAAAATAAATTAAACATTTTCTTATGTTCAATGTTGTGGGATGACCAAATGAAGGAGAAAAGGTTTGTTTCTGATTATATGAATGAGTGTGAATTTGATAGATTTTTCAATTTTTTTTTGTTTTGTTTAGACAGATTAATATATGTATTTAAAAAATCATCGCACGCAAAGCGTGCATAGAAGACTAGTATACTATAATAGAAGCAACTAAATCCACATCTTGCCACATGTCGCGCTCTCATTAAAAAAATTCCCGCCTTTTTCCCTTAATTTAAAAAAAACGATTTTTTTATTCTATCTTAATATATTTTCTACCTTAATAAAAATTGATATATAATGTAACATATCTTTAGAAATATTATGTGATTTAATTCCTATAAATAATACTTGTACCTTAATTCTTTTATTATAAGTAATTTAGTTTTGATCATATATTAATTTAACATATCTTTAGAAATATTATGTGATTTGATGTATATTCTTATGATAAAAAATTATTTTTCATTATACATTTATTGCCTATACATATTCTCATAATAGAAATTTCGCTATTTTTTTGGGGGGAAATTTTGTTAATTATTGATTTACCATTAACTTATCAATTTTTTAGGATTTTAATAATTAGAAAATCAACAAACAATGTACATTTTAGTTTTATTTTCCCTAACAGTTGTGCTAAAAACAAGTTTTAGTTTAATGTAGTTATTTTGTATATTTCAATTTTGAGTGCATTATAATGTTATTTATTTAATTTGTATGCATGACTATAGTTTTCAGAGAAAATAAACTAGAAAACAAATTTCTAAAATTGAATGTATATTATTGATATATATTTATTTAGAGAAATTGATTCTAATAATTAAAAAAAATCAACAAACAATGTACATTTTAGTTTTATTTTCCCCTAACAGTTGTGATAAAACAAGTTTTAGCTTAAAGTAGTTATTTTGTATATTTCAATTGTGAGTGTATTATAATGTTTCTTATTTGTATGTTTTGTTATAGATTTTGTTGACTTCTCCTACAATTTTTTTAATTCTTATCCATATGTTACAATAATTTGATTAAATAAATTAATTATATACGTAGTATATATATGAATTATTACCGAGTGTTTAATGGTTATTTAATATTCTGTGTGGGTTAGTCAAGATCTTATATAAAGATTACTCATTGTTTTGTATGAGGTATTTTTATTTAAAAAATTATATTAATTATGCAAATCTTTACATTACTATTTACAAAATTAATATTAAGATTTACAAGTCGTGCATCGCACGGGTGCTATGCTAGTTTTATGTCTATAATGAAACATCTCAAAAGCAGTGCACTATGTTACTGTATTTTTTTGGAGAGGAAGTATTACATAGTGTTAGTTAGGTTTCAGAATTTTAGGCATGAGTTCATGACTTTGATTTTCATCGCGTGTGTTTGCGATGATCCTTTATTATATCTTACAGATGTATGTGCTGGCTAAAATTGAGCCGGGTGATCTAAAGTTGGGTCTGGTTTCAAGACTTAGTATCCCACACATTTTAACATAAAAAAGATGTTACTATATTTTTTTATTCGTTTACCATTTTTTTAGTGGGATATAATTGTAAATAAGTTTTCTAATTGAATAATAATTTAAGTCGGTTTCAAGGGCTTGATCTGGCAAAATCCTTGAATATATCTAGGCTTGAGGTTCAAATGGACAATCAAGCTTGCATCCAAGCTCTCAAAAATCCAGAATATCAGGGAGGGGAATGTCATCACATTATTAATCATTGTAGGTCTCTTATTTTTTCTAGTTCTTGGTCGATTCGTCTTGTTCATTGTTTTCGTGAGGCTAATAGAGTAGCTGATAAACTAGCTAATTTAGGTGTGAATCAGGTGGAAAATTACTTGTATTTTAATCATCCCTTTGAGGAAATAGCTCCCCTCTTACGAGATGGTTGTATGGGTGTTACGACACCTCGTTTAGTTTAATTAATAAACTCGGGAATATCCCTCATTTGCATCAAAAAAAAATTGAGAATGAATGTAAAAGTTATGCATCGTTCGGTGTAATAAATGTTTTACTTCGTATTTGAATTAATAATTTTCTTTTGACACCATGGAGACAAGTCCTTACATATCCATTTGTCGGTTTGTTTTGACGGATGAGGGATGATGAATTGATGATAATGATTATTTATCCTTATTAGAGTTAAGCGTTTGTTTGTTTACGAGACACGATATTTGTATGGGAAATGGTATGTGATTAAAAACCCTTAATTTAATTCCTTAGTCCCATAAAATATCAAACAAAGACTAAGAATTATATTAGTGAAATTCTACAAACCAACTCTATATCTTAATCCAATTCTTTAATCCCTCTAATTCTTATCCCTTAAAACAAACGTCAATATGATTCTATTTAACATATCCTTTTCTATTACTTTACTAAATATAAATTTTGTTAAAGCAATTTTTTTGACGACTTGGTGTCTATATTTTACTAATATTGTCCAGTCCAATGTTTAATTATTTTTCTTGAAAGACACAGTTTAATTATAATTAAGAGTAAATAAAATGTAAATTTATTATGTGTTTTTCTTCACAGTATTACAATTCTAGTGAAATTTATTCTAATCTAATCCATTTGATTCCAATCCAATACAATTCATTTTCATCTTTTTCTTTCAATTCAATTTATTCTATTTCACCCTAATTCATTCCATTTCAATCCATTCGAATACCGCGGAGAGAATACACCCTAAATATATTTCCACCTCCACCACCATTTGTTAGCCACCATCACTATCAGAATTTTGCCGTTATCGCCCAACACCAAAAGTTTTAAAAAAAAAAAAAATACGGAGTAATATCTTTTGAAAATTTGAAAAGAAAATTAAATAAAACAGGTGTACCGTTTGGAAAAATCGGTACTACCGAATCCAGAAATTGGTAATGATCATTCTTAAGAATAAAAAAGACTAAGACCATATTCTTTTGAATTTAATTTCTTAAATTCCACTCCAATTTTTTTTTACGGGTTTATATTAAAATTCCACTCCATTTCAGTTCAAACAATTCAATTAAATTCATTTTAGCTCTTGCAGAGTTTAGGATTTAATTTAGTTCATTTCAGCCACAAAAGTTAAATTTAGTTGAGCTCATATTAATTCAGTAAAAAAAACAGGGCCTAAAGCTCGATTCTTTTGGACTTATTTTTAGTTTTTTTTTATATTCAGATCAAACAAACAGGGCCATAAATAATAAGGTGATAAATTTATATATGAGTATATGACCACCTATAGCATAAAATCTTAAGATAATATTCTTGGAAATACTTGTATACTCAAGTAGAACTAGCAATCGGGTCGTGTCATGTTTGTGTCAACCCGTATACGTAAACGGGTTGAATCACAATACCTAAACCCAACCCATTTAATAAACGTGTCGTGTCAACTCGTTTGCTTAAACTGTGTCAAATTCATTAACACAAACCCATTAATTTTGTGTCGTACAAGCGTGCCATGTCAATTTTTATACTTCCTCTGTTTCGAAAGAAACGCAACAAATTGGATGACACGGACTCCTAGTCCATTTTTTGTTGTCAGAGTAAAAGGTATAGAAAGAGAAAGTGGGGTATGTGATGATGTGAGAGATAGGAAGAAAAAACTTATAAAAATGAAAAAATTAAAATTGTTGCATTTATTTTGAAACTTCCTAAAATAGAAATTGTTGCGTTTATTTCGAAACGGAGGAAGTATTATAAAATTAATAGTCGAGTGTAATCGTGTCGTGTCAACCCGCATACATAAACAATTTTAAACCCTTGACCCAAATCCGACCCATTTAATAAATGTGTCGTGTCAACCCACTTACTTTAACGTGTCAAAGTCCTTGACCCAATCCCGTTAATTTTGTGTCGTGTTATTGTGTCATGTCAACTTTTGCCAGCTCTATACCTAAGTATCATGTCATTACTCATTAGTTACTAAAGCCCTAACATTTTGTACTTATTTTCATTTCAACTTAGGGTGCGTTTGATTCATTTGAAAATTTCTGATTTGATTTGATCTTATCTCACCTTTATTTTCTGATCTGATCTAAATTTTTCTAATTATAATTATTTTTGTAGTTATAATTTTTTTATCTGATCCGAACCTTTTTTAATTTAATTTGAATTTTTTTAAAATGATCTGATCTGATTTTAATTTTTTCAAAAAAAAAAAACATTAAACTGCTAAAATAAGTTATAATAAAATACACTCACCATCCCATACTTGTTATTGGAGTATACGTTATAAACCCTCGTGGCCTAGTAGACGTATTTATTGTCTATTGATGGCTTTAAACAATTAAACCCGGCAAATTAACGGGGTTTTGCAAGATTCTAGCATAAAAATTCATATGCCAAATTTCCCCCTCCTTACAACTTTTGGCTGTTTTCCCGTATAAATCCAACGGTTGAAATTCCACCAATATTCATTAACACACGCACAAATTTTAGCACGTAAACCAATGCAAGTCAATCGACTATTAACAAGTAATTACATTTTACATCTAAGTATTTAACAAATTGATTAATATCTAATTATCAGATTGACTATTAATAAAATAATTTGATAAGCTAATGGGTACTCATAAAAATTTATAAAATGGTGGATACACCTAAGAAAATCTGTTACATACAAATGAGAAAAACCAAAAAAAATTCCTGCACCCCATATTACTAAGATATATAAATAGTAAAAACATTATATGTACTCCCTCCGTCCCCTTTTGTTTGCAACATTTACTTTTTCACACCTCCCAACACACAACTTTAAATAAAAATATCTTTAAATACATATAATAAAAAATTATAAAAATTATAAATTAAAAAAGTACATATCGAGCCGAATCAAATGACATCCCATTTGACTATATTTTTTCTTATGTGCATAAAATTAGAGAGAGTCAAATTTGGTTAATAAACAGTGCCAAAATTGTACTTGTTGCAAAAAAAGGGGGACGGAGGGAGTACATGACTACTTGTATCAATTAGGCATATATTTTAAGAAAGAGTCAAATTTATATTACTCGAGTAATTAATTTTTTCATTTACATATTCAAATCTCTTTCTTAAAATATCAGATATTTTTATTAAAATGCGTGCAATAATATGTTACAAAGTGGTTGTTTGGTTGGCACAAGAACTAGAATTTCGCATATATTTCAAATTAGTGAGAATTAAATTACCTAATCAAATTTATGTGAATTTTTTAAAGTTGTTTGTTTTATAATAGGGGAAATAAATTCCCATAAAAATTTATATTTACCTAGAGGAGCTTAGGTAAATAAATTCCTACAATTTATTGGAATTGAAATTTTTTAGAAAATTTCACTTACTTTCAAAAAATGTTTTATCAACCAAACAACTCACACACTGTACATTTCATAAAAATTTAATTTCCTACATTCATTTTATGTAACCAAACAACACAAAAGTCTTTATTCCGTATGCATTTTCTATTTCTCACGCAAATCCTTCATTTTGTAATCGTAATTTTATTATCACTCTGTATTAATTTGCACTTTCATGCAAAGCTCTCCTTCTTCAGCCATGGAAGTACGAGTTAAGCAAGAAATTGAAGAGTTTTTCCAGAGATCACGAGAACGAAACAACAAGAATGCAGTTCCATCTTCATCGGATGATATAATTGAATTAAGTGATACCGAAGATGATGATGTTACAAATTCAATACTTGACGATCCTTCTTCCATCATCAATGGCGGAAATCCATCGAAGAAGCAGAAGCTTAATGATTCATCTTCTTTGCCTTCTCTACCTCCTGGTTTTCTTGATCCGCTTCCGCCCCTGCCAGAGTCTCCAATCCTCCAACCTCCGCATTCGCTGCAGCAGATTCCTGCGAGTCGTGATAATTGTAAGCAGTTTTGGAAAGCCGGGGACTATGAAGGTGCTCCTTCTGGGAAGTGGGAAAGTTATACAGGTTTGATTTCGTTCATTCTTTTCATTTTCTGGGTTTAATATAAGGGGTTTTTTTATAAAAAAAAAAAATTGTGTGTATTTTTAGGGTTTGCTGAGGATTTAGGGATTTTTTTTTTTTTTTTTTTTTTTTGTGAATTTGAGCAAATTATGACATTTATTCTTCAATTGATTAACACTTGTAGCCGACGAATGTGTTTTGTTGAAATATTTTACTTGGAGCAACCGAGGCTTTTTGAAAGGAAGATTTTTTTTTGTGGGCTGGGGAGGAGAAGGGCTTTTATGGCAAGTGAACTAGGAGCTTTTTTTTTAATTGATCTTTTCCCTGGGTTTAATTTGATGATTTGTTCATATCTTTATGTTCATTTCTAGGTTTGCATAGTATCCCGTGTGATCTTTATGTGACTAAGCAAATTAGGGAACTTCATAGGAGTAACATATGTAGTAATTTTGGTTGGAAACTGAATTTTGTAGCATTTTTTTTGAAAGGGAGGTGACTGTAGTTCGAAATTTTCTACTCAAAAGAAAAGAAGCAATCATGTGAAACAGAGTGAGGGTTTGTTGCTGAGGCTTGCAATTGTGCAAATATGGATGCATACTGATTTCAGGAAAGTGGCATAATCTGGGAGAGTGTTACTAGACCTACTTCGAACGGTTGCTATTCTCAAGCTGTTAAAAGCAGTACTCCACACAATGCCAGATTCTGCACATTAATCTATAGAATAAGTTAATTACCCTAGGAGATTGTGTATGAAAAGTGAACTGAAACACTGTGACTTTATGCTTGTAGAAGAGCAGGCTTGCTTTTCATGACAATGATTATATGATATGCGGAGGTCTTCATGCCAAAAGAGTGCCGATGACTCACTCACGAAAGTCTTTTTTGTCAAATGGTCTTAATTTCCTCTTGTATCTTCATCATTTAATGGCTAGGTTTAATTCTCATATAAGATTTGATCACTTGAACTTTACTCAACACATTTTCCGTACATTTGTCCAAATCTTAGACACGATTTTTTTGTCTCAAATTATTGGAATTGCTATATTGACACTCAAACAAAACTTATCTATTAGAGTTTAGGTAACTTAGGCTAGAACCATTGGGTGTTGGTAGATGGTACAAGATAGTTGTGCTAGTGACTTAGTAGTTAGTACTTAGTACCCTGCTGTCTCCCATTCTTTCCATGAATTATACGATCCGTTTGGTTGTTGTTAATAAACTGTGGTAATGGTAATAGATTTAAAGTGTAATTTTGTTAAGGTAGAACTTTATAATCCCCATGGAAAACATGTTATCATTCTCAAGCTTGAATTTTATTCATATTTTCTATTACCATCTATTACCATTGGGGAGGGTGGTATTGGATGGTAATGGATATTTGTGTAGAAAATTAGATAAATTGAAGTTAAGCTACCACCACCATAGGAATGAATATTGATTCCTTCTAAATTTGCATATAAATGTATTTCAATTACCACAATTTGTAACCGGCTACCAAACAGGCCATTAATGAAATTCTATTCCCACCTTTCAAGTAGATGTCTTTATTGTCTAAGAAACTAATCTCATCTCCAATGTTCATGTCATGTATCTGAACTCATTTTCCATTGCTGGATTTTTTTTTTCTTTCTTAACATCACATTCGTTGTCATACCCCCAAGACCAAATTTGAACTGTTAGAAACTTGGAAACTTTAAACTGGCCTTGCATAATTTTCTTTTAGTTGGTGCTGCATTGAAAGCATCATGAGCAAGCTCATCCTCATCCGATGTAAAGATAATTTTATGGACTTACCTTGACAGAAATAAAAACCATTAATCAAGCATTATTTAATGATCTGGAAAAGGGCATGCATTGATGAACCAAAACCAGCAATTTTTAGTTTTAGACTTGATTGTTCACTTTGGTATTGTCTTACAACTTTGTATTTGATTTTAAAATTTTCTTCCTGTTAATTTGATTCAGTATTTCCCTTAATTACTTTTGTTGGGTGAAGATCGTGATCTGAAATTTTAATAATTAATATACTTGTTTTAGCAGTAGCTGATTAGCAGGGTTCTACATATTTTTACTTCTTTTGATCGTGTTTGCAGGTGGAATGGACCATGTTAGGGTTCACCCCAAGTTTTTGCATTCTAATGCCACAAGTCATAAATGGGCTCTTGGAGGTAAGAGAAGCCTACATGTTTTGTCCAAATATGTTAGGCATGTCTATGGATTGAGACACAAATTTCTATCTCATATTCTCATTCCCAAGCTGCTGTGCTTTTTGGTGTTTTACCTCTACAATGATTTCTGAGAGTATTTTATGCACTTTTCTGTGCAGCTTTTGCAGAGCTGCTGGACAATTCATTGGATGAGGTACTTGCCTGTGTATCATTAACTTTTGAAAACTTGTCATGTCAGCATAAATTTTGATTATGCATTTGGTTTGTGATGAGATCGAAACTTAATAATAATAATATTGTTGTTGTTGTTGTTGCTGCTAGGTGTGCAATGGAGCCACATATGTCAACATAGATATGCTTATAAACAAGAAAGACGGTGGCAATATGTTGCTGATAGAAGGTACTGTGTGAACTGCTACCTCTATTTATGTCAGTGTTTGCATGGTGTTCTGTGCTTTTTTTTAAATTTTTTAATGGAAGTGATGTTTTAGGATTCAGTATAGAAATAAAGGTATTCGAGCAACAACATATGTGATGGTATGCCCTTTCTCTTCTTACTACAATAGTTCTTTCAGTTGTCTATACTTCATATACTTTGAACTTATCAAAACAAGTTTTTATTGAGTCTATATTGCATGCCTTAAAATCTTTTACATAAAAAGCCAAATTGTCCACATAGAAGGAAGTTGAGAACCTGAAGTGAGAAAACTTATCTGTTGGCCCATATTCTCTTTTTATGGTTATTTTCATTTTGTGCAAGCCATGTCATGAATTAGTAACTGCTTTTCTCTCCAAATAATTTCAGTTGTTTCTATTTGAAATGGAATGTTTAAGGATTCTCAATGAATAGCATGGTATTTACATGACTAGCACCACAATCCTGTTTCTTATTCTTAAGAAAGTTCGTGATTTAGTTGATCCATGGTTTATATTTCATTTGTTCCGAGCAAATAAAAAATAGGTTGATTCATTCCAAATTTTTTTTCTACTAATTCTTTTGATTGAGATGTATGGATCAGGTCCAGGTGTCTACTATATGGATACCATCTTGGATCAAAGAAAATGTGCATTATTAGCTCTTGCCTCTAACCATTCTATGAGTATCTTCCTTTTTGTGTATGATGTTGCTACTCCTTGAGTCCCTGTGGCAGCATTTAGTAATTAAAAACTTAATATGGAGGCCATAATTTGAAATGACGATTTTTTGGCTGCCTCATGAGTCAATAAAGAAATGACTAGATATTTTCCTTGTGTGGATCCTATCTCAGTGGGAGCCTCATGAGTTGATCTGCCTACACATTTTGCTTTTACTGCTATGCTGGAAGTTACTCCTATTATATCTAATTGGAACTTTTCATTTTTCAAGCATAAAATTAGTTATGAAACCACTATCTTTTATTGTTGCATAAGAATGTTTATTAATTAATTGTATGCTATAACATCAAAATTGTAATCTCTTTGGGGATGAATAGTCGGATTTTTGTTCCCACCGAGTAAAGTTGAATGTTTTAAAATCAATATTTAAATCATTGTGGGGATCATTAGGTGTATTTATATCGCAAACTTATTTTGAATTTGTTGGATACATTTCCTATAGATAATGGTGGTGGGATGGACCCGGATAAGGTGCGTCAATGCATGTCCTTGGGCTACTCTGCAAAGAGCAAATTAGTGAATACAATTGGGCAATGTAAGTGGATTTTGCTGTCGCTAATGACCTGATGTCTTGCTCTCCTGCTATGAGGATTATTTAGCTGTAGACAAATCTTATCTGTTTTTATCTTTCAAGATGGCAATGGTTTCAAGACAAGTACTATGAGGCTTGGAGCTGATGTTATTGTCTTCACACGCAGCCGTGGAAAAGATGGTACAAGGTTTGTTTTTGTGTAATTTTCTTCTTATTAATTAGCCCGTAACATTTTGGGTTCTCATATAATTTTTTTGTGTGGAGAAAATGGTGGCTGGAATGCTTCTTGTGTAAAGTATTAGAATTGACTAATTGTCTATGTTTTTTTTTTTTTTTTTTAATAATTATTTAATCATTTTAATGCAGAGGGCTGTTTTAAAAAATAACACTTGAAGATGATTGTTCTATACAGAGCTTTTTCTTTGTTTATTTTAAATAAACATCTGCTTTCAGTGTGCTTCATTTTTCATATACAAAGCCACATGTGAATAACCTGTTAAACTTGTTGAATAGTGAATAAATCAGTCCCAGGTCTCTGTCATGGATGGAACTATAAATGCCATTGCAACATCATATCTTTCATTCATAAGCACGTTGAGTTGTTAATTAGTCATTGCCTGTGTGAGCCATATGTGCGAAGTTTTAGTTGAGGCTTTCATGAAGAATTCCGTTGCTGATGTCTCCAAACTCTGCAGAGTAAGGGAACTAAGTCAAAATCCTTCATCTGTTTTTAGGATGGAAGTTTCAGTTGCGACTCTTGTATTGTTTTAGAAAGAATTAGTTGGAGGGTTTGTTGTTGGACTATTATGCTAGATGTGTGGATAATGAAAAAATAGTGTGATGCAAACTAACCAGAAATCTAGTTTTAATCTAGATAGGACTACTTAGTGGTGCACATGTGAATATGGTTTGAAACTCTGAATAGAGAGTTAGAGGGGAGAGGGTTGTCAGCCATCAGGTGTGTTTGACTTGATTTTGAATGGGACAACTAATGGGATAAAGTAGGAGGTGTGAATAATTGTTTTAATGGAGATTGTGCTTTGATTTTCCTTTTAAAAAACACTGTGCCTTGCCCAACAGGGCAACAGGGGTTTGCTCAGATGCAGGAGAGCCTGTGCTGCACTGCTGCTTGCTGCTGCATTGTGCATGCAGGTTATGTGTTGCTTGGCTCTTGCTTGCTCAATACTTGGGCTATGATTTGCTTAGTTCTACGCTGTGGGCAACAATTTTGCTTGGTTGTTTACAACTTGACCTCGACTTTACATTGATTTCAGAGCCTAAATTGATTATTAAATGAGTTGAATTGATGTTTTAGCAGTTGTTTGGCCTTTTCTCTGGACGGGGTTAAATTACCAATATTGTAGTTAAATTCTCGGGTTTTTATTAATAGGGAGACAAATTAGGTTTCTGCGTCAAGATACCAATTGTTGATGAAATTTGGTGCTGGAGGTTCTACTTGATTGTTGTATTGTGCTTGAAATATTTTTGATATGTCTTTTGGCAAACCAAAGTGGACATTACAAAACATTGCAGCAAATTCACCAATTGTGATTAGGGTGCAAAAGAGCTTTCATGTTCATGATCTCCTAGAATTTGAGCATTATTTCCTTGGACAACAACAACAAAGCCTTAGTCCCAAAATAATTTTGGCTTGGCTAGACATGAGACATTATGTGGCATTGCAAAAGTACTTTGCCTAGTTTTTCTTCCTCCATGCTTCCATATCCCTATTAACATCCCCATCCAATCCACCATCGTTATGGATAATAGATCCTAGATATTGGAATGAGTCATGACCTTGAACACTCATTCCATACTAATTTGATCCTACTTCCTATCCCACTGAATTTACATTCCAAATACTTCGTCTTATTTCTGCTTAAATCCCCAAGATCCCAAAGTTTTCTTCCACAATTCTAACTTAATTTCCTTGTTTCATCAACTAACACAATGTCATCGGTAAAAATCATGCACTATGTATATCGTCTTGAATTGAATTTGTCAATTCATCCATGACTATGGCAAAAAAGAAAAGGCTACATGTGGAACCTTGACGTACTTCAATTGGATACAGAACTCTTTTGTTTTCCCATCACTATTCCTCACAATCGTGCTAGCACCCACTTATCTGTAATAATGTCAATATATCTATTTAGGATGCATTCTCTTGTTAAGGCCTACCAAAATATTTCCTCGGCACCTTATCATACGCCTTCTCCAAATCAATGAAAACCATATGCAAATCCTTCTACTTATCTCGATATTTTTCCATGAGTTGTCTTATACAATGAAGTTCCTCCATCGTTAACTTTACTGGCTCAAATCCAAATTGGTTCTCCCAAATCTACATACTTTTTCTTAATTTCCCTTGTGAGCATTTGATTAATTATGGTTCCAGCATGTATATATCAAAATCAATGAGTTAATATTAATTATTTCTGCATTTCAGTATTACTCAAAGCATTGGATTGCTCGCTTACACATTTTTGAGGAGCACGGGTAAAGAAGACATCGTAGTTCCCATTGTAATGTCAATGTCCTCTCCCTTTTTAGTTTTCTTCTATTATTTTGCTACTTCATTATTTTGATCTTGGTGTGATATAATTTTTGAATTCATAACATCAATGAGCAATCATTGATCTGCAAATCATATGTTCCGTCTAATTTTTTTACATGTTCCATCTAATTTTTCACACTTGCTTGCACAACTTTGACTTATAATATCTTTAACAGTATAATGGTAAAACTCATAGAAATTATATATTTAAATATCACGATGAATCCAATTGTTTGTATATAAATAGCAACTAGATCTCGCAAAGGATTGTCCAATTGAAGTGAATAGAACATCTAAGAATATAGAGGAAACAATAGTTAAGTGATAGGTGAAATGGATTGTTTTAGCTCCATGGTTCTTTCTATAATATTTCAATGTATTTTGGGGACACCGATGATGTGTCCACTGGATTCCGGGATCCACAAAAGACTAGTTATAGTGTGAAGCGCTTTATTTATGCAAAATCACGGAATAAAATATTGCAGTGTCTCTATGTAAACATGAATTAGTAAAGGGTTCAAATTTAAGTGTATAGTTTTGCTTTTGACACCTTGTTTAAGAATTCCTAGGCCTTCTTACTTGTTCATAATTCAAATTTATATTATTGCTTTTGACACCTAGTTAAGAATCCCTAGTCTTCCTATTTTTTCAATGCTTGGTCATGTTTTAGCTGATTTTTAAAGTTATTGGAGATCTTTATTTTTCCCTTTTTATTTGATGTGGCTTAGCCAAAATTAAATTTTTTTGTTGTCTTGTTTTGATGCTAAGTTGTTTCTTACTGTGTATCGTCAAAGTTTTGTATGATTTGCACTTTCAATTCCTCACTACTATGTTTTTTGATATAAAGCTTGACTATGAACTGAGAGATAAGGAATGGTGTAAAATGATGCGGTCCTCTGAAGATGATTGGAAAATAAATGTTGATACAATATTAGAATGGTCACCATATTCAAGAGAAACTGAACTCCTACAACAGGTAATTATTTTTATTTTCTACGCATGTAGAATCATAGGTGGCCATTTTGGAAACTTTGGCTTTGCTTTCAAGATCTCCTTGCTGTGAAACATTGATGGTACTAAGTCACACTGCGCATTGTCATATTTAAACGTGATGCATCTTAAGCATAAAGCTATAGTATTGTCCTGCATTTTCTACCATCAAAGACCTCTTAGATTATTCATCAAAATATCCCCATATGGCTTTTCTGTGGTATCCCAGCTTACTTTTCCTTGCTGATTCTTTGAACTTTGCTTTTTCTTACTGTAGTTTAATCTAATGAAAGATCATGGTACACGTATAGTCATATACAATCTTTGGGAGGATGATCAAGGACAGATGGAACTTGACTTCAAATCTGATCGACAAGTATGTTACTTCACCAAGTTCCTTGTTTTCCTGTCTGTATTTACTATTGAACTAGTGTGTCGGCCGGGCGTTGCTTGCATGTTACTTTTTTTTCACTTATAATTATGTAATGATACTAAATGAAAGGAATATATAATGTTATGTGCATGTTTAAAGCACTAATAAAAGTTGGTTGAGATGGTAAGTGTATTACCTTGATTTTTAAGTGATAATAGAGTCGGATCTAGCTCTAAGCATAATTTGCTTTGTCAAGTGACATGGTATGCTTGTGTGGAACATATACTTTGGAGAATGCCACACAAACAATCTTATGTGGTGCAATACGGATTCGAGCATCTTTTAATATATTGTATAGATTTCTTTTCTTCTGTAATTAAATAACATGGATCATGAATGTTGCCAGGATATTCAAATCAGGGGTGTCAACAGAGACGAGAAGAACATAGAAATGGCCAAGGAGTATCCTAATTCTAAACATTTTTTGACTTACAGGCACTCATTAAGGGTAATTGATGCTGCTTTTCATGTTAATATTGATGTAGCAATGGTGTCACTGAGGCAGGAAAGTGTAATGTATCTTGTGGTCATCTTTTATAAGAGTTTACCGATTAGTTGCTGCAAACATGAATTTTGGGTGAAAGCCTGAGATATGAAAGTTGCAAGATTGTTGAGATGATGATCAAAATAAGTTTATTAGTCTCAACCCTCTAGCACTATTTACGGGAGTGCTTATTTTCTGATAAGAGATAGGAGTGACTGAAGGAAGACTTTTGATAGTTCTAGGTCCGTACTAGCGAAATTCTTCTGCTTGTTGATAAAGTAGTGAAGTACTTACCCCATATTGCTATAAATGTTGAACTAAGCAGCGATTTCATTCAGGCAACTTTTGTCTTCATGGTGTTTGATATGTATTCGTGTGTGTTTCCTTCTTGTTTTGGGCGAGGCGGAGGGAGAGGGGAGGATACTTGCGGCTTATCTCCAGCTCTTTTACGTTGCCCCTCTCTACGTTGTTAATTAGTAGCTCTTTGAATTACGGTGGTCATAGCACTTTTAAGCAGGACCTGTCCTAATTATATTCTTGTTTTTTAATCTTCAGAGTTATGCATCAATTCTGTATCTTAGACTTCCACCCAACTTCCGCATTATCCTGCGAGGAAAAGATGTTGAGCACCACAATGTAGTGAATGACATGATGATGAGAGAGGAGGTCACGTACCGTCCCCAGCCTGGTGCTGATGGTGTTGCCAGGAATGTAGATGTAATCATATGATTATCCATTTTCTTCTGCTTTTATACTCTTCTCCCAAAATTCTTGCTACGTTTGACTTTTTATAGTATCCAAGACACACAGACTGTTAATAACTCCAAAAAATATATTTAATAACTTCAACTATATCTTAATGATTATTACAAAAACTTGATATTTTGTTAATACACATTGAAACAAATTTGACAATATCTTGTTAATATTTTCTTTGTATGCTAGTTAAAAATATGGTTAAAATTTGTAAACTTTGCCCTTGAAAAGTCATTTCTAGCAAGAAGGTATGTGTATTTTTAGTATATATATATTTCTAGTTGATGTTCATTGCTCTGTATGCATGTTCATGTGTAGATGGTTGCTATTGTCACTATTGGATTTGTGAAAGACGCGACAGCTCATATTGATGTACAAGGATTTAATGTTTATCACAAGAACCGGCTTATAAAGGTTGGTTACATGACTTTACTTGTTTGCTGTTCTTCGTTTTGACTGTGCATCTTTTGACATTGTAACGTCTAATGTCTCACTGCCTTATTTAAATTGTTAGTTTGATACTATTTTTTGTGGGTATACCATATATCATTGTTTTAGATTGATGGTCTTTATAAAGTTCAATGAATAAGATCAAGTGTGGGAAACATTTGAAATTTTCTTTTACCAAGTCTTTGGATCTACAAATTATATCAATAAATTATGATTTTATATTTGTTCACAAAACCAAGCGTTGCTTGAAACCGACTCCAGTCTTTATCTTTGTTGAGTATATACAGTTTGCTTTCTGATATGAGATTTCTCTTGGTACTTTTTTTCCTGCATTAGCCTTTCTGGAGGGTCTGGAGTGCTGCTGGAAGTGATGGTCGAGGAGTTATAGGTGCGTCTTTTGCATTGGTAATTATTTCCTTCTCTTGAGTTGATATAGTTGAGAATAATGAGCCTTGGAATGTATTATAGGTGTGCTGGAAGCAAACTTTGTGGAGCCAGCTCATGATAAGCAGGGATTTGAGCGCACTATTGTTCTTGCCAGATTGGAAAACAAATTAGTGCAGATGCAGAAACAATATTGGTCTGTTATCTCTTGCTGAATGCTTCTATTTTATTTATTTTTTTATTTTTTTCATACTCTATTGAGTCTGACCATTTCATTCTTTGTCCAGGCGCAACTACTGTCATAAGATTGGCTATGCACCTAGAAACAATAAGAAACAAGTAGAATCTGGGGACCGAGGTATTGAATTTTCATTTAAGAGAATGTGAATGCAAGTTAACTTATGAGTAGGATTTCAAAATTTTAGAGGTGCCCCACCTTCGATGCTCCTGGTGTTTTTGATTTCTGTCTCCTTTTTGGTTTCTTGCATGCTTGCTGCTGTCTCACATTTATGTAAACTTTTGACTTGATTTTTTATTCATGTGTCCATTGTTTTAGCTCAATGGAGAACCCATTTGGATACTTATCTAAACCAGTAGCCAGTAGGTCTTTGAGCGGATCCCACATTAGCCCCATGACGTTGGTTTCTAACTAAAAATTTATTTGTCCATTCCAGTGTAAGTTAGAACTTTGATTATGCCTGGTGAAGTGAAACCAAATTTATCTAAACAATCACCTCAAATTACGAGAACTTTTGTTAGGCGATTATATTTGTTATATGCTTAAAGTCACAAGGATCATCTATTTACCCAATAGTAGTTGGCTAAATAGACAAAAGCTTATATCCTATCTTTTGCACATATGATGCATACTCCGTTACTCGTGTCTCTTTTTGTGTATGTATAATATTGTTTCTATTCCTAGTCAATTTGATAAACTTTACCATCATATTTAGTATATCATGAAAAATAGGAAAAATTGATTTTAATAATACAAACTTTTTGCATTTTTATTTTATTATTAATAATAATACAAACATTATACCTCAAATTGTTTGACTAAAATAAACTTATATTCTAACTTAAAAATAAGATGTAAAAGGTGTTTTTTTGTTAAACGAAGAAAAAAAAACATATCATTGCAGAATAATCAAAGGTTGTATTATTAGAACTGAACTGCAAAAAGGTTGTATTATTAGAACTAATTTTTCCTAAAATATATCATTGCACGACCTTATTAAATTGTCTCAGTGTATCTTCAAGTTAACAACTTTTATTAATTTTTACTAATATGCATTCCCTGTTTTCCTCTATTATGTTGGTTACATGTATATACAAAACCCAATGTTGCAGAGAAGTGAGAGCATTTGTGGTGTTGTGTGTAAAACTGTAAAAGGTAAGAGATAGAATGTTGCATGTGGGTTTTGGGTAAATCAGGAACATAATATTTAAGAAATGAACTAAAGTAATCGTTTTTTTAACATAGAAATAGGAACAATAAGGAGTTAAAAATATTAGTGGCTAAAGATGTAAACCTGATAATCTGATATCATGAAAAAATGGCAAGAACAAAAAGAAATAGATGTGGTATACTATACATATATGACTTATAAATCTTATTAGTGCCTATGTCTGGACATATAAGTATGTTTCAACAATTTATTTGATAGCACTTTAGATTAAATTGAAGGACCTACTATATTTTCTACTGTTTTAATACTACAAGTTATCAAATTGAAGGCCCTACTTTATTTTCATGCTATAAAAGCCGTTTTAGAGCTGTATGGGGTAAATTGGCTAGTTTCTTTTGTAAATATGTCTGTTTTGGTTCTTTTGGTATGTTTATATTTTAATATATCAATGATGATATTTGTTAGGAATAATCCAGCTTTGGCTAATCTCGTCAAGGTAATACAAACTTCAAGATAACTTGTAGTATTTCCAACTGTTTTTTGGGGAATGGATGGCTTCTTTTCGGTTGTAAAATATATTTATATGTTTTTTTGCAACTACAATAATTAAAAAAATCAAATAATGTTTTAAATTGGATCTTAATTATTTATAAGATACAAAAATATTATAAAATAACCCCCCTCCTCCTCAAGTGGTTTCAAAAAGGAATTTAACTAGGTTTTGTCATGATTAGTTAGATGAGAGCAATAAAAAGATGGGCACCTTTGCTTTTTGGATGAGAGGGAGAAATCTTCCAATAAGCTATGTTACATTTACTTTGGAATATCCTGATGCAAATGGTACATGTATTTTTTAGTAGAGTATGTGTGTGTGTAATGTATATTTCTTCTGAAAAAACTTTAAGCTTTTCGAGAACAGCCCCACAAAACATTGGATTATAATGAATAGGATTATTCCCATTGGTATACCTGAGAATTTGCATATTCCCACTGGTATACCTAAGGTTTAAAAAATCCCAGTGGTATACCTAAATAAATAATGAAATTCAATAACCACTTTTAAAGGCTGTTTCAGGCCATTAAATACCACTAATTCGACCATAAACATACTTAGGTTAACTATAGTTAGTTTTTTCGGGTAACCACCGTTGACTAAATAAAAAGAAAAAACCGATTTTATGGTTGTTAATGTACTAAAACAACCTTTAAAAGTGGTTATTGAATTGCATTAAAAATGTAGGTATACCACTGGGATTTTTTAAAACTCAAGTATACCACTGGGAATACGCAAATTCTCAGGTATACCAATGGGAATAATCCTAATGAATAAGCTCAAAGTTGGATTGTTTTTTTTAGAAATTTAGTTAAAGAAGAGATTATTCTTATGATATTTATCTTTTAAAAAATACAATCTCGAGATGTTTAAAATGAACCAGCTCATGTTTGGCTACATATTTTACATCATTCTTTTCCCAAATGCAGAATCTTCACCCGAATACACTCCCTCATCATCACGTTCCAGAAACAGAGCAAAGGGTATGGATAAGATGTTTGTTTCTCGTTTCCCGGACAATCTTGGAGGAAAAACAGCTGAAAAATATGATTCAGTTAAGGAGAAGAACGCAGGGAAAACAGTTGAAAAAGGTGTTTCAGTGAATGAGAAACACGGAGAGAAAACTGCTGGGAAGTATGTTTCAGTAAATGAGAAACATGTTAAAGAGCGTGCGTACAATGCTAGACATAGAGAAAGTTCTGAAGAACCGTCTTCACCATCCGTAGAAGAGACTTCTGATGGTAATGAAGAGTACAGGGTGCCTAGGAGAGTAGCAAACGGTACTAGGCTTTCAACATCGAAGAACCATGGAAAAGACCAATCGGGAAAAGCTTTTCCTTTCGAAAAGACAGGTTCTGCCACACAACAGGTATTTTCACATCTGTGTCGTATATAATTTACAGATGTGCAATGAACTGACATTTAGTGGGAGGGATACTTTAGAGAATGCATAATAAGTTGTTATAGTAAACTTGGAAAAGATTCTAGTGGAGTGAGTTAGAGTTATCTTCTATAAATAAGAGCAGGTTAGAAAGGGAAGGGATATGTTGAATGTTGTGGAATGTTTGCTGTTTTCTTGGGAGTGAAACAAGGCACTTAAAAGCCTGTGTATGGGAGAAGCTTGTTAGCATCTTAGTTTATGTTATTTTCTGTTAATCAATATATACCATCCATTTCTTTTGTTCTTAATTTCCACAATATCTTTTAAATTTCTTTTATTTATGTCAGCTCTTGATTCCCGCGTTGTCTCTCAAATTACATGGTCAAAATTGAATATCTTTCTTAAGTTATTATCTCTAATATTTTAAAGTGTGAACATTTGTTAATTTGTGCATACGTGCTTTTGATTAAGGCGAGTTATTAAAGAATTATTTTGAAATTAAAGACTCATCGAAATATAGTCAGTTTCTAGAAATGAGGTGCATCAGCATGGAGTTGCTTTTTTACTTTACCCCATTGGCAGTATTAGAATCGTTACAAACATTTGACACAAATAGGAATTTTTAATGTTTACCATCTATTGTTTCTGTTCAAAGTGTTAGACTTCCGTTTGGAGGTTTATTTCACTTTCAGCGTTGCGTATTTTTGAAGGCTTGAAAGTGGATATGGATAACCATTTTCATCATTGTTTCTTTGTTTGTTTTACGCTTCATCATTGTTTGTTAACTTAATAGTTACCCTTTCTTAAGGGTAACAATTTCTACTCCAATCGTTTGTAAAAGCTACACTAAATAAAAGGGAAAGGAGTCATATACGTTTGTTTCAATTTCATTCGAAAACCAAACAATTAATAAAGGTAATGGCTATCATTCCCTTTCCCTCAACCAAATTCTTTCCATTCCATTTTTGTCCCATCATTTCCAAACACCCCCTTAGTAAAGGGAAAAAATGTGTGGTCGTTTTACTGAAATATATGATGTTCAGTGTAACAGATGAAAGTCCGTACATGTTCTATATGAGTCACTTGTGATTCTAGCTTCATTAGTTTATGTGGAAGTTTTCGACAAGAAAACATATTTGGCATGTCTGGACGCCGAGTTATAGAACTGGCTGCCCTATGTATTTTGAATTTTTGTATTAGTAAACTATGAAGGCCAGGCGAGGACAACTGGACAAGGACTTGGATATGTATTGGAATTCTATGATTTGCATGATTTCTTTCATTGTACTTGCATTTTACCATTGTGTTTTCATTCCGATTGTATGGGTACTTTGTAAATGTCCTTTTTATAACACTGCATACTGTCTGAAAATTATGGAATCCTTTTTATCAGTCCTTTTTATAACTCGCATCCCCTGCATATAGGAGAAGCTTAAGTTTTCTTTTATTTTGTCAAATGTAATTGTTACAGCTTCCCTCTCAAAAATAACATATAATTGTTACAGCTGCTGGTTATTTGATGTTTGCAATTCAAAGAGTTTGTCTTTTCTGTTGTTGAATTGGTGGAGTTTCTAATGAGCTCCTTTTTTCTTTTTGGATCCCTTTTTACAGGAAAAAAGTAGTAATGGTGTTATGGAATCCTCGCCCCCCTCCAATCTGCAAGTTTTGGATCAGTTGAGAGAGGAAAATCATAAAATGAAAGAAAGGTTGGAAGTTTTGGATGAGGTGAAAGAAGAGAATCGTATGTTGAAAGAGAAGTTGCTGGTTTTGGATCAGCTGAAAGAGGAAAATCATATATTAAAAGAAAGGTTGGATAGTCAGACTGAGCTTTGATATAATTTATATGTCAATATCTTATTAATATTTTGTTTGCCATGCTACTTCACAACTATTTTGTTGGTCATTTAGCAAATAAAGAAAAGGTTGGGACTAGAGATGATGAGACACCATAGGATAGATGATCTTTCCTGCCTTTTGATATGCAATTCGAATATATCTTTATCAATGCTTACCATGCAGACTTTTTTTTTTTTAATATTTGTTAGGTTGAAGGGAAAGAATGTGGAAAAATTGGATGCTTTGCAGCATGACTTGCAATTGGAAAGAGAAAAATGCAAATCACTTGAGACTAAGGTAGATATTATTGTACCAACTCTCTGCAAACAAAACTAATTGTGGCTGCTGTTCTACTTTGTCAAATCAATGTTTAATTCAACCCTGTTTCTTGCCATCGAACTATTATCTTTCCACCTTTTAAAAATCTGTCTTGTTCTTCCTGCTTTCCGCCTTTTTGTTGTGAAATAAATTCATATTATCATAGGATTGTAGTCTGAATGCTTTTCCCCAATTACATTTTTTTGACTACAAATCTATTGTTCCTATATTGCTTTATATCTAGAAGAGTCCATTTTTTTTTAAAAAAAATTGAGTATTTGACTAAAAATCTGTGTCTGAGCAGCTCCATGAAGCTGAAACTAAACTTGAGCATTTCAACAAGGAGCAGGAGAGTTTAATTGACATATTCTCAGAGGAGAGAGACAGGCGAGACGCCGAAGAGGAAAATCTTAGAAAGAAACTAAGGGTTTGTTCTTTCACTAATAATACATTTTGCTTTATTGGTTTTGTTAATGTCAATTGGCAGCTTCTGCTATTATGTGTATTTGCTTCAGTTTCTTGCTTTATTTTCTGGCAGGATGCATCTAACACAATTGAAGAGTTGCGTGAGCGGTTGATGCATCGTGACAGTAATGGCAGGCGGTAGAATTTTGCTTTAACCTTGGTCTGGTGTGAGGGATCTGTACATATCTCTCTGTTGAGGGGTCTGTTTAGCAATTGCAATGTACATTGTGTAACCTGTCAGAGAAGTGTAAGTTCAACTATTCTGTAAATTAGACTAGAATTAGTTTTATTCTTTTAGGATTTGTACCTTACCATCTTCTATAAGCTTAGCAGAGCATTGTAGTTAGTTACTGTTGGTTTGGTGGGGTTGTTTCTTATGGCTTGTATTGTAGGTCTGTATGCAGTACCAAACTTGAAGCTAAGATTATTGAACTGAACTATTATGCTGTGCATGACCTTTTTTTTCCATCAAATCTAAATTAAGTGTACTGTTTATTTTTGGAAATAATTTCTGAAGCAAAAAGAAACTTGAAGATATTCCAATCTGTAGTAGTAGACAGAGCAGCTGTAAGTTTTATCATTGAAAGTTGATTGTCAAAAGTAATTGAAATCTTTGCAAGGTTCTCATGGGAAGTTGAAATTCCTAGGCATTAAAATTTCTTTGTGTTATTTGGTTGACAAATTTGTGGGAAATGGAAGGAGAAAGTTTGACTTCCCAAGAGAATTTTCACCACCCAAGGTTAACCCAACACAATTTAGCATTTTCTAGGAATTTCAATTACCACATGGGAGTAGACTTGGTTATTGGACGGGTTGGAGCGGGTCAGGGTAGGCCAATGTGGATTGGGTCATGGCCATGATCGGCTAAAAAGGGGTCAGTATCGGGTGGGCCAAAGCGGGTCGTAGGTCATTAGCGGGGGTCGTTAGTGGTTAGACCATTAAAATATTAAATATAACCAATAGTTAAAACAAATGTATACGAATATATTAATGTAATTATTTTTGGCAAATGTTTTTTTTTGAAATATTTATTAGGCTATTGTATTTGCCTTGGTCAATAAACTTGTGTTCATTAAAGGCCCTATCTACTAAATATCCTATAAACTTGATCCTAACAGCATTTCATTGAGCTATTATATCCAATAATCAGGTCTACATGGGACTATGGGAGTATAAACTTCCAAGGAAATTGCATTTTCAATGACTAAACAAGTGAGATATTCACCTAAAACAACATAACTCTTCAATAGCCCTTGTTTATTTGGTGGGTGTTTTTTTAGGAAGTATTAATATTATGAGTCCTTGCCTTCAGTTTATTTTTGCTTATCAAAACTTTTTTTTTTCTTATGTTGGCAAAAATATGGTGAAGAACAAACTTATCAAGAGATTCAAGACCAGTATAAACAAATTTAGAATATTTAATATAAAATCATTTGTTTAACTGAGATTTACCAATATTCAACCTCATCCATTATGGTTGGATTGGCCTCTTAAGCATTCATTAGTGTATCATTTGGTGGCCTGGTATTCATTGAGCAAGCATTTCAGAAGTAACGAGCATATATTGTTTCATACTAGAAAAGCTCGAATGCTCATGTTTCATGCTATGTTTGGATAACAATAATGATAGGGAAAATATTGTGAGACGATTTAAAAAGATAAATTTATATATATTTACATACTCTTCGTTATTTTATTGTTTTTTGGAAGATACTCTTCATAGAATGGTCTTCTAGTTAGCTTTGAAACAATATGTCATCTTGGCAATTTCAAATGAGTAAATGTAGAGAAAATTATTGTATTTTAAAGTCGAACATAATCCAAGGCCCATTGACTATACAAGATTAGGAGCTCACACTTACTGATCTATTCAGTCAAGGCCAATGGAATCTCCAACCCCTAACTTTTCAACTATCAATCCCAGTACTCT
Organism: Salicornia ramosissima; assembly: GCA_951394345.1. Lineage (NCBI taxonomy): Eukaryota > Viridiplantae > Streptophyta > Magnoliopsida > Caryophyllales > Amaranthaceae > Salicornia > Salicornia ramosissima. The sequence continues at coordinate 4,416,387 of OX596237.1, forward strand.
CAAATGAATTACCCTGGAACCTCTTCTCTTTAGCTGCCTCTTATGAAACATTTGGAAAAGAAGGAATTCCTGGGTTTTCAAGAAGATTAACATTAAATCCAAAGAATGTTACCAAATTGAAATGTCTCAAGCATGGGAATTTAATTCACTTACAACTCAAACACAATTCACCCCTCCATCCAACAAAACACAATTCACCCCTCCATCCAACAACCCCCCCCCGACCATAGCCATGTACGAGGGCAAACTCACAGCTCTATCTGTCTTCCATCCCCTTCCACTTTGAATATTTATGTTGATGCATCATGGAATGAAAGAACTTGGTCAGGAAGCACAGCCAAAGCAAGTTTTGGCATTGCACAACATGCTGCTCATGCTGAACTTTTGGCATTGCGAGAAGAACTTTTTTGGGCAGTACAGCAGCATCTTTTCTGACTGCAAAACCATTGTTGAAGCACTAACCACTACACATGCTCATTCTTTTAATAGTCTTTCAAATTTGATATGTGAATGTAGGGAAGCTCTGTAATGGAATTCAAGGATTCACCTTCAATACGTGGCTAGGAGACAAAATCAAGTGGCAGATAAAATGACAAATTTTACAGCTTCCACCTTACATGAGCCTTTCTATGTTATTAGACTTAATTCCCCTCCTCATTGTATTATGGATTTATGTCATGATCATGGAGGTGTTTTTGTTTTTGATGATGTCGGATAATTTGCAATGCTTTGTGACTACTTCTTTGGCTTTGGCCATACTTTTTAATTTAAGCTTATGCACCCTTTTCATCAAAAAAAAAAAAAAAAGTCAAATATAATCTATCTATAATCTATAAAAAGGACACATGTCATGCTCTCCTCTCCTTTAATTTTTCCCTTGAAAAACTACAATACATTAATTATTCTCATCTTTTTAATGTTATACTTTAATTTTAATTAGTTTACATCATCCAGTAAACATGTCTTTATTTTATGCAATTGATAATGTTACGTTTTTATTAGTATTCCTACGATCTTTTAATTTTTCAAAAGTTTTCTTTTAAATTTTCAATGTCCTTTTTATATGTAGAATCATAGTTGTGACCATTATTTAGCTTTACGGAGTATTTTTTAAAATGTTTTGTTTTTAAAATAATTTTTATCATGATGAAAATTACTTATTATTTTATAAAATTGATAAAAAAAAATAAAAAAATTACAGACATTGCTAATACATTGTTTATCTAAATTTGAATGGTTTGAGGAGGGAGAGGTGGATTGGGTTGTTAGTTTGCTGACAAAGAAGTTTGGGTTTGTGAAATGAAGAGGGAGCGAGAAATGTTGATATTTTATGAGTTTACTGTTTTATGGGTTTGTAAGTAATATGGTTTTTTTTTTTTGAAATTTGGTCCTCAAACTTTATAATATTTTGAGAGAGAAATGATATATTTTTTATATATATTCAATAATCAAAATAGAATAAGGGTTCGTTTACATTAGTTGAATAGAGATTAACTGAACTGAACTGAATAGAAGTGTATTAATTGAACTAAACTGAACTGAACTGAACTGAATAGAAGTGTATTAATTGAATTGAATAGAGATGAACTGAACTGAATAGAAGTGTATTAATCGAACTGAATAGAGATGAACTCGACTGAACTGAACTGAATAGAATCTGAAGTAAACAAGCCCTAAGATAGGGAAGGTAAATTAGTTTAGTGATTAGAAAAATAGAATGATGTTTGAAAATTCGATATAATGGAATAATAGGTCTCAAGAAGAAAAAAAAGATCTCATAAAGAGAAGAGAGAAAGGGATTTACCATCAACTTTTAATTGATTGATGGTAGCCACAAAACAATGGAGGAAGTAGAAGGTTTTTTCTTTAAAGAGAATAGAGACAACGACTATTTTTAGTTTATATAAAAACACTATTATTACATATATCTAAAGATATATTTTATTTAAAGACATGTCTCGAGATATTTTTATTTTAAAATGTGTCTCTATAGATAATAAAAAGTCAATGATAGCTATGGGGCAAACGAAAAGGGGGTATGAGAAAGACAAATAAACCACTGACATTTTTTAGGAAATGTTATCTTCAACTTATTATTAGACTTTACTAAATCATTCCGACCGCATTTGCACTAGACAAGATATTCTTATTTTAGTATATTAATCATTTAATCATGTGCTAATTAAATAGTATAAAAGTGACGACAAATGATTTAGGCACTCACTAAATTAATACTCCGTTCACACCCCTTGGCCCTTTGTGTGAGACATGAATAGTAGAAAAATGGGGTGTGAATATCAAATTATGGGGTGCCTAAATCACTTCTCAAAAGTAACTAGCATTCCTGGGTGTTATATAAGAAAATTAAAATTGAAAATAATAAATTATAACACATATTAATTGCATGATTTTGACATGCATTTTAAAATTATTACCATTTTAGAAAATGTATAAACACTTATTTAGCATCTGTGGACACTCGTTGGCATTATCCATTAAATAATTGCTCGATCTCTTAGTTCCTTTTTCTTTTTTCTCATTTGGTATCCGAAATAAAATAAAATATTTGATAAGAATTATTAGTAATAGTATTTTGGAAAATAGGAAGATTAAAATGGAATGAAAGGAGTATTAAACTTATATACTTACTTCGTTTTTTTTATGTCCAATGTTTACCAAGTATGAAAATATCTATCATTTACGCCCTATTATTTCTATCTATCTTATTAATCACATACCTCTTTTTCTCCCTTGTAATTAATTAAAACTTGCTTAGGAGTATGTGAGAGCAAATATATTGCACATAAAAAACCTACATTGTTACATTACCGAGGATAGACTACATACTACTAATAGAGACATTTAAACATTATTAATCATATAAGTTATTTCACACTATCAACATTAACCACAACACTTTATTAGTTATTAATGGGTAGTCTACCTGGTGGATAAGACTGCAAGATAAATTTTGCTTAGAAAAAACATGGAGTAAGTATTTGAAATATATACATTTAAATTAATTTGGCAGTTTAGAGAAAATTATTATGTACTATACCAAAAAGGAACATGATATACTTCCTCCGCTTTCGGAAAAAACGCAACATTTGGGGTGGCACAGACTCAGGCAATTTTTTGTTGTGAGGGTAAAAGGGATAAAGAGAGAAAGTGTGGTATGTGATGATGCGGAAGATAGAAAAAACTTTTAAAAATGGAAGATTAAAATTGTTACATTTATTTTGAAACATCCAAAAATAAAAATTGTTGCATTTTTTTCAAAACGGATGAAGTATATAGACTTTAGGGCTATGTATAAGAGGCTTAAAATGTAAATAAAATATTGAAACAAACATTTAATACATGAAATGACATACTCATAAATTCCCAAATTGTTTTCATTATACTCCCTCCGTAACATATTAATTACAACGATTTGACATTTTTTTCTTTCTACTTTTTTATTTTTTTTAATTTTTTTTTTGTAAGTTATTTCTACTTTATGTCAAATCATTGTAATTATTTTATTACAGTGGGAGTAGGAAATGCTATTATATAGCTTTAGTCCTACATATACTACGTCTGTTTCTTTTTAATTACAACGATTTAACATATTTTCTCTCTACTTTTAAGTCAAATCATTAAAATTAAAAAGTAAAGGATGTAGTATTATTACTCTACCAAAAATATTCAAATTAGAGATGTAGCCTAAATTTGTGTCTAATGTACTTAGAGTTACCCTTGATTAAATCAAAACTTTTATTGGATCTCCCGTTTTGAATTGAATGCAAAAAACAATTTTGCAGGTATTTTAAAAAAAGATTTAACCATATAAATAATTGAATAAATCAAAATAATTTTAGGAAAATTAACCTGTAATCTAATTTTTGTTTGTATTAATTTTTTTTGAATAATTTCCTTATTTGCAATCTTAAATCTATTTATCGAAATACGAGTAAAAGAATTTATTGCGTTTAAAATGATTTTTAGGAAAATATTTGGGTAACCCGGTTACCAACCATCTAGACATATCCATACTTTCATACTAATACTTTAAAATAGGATTTGTTTATGAGATGTATTCTTTTTTTTATAAAGGTTGAAAGCCAATAGATTGCCTAGGAAACTTGTATTAAGGGGCGGAGCCAAGGGGGGGCTGGCGGGGGCCTCGGCCTCCCCCTTGGCCCAAAATTGTTAGTATATAATAATATAAAGTGAACCTAAACAATAAAAATGTAGTAGCTCTCAATTGGTTTGATTGTTTATTTATATTTTCTTAGACTAGGGTTCAAGGCTCACTAGTACCATTTTTAATTTTTTTGCTCTATACCATTCTATTACTTTAGTGTGATATTAATTTTTTTTAGTAGCGATTTTGTCACGAAAATTGAAAAAATAAATAAATTCATTGATCCGTCTACGTGGACGGTAATTTGGGAATTGAAAAAAAAAGTAGTAGCACTTTGAGAATTAAGATTATTCTTAACATTATTTAGAGAAAGAGTTCTTATAATTTTTGATAAAATAAAATTAAAGATATTAAAAATATAAATTAAATATTGATAAAAGTGAAAAAGAAAAGAAAACAAAAAGTATTTTACGCCGAAGCAATTATTTTGTGTTTTAAGAATTCAAGACCAGATTACGACAACAGGTTATTAATGGAAAATACATTAACTGTACGTACAACGAATAATATCACTAGAATGAAGTATTACCACGTGCAACATAAAATTAAAAGGAAAGCATTAATAGAATGAATGAATTAGAAAAATTGCAGCAATCATTAATCATTTCCAAAACCATTTACCATTTATTCCACTTAATTATTTTGACTTATAACACTATTTACATGTGATTTTTTACTGCTTCTAATTTTATAAATGTAAGAAAAAAATACTCATGATAAAATATACTAGTATAATTTTTTAGTGTTATGATCGTATAAGAAGCTAAATAAGGAAATTATTTTAAAATTTCGGCATTTATTACATTGAATTTTGTATAATTTTATCATAGATCTATAAATACATACCATTTTAAGAAAAGAATTTAATCCTTATATACAGTCTAGCCAGCCCTTAGAGTTGTATATATTATTTTCTAATTTTTTATTATGTGTAATTAAAGATATTTTTATTTAAAGGCGTATCTCAAAAATATGGAAATATGAATATAGCAATTAATGGGTTGTTTGGTTGCTTAAAATAAATGGAGGAAATTAAAATTCATGTGAATTTGAAAATGGGGGTGATTGTTTGGTTGAATCAAAAAAGTGAAAATGGAGGAAGTTGAAATTCATGGGAATTTGAATTTCCCAAAAAATAGAAATTTAATCACCCACTCTCTCCTTGGTCAATGAAAATTCACGAATTGGAAATTCCTACATGCCAACCAAACAACCAATGCTATGTTTGGATACAAAAATTTCATTTGAAATAATGAATTTCGGCCAAATTACATGTTTGGCAAGTAAAAAAATTTGTAATTGGATTTGGCCCAATTCCCAACTCAAATGCTTAAAACAAGCAAATATTGTATATTTAAAATATTTAATAAAACCATATCATCTCAAATTCTAAAAACAATTCAAATAAATAATTGTCATTTAAATGATAACATTTCAATTTTAAAAATTAAATTCACCAATTTGAAATGAATTTCACATATGTAAACATTACCTTAAACAATTCTTAGGAATTTTACTAAGAAAATAATTTCCCATAAAATAAGAATTTTCATGGAAATTAATTTCCATGACAACCAAACATGCCTTAATTTTTTTATTTATTTATGGAACATGCCTTAGATTGAAACGTATGAAATATTTTTTCCTTAAAAAACCCATAAATCCACATAAATATTGATATATATATATAGACTCGTATATCCTCCATCAAGTTCATCATTTAGGGTTTGAGCGTCACTCTTCCCCCACTCGTGTGACTAACATTCCCTCCCAACAAGTCCCCTACTTTCTCTCTCCATCTCTCTCTTTCTCTCTCCACAGTCATTAATGGTTTCCTGCAACTTTCTCTCTCTCCAAACCCAGAATTTCGAAGATTAATACTCACACACTGCTCCAACTTTTTCTTACATTGTTTCTTTCTCTTACCCCTTTCTCGCAAACTACTGCACCCACAACAACGCTTCACAGTTTCTGCGTTTTGTCGGAGCCATTTCTCTCAAGGTATTTCTGGTTTTGATCATGGCAGAATCATTTTTCCATCTTCAAAATTGCTATTGTTTCCATTTTTTTTTTGCTTTTTCACTGTATTACTACTGTAGTTGTAGTCTTCTTATAAAAAATCTTCATCAAATCCCTGGTTTTCCTCTCCTAGGGTTTCGTGAACCTTCTCTTTTCGTTTATTCGTTACGTTTTTCGATGCGAAATGTATTGCTGCTATTTCTTTCTCTATAGTGTTTGTTGAGTTTTCCGAAAATACGCCGTCGATTTTGAGATCTTCAGTAAGTCAAATCCTATTCTTCTACAGTAAACTTTGTTTGTTGATGTGATTTCTGACGATTTTATGGAGTAGTATATTAATGTTCTGATCTTACTTATTACTCTCTATTTCTTCGAGGTTTTCATGCTGTCATCCTTACTTTCTCCTCTCTAGTCTCTACCCCTATTATTATTCTCTCTTCTTCATTAAGATTTTTTTTAGCCATTATTCTTTTTTTTGAAGGTGTTTTTGCTGAGTAAAGCTACGACCGAGTTTCATTCGTTTGTTCAGATATATTTTGTTCAAGTTCGTCTGCAATGTATACGACATCTTCTGGCTTGAAGGCGAGAATCATGATTTTTGCGGCAATATTTTCGGTTCTACTTTTGATCGTCATTCTTCATCATAGTGGTACTTTCTTCATCGATTATTCTCTGAAATGACGAATACATCTCTACATTTTTTTTTAATTTACAAATGAATTTCTCCATTTGTTTTAATTTTCTATTTTAGTTTACACTGATGTTCTCGTAAAATTTGAAATTATAATAAAATCTTTTTGAATTTTTTTGTCACATTTAAATAGTTTTTATGTCTGAGGCAGAACATCTGGCATTCATTCATTCTAACCTACAGTAGCTTTGAACATCATAATTTCGATCATTAACGTTTTATTTTCATGCTAACAGCAACATCATAATATGTAATTTAATATTCACAAGATAAATTTTCGATTGATTTCTCTTTTTTTTTTGTAAATATAAATTCATCTCATTTTACGCTGCTTTCTGATGAAGTATGGAGTATTCATCTCATTTATCACTAAATGAAATTATTATTATTTTGTTAATTTGTATTATTTGTTGTGATTTTGCAGAGATGCGGTTTAATGTCCATGTGTTTCATGTGAAGAGGTTAATATCTTCCGCCATTAACGACGTTCTCGCTTCTCCACACCGGAAGCTCCTATGTAATTACTCTCTCTATCTATCTATCTATCATCTTTATCTCTCTTCCCTGGAGCTGGACCCCACTATGATACGCTCATTTTGGTATTTTTCTGGCCTGAAAATGGGGGTATGGTGATGGGGTAGTGGCAACGCATTTTTAGCAGGTAGGAGTGGGGGTGGGGAGTATACGGATACTGTTTAGATCGGGTACAATATTTTTGTCTCTTGCAGAATATTTGTCCCATTTAAATTAATTATTTTGTGAGGAAGAATTTATGGTTTTAATGCTAACATGCACTGGCTAGGATTAGATGATATTTTGCTTTTTTTAGATTTTCTCCCCTTATCTATTATAAATAATTTCTATTTGAGTAATGTTTGTGAAATAATTATTGATTAAGATTTTTGGCTTTGTTTTAAGAGATTTTAATGCATTCATGAAACAGTTTGGATTGAGAATTTGCTGTTTTGGGGCTTTTCCCGTTGTTGTTGTCAACCCTATTTTCACTTTTTGTGTTATATATTGATGGACAAATTTTGGTGGGGACCGCTGGAAGCAACTGGAGTATGTTGTTTTAGGTAATTCTGAATGAAAATGTTTGAACAATTTTTAAAATTGTCTAACTTTGTTGGATATTAACATATATTTATTTAATTAGAAAGAATTTTTTTACTATAATATTAATTAATATTTTAATATATTCTTTACCAATGAAAAATCAGTAATATTAAAAAAGTAATAACACCTAGGGAGTTTGATATAGATAATTTTGATATAGTAAAGGGATTCAAACAATTATTTTCATTTCTTATTATTTGGTATGAGCTATGAGCGAGAGGACAACAAATTCACCCATTTTATTACCCTTGTCAAAGTAGTATAAACAAATTGCATTTTGTTTTTCAATAAAAGTTTATCATTTGTTTCAGTTCTAGAATATCAATATATCATTTTCCTTTTTTTATCAATTTTTTTTCTATTATATTTATGTTAATCATACCAAAGACACCCTTAGATTAGCCAATTACTCTCCAATTTTGAACTCTAAACTTGTTTAATTGGATCTTTGATGGGAATCTTGCGAACTATCTAGACATTAGATCTGCATTTAATATATTTTCTAAAGGAGTTATAATTTAGGAATGTTTGTCAAAAACATACGTCTATCTATGTGATCAGTATTGTTTTATAATACATTACGTATTATTTTCATTTTTAACTACCTTATCTAAAACACGGGTATTCCTTAGGCGTTGCCTTACTATTTTTTTTAGTAGTATTGGTTTTGAAATACTTGGTAAAATCATTTATCGATTGCTGATTGGTATAATTGAAGTTTAATTTAATTTAATCTTAAGCTTTGAGCCACATTATTAAGATCCCCGGTGAGGCGGTGAAGTTGACTTTGTAAAAGATTCAGGGCAAAGTGAAGTAATAAAGGGTTTCATGTTTCATCTCCTATTTAAATGCTGAACTGTTCCCAGTTATTTGACACGGAGTTTTTATTTTTCAGCAATTTGCGGTTTCAACTTTATGTTTTTTTTTGCTTGTGAAGCGTGTAACTCTCGTGTTTTCTTTTGCTAGTCCAGTTTGTAGGTTGAAATCGGTTCCTTGTTAATTTGGTGCTTAGCTAGTATGCTTCTGCAATTTAATGATGTTTAAGTAATAACTTAATAATCTACAATCAAACGAAACTTCTTACCCGGTTTAAATAATAGCAAAATTATTGTTATTGTTTGATGATAACTCTAAACCTTTAATACACACTATTTTTTTCTTTCTATTTTTCCCATGTTCATTATATCATACAGTATTGAATAAAGATGTTTTTCTTTGTATTGTATATAAATGGGCAGCACCAAAGGAAGTAGACAAGCCAGAGCGGTTTTGGGATTACACAAACAAGTGCGGGGAATCAGATATTCAGGTAAACCAAGGGCCGAGTTCACCACTGCCATCGGGTATACCCACATACACAGTTGAGATAGTGAATACATGCGTTACGGGTTGTGACATCTCTGATATCCACCTCAGTTGCGGGTGGTTTAGCTCCGCAGATCTCATCGACCCAGTAATCTTCAAACGGATCCATTTCAATGATTGTTTAGTCAATGAAGGCAAAACCCTCCCAAATGGACAATCCATTACTTTTCAGTATGCCAATACTTACAGTTACCCACTTTCAGTTTCTACCATGAGCTGCTTATAGAGTCCATAGTCTTAAATTACCACTTTAGTTCCTTACTTTCACTTTTGGTCTCCAAAAAATTTTAGCTTTTTTTTTGTTTTTTTAAAAACACCCGGCTATTATAAGAAGCAGTTTAAGCCCAGATTGGTTGTGGCTGGTAGCTTGTGCTTTATATAATTGTTGGGTGTTTAAGTAAGTAGCTTGTAGTTTTGAGTTGTGGAGTTATAAGTCATATTGTAGCGGTATACTGCAGCTATTCCCAAGGCTTGAGCTAGAAAGAGCCTTGATTTTGGAGGGGAATATTATTTTTTTTGGGGTGGGTGGGTGGGGAGGTAAATACTAAATAGATGTGTACATACGAGTAACCCTCGTAGTGAAATTTTTGCAAAAACAATACCATATACTCCTAGTAAATGGGAAAAAAATTTATTATATTACCACTATTAGTTCTTGTTTGGCCTCTTTTGTATTATTTCATTTATTTGTTGCATATGAAGTTTCTTTTATTTGAATTTCTTTTGTGTTGTGGTGGAGACAGTGCAATCTACCTTTCTTCAATATTTTACGGTACTTCCTTTGTGCCACTTTACTCTTTACACTTTTATTTTTAGTATTTCCTCTTAATTTTTTTACATTTGATTTATTTCTAATTTTGTAGTTTATTCTCAACCACTTATTTTACCACTTGTAATTTTTATCTCTTTTTTCAATTATATTACTCCGTATTAAATAACATTTCACTATGCCAATAGTAATTTATCTATTTCGTACATTTTGCCCATTTCTCAAAAGGTACAATTAATATTCTCAATTCTGAAATAGCTTATATACTGATTTTTTTTTTTTAATTCACATGCAAAAATCAAAATGTAAAAAACAAAATAGAACGTTATTAAAGTACCAAAATAAATTTGGGAGGATCAATCATAAAAGGGGAGAAAGCATAAAAAGGGTGACTGTAATTAATGAAGAAGAGTATGTAGGGGCCAGGCCAGGGGGTCTGTAAAGTGTGTAAACTGTAAAGGGGTAAAACAAAAGGCTGTTTGGTTGGGTTAATAATAAACAAGATGAAGAGAAGCTTTTTAAAAAGTAGAGGTTATGTTGAAATCCATTTGAAAAACAAGGAAAGTTTGAGAGGGAGAAGTGTGCCAGACAAAGGTGGGTATTGCCGGTATTGGGAATGGACTCATGGGTAATGTTACTTGGGAAGGTGATATATGATATGCTTATCAATTGTTTAAAACTTTAACTACCAGTTTGGTTTTTGTTAATAAAGGTTTATTTACTTTAATTGAATACAGCTAAATTGAATTGAATTATCTTGAAGTGAACTGAATACAGCTGAAAGTAATATTTTATAAGAGAAGAAAATTAAGAGCTGAAATGAACTGATTTGAATTTATGCTGAAGTAAACAGACCATGGTAATGGTAATGGATTTAAGGTATATATTTGTTAAGAAAAAAATTTATAATCTCTAAGAAAAACATATTTTCATTCTTAAGTTTGAATTTTCTTCATATTTTTTGTTTTTCATCCATTACTATTGGGAATAGTGGTATACTGGTATTAAATGAGATTTAATATTTGTCTAGAAAATTAGATAAATTAGAATTAAACTAGTAGTACCATTATGGGAAAATTTTTGATTTTCATTCCAAATTCAATTATAAATTTATTCTCATTACCACAATATATAACCGGTTATCAAACAGAGCTAAAATTTTAAACTTTTTTGTATCTTTCTATATCTCTGTTGCAATGCACTTTAAGCCGCCAGTAACACCGGAGGTTGCTGCCTGCTGGTGTTGGTTCTTATGGCAGTGTCCCCTTCCTTTTTTTCCATACTGTCAAATCCGTTTGACCACTTGTAATTTTTGTTTTGTTTTGGGCCAAACCAACCTCTTTCTTGAGAATATGAGTATAAATACTTTTATTAGCGGTTGTTTAGTTCAGTTTAAATTTAATTCAGTTTACCTCATTTCAGTTCAGCTCACTTCTCTTATAAAATACTACTTTCAGTTCAGCTTAGTTCAGTTCAGTTTAGTTTAGTTCAATTCAACTCTCAATTTACTTCTCTTATAAAATATTATTTTCAGCTGTATTCAGTTCATTTCAGCTCAGTTCAGTTCAGTTCAGCTATATTCAGCTAAAGTAAACGAGCCATGATGGGTGACATCACTTGGATCAAGTGGTGACCAAATCATCGGGTTTCTTTGGAGATCGGGGATTGACACTTGGCCCTATTCCATGGCATTTCTAGCTCAATAATAATGAGATAGAAGCCGTAAGTTGAGTCTCAATGTACCCTACCTGTAAAAAAAACAAGAAAAAAACACTAGTTGTAGTTTGTAATCCATGTCAAAAAGTGATCATGCTTTGGTTTAGCTAGCCAAATGGATAGTCAATAGTTAATCAATAAAGATGATGGAATAAAAAGAGATTAAGGTGTTGTTTGGTTAATCAACAAAGATGATGGTGTAAAAAGCTAAAAAGATGGACAGTCACATAAACTATAGTTGACCACAATAACCAAAACATCATTAAACCAAATTTATTTTTTCAAAACAAAAATCAAATAAAATTGTGTAATCTTAAAATTTCTTTCATTCTCAAATTTGGATTCTGAATCACCTTTTGACAATACTTTTAAAAAAAATTTAAAACCAAGATGATGATAGAACTTATTTATCAACATTAAAATATACCAAGTTGATGGCTGAGCTAGATTTGACATAAAATAAAGAGGAAAAATGTTTAATTGTTGTATTTTTTTTAAAAAAAAAGAAGTATTCAATTTATATTAAAAAATAGGTATAAAGAGTAAATGAAAAAATTAGACGAAGCTTGTAACTTTATAAGTATATACATGAAAATATTCATATATATACATATATATACATATATATATATATATATATATATATTTGTAGTAATAATGTCAGATTGTCTCAATGTATATTTTATTATGATCTAATGTTTATAATTTTTGGCAAAATATAGCTACCGATATCACGAATATAAATAATGGATTGGCAAACGAAAAAATTATAACGTTGCAATTAATATGGAGCCGATGAAGTATATATGTTGAAAAAAAAACATTATAACATACGTGTCCTTCAAAGAGTGAGGAATGGAACAATTCTCATAGAACATTAGTACAGATTTTTTTTTTTTTTGATGCTAACATTAGTACAGATTTTTAATTGTTTACATATCACATTTATAAAGAGGTGTGTGTATTAGCCAGTGGATAAGGCTTGCAAATGTCCAGTGGTTAAGGCTTGCAAATGTCGAGTTTGGGGTCTTGAGTTCAAATTTCACCACACTCATTTACGATGATTCCTTATCTTCTCTCTTGCGGATGCGTGTGTCGACCAAATTGGACTAGATGACATGCTGTACTGCTGGATTCAAGGCCTAGTACCTTATACTTTATCAAAATAAAAATATCACATTAAATCATACACTATTTCAATACAAAGTTTTTGCCATTTTTATTAGCCACTTATGGCATATCCCTATTTCTTGATCTTTTATGCGATAACGACTACAAAGTATAAAATTATCATAAATGCATTTGAACTTTCGTATTGTAAAAAAATTTACATACTCCATTTGTCTTTTTTAATTCCTACATTGGCTTTTCACAATTCTCAAGATATAATTGTAAAAATTAATAGTTATGTTTAAGAAAAATTATAAAAATTATATATTTTTAAAATAAAAATTGAGCCGGATTAGTTAAGAATTCGTATGATTTTTTTTTTTTATTATATATATATATAATTAAAAAGAGTCAAAACTTAAAAGTACCATATTAATAATGCATTTAGGGCTCGTTTACATTAGCTAAATAGAGCTGAACTAAATTGAACTGAACTGAACTGCATTTAGGACAAATAAATTGAAATGTACTCCATAGGAAAAATATTGTGAGGTACTCCATACATCACAATATACATAATGGAGCGCTAAACGTCGCCCTAAAATTATAAAGTATCGCCCAAATTTTAAAATTAAACGAAAAAATTATCAATTTAAAAACAACACAATGATCCCAATTACTTGGATGTATAGCCATAGATGTCACGCAGACCTAATATGACCATCGTCAAAATTGGCACAAACCATAGTGCTCATTTTTTTGTTTCCAGAGTAGGGTGTTCGGATTAGATGCCCCGACCATGGTCTGTGTGTTTAAATTGTTACTAGTGTAACGACTAGTTTTAGTTGCTTAAAATGTTATTAAATTAGCTCAAATTGTTGTGATCTGGTATGGTATTTTTATTGTCATTGTGGATTGCAGCAGTTGTAGAACCATGATTTAAAATTTAAGGTGGCAAAATATTTTTCGTTTGTATTTAGTTTACACAGTTTGACTTTTGTTAGTGTTCATAAGTTTACTATGACTATCATTTGTGATTTATATGTAAAGAAAAATACGATCATGTGGATTTTCCTCGGACTCGTTTCCACATATAATTTTTACAAATGCATAATTAGAGACATTACTCTTTAAAATATTATCTCTCGATAAACACAAAAATGTGAAACGTGTAGATTAGTAAAGACAGGGAATAAAAAGATAATTTTTGTGAGCGTCTGTATAATATTAGTAGTCATTAATTTTAATATGGCACTAACGGATAAAATTAATTTTAAAAGTATGATAAAAAAAATACTAGTATGAAGGATTGGGTATGATATAACAATTATTTTTTATTGTTTTTGGATCCGGCTGCTTTCGAATCAGGTCAGTTTGAATCATACCTACTTGATTTCAAATGAGTTTCAGACCAACTTCAATTTTATTTTATGTTTTTTGTCATCCCTTTTTCCAATACTGGTTCCGCCAATGTTTGCATGTTGAAGATATGAATGAAGTATGGAAGTTGATTGGTGTTGAAGCCTTGATTGATGTGAAGATTTCAACAAAGATTAATGAGGATTATGAAAAAATAGTTCTCTGAATTTTGATTTCCGCTTTCTACTCTGCATTGGTAATTTGGTAGTTGCCTCGGTGCCTCGGTGGTACTTTTTTTTTTGTTTTAATAGGATAATGGATAGGATATTAGGCCTTGGAACCGACCCTATTGCAGGTCATCCGGCCCAATTTTAGCAAACACACGCATCTATAAGGGGTAATAAGGAATTCTTGCAAATGTGTGCGGTGAGAATCGAACCCAGGACCTCATGTCTGAAATTCTGAAGCCTTAACCACTGGGCTATGACTTCTTCTCGTGCGTCGGTGGTACTTGGTTCTATGCTAATGTATGTAGTAGTATTAGCTTTGTATGGGGACCTGTTATGGTTGGATTGATGAAGCACTTGTTGCTTTTGTTAAGTGCCTTTTTTCACTAATTCAATTATGTGTGTATTAGGTTAAGGTGTGTCTGATTCAACTTATTTAATCGCTGTCTGTAGTGCTTATTTCATAAAAGTGCATATTTGGTCAGAAAAATTAAGATAAGATCAAATTAGTTTAATGTCAACTACAATGACTTATTGTGTCAACTGTCTTTTTATCCTTGGCATTTAATGTTGGCTCCCATAAGGACATTCTTGGGGCGATTTTGTCTCCCTGTCTTTTTATCGTAGGAAGATATATACCGAGAGACTCTTCATTTATTTCCTGGCATTACAATGACTTATTATGTCAACTGGATGGACTTTTTGATGTTGGTTGTACAATAATGTTGTGGGTCATGCGGCTTAATCATATGATACAAAGACATCGAAAATTCCTCCATGGGCTCCTCATTACCCGTGGACACTTTGTGTCGCATGACATTTTTGTTCCCGAGCCTTGAAAATACTGAAAAGTAGGTATTAGAGCTTATGAAGTAGCTCTCATGAGGCTATTTTGGGAGCCTTTTTTCTTACTTTGTCTTTTTATCCTTGGTTTAGAGTTTCTCCCACTCAACCTTCATCCTTTCTTTTTTCGGTGTGCGGTTTCCATTTCTCTTTTCAGTAGTAAAGATAAGTTAGGCAAACTGTTGTTTTATAACTAACCTAATTTAAACCGTAAAAAGGAACAAATACGGAGTACAAATTTCACCCAAATGGCCAAATCTAATGGTACGATTTTTTCAGGATAGAGGGAGTATATAAAATGTCTATTTGCAAAATCAACATTCCTTTTTTTTTTTTTTATTCTCATTAATCACCTTGATCAAAATATAGAACAATGCAACCCTCTTTTAGGACCTCAAACTCTCAAAGAGTCAAAGGTCCATTTCATCGTGCAAATCTTCAAAAGAAAGCCCAATTCATTCATAAATCCACAAACTTTATCAAAACTAGTTAACACTTTTACGGTGGTAGTTGATCTCTTTCTCTTATCTTTTCTTCGTTGCAACAAAGCAATTTGCGAAGAGAGAGAAAGTAGTAAGCGGCAACAATGGCAGCTGTAGCAGGTGTAGGTCTAACATGGCCGTCTAAAATATACTCCCATAAACCTTCTTCTAAATCGAAGGCTCTTCATCGCTCTCATTCTTCTCTTGTTGTTAGCATGACTGCTTCTGTTGATGATAAGAAGAAGACTTACACCCTCCAAAAATCTGAAGAAGCTTTTAGTAAAGCCAAGGTATTCTCGTCTTCTTTCTCTCTCTCTCTCTCTTCAATTCTGCTTCTTTTTGCCGATTTTCATTGGTAAGATCGTTAAATTGGGGTTTTGAGCTTGATTCTTAATTGTAGGTTTAGATGATGAATTATTGAAATGGCAATTAGCCAATTATAATTTGAAATTTACATTGTTAGTTCTGATATTTGGAAATAATGTGTCCTGTGGTTAGCCTCTATTTTCGTTAATTCATGTGTATTGATTGCATTCTATACTTCCCTCCATAGTAGTAGAAGCATAATTTTGTGATTAATGGTATAATTACATACGAATACGAGTATGATGCTCAATTTTGCCTTAATTTTCCGGGACAAAAATTCTTTACCAAAGTAGTTAATCTACCCATTTAATTGGCATCAATAGATAGCAGAATCTAACACTGATTGTAGAAATTATTTTAATTGTCTATTTCATTTGGGTAGATTGTTCACCGGGTAGGTTCAACAATCCCTTAAGGATAACATAGAGCTATAGGATGACATTAATGGCCTGTTTGGTAGCCCATCACAAATGGGAATAATGGGAATGTATTTATATGTAAATTTGAAAGGAAAGTCAATATCCATTTCCATGGTGATAGTAGCTTAGCTTCAATCTATCTAATTTTCTCCACAAATATCCATTCCCATCGAATATAATCCTCCTCAGTGAGTTAATAGCAATGTATGATAATGGAAAATACGAAGAAAATTCAAACTTGGGAATGAAAATATGTTTTCGATGGGGATTATAAGGTTTTTTTCCTCCACAAAATTATACTTTAAGTACATTCTCATCACCACAATTTATTATCAAGAACCAAACAGACCATAAGGCCGTAGCCCGTAGGAAATTTTTTTAACATTAACATGAAAAAACCATGACTTTGACAGAAAAACTAAAAAGTGAAATTTTGAGCACATTGTAAAATGTAATCTGGGTATATTGTGCTGCTGACTATTATTATTAAGATCCTAAATTGAATCATGGAGAATTTTGTGAATAATTTGCATAAGGAATGAAAATTTTAGTGTTGATTACGTATTTTGATTCCCCTTTTGTTCAAGAAAAGGGCTTAGAAGATGATATTTTCTGCCAATTTTACCTGAGATCTGACAATTTATTCTCGTTTGCCACCTGATTGTTAATTGTCCTTCTGAATCTGATGATGGATTCATCTGAATTTGTAGGAGCTGATGCCTGGAGGTGTAAATTCCCCCGTCCGTGCCTTCAAGTCTGTTGGTGGACAACCTATATTAGTCGAATCTGTCAAGGGTTCTCACATGTGGGATATAGATGGCAATGAGTATATTGACTATGTTGGCTCATGGGGACCTGCTATTATCGGTCATGCTGATGATCAGGTTTTATTCTCTCTGCAGTTTCCAACTACTGATTTAAGTATCATTGTCTGGAAAATGAACATCTGTATTTACTTTATATCTATCTGTATGACTATTATAATGCTATATGATACGAATCACCAAATTCAGGCTAATGCCGAACTTTTAACTCATAACTATGGTTGTAACTTGTTATCATTCCTTGCATTACTTATAGGTATTAAATGCCCTAGCTGAAGCTATGAAGAAAGGAACAAGTTTCGGTGCTCCTTGTCTTCTTGAGAATACCCTTGCTGAGATGGTGATATCAGCAGTTCCGAGCGTCGAGATGGTCCGATTTGTAAATTCTGGCACAGAAGCATGTATGGGTGTTCTCCGTCTGGCCCGTGCATTCACTGGCAAACAGAAGATCATCAAATTTGAGGGTTGCTACCATGGCCATGCTGACCCATTTCTTGTAAAAGCAGGAAGTGGGGTTGCTACTCTAGGGCTTCCAGACTCCCCTGGTGTTCCAAAGTCTTCTACATCAGACACTTTAACCTCCCCATACAATGACATTGAAACAGTGAAAAGCCTATTCGAGGCCAACAAAGGGGAAATTGCTGCTATTATTCTTGAACCCCTTGTTGGAAACTCAGGGTTCATCCCTCCAAACCCGGGCTTCCTTGAAGCTCTCCGTGAGATCACGAAAGAAAACGGAACCCTTTTGATTTTTGACGAGGTAATGAC
This sequence comes from Salicornia ramosissima, assembly GCA_951394345.1. NCBI lineage: Eukaryota > Viridiplantae > Streptophyta > Magnoliopsida > Caryophyllales > Amaranthaceae > Salicornia > Salicornia ramosissima. The sequence continues at coordinate 4,434,647 of OX596237.1, forward strand.
AGGATTCCGTTTAGCTTATGGTGGAGCACAGGAGTATTTCAAGGTTACTCCCGATCTTACAACAATGGGGAAAGTCATTGGTGGTGGTCTACCCGTCGGTGCTTATGGAGGGAGACGGGATATTATGGAGATGGTTGCTCCCGCTGGGCCCATGTACCAAGCGGGTACCCTGAGTGGAAACCCGTTGGCCATGACTGCTGGGATACATACACTGAAACGATTGATGCAGCCTGGAAGTTACGAATACTTGGACAAGATCACGGGTGAACTGACACAGGGAATCATTGATGCCGGGAAGAAAGCCGGGCATGCAATGTGTGGTGGCTATGTTCGTGGAATGTTCGGGTTTTTCTTTACCGATGGACCCGTGTACAACTTTGAGGGTGCAAAGAAGAGTGACACTGCAAAGTTTGCCAGATTTTATAGGGGAATGTTAGAGGAAGGTGTGTATTTGGCCCCTTCACAATTTGAAGCTGGATTTACTAGTTTGGCTCATACTCCTGAAGATATTCAAAGAACAATAGCAGCAGCTCAGAAGGTATTACGGGAGATTTAGGATTTGCTGATTCTTCACCTCTTGGTCTCCAGTTTTGTAGCTCCATGTAGTTATTTACCTGTATCTTGATGTTGTTTTTAATAAATGTGGTTGTATCTTTAATTTATTTAGTTGATTGATGATGTTCTTTCTGTCGCTTGTTGTAAGTTGCTTATAGAGTTAGAAGTGTATCATCTCAAAATTGTTTTGGAGTGTTATTTGTGTCGGATTTATGTTGAGATTTATGAATGCAAATATGTTCTTGGAAAATGATTAAGGCAACCCTTAATGTTGTATAAGATGTCAAAAGTGAAAATATTAATTGAATTTCAAAGTTCTTTTACTCCAAAATGATGCATGATTTTAAATTCCTTTATTGTTAATTTAGGAAGTAATAAATATTTATATGCAATTCTAGTGACTGCTTAAATTATTACTCTAATTTTTATTTATTGGGAGGGAAAAGGTGAAGAAAAGTTTGAGAATTGAATAGTATTTCATATATATATATATATATACCACCTCTGTGACTCTGTCCTCTTTTACTTGCAATAAATGAAGGATAAGTGGACTTTTAGGCATTTTTTTACAGTAACACTTAATGAGAGAGATTGTGTGTGTGTGTGATTAAAAAAATAAATAGAAGAGAGAAAATGCTTTAATAAGAGATGAGTACAAACAACTACAACAATTATTTATAATACAAATTCTCACATGGAGAGGTTGGACTCAAATTTTGGTTGGAAAATAATTTCCCTCCAAACCAAAAATATTCTAGTACATTTTTGTACGGGTCTTAGGGTGACGAAGAGCCCATCAGGACAAATATTGGACTCACATACAATGAACCAAGACATCCCCAAACACCGGAACTTTGAAAATCGAAAAATGCTTTTGAAGGATGCAACACCCCATTATAGAAGCCAAAAACTGACAGACACTCCTTATAAGTTGTAACCCCCTTGGGTGCAAGATGAAAAAACAGAGACAAAAACAAAACATACATCCACAGAGGCCTCTAGGATTTACAAACTGTTGGAAGATATATCACAAACATGAGCAGTTGAGCAATCAATGACCTCATAAGTTACATAAAATATTCTTTTTTTTTTAAATAAAAAAATAAATATATATAAATTAACATTTATGTTTATTTAGTAAAGCAATTTTCAGAAAAGATTTCAGTAGGAAAAAGCATTTGAGCAAACAAAAAGCACATAAAATTGAGTATATCACCTAACGTGGTAATACAACACTATTTGCCCCTTAAATTTCCATGCGGCAAAATGAGAATTCATGGAGAAAAACACATGGTTATGTTATCATAAACTTTAGCATGAGATTTGCCTTGTATTTATTGGAAAGGAGGCCGGTGAAAATCGAGCTCGCAACAAGGTGCGCTCCAGCGCCACAGCGTTGAAGCTCGATCCTCATACCATTACTTCATCCTCATAACTTATGAACTCTAATAAACCATCTTTAACTTGTGTTCAAAAAGTAAAAATAAAAGACTAAAAAATCTAGTGCATATTAAGGAACTTCTAAAACATTAAACTTCTCATAATAGACTCCAATGCAAACATTAAATAAACCTATAAACACTGATTTTTTTTTTCCCCAAAGAAATAAGACATCTTGGGCTCTTGGCATCCGTCAAACGCACACAAACGACTATATATTCTTCACAGTTGATTGTGGTTTTCCATTACAGCAAATAGCTCTATACAGGTTCGTGATACTGGTACACCAAAAAAGAAAAAAGAAAAAATAGCGTGGAGGGGAAGAGAAAATAAGCTATCAAGAAAATCAGGAAGCCAGCAGCTTGCTAAAGAACCGAGGGTAGAAATGACTGAAACTTGTCAAGATAATCTTCAATATAGATTTGAAACACAACTACCTCCCGCCTCCACGCTTGATGCACAATTTCCAACTACTACTCCTGATGGGTCTTGCTTTTGTTCCTACATGATGCAACACGAGCAAACAAATTTCTTCGACTCTTCAATCTTCTTCTCTGCTCGGAACAACAACACACTCAATGTTAGGATATCAAGGCAATAGTGGCATTCTGACAATAGGCTGGCTATAAATTCAGGTAGATAGCATCTAGACCATTAATGAAGTTTGTTAGATTAGAGCATTTGATAACTTCAATCATCATTCATATTGTACTTCCTTCGCTCCATAGTGGTTGCGGCAAAACCTTTTGGCATGTATTTTTAGGAGGGTATTTGAAGGTGTAAATAAAGAAATTCTTTAAAATAATTTTAACACAAGCAAGAAGGGCACTACAAGTTACTGATATTAGAATTATCTTAACTAGGTTATCCGTTTACATCCTCTAGCTTAATGCATGAGCAAAATATGTATGTTGCAACTAATATGAATGAAGTAATTGTAGGAACAACTATAAGCAGAAAATCCCTGAATTGTATGAGTTAAAAGATACTTCACACTTTTAGTTGTAGCATAATTATTTGCTAACTGCACTTTATTTCTCTTTAGTTGTTTATATACAAGGAAAAACAGATGTATACATGTGGAAGCTTATCAAATTGTCTCAGTGATTATTCTATCATTTTTAAAATTGCATAATTAGAGATATTAACTTCAATTTTGGATAAGAAGAATTGTTGAGAAAGGAAGGGAAAGGAAAGTTGAAACCATGAAAGATTAATATGCCTTACTTGAAGACAGATTTACAGGAAGGGAAGGAAGAGGAAGGAAAATTTGGAGACATTTGGAGAAAAAAAATGATGAAAATGAACATCGATCTTTCCCCTCATTATCTCTCTTCCCTTTCCTCTTATTTCCCTTTCTCTAATCCATATTAAAATTTTAAAAGTATAAAATGTGAATGTACAAAGTAGATATGAAAGGACTACAAAAAAAATAGAGTAAATATGTCAAAGTATAGCTCAATAAAAACTTGGTCAAATCAATACAAGTTTTAACCATTAAAGTAAAATTGGCAATTAATTCGGGATAGACTGATAGAGATCGCAACTTTTTAGCTACTACCTCCTTATCAATGTATCATAATACTTGCACCAAACTAAATTTTCAATCCTCACAAATAATACCCCTTTGTTGCAAGTATTATGATACGGAGGTAATACAAAGTTTTACTGTGACATACTTCCTCTGTGGTTTTTTTATTCTTTTCAATTGCAACCATCTATGGTTTGCACGGAGATTAAGCAGGCATGAGAGAAAAATGAGAAAATAACTACATTCATGGAGGAATAAGCAAAAGAAAGAGGAACAAACAACTTGTGATAACATCACTTACAAAATACTGTCAACAAAGAATCCAAAAGGGATGATTTTGCAATTTACTCTTGTACAATCCCTATGACAGCCTTATGTACTACACCTATAAGACCCCAAACAGTAGGCAGGTGTGCAACTAATAGAAAACCAAAATTAATGCACAAAAACCTCTAAGGCCCGGTTCGTTATTACTTAACTTTAGAAATTTCAGTTTAGTTTAGCTCCTGATAAGTCTAGGATTTAGGATGAGTTTGATTCAACTTAAATAAGCATTCCTGACTTCTTGTGCTTATTTTATGAAAGGAAATTCAGATCAAATCGGATCAGATCAATTCAAAAAAAAATCAAATCAAATCAGAAAAGTTTAGATCATGTATGAAAATTTATAACTATAATAATAACTACAATCAGGAAAAAAAAAAATCAACTCAGATCAGGAAAATTCAGATCAGATCACAAAAATTCAGATAAGATTAGAAAATTGAAGATCTGATTTTAGACGAATCAAACGCACCATTAATTTCGTTCACCTCAGCTCAAATTCAGTCCAGAAGGACATGGCTAGTTGTGAAAGCCAATAATGGTTTATTCCCCTCCCGCAATTCACTAACACAATTTTTTTTATTATTCTATCTTTATTTTAATAGAATTCAAACAACAAGAATTAGCAATTTGCAATCTTATATGGTGTTAACCAGGTAGCTGTCACACTGTCAGTGTTGGTTGTGACTTTGTCAAAAATAATAAAGGTAACCAAGTCATCATGAGTAACACCAAAAATTGGATACTAAGGTCCTGTTCAGTAAGAATGAATGAATCTGAACTTAATTGAATTAAATAGAATTCTAAACTCAGTAGGAGCCGAGTTAAACTGGATTGAATTTGTAAGAAATTTAGTCTAAAAGAACGGGACCTAAATGGAGATAATAAAATGTAGAATGCATTTACAGCTCAAAACAGAAAGACACACTTGGAAGAACGTATTCAGCGGTAATCAACTCAAAATAGATAAACCTATCAAATGCAAGCAAATGGAAACACACATGATACAAAACACATAATTTCTTAAAACACAACCATACAGAAGAGGGGAGGCCCGGAAATTTTACAAACTATTAGAGATGGCAACCAGGTTGTTCAGATTGTGTACATGCTAAATTGATCCTGATCAGGTCAAATTCGGGTGAAAGGTCCTTCTTTACCACATCAGGTTGCATTCTAGTCTATGCCATATAGATATACGAGGTATAATAATCAATAGTACACATCAATTGTCGAGTTGGATCAGTTTCAAGTCAAATCAGTATCGAGTGGAAAAATATCATGTGATTGTGGATAGGTTTGAGATTTTAGGGCGGGTAATTTGGGTGGGTTGAGTTTTGGTCGAGTGGTTGGGTATGAGTCACTTCTGCCACCTCTACATGGAAGCGGCTTATTATGGCTGAATTAAGTTATAGCAGCCAATGCGGCATGATTTTTTTACAGTGATTTAGTTTATGAAGCATTATTTCAATATAATATATCACCGAATCTATCATAATGTGAGTGGATTATACATTTCATGAATGAGTAATAACTTAAATTATCATCTTTCATTAACTATAGAAAAAGAACGGGCATAACAGGGGAAAAGTTCTAACGCATTGAATTGGAGCATGAAGAGAATGATGTGATATTTTAAATGGCATTCCATAACGGGGTTTTGCCAAACAACAAATCAAAAATCCACGACAAAATTGCCGATTTATAACAGCATGACTGAGTTTAATTCCATAATACTAGTCCCGGAACCGGAACATATACAATCCGATATACATATTAGGAATGATGACAAAAGATATAGTTGCCAGATACAAGCAAAACAAAGTCTTAATCCCAAAATGTCTAATTGCCATTGTAAGTTCGTAATGGATTTCCAGAAACTGAATCAGAAAAAACTCATGCAGACAATCATAATTCTACAGACTACAGGTTTTAAGACAGCCTACTGCCTATACCATCTTATACTAAGAAATATGATTGCCAACTGCTCAAAGGACAAAGAGAAGATGATATCCATTCAAAACTCAACTAAATTACTTTATTTCAACTTAATATATTGAAACAAAACAGAAGAGGAAAAAAGAAAGAAAAGGAAATTACCGGCTTTAGTCTTTCCTTGAGATGGTTGTACAACAACATGCATAATCATGACTCCTCCAGTAAGCTCACCAAAAGGTGCTCGGCACTGGCCAACAGTCTTATTGTTCTCCAATATCTTACCAAAGTTAATTAATTTGATTTCAGTGGCCGTCTTTGGTATAACAGTTTTTCCTAAGGAACAGAAGAAAAGAAGCATAAATATCTTCTAGAAGCTAATAGTCAGACACTAATTAAGCATACAATTTGCCTACTACACAACTAGCTGCACCAGCAAAATGCTGAAATCACAGAAAGGGGGGAATGTGGGGATGTGGGGATTGGGGGGGGGGGGGGGGACCATCAGACAAAGATAGGGGTAATAATCACAAAGTTGAAGTCTCTAAGAGGGTACCAAATGAGAGTGTTCAGTCAATTGAACATTAATGACTCTTAAGCCAAAAATACACACAAACATGAGCAGATAAAAACTGACTAGCGGTAAAGGGAGAGGGGAAGCTAAAAATTCCAAAGATTTTATGTAATATTTGAGTTTAGTTTGAAAAAGGAGGGAAATGATCACTCTTTCTAAGAACCCTAGCGGCTTGTCTGATTATTGACAATAAATCGGGGTAATGAAAAAAAACATAAAGTAAAATTTAACAAGGGGAGAAACCCTATAATCTCCTTGGAGACACATTCTCATTCTCAAGCTTGAATTTTCTTCATATTTTTCATTCTCTTTCATCATTATTGGGAACTAATAACGGTGTTGTTGGATGAGAATAGATATTTGTAAAGAAAATTAGACAAATTGGAAGTAAGCTAGTACGACCATGGAAATGGATATTGGTCTTCCTTCCAAATTTACATATAAATTCATTCTCATTAGTCATTACTGTTATTTATAACCGGTTAACAAGTGAGCCATAGAAGTCTAGATTCAGGGTACAATCATCAACCAGGAATAATCTTGGAATCATTTGACACTTCTACAAGAACGAATGATTACCACACTTCCAATTCTATTTTGATATAAAGCAAGTTTTCAATGCCTAAAAAAACCTTAAGAAGACGATTGAGCAAAAAACTAAGCTACCAACCAATCAATCAACAGCACCGCCAGCATCATTACACTTAATAAACACAAAAATTTACTCAAAAAAATGATTGCATAGCATTCCCTATAGGCCAAAAAAGGCAACCCCAAATATAGGTCAATTCTGCTGTTCAAAACTAGATCATGAATTCTATTTATGAACACAACTCGCTCTATCTTTTCATCTATAATTCTAAAACAAAAACTGCTCAAAATTTATGGGAAATTTCCAGCAACTTTATCAACATATAAAGAACATATTAATCCAAAAATTAAGGATAAAAGTGAATTAAAACAAAGACGTGTCAAGAAAAACAAGACAATCATGAAATTTAAGAGAGTTCAAGACAAACCTTTGGGCCACTCGGTAACAATTCGCTCCTTCAACATCTCAATTGTGGAGGCAGATGAATAACTAAACGGACCAATATCTGATCCATCGTACAACCGGAACTTTATGTCCACGCGATCTTCTTCCGGCATTTGAATTGAGTTGACTCAGACAAATCTCTCAAGAAATTCAGCAACACCCAAAATTCAAAGACGCCTCCAAAACAAAATTAAATTGGAACCCCAGAATTATTTCTTCTCCGTAACTGGGGTTGACCCAACAAACAAAATCAAAGATTATGAACAGCCCTATTATCAAAACAAAACAAACAAACAAAAAAGAGAGAAAAAGTCACCTAAAAATCAAGAAAAAAAAGTTGTTGGATCTGGGCAAGTGACCCTGCAACAAGCTCTTCTCTTGTTGACGTTACCTGATTGACTAATATTAATGGTTATCACTAAATTGTGATTGAAACAGGGATTTGAAAGCGGTGATGTGATGAGTGAGAGCAAGAAAAGAGGAAGATCTGAGAGATTGAAAAACAAAAAAAGATGATCGAAAGAGGAAAGTTAACAAGGAGTAGTATAATGCGGGAGTTAGAGGAAGAGGTGTACGGATATGCGTGACCAAGACCCCATCATGGTGAGATTGAATTGAATGGAATGGTGATGTTATCAAACACAAACTGTTTGTCAAATTGGTAAGAAAGAAAACAGTGCTTTGGTTACGACTTACGACTTGTTTTGGATTTTAGGACTTTGTTTTGGCCCTTTTTTTTCCCTACTTTGCACCTTCAATTCTCAATCCATTACAAAATTGGTCCAATTTTGAGTGGTTAGAGAACCCAAACCAACCAATAAATTAGTACGTCTCTAATTATTATGTAAACGTTATGGAAAATATATGCAAAGTTATCAGCTAGTTGTAACTATATATAGGGTGAGAAGAATGAAAACCATTATTTGTGAATTGTGAGAAGAAAATCGTGTTCATTTTCATATTCTCAGTAGAGCTGTAAATAAGTTGACCTTGGTTGGGTTCGGGTTGACCCATTAATATAAATGGGTTGAAATTTACAACCTAAATCCAACCCAACCTTATAAATAAATGGTTTGACACAATAACTCGTTTAATAATATTGTAATTTTTTGAATAACATCAAATAAAATTATACAACTATATCTGTATACTATTATCTAGACCATAACAACAACCCATGATAGCCACATATATTACAAGTCATATTGTACATAATTTACACATAATAACACAATAGCAGGGCCGTCCCATTGAATTTTGGGGCCCTGTTCTCATACAAAAATATTGGGCCCCTAAATATGTAGATGAAGAATTAATTCATGGAAATTTAAGATTTGCAATTAATGAATGATTTTTTTATGTGAAAATGGAATATGAGCAATTAGTTGACATTCATTGTAGATTACGGTTAATTTGTTTCTTTCTTTCTTTGTATTTTTTTTATATTGGGCTAAATATGAAAATGGGGCCCTTACAATTGGGGGCCCTGTGCTGTTGGTCACCTTGCACATGTGCAAGGACGGCCCTGCACAATAGTAATAACTAACAACATTTTGAGTTCTAATGTTCAAGATAAAAACATTAGATTTTAAGACATTACAACCACCTACATAACTCGCAAAGAATCTATAACATAATATTAAAAAAAATTATATGAAAGTGATATATTAGATTTGTATGTCAATTCAACTTGAAACTAATTTTATTACAACATATATTCTTAGTTGGTTAAGCGAATTGAAATTGGGTTCGAAATTTCAACCCGACCCAACCTATTAAACTAAGTGGGTTGGGTTGGGTCAACCCGTTTAGCTCCATTATTGGGTCAAGGTTGGGTTATTGGGTTGAGTCAGGTTTTGTCAGCTCTAATTCTAAGGGTAAATTTTTAGATTTTAAGGGCTCATGTTTCATATTCCAAATATTAATTTTTAGATTCTAAGGGTTTGTTTTCATATTCTAATTGTTATATTTAAAGATTTTAAGAGTTATTATTCATATTTTAAGTGTTAATTTCCAGATTACAAGCGTATATTTTCATATTCTAAGAGTTTAATATCAAATTCATAAATTTCATTTTCTAAGGGCTCTATCCCATACTCTGAGGTTTATTTCTCATATACTAAGGATTATATCTCAGGTTTTAATGTCTATGCTAAGATTACTCGATTATTGTTGTTCAAATTACTTCTCATCTTCATCTATGTTAGGTGTTGAATTGATGTCCATCTTCATTTGATTTTCATCTTGTTGTTAGAATTATTATTGCTTGAATTGTTCATACATTCGTTCATATTCAGATATTCGGACTCAAATTTGATATTAGTACTAAATCAACTCGAACTCATATTCAGACATTCAACCTCATACATGTGTCAATTCATTCGAGTTTGAGTTCGATTTCAAATATGAGAAATCACCATTAACATCAAAGTTCAATTATGAAAGAAAATCGTGATTTCAACTCATATTCGAATATTCAATTATTGTAGATGTTCGTTGTTGTAGATGTTAATCTATGATACGACTGTTGTTGTTTGTTGCAGGTTGTTGTTGATTTTTATTCGATTGTTGTTTAGTGTTGATGTTGTTTGTCGAAGAAGAATAATAAGGTGGGGGATGAGAGAGATTGAGAGGGGGAAAACCTAATCAATTAAAAAACAAAAATAAGTAAATGGCTAAGATTAGAGTTATCATGGTTCTCACTTAAGGAGAGATTCTCATATGATCATTTTCTCTTATACACACACACACTTCTATAAAATCTGCATGATTTTCTTTAACTTTTTTCGATGAGACTTTGTCTTACAATAGACTATCTCACCCAAAAAATTGTAAAATTAATTTGTTGTTGAATACATTGGTGGAAATTTTCACCAAATACACTTGTTTACTTCAGTTTAATAATTTTTTATGGACCATATTTGTTGACTAACATTGATTTTTGCTCATTGAAATTTATTTTATTGGTTTACTTGAGCTTTTATTGTAACGCCCCAGATTTTGGGCTATTTTCTTTATAATTATTTTTATTTTGTGCATGGTCTAAATTTATTTGGACTATTTTTTTTTATTTGCTTGAATGTGACTATTTTATTGTATGATTTATTATTTCTTTTATTTTATTTTATTTTATTTTAATTAATTAGAATTTTATTTCTTAATTTTCTAATTAATTAATTAATTTTGGGTCAAGTGCAAAATTGTTCATGATTAGTCATGCTTAAGTGCAAATGGCCCAAGTGATCATTTAAGCCCATTTGAGCCTAAGCCCAACCGGCCCCCTTGTGTATATGTGGCTTGTTTTGCCACTTGCTATGTGTTCACACTTAACTAGCTTCTATAAATAGAAGTAGTTAGTAAGACATGTGAGTATTTGCCCATTTAGCCATCTTTTGCCCACAATTGAAACACAATTCTCTCCATCCTTGCCTTTGTTCCTCACGCCATTTTGTCTTTCCAAACACCCATCATTTTTTCATCATCAAATTCAAACTCAAACTTAAAGATTCAACATCCATTGATCTTTAAGTGACTAAAATCACAAGTAGCCTTCATTGCCTTGATCAAGTCTTGGGTTGGTTTTGATTTTGGGTTTGGGTCGTGTGTGGTGGTGATCGTGTGGGCTGCAACGTGGTCCGTGCATCGAAGCCGTGGTGGTGGTCGTGCGTTAAAGCCTTGCAAGGGTGCTCGTGTGCAAGGCCGTGGTGGTGCCCGTGTTGTGCGTGATTTCTGGCCATATGGTTTGGTATTTGGGCAGCGAGTTTTCGTGTATATTTGTGTGAAATCTTCATTAAGGTAACATACTATCTCAACCTAATTTGTATACCTTGATTCATAGTGTAGATTAGATGATTAGATTAGACCGGAATTGATGAATGTTACCCTTGCCATGCGTGAATTGATGGGCTGATTTGGGAAGTTGTTTTATGATGTTCTTGCCATGATTCTATGTATATTATGATTACTTATGATGATTTCATGTTTGTTGATGTTGATGTTCAATTTTCATGAAGTTTTGATGCATATAAGTTGATGAATTTGTTGTTGAACATTGTTGTTTTATGCGTGATTTTTGATGTTGTATATGAGGATGAGTTCTTGATTGAGTTCTTGAATCTTGATTGAGTTCTTGGTTGAGTTTTTGAATCTTGATTGAGTTCTTGGTTGAAATCTTGAATCTTGATTGAGTTCTTGGTTGAGTTTTTAAATCTTGGTTGAGTTCTTGGAAATATTGTTAAGTTCTTTATGAGTTCTTTATGATTCTTTAAGAGTTCTTTATAAGTTCTTTATGAGTCTTTATGAGTTCTTGATGATTCTTGTAGTATCTTAGTTATGAATGATGATTCTTGGTTTCTTTATCATGATTATGTAGTCTTAAGTGTAGATTATATAGTCTTGGTTAAAGAAAGTTAAGATAAGTTAAAAGAAAGTTAAAAGTGGTTCAAAGAAAGTTAAAGAAAGTAAATAATGTTAAAGAAATGATTAAGATTGATTAAAGAAGTGGTATTGTTTATGGTTAGACTCAAGAAAAGGCAAAAGAGACAATCTTGAGGATAACTTCGATGGTTTACATGTTAGTCTTAATTCAAGGCGTAAGATGCAACTTAAGATTAACTAAGAATGTAAATAAAAGATTAAAGATTAAAGATTCTTGATTTTACTATTAGACGCCTAACCTTAGAGTAAGATTCTAAGGCTTGGGTTAAGACGATGCCCCTATCCTATCCGCGGTATTGGGATAGATGGAGATCTTACTATGTCTTCTTTTGATATGGATTTCCTGTAAGATGGGTTTCATGGGGTTGGGAGTAAGATTCTCAATCCTGGCATAGTAGAAAGTTCGTTCGCGTAAGATGCGTTCGTACGTGCATAGTCCGGTCTATTATGTAAATGATTGCGCCAAAGATTAAGTAAAGATAAGTCTAAAGTTGAGTATTGGGAGTTAGTCGAGTTTTGGGTATTATTGTTGATTGTTGTTATTATTAATGTTATTATTGTTGATTATTGTTGGTTTGATATGTTGTTTTACATGATCGTATGTTTGATTTGGTGATTTGATGTATTCTATGGTCATGTGTATCCACGTTAGGGTGGGACAACTATGTTACTCGCCACTGACAGTGGATTGTTGTTAATCTTTCAGGTAACTTTGATGATGGCAGTGTTGCTTAGCTTTGGGTTGGGCGAGTGCCGATGTTCTTTTTGTTGTTTAGATTGTATTTCGTTCCTAGTTTTGGATTTAGTAATTATAGTCACTAGTGGAAAAATCTCTATTAACATCGTGCCTTTTGGGCTATTAGCATCGTGCCTTTGGCGTTACAAATACAACAGTTACAAATAATAAAGTTATTTGGATTGTGCCTTAGGCACGATCCAAATAGTGCACTTATTTGGATCGTGCCTTTGAAAGCACGATCCAAATACTGCACTTATTTGCATCGTGCCTTTGAAAGCACGATCTAAATACTGCACTTATTTGCATCGTGCCTTCAAAGGCACGATCCAAATAGTGCACTTATTTGTATCGTGCCTTCAAAGGCACGATCCAAATAGTGCACTTATTTGTATCGTGCCTTCAAAAGGCATGATCCAAATAGCTTAGGTTTTTTTTTTTTTTTTTTTTTTTGTGTGTGTGCGTATATGTAAGCATTAAATAAGAGACAATTTATTATATATGCATAAAAATTTGAATTTTATTAATTTTTTTTATTAATACAAACAATTAATGATATTAAAATACAAAAAAAAAAGAAAAATGTATAAAATAAATTATTCATCTAAAAACCTATAAAAAAAAAAAAACTAAATAAATTATTAAAAAAAGAAAGCTTTTATCAAAGCTAGCCTTTTCACTTGTATCAATGACAGGAAAATTGTCAGAAGGCTTCTATCATTTACATTTCCAATTATCATGTCCAGGAGCCTAGCTACACTTGACGAATGTTGATTTAAGAACTCTGTTCCGCCCAAGAGCATGTAATCCGCATATGCGCCTAAGATGAAACTCATGAATAGTATTTCCCAACTCACCTATAACCACAACAAACATCAATAAAGAAACCCACAAATTTTTAAGAGCAGAACTCTTAACTCCTGCACACATACCCACACTAAGACCAGTTTTGCAGTACAGTAAGAAGTTGCAAAGTACCTATAATAATAATCCTCGGCAGTTCTATAATCATTTTGTTGCAAGTATGCCCAAGCCATGTTCCCTAAAAGCATATATTCAACTGTTAGAATTAGGATGGAGTAATTAGCATCAAAGTAAGCATAACAATTAGCCTTTTTAGTTCACTATAAGCAACAAAGAACAATGATGTAGAAGTCTTTGGGCCAACATATTCCATATTTGTAAGCATAGTTAGAGCAGCCAAAAATAATGTAAGCATAGCAAAGACATGCAGCTTTTGTTGATTGTCCAAAAAGTCATGAATTTCAGACAATATTTAATACAATTGCTATTTGCAGTATATTCATCTTAATAAATCCTAATTGAATGTTTAAACAACAATGTCTATACTCAAAAGCAGCTTTACAAGTTATATAATAAACAGACTGCAACATTTGAAACGAAGAAGTGCAACTGACCTGGCCTTCATGTGCAACAACATCAGATAAGTACATTGCATTGCGGTTGTTATTGTCAAGATTAGTAAATTCAATAATCCTAACATGCGACCTGCCAGAACTCAACACACAGAAACAGTCCAATATTATTTCATACAATACCTAAAGAAAAGTTACCTAACCAAACTATATGCAAGTGATAGATATTTCTTTATACAATGGTTCCCTCCCTACTACTAAAAATAAACAATTTAACATCCTCTGCAGAAGCACAGGCCAGGAAAATATATATGACCATGGCTTGTTTCAAGACTACCATATATCTTTAAATGAGACATTTCTATTTTAATTTTAGTTCATCCGATAGTAATTGATCAAAGGCTATTTGAGATTTCTAAAGAAAAAAACTACATTGCCAACAACTACCCTTAATCAAGTACTTGATTAAATATACAGGTGAAATGCAAATAAGAATTTTTTTTATGATCATCTTCATGCAACATTGTTGCCATGTTTTTAGAATAATTAGTTGATTATTCTTTGCATTTGCATGCCAATTTTCCTTAGTTTAATACAATAAAGTGATAGCAAATGAATGAAATGATACTTACAACATTCCTTAAATCCCAATTCCTATGCTTTTATATTTTTTTAGTTACACCAAAGTACACAACACCAAACCCCTTGCACCCCACAAAGTCCCCTTATAGTCTGCTCTTCACTAACAGGTTTGTTAAAGACTCAAAAGTCAAAAGTCAAAAGTCAAAATGGACTAAATTAGAAACAAATCCAAATGGAAAAAAACAAAACAAGTAGAACGATGAGGAAGTTGTTACTTAAAAGCATAAAAGATCTTTTTAGAGCCACCAACAATGATTCCCACAAACTAATTAAAAAGGCTGTTATCATACACACTAGAAAGCTGATTCTATCTCCTTAATTGAAGACATGGTCACATAACTCATTAAAAATGCAATAGTACATCATACATTACCAAACCCATATTACTTAAATTCCTCAAGCTCAAATAGGAACCCTCTCTTAAAAACAACAAGAAACCCACAAATTTATTTACACTCAAATCGACCAAAATCAACAACAAAATAGCAGAAGAAAATCAAGTAATTGGGGAATTCAAAGAGTGAAAACATTTCAGACAAAAACTCTTTTCCATCACTAAGGCTCCGTTTGTTTTGAAGGAAAACAATTTTCATGGAAAATCATTTTCTAAGGAAAATAATTTTTAATGGAAAACATAGATGTAAACAAAGTTTTCCTTTGCTTGTTTGATTAGAGGAAAATTTGTTAAGGAAAGAAAAAATGAAATAGAAATGAAGGAAAGAAGGGAAGAGTGAATAAGGGAGAAGTAAGAAGTAGGAAGGAAAATGTGGCATTCCTTCTCCACAAAAGGAAAATGATTTTCCTTTTCCAAAGTGTCATTTTCCATCTCAAGGAAAATTATTTTCCATCCCTTTCCAAAACAAACAAAGGAAAATGGAAAGAGGAAGGAAAATCATTTTCCGGGAAAATGTTTTCCATCAAAACAAACGGAGCCTAAATCAAATTCTAAAACAAACAATTGTCTACTAAAACCATAGAAATTTCAAAAACAACCCTAAATCCTAAAATAATCAAAGAAACCCCAAAAAATCGTAAACCCTAAAAAACCCAAAAATGCTACTTTCCTATATCAATTATTCTACAATCATTGTCAAAACAAACCAGAAAATAATCCATTTATTAAAGACGAAATTTAAAAGCATGAAAAAATTGATCAAATTACAAAGCATTGTTCACTCAGGAAAGACCCCATGCTCACAGAACTCCCAAAATCAAATTTATTTTTTTATTAGAGTAAGTTTTGTAGCAAGTAAACTAAAACGAATTAATAGAGTCATATGAGATTTGGCAGGATCGTCAAACAGAAAACTGATTAAAGATCGCGATAACCCAAAATCAACAATACACCTACCACTAAAATCAACAATTTTAGAGTTTATACTCAACAATTTTAGGGTTTATACTCAACAATTGTTTATATCAACAACAAAACTACAACTAAAATCAACGTACAATTGACAAAAAAAATAGGGTTTATACTTAACAAACTTACAACGGTGGTGGTTTTCACGAAGTAGCATACAACAACAGCAGCGGTGCAACAACAGTCGCAGGAGCATCGTCTGCTGGTCATTGGCTCGACGAGAAAAAGTGGCCACTGGCAGTTGATGAGAAGACACTAACAATCGTGCTTCTTTTCTGAGAGAATTTTATTGTAGAAGTTCTTGAGGGAAATGACTCAATGAGGGTTGAGGAGTCCGCCCAATTTTTATATTTTACTTATTTGTATTGTGCATCAAATGCGATCCAAATACTTCAGTTACTTATTCATTATGCACATTATTTGGATCGTGCCTAGAAATGCACGATCCAAATAGATGTTATTTGGATCGTGTGTTTCTAGGCACGATCCAAATAAGTTTTTATTTGGATCGTGCGTTTCTAGGCACGATCCAAATAGCTGTTATTTGGATCGTGTCTATTAAGGCACGATCCAAATAAGCAGTTACAAATAAGAATTTTTTTACTAGTGAGTTTATATATTCTAACTCTGATCGTACTTGGAGTCACTTATTAGTATTGATTACTTTTGGGTTTAGTATTGTACAAACTTGTGAGTGTTGTATTTTTGGGGTTATAGTAATAATATTTCGAGGTTTTGTTTTAATTTTAAGTATGTTAGTATGTTAGAACTGACTATTCGACTCGTAGGTTTTGTGGGTTTAGTATGTTAGTATACACAAGTATTTTGTCTAGGAGCTATGAATTGACTTTATGAGTTAACTAGTTGTCGCTTTGTCATTATATTTTTATTCATCATGCCTAACATGCATCCCAAAGCTTTCCTTAGCCACTATTTCCTTCAACTAATTATAAAGCATATTTTCTTTCAAATCTCTTTTCTTCATTCTCTCTCAGTCGATACTACTAAATCATAATAAGATTTATTCTATCTAATTCTTGCATGTTTCTTTCCTTTATATGGTGAAAAACATAACCACGCCACCAGCACTAATATTTTACTCTCATTGCCAACCTATTTTTTATGCATCACACCTCTTTATCCGTCAGGCTTGGGCAACTTTGCCCCTTGTTTTACAGATGTTGTTATAAAACTGACTAACTGACTAGATTCCCCCGAAAAGTTGCTTCAGAACTTACGAAAGTTCGATTCGAACGTCCTTTTTGACTACTCAGCTTGAATCAGGACAAAGAGAAGGTGCTTCCCTCTCTTAATGATGAATCTAGATTGACTGACACTAGGAACCAATTCGGAGAAACAAGAAGCATGGTAAATGTTGGTCGGAGTGAGGGTGGGCAATCTAGCTTATGGTTCGAGGCTTTGGCCCACTCTTCAAAAGAAAGGAAGATGGTTGCCCGAACCCTTTATTCCACTTTTGTAGCCTTAGAAACAACCGATGTAACAAATTCTTGCTCGCTGCACCCTTTTGAACTATGTCTCTCGGAGATGTATTGGATCATTCGACTTCATCATATATATGACTCCAATACATTAATCCATCCTAGGACTCCCCATCATCTAAAGATATGTCCCGGTGTCTTGAAACCGAGAGAACCAAAATACGTATTTAAAAGAAAAACTTTGGTTTTGGCTTTCGAGAGGCTGTTCTAGGGGCTATTTTTCTTCATCTCATATATTAATAATGGATTAGGGGCAGTACTTGGAGGCTCCTTTTCCGTTTTTGGCAGCTAAAGCGAAGTATTGTGTCCTCCAGACCTAGGTTTCGATGTTTGGATAGTGTGGTGTTTTGTGTCTACCGGCACCATCGTAAGATTCTGACGCTTCTACAAATCTGTCCATGCGGTCCCTATTATTCAAGGACTCTTCTCAAGTGTTTCGAGACATTTTCATTTTTTTAACCCCGACTGATTCCCGAAAAGCATGGATTATTTGAGTCCCGGGGGGGGAAGGGTTGTTTCCATGTCTCCTTATCCTAATTTAAGGGTGGCATTGAAATTTTCCTCATCCGTTTTCATCATGTTCTATGCTCGATCTTCCTCAATGTTTGGATCGTTAAGTAATCATTCTCGTGCTCATGATTACATAATAGCCTTAACATCAAGCAAACCATCCATGAAGCATGACGGGAACGGAAGAGGAAGCTTCTGATGCGATCCTTAAATCAGGAAAAAAAATGAAGTGAGAAAAACAAATCAGCCCTGGAATGGCCTCCGGATAACCAAAATCAAAGGCTACAAATCCATGTTATTCATGGTTCTCGATTTCTTATAATGAAAATGTCTTGCAAACACATAATTACGGTCCATGTGTGATGGATAACTCCTTAGATGTGTTTGTAAAGGCATTGGAGTTGTATGATGGAGCCGAAAGGCATGCATAAAATAGCATAAAGACCCCAACATAGAAAAGTCAATCAGAATGACACAATACTTTTTTTGAAAATTATTGTTAGTAATCTCGTGTTATAAAATTTATCAGTGGTGACCCTATGTTTTTTAAAATTCCAAAATTAACTCCGTGCTTTAAAATTTTTGAAACCATGACATTGATTAGGCTTAACATGTTTGTTTGGGACGATCATTTTATGTTTTATAGGGTGGGTTTACGTACGTATTTTGGCGTGATCAAAATTGGTCACTTAATATTTTGGGGGCATTTTTGAGAATAGAATTTTGTATGTTCCTTTATTTAATATTGAGGCATTTATGATATTCTTTTACCAATTTTAACATCAAATTTGATCCATAAAGATGTGAGAATGGTCCACAAAACTTTAATTGAGCAATTTTCTTGCCACACAAATCAGAAGCACCCCAAACTACATAAACTCCCTTTATAAAATATAAAATTAACATCCTAAACTAACTGTGGGTCCTCATTAATGTCACAATTTCAAGTTGTATAATACAAGGTTATTTTTAGAATTTTTAAAAACACAAGATCATTATTGATAAATTGAAAAATATGAGGTTACTAATGATAACTTCCCTACTTTATTTGAGCGACTGAAAATGGATGACAAGTCTCTCGGTGTAAACTATGACAAAAAAAGACGGTGAAAAAAGGTCCCCACATTAGCCTCTCAAAAGCCAAAGCCAAAGGCTACAATCCACATTTTTTAGGTTCTTGAGTCCCGAGAATGAAAATGCCTTGAAACATCTTAATTCGAAGGCTTAATCTGAAGTAGGCTTCTAGGGTCAAGTGTATTAAGTGTCTCAAGTGTTGATATCATGCGTTGAATGTCTAATATTAGTTACTAGATTAGCACCCGTGCGATGCACGGTTTTAACAAAGTAATTAATAAAGAAAATTTATATTGATAATTTTTATTATTATTTAAATGTAATGTAATTCAATTTTAAGTTTTCATTATTTTGTTCTTTTAAATGATGATTTTTTTGTTAAAATAAAAAAGTTGAAATTATAATTTCACATTTTTTAATTATAACAAAAAAATCGTATACCCCCAAGAGGCCAAGAAATTTTTATTAGAATGATTTTTTAAAATTTTATCAATATTGAGACAATAATAACGAAAATATTAGGAAGCGTCAAGATCGAGTTGGATTCTAAATTTTCACTACTTTATTTTCTATTAATGCAATATTGATCCATAAAATAAACAAAATGAATGAACCCTGTGCGTTGCAGTATAAATATAAAACTTCGAATAACTATAAATTGCAAAAAAAAAAAGCAAAAAAAAAAGTGTATTTAGTTTGAAATTTACTGCGACACTTTTCCTTTAATTTTTTTTTTTTGTGGAAAAAAAATGCAATTACAATTCTTTAGAATATTAATTGATTTTGAAACTTAAGAGGAGTAATTAATTAATGATGACATCAACATTTCTTTTGGAGGAAATTTTTTTCATGAGAGTATGACATGTGACAGTAGGTGATGTCAGCATATTCTGTTTTAGTATATATTATAGATAGATTATAGATTCAATGTCTAATGTTAAAAACAATGTATTGTCTCATGTGCAGGAAGTTCGACCTCATATATTAATTAAATGTCTAATATCAGATATACAATGTCCAAATATCATATATTGAATGTTTGGAGTCATATATAAAATGTCTAATTTTGTTTATTCAATGTTTCATCTTAAATTTTATAAGTTCGATTTGATATATTAAACATCTGATATTCGATATTCAGTATATATATGATGGTAGGTATTTAATGTCATAATATCATATATATATTGAAAATCTTACCTTTTGGACATTTATATATGTAATATAACATATTCAATCCATAACATATTTGGCCTCATATATAGAATGTCTAATATTGTATATTCAATGTTTGATCTCAACTTTTATAAGTTTTGATTTGATACATTAAACGTCTGATATCATATATTCAATAGATATAATGGTAGGTATTCAATGTCATAATAGCATATATTCAAAATCTTACATTAGATATTTATGTATGTAATATAACATATTCAATTAGTAGCATACGATAGTCAATTTTGATAGTTTTATTAAGGGAAAAAGATGATAATGTCAAAAAAAGTTCTTTCACTCTGTTTTTTTTATCGCTCATTCTTTCTACCATGATAGTTTTATTAAGGGAGATGACATGACCCACTAACTAACAAATACTAAGTCCTAACTTGACCTATTACCCACTAACTCAACTTTGAAGGACTATTTCAATTCAATATCATTATACTATAAGTGAAAAGCCACTCTTAGATTTATAGTTTAGGACTTCACAATATTGTGAAAATTTCACCCGAGTTGATAGAACGCGAAACTAAGAGAAGTCAGATACATGTTAGGGAGATGACATCCATGAAAGACTGTATATTACAACACTTTAATGTGCATTATTATTATCCAAAATTGTTAGTGTGATTCTTTGAAAAGTTCTCGAACTACTCATTTTATGTGAAAGTCTTTGAGGAAACAAGGAAAATTTGTAATGAAATTGTGTTGGAGCAATGTGTAATTTTGCACACTGATTTTATTTAGCCATTTATGTAATTTATATGCCAAAAGTATCACTATAAATGTGTTATGTATTTAACAAATTTGATCTTATTTTAAAAAAAGCCATTGGAATGTGGTTTTATAAAATTGCAGTAAATGTAGTATTGCAAATTAGCTATAAAAAATGTTGTCTATATTATCAAAGTATCACGTCTAACGATATGTTTGATTTAATGAATTGAACTTTTGTTGATCGGCTGAAATATGAATTTTTTTCTTATAATTTGAACTAAATTTGTTACCGGATTTGACCAAATTTTGAGCTTCTATAAATATGTCAAAAGAGAACTCCTTATATTTGCATTATTGAATGTATACTTTTTAACGATGTAATTTTCATAATTTTTTTATTTAAGAAAATAGTAACATTTATTGTGCACCAAGTATACATTGACTATTAATTTAAACATAGTAACATTTATCAAGATAGAATAATATATACTCCCTCCGTTCCTTAATGTTTGCCTCATGTTGACTTTTGTTACCGTTCATTTGGTAACTTTGACTCCCTATAATTTTATACATGTAAGAAAAAATATAGTCAAATGAGATCTCGTTTGATCCGACTCAATGTGAACTTTTTTAATATGTAATTTTTATAATTTTTTATCACACGTATTTAAAGATATTTTCATTTAAAGTTGTGTCTCGGGAGATGAGAAAAAGTGAATGGGACAATCTTTTAGAGACAGAGGGATTATGTTTTTTTAACAAAGATCAAAGTAGAAATATGCTTTATTAATAAATGAACTTTATTATTATACTAAAATTTTATCATGTTATCTTTGTATAATTATCATTATACCTTTATAATTAGGCTTGAAGTACAATAAAATAAATCGAATACCGCTTCCGTTTCATAATGTTTTTGTGCATTTTTTCCAAATAGACATTGCATAACTTATTGTGTATTATGCTTTATTTCATTTGTAGACATAATTTGACTATTTTTTTTAAAGAGATGATGCCACCACTTTCTCTTATTTTTATCCTTTTATACAGCCCTAATCTATTTTTGCTTTTGACCCAATTTTTATATAATACTTCCTCCGTTTTTTTAGTTGTTACACTTTATTATTTTATCTCTCATATATATTCTAACAGTGTAACAACTTAAAAAAAATGAAGGAAAGTACATTATTTTTACTCCGTAATATTTTCTCTTAATAGTAAATGCACATTAAATTAGGGAACAAATAGGGTAAATCTAAATCATAGGCTTGATCCGAACTTACTTTGACTAAATGACTAATATGAAAATGTATGCTAATTGGAGAAACGGGCAGGCCCGTTTGGACATGGGAGGCCCGTAAAAACTCACAAGTCACAATCACAAACATTGACAGACAGACATTGGATGAGCCACTTCCATGGCTGAAATATGAAGCGAAAGAGAGGAGAGAGACAAAGTCATCAGGTTGAAGAAGAAGAAGAAGCCACTGCAAACACCATGGACATTGTGTGGCAAACCCCTGCTAATATTCCGCATCAAGATGATTACATTATTTATAAAGGTTATTTCTTTTCACCAAAATTAACACTCTAAATCATTCAATTTCAATTTAAACTTCTTATTCATCCATCGTTGTTCCTCAGGAAGACGCCATGTAAAACCTTACTACTTCGAGTTCATCTGTCATGTTAGTAAAATCTCAATTTTTGTATCTTTGTGGGATTTTAAATTTGGATTGAAATTGATTCTGGGGTTTTTGTTATCAGCGCAGGTAAAAAATCGTTGGGCTGGTAAAACAATAGTTGATATGTTCGCTGAGGAATTTAAAGGGCGCCCTTATGATTATTACGTGAGTTTATCAGTATTTGTATTTTGGTTAAAGCAATATGAAACTTATTCACAATATTTCTCATAATAGAAATAGCCATTGTTGTAGTAAAGTAGTGAATTGTTGCTTTGAATTGCTACACTGCATGAATTTTGCAACAACTTATCTGCTTATATATTGTTTCTGGTATGAAATGTGGTTGATTTCCGAGTAATTTGACTGATTTTTGCCCTGTTTTTTTTATTTTTTTATTTTATTGAATTGAACTGAACTGAGTTGGAGTGAATTAAACTAAATCCTAGACTCAGAAGGGGTTGAACTGATTGAAATGAAATTTCAGAAATTAAGTCCAAAAGAAAGCTCCTATG
Source organism: Salicornia ramosissima (assembly GCA_951394345.1). NCBI lineage: Eukaryota > Viridiplantae > Streptophyta > Magnoliopsida > Caryophyllales > Amaranthaceae > Salicornia > Salicornia ramosissima. Next base: position 4,457,814 of record OX596237.1, read on the forward strand.
TCATGCAAGATGTACAACTGTACTAGTATGTATTTGTATGAGTGGTAACTGTCTAGCTGACTCTTGATCCTTGACTGCTATGTTTAAATCTTTACATAGATTGTTTGAGTATGAGTGTTTGTTCAATATGAAGAACAACCTTGTTCTCAATTGTTTGAATAATTGAATGTAAGTGTTTGCTCATTAATTGAATGTAAGTGTTTGCTCATTCTATTAACTAAAGACTAAACTAATTGTGAATTTGTAAGTATGAACTTTTGAACTTTATTTTGACAAACAATTAATTCTGCTGATAAGACGCTGCTGCTTGGAAGGGAGAACTAGTTGAACCTTTTGCTTCCAACTTTTAAGCTCTGCTGCCTCAATAGAGTTCATCACTCTCTCAGGCTGTAAGGTGCGACTGGATTACACTTCTACATTCTAGTTCATGCATCATTGCTTTCTGGCAATAAAGATGGCTGAATCATGATATCTATCTAAACTTAAATATTTAAAACAGGAACTTTTAGCTGCCACATGTCAACCATTCACACTCTTCTACCATCTATGTCTTTAAAAAAAAATTGTTTAATACCATCTACAATCAATTTACTCAACCTTTCAATTTCCTCCTTTTTTATTTCATATAGTGACAATTGGTCTCTTATATTCCCCTGTGCAGTTGATTGGTTTGACAACCTTTTATCTTCCTTCTTTAATTTGAATGATATTCGATCTATGACAATATATATGGTAGAAACTTCTTATAATGACATTTTTTTAATTAAAAAAAAAACAGCCTTCTCAAAATCAAATTATGGGTAATTTTCTTTCTCTTTATTTTATTTTTGAAATTGGATGGTAGGGATTCATTTGTTGATGATGAATTGATAAGTTTAAGAAGACATCAGTAATGAATCATTATCTTCTTTGATTATTTTTTGGTCCATTTCTACTTCGATTTTTTTTTATTCGTATCATTGTATAACCCCGTAAATGTGATAGAAAATTCAAACTTGATAATAAGAATTCTATATCATTTTCTGAAGTTAATTTTTATTTTTAATATTTTTTTAAAATAATCCGTGTTTTGCACGGGGTCAAAAGCTAGTTTTTACTACAAAACTCTACTCGTGACTGCCGAATTGTTGAATATTTTTGAACTGTACAAGTGCTTCATTTATGAAGATTGGTAGCCTTTACGTGAAGAGCAAGAGAGAGACAAAGAGAGAGGGTGAGAGGGGGGGGGGGAATGGTCACCCTTTAAGCCTAAGTTCATCTTCTACTATTCACCTGTCTTCTTACTCTATTACAAACAACAGATTCTACTGACTGGCGGATTAGCTTTAAAGAAGTAACACCAAGCTGCTTTGAAAGCTTGACGATACATGTTATCTTTGAAGATATTATTTGCTGCTAGTGTCTTGCTCACAGTATAAGAAGAAGATTTTGATACTGTCCTCAACTTCTTAGAATCAATGCTGACTTGCCAGAGTATAATATGCATAATATAGACTTTTTGAAGTTTTTGAGAAGGCCAGAAAGAATATGAAAACCTTGAATCTTTAATTTTTAAGATGCTCTAAGCAATATGTCTTGGCCTCTTTGTATGTTCCACATATCTCACCACACGATGTAATTCATGGAAGGGAGGCCTTTTTGGGTCCTTAAAAAGACTGGCAGAGTTTCCAAAGACTACTTCTCTAGAGATTAGGATGGTTATGTAGTTTTTGTTTATTTTATCCCTTACTATGGTTTTTGGTGTTGCAATTTATGTTTATAGAAGGGAAATTAAGATTATGTAGGCTACATGTTGGGTTCTTCAGGTTAAAGCTGTTAAAAGCGGAAGAATACAGGTTGATGGAAAAAATGTCTCAATTTATCATAGAGTGAAATCATCAGAGAAGATCAGCCATTTTGTACACAGGTTTAGTGTCATTCCTTGTTATTTACTTGTTCAGATATATGCTTACTGTTTAGGTATCACATGCAGTGTTAATTATCTCCAACAACATGATTTAATTATCGATCTATAAATTTCCCAACTCTGTATAGTTCTATAATACGGGCATTGAACACTATCAATTGTCTGTTTTCTTTCACTTTGCACTCTGCTATGTTAAAGTCCTGTTTAGTAATTAATAAGAAAGAGGTTGTAGGCATGAACCACCTGTAATGGCCTGGGATGTCTCAGTTCTACAGAAAGAAGAAGATGTGTTAACTGTGTGCAAACCGGCTTCTGTACCTGTAAGTCTTCTCTTTGATTATTTAAAGTGAGTTAGTGCACTTCTGTATTGGAGAAGTCTCACTAACAAGGTAGATATCTAGTACTTTTTAAAAGGGATGCAATAATTTAAAAGTTTTGGGAACCTGGTACATATCCTTCTGTCATGGTTGTGGCTAATGTTTCAAGATTTCCTATTTACAGAGTTATAATGTTCCTTATCTTGAGTTTTGAAGTTGATTGTGCACACTAGTTGTTGGTATTAGCTTTTGAGATGGGTTGAAGTGTTAAACCTCTAAATTTTATGCTGTCAAATTCGAACATTAGATATGCATATTTTGCTGCTTGTAAGCAGAATTACTAGCTATCAACAAAGGCTATATATTGTTTCTGAAAGCAATTCCTATATGTTGTATTTGAAGCAAGTTTTCCTTTCTTTTGATGAAGGTTCATCCTTGTGGTCAATATCGGAAAAATACAGTTGTTGGAATTCTTGAAGCAGAACATGGCTTAGCTCCACTATTCCGTATCCTAATTTATATCTGCTTTGTCTCAATTGCACTATCTCTGCTAGATTTTAGGACCTGCCTGTTATCACTACGGTTTCCAGGCTTTTGGATTTTTGTTTTTATATGTCATATGATGTATGTAATGTAAGGAGTCAACTACCTATTAAAGTCATTATAATTTTGAAAACTGTCAACTTGAAAGTAGAAACCTTTTTTTTGGTATCCTATTTTTCGATTTTTGTTTAAAAAACAGAAAATTGAAAACAAAAAACGATAGCAAACGGGTCTTTTGATTTTGGTTTTGAGATTACCCAAATTGCATGATATAGTTGTATGTCTTGCACAAGGAGCATATAAGTGTTTACAAGTTATTGACTTGTTTGTTGTGTTGATTATAAAAGTGATAACAAATAACCGGAGACTTATTTTCTAGTTTCCACATATTGTTTTGCTCTTTAAAAATTGAAAAATTGAAAAGTCAAAGTAAAAATTGTAAAAAATAAGTCAACCTTTAGTCAGCCTTTTCAAAATAAGTCAACCTTTTGATTAAGTCAAAATAAGTCAACCTATTACATATATCCGCTCAAAATAAGTTTTTTAATACAATTTACCGGTGGAGAAAGTTAACAATTTCAATGCAACATCAAAGCGTGACATTAATATGTTGTTGTTTATATGGTTTTTTCACTAAAAATATTAATTTAAACAAGTAATTAGTGAAAAAACTTAATTTGAGAAGACATGTATATTAGGTATTTAGGTTGACTTATTTTGAGTTAATGAAAAGGTTGACTTAATATGAGAATGCCAGCTATTTTTTTACAATTTTTCCTAAACTCAAATGGGTAATGAACAAGCCCAATGCCCCAAATAAAAATTATAAAATCTGAAGAACAACTGCTGGCTGCTTTTAGTAGAGGCTTTAGAGGTATGTTATTTGTAAGTGATGAATTAGATTTTCAGGCTTATTTCAGTCAATTTGAGACTTTGAGTTTTAATATCATTTGCAAGTCTTGACATTAAAATCCAGCGATACATAGGTTGGACCGCCTTGTCTCTGGATTATTGATATTGGCTAGGAGTGCTTCTAAGGCCGATGCTTTCAGACAACAGGTAGATTTTACATAAATATAGGTTCATTTGCCATTTTTGACCCGGTATGCTTACTATTTACATATATGTTATGCATCTTATGATTTGGCTTATATTGAGTAGAGCATACTGTTCAGGAGGAATTAGCGAAGAAAAGGAAACCAAAACTGTTGGATTCATTTGCTTCTCATTTATCTATAAACAAGTTGGGTCTATTCAGGTGGACCAAACCCCCTGTTCATTTTGAATATTTATATTGGAGCAATAAACTTAGATAATTCAAAGTGTGGGTTATTCAACAATGATGTGCCCAACTATGATTTTTATTTATTTTTACTTCGCATAAAATACATTGTTTTTTTTTTTTTTTTTTTAAAGAAAAAGACTTGTTCATTAGATGTTTGATTGAGTCCAAATGACTTGTTCCTGTAAAGTGGTGTATGATACATTTAAAAAAAAAGATATACTAACAGAAACTTTCTTGGTTTATGCTAAGGGTCAATATGCAAATGCAATGAGGTACAAGTGTGATTATGCTAGTAACTTTTTAAATGAATATAGTAACGATTGGTGAAGAATTTCAACGTTGTTTATTATGGCTTTTCAGTATAAGCTCTTGTCAATCTCATACTTAGCCTTGACCTTGTATTACTATGATTCAGATTATAGCAGGAGCTGTACAGAAGCAGTACATTGCAAAAGTCGTAGGGGTATTTCCAGAGGGTGAGGTATTCTTTACACCAATCTTGTAGACTCAGTAGAATTTTGATACATCAGATATTTTCTTGTTGTTAAATTAGTGATTGGAAGCAAATTTTTATAGCGCTCACAGTATTGGGCAGCATTTATATTAGTGGGCATAGATCCATTCATGTCCATGACAACAGGTGTTTAGATATGCCATTTATCAATGTAAAGAAATCTATGGAGTATGTTGAAGTGTGCTTGGTTGACTTGATCTGAGAAGACCGGCTACTTTCAACTTTATAATTAATACAGAAAAGACTGAAAGAGGATCAGAGGACAACGTTGAGGGCTCATCTGACTCTGCTTGCAATTATCAGTTACTTAGAGTGTGAGGATTGGGTTAGTGTGTACTATGTGTGGATCAGAAAGGTTTTCAAGAAATGATTTGATATTAAGCATTTAGACTCATTTATTTTCTTAAGGATTTGGGCTCCTCTTTTCCTAATACTCCCTCCGTAACATAATTCTGGCAACAAGTTTTTTTTCACGCATTTCAAGGAAGCGATTTAAGGGTGTAAACGAATAAATAGATCAAAAAAATTTTTAAGATTAGTAATTTATGATCTCAATCTTACTTGTATTAAAACCATTTTGATTAATTTGTTCGTTTACACCCTTAAATTGCTTCCTTGAAATGCGTGAAAAATAACTTGTTGCCAGAATTATGTTACGGATGGAGTAAATTAATTTTTATAATTTCATGTTTAGATATCATTCTTGAAAAGAAAATATAATACGCATTTTGTCCCAAATTCCCTATTCCCAAATGAATGCTCACATATTCCTTCTTGGAATGTCCTAGTTTAGCTGGGACATACAACTTATTTATTTGGGTAAGCTTTATAATGAAAATGGAGTATCATAGAATTAGAAGCCATATCCTAGAACCAATGTTCAAATATAAAACAATTTGTGATATATTTTTAGCCATGATGAGTGTTGAGTAGGAATACTTGAGTCTAGGTAAAATAGGCTGAGGGTAGAATGCACGTACCCTTGTCACACGACTCTGACATGGGCATTGATACTTTGATACTTCTTTTTGGCCCTGTTATGATGGATTTTCAACATAAATTATCCAAGTTAGGCAGTTGGACGTGTTCTCTAATTACTTGATATGTCTGACACCGTGACACGAATACATGACTTGGTAATCTAATTACTTTGTTCTAGGTTTTTTATTTTCATTAATACATGGCGAGATAGTTCTCTGCTTGAAACATTTTGCACCTAGACTCAAGCTTGAATGCCTGCGATCCTGCTGATATCATCCCCCATGTTCTGTGAACAGAAGGGTTAACTGAGAATTTCATGGAAACGAAAAGATATTGTGCCTGCAGCTTTTAATAGCAAGGACCAGATATCTGGTAACAAATTTGAATAGTTCTTGCAAGTCTAGTAACCAAATTAAATTACATTAGTAATGAATCAATTAATTAGAAATTAGTTTTCTGATATTTTTATTATTTTCAGACTTTTATTGCTTTTATTTTGTTTTACTTATCTTTATTTGTCCTTATTTGCTAGTATTTTGTCTTGTTAGCTTTTTGGGTGATTTTGTACTTGAGTATGGACAAAATCAATTAAGGTAGTAGTAGTAGTATAAATATGTAGGAAGGGGGAAGAGAGTGGATTTATCTAGAATATTTTGTGAGAAAGCTTGGGCATTTGAGAGTTGTGACCTAAAGCCACTAATTGTAGATTTGCAACCTTAAGTTGCTAAACTATCTTGTTTACTTTTTTGAGTTATTTAATCAAATTTCCAGATTCTTCCCTTCGAATTACCCAGTGCTTTACACTGTTGTGTTGATAATTACCTTGTTTTATTTTTGTTTTTTAATATTAATACCTAGCTTTATTTTAATGGAAAAATTCATATGAATAATCCCAACTATTGAAGATTTGGAGGGCTTCCAATATTAATCCCAACTATAGGTTATTACACTATAATCCAAACTACGAGCTAGTTTTATAATATTAGTCCATACTAACTTTTGACCGGCTCCAATTTCCTTCGTAGAAAGAGAGGAATGTTTAGTCAAGTACAATAAATAGGGAAAGAGGAAAGATAACGAATATTTTATAAATTGGTGACCAGTTACAATAGGTTAACTAAGTCAATGGACTAATATCATAAAACAACCCCCAAGGTTTGGATTATACTGTAATAACTAATAGTTGGGATTAATATTGGAAGACGTCCAATAGTTGAGATTATTTATATGAATTTTTCCTATATTAATTTGGCATAAGCTGATTTTTCACCTTTTCTTTTGCAGCAAGTTATTGATGTGAATGTAAATTATGATGCTAAAGAAGGAAGGAGTAATGTGGAGGTAAGTGTTATGAATTTAGGGTACTTATGTTTTTTTTTTTTATATGTTTATTATTTAAATATTAAGTAAATAATTGTGCTGATTAGTTATTGTCGGTTATTAGTATGTTTGTAGTATTATAAATGTGTTTCATGTTTGAGGTTGGTAGTTGTATTCAGAAATTAAGTCAGTCATTTGCGGGAGAGACTCTTACCTCTCGAAAGTAAGAGAAATTATCCAATAATGGTATTGTTGCAGATTTTGTGTAATAAGACAATAAATTCAGCAAGATTCATCAGTTTACTATCTTGATTCACAACACTGTATGATAAACAAGGTTGCTTGAAATGAGAAGTATATCTGAAGCTCTTGATGGTACAATACTTCTTGGAGTGGATGCAATATCATTGTGATAGAGGATGGGAAAAAGGGAAGAGAATTGCTGTAATATTGAAAAGAAAGTGGCAGAAGAAAAATGGATAAAGGCATAAAGCAGAGAGAAGTAGAGAACAGGACAAAGAGAAAGAAATGACATAGTAATTAATTATTCTCTAATAGTGAGATAAACAAAATGAATTATTCAACTCTCTTCATTTCTAACTGTAGATAAACTTATTAAATGCAACTATTTATAGGAATATATGGAATAAACATAAGTTGCTCCCTGTATGACTGGTATAAAAATGCTAAACGGAGCTCGCTGGATGAAAAAACTTCCAAATCACTTTACTGTATCAAGTTGTAACAGCTCAATTAATTAAGCAGGCCAATGAGCAAAGTTAGATAAGTTGGTTGAGTTGATGGGCAAGGCAACAACAAGTTGTACGCATCATCCGTGAGGAAGGCAAAGGAGCTTACTTCTGTCATGTAGATCTTGCTTTGAAGTTGCTATATTCCCTTAAAACGAGTTTGTGGACTAGCCCTTAAGCAGCTGCTCCCCAAAACAAAGCATCACATAGTTCTCAATAAATTTGAGTATTTTAGGTTTTACATGTCACTGTTAGCAGTTTACCTGTTTATAGCTTTTATTGAATCTAATTGCTTGTGTAGGTTGGAGATGGTTCCATGAATAAGAAATTGAAGGGAAAGGTTGCTTGTACGAAGTTCAAAAGAATTAATACAAATGGAGATCACAGCATTGTCCTGTGTGAACCGGTCACCGGCCGATCTCATCAGGTAGGAAAAGAATTGTAGCATAGAAGTTATAGTGCTACGTATTTTGTTGTCTGTTTTGTCAATCTTTATGAATAAACAGAAGATGATTGTCTTCCCCGCTCCCCTGTGTTGATTGATTGTTGTTAAGGTTGTTTACATCCTGATCTTCTCATATGCCAACAAAGGAGATAGTGGGATCCTTTGTTGGGGTGCTGATGGAATTGTAGTTGTATAATGCATGTTGTGAAAGAAGTTAAGAAGTGTAGGGAATGTTTAAATTTAACATTGGCAGCAGAATGCGTATTTGAGAAGCTGTGCGTGGATTTTGTGTGAAAAAAGTGAATTTTGCTATTCCTTTTCTAACCATTTAGATGGTTGATTTACTGATAATACTGAATCAATTTGTATTCTTTTAGTGATATTAGCAAGTTCATTTACTGGAATTTATTCGTATCCTTTTAGTGGTGTTAGCATCTTTTTAACCCCCAAAATGGAAATGAATGATTGTTGCTTATTAAATTTCGACCTATGTTTGTCAGATAAGAGTTCATCTTCAGTATGCTGGTCATCCAATTGCCAATGACATGCTTTATCTTGGTGATAAACTTGGTTGGCGTTCTGCTGAGGGAACGAGTGCTGATAGAGCTGCTGCCAGATGGAGGGACTTTCCACCCAAAATTTCTGAAAACAATGAGGATCCAGAAGAAGAATCCTTCACGGATTTTATCAATGATCCTATGTGTACCCATTGCCCCAATTTGGGCCCTAATGGGTAAGAGTTTGTTCTGGTTGATTCTTAGTTAGGGCAAGTCTTCCTTTGATATAAGCTGCTAACAAATATAGGCGGCCCGTTCGATAATTGGTAATAAATAGTGTTAATGAGAACAAATTTTTTAATTATTTTGTTAAGGAAAACAACATTACCATCTTCATAGAAACATGATCTCATTAAAAACTTGTATTTTCTTCATATTTCTTGAAAGGATGTTATTGAATTAGAAAGAAAATTTAGGTGATTAGGAGGTAAACTAACACCACCATGGGAGTGATTATTGAATTTTCTTCTAAATTTATATACAAATTTATTATTAAATTCATTTATGATTGGGTACCAAATGAGTCGTGACTCGTGAGGGACTCTGATGGTCATCAATGTTTCTAGTTTTCTGTTTGAATCTTTGAGGTTATTAGGTTAATGTGCCATTCATTATTTTTATTTTAGATATGGAGGGTTTATATTTTATATTTCAAAAGTTTTGGTGTGGGTAAAGGAGGGGAAGTATGTATCACATGGAAGCCTGGTAATCTAGCTTAGTTATGACACAAATCACACGAAAGAGTAGATACAAGAAAGCGATCAAGATATTTGTGTAATTTTTAGACCAGTGACTCATACCCGGTTGCCTCACTCAAACTCCACCTGAGTGACATGACGAGAACCAAAATTGATTGATTCGACCTCCGGATCAATGTAACTAACGTCAATTACGTTATCATAACAAGTTATTCAACAGTAGATTTCATGGAGCATTTATTTTAAAATTCTGAGATTATTGCTCTAGTTGGATAGTTCTAGACTTGTAATACAGCCTGAGGAATGGTGTTGTAAATTAAGATTGGAATAGTTTTATAGATTTGTTGTTAAGATTGTTCTGATTGATACACATCTCATTATTCAGATTTTGCTGGTTACCTTTCATGACAGATACTGGCTAACTACTTCCTCATATGAGTAACTTCTATATGCAGGTATGATGAACCGGAGGAAGGTTTATGGCTACACTGTGTACGATACACGGGTCCTGACTGGTCTTATGACTGCCCATATCCAGATTGGGTTAAACTTGATGATTCATTGTCTGCTTTTCTGGATCAACAAACTTAGGTACTGTTTGGTTGTCAAAGGGGAAATAGAATCACTTTAGGAATGAGAATAGAGGCAGTTGATTCTCATTCCTTGATTAATACCCCAACGATACACACCCTTACTAGTGTGTATCAATGCTTGAAGTTGGCAAGTACCTGCCATGACTCTCACAGCATCTCAAGTTTGGAGCTATTGTTGTTAGATAGGGAATTTCTTTTGATTTCATAGGGTTATTTAACATGTAGAAGGACATCTTATTAATGCCCGGAACATTTTATATATATATATATATATATTTTTTTTTTTGGGAAAGCCCCTGCATTGGTTCATATTTGTTGGTAAGAGAAATTGAACCTTTGATCTCACTCCAAGAAAAATCAGACTGACTTACGGAGTGAATTGAATGTGTGACATTTTTGAAATTTTATATATGCATTAAAAAGTTTGTATCTTTAATAGGTAGATGAATAAATTTATTGAGGAATATAAAATTGAAAAGTTGTCTGAGTCATGTTGCATTTGGTTTGTAGTCTTGAACTCTTTCTTTTAGACTTATTTTCAGTTCGGTCTAATAGGTTGGGCCTTACTGCTTTAGATAATAGCATGATAATTATATGTGGCAAACTTCTTCAACAATGTATGAGGTTTATCCTACAATAGTGTTTTTGAAAATACTTATCTATCCAAGAATCTATTTTTCCATATAGCTTGTCGGTAGATTGGATTTGAAAGGAAATATTTTAGTTTCAAGTGTTTGGTTCAAGATTAAAATTTTAAGTGAAAAGTAATGGTAGGAATTGAAAGGAAATATTTTAGGTTTTATTTCCTTCCAACCTAACATGGAAAATTAAAACATACTCATTTCGTTTCCCTCCCTCTCCTTTCCTTTTTTTTCCTTCCATCTCCCTCTTCTTTACTTAAAAGTTAAAAAATTAACCAAACAGAGATTGTCAATCATTGGTCATTAAGACCATGCTCTTTTTCACTTATTTTCAATGCAGTCGTGATTTAACATGAAAGACCACAGAAAAGTTTAGTTTCACTGTTCCATAAATAAAGATGAACAAAGTTTTATTTCTAGCCCTATCAATTACAACAAAAATAATCAGCTCCTCATGTCAGGGTCATAGCTTCTGCCTAAAACAGCATAACACAATCCTCCATGAATGCAAATGTGCAATAGTGAATCTCATCAAACTCTATATATATACAAATTACATTCAAGAAGAAAAACACAGAACCTTGTCATAACACATAATAATATCATAAATATGTAATGAATGTGATGAATAATAGCAGAACCTTGTCATTCAAAGGACACAGAATCTGTAAAGCAGAATTTGGGTGAATACTCTAAATCCCGTACTGCCATGCAAGGGTTACTCGTATATGATCAAAATTGCAGCTCCATGGCGAAGATCTACAGTTTTAGATTTTGAAGCAAAGAAAAGTCAGGAGGTGCTTGAGATTACATCTGACAGCTGAACTGATAATTGCTTGATGAACTGTCCAAATCCATGAACAAATCTTCATACATCTTCTAGGAGCGATGGCATGAAATCGCAGCTAAAAGTTGGCTGGATCATTTCGGAAAGGCTCCCCTATATGCTATAGTTTATAGCAAATCTCCCGTCATACTATCTCATGATTTGAAAGGATAACCTTTTAGTAGATTTCCATAACTTTTTATGTAAGGCTTAGCCAACTATTTAAAAAGTTATAGATTTATGGTAAAAATTTACAATTTTGTAGTTAAAAGTCATGTCAGATTGTCAGATCATAAGACGGTCTCATGAGAGATTTTGTATGTTTCTATTAAGTGAATCAGTTGGTTGATAAAAAAATCCCAAATTTTCGAGTGCTAACCTTTTTATTCTATCAGCACAACCAGTCCTTCACGGACCTCCCTTTAGCGATGAAACAGCCGATATTCTTTCTATCAACTCTCATGGGACTTCTTGTACGGTGCATGATCTCTCGAACCAAGGCTTTCACTGGTGATTCACCCCTAACACTACTATGCTTGCCCGATCCACATACTACCATAATTTCAGCAGGACTTTCATGTTCCTCGGAAGTGAATCTACATCGCAGCTCCTCCATCCATTGTAACATCACTAAGTAAGATGTACTCAAGTGCATTCCGTGCAAATCCAGCTTTGACTCCATTGGGCTCCATGTGATTACCTCCTCCAAAACTAGTGAACCAAACAATTCCCGTACCAATAAACCCTCATCACCCTTTAACACTGCAAGCAATTCTTCAAGTGAAACTGGCACATTTTTGAGATCTTGCAACAATGATATAACAGTTGGACATGAGTTTAGCACTGAATTATATGTTCTAATCGAAGATCCAATGTCTAATTTTTTAGCCTTTTGCAGCCATTGAGTCATATGTGAGAGCTCATTATGCAGTCCATATGACAAGAGGACCATGTTTGATGAGATCCTATCCAATGAAAACCCACTATTTTCCATGTCATCAACACTTTGCAACATTTCTTCAAACAATCCTAATCTTCCATACCCTTCAATTATAGACCTTAACTCAAAAAGTGAAGGTTTTATACCTAATTGTCTCATCTCATTGATCAATGTCCTAGCCTCATGAGGCTGACCCATGACACAGAGCCCTCCAACCATTGATTCATAAGCCCTTTTTCTCACATAAGTAGAAGATGATCTAGATGTCATTTCTTTTAAAAGTGCATAAGTAGTGGAAAACCCATCTTCTGATTTTAGCTTAGCATAAGAATCAATCAAATCGCAGTAAAAGGAGACAAGATCTCTTTCCTTCGAGCATAAATTTGAAACACTTTCAGAAATAAGAAGTTGAGCTTCTCCTTGGCGCCCTTGTTTGTACAAGAAAGCAATAACACTAGCAACTAGTTTGGAGTTCCAAGAAAACCAAGATAGTTGTGTGATTCTCAAGTACAACTGCAATATATGCAAATACAAATAGTGATGATCAACTCAGCAAATATACAAGGGGGTTTTCACCTTGAAAATTAACTAGGGTGTAAAACATATTCAATTGAAAATTAATTTCAATGGAAAACTCATTTTCATACAACCTTTCCATTGTTTCATTGCAAGGAAAATGATTTTCCATTTTAAGCATTTTGAGTAAAAAAGTGTAATTATAAGGAAAATGATTTTCCATTTTAAATACTATCCATTGTTTCCAATTTTCCTCCCAATTTTGGGGGAACATGTTTCCAATGGGATGTAAAACAAGTTTTCAGCCTAAATTTTCAGCCCAAACTAAACGATGTTAACATGTGGGGAAAATTTTTTAGTGAAAATATTTTACACCATAATAAACGGGGACTAAATTAAAATTTCACAACATATATATCCTTTTCAACATTTCAAGCATCTATGAAGTGGAGTATTAGAAAGCTTCAGCAAATTAGCATATATTTAGAAACCATTCAAATCACAGCCATATGTTTGTTGAATTGAAGTTGTTTGCATGATAAACATAGATAAAAGGAAAGTTGGCCAAAAATTGGTGTAGAATGCAATTCCATGTCTATGATATACATTATATTCAGCACAGTTCTGAAATTCCTTTTACTTTTTAATCATCCTTCTTCTAAAAGGTAATAAAATTCACACAATCAGGGTTTTTTCAACTCTGGAATTGAAATCAAATTTGCTAATATATAAGGCAGTTTTACAACAGAATTTGTTCTTTTGACTAAATTAATCTGAACTGAACCGAATTTGTATGAATTGAATTGAACTAAACCACTAAGCTATACAGGAAAATTGAAAACTATGATCGCATAACTTGAAGAATAAATCATAAAAGAGATCAAGAGCAATAGAAATTGATAAATTCAGCAATGAATCTAAGTAAACAGAAACACCCAGCAAGCAAGTAGAAATGACTTACAGGAAGAACAACAGAGGAAAGTCGAGGATTAGTAAATTGAGGAGAAAGAAGATGATTGAGGGTGCTCAAGGTTACAGACTTTGAAGAAGATGAAGCGAATTTGTGAATTAAACGATGAGTTGCAGATGGGTCTAATGAGAAGGTTAAAGTTGAAATGGAGGTCAGAAAACGCTGACCTTGTTTGGATAATGCACATTTGATTGATGGTGATTTGGGGGTAGAAGATGATGAGAGTGTTTGGGGTTGTGGGTGGTAGTAAGGTTGAAGATGACAATGGTGATGAAATAAGGCAGTGGATGGATGAAGTATTCCGCCCATGGTTGTACAAAATTTCAGCATTTGAATTATGATAATGTGTGGGATAGCATTTGAATCGAAACATATTGCAGGTCATTATGTCCAATTTTAGTCAACACAAATATCTATGAGGTCAGGTGCCCGAAATTCTGAAGCATTAACCAATAATTGATTTGAAATTCAATAATACTACACAATAAATTTCAATATTGTCGTATATATAAATCTGTAAATGCTAAATTAATACACGTTTTGTAATATAATCTAATCATATAATGTATGTATGTCTAGTTAAATTAATTCTAAATATTCTGACTCATGCCTTGCACAGGCTCATAAATTAGTTTAGATTGAAAACATGACGAATCATATTATTACAATAATAAGAGTGTAATTTTACGTATTGCTCCTTTAATTCTTTTTTTTTTTTTTTTACAATGGGACAATGCAAGTTGCACCTAGCTTATTAGATTAGCAGCCAATGTTAAAAAAAATGAAAAATAATTTAAACGGCAAATACATAAATTATTATTAAAAATACCTAATTTTATTAGTTTTTGAGACTGATATGGCCGATTAACGAAAACACTTGAGCTTCATTTCATGCAATGGTTAATTAAGAGACACGTTGAGTTACTCCTATAATTATGAGAATTCGTTAGTGTTGTATACTTTTTTCTCCTTTTGGTGTATATATAACCCGAGTAATAATATATGTAGAAAAAATTTCATTCCAATTAAATTATTCTAGATACCATCAGAACTTTAACCAACTAAATTAGATGATGTCGATATATATTGTTTGTTGCTTGGTCCGGTACGTTGTAGTTTTCTTTTTTCTTTTCCTTTTTCTTTTTTGATGGCCAAGTATTTTGACTACTCTTTGTTTTAATGGACAACTAGACATATTAAGCACAAATTGATGTTAGAAATTTCAGGTCTAATATTGGGTTACAAAACTATATTTGTTAGCTTCCATTTACCCAAAGTGTACTTGGTGTTAATAGAGATATGTTTAGTTGTTATTATAACCTATATAAAGTTAGTACTCCGTATTGTCTAAAAACCACTAAATTATTGCAAATGGTTGAAAATCAAATAAAAGGGGTACAAGTTACACTTAAAGGCCGGGGTGCCCTTAGTTTTTATATCAAAGTTTTAATAATAAATATTTTCAAATATCCCATTAACCATTAAGATCACACTTACTCTTTTAAGGGTTTAATGTAGTGGTTTTCAAGGTGAAAATAATTTCCACCTGATCCTCTCCATACATAAATAGAACAAGGTTGATTTTGGTGAGAAATATAAGAAAAGTAACGACTCTTGGATTAACAAAAGAAGAGTCGAGATTAAATTAGATTGCTTCATCAACTTAAAGTTTGCATATAATGTAACTATAAGGCTATAACATCAATGTATAGTTTTCGATGATTGTATCTACTCCCTCCATTTTTTTAGATGCAACACTTTTTGGCACTATTCATCCGACTCACTTTGACCGTTAATTGTTACCTATATATATAAAGAAAAACATAGTCATGTACTCATGTGGGATCTTGTTGGATTCACCTCGGAATACACTTTCTAAATATATAATTTTTACACTTATATATTTAGAGATATTACGAGTCCAAGTTGTGTCTCGACAAGTGTGAAAAGTGAAGTGTTACATCTAAAAAAACCAGAGAGAGTATAATTGTTACTCAATGCACATATAATTCTCACCTTATCAGTTATCACGATAACAAACTCTTCTATATTTATATATGTATATGTTCGTTGTTAGATCGTTGCAAGTGAGAGTATAAGAGTCCTACAGTCTCACACTAAAAATTGAAGCAAATAGTTTCTAGCTTATTTATAATCTAAATGATGAGCTACTCATTTCATTGACATATGGTTTGGTTTTGAAATGAAACCTCATTTAGGCTATAAAATAAAAGCTAGTATATATCTGTTTCTGTTTTCCGTATACGACACTATTATACTCACGCTTGCAACATCATGATATTTAAAGCATGTATAAAAGGCTTAAAAATAATGATTTTTAACCCTCAAACAAAACAAAACAAAACAAATGAGCCTAAAACTTATATGATAGAAGCAAATGAAGATCAATTAAAAGACACTATTATAGATTAATTATTGATAGTACATGCAATAAAAAGAAGATGATAAAAAGGTTAAAGTCCTATTTAGACTAGCTAAGCAAATTTGATTTGTTTCATGCACCTTAATCTGATTGCCCTATCATAAAATGTAAAGTAATGACACGGCCCCAAAAGATGGAAACAATATATATATATATATATATATGGTGATTGATTGAGAGGGAGAGGATAGAAAAATAAAATAAAATAACATTACTCCCTCTGTCCCAAATTACTTGCTACAATTTCTTTATTTGGATGTCCCAAAATACTTGCTACATTTCCTTTTATAGTCTATGGGCCGCCCCACATATATTTTACATTTTTACCCTCTTTTTTTGTCATTTTTATCCTCTTTAAGCTAATTAATTTCTTCCACTTAACTTTACCAATGGTGGGCCCACATAAAAATTGGTTTACATAAAAATTTGTTCCAAAATGAAATGTAGCATGTAAAATAGGACAGAGGGAGTATTTTTTAAAAGAAACGTAAGATAAAATTTATAATTTTATGGTGCAATCATGGTACAATTGTTTACAGAGTATACACTTCCTCGACTTTGTACTTTTAAGTATTTTATTTCAATTGTTATGTCTCTCAATGTACTACTTTATGATGATTTATATCTTTAACTATATAATGATAAAGATTATGAATTTTTTTTATTTTTTTGATATTTAGAAAATACATATATTGAGACTGATATTTTTTTTTTTTTAAATATTTATTATTTATATATTAGAGAAAAATATGGTCAAAGCTAGCTAATGTGTAAATAGCAAAAAAATAAATAATGTTGCACTTCAAAATTTACAAACCTAAGTAGTAATTAACTTAATTTTATAATTAAAAAAAATACTTGAGGAATTTTGATTTGAAAAACTATTAATGTTGCATCTATCACTTTTGTACAATGGTTGTAGCTTTTTATTTTTCTTTTTTTTTTTTGTGTGTGTGTGTGTGTGGATAGCTAGAATTGAGATTTTATCATTGAAATTTATTTGATTAAAGTTGATCGAATTATGGAAAATCAGAAATGATTGAATAATCTTTAAAGTGGGGCTTACTCTTTCACAAAAAAAAAAAAAAAAAAAAAAAAAAAAAGAAAAAGAAAAGAAAGAAAGAAAGAAAGAAAGAAAGAAAGAAAAAAAAGAGCAAGAAAGATCAATAAAGCAAATCCACACGCTTATGATTGACACAAATACACAATCGTTGCATCACCTTCTCCATGCATCGATCATGCAAAAGGGAGAGCTTATCTTCGGTATGACTCAATATTCAAATTCCCCCCCCCCCCCCCACCCCCCCACCCCCCTATAAACTTCAATTAATTCTCCTTTGGATAATTTTATACTTTCTTACTTGGAAAATTTTAAAATACATATTATACTTTATATTTTATTTTTTTATCAAGATCGGAAAAAATGTCACTTATAGCCAAAGTGTGCTTTAAATATGAATATTAAAAACATTATTCAAATAAGGAGACAATCTTATTGTCATTAATAAGAAAAATTTGGAAAATTCCGAATTAAATTTCAAAATTACTCAGAAAGACGATTGAAATTCAAACAATAAATATGACAATAAGAAAAGTAATATCTTAAAGTGTTTGCGGGCTATTCATGAACGGCACTTTCAATTCAATTCGAACAAGTTAAATGATTATTGAATGAAGCTAATGAAATTGAAATAAAGTTGGAATAACTGAATAAATCCTAGATCAATAAACTCATGTAGTAATATCCTTGAATTTATTTTATGCCCTCGTGTAGTATTAGGGTTTTCTAAAGTTCTATTTACACTCCCTAATCTGTAGCTTAGTTTTGTATTCTGAAAATTTCTCATCAATAATATTACTCTCTCCCCTGTTGGTGAACGTGGCCAATACATTGTTGATATATAGATGAACCAAGTTAAATCTTTGTTTATTCTTGTTAATCTTTAATTTACTATTTTTCTCGCATCTGTTATAACAAGTCGTAACACATCTCGGGCATGTAGAATGTAGTCGACTAGAATCAAAAGCAATTCAAGTGATGGCCACATTAAACGGAGACGTAAGAGTACTTCCTAAAAATGTAACAAAATATCATTTCAAAGCAAAGTATTAACTTCTAGCGGAATTTCTTTTATTAGATGGTTTGAACAAAAATATTTGGTCACACCAAAAAGTAATTAGTGATCTTAATAATTAAAAGTAGCTTAGCACCATAATTAATGTTTGATTTAGTGGTGATTGTAACAAACACTTTCATTTCAGGCTTCCACCCCTTTGTTAAGAACTCAAGGGTTCAATCACCAACTCTTTTATCATGATTTTCTCTTTCTTTTTTTTTTCCGTCTGGGTAATTTAATTGTATGAGTTTGTCCGTAATAAAGAAACTAAACTAGACTAAACAAGAATTAAAGACTCGCAAGAAATCGACTAAAGATAGATTGTAAACTATATGACTCAAATTTCATGGCCGATCTAGGGCTTACTGTATGTACTCAGATTAGTTTCAAGAATTTATTGAGAGTCAACCTTTTAACATTCAATAATCCAAGCAATTAATTAAATTAGGACACACTAATTCTCTTGAATCCTACACTTTCTTAGAACTTAGATCCTTTAGCAGGCTCTTGCATTTACTTGATTCGTTTACCTTAAGTCTAATGTGGAATTCTTACCTCTTGGCCTGGCACACAACTCTGATCAATATTACTCAAACAATACAATTAAATCTGGCCACAATTCAATTGCAAGCGTATAAAATAGGCACGTTAATAGGATTTTAATTTAGATAAAGAATTGTTGAACAATTTATTAAGAAGATCAAGCCTTGAATGCAACCACAAAGCAAATTCCGCCAAACCTCAGAAAAGACAAATCTACTCACACATTGTAAAAGACATGAAAATAATAAACTTGCTAAACATTGAAAGCAATAAAAAAAAAGCAAATTACCAATTCATTTAATTAATGATTAAAGTGTTTAAACAAGAGAAAAACCCTAAAAACTCTCTAAAAGTTACTTAGGCTCTGTTTGGTTTGAAGGAAAACAATTTCATGGAAAACCATTTTCTAAGGAAAGCAATTTTCAATGGAAAACATAAATGTAAACAAAAAATTCCTTTGTTTGTTTGATTAGAGGAAAATTTATGAAAGAAAGAAAAATGAAATTGAAATGAAGGAAGGATGAGGAGAGTGAATAAGGGAGAAGTAAAGAATAAGAAGGAAAATGTGGCATTCATTCTCCACAAAATAAAGGAAAATGGTTTTCCTTTTCCGAAGTGAGATTTTCCACCTTAAGGAAAATTGTTTTCCACCCCTTTCCAAAACAAACAAAGGAAAATGGAAAGAGGGAGGAAAATCTTTTTTTTTTTTGAAAAAATGTTTGTTTTCCATCAAAACAATCGGAGCCTTAATAAAAGTCAGAATGAAACAACAGGATTTTCTAAACTTAAAGGAATTTTTGGTCACGAGTGATGGGACCAGGGTGGAGTCGGACCCTTGTTGACGCTTCCTCACTTCTTTTGGCATACATACGAAGCCACCTTCCAAGACTCAACTTGATGTCTTGGTCTAGAGGCCCCGCCCAGGGTATGGTGAGGTATGTATCCATCAGCTTTAAATGGTCATAACTTCTTTGTTATAAGTCAAAATTGAGGATGTGATTGACCGTTAGAAATTAAAACTCTTTAAGTCTAGTTTCTAATGCCACTAGTGTTGTATCAATAAGAGAGCATAAATCAAGTTATTCCCAAAAGTAGTGAAAGATGGTAAAAAAAAAAAACCATCAAATCGAATTGAGCGATTACAAGTCAATTTTTCACTAGTTGTCACCACAACTATTTTAACTCATCCTTAGGTGATCTCCTCAATCTCTTCTTAAGCTTGACTTATCCAATTCTCCATTTATTTCTTTTTATAGATTTTAATCATCGTTTTTTTTTTAAAACTCATATATTGAAAGCGCGAAAAATACTACAAGAAAAACATTAGTAACAAAACGGATGTAAAGAGCCTTAGCTTGCTAGTGCATAAATCTCATTAAAACACATGGAAAAAGAGTTGCATGGAAAAACAACATATAAAATCAAATTATCAGTTAATAGTGCGGTCGGCCGCACATCAGAATTTGTTAAATAACAATTGATGACGAGCTTACAAACCCAATTGTGAAAACAAATTTAGGATGGAATGTGTAACTTTCTAGATACTTTTTGAAATTACTTATAATGTTTCATTTCACTTGCAACCTTTTTTTTTTTTTTGAGGAATCTAATTTAGCAACTAACAATAGGTCTAAGTAGTAATACTTATCACTCATCACTAACACTGTCCAATTCTATTAGTTAGATTGTTTCACCCAATCAAGAATATAATTTTTAATGAATAAATTTAAAGGGATGAAATTATATGCCTTTTCTCCTTGATTTGAGCATCTTTCTCCAATTAAATTATGTTAGCTCATCAGCATATTTTAGTGTTCTAACAACTTGAACTTGAAATATTTATGTAGGTACAATCCAATGGTAAAAATTGACTTAACTGTAGTTAAACAACCCCATATCCTCCTTCCCACCACTTAGACATAGATTGCCTAGAATAGAAAAAAGGAATCTACTCCTTTTGGATCAATGTGAAGACACTTGGTAAGCAACTACAAAGAATGTCTGGTGAAATTTTAGCTAGTTGATTATTACTTAAGAAATTTTGGAGATTCTATTAAGTATTAAGTGATTTCAAAGTTATTAGGGATCGAGTTCCACTGCAGTAGATGAGGAAATCAGAGGCCATTCTTTGCTGCCATACTGTACGTAAGACAGCTCTAGAGATGGCAGTCGGACCCAGATTCGCGGATTCAGATCCGTTTTTGCGGATCTGGATCCTTGAAATTTGGACCCATGCGGATCCGGGTTGGGTCCGGGTTCATCCTGGAAAAATGGATCCGGCTCTGGATCTCAGACTCGGACCCAAACCCGTAGACCCGTTATATATATATATATTTGAGGACTAATTCATTATTCATAAGGCTCTGTTCTTTAGGACTGATCTGATCTGATCTGATTTGAGTTTGTCTGATCTGATCTGATCTTATCTGATTTAAATTATTTTAATTTTATTTAATTTTAATTTTAATTTTAATTTTAATTTTAATTTTAATTTTAATTTTAATTTTAATTTTAATTTTAATTTTAATTTTAATTTTAATTTTAATTTTAATTTTAATTTTAATTTTAATTTTAATTTTAATTTTAATTTTAATTTTAATTTTAATTTTAATTTTAATTTTAATTTTAATTTTAATTTTAATTTTAATTTTAATTTTAATTTTAATTTTAATTTTAATTTTAATTTTAATTTTAATTTTAATTTTAATTTTAATTTTAATTTTAATTTTAATTTTAATTTTAATTTTAATTTTAATTTTAATTTTAATTTTAATTTTAATTTTAATTTTAATTTTAATTTTAATTTTAATTTTAATTTTAATTTTTTTATTTTTATAATTGTAATACTTATTTTTTTATGAGAAATGTAATACATGATTATATTTACTAAAATAATAATAATTATTATTATGATAGCCCATTTCATTTCACCTCTTCATTCAATCTCACTCCAAAACTTCAAAACTTCAAATAATAATATTAATACTAATACTACTACTACTACTACTACTAATAATAATAATAGTAGTAGTAGTAGTAATAATCACC
Organism: Salicornia ramosissima; assembly: GCA_951394345.1. Lineage (NCBI taxonomy): Eukaryota > Viridiplantae > Streptophyta > Magnoliopsida > Caryophyllales > Amaranthaceae > Salicornia > Salicornia ramosissima. The sequence continues at coordinate 4,479,766 of OX596237.1, forward strand.
GCCGAAAATTTTGACTAAACCGTCACTAAAAAAGTCGACCAAATAATCACCGCCGGAAAAGTCATTCCGAAAACCGTCGTCGAAAAACTCGGCCTAAAAACCGTCGCTGGAAAAGTTGGCCGAATGATCGTCGTCGGAAAAGTCAGTCCGAAAACGGTCGCCGAAAAACTCGGCCTGAAATTGTCGCCGGAAAAGTCGGCCGAATAATCACCGCCGGAAAATTCAGTCCGAAAACCGTCGTCGGAAAAGTCATCCCGAAAATCGTCGCCGAAAAAGTCGGCCGAATAATCACCGCCGGAAAATTCAGTCCGAAAACCGTTGTCGAAAAAATCGTCCCGAAAATCGTCGCCGAAAAACTCGGCTTGAAAATCGTCGGCGGAAAAGTCAGCCGAATAATCACCGCCGGAAAAGTCATTCCGAAAACCGTCGTCGGAAAAGTCGTCCCGAAAACCGTCGCCGGAAAACTCGTTCGAAAACCGTCGTCGGAAAATGTCGAGCGGAAAAACGATGCTCGAAATTAATAATAATAATAATAATAATAATAATAATAATAATAATAATAATAATAATAATAAAAATAATAAAGAGTAATAATGTCTGATCTGATATGATATGATCTAATCTGATCTGATCTGATCTGATCTGATTTGAGTTTGTCTGATCTGATCTGATCTGATTATTGTAGCTTTCAAGTCCAAAAGAACAGGGCCTAAGTTGTTGTCTACTCCGTAACATTCTTATGTCACAAGCCCAATCTCTTTAAAAAAATGTACTTTTTAAAATTAATTTATGTTGCTATTGTAACATTAAATTTGTAACACATGTAATTTAGGAATTAATTCTTTTAAGATATGTAATTTACGAATTAATGGTTTTAAGACATGTAACACATTTAGTTAATGTTATTTATATGCTTAAATTTTAGAAATTTTTTATTTATTAAAAGAAAATACGGTGGACCCATTTCAGACCCGTTGGATCCAATGAATCTGGATCCATACATTCCAGACCCGATGGATCCAGGTGGGATCTGGGTCCAGCCTTTGAAAACGGATCTGAATCGGGTCCACATAAACCCGCTCCAGATCCGACCCATTGCCATCACTAGACAGCTCCTTTGGCTTTATCAATAGTTAGACTAGTGCATGCAAGCATGCAGAGCCATGCATTTATTAAATACTTTGTCTAATGCTATAATTCCTCCAGTTCCATATTAGTTTCAAGTTTTTAACGTTCATAATTTGGACACAGGGCCGTGTCGGATTTATCGGGGCCCTGTTCTAAATTTGTACTTAGGCCCTTCAGATCTTAATAAATGCTAATATTTGATATTATTTTGACAATACATGTATACATCCCAAAAATATTTTAGTAGAAAATCATTAATTTATATAAAAATATAAGAATAATTTAAGACAAATGACTAAGAAAAACAAAAAAAATAAGCCCTTTATATAACGGGGCCCTGTGCAGTGGGGCTTTTTGCACACCCACCCGACACCCCCTTGTTTGGACACTATTCACAATCATTCTTATAATTCACTTTTGTGTTTTATACATGTAAAAAAATATAATCATGAAGCATCTCTTTTGAATCGTCTCAATGTGTTTATAGAATTTTTTACTGTGGTCTAATTTTTATAGTTTGATAAAACAGATGTAAGATATTGCAAATATAAATTATACATTGACAAATGTGAAGAATAAAGGAACGTTGCAACTAATTAATATGAAGCGGAGGAGGTATAATTTATTGTCGACTTTCAAATTACCGTAAGAGTAATGATGTGGCTATATAAAAACATTTAATTTATTTTCTTAATTATAATTTATTAATTTGACAATGCATGAAATTACATACGCTTCGGTAGGTGAAATTATTGTTTGATTTAATTAACTAATTATATACATTTTTAGCTTCATATATGCAAATCCTAAAGATGCCTACCCTAATCTCCAAATATTAACGGAAATCATTCCCTTATGTGATCAGCAAGGAAGCATGGGTACTCCATTTTTGCTCACGTACCCGTACCGGGTATGGGTACGACACCCATACTTCATGAGTACTTATGTACCCGATACTTGGTTCTTTTGTTTTTTTAAATGTGTTTAGACAAAAATTATCCATTTTAACAACCTTTTTTGCCTATTTTATATCTTATTTATTGCATATATATTTTCATTTTATCTAAATATCTTCATCAAAATTTTCATAATATATCGTAAATAGTTATAAATATTTTCATTTTTAATATATTATTTAATATATATTTTACCGTACCCGTATTCTTTAATTTTTCAATAGGCGTACTCTGTACCCGTTCCGTACCAATACCCGTCTCCGTACCCGTTTTCATGCAATCTAGGTTATCAGTCCTTTTTTAGTTGCTAAATTCCTAAATATAGTACTGTTCATTTATAAACTTTGACTGTTTATAATTTTGGTATAAAAAAATATATAGCAATGATTTATCTAGTTTAATTCATCTTCACCCCTCGTGGATCCCCATTAACGAATTAGAAAATCATTATTTTTTTAATTTTTTTTGAAAAGGAAAAGAACAATTTATTTATTGCATATTAAACCAGTTACAAATGTCTTCATAAGCAACATTACACATAGTATTTGGCCAATTTTCCAGCCATATCCTTTCTCCTTGAGTAAAAGGGTGGAGGTTTGCTACATGGTGAGCAGTGCCATTAGCTTCCCTCCTAATATAAGACCACGAGCAGAAGTCGAACTTCCTTGCCCACACTTTGATTTGCTTTAGGTAGTTTCCCAAAGTCGTTCGTGGATGGACCCCGGAGTTGAACTGTGTTATCATGTTTTGACAGTCCGACTCAGCCATGATTCTCCTGTAGCCCGCTTAGTACGCACGTTGAAGTCATTATTATGATCTTTTAATAAGTTAATTAGCTTAGAGTTATAATTTCCTTCCCAAACGGGAAAAAAATTTACTGTACTTGTATGATCTTTTATTTTTGGAAAATTAAACCTGGAAATTTTGAATTGTCTAATTATGTACCAAAATTATGACTTAATTTAACACACAAAAATACTTGTACTTGATAAGTGGATCTCTTTTAACATGGGGAGAGATGAAAGCAGGCTAAGCTACATACCTCTAAGCTCTGTATGTAACATATTAATTGTAACGATTTGACATTTTTTCTATTTACTTTATGTCAAATTATTGCGTGCACTTATTATTTTACAGAGAGAGAGTGGATTATTTCTTTGAAAATATCTGGTTATTAGTGGAACACGATTCCAAACCAAACATCAGGATTGAATTGAACAATTCATCCTTACAATATGATTTCATTCATACCCATTTAACCCAAAACAGGATTGAATGGAACGATTCATCATTCAAATATGATGTGATTCTAAATGATTTGACCCATACATCAGGAGCCAATATGAAACATCTGCGTTATTACCTCTATAAAATTAAACTAGTATTAACCCCGTGCTATGCACGGGTTTTGATCATTTAAACAAATTATTATGTAAATTTATTGATTTTTTTTTCTTATTTGAAGCAAATATATGATTTCTATTTTGATTTTGAGTTATTTCAAGTATAGCGATTTGATTTGTTGTGATATGTGATTTCACAAGATTGAGGATCAAAGTGAAACTCGATTGTTATAAGAGTAAGGAGACATTTAAGGTTTTTTTTTGAAAAAAAAGAAATAAAATAAGAAGAAGTGACAAATAGATGACACGTGGCGCTTTAAGTTCATGTTTTAAATATTTAAGTATAGATACTTGTAATACAAAGTCGGGTACAATTTTTGCTGTATATATGATGATTGTTTAATACTTCGTAGAATTTTTAACTACTCGTATTAGATTATATATATATTTTTTAATTGTAAATCTGTAACTTCCTTCATGTCTAATTAAACTTGTTGTATAAAGAAGATACGATTTTATGGTAACAAAATGATATTTTTCAAAGGAAAATTTCATACGAATAATCTTATAGACTTATATATTGAATGTCTTCTGATATTAATCCCAACAACTATTTACTACACTATAATCCAAACTATATGTGTTGTTTTATGATATTAATTCATTGACTAATTTAACTTATTTTAACCGGTCAATAATTCAAAAAGTAACCGTTATCCATCTTTCCCCTTCCCCCTTATTTATTGTACCTAAATTAAATATTTCTTCCTTTATTTATTTGAAGAAAATCAGAGTCGGTCATAAGTTAGTATGGGCTAATATTATATACTCCGTATAAAACAACATCAAAAGTTTGGATTAGTATAATAATCGATAATAGTTGGGACTAATATTGAAAGATTCCAAATAGTTAAGATTAATTCGTATAAATTCTTCCGTTTTATAAGTAGCAAACATTAATTACTACATAACTCTTCCTTTAAAAAAAAACATCACTAGAGAACTCCCATATATGAAGGTTAGACAACATACACATACTTTGATGAGTTATAAGGTGAAAATCTATATATTGTTGGCTTTCTATAGTAGTGAAAAGGAGCTAATAAAAACGGATTAAAATCCTCGGTGCCACTAACTTCGATCTGCCACAATTTGTTTAAAATGTTTTCATTCGTCCACATTTTTATAATACCAAAAAAAATAATAATAAATAATTAAAAGAAAAGTTTAGACCAATAGGAGCAATGAACAAGTTGTGGCACAAAAGTGTGTCATTCAAGAATTAAACCCGTCAAAATCAAGTAATTATTAAATAGTCTAATTGTTCTTATTTAAACAATTAATTAACAGGAAAGTTTTATATAATTATTGGGTAATAAACACGTAAGCACTCCACGTATGTAAAAATATCCCACTAATAAGCAATTAGCATATAGTATCTTTGAATTGTGATATAACATCTATCAAAGGCGTGTGATGAACATTGTTACTACATAAAGACACGTCGCTTTTTATCTTTTCTTTTCTTTTTTTTTTTTTTTTTGGTTAGCCAACTTATCACAACTTATCTTCTTAAAAGTTAAAATGGCGACTCCATTCAAGTTGTCCATTTTTGAGAGATTATGATAAACGACAAAATAATCATTCATTTCTATCATTTTCTTTGTGCACCAAGCACCATGCAAATATTTTTGCATGTGTATATATATATTTTTTAATTATAAAGAAAGAAAAATTGATTAGCCGTCCTTATATAGGGCGCGTCCAATCACAAATATTCTTTCGAATGATTAAAGAAAGATTATTATAGTCACAGGGATCGGGTGAAACCAATAGGCTGTAGTTTGATATCGATGACCTATATTGACCATGTAATCAGCCGCATATATATATCATTTATTGAGCACAAAAATTTGTAAAGAAAATTAATTAAACATAGACAATAGTACATACATAAACCACAAGAATATTTGATTAAGAGATATGTTTAAATATAATTGCATTAGATTTGAAATAGTCAAAGAAATTACAAAGATCTTATTGACATTTAATTATATAATAACAACAAATTACAAATATGAAATTATGCCTTGGGAGAAAAAAAAAAAAAGCTAGGGAAAAATGATGGGGTAAAAAACGAAAAATAAAAAGAAAATTCAAAGTGATAAAGATAGATTGAGAGAGATCAATGGACTTTAGGGTATGTGAGAAATACACTAAAGTCGATCGAAGAGAGAAACAGTAGAGGGCAAATAATAATAGAAACTTATATATAAATATAAATAATATTGCCCTTTAATATGTTCATGACATGTACACTTGAACTTTACATGAATGTATATACACCCATGCAAAGGTTATTTGATGTGTATTGTCATGAAAATAATAATAATAATAATAATAATAATAATAATAATAAAAGGATTAATAATCATGATTAGAAACATTTAATTATGATGATCAGACGGCGACAGATATTTGAGGAGGAGTGTGGGTGTTAAGGCCACTAATCTTCATAGGTTGATCGTTATCGTTGTTGTTGTTGTTGTGATGGTTAAGGATGTTTAGGTTAGGGATTTGAATGGCGAAGACTTCGTTAGTATCATTATTATTGTTGTTTGGAGTCGTGTTACCCTTGTTAGTATGAGTTTTCACTGGATCTTCAATCACCATTGAATCATTTGAAGCTTCCTTTGTCTTTCCAATCTCAATGTCTTTCTCATTTGGTTTCGCATTTCGGTATATGGCGTAGAGGATCATTTGAACAATTCCGAACGTGAATCCCAACACATTTGGTACCTATTTTTTTCGGTTCAAAAATAAGTACTCGTACTTCAATATCAATTAGGTTTTCAAAATTTATATTTCCTCCGTTAAAAAAAAAACAACACATCAATTTAAGTATTTATTGAAGAATTTGTAAGGACATTTATGTCTTTTCAGTAATAAAACTTTATCATATAAGGAAAAAAAAATATTGGATTTAATTTAAAACATCCCAAAATAGAAACTGTTGCTTTTTTTTTTTTAAACAGATGAAGTATGTAAGTTATATACTGTAATTAATTGTAAAATTTAGTATAGGGATGGATGCTTACCGCGATGTTGTAGTCATGCTTGAGGAGGCCGTAAAAGAACCAAACAACGGCACTAAGGGTGAGGAAGAACGAGAGGAAGAATGGCATGTATTCAACACTTTTGGTGCGAATGACTTTCCTCTGTAAACATTTATAATAAACAACTAGAATTAGTTGAGTATTTGAAAAGACAAAAATCTATACTATTGCAACAAATAGTTTTGCACGTTTTTTGAGTAACAAATTTAAGGGTGTAAATAGACAAATTAATTTGTACGTTTATACTTAAGTATTTATTAATTATTTCTTAAATGAATCATAACGTTGTACGTATTACGTAATAATAATTTTGCAACATATACACACGAGTTAAATTACTTACCATGACACCTAAGGGAGCAACGAAGACAGATAATGAGAAAATCAGACAAATCCATCCGAGGATCAATAGACGAACACGGGTTGTTTTGGCTATCACCATGGAGAAGAAGAGGATGACACCAAATCCAAATACATTGAATAGTAGGATTTGCTTCACGGTTGACATCTACAATCAATTTTGTTCATGTAAAATTAATTAGTATCAATTTATTATTTAAAATAAATAAATAAATAAATAAAAATCTCCGTATTTTGAAAGTATGTATGTATACGGATAGTATACGTACCCTAGTTTTGTGGTTGGCGTAGATGAGGAAAATAGTAAGATAGATGGTCTCAATAAAGACACCAAAACAATTAATGGTGACAAGAAAGATAACATCTGTTTTCACAAAGGCATACAATAGCCAAAGCATGGCACTAAAGAATGCCACCACATATGGAATGCTCTGAAATTCTTCAGTTGATTTCTTCTTGTAAATTCGGTAGAATGTTGGACTGCCAAAAAAAATATATATTTATAAGAAATTAAAATCAATTATTCTTTTTTTTATTGAATAATATTTAGTATTATACTTCATCCGCAACAATATAACTGCAACGATTTGACATGAAATAGAGTGAAAGAATATCAAACCGTTGCTGTTAATATATTACATAGGAAATAAATAATAAAATAGATTGAACATGAGCTTTGTACGAGGTTACTAAAAAGACTTACATTGGAGAAAGGAAGACCGCAAAAGAAATGGTGTTACCTATTTAGAAAGGGCAAAAGTGCAAATAAATTAAAGTATAATCAATTAGTAAAGAAAATTGATTAATTAACTAATTAACCAATTATTTAATTAATCAAAAATATTCACAGGTGGATTCTATGTTTTAATCATGTAAACTAATGATTGCAAATTAAAAGTGCAACTAAATTAATATTATTAGTGCATGTATGACCCCTTTTTCATGTATGCACACATAAATTACCAAAACAAAATCTTTGTTGACCTACTGGGTGAACTATCCGTTACAAATAGAGAATGATATATAATAAATAAATATAGCAGAAGATAATTCAATCTGTTTAATAATATTATAAAATTATATTAAATTAGTAGCGAATATGCTACCTACTACCGGATAGATATAATAATGCCCTAAATTACGGAAACAACTCTGGTCATCAACTAAAATATCAAATTGATTATGTATCCAACACAATACGCAAGAGTGACATAATATGCATATATTTGATACATGCATTCAAAATATATACTAATATTAGAAAGATGTGTTTAAGAGTGCACGTAATTCAAATTCAAACGGTATTAATTACGTTTTTAACGACGAATATCTGACATATCTGGATTTATACATGCGTGCATAACACATACGAAGTATAATAATACTCCAAACTTATTAATTAACATACAAGCTAAGAGATATTATTGGTATATATCTGAGATATACATATATATCAACTACAAGACAAACAATATTTGTCATTTTACTTTGAAAAAAGACAAAAAAAAAGTTTGTCATGTAGCCTGATATATGTATATCTCAGCTATACACTAATAATTTCTCAACAAGCTAATATATCTAATTAGATAATAATTAGGTTAAAAAAATACCTAGGAGACCAAAGATGGTAACCCATGGGAGGTTAAGAAAGAAGTGAGCAAAAGTCATCTCTAGTAATTTTTTTTTTTTGAATTTTTTTTTTACTGTCTCTCTCTCTCTCTCTCTTTCTTTGTGTTTTTGAAGGAGAAATTTATCTCAATGTCTCTCTAGATGCAAATAAAATTGTTTGCTCTTGGACGAACTAAAAAGGAGGTGGCAAGAGGCCCTTTATATAGTGGAGAAAAAGTGTAGAAAAAGAAAAACCATAATAATATATAATAACAAATTAAATTAGAATACCACAACTTTTGCATGCAATTATTAACATTATTGTGTGAAAGAAATTAAAGTGAGTGAAAGTTTAAGATGTGTTTTTGTGGTGGGAGGTTTTAACTATTGCTTTACTCTTTTTTTTTTTTTTTTCTTTACATTTTAATTTCCCCCAATGATAATATATCTCTACTTTATTTTTATTTTTAAAAAAATTTGTTTTCCAAGTTGTTTCTTTCTCATTGAGGCTTTTTACGTAATCCCACTATCTAATAAACATCTTACCCTTCAATGCCTCATCCGATCATGTCTTTAAATTTCATTCTTTTAGTGTATGTATTTATTTTATACATGATTTAATTTATTACATAAATGAGAATTATATTGTACTAGTATGTTATGAGAAGAATAAGGTTGATCTCTCTCTTCAACTTATCTGAATTTAACCGAACTTATCGAAAATGAATAAACCTGAATAGACTTTGTTAGGCCATACCAATTGGAGATGATTGAACTTGATTTTATATATTTGACATAACTAATTTTAAGAAAAAATAAAAAATTAATTATTAGAACTAATTTAATTATAACTTATTAAACTTGATTTGAACTAATCTGAACTAACTTTCTTTGAAATACTTTTTCAAGGCAATCAAGAAAATAATGCACCTTTGCATGCATACAATGATTTTTAAGTGCTTATGTATCTTTTTTTTTTAAAAAAAAAATATAATAAAAAGTAGAGGTATATATGCAACTATTTTTAACAAAACTATTGTGCACTTATTTTATAAATTTAATTTGCATAAGATATGTTGTTTTTAGTTTAATTTATTTTTGTGGGGAGGGGGGGATTCACATACATGAAAAAGAAAGATATACCAAGTCAATATAAAATGAGACACATGAATATCACAATTATTAGGGTAAAGGGTAAAAAATAGCATAAGCTTAACTATTTATATATATATATATATATATATATATATATATATACTGCAACAAAGAATAAGGTGTTATAGACTTATAAAATTAAATTAGGAAAAATTAACAAAAATAATCCCAACTTTGGTTGGTCTTCCGTTTTTAATCCTAATTAACTATTCGAAAACCAAAAATAATCTCAATTTTCGCTTTGGTTTTCCATTTTTGGACCCTCTTCAAATTTTAACCGGCTAATTAGAAAGGTTTACCGGTAGTTGTAGGTTAAAATTTGAAGAGGGTCCAAGAATTGGAAAACCAAAGCGAAAGTTGGGATTATTTTTTGTTTTCGAAAAGTTGGGATTAAAAACAAAAGACCAACAAAAGTAAACATGCAATAAAAACCCTTAAAAAACCAAGAACAACATCATTCAAACCCATAAACATCCAATAAAACCATTAACACAAAATTTTACAAAAACCTAATTTCAAACCACATAAATTCAAACCCGGAAAATCTCAAACTTAACAACCTAAATTCAAACTCAGAAATTAAAATCCCTAAATTCCAACAACAACAATTCAAATAATTTTACAAAAGCTACAAAATTGTATTTACAGAGTTAAAAAAACAACCTGGGGTTTGATTATTTGGGATTTTTTCCGCTGAAATAAATTGGGGCAACAACTAGAAGGAGAGTAAACTTCACAAACCTTCACTTTGCTTCAATGACAATGGTTAACAATGGCAAAGGATTTTGGGTGGAAAAGGGTTTATGTCATAATTTGGGTTTTGGAGGGGAGAGGAACTGTATTTTGTGTTCAAAACTCAATTAATATAAAATGAAAGAGTTTAATTATCATAGAAATAAGTTGCTTACCGTCGCAGCAGGTTACCGGTATAATGGTCCAAAAATGGAAAATCAAAGCAAAAGTTGGGATTATTTTTGTTTTTCGAAAAATTGGGATTAAAAACGGAAGACCAACCAAAGTTGGGATTATTTTTGTTAATTTTTCCAATTAAATAAGTATTTTGTAACATTTTTCACCTCCTACTTACATATAGTTTGTGACGTTTTAATAGTTATAGTCTGTTAAGTTGGTAATGTCTCTTTTACCTGTAATTTCTTATTGTCGGTGCTGCTAATTCAACGAATTTTCTCTTCAAAAATGTAAATTAATTTGTAATTTTTGTTTTCTTCAAAAATTGCAATCTTTAATCAATTCATCCGTGTCATGTCATCACAGATTCATATTTTTAAGGGGTCATTATTACTCAATTTAGCTAATTATGGGCATTACCTTCTAAACTAGTTATATCCTACATGTTATTTACTATTACTAGTTAGGGTAAGAATACTCAAGAAAATGTGGGACCCACACTGATATCTTTCTGATGTGTCATCCACCAAGTGGTTAGAGCATTACAACTCATATGTTTCAGTTTTTGGGAGGGTTTTGAATCCCATTCCTCTATCTAACTAATTAAATTATCTTCAATATATAGGAAAATACTCTTCCCCAAGTTGAAGATAGAAATTAAAGAGATAAAAGCTAGCAATTTTGGTTAATTTATTTATTTGTTGTAACTGTTTTAATTACCAATTATCTATTATTCTTAATCAAGGATGCAATGGACTACATACGTAATTTTGATTTCGTCTAGGCAATGCCTAGCTTAGTTGTTATAATGGGAATAATAGGCTTGATATATAAGGGTCTACACAAATGACAAAACTAATAAATAACTAACTCATAATTTGAGGGAAATTAAATAAGTTTTCATTCTCCATCATCAAACTTTAAATTTAGTATTGCTTTGGTATTTTCTTAAATCCAAATGTACGTTTGAGTGTCCCTATCAATCATTTTGTTCACATTCAGCAAGTCAAGATTATCGATCTCAAGATATGAGACCAGGTCTTGCCATGAAAAGGTTATGAAAATTAAAATCAACAAAAGATATTGAAAACATATATATATGGAATTATTGAAAATATATAAAAAGTCATCAGGTAATTTATACATGTAACAAGTTATTGAACATATATTTTCAATTACTTTTGCAAGGTTTCTTTAACTTTTCCTAAGAGTCATGGTATGGTCATAAGGTGGTGAGACCATCTCAACTAAGAATTTGTATATTTACATAAAATTGAAATATTGATATATATATTTGAAATAATATAGCTATTAATATTTTGATGCATAATTGTCCAATGAAAACCTAATTAATAAGAGGATCAACAATCCTTGGGATTATCCAATAACTCCCCCGTTCTTAAATATATGTTTATAGAAGTTTAAATTAGGTCTAATTATCCTCTTAAAAAAATAAGTTTCAGTCAAAGATGTTTAAATAAGGTCTAATTACACCTGATTAATAAGTCTAATCAGGTGTAATAAAGGTCCAATTATTTGTTATAATCAGGTCCAATATAAAAGTTCAATAAGTTTCAATCAGGTTTAATAAGTTCATATAAGTTTACTTAAGTTCAATTCAGGCATGATAAGTTGAAAAATGACATTTTGTTGACCAATTTCTCGACCAATATATAAATGATAGATATTGATAACAAACGCCCTGTTATGCTAGAAAAGTGTTTAATTTATTTTATAAAGTTATAAATAAGTTTGGACGACTGCATGTAAAAGCACGTGTTGATCCGTGTAATTAATATTTATTATTTCATATTTTAGCCAACTTTTTAAAGTCATAGGGCCACTCATTAGCTTTTTTAATTTCCATATATAAATATAGATCATTAATATGTCATTGTAATAAAATTAATGCACGAAGTTTTAAAATTATTAAATTTTTATATTATTTTACTTAATTATGTATAAGTATATAGTAATAGTTAAATGGCAAACGCCTCCTGTTAAACCACAAAAAAGTCTTAATTAGCTACGGAACATTGTGTATCTTAATGTGCCTAATTCGTATATATACTCTAATTTGATGAGATAATTTTTGGTATTTTTATAGTTGGTGTTTCAATTTTTTGACATAGATTAAGTTTGAGACGAGCATGCTAAATTAAGTATTTTTAATCCGTGCATCTTTAATTTGAGATGGTTTTAAATCCATCTGGAAATCCATTGCTAATATATAGCTCTACGCTATAAATTAATTAGTAGTGCATGGCATGTATGCTAGAAGTGATTTTTATTTTTTCCAAAATTATTTATACAACATTATAAGAGGGCATAATTATAACCTCTCTTCTTTTTTTTTTTCAAGATTTCACTTGCTCTAATTTAGATTGACCAAACTCACCAGAGCCGGCCCTGGGCAGAGGCGAGCGGAGCAGCTGCCCAGGGCCCATAAAATTTTTGGTTAAATACGTATAAAGGCTGTAAAAGTAAACATATAAATTCTAGCTCAGCGTGTTCGAATCCAGTGCAGCCTCCTCACTCTAGTCAATTTTTTTTTTAGTTGGCTGATAAGGAAAGTATGGTGCAGTGGTGCACTGCCATATTCCAATATAGATTTAATTGTAAGTTGAAATTATCAAGGTGTGGAAGGTATTACTAAAAATCTAAAATATTACCTCCATTTTTTTATTTACGCACTTGAGTTTTTATTGTAACCAATAAAATAATTGGGGATGGGAGGAAAAAAAGATGATAGAAGTATGGAAAAGAGATCAAAAAACCTTATTTTTATCTAAGTTAATCAAAACTAAGAGAGATTATGGAAAATGTATTTGGGAACCATTAATTTAGGTTGTGTAAGAAAGTGATTAATTTTTTGATATTTCCTATGAAATTTGTATAATTTAAAAACAACGGACAAAGTAACAATTATTAATGTCAATATTTGATATTCCCTATGTTTCTTTTTTCTCATACCATTTGAAATCATAACAAAGTTCATATGAGAGTGTTTATTATATTATAATTATAATAGGTTAATATAATCTTACGGGTTTTGATTAATTCATCATCATAAAGTTTGATTTAAAAATTCAACATTTTTTTACTAATACACGCACACTTATAGAAGATAAAATCAAAGTTGTAAATTGTTAAACATGCTAAAGTCATATATGAAATATAGTTAATAGTTGCGATGAATAGTTGACTATAAATTGAGCATATATGATGATGTGTGTAGATTGGGTTTGGATTGATGTGTATAATTTTGTTATAATCCATGTATATCATAAACTAATTGTCTAAATAATTCAACCTTAAAGTTCCAGATTCACAAAAGAAAATTGTTAAATTCGAAATCGCTCATACATTAGGGGCACATTTTTTAATTTTGCCCCGGGCCAAATATTATTCAGGAACGGCCCTGAAACTCACAAATGATCGTGATATATGAAGACCTCTCTTTAGGAATAATTACTAGCTTATGAGAAAAGTTCCCTAGATATATCCCTTTTATATATTCTTTATTTTTTTAATTTTTTTTTTGTAATAATCCAGGAAACATGTTGTATGCATTTCATTGAGATAATTATTCTGGTCATTAAAATGGTAGAAATTAAAGCTAAATTGAATTTTCTAAGCTTAATAAAATGAATTAATACCTTGTAAGTTGTGAGTTGTGTGCATTGCATAGTTCCATGAACTATATATATATCATGCCTTTGAAAGTTAGCTACTTGCACCCAAAGCCATATTTAGATGAAGATATGTTCAACAAGGTGTAAAAGAAAAGGAGGAGGAAAAGTGACTAGCTTTTGTTTCATTAAAAGTAATTTGGGCTTAAAAATAATGTATTGGATATATACAACTAAAATAAATAGGAAAAATTTTCACAAATCACCTTTTAATTTTTTTTTTCATTAACTACCTGTTAAAAAAAAATTGGGCATGAAGCCACTTTTTTGGATCAATTTTTTGTTGGAAGCCACCACAAGTCGGAGGTGGTAGTTGAATTCACTTATCCGATGATGAACATCATGTAAAATGCATGTAATATCATTAATTAAAACATCTCTATTCCATAGTTGTTTTATGCTTTTATGATTTTTTTATATATATTTTTTGTGCAATTTAAGTGAAATAGGTAGGTGGTGGTCTGTTTCCAGAAAAAAAATCCAAAAAGTTGATTGCATGCCCGATTTTTTTTTAAAAAAAGGTCAATTTGTGAAAAAATAGTTATTTTCGAAGATCGTTTGTAATTTTCCAAATACATTTTATGTATATCAACAAAAAAAATTAATCCGGTTAATTAAAGACCTCAAGCAACAATCAAACTACACCTAGCTTGCAAAATATATATTGGTTTAGGGTGCGTTTGATTGAACTAAAATAAGCATTTATGTGCTTATTTTCAGAATATTCAGATCAAATCAAATTAGAACAGTTCAGATAAGAAAATTCAGATGAATCAAACGCACCCTTATTCACTTCTGATTAGGTCAATTACTCACTCTGTAATTGAGTATTGAGATTTCTCCGGCGAAAAATAAGGTATTAAATACGTATACTGCTTTTTTTTTAAGGAATACGTATACTGTTTTTTGATTAGTTGATTTTACCCGTTTGCTAAATTAAAAATATATTATACTATGATAAAAAAATTTAAAAAAAATCTTGTGGTTATTTCCTATGAATTGAATAAATGGGAATTTGAGACTCTTATAAACATATATATATATATATATATATATATATATATATATATATATATATATATATATATATATATATATATACACTTCCTTTGTTCTTATATACTCGCAACATTAGGGTTTTTACACTATTCACAATCATGTCTTAATTGATTGCATTTTGCCATCTATACGCAAAGTATTATAATGCATAATTAATTAAGGAAATTCTTGTTATATATTACTCCTAAGAATAAATGGGGATGAGAGAGTACTCTTATTTGTTATTTCTATTATATAAGTCTAGGGGGAACCATGGTGTCCCCTGAAAAAATCTATGCTACCCCCCATAATTTTACTAAAAATCATTTAGCATTATTTCTAATTATTAAATAAAGTTATTACAATTTTTAATCTTTTTAAAATAAAAATATTACAAAATATAAAATTAGTAAAAATAAAATAAAAAACCAAAATTCGTATTTTTTAATTCTCTATAAAAAGACACCCTTGTTGATATGGTTTGTAACAAAAAAATTTGATATACCTTTTCTTTTATTCATTGTTGTGGGATGGTCAGATGAAAGAGAAAAGGTTTTTTTATGATTATGTCAATGGATGTGAATTTGAAAAAGATTTCAAGTTTTCAATCAAAAAATCTTTTTTTTTATTTGTTTAGACAATTCAAAAGATACTTTTAAAATAACGTAGCACGCAAAACATACATACAAATCAGGTAAACATATAGTCAAACAGGACACACATATCATCATGTATATTATAAAATATGGAAATAATAATTCGAACATTATTTACACTAAAATATAAATTCAGTTGTAGCTAGGGGAGGATTCAATTTCAAATCAAAAGATTAGATTTTTTTTTACAGGAAGTCAAAAGATTAGAATACAGTTAATTAGCTAAGGAATATTTATTTTTTTCAATTTTTATTAAATTTTATTATTTAAGCAAAATTCAATCAACATCAGGAATATCTACATCCAAGTTGCACCAGAAATGTATATTCTAGAAATTAGTAGTCTTTTAGAGTATCTCTACAACATCTTCCTCCAATACATGTAGAAAGCAAACTCAACCATTAGAATATTTTGAAGGACCATGAGTTATACAAGTAGTAACAATTTTGACCATAGTCATGTTACTTTTAATTTCCACATATTTTTATATATCTTGGGTGTATACTAGAATTAATGTACAACTAATATAAGTTATCCAATTATTAAAAAAAAAAACCCTTTGATATAAAAGAAAAATATTTGATCTGCTCCATATTAATTACAACGCTTTCATTTTCACGCGTGTCAATTCATAATTTATATTCATAATATCTTTAGCTATGTTTTACCAAAAATTTCACAAATTATATCATAAAAAAGTATACATTGAGACGGTTTTAGAGAGATCTTACATGACTATATTTGTTTAGTTTACATGTACAAATTAAAGCATAAAAGCTATCTTTATGGGTAATTGTGAATCGTGCCAAATTGCAATTGTTACAATTATACAGAGTAAATTAAAGGAAAATACTTTTATTAAGGAAAAGCTTTGAATACTTCGTACTTCATATATGTTCCAAAAGTTTGAACACGTTGCACATTAATTTAGTGTACAACTAACCGACCTACAGAAAGGTTTTCTTTCAAATTTTCTTTAAATTTATGTATGTGTCACAAAGAGAATGGGATGATCGATGACGTGTAATCGCAAGATGCACTCCAATTGGTTGTAATAGTGATGATTTTAGAGTTCATCTATCCAACGGTGGAGGTATAACGAAAACGACTGACGAATTCAATGAAAGAGTAACATTGATTCTTTCTGGGTTTAATTACCCAAATGAGAAAAAAAAAAAAACACGTCAACTTGACCTAAACTCCCCAAAATTCTCAACTTGAGCACCATAATTTTGGCGCCCATTGGATTCCCAAGTATAACGGCTATTCCGTCCGGCCCTTTTTAGTAAGTATTGGCTCATAACAGCTAAATGCAAATAGCAGCTGCGAGACTAATTATATTGTTCCATTTGTGTCAGAAGCAAATGAAAGTGGTCCCGCGTACAAATGAAGCTAAAACAATACGTGGACAGTAAACGACACTCTTGGGACAATAATTTTGTTACACGGGACAATAATTGCGTTGCGTGAGACAATAATTAAGACATTTATTCAAAAACTGCTAAATGCATATAACAACTATTAGTTTATCATTCCTCGTCCCTTTCTATAGTTCGCCCGGTAATTTTGATTATCTCTAGTTTTATGCTAAATGATTATCTTTTTTTTACTTAGTCTAAATTAAGCTATGTTTAGTTCACCTTATTTCAAGATCTTATTACCTATTATACACTAAGCTACTTCATGCAAGAAATTAAGCCACGTTCTTTAATTTTGGAATTAATTTCTAAAATTTCAGCTTAATTTAGACACATATTCAGTTCAATTTAGCGCTTGTTAAGTCTAAAATTTAGTCTAATGCATTTTAATTTAGTTTAGACAAGTTCATTTTAATTCAGATTAATTTGGTACAAAAAAAGGGACATTGATGAGCTTTAATTTCTCAACTAATCATTTTTTTAATTACAAGTAATATTTCTAGGTAGACTGTTGGAAATTCATATATATCGAACTTGCAATCTTGCATTACATACCAACCTAAACTAACTACTGCACTTTTTTTTTTTTTTCCCCTAGCCTGTTTTGAGAGTTGAGACCTGGTTAATTTTCTTTAAAATAAAATGTAGCTTGAAAATGAGTCGTGATTGAATTGTGTCGTATGCAGTATGCATATACTTTGTGCCCTAATTATCGAGGACAATAATTTATACTAGTGAGCACCGACATGAAGATACTTTGTATAAAAATACAACGTACAGTGAATATATATTCATTAACTTGATCATAATTGTTCATTTGATCTAATTTTGAAATTTGAATAATTTTCTTTAATCTTTAAAAAATATTCATTGGAGTTGAACTAATGAATATCATCACATAATTACCCATTATATTAATTAGTACTACTCATCAAGGGTTCCAAATGGACTTTCATGAAAGCATGGGTACATCTTAAAAATCAATGAATACGACAGTTTTGCTTAGAAAAATTTATATTGAAATCCATACCAACAGACAATACCAACGTCCAGATAACGCTGGAGGTCCGGTGGAAGAAAATATTTGACCTCAAGGGTATCATATATATGGACTTTTCTGAGAGTAAATCGAGATGTCAATGGTTCTGGGACCTGACCCAGACCCACCTGGACCTGACCATTTTATTAGGGTCTAACTTTTTTAGAGCCGGTGGGTTTGGGGTCTCAATTATCATGGGTCGGGTCCAAATTTTCTAGTCTCAGACCCGACCTGCAAACTCGTTTACATTTTTAAAAAATCCCTAAAAAATATAAAAAGAATCTCATACAATCATACTCAGTTCGAAAACTTGTGAATTATATATAGTTGCAAATCCAAAGTTAGAATTCTCAAGGTGTAACATATAACTTTGTGAGTCGTAAAACATTTTAATTTAAGCATTTTACATATTCTTTGAGACATTGATTTACCGTGGTTGCACAATATCCATAACAGAGAGCAAAAAATTTAAGTTTTTACACGATGGTACGATGAATTATTGATTAAATACTTGAAATAGAAAAGACCCAAAGATCTATTTATTAGGATCCATAGATTCATTAGACCCATAGTGTTTGGTTTTGGATCTAAGAATTTTGGACCCAATAGATCTAGTTCGGATCTGAATCTCCAAAAAATAAATGGGTTTTGATTTGTGTCTGACTGGACCTAACTTAGAACCGACCCATTGACAATCCTACTTGAGACTTGACTACTTGAGAGGCAGGGTACATTTAGAAAATCAATAATCACAAAAGTATTATACTATTATATAGGAAAACCCCTTTTTTAAATTACAATAAAAATCCTATTAGTGTCAAATCACTGTACGTGTTTTGCTTGATATATAGTTAAATAAAAAGGTAACAGAAATTCAAAAAAGTTAACGAAAAAATAATCTATTGGTTATAGATAAAAAAAGGTTAAATAAAAAAGGTTATATATATATAAGTTAAAATGTCAAATAGATTTAATTATTAAAAGCTGAGGGAAAGGTGAAAAAAGTGATAATTGATAAGATAATCTCATAGGATACTTCTTGTTTTTTTTTTTTTAATAAACACATTAACTCAAATTGAAAGGTGATTCATTGAAAATAAGTTATTTGACACTTACAATCAATTTTTAATACAAGCTTTGAACTAACACCCTTACACTAATCACTAATGGTATCATTTTCGAATTGCTCCTGCATAAATTTACAGGGGCTTGGCAACGATAAAAGCAGTAAGCCCCTGTAAATTTTAAAAGAAAAAGTTTTAGACACCCGGTATTCACTAAGTTAATGTACAACAGAATAAAAGTTACCTTAAAACCCATAAAAGTTGCTCTTAGATAACTTTTATAACCCATAAAATTACACAAAAGGAGTAATAATAATTTTACTAAGGGATAGCTTTTATAATTTTTAGGATAACTTTAATCTCTTGTATACTAATTTAATGTACACTTATTAATGAGCGTTGTATGATACACCAGCTTTTTAAAATAATTTGTCATTTTAAAAGAGAGATGCACTACAAAAAATGTGTTCAAGAAGGACAATTAAAATTGTCCTATTTGATATAAAATTTGTCTTCTTAGGTTATAATGACAATTTTAGGATTGCCCTCATGTTGCCCTTGTAACCCCGTTGTATTAGGTTTCAAAATCAATTTTAGATGTTTTGCCCTCTTTAATTCAATTCAAAAAGGGCAAACAAAATTGCCTTCATTGATCATCAACAAAGGCAATACATTTTGCTTTCTTTGATTTAAACACTTTATTTATTGTCAAATAGGGCAAAGTGTCTAAGAGCACAAAATAATCATATTGTCTTCATTGTTAATATCAATGAGTGCAAAAATAATTGCTCTTGTAGGCATCATTAATTAAGTAAAACAATACTCATATTGCCCTTTTTAATCATGATAAGTTGCCCTCGTTGTGTGAGTTTTTTTTAGTGATGTAAGAAAGAATAAATTAATGGGAGACAATGCATGAGAGAAAAAGAGAAGATTTAAAAAAAAAATTAGCAAAATGGCGGCTAGAGAAAATCATTTAATGGAAAGAACCCCTAAAGGGGGAAACTAGGCGGAGAAACATAGATTGATAATACATATGGCCTCCGGTCCAATTTATATGCAACGATTTGATATAAAGTAGAGAGAAAAATGTCAAATTGTTGCAAATAATTGGATTTGAGGTCATATTTGTAGTCTGGATATCTGGTTTTTTATTACTCACATGTCACCTCGTATTTTTTTGTTAGTTACGTTTGGAATATTTTTATACAAAAAAAAAAATTAAAGCGTAACTAACACAATAGAACACGGGGAGTAATTTATAGAGTAATTTATAACCTTTATATGAATTTATGTAATTCTAAGTTTTTACGTGAAAAAGGTAGAGGTGATCATGGGTCGGGCCGGGTTCGGGCTGGGCTCAATGCATAAAATAAAGCCCATAGAGCAGGCCGAGTTCGAGTCGGGCCTAGTTCGGGCTCAAATTTCTTAGCCAAAGCCCGAAAAATTAGTGTGGGATTGGAGGACTTTTCGGGCCGGGCCTAAAAAATTAACTAAAAAGCTTAATTTTTAGTGTCCAAAGCCCGCTCTAAAAAATAAAAAATTCGGGCCTAATTTTCATGCCCAAAGCCCGTAAAAAATCGGCTGGGTCGGGCCGAGCTACTTTTAATCAGCTCTAGAAAAAGGCTTACAAATTAACATAAACCATTTTATTTATATAATCATATCATGGTTTACTTTCTAGATCTCCATCAACATATATATGTATTATCATTGTCATAGAATTATTTGATTTTTAATACTTAAGCATCAAATAAAATGGTATGTGCTTCAAATTAATCTTGAAAGATTGACTAGAATGCATTCTTAGCTTGCTATATATATTTGCCAATACAATGAACTTTAAAACAAATTACTTTATTTTGAGTGGAAATATCAACAGTTTGATGAGCATATAATTAATTTAGTGCTTTCTAAAGCACCCTGGTGTACTTTTTGACATCCACATAATTAAAATTAGTATGTAGTGCTCATTAAAATGAGATATTTCTAATCTTTTGTTTTATTTACATGGAGATAATTCCAACGTTGACCTTACCATGTCATGTAACACAAAATGGATGGCTTTTAATTTGATGGACAATATACATGTAAAACCCTAATTAAATATTAAAGGAATTGTTACCAATTTTTGGAAGCAAGGCAATAAAATGTTATTATTTTCATTTCCAATAATGTATTATATAACCCAAGTTCTTCAATTCTTCCTATATATATGTACAAATTAATATTTAGACTATATTTTATAAATTTATACGTAAGAAAGATACAACTTCTAGCTCTAAAAGTAGTAAAGTACAAAAAACTAAATTAACTTTACAAAAATACGCAATCATAGACATTTTTTCAGTACATGAAAGGCCGGTGAGTTCATTTATTTAAGGAAAATTTGTAAAAAATAAGTCAACCTTTAGCCGGTCTTCTTAAATTAAGTTAATCTTTTGATTAACTCAAAATAAGTCAACCTAATATACATGTCTTCTCAAATTAAGTTTTTCCACAATTTACTTGCTAATTAAATTAACATTTTCAATGAAAAATCATATAAATAATAATATATTAATGGACCGCTTTGATTTTTCATTGAAATTGTTAGTCTTTTCCACCGGTAAATTATACAAAAAACTTAATTTGAGCGGATATGTATAATAGGTTGACTTATTTTAAGTTAATCAAAAGGTTGACTTATTTTGAGAAGACTGGCTAAAGGCTGACTTATTTTTTACAATTTTTCCTTTATTTAATTACTACCTTCGTTTCATTTTATGTGCAACAATTGAATATTTTATATCTCACCAGTCACAAACAGTACTCAATTGTTGCACATAATCTGAAACGAAAGTAGTAATAATTAAGAAGATAGACAAGGGAAAATAAAGAAGAAGAAAAAAAAAACTCTTTCATCCATTCATTCAATTCAATTCAATTCATACATACTTTGCCAAAATTACTTTACAACATGATCATTTAGCTCCACTCTTTAACATCCAATATGATGTCATGAAAAGGAACTTTGCATGGCCATGCATGAAATCTACAGGTGTAGTTATTAATTATCTTAGTATTGAGATTGAAAATTAAATAATGAATTGCAATACATTTAAATAAAGTAGGACCCAATTATCAAATCATGCAACGACGTACCACTTTTATTTTTTATTTTTATTAATTTTTCTAAGTATGTAATATCAAATATGTATGGCTAAGATTTATAGAAAAAAGATCGACGATCGAGCGATAATAGTAGTTGTGTTCTTTTTTAGGGTCCCTTCAAAATCATCGGATCATATATTATTTATTTATTTATTTATGCCTAAAAAGCCATGCCCATTTTCATCTAGATAACGTTCCTAAAAGCTATATTAATTTGGAGATTTTCTTTTCTTTTTTTTTTTAATAAAAAAAATTAATATTTTTCAATATAGTGGTATTGTTTCAAATTTGGGGGAGTCATTTGATTAATTAAGCATACCCTATCTAGATTACATGTTATATAATCTCAATTAATCATATCAAGATATATAGTTTTAAAAAAAAAGTAATTATTGGTAGTGAAAGATATTTTTAGTTGAGATTAATCATGCCACCCACCAATATGCAATAATTATTTTAATAGTTCCCTTTTGTATCGTTTTATGAAGAGTTTGGTGGTGGAAAATTAAATGGGAGGAACCCTATCCTTAAACCTTATCTATATAAATGTCACAATTTAAGATTAATAATGGGATTGAATTGGCCATTAATTTGTACAATTGGGGGTGTGTCCAATCTAATTATTCAACATCGATCGGTTTTATTTGTAAATGGGGCTATGATTAAAACCAATATAAATTATAATGACGCCTATTCATATATAATCATCAATGTCATCAAGAATGTCATCAAGAAGTAGGGTGCCTTTGATTCATCCGAATTTTTCTGACCTGATATGATCTGATGATCAGATCTGATCTTAAATTTTCTAATCTTATTTTCAACTTTTCTGATCTATCTATTCTGATCTGAATTATTTTGATTTGATCTGGTTTTTTCCTGACGGTAGTTATTATTATAGTTATAATTTTTCTAATATGATTTGAACTTTCTTGAACTGATTTGAATTTTCATAAAATAAGCATGAAAGTGCTTATTTAAGTTGAATCAAACACACCAATAGTAATAGTTTCTCCTAATTATTTTCCTAGGCATAATTTTTTAACTCAAAAAATTAACACTAGCAGTCAAATTTGAATCACAATCACTAAAGATTATCTTTTATTGGTTAGACAATGATTAAGGCTATGTTTACATAATCTGGTCTGGTCTGACCTGACTTGGAATATTCTGATCTAAATTGTGTTTTTTGTTCCTAATCTTTAACCTTATTATTTGTACATTAATTTCATAAAAGCAATCAAATTAGATATCATTGTTATATTTGTAAAACAATTATTAAATATGTAATTGTTATAAGTTATTCTAAAACTAAACTAAAAATTTACTTAATGACAAACAAAAATAAATAGGATCGAAAGATTTGATTTTTTTTTATTTGATACGTTTATTTTAACTTCAACTTCACTAATTGTTTTGATTCTGCCCGATTGCAGAATCACCTGGTGATTTTTGTTCGACTTCAATGTGTCTTGTTCAATTACAACCACCTTCTGTATAGATCTAAGGAACAAACTATAAATTTGAAGCCCTGAATCATTCTTGACGACAACTAGAACTCTCCAACACAATGATTGGATGTAATTCGAAAAATAACCCACATACTATGGAAAATAACAACCACAACAAAGGGAAAATAACAATTCACACAAGATGGGAAATAAAAACCTACACGGTATCGTATGAGAAACAATGTTTTCAATAACGAGGCCTACAGTTGAATTTGGGATGCTTCAATTCTAGCCTTGATATTGGTGATGACGTTCATGCATGCAATCTGACTCCACCACCAACCTTCGATAACCCGCCTCCCACGCCGCTTGAATACCCACTAACACAGCCGTCCCTTCGTGCACTTCCGGAACCAACTTCTCAGCCACCTACCTGCTTCACCCCCACTGCTACGACATCTCCCACCCCATCTCTAACCACAAAACCACGCCCCAACCCCATCGCACCAACCTCCCTTGCATCCGCATTTAGCTTCCACAGCCCATAAGAGGCTAGGGTTGGCACGACCAGACCAGACCAGACCAGCCCACCGTCCCCTTCTCCCTCCTCTTCACCTTCGGCTCCCCAACTTTTTTGTATTGCTCAATGAACTTCCAAGCGTTCGAAATAATAGACCCAGGAGAAAGCTTACAATTGTCAAAGCAGATAGCTTTAATTTATTCCTTGCTCCCCAAATAGCCCAAATCATAACAACCACTTCCTCCCATATTGTTTCACTTTTCAGAGACCAAACCCAGTCCATCCAAGTTCAATTCGCATACGCTTGTTCATAGTTATCATTGATCGAGGAAAGACTAGGTCATAAAAAGTTCATATTCTTATCAACCAAATCCACGTAGCGGGATTATATAACAAATAAGCTTATAAATTAAAACTTTATGGGATTATTCCAAATATTCAGATTTTGAATTCACCCTAGTCGTCAAATCAGATATTGAAACTTGAAGCGGAAAATATTAAGTTTCAAACTTAACTTATAGAAACAAATCAACAAAATAATACAATAATAAATCAATAATTATTATTTTATTAGATTTTTCATCAACATAAGAAAAAGATCGAGGTAATGCGGCCGTAATACAATTAATAAAGGATCGAGGCTAGAAAGTAAAGTACACTTGCATTGGACAGCTGGGTGAGGCTGAAACAGTAAGCAATCGCGGCATTTATCGAGCATTTGGATAATTGGGCTGATTTACTTAGGCCTACAATTTGGGTTACCTTATATTTTAATTAAATCTCATGCTAAATATATACGTATAACATTACTCTATATAATATTGTTGTAAATTTATCATAAGTATATAAGAAAAACAAGATAACAAACAAGATAATTAATGTATTATATCCCTCAAATAATTAAATGACAAAATAATATATAATTTTATATACTTGAAACTCTTATTTTTATTTTGATCGCCCTCAAGCAAATACTTCTAATATAAACATAAAACTATATATACATAATCTTAATAATCAATCCACGATACCTTAATAGAATATGTTAGATTAATATTTTTTTATTCTTTTTGTTTTTCAATATAAATTTAGATTAGTGATTTATATTTTCTACAATTTTTGAAAAGGCCAAATTCGATTTTAAATAATTTTTCACCCTATTCTATCATCATCTCTATCAATGCTACAAATTAATAAATATCTCTTATACGAGCAGAGCACATCTCATTGAGAAAACTAATTTTGATTCAGTTATTAATGAGATGAATGAGTTCCAATCCTATGTTGTCATCTTTTTGGAATACGATTATATCAACACGTGTAATTGTGCAAGATTCGCATCCTACAACGTATTTTTTTCATTTGTGTCTGTGTTGTTGACTTGTGCATGTGATTAATAATGTTTGATAGTTTCAAAATACATGGGTGCAATTTAAATTAAATTACATTTTTATTAAAAAAAATACAAAATATTAAAAGAAGTTTTAAGAATAAAAATAATTAAAGCATGAGATAACATATCATGCAATTGAATCGTATTAATATTAAGTGTAAATTGAATACCAGTATGATATTTGTGTAAGTTGGGGTTGATTTTAACTATCATGTTATTCACTTGTACTAAGCTTTTGAATTTTTTTTTATCTATACAACTATTCTGTTGTTTAATTTACTTTGAATTATATAATTCTTTTTAGTGGCCTGTTACATATTTATTTTTTATTTAATATTTAATTATATATTAATCGTTTAGTCAACTTTATAAGAACTTTTTGTCTAAAACATATTTAAAATTTTGTGGATTTTTTTTGTCAATAACTATCATTTATAGGAACTTTTTGTCTAAAACATATCTTTTATAGCTAATTGAGTTGCTATCCAACATTTTTTAACGGTATCCGGCGAAGATTGACCATGTGAGATGCACATGATTCACTTAAAACATTTTTTTTTTTTTTTTCTCTTCTCCTACTTTTGAGATGAACTTGGGTGGAAATGGGGGTTTATGTTTGGGTTTTATTGAGGTATATGAATGGTAATTCAATGAAAATGCTTTCAAGGTTTTGGATTTATTCATGTTAGCTATGGTCTTTCGTTATCAAACAATGCATGTATGGAATTAAAGGGAATTAATCTCTCCATGAGTTATTCATGTTCAATAGATTCCATAATACTAGTATGCCCCTTCACACGTGCACATTTTATTTATTTTCTTAATAGATTCAATATATTCCATACAAAATTTTACTCGTATAGTAATTTTGCAGTTGTTGGTTTGTTCAACATCTCAATTTTACTCGTAATTTAACAATGGTGTTTCAACCCCTTTTTTCCACCTACCATACATTCAATTATTTCGGCCCGACTAAATCGATCATTAAATCAAATGAAAGATATCAATTTTCCCCAAAAAGTTTAAGAATCAATTGCACATTTTATTTATTTTCTTACCAACTAGAAAAAAAAATAATTTAATTCCATTTTTTGAGATGTTGATATACCAATAAAGGTTAAATGGAAACATTTTTTTTTTCATTATGCAAGTAAATATTCAGGAAAATTTAACGGCAAATCCCAATATTTTAATATTACATACAAGTATACAACCTATAAAATATCGGGAACGACACCGTATTACGAAATTCCAAAATGTTATTCAACTAAGCTAAAGTAGGTAGCTATATATTATGGATCAAGGAAAAGGCTTGAGCAACCTTGAGGGTTGTCAACCCTCCTACACACATAACATTAAAAAATTAATATATCTAAATTTAATTAGAGAGAGATGTGATTAAAATTAAACTTTTAATATAATTTTAACCAATAAAAAATCTACATTTAAGAGAGTTGGTAACCCTTAGGGTTGCTCTAGCACTCCCCTATGGATCAACCAACCTTTTACATGAAATATTAAATAAACATGTAAAAATTGTTGATAACCAATTATCATGTTGAATTTGATAGCCATTGCGGGCCTTTAGGGCTTCTGCATTTCACTAGTTACTTTCAATTGGTCACACAACCCATAAATCACAATTCACAAGAGAATAGAAAAAGTGAAAAAAAAAAAAAAGAAGCTAAATTATTAAAGATGGAAAAATATGGGTGCACAAAACAAATAATTAAAGACAAGAAATTAAATGATCAGAATGGGACAGTTGGCTCTAATAATTTTCCTCTCTTTTGAATCTTCCTTGGCTTTTAGAATTTGGGGCACTATTGAAAGAATGTGTGATATATACCTGATATATGGCTGATCTGATAATAGTATACTAGTACAATAGATAGAGTTGTAAGCACTTGTAAAGCTAAGCTTCAATTTTTATTATAAAGCTTTTCTTTTTTGGATCTTTTGGAGTAATGGCCTTAGCTTACATTTTTGAATTGAATATCCATCTTTGAATTAGATTTTTTTTTTTCCTTTGTGTTTTCTAGCTCTTTTCCATATTAAGAATAATATCCCACACGTTTGTAATTACTAATTAGAGCTAGAATATTTCCTAGGCACTGCCACAAATCATTTGATGAAAAATAATAAGATCAATTACTACCTCCATCCGTCCCAAAAAATTGCTCCGGTTTAGGATGAGATTTTTGTTGGAATGCATTTTTTGTGAAAAGTAAGGGTTAAGTTGTAAGTAAAAGTAGGTAAAAAGTAGTGGGTATTAAGTGGTAAATAAGGGTATAAATGTAAAGTTGTGTGTGGGCCATTTGCCAAAAAAAGAAATGGAGCGGTTATCTTGGGACGGATAAAAAGGGAAGTGGAGCAGTTATTTTGGGATGGAGGGAGTAATTTTATTTTTTTTTGAGAAAATCTAAGATTTTTTCAGACGAATCAAACACACCCTTAAACTATTTTCAATTGTATTTTTCTAGATTTTTTTTTAGCAAATCTTTCTAGATTTTTTAATTTTATTATTTGTTGAAAATTTTCATGAACCTATAATTAATAATAAAGTTTTAATTTCTCTACATTTATGTTTGTTTGTTGTTTAATTTTTTTATTCAATAATTTTGTAAGCATATAAATAGCACAATAATAAATAAATGATACATTAATAACTTTTTAAACTATTTCTTTAACAACCTCGTTGAATTGGTCTTTGTTTGATATTCAATTTGACACAAATATAATTTTTTTTTTAAAAAAGAACTAGTAGTAAGAAATTAATAGGCCAGAAACTGTGAATGTATAACTCCCTCCGTTTAGATTAAAGTGTTATATATATATATATATATTATATTTGAAATCTTTTTTAGGTAAAAAAAAGGACGAAGTGTAACCAACAAAATGATATAGATAGACACTGAGTAGGCGAGCATTGTCTCCTCATAATAGAAATTAGAGGTTACTAGTGAATGGAAAATAATAGCTAACCAAGTACCAATATTTATATTAGATAATTTATTTTTAGTTTTATGGGAGTGGGAGACCAGACAATCATTCAATCTATCTATCCCCTATTTCTTTGGTTACCTCTTGGTTCTTTTGGCAGGCATGGTAGCTGCTTTTCTCCTCTCTTTATTGCTCTTTTGCAACCATTATTTGTTTGCCTTTTTTATTTCATGACCATATCATCTAATACTTATATGATATTCTACAATAATGTTTTTGTAATCTTTCTATTTAATTTCATTTTATCAAATTATTTAACAATTTATCTTATTCCAGCCATTTCAACAAAGTATTTTAAATTAATGTACGGTGATCCATTAAGTTAGGTCTACTATGCTCCGGCCCTAATTATTTCCATCAAGTTTATATATTTTAGTTGCTTGGTAATAAATTATTATTTAATTTGCATTGCCAAAATTATACATCGGTTCAGTGTAATAAATGTATATATATTTAAATTAATTATTTTCTTAAATGTAATTTTCACTTAAATTTCTAAAACATTAATTAAGTTACTATATATACATTTGTAAGAACTTATGATTCAAATTAACTTTTCACAATTGAACAGGGAATTTTCAGTAAAATTATTTGAAAAAAAAAATTTAAAAAGAAAAATTTTCACCATGATTTATTACTAACAATCAAACAGGATGTAATTGTAATAATTTACGCTAAGACGACTGATATAGTTCGACGAGCTCCGCTACTCCGGCTCATGTGCACCTTAGGAAAAAGGGGAAAAAACGCCGTACCAATTCGTATTAATTACTACGTTCCAATGCAACTTGAATTAGATTGTAATTGATTGCTACATGCACTATATATAGTATTTACCCTACTAAGCTAGATATATTATGTAAAATGTTAAATTATGATCCATCGAATTAAAGAACGAAAGACAATAACAATTTGGCAAGTATAATAAAATGGACCCAAATTATGTTTCGTGGTCTTAGTTTTATTAGACAATTGCTTTTGTTTTATACCACATCCACACGAGTTTTCGGGATATGAATCTCCCCAAGTCCATGCATTCCACGCAATATTATTATAATAATAATAATAAATTACTACTTTTTTTCCCCTTATAATGTACTTCTCCGTCCCTATTTGTTTGCTACATAAGGACTTTTAGCACTATTTAAATTTCTCTAATTTTTTACGTATAAGAAAACATATAATCAAGTGGGACCTCTTTTGATTCGGCTCAATGTGCAGTTTTTTAATATAAAATTTTTATAATTTTTTATTATATAAATTTAAATATATACTCATTTAATGTTGTGTTTTGAGAAGTGTAAAAAAACAGATGTAGCAAATTTTAAGGGACAAGAATTACTTTGTATTTTTTTTAATACTTAGCTTGTGCCTACTTTACTTGCATGTATGGATAACAATTTTAATTTGCTTTGTCAAACTTATTCTAATTATATACTTTTTAATGAGAACAATAAAAACTCCTCGTACGAACACCCCATCTTCATGACTCCATATACATACAGTTATTAACATACATACGACTATAATAAGTGTATCTCTTTTCATTTTGGAATATTTATACTTTTTTCGTAAATCGTAAATTAAATGAATTCTTATAATAAGTGTACTTTTGACACTATTCACAATTTCCATTTTGATGATAATTTTTGTCGTTTATACATAAAGAAAAAATATAGTCATGTGGGATCTCGTTGGGTTCGTCTCAACTTGTAATTTTTTATTGTTTAGTGATTATAATTTTTATTTTAAAAATACATAATTAGAGATATTAATTTTCAAAGTTTTGTCTCAGCATACTTGAAAAGTCCTTTGTTGCAAGAATTCAATTACGGAGAAAGTATAATATAGTATGTTATACTAGGGGTAGAATTGTAATTTCATTAAGCTTTTTGTTTATCAGTAGTCTTGATAGATTGGATTGGGCTAGGGTTGGGCCTACTGGTTGGGCTAGACCTATAGATTATATTATTATTTAATTACACATGCAATTTTGTTTAAAAGTCCTTTATTCTTTCAACCCAACCCATTATGAATTCACATACAATCCACTTAAGAATCACACACTCCCACATTCGTTTTTAGATAAAGAGGGCTTAGCCTTCTTTGAAAAGAGTTGACTTAGGGTTGGTAGAAGTTAGTGGTGAGAAAAATCGGGTACCCGACCCTTTTGAATGGAATCGGACTCGGAATCGAAATCGTCGGGTCTGAAATATCTAGAATCAGCCCAACCGAGTAATATGCTTCTAGAACTGGAACCAACGTCGGTTCCAATACCGGGTACCCGATTTTCTTTAATGGGTGTGTAATTTAAAACTGTGTTAAAATTAAGAAAAAGGTTAAAGCGCAAACCGCACCACAACAAATTTACATTTTGTAGCTTAGTTTGCTGCGGTTAATTTGGTTTTAAAAAAATAATCTAAACTGCAATTTTATAAATTGATTTGAGTGTCAATCCACACCAAAACAATCCGAGCTCAACCATATCAAAAAACTAAATTTTTAAGCATTGTTGGATTTATTGCCGGTTGAAACTTTCAGTTGAAATTGAAAAATCACCATAAATAATCATTAATTTTCTTAAATGACCCATTTTAGTAGATTTAATATGAAGGTGAGAGTATTTTGAGAATAATTGAAGAACATATAATTTTGAGCAAACCGACAAAAGGTCGAGTATTAGTTACAATTTTTTGCAAAATATTTTGTGCCTTGGTAATTGATTTAGAATTATAGTGATTTATAATTATTTATGGGAAGCAATTCTTCATAATACTCCATATTAAAAAAAATCTAAATAGGCCATGTGTACTATATAATTTCTATAATATATATCTTTTAATTAAAAAAATAGAACAAAAACTCTTGCATTACACTACCTAATAGTTTTTTTATTTTTTTTATTTTTTTTTTACGTAATCTAATAATAATGATATAAATTATGCAGGCCAGGCTATTATTTTTTTATAATTTTAAGAACAAATTATTGCTTCTTTTTTAGTCAACTTAGGTATTGTTTGATTTACTTCAAAACCATGAAAAATATAAATTTCCATAAATTTTAAACATCCATTGTTGTTTGTTATATCAAAACATAGAAATTAGGAATTTCTAGAAAATTCCATTTCCCACAAAATGAGAAAAATTATTTACCTAGGAGAACCTAGTTTAATGAAATTTCCCATGAAATTTCTACATCCTATTCTCATCCAAACAACATTATACACTTTCTAGAAAATTAAAATATGTGGAAAACTAAATTTCATGGGAAT
The DNA here is from genome assembly GCA_951394345.1 of Salicornia ramosissima. Classification (NCBI taxonomy): domain Eukaryota; kingdom Viridiplantae; phylum Streptophyta; class Magnoliopsida; order Caryophyllales; family Amaranthaceae; genus Salicornia; species Salicornia ramosissima. The sequence goes on from OX596237.1 coordinate 4,512,040, forward strand.
TATAATTTCCAACATCCAAACAAACCTTAGTTAATTGGCCCAAGATACTCCGTAAGAGACAACTAGGAAGATCTACGAGGCAGTTGCATATTTTTTTTTTATTTTTTTTTTACATTTATTTGGGCCGTACTTCTTCGTTTGGGCCATGTATCAACCAAAAAAGGCCCGTATGATATATGCTTCGATGTTCTTTGACCTACTCTTTTTTTTTTTTGAAAGAAAAAAGGAAATTAAACCATTAGCATTAAAATCTATATTACTTTGTATGTACTAAAACAAAGTGTTGCTTAAGTTACATATGTCAATTTATCATTAAAAAAATTTCTTTCAAAACTAATTGATGATGTCATTTTTTTTTTTGCTACAGAGTAATTTATATCTTTGCACAAGTTTAAATCCTCCCTTAAACTTAATAAGCTTAGAACATCATACTCCCTCCGTTTTTTTTAAAAAAAAATTTATAAAAACTAAATATTAAAAAACTACATGTTGAAATGAATTCGCCGAGATCCCACATGACTATGTTTTAATTTATCTTATGTATAAATCAAAAACGATAGTCAAAATATATATATATATATATATATATACTTTTTTTTTATAAATAAAAAATATATACTTGAGATTAGTGACAAAGTCAAACTGAGTAACTTAAAATAAACGGAGGTAGTATTTTATATATAAAAAATTATGATTACCCTTTTGAAAAATTAAGAAAAAAAATTATGTAAACCGTGACTAACCTAGTTACAAATATCCAAGTGAGCTGCATCAAGCTAAGCCATCAATAATCGAGCTAGGAAAATCACATCTTTCCCCTCTACTAGACTCCTCCATAGGTAGCTTGCACCCCTTCCCACGCTTATGCAAAGTAATATACTTTCTCTGTTTTTGAATAGTTACAACAAATGTGTATTTTTTTATGAAAGATAAAAAATTCATTTTTTGCAACTATGCAAAGTAAGATACTTCGTATTTGGCTTGATAATTTAATACGGATTAATATTTATGTATACTTCTTAAATAGAAGAAAATAATTAAGAAATCACTTAAAAAAATAACTAAAGGTGCGTTCGGCATTGTTGTGGTTTTTGTTTTTAAGCCAAAATAAAACAAAACGTGATCGGCAATTTTTATTTTTTTTAAAAAAAACTTTTCAACAAATTTAACAAAACTAAAATAGCTTTAATATAACTACAAAAAGGTGAGCTTTCCTCTTTCTCATTTCATAATAAAAAAAAACCTCTCACCGTCGCCACCTTCGTTGCAGCCACCACCATGACCACAATGCCGAAGGGACCCTAGACAAAAAGATTTAAAGTTGTGCAATAAAATAAACAGTAAAAAAGAGTACTATAGTTCAAAATCCAAAAAACGAACTCTAAAATTGAAAAGATGCTTCAAATCTTTTTTATTACATCTTAAAGTACGTTATTTCATATTGAGATTGTAATCTTCTACGTTGCATTATTCAAAATTGCATTTAAGTAAGCAAAATTTGCTTTTAATAATCAAATCTTTTGAGTTTTAGCAACCAATAATCCAATCTATAGATTATTTGGAAATAATCCAACCTTTGGATTATTATTAGGGAATAATTCAATATTTATACCCAAATTCATACAATAATCCAACCTTTCGATTTTTAGCAACCAATGAACTACACCTGAAAATGAAAGGTTAGGGTATTTTAATTTTGTTATCATTTTTTTTTTCAGTTTTTTTAAACAAAAAACAGGAAACCAGGAAAAAATGTTTTCACTTTTTAGGGCTTGTTTGGCATCATTTTTTGTTTTCAGTTTTCTTTCTTTTTTTAAAATTAAAAACCAAAAATAGGAAACAAGAAAAATGTGTTTCCACTTTTTTTGTTGTCAGTTTTTTTTTTTAAAAATATGATTTTAATAAGATGAACCAATTTTTGATTCAAAACATAATATATATTATATAGTTTTGAAAAACAAAAAACCAAAAATCAGAAAACCACAGGAATACCGAACGGACCCTTAGTTGCCAGTTTTCATTTTCAATATGTTTCTAACAATTTTTTTTTTGTATGATTATATGACTAAATTCATATAACTTTGAAAAACTAGAAACCACAGTGTTACCAAACGAGATCTAAAATTATATGTTGCCGTGTTGTTTTCTTGGTTTTTTTTTTTTTATTTTTAAAATCAAGTGCACATTAAATCATTAAGTAACTAACGTTAACTTACCTTTACAGCAGGTAAAACTCGAAAATGAGAGTGCCTTTATAGTTCATTAGTTGGATTTGAGGTGCAAACCTAATGTTAGATTATTTCCTAATAATACAAATGTTGGATTATTAGTTGCTAAAACTTAAAAGCTTGAATTATTAAAAGCAAATAATCCTTTAAGTCTATAGTAATAGACGTACATTGTCATTTTGGGGAGAATTTAGATACTTTATTTATTTATTTATTATTAACTGACAAGGCACGGGAGGGGGGCATAAGGACTGGAACCTGGGTCATCATTGTATTTTTGAAAAACGTTGCTCCTACAGTACTACCACACTAGAGCAACAATGGTCCTCAAGATACTTCATTTTCATCAGAACTTTCATTTTCTATACTCGTACCCATTTTTATCCTCATTTCATCAGAACTAGATCAACCTTTGTAAACTTGTTAGATTGTTTTTTTTTTTTTTAAATTTATAATTTCTTTATTTATTTTGATGAGATAGTACAATCAAGTTTTCAATATTAATTTTGATATATAATTACTGTAATAAATTTAGGTTCACAATTTTTAGGTAAAAAAGAAAAAAAGGAACAAATCTTTTGTTGGTCCATGGCTAATAATCTAGGCATCTAGCTACACGTATATTTTTATAATTTGGACTACCATTTAATACTTTGTTTGTTTCATTAATTAGAAATCGTCCATTTGCCCCCACCTCCCAACCAAAAGAAGAAAAAAAAAAAACAGGGAAGAAAAGGAGAGTTCAAATATACAACTATATATATATATATACAAGGACTTACCTAAGTTCAATTCACGACAATGAAGATAAAGTACTCGTATTTGATAATAATATGCATATCAAATTCAACCAACTATTTCAAAGTGATGGTTTTGAGTTTCTCAACTTATATATAAGTCTAAGTCAATTTAAAAAGACTTAATTACTAGTATATATTAATGAACAAATAAGGAGAGGCAAATAAATTTTAAAGAAAATATTTTGGTTTCCTAAAATCTTATTGTACAATAATTAGTTAGGAAACTCTAAAGTATTGTAATTAACCTATATATTGTGGAATACAGAAGGAGAGGCAAGGAAAACAGATTCACAAACTCTAAGGAGGTTGGAGTAGACTATGATGAGACCTTCAGCCCCATTGCCAGACCTACTACCATCCGCACTAATTGGCCATTCAGACAACTTGATTTTAAAAATGCATTCTTACATGCATGGTAACCTCAACAAAAATGCGCATATGCATCCACCAACTTTGTTGATTGTCATTCTCCTAATCATGACTTTGTACATTGTAAGGCTCTTTATAGTCTGAAATAGACCCCTTGAGCATGGTATCAACAACATTTTCTCACTTTCTACTTCAATAAGGCTTTGCCATCTCCAAAACTGATAGCTCTTTATTCGTTTACATTAATGGCACTCAGATCACAAGGCTTATCTTCTACTCTATGATGATGACATCATTCTTACCACCTCATCTGATACACGACCCGCGACAACTAACATCTATTATCTACTATAGAATGTGAGTCCCCCATGATTAACTTGGGGTCATTAAGCTACTTTATGTGTATTGTTGCTTCACACACTTCATCCCATCTCTTGTTATCTCAGAATGAAAATTTACACATTAAATTCTTGTACGTTCTGGCATAGGTAGTTGTAAGCCTTCAGCCAGAAAAAATTTAAACTCATCAGTGTTGATACCAGACCACCAATCTCTGATCCCACCTTATATCGTCGCACCTTAGTTGGGGCTCTATGCACTCGCCATGCATGGCATCACATATGCGCGCAGTACAACAAATTTGACTTTTCATGCATGATCCAAGAGAATCTCATCTTCATGCATTGAAGCGCATCTTGTGCTATGTTCAGAGCACCCTTGATCATGGATTATACCTCTGATCTATGCATTCTTCTACTCCAACGAGACTTTTTACATACATTGTTACTGATTGGGCTAGATGTCTTGGCACGCGTCGGTCCACCTCTGGATACTACGATTTTCTTGGTGACAATCTCCTTTCATGGTCCACAAACGTCAATCCACATTGTCTCGTTCTAGTGCCGATTGTTATATTGTATAAATTCTTAGTTGATCCCCTCAAAAAGAAAATATTCTCAATTGATTTGACATAAATATATATTTTCTCAACAAATTTGTCATTTTACAAATTAAATCATACAGCTAATCACTTAATAAATTAGGTTGTCCGTTATTTGTACCCTAAATTATTAGTAAAATAGAAAGAAAAAAAAAATCTTAACATATGGGGGTCCAATCCACGTGTTAATATTCATTCTCAGGCTAAAATTGTTGGCTTGAAGTAATACCTAATTTGTTTGATCTGATTGAATTAGATTTCAAACAATAAAATTAATTAGAAGCCAAACATTTGGATAAAAAGAGCCAAAATTCAAATTAATAAGAGGAAAGAGGACGTGGTAAGTACATACATACAATAATGAGTGCATTTGGAGGGGCATATATATATAGATTTCAAAGAGGATCACACCTAAGTAATAATCTTGTGGTGCCCTTCATCACCACACTATTCACTATACCCCCACACAAATCACTTCCCTTAATTTACATCAATTTTACACCAACCCTCTTTTTTTTTTTTTTTTTTTTTTTTTTTTTTTTTTTGTGGCATGTAATTTTTTTGGGGGGGTTGAAGCCTTGAAGGGATGATTAATAAGAAAATAAATCGAAAGTCCTCAAAAGTCAGAACTTAAACATGCCCTGTCTCAAACGGCACACTGGAGCAATTGGACAGTAGAAGCTGGGCCGGGCCCACCAACTATCTTCTCAGCTTCCACGTAGCATGATGCTGGGCCTTGTATCGGCCCATAAAAACTGTCATGTTGGATATTTTCATGATTATTATTATTATGATCACCTACTTCTTCGACCACCACCACTACATCATGATCATCATGATGGTCATGGTCATGATGATGATGAATGTCTTTGTTAGGAAGTATAACTTGAATTTCATGATGATGACGTGGAGGAATATCATCCTCAGGATTGTGAGGAGGAGGAGAAGAAGTGATAGCGTGTAGCTCAATTAGGGTATCTTGCTTCACTGGAGTTGCAACTTCGGGTAGCTGCTTCGGTTTTTGAGCGGCTGCGGCTTTATTCTCGTATCTCTTGAATACGAAATACAGTGTCATTTGTGCTACTCCGAATACGAACCCCACTACGTTTGGAAGCTGCATTCCCAATAAATAATTCATATTTCACATTATTATCAATTAGTATGTATAACCTAACTATTCATTAATAATAACTCTATCATCTAACAAGAATAATATTTACAATAATACTCCATAATATTGGTATATATATATTAGAAATTAAAATACAATATTTATATTACATTTACATTATATTATGCATTTAGAATAATATTTATACTGTTTTACTTTTAGAAACCTTATTATAAAACAATTTAAGTGGTCTAAATGCATAATATATATATATATATATATATATATATATAATGTTCAAATGGGTGTAAAGTACCAATTCACAGATTAGTAAGTAAGATGAAATATCCTACCGAATCAGAACCTCGCTCAGGTATATATATATGCCATATATCATACTTGTATATATGTTTTAGGGAAAAAAAAAATCTCAAGTTACATGTTTTACCATTAGAGGTCTCATCAGAAAAAAGTTAAGAAAAAATCAATAAAAGTTATTATGTGTAATAGAATAAATACTAAGGTAAATTAACTTAACCTTGGTACATAGGCTATAATTGTTTAGTTAGGCTATACATAATACATTCCTTTTACTGTTGTAACTAACACACTTTATTATAATAATAACAAATATTTTGATTTTTCTTGTTTTCTCCAAAATGGTACTCACTGCTCACATGGTATCAGAGCAGCTTCCCATTTGGGGATAATTTTTCTTCTTTTTTTTCTTCTTGAATTTTGCGTCGATGATATCGTATCATTTATTATTATTCCTTATTAATATGTCGATATTGTGCAATCTAGGTTTATAGGTTGCGATAAACAAAGTAAAATGCAGAAAATATATATTATATATATATATTTTTTTTTTCCTAAAAGAAAATGAATGAAGAAAATACATATACATATACATATATATACAAGAGGAAATGTAAGGGAGCATAGCAAATAAAAGAAAGAGGAGTAGCTAGCTTACAGTTAAGTAAAGATCTCTTTGGGCAAAACCGTAGAAGAACCAAATGGTAGCAGTGAGGGTAAGACAAACGGAGAGATTGATTGGCATATATTCAACGCTCTTGGTACGTATCACTGTCCTCTGTTTATTCAAAATTAAACACAAACAAAACAATAATGCATGTTAATTACATATTCAACTACTTCAACTTAATTTGGATTTTCTAGCTAGCTAGCTATTATATGTACAAATAACCACTTCATCATTTAATTTGCCGACTACTTCACTTCTCTCCTAAATTACACTCTAGAATTTAGTATGTGCCGTCAAAAATTAATTGTTATATATATTTCACCCCCCCAAAAAAAAGTTAGGGCTTTTTTGGTTCAAGATAGTGCTAATTTTAGACAAGGAAAAAAAAATTATCTACTTACTATGTTTAAAAAATATGCAGAAGTTACGGAGATGTGCACTCCTAGTCAATTTTTGGTTGTGAGAGTAAAGGGACAGAGAGAGAAAGTGGAGTATGTGATGATGTGAGAAATAAAATGAAAAAACGTGCAAAAATGAAAATATTAAAATTGTTGCATTTATTTTGAAACATTCTGAAACAAAAACTGTTATATTTATTTTGAAATGGATGAAGTATTATTCCTTTTTTTTTTACCTTAGATTAGTGGTACTAGATCTTGAACCAAAACCTATCGCAGATCACCCGACTCAATTTATCTGACACACATATCCGAAACGGGCCGGCAAGGTAATAATAAGGAATAAATCTTGGCAAATACATGCGATGAAATTCAAACCCAAGATCTCAGACATACTAAGCGTTTGTAAGACTTAACCTCTAGGATAATTAAGATCGACTACATCAACATTATTACGGAGTATTAATCTATAGTCTAAGCAACAACGTAGTTGGTATGTATACAAGTATATAACGCGCTTACCATGACACTGAGGGGTGCTGCAAATACAGAAATGGAGAATGCGACGCATATCCATCCAAACACTTGAAGACGAGTTTGCCCTTTTGTTAAGTAATGACAAAGGAGGACGATCGAGCAAAATCCACCAAAATTCATAAACATAAGTATTTTAAGAGTTGAAATCTGCACACACACAAAAAAATGTTCATCACGTATATTAGAACATAACGACACTAATGATAGACACACACAAAAAAAAAAAAAATCATTAAAATTTATTAATTCAAAAATGTTATATGATCTCTCTATATTATCTCTCCTGCCTCCATATGGGTACGTCTTTTTCCCTTTTATTTCTATCTCAGCTCTTATATTCACACGAACATTAACACTATTATTAATTTATATATTACTGTTACTGTCATTTATTACTGCTTACCAAATAAGATAAAATTTAGTATAGTTTATTGCATTATTGATATATAGCCTACTACATATACTTAATAATTAATAAATAAAGAAGAGTTAGTTGATGATGGAAAATTAACATTAAGTAAGGTACATACCCTTGCTTGCCTTGGTGCATAGGTAATGTATATGGCAACGTAAATGGTCTCTATAATAACTCCAGCAACATTGACGGTGATCAAAAGGACAGCATTGCCCTTGAGCAAAGCATAGTAAATCCATAACATTGCACTGAAGATAGCAACTACATAGGGAAATGATTGGAACCCTTCTGTTGATTTTTTCTTGTACACCCTTACAAAAGTTGGCCTGTAATTTCAATTATGTACTTAATTAGTTTCATTAAGGAAAATCATCTACATATATATATAGCCCTACATATATAATTAAACCCTGGCCTTATATTTTTTTTTATTTTTTATTTGCACGTTTTTAATATACTTGTTTAAACATGTATATCTTCTACTACATTGTATTCAAATTAAACAATATAAAAGTTAATAATTAAAAAACTTTGCATCCAAACGAATCTCACATAATCCCATATCAAAATTATTTATCTTATATATATATATAATAAAAAATAATAATGGGCACAATTTCTCTGTCTTCGTATCTAAAATTCCAAACATACTAACGAAAATTTAAAACAAAGCGAGTAGTAATTTTAGTTAAATTAGACGTTTATTACACCGATTTATGTGTGAGTTTGACATGCATTCCCATATCAAACTTTTAATTTTTTAGGACTAAATATAGCATTATCCTTTAATTAATCATATAATCATGCTTTTAATATAGTGATATCATACATAATGATACATCCAAAACATGATGTATATAAGAATTAGAGAAAAAGTGGATAATAATAATGTTTAATATGAAAAGAAATAGAGAACTTACAATGGTGCAAGAAACACCATGAAAGAGATGATGTTGCCTGAAAAATACAAAAGGTGACAAAAATAATTAGTCTTACTTGAAAGCGTAAATGATTGACTAATTAATTATAATGATAGTTGGCGAGTTGCAAATTTCAGGTGAATAATGTTTTCCAAGCGTAAAGAGAATGTTATAGGTAAGAAAAAAACAAACTTAATTATAATATTCTAGCAATTTATTAGGGTTGTACGGACAAGAAATATAATAAACCTAGATAAAAACAAGTCAAATTTAATATTCATAGAATAATTTGAACTGAGAATAATCACAATAAAACCCTAGCTAGCTTATGAATTTAATATTTATAGTGTATTTTCTAATTACCCTTGTAAAGTATATATATACTGTGATTAATATCTAGGGTTATTAATAATTTTCTTCTTTTTTTAATATTCATAAGGTTATTTGTTTACAATTAATAACCTTGTAAACAAACAAGTCAAAGATAGTGAAATACATGTAGGAAGCTTATGAAATTTTCTTCTTTTTTTTTGGCTAAATGGTAAACAAATTTTTGTACAAAGTGTAATTGGTGGATGATATGCCTTCGGCAAAACGTGAATGATAAATAAACAAAAACCTATATATGGTTGAATTTAAAGAAAATAAACATAGGAATTAAACAAAAATGTTTTAATTTTTTTTATTAAAAAGAGTCGATTCTAATTAAAATGACGAAATTAAAGTAAAGCTAGTAATAATTTTTATGAACAAAAGCAGAAGAAAAGCTCTGATTATTTGAAATTTTGATAGAGTATATAACATAATATTTGGCGTCAACCATCAGCTTAAACTTTTGGTTGAGATGATATTAACAAAAAGAAAATATGTGGATGAAAAAAGAAGAAGTTTGCATGGTATAGTTGAACGTAATATAATCTTTGGCTTCAACCAGGCCATCAGCTTAAGCTTTTAGTTGAGATGATATTAAAGAAAAAGGAAATACATGGATCAAAAAAAAGGTTGCATGGTATAGTTGAATGTATGAATATAAATACCTATAATGCCAAAGGCAAAAACATATGGATGTTGAATGGTAAACATGGCTTCAAATGTTTGGTTGAATATGAAATCCTAATAGTAATAATAATAAATTTAGGGTAATTAAGAGAAGGAAGAATGAGTTTGATGTATGTATTATTAGAAAGAAATTAATATTATTTCTTTCTAGCTATATATATATATATATATAATTCTCTATCAAGTTGTAAAGAGGAATTGAAGCAAGGAGAATGAAAGGGGTAGTGTATATATATATAGGAAGAAATAGGCTAGGACCCATCATTAAATAATTTACTTGTGTTTGTATTTGTGCTCAACCAAGAGTGTGGCATATGTGGAGCAATATAATGGATGGATGGTAGAGCATGATCCATTTCATTATGTTGTCAATATCATCTCCTTAGCTAGCCTCATTTCTGAATTTACCTCAAATTTTTTTATTTTTTTTTAGGCTCATCTATACTTCATTATATTGATTAATTAATATGTGGTATCTTTGAAACAAGAGTATACTTGATTATTAGCTAGCTAGATTCAAGTTTATCTTCACAAAACTAGCCCTCAATGTCATGTACATAAAATATTTTTAAAAAGGAACATATATACATGCATTTTTTTTACGAGTTAAGAAAAATAAAAGGTGTTTATTTAAAATTTACTCTTAAACAAAATATTTTAGAATAATAAAAAAAATTCACTCGTAACTTTTTAAGTCGTAAAAATGGTCGCAAGAAGATTTATTTTATTAGGATTACGTTACATTTTCATTTGGGTTCAATTGAAGGAAAATACATCGACGCCTAGCTATAATTGTGTATTCTTGTACGAATCATTTACCTCACAATCCTTACATTTCTTCCTATTTGGTTGTTCCTTAATAAAGATCATACATTTTCTATTTTATTCTTTTTTTTTTGGTATTCTCTTTTATTATTTTTTATTTATATATGGTCACCATATATGTATGTAGGATCTAAATATTTCTTTATAATTTAATATTCACTTGCAATTTCTTTATAATTTCTAAGTATATATATAGCTTTCATTGGTTTCTACCCAAATAATAGCATGTAAGGTATTTGAAGTACGGAGGGTGTGATTCAAAGTTTTTTATGACTCCATGATGAAGAAAAAATGGTGTAAACGAACAAATTAATCAAAATGGTTTTAATACAAGTAAGATTGAGATCATAAATTACTAATCTTAAATTTTTTTGATCAATTTATTCATTTACACCCTTAAATCGCTTTCTTGAAATGCGTGGAAAAAAACTTGTTGCCAGAATTATGTTACGGAGGGAGTACAACTAATTGGGCCGGAGGTAGTAAAAGAAATGTCACCATTATTAAAAAAATAAAGTGAATTTTGTATATTATATATATATCCGTTAAGTTTAGTCCTTATTAAATCCCCACACATATTTGTTGAGAGCAATTTGTATATTTTCACATTATAGAATAGGGCTAATAATAACTAATTGTACGTGCATTATATCTTATAGTACAAGTTTGAGTTGTTCTTCCTATTGTCATTTAGCCTTATTATGATACGACATCTTAATTATTCACTTATAATAATAGTGGCGAATCTAAAGATTTTGCATGCCCTTAAATCAATTTTAACAAAAATACTAGTCCTGGGATTAACGTTTATTAAAACATAGAATGAAGAAAATTAATGCACAAAGTCGACTAAGCTAACACAATTGGTGGGTCTGGCCTAGTCCTAGATCCGGCCATGTTGTAATTCAAATTGATCCAAAACTCTTTTCATACTTGCTGCGCAGCCCTAGCTTAATTATTTTTTCAATAATTTCTAGTAAATGATTAATTATATATGGTGGAATTCGAGCATTTGAAGATTTTGATTCTTAATTATTGCCCCCCAAAGGCCCCAATTAACAGTGGAAGTGTCAATTGAAAAAGTAGAATGCAAAGCTGGAGAAGGGTTTGGAAATATCAAATATGTTTTGTGGACTTGCATGTAAGAGAAGTGTTTTAAGTATGTAAGTAAAGCAAAAGGTTTGATTGTGTGAATATACCCCACACCAATGCAAAGTTGATGAAAGAAGTTGATGGCTAAGAATTATTGGTCATCAGTCCTTTGATATTTTGTTGGAACTATGTAACTTTGGAACATCAATTGATAAAATTAAAGTTGGCTATACACCTTAGCATGACTCAATAACACGACCAGAAACCTTGACTTATAAGAAGTTTGCAGGTTTGGGTGAAGTAATATGTGATTTTATCTGATATATCTCACGATAAAATAAAAAAGGGGGAATGTGAACACAGAAAATAGTTATTCAAATAATTATCTGTACAAATTTCTATTCAGGTTGAATCTCAATCGTAATATAAACAATCGTAAAACTATGAGTAAAAAATCATAAAAACATTAAAACACGATTTTTATCAAATTAATCAAAATACTAAGCACAAATTCTAATAAAATAATATCTCATAAATCTTCCCATATCATTGACAGTTTCAGATATTGTAGTGTGGAAGCGAGAATACTAAAATTCACGATTTTGAGGAGGGTAAAAACTGAAAAATGAATAAGGTTAATTAAAAAAATTCTTTTCACATTATCTAGTCTTTTTTTTTTTTTAGCTTATTTTTCTTCCAAATCATTTTTTGAGTGATTTTAATTATTCTTGAACAAATCTTTGAAAATTTTTCTTTCTTCCCCTCCCTTTCATTTCCCTCACTCACTAATACAGGTATGTATCGAAACAAGGAAAAGTGTCCACTCTCTTAATTTCCAATTTTTTTAAGTTTAGTTGATGCAAGAAGGGTAGAGTAATGATTAACAATAACAAGCACACAAAAAAAATTATGTATGTTAATCATCGAAAATGTGTCTATTACATACATTCATATGTAAAGGAGAAGGGAATTTCAACTATTGATCTTGAGGAAGTTCAAAATGTAGAAAAATCAAGTTAGGTTAAAGAATAAGGATTTTATATACTCCGTACTACTTGTTGTATATACGTAAACATTACAGCCGAAAAAAAATTAGATTACATTATTACAAAAATAAGATCGATATATATTAGTGAGACCCCCGTGATAGATTATACGAAGAGAACATAATTTGGATCAGATTAAGGCACAAACTATCACTAATCGATCTATTCCTTCCATTTCTCTATCCAAACACTATAATTAGTTCTAGAATTATGTCCAAGGGTCTGAGGGCTTCTCAAAGAACTGAGAGGAGCATTAAGATACAAGATACAACCACACAACTCTACTAAGCAATGAGAAAATAAATAAAGAATCCATCAAATAATTAATGCGGACCAAACATTCATATTGGAGGCCATCAATTTAATTTTCAAACTTTAAGGAGCAATTCAATTGATGTGTCTCCAATTTTTTTCATAATATATGATATCCACTCTATTCAACTTAATTATTTTCGCTTACTTAGCTTGAACTTATCAGAATCGTAATTATTTTGTCCCTCTGTTGTAAATTAGTTGTTTAATTTTGACCAAAAAATCTCACTTTTTTTAATAAAATGTAGCAACTAATTTGAAGCGAAGAGAATTTATCCTATCAACATCGAACCGACTTAGTAAGATTGTGTTCTGTTGTATGTAGTATAACAACTACAAGTATCTAGTTACTACCTTAATTAAATCCCAACTGTCTAAGTTGTGGCATTAATTTCGAAATGCGTGGAGATCATATCAATAATCGCAACTTGCATGTGTAATTTGTGAACGGGAAATGTTCTATTTTGATCTTTATTAAATAACACAACGTAGCATATAATATAGGAAAAATTGTAAAAAATAACTTAACTTTTAGCTGGTTTTCTCAAATTAAGTCAATCTTTTGATTAACTCAAAATAAGTCAACTTATTACACATATCCGCTCAAATTAAGTTTTTTCACCAATTTACTGGTGGAGAAAGCTAATAATTTCAATGCAAAATTAAAGCGGTGCATTAACATGTTGTTGTTTATATGATATTTCATTGAAAATCTTGATTTAATCAACAAACAATTAGTGAAAAAACTTAATTTGAGAAGACATGTATATTAGTTTGACTTATTTTGAGTTAATCAAAAGGTTGACTTAATTTGAGAATGTCTGCTAAAGGTTGACTTATTTTTTACAATTTTTCCTATATTATATATATATATACTTATGTGCATATCACACACGTCCATATAAGTAGTATAAAATAATAATCCGTATATATAGAAAAATGATACACAGAGTCTGGTCTGGCCTTATGATCATATCGTTATGTTTAAGGAACCGAAAGAAAGATAATATAGTTAAATTAAACATTTATTACACCGATTTATGCATGTCATTGGCATATATTTCCATATTTTTACTATGTTAGGAAGTTTATTAAATAGTAGTTATATAGATTGAAGGCTACATGTAGCATTATCCATATATATGTGCATACTCTTCTCAATTTATATATCCATTATTTATTTCATTTGATATGAGGCTTGAAAGATCTGCATTGCATGTACGTCAGGGAATCTAGGGTTACTTATACCCATCTTTGGATTGCCCTACTTATATTATTATTCACTGCATTAATGATATGACTTCCATCGTATTGACGCATGTGTAGGTTCGATGTGTATTATTATTATGGCTAATAAAAAACAACAGCCTCTCATATTCATGGCATGTTTAAGGATCATTGTCCTAAAGTCGAATTCGTTCCACATCTGTACACATATATACTCTTGACAATCGATCAAAGATACACAACATCTGCCCTATTTTAAAAATGAATTGGAGTGAATTAAACAAAATTATAATTTCAACTGAGCTAAACTGAACAAAAGTAAATTTGTCTGTAATTAAGGGTGCGTTTGATTCGCCTGAAATTTTCTGACCTGATCTGATCTTACCTGAACTTTTCTGATCTAATATGAATTTTTTCAGAAATGATCTAATTTAATCTGAATTTTTTTAAAATAATCACAGGAGTACTTATTTAAGTTGAATCAAATGCACCCTAAGTCCAAAAGAATATGCCCTTCAATTCAGCCTTTAAGGTGTTCTTCAAAGAGAATGATTGGGAAAATTATGGATGTTAATATGAAATCAATACATATTTCATACAAAAATAATTTTCTCCGCTCGAGTAATCTAATAAATTAAAACTTATATGAACATCATTTATGTAAAGTGGGATAATGATATTTATATTCTCAATGTACGTGGAACAAAAAGTTTATGTTTTTTTGAAGCAAATGGGTGAGTTACATATATACTTATAACACTAACATATATATTATAAACATGATACACCCCTTCATCTTAACCCCCGGACCCCACTTCACTACCCTTATTTTATGGTAATAGAGAATAATATCGTAAGGTTATTTTGATAATTATACTTATAGGTTGTAACACATAGGAGTCATCTCCCGGCCTATCCTTCATCGATCAATTTTAACCTTGATGGCTAGCTAGGTTCGAAGTGTTTCAGAAACTACATCATTTTTCATGATAATCAAGAAGACATGGTCTAAATTCATACCTATAATAATCTTGATAACACATTAGTCCAAGTGAAGGCTTTGTACGCTTTACTAGTTGAAGACATTATTCTAATTCTATCTAATTAATGGAGACAATCTCGTCCCCCCTAGCTTGCTAGGGTTGGGCTTGTTCAATTGTAATGGTAGGTTTGTAGTGGTTAATTTTTAACGGCTTTAGTTAATAATGCTATATTTGAGAACTTAGCCTTAAATTGAAGCTTTATACGTGAGTATTAGAAATTTCCATAAAACAGTCAATTTTGTAAAGGTTGAGTTCTACAGCTAATTAGGAGTTTATTAATTAATTATCATAATCCTCCATTTAGTAAAGTGAAAGTTGAGTACGGTCCGTTATCTGTTTGATTTTGTTGGTGTGAAATGTATGGTGTTTTGGGGCTTGATGCCCCACGTTTTCATCATATTATATTAGGGAAAAAAACGGAAAGAAATAGAAAAACCTATATATATACCTAAACATTTGGACTAATTTAAATCATGCGATTTTAAATTAATTAAAAGTAATCACAAGATAGAATGAAAAAACCTAAAGTAGTACCCGTTATATATTATTAGTGGAGAAAATATTGCGATTAAAAACTAAGGAGTATGATAATTAAGTTTGCAAACTGTAGAGTCATTATCAAATTTATGACAAAAGGTTGACTATGATCACAAATCAACATTAGAGTGACTCATCTTGATTTTGGACGCTTCCGAGTAGAAATTACGGTAATGTAACATCCACATATATTTGCTAGGTTGCATGATTTTCATCCCGTTTATAAGAGTGACTAGATAATACCCGAGTAAATGCTCGGTTTTAATTAATGGTTAGGAAAGATATTTTTAGTGGTTATTATATTAGTATAAAAATATTGATATACTATACCCAATAGAAGTATTGATATGTTGGGATGGATAATACGGGTTTAGAAAAGTTTTTTTTTTGTTCCTACATTAGTCTTAACTCTATATCGTAATACTCACAACTTTTGCAATTTTAGTTGTAACATAATGTTTACAACAATTTTTTAATTATATTTAGTGAAAAGTTTATCTATGTGTAATTTTTTTATTTTTTAAACCGACCTTACTTTTGTAGCGGGCCTAATTAATTATTCATTTTTCACTCTATTTCTCTTTAAATAATCCATTTTTTGTCTAGGAGTCCGTATCACATATGTAGCGAATATTGTAATACAGATGTAGTATAAAAGATTAGTAGAGATGTACAAAAAATTTAATTATAATAAAATACACTTCCATTTTTTAATATTTGCTCATTTGTGTTTTCATCAATACCAATAAACTAATAGAGTAATAGAAAAAGAAAAAAAAATCATAAATTATGATAAAAGTTGTGCAAAAATAGTAAGAGAGAGAAGATGATAAATTACCGTGAGAAAAATATACAAAGTATTAATAAATATAAAAGAATAAAATTTTACTATATTTAGATAATGTAGGAAGTCAGCAAATTAAAATGAAAACAGCCCAAAAAAGGAAATTACGCAAATTAAATAAAGACAAGTGAGTATTAATTATGGTATTAAATATAGAGAGAGGTAGAAAAGTGAGATAGAAGATATATATATAGATTTTTTTTTTTGTTAGGAGGGAAAAATGGTAGTTTGAGAGGGAAAGGGGGGTATATTTTAGTGGTAAGAGTTTTAGTAAGGTATATATAGATATATAAATAGATAGATAGATTGGATGACTCAAAGGGCTGTCATACTTGTCAATGCTCTTTTAATTGATTTTTTATTAGTCGTTAGACCAACTTAGACCCAACCCATTTATAAGGATGTTGGCCACATATTTTTAGACCCATTCGATTCGGATTCGGCCTGAGTACTAATGAATTCGGGTCAGATCTAGATCTACCTATGTCATACCTTAACTCAACTCCAAATCTTCAATAGACCCAATCCACAATCCAATTTATATTTAAATAAATAAAATTGGGTAATTTTTCGAGTACCCCTGGGGTTAGGTACATTAACCAAAATGCCACACGGATTTTGGGTTTGGATCAGATGACACTGGGATCACTAATAATAGATAGAATGTCATTATGTTACTATGGGCCAACCATGTTTCAAAATTGCGACAACAACAAATTCCATTATAAAAGGAAATTTCAAAATCTTTCGAAAGTTTTGGTTGTTATTTTATAAGGGATTTCGGTGTTAATGGCACGCTTTTGAACCATAGTTATTATTTAAGGCATATTAATGGTATTTTGGCTATTATTAGTGACTCCAGTGGCATCTGGTCCAAGTCAAAAAGCTACTTGACAATTTGGCTATTATGCCTAACCCCAGGTGCACCTAGCTAGCAGGACAATTACCTAATAAAATTTGTCTTAAATCCCTAAGGGTAAGTTTATCCCTAAGACCCAAGACTCCTCTTCAGACTCTGCCACATCAGTTTTCCATTAATTCAGACTCAGCTCACTTCAGACTCTCTCTATATACTTTTATACATTATCCCAACACTCTAATCCAGACTCATTATTTTAATAAAAAGGCAAAATCTTTATAAAAAAAAATACCAATAGAATTTGGATACATGTCTAAAAATGAGCCTTGAGTTGAGTTTTGATTTTCAAAATTCAATTTGAGACTCTTGTGAGTCTTACACATGATTATCCTTTGAGACCCTAGTGAGTCTTGAGTTATTATTCAAATCAAGATAAACATATGGATATTTATAATTAGTAAAATAAAATAAGAAAGTGCATGCACACACATTTAAAATAAAAATAAAGAGATGTTTTTTTGTAACATAGAATTTAAATCTACCGAGGTCCCAAACTTTAGATTTTGAGCAATTTTTCATTTGTTTAAACATGCGCCTTTTTAATGTCGTCCTAGTTAGAAACCCATTAGTTGGTTGTCACTTGTCAGCTAGGTTACTTTATTGGCAAAATTAATAATAATAGTGAGAAGTTAAATTCATCTTACCTGGTTAGCCATTCCTACTGATTAGATTAGTACTCTATCTATAGGGTAAAGCAATTAAGCAACAATCATTGAATTATGAGTATAATTTAATTTTAAAAAAACATTAGTGAGTTAATTAGATCCGATTTTAGAACCCCTTCAATTCATTTCATTTAATTACTTCATTTTTTATTCAATTCAATTTGGATCAAATGATTTTTTTTTTTGGCTAAAAATTATACTAGCCTGCTGCGTCTAGAATTTAATTCAGTTCAGTTCAGACAAACTCATCAGTGCAGTTCATTTTAATTAGTTCAGATTAATTCAATTAAAAGAGCAGGACCTTAGACTTTCAACTCTAATACTTGGTTATCAATAATTTCCAGGGAAGGAATTCATAAATCAGCTCGAAGTTTCTTTACAAAAATTTTGTGAGGTGATTTTGATTTGAATATCCATTTGTTTCTCTTGATGACATGACATGAAGTTAAACACCCTTAAAAAAAAAAAAAAAAAAAAAAAACTAGATACAAATAACTTTAGTTGAATAAAGTCTATCATCCCACCTTAAAAAAAAAAAATCTTTGATCCCAAATAAACAAGAGCTATTAAAGGATTTCACATGAGAGCCTATTGGACTTGAATTTTAAATGCGATTCGAACTTATGATCGTTTTGTGTCAAATAAGCTCTAATACCATTTTAAAGATAATCTCAACCAAAAATTTAAGCTGATGGATAAAAATTCAAAAATTAGTTTTATACTCTATCAGTTCCTTGGCATTTACCATACAAGATGTGTCAAGGCATGTATGTAAGTTACGGCAAAATTAGAAGTCATTATTTGAGGCTCCAAAAGGCCAAATTAATTAAATGGCTGAACCAAACTAAAGACGAGTACAAACCTACAAAGCACTTGAAAAACATGAGAAAGTTATTGTCTTATTTGCGAGGTTGTTGCAATCTATCTAATTAATTCCCTCCCTTTTCTTCAATCTATATACGAAGTATATATTATTCTTTTATGACATAGGATGAAATAAAATTATTATATGTCGTTTTGATCACTTTTTTTGTAATAGTTGGTGCACTTTACGTTCGTGTGTAGACTTTAATTTGTTACTACATGTGGGCACAATGGAATGCACAATCAATGTTTTTAGCGATGTTTTAATTTTAAGTTAGTTAAAACTTGTTTAAAACCTACCTCAAAATTCTACATACCCAAAGACATCACATTTTAATTTGGGTTAATTCTACATACCCAAAGACAACCTTTAATTCTACATACCTTTGGGTTAATTCTACGTACCTCAAAATTAACCTTTAATTTTGCATACCTCAAAATTAACCCAAAGGTTGCATAATCCATTGATTGTGCAACCTTTAATTCTACATACCCAAAGACAACATCCCACTAGCGTCATAATCCATCACCATCATCCATGTCATCATCATCATCATCATCATTCATGACCATCTATCATATTGATCATCAACATCCATCATCGTCATCATGCATCAGCATACATCATTGATGTCATCATCATCGTTGTCATCATATGCATCCATCATCAACATTCATCACCATTCATATACATCATCACCTATGATCATTATCATGACTTATTATCATCCATCATCAACGTTATCATCACCATACATAATTGATGCCATCATAATTCATCACCATCATCAATCAACATCCTTCATGTTGGCCAACATCGTGATCAACACCAATCCACCATGCATCAACCACCATGATTATGATCATCATTGTTATTATTACCATCCATCATTATTATGATTGATCAATTGATTATTTATGTCATTGACTCACCATCATATCATTATTACTATTGTTACCATATACGTAGTATATTGCTTTTATGATGATGATGACAAGTTGACAACGATAAATCCCATCCTCATAGCCATTGATATTCTAATGATATATATTGTTATTATAATCGTAGCCATCACACTCATCATAAATTGATATGGTTCATCGAGATTATTCTTTGATGTCCATATATAATATTTATATTAGTCACTTATTAAAGTCGTTGTTATTCTCATAATTTAGGGGTGGGCATAGTTTTCGATCCCAAGATTCTAAGCCAGATATTCTGAGCCAACTAACCTGAAATATCAAAATCCGATCTGGAGTTTTGAATTGACTAATTGTATTGTGATTTGTGTTCGATCATTTAAGACTAATAGGTTACGTCCTACATTTGACCTTGATTAACCGATTATGACCCGCATGCTGATTTTGACCAACTGATTATGACCCGCATACTGATTTTGACCGACCGATTATAATCCGCATACCAATTTTGACCGATCGATTATAACCCGTATATATACCGGTTACCACCTGTAAAAAACCGTTTTTAACCGACCGAATGTGACCTGTTACCGACAACGACCGGACCGATAAGTACCGGACCGAAACCGACCGACACCTGTTTAGGAAAATATCAAATTTGACCGGATACCGAATAAGTCCGACCGTTACCGACTGAGCTCATATGACCTGTCTTTGACCGACCGTTTTTGACCGACCAGTTTCCGACCGTTTGACCGTTTTTACACCCCTACCTACAAGGGCAATTATTTTTACGTTCATTGATATTAACAATGAAGACAATATGATTATTTTGCTCTCTTAGATTTTTGAAACTTTGCCCTATTTGACAATACATAAAGTGTTTAAATCAACGAAAACAAAATTTATTGCCTTTGTTGATGATCAATGAAGGCAATTTTGTTTGCCCTTTTTGAATTGAATCAAAGAGGGCAAAACATTTAAAATTGGTTTTGAAACCTAATACAACGGGGTTACAAGGGCAATATTAAAATTCAATGGCAGATCCACCTTGTAACAAGTGGGGTCCGTTGACCCCACTTGAACCTAAATGTGTAAATTTTTCTCTTGTAAAATTTAGAAAATTTTCAAATTTCCCCTATAATTTATCATTGTTAGGCAAAAACATTTCTAAGTCCAACCATCAAAACTTCAAATTTGATATTTTTTTTATTGGAAATCGTTCAATCCATTCGCTCTACACTTGCTATTAATGATGATATTCCTTATACTCTTTTCTTTTCCTTTTTTTATCTATTACAAAAAAAAAAAAGTATGAGTAAGTAGTGTAGAGTAAGTGGTGCTTACAATCACTTTGCATTCTAAAAGTACAACGTTTGATTCTCACCCCTTGTTTGAGGATTCCCCTTATCTTCCCCCTCAAGTGCAAGGGTTATTATGTCATATGTGTTAATAACCCATTACTAGTCAATGAGTTGGTGGATTTGCTTATCTTATCTAAAAAAAAAAAAACCTAAAAAGTACATTTTGGTATATAAAATATGAAAAATTGAAAATCGATATAAGATTTCATAGCCCGTTAGGTCAACTTAAACCTAAAGACTTCAGACTATAAAGATCAAATCGACCCGAATCCGTTGACACCTAGCCTAACATAACCAGAACAATAATTTATTTTATCTCAACCCAACCCGACCAGTTTAGCAGGTCTAGTTGCGGGGGTGAACTACAACATTTAGTTTTAATAATGAAAGAGATCAAGATGGAGTACTATTTATTCATATTCAAATGATAAGATTTGTTAAGTTGGTAATTAACACCTTTGAAACTGTCAAATCCTATAATTTATAATCAACATTTGTCAAAGTGAAAATTCTACTATATGGTTTTATGATTACATACTAACTACTACAATGGAGGATTGAGATTGTTTTTTTAATTTTTTTTAATTACTAAATCTAAATATAAATCATTTTTTTAATTATCTTAAAAACTCCGTACATTTTTTATTTTCGAGATCTTTGTTTTTCTAAAAATCTTTTTTTAGACAAAAAATAATTTCCAAAAATTTAAAAAAAAAAATTTAAGTAATTGAAAAAATGATTTTTAGTTAGACGTATTAATTAAAAATAATTCAAAGAACAAACAATCTCAGCCATCCTTTGTGGTAGATTGTAGCAATAAGACCACATTAGAATTATCATACTAAAAGGAAACCTACCATAAATTTTGATTTATATTGATACATTCCATCAAAGGATGACAATAATTAAAAAAATTAAGATTATTTATAATTGTACTCTCAATAGATGTATAAATCAAACTCTTCCAAACGACATATATATTCAAAACATGCAATTAGCATATTATATCTATGTCCAAGCAAGATATCCGGGTGACCTGCAGTAGGGCCGGTTTCAAGGCCTAAGTATCCTACACATTATCCAAAAAAAAAATATCCATATAATAGTACGAGTGACATATTAGACCACCTAAGCACTAAAAATAAGTAAAGGTCATGATAAGATAATGATTACATGATGATTTCGCGTCCAAAAGCTGGAAAGGTAAAAGAGAAGGAACATGAAATTAAAATAGGTGATTGCACACTTTAACATGTATGAATTACAACTAAATCAATCCGTTGACTACATTGCGTCGCTCGGGCACTGGACCCTTACGCGCATATTGATATTGACTCTTTTATGGACGCTAAATTTTCTTTCTTCTTAACCGCTGATAAGTCTGGGCGTTTCTTCGAGAGGAAGACAGACCTAACTTTACCTGTACACCTTTCTTCTTAAAAAAAAGTACGAATTACAAGTGTGTTAAAATTGGTGATTATTTGCTTGAGGTTAGTGTTTAATCGTTGCCGCACCCAAAAACAAGGGATAATATTCGCAAATTGTGCCTATCTACCATTATACGAAGTACATAGCTTTAATAAGTTCCATGATTTGTGATTTTTACATGCATAATTTAAGCTTATGTTTTTTTTAGGCTATAACTCAGTTTCGTTGGGCCTACGGTTTCTTAAATTCAAAAATGGACCGGTTCGCTACTACAGGAGAGGGGGAATCCTTTCCGTCCCCATCCCGTTTTTCGCTATTCTAAGTTGTGTCCATGTTTTTTTTAAATTTCTAAGCTATGCCCCCCAACTTAGATTTTTTTAATTGACAGTGTTCACTCTTTTAAACAATAGTTAATGGATACGTAAAAAGGAGTTTTACTTATTTTAATTTAGGGCAATTCATCATTTATTTTAGGACAATGCATAATTTATAAAGGGCGAAAATCAGTTACTTAAAAAATCTAAGTTAGGGGCATAGCTTAGAACTTTGAAAAAACATGGGCACAACTTGAAATAGCGAAAAACTCAGGGGCATAGCTTAGAAAAACCCTTTAACTTATCATACTTGGTGGTCATTTCCTTCCTAGTTATATTGTATATATGTAATATGAAATTGGAATTGACATATAGGGTCTGTTTTACATTTTCAGATGCAAAACCTTTTATATTGGAAAATTGATTTTCAAGAATGTTTTCCTTTGTTTGGTTACACATAAAATAATTTTCCATTTTAACATTTTTCATTGTTTGGTTGAACTGAAAATTAATTCATTCAATTGTAACGGAAAATGTTTTCCTTAAAATTGATTGTGATGTAAAATATTTTCCTTCCGTGTGGGGAGAATGTTTTCAATGAGGTAGAAAATATTTTTTCACTCCAAATTTTACATTCTAATATTTTACTCTAAATCAAACAATATAAAATGAAAAACCAATTTTCAGAAAAAAACGTGGTGTTGGACTGCCGCAAGCTGCACGCTTCACGACTCAATATGCTCAGTTGCTTCTAAAAAGGCCGGGTTGCATTTTGCAATTGCACTTTCTTTACTTGGCTTGACGTGAAAGGCCCACTTGTACATTATTTGATCAACTTGGAGGATCCAGCTATTCAGCTATAGCAAAACGTGACATTGCAACTGAGAGGTTACAAGTTCGATTTCCACTGACTCATACTCATCTCCTTATGTACAATGCTAGTTGAGTATTCATATAATAGAAAACTTACATAAGGGCATAATAATTTACCGTACCGTGTAAAAAAATTTGTTAAACTTTATGTTGAGCACTTTTTACTTATTCCTTATTAGAATAAATGAATTAAATTATAAAAGAAAAACCAACTTATGTTTCTCAAGCTCATTGATTAAAGTAATTAAATTAAGAGGAAACAAAGCAAAGAAATAAATGGGTAGTCACAAGACAGTTAACATAGGATTACAAAAGAGTATTTGTAGAAAAAATATAATAGTAACTCATTTTTTATAAGGCCTGCACGATTTCTCGAGCCCATATCTGATCAGTAATTTCAAATGGTCATAACGTCTTCGTTTTGAGTCGGAATTGGGCGTGTAACCTACCAATGGAAAGTTCATTGAATCTCGCTTCCAATGACACTTGAATCACGTCAATCCAATGTGTGTAACTCATGTTATATCCAAAATAGTGAGAGGTGGTCAAAATCCTTCCGAACCAAATCAAAAAACTTCAAGCCAATTCTTCACCAATTGTCACCACAACCTCTTCAACACTTGTCGTGACTCCTATCTTTGCTCTAGTTCCTAGCTTGGCCTACTTTGATGGTTTTTGATCCATTTAGAGTAACTTTTATTCAAATCATGTCAAAAACATGGAAAAGATACAAAATGATCCAAGCGAACGAATTAGTGGCAAAATGGCTCCTTAAGAGCATAGTTAGCATAATAAAACTATAAATGATAAGAGGGAAAATAGATATAAAATCATATTATCAGGGGTCTTGTTTGATTCATTTCAATAAGTACGTTATTAATATTCAATTATTATTTATTTCATAAATACAACGAAAGATATTTAAGATCAAACAAATGCATTGACATGTGTAATGTCAAAACAAGAAAAACAAAATAAAGGAGAACAGAGGGATTACTGATTAAAATCCTAATAAGTACCCATTCTGTTTCAAAAAAGATTGTTATATATTTGGTATCTAGAACAATAATTAAGAAAAGAGGTGGTGAAGCTAGTATAAAAATATTAGAAAGTAGCATGAATTAGTAATTGTAACATTTTGATTAATGTGGCAATTAATGTCTAATTGCTTTTTGCTTAAGAATAGACTATATTAATTAAAATAAAGATAGTAATTATTTTCGAAATTAGTTTAAAGTAGCATTGAAAAATGAAAAGTAACATAGTTTAGAAATTGCAACCAATGAAACGATAGTTATAAAAGTAAAGATTATAAACGTAGCAAACAAAATGAAACACCATACACAGAATACGTAACGAATTTAAAATTTGTGAAACAAATGCAATATAAGATAACAGAAGCTTTGCCAAAAAAATAAATAAAATAAATAAAAAGATAACAGAAGCTTCTAACAACATGTGTCATGCATGTTCTAAAACCTAGTTTTCATTTTTCAATAATAAATATTATGTGTGTCACCCTACACACACAGTAGTTGTATTAAACAAATACATCTACCAGTCTACCACCTTCTATATAATAATATAATACCCTTCCGTCCCATTTTACATGCTACATTTCATTTTGGAACAAATTTTTATGCAAACCAACTTTTATGTGGGCCCACCATTGGTAAAGTTAAGTGGAAGGAATTGATTGGCTCAAAGAGGATAAAAATGACAAAAAAGAGGGTAAAAATATAAAATATATGTGGGGCCCATAAACTATAAAAGTAAATGTAGCAAGTATTTTGGGACATCCAAATAAGGAAATTGTAGCAAGTAATTTGGGACAGAGGGAGTATAAATATAACGAAATAATATTTATATATATCAAATAAATAAATTAACTAGATTCAACTAAAATAAGTCCGGAATCATTAATACAAAAAGCTTAAAAAGTTCAAGTCCTTGAATTGTTAAGTTGTTATTATATCAACTCCAAACTGGATGTTGGTCCAATCATTTCTCTTCATTTAATAAAATGAAATGACATTTTTTTATCCAGTCCCCATATCATTACTCTTCAACTTAATGCATACAGTATATACTTAGATGCCCCTATTTTTTTAAGAGATGTGTATGTAAACTTTATAAAAATCGGTTTTTTTTTTTTTTTTTTAACAATGCAAAGAGACCGATGTTTGGTAAAAGCCGGTGTCTAAGTTTTTACCAAAGGAAATAGTTTTTTTTTTTTATTAAAGAATGGTTTCTTTAATCTTGCACCTAAGATAGCGTTATTAAATAGAGGCGTTGCAAAAACATATTATAACTTTTTATTTGTTGTTGTGAGCGAGGACTGATGAGAGGTGTTGTTCTAGGGTGATTAATTAAGGAGGGCGGTAGGGTTGATGATATGGTTTGGAGCATAAAGGTGGTGATCTAATACCCAGGGCCGTCTTAAACTTAATTAATAAGGGCCTGTGCTAAAAATCAAGACTCCTTTTTATATTATTAACATATATGGATTTTCTAAAACATTGGTAGGAGAATGAGTAATTTTTTTAGTTAATATATATGAAAATTTAAGATTTTGGGCCTTTTTAATGATGAGGCCCTGTGTGGTAGGTCTCTTTGCACGCCCTATTCACCGGCCTTGCTAATACCCAATTGATAATCTCTTACAATAAGGGGGAAAGGGATGAATAATCCTTATGTAAGCGGTGATGTTTGACCTCTCACCACTTATTGGGTGAGAAATCAGATGAGGTAGCTTACTACCAAAGTACTACTATATCCTCATCTCGACATATTTTGAATTTGAATATTTCTTTCTACATAATTATTTAATATGACCCACTTAAATAACTAGGTTAAACAAACTCGTGTGCGGTAAATATTAGGCTACATGCATCTTAACAACATTCAATCGTTCCGACCAATTACCTTATCATTTTTAGCTCACTTTTTTCAATTTGTGTTGCTAAACATAGTTGTATATATATAGAATCTATATATGAACTAAAATTATCGACTATATAATGTTGTGTAATTATGCAACTTGATATATAATAAACCTAATCCACCCATCTAATGCCTCATTTATGTCTCTTCACTAGCTAATAGTTCTTCAATCAATTAATTAGCTAGTTAAATCAAAATGTCACAAATAACTAAATCATGAATAGCTTTTCAACCAATTAGTTAGTTCGTTGCTTCAAAATGAACGCATAATTAATTAATCATGAATGACATCTCGTTTATTTGTTTTAAATTAATTATCATTAAAACAAGAATTAGCAAAATTAATATCTACACTAATAATATCTTTTTTTTTGAAAGAATCTACACTAATATCTTATTATATATTGACGAATCTACTACGGAGTACTCTAGGTTCTCCGTTTCTATTAAACATGCATTGACCAATTTATTTGCATTTAAAAATAAATCATATAAGTAGATATATACAGGGCTCTTTTCTCATCATTTAAAAAAAAAGTAAAAACTAAGTGAAACGCTAAACGTTGCTCTAGTTTTACTTATTATCGCTCAATATTTTAAATAAAATTAATCACAATATTACAATTAATTTACAAAATATAATACATCAAATCCAATTATTGAATATTCAGGTTTATCAAAGCAGCAACAAAAAAATTAAGGGAGTAATCATAAAATTTGAAGCAATATCACAATATATTACTGTATTTTATATATATAAACTTATAAAAATTGATACTTAAAAAATTCACGTTTAAACGAATCTAATAAGATCTTATATGTAGTAAAAGTTTTTATTACCTCATACGTACTTAAGATTCCAAACGTAACAAACATTGTGAAATAAAGGAAGTACTGCAAACTAAATATGATCTACGTTGTAGGTAGGGCTGTTCATTCGGATCGATCCGATCCGATCCGAATCCGATCCGAGTTAAGTCGGATATCCGATCCGAAAGATCCGAAATTATCGGATCGGGTATCGGATCTATCCGAAGGTCCGAAATGCCTTTTTACACCTTTTTTTAATGATTAAATATTCAAGTTTTTTTCCACCTTATCACAATCATCTTGCATAAATAACTTGATGCTATGTTTGGATACAAGCATTTCATTTGAAATGATGGATTTGGGCCAAATTACATGTTTGGCAAGTAAAAAATTTGGAATTGGATTTGGCCCAATTCCCACCCCAAATGCTTAACAAGCAAATGTTGTGTATTTCAAATATTTAACAAAACCATGTCATTTCAAATTCTTAAAACAACCTAAACAAATAATTGTCATTTGAATTGTAACATTTCAATTTCATAATTTGAATTCATCAATTTGAAATGAATTTCACATATCCAAACACTACTTGAAGGAAATTAAACTGCAGCAAAGAGCAGTAAGAATCCAAGAATTTTAGCAGCAAATTATCATGTATTCATGTATATGTATATGTATATTCAACCACAATCCAAGAATTGCCAAATGCCAACTACTCTGTACATACAATAATAACTAATAAACATGAACTAGCAGACTAGCAGTAGCAAGTACATACAGTAATAAACTAATACTCTGTACCACGAAAAAAGCCCAAAAAATAAAGGTCCAAAAATTTTCGGATTGGATCGGATATCCGAAAATTCAAATTTCGTGATCCGTATCCGATCCGAAATTTTTCGGATATCCGATCCGAACTATCCGAAAAAAATTTCATTAAAAATATCCGATTTTTTCGGATCGGATCAACCGGATCGCGGATCAGATCACTTTGAACAACCCTAGTTGTAGATTTTGTTAAAATTATTGTTTGTACACATACATTATTTCAAATGTAATGGAATTAATTAATTGTTTAATCTATCTTAACTTGCTTGTTACACCTTATCAAAACTTATCTAGCCATGCCATATTTTGTGAACCACTATTTTTTTAACTTTATTTTTGTTATTCTAGCTTTTTGTTTATCTAAACTTATAAGTCATTATTAATTTTGTTCAATCTCACCAAAACTTGAATTTTTTTCCTAATATAAATACAAATAAAAACTAAAACAAATACATCTATAATTAGAGGAGGCAATCGTGTCGTGTTGTATTCATGTCAATCCGCATACATAAATGGGTAGAACCTCTTAACCTAAACCCAAAGTTTAATAAACATGTCGTGTCAACCTGTTTACGAATCAACATCATTGACACAAACCTGTTAATTTCATGTCGTTTTAGCATGTCAGATTGTCAGGTCAGTTTTTGCGCAATAATAAAGTTAGTGTATGTAGTTGAGTGTGATTGTGCAGTGTCGTGTTATCATGTATCATGTCAGTTTTTGTCAGCTTTATCCATAATAATATTATACTTGGCAAATAATTTTTTCAATACTAATTTTTTCAATACTAAATTAATTCCTTGATTAAAAAAAAAAAAAAAAACACATTCCAATTCCTCTTACAGTCTGTTTGGTATGTAGCCAATAGCCAGTCATAAAAAATGATGATAATGAATAGCTTATATGTGAATCTGGAAGAAAAATAATACCTCCAACTCCTCTTATTTGTCTTCACAATATTCATTTTCATCCAACACCACCATTCCCAAGGTTAATAGATGGTAATAGAACAACTAAAGAAAACTCAAGCTTGAATTGAGGATCGAATAAAGATATGTTTCCCTAGGGTTATAAGTTTTATTCCCTTGCTAAATTATGTTATAGAATACTTCTCGTTACTACAATTTATTACCTACAATTACACTGGTGTCAAGTTATTTTATCTGTGCAATCAAATCAATACCACATAATTAACAAAAAAGATTACGACAATTAACCCACCTGGCAACACGCAATAACTCGATATATTGTTTAGGTGTATTAATATTTTTTTTTATTTTATGGTATTAATTAATTGGTTATATTATACTACATACTCTATATTTATGCAAAAATAAAAGTTCACATATTTGAGAGATTTTTACAATGCTTTGCATGGTCCCTATTATATACACCAAATTAAACTTAAATTAAGCATATTTCACAAAAAAAAATTAAGAAAATAACATTTGCTGCCTTTAATGCCAACCATGCATAAAATAAAGAATGCTAAAATCCATTGAGTCGGCATTTTTGTTGTTGTTTACAATAACGTGTATATCTGCTCCACATACTTGTGCCACATAACCCGCCTTTGATAGTTCGACCTTACAAAATTTTAAAGAGATTTTGCATCAAAAATAAATAAATAAATAAATCCAGAGATTTTCCATTCTAATTAATTTTCTATAGAAAATTTTGTTAAAAATAAGTTAATATATTTAGTTAGTTTACTTAAAATAAGGGTGCATTTTCTAAAAAAAAAAGGGTGTGTTTGATTCTTCAATTTAATTTAATCTTATCTAAACTTTTTTTATCTGATTTGAAATTTTCTGACCTGATCTGAATTTTCGATCTTGTTCAGTTGAATTAAACGTTCCGTGATTGATAATTTTGCACTTTAAATGGGTTGATCGAACTACAAGATCATCCACTTATAATTTAACATGTATCATAATTTAATCATAATTAACTCATTTAAAATACAATCGGATACAAAGGTGGCTTATTATAATTAATTATATTCTTAATTAATCAAAAACTTAAACTTATTTTAAGCAAACAAACCGAATGCTAACTTGTTTTTAACAAAATTTTCTAATCATCCATTATTCACCAATATTTATTTATTTTTTTTGACGAGTTCACCGATATTGCTAGAATTTTATTAATATAGTATATGATTACGTACACATTTTTATTCGGAGTTTATTGTCATTGATAAATCATCAAGTTAAGTTTTTAGATTGAATTAGTCATTTGATATGGTATAGAAATAAGCTAAGCGTGATAAAAGTTACTCGTTCAAATCTCATCAACTCCTCATTTTTATAATGGAATATTAGTGTTCGTGTAAAGAATGTTGCATACATATTACTCATTTTGCTCTTATGTGAAAAAAGTGATAAAATTTAACAATCAATATTCTTCAGACTTCAACAATAATCTGCTTAAACTTTTTGCAAAGTTGGTCTGTTGACAATCGAAAGTACATGGATCCTTCGTTCATGCATACACTGGCGGATCCATAGTATACCAAATATGGTCCTTTGAACTTTAATGTAGAAAATTTAAATAGTTGAACCAAATAAAATTTATCAAATACATTTTGACTTCATCAATAAACATTTTTTCTATATCCGTCGTCACTGTAATGCATAGGAGATAGCTAATTATCTAATTATTGGTTCGTTAGATATACATACACATATTATATATATTATTGACAAATATACATCAATACATATAGTGTTGTATAGGCATATATATATATTTGTCTATATGTAAGTTACCTACCTAATTAATCTATGAGGTGTGAAGCTATATGTATGAATTATTTCATTATGTGTCACGTACTAATCACTCGTGTAGTCTTATAGTCGTACTATTTACTAGCTCAGTCATTTTCGACATGTATGTTTTGAGAGAGAGAGCTTAGCTTGGACTTATTATTGATTGAATATATATAATTGAACAAATCTTTGAAATTGCGCCTATATTATTTTTGTATGTAATAGCACATTACCGTACAATTTTGTAGTGTGATGACTTCCACGTAAGATTTTATTTTAAATTAAAAACAAAAACCTCTCACACACTCACAAATTAAAATAAGCAAGAAGCAATCATGCATACATCATCTCTCTTTCATTTATATGTGTAGGACCTTTTTTTACGAGCTCTAATTAATCTGACCTATAACACTTTAAAAGCACGAAACGAGTTTTTAATGGAATAATTAATGAAAATAAATGTCATGCATACACCGGCTAGTCTTTATTTTTATTGTATATGTTGTATAACTCGATC
This sequence comes from Salicornia ramosissima, assembly GCA_951394345.1. NCBI lineage: Eukaryota > Viridiplantae > Streptophyta > Magnoliopsida > Caryophyllales > Amaranthaceae > Salicornia > Salicornia ramosissima. Next base: position 4,543,951 of record OX596237.1, read on the forward strand.
ATTTATTGCACCAAACCAAATTACATTATGAAAGAATCTCGGAAAAAGCTTTAGATGTACAAGAGCTTGTTTACAACGTATCAGGTCTTCCGCCGATGTGACTTGACTTTTTGTTTTCACTTCATGACCCATTCTCACCCACAACTTGAACCTTTTGACTTAATCAATCTCAACAGCGTCATCTTATTATTTGTTTTCATTTGGGCTTTCCTTAGTCTTGCAACCCAACTCTTAATGAAATAAATAACTCTACTTTTTAAATAAAAAAGCATGAAACGAGTTTTCTCTTAATGTTAAACGGTGAAGTTGTTGACTTAGCCATGCTACTTGTAGAGTGCCATTGACATACAATTAGGGGTGAGCCCCTCAAGCAAGAGTTTACATTTAGGAACCGCTTGATATAAATTACTATGATAGAGTGAATTCGGGCATTCAATCCAAACAATTATGTTTAACACCCCACCCCCCCCCCCCCAAAAAAAAGAAAAAAAAAACATGTTATTGTTATGTAATATATATTAGTGGAGCGAGGATCATTGTACCCCTTACAATATTCTAATAAGAACGTTTTAGAATTAGAGTTTGTTGTAAATACTCCTATAATTTGTATATATATCTCCTTATCTATGAAATGAAGGACCTCTCTCTCCCCATTTAGGAACCATTTGATCTGATTTAAATCACTACAATAGAGTGAATTGGGGCATTCAATCCAAACAATTCTGTTTAACCCTAAAAAACAAAAAATGAGAAAAAAAAAGGAAAAAAAACATGTTATAAATTACTCCCTCCGTTCCCATTTGTTTGTCCTATTTGACTTTGCACATATGTCAATGCACTTATTTGACCGTAAATATCTTTTTTCGTATATGTGTAAAAATTATAATAATTGGATATTAATAACGTACTCGATCATTGAGACAAATCAAACAAGACCCTACATGACTATATTATGTTTTATATGTTGAAAGAAATTTAGAAGATTCTATCATCTTATAAATAGTGTCAAGATTTCAAACAGGACAGATAAAAAGGGATCGGATGGAGTATTTTTTTTCCATTCCCCGCCATAACAAATAATAAAACAAACGTACTAATGGTTGTAGTTGTGCATTATCAAACATTTATCAAAATCATGATTTTTTTTATTTAGAATTTTAACACTTAACTAAACAAGATTTCTTTTTAAGTGATTGTTAATTAAGATTGGCTTAAAATCAAGATAATGGAACTTCGTAGTATTGTAAGTCTATCTTATTGTGGTTTTCTTAAAAAGGAAGTTAGGCCTGTTGAAGGCCATTTTTTTATAAAATAAAATTGATGCTTTATGATTTTAAAATTTTACAAGTACACTAGTAGAGTGACCTTGAATTAAAGAATGTTCTATATGACTACGTTTGTACTCATTAAATACGTCATTTTTTGGAGTATGTAGTTACTAATGGCTTCTCTAGTCTAATCATGAGCACGTCCAATAATATTAGATGCCTTTTAAATTGTCAGGCAGTCAGGCTATATATATCCAATGATCTTCTCTCTTCAATTATTTAACGAAAATAAAATAAAATAAAATAAATACATAAAATAATAATAATAATAAATTAATAATATACATTTGCGGCCCGTTAGGTTGTTAATAATAAATTGTGGTAATGAGAATAGATTTAAAGTAAGTATGATTTTGTTAAGGAATAAACCTTATAATTCCCAAGAAAAACATATTTCCATTCCAAACTAAATTTTGAATTTTTATTCTTATTTTCTATAACCATCCATTACCATTAAGAATGTTGTTACTTGATTAAAATGGATATTTGTAAATAAAATAAGGTAGTGTTTAGATATGTGGAATTCATTTCAAATTGATGAATTCAAATTCTGAAATTGAAATGTTACAATTCAAATGACAATTATTTGCTTGGGTTGTTTATAGAATTTGAAATGATATGGTTTTGTTAATATTTGAAATACACAACATTTGCTTGTTAAGCATTTGGGTTGGGAATTGTGCCAAATCCAATTCCAAATTTTTTTACTTGTCAAACATGTAATTTGGCCCAAATCTATCATTTCAAATGAAATGTTTGTATCCAAACATAGCATAGATAAATTGGTGGTAAGCTGACACCACCATGGGAATGAATATTACTCCGTATTAGAGGAGTATTAAATATCTTAATTACTATAACAAGAATCACATCACATTACTCCGTATTAGAGGAGTATTAAATATCTTAATTACTATAGCAATAACTTTTCCTTTTCTTTTCAAAAAATAAAAAAAATACTACAGCAATAACAAATAACGGTAATAAAAATGATCTCAATCAAATTTTGTATGTCTCAAAAAGAGGCTCGGTAAAATAGACATGTCTATGAAGATGTTGTCATGCGGATTACCTGCAACTTTTTTTTTAATTAAAAAGGGTGCATAAGCTTAAATTAAAAAGTATGGCCAATGCCAAAAAAGTATTCTTTCACCTTTTACCTGCACCTATTGAAATGCCTATTTGTTAGCTCTCAAATGTGTCTTTGTTTCTTATATAATATTCATAACATCTTTCGTTGAAAAAAAATTATCATAACATTTTTGTTCACTAAAAGAACTAATTACTTGCATTTATATATTTTTAGAACTTTATAAAGTTTTATTGTGATATACAGTATTATACACTGCCTTATTAGCTTAGAGATCATTTAGTTGGAGTCTTTTTTCTTTAGAAATTAACATTCTTAGGAATCAACAAAATAAATTCGTGTTTGGTTGGAAGAAATAGCAAAAGCATAGGACATAGTAATTCCAAAGAAAATTTAAATTCCCAATTGTAAGAAATTATTAACCAACTTCCCCCTCGGTTAATATAAAAACATGCATCAATTCATAAATTCTCATGATTAACCAAAAATAAAAATAAAAATCCAAAATAGATGAGGGAATTTATTTTCCACAAAATATGACTTTCTATGGAAATTATCTTCCAGTAATGAACCAAACAAGCTCGGATATGCCTTAAATGAAAAACAATAAACTACTTCCTCCAAGTTTTTGTGGATACAAGATCAAAAGACTACTGCATACAATTGAGATCTTCAAAATATAAAGCATTGAGTAACAGTTTCAGATTTCCCAACTACTAACCAGAAACCTAAATTTTTTTATCTTTACTCCATTATCAAAAGTATAGGCATCGCACATTCATGACAGTAAACCACTCTGACGAGAAGCAACAAAAAATAAGCAAGATCTCCTAAATAAAATCTACTGCATAGATTGGAACCGCTTCATAATCAACATGCTCATGTCAAGATATCGTTGGGCACAATTCGATAGACAGGTTTGTTCACTGTTGCTGAACTTGCTTCCAGGTGTGCTTGTGATGCATTTATCCCAGCAGGCACTTGTCAATTTAGCTACCATCTCATTAACCATGGCTCTCTGCTTCTCTTGCTGCAATTTTTCCCAAAGTTGAAATAAATTAAGTTCAGCAATTTTTTAAAATAAAAAAACTACTATAAAGCATTACATATAGTAAAGAAAGAGAATTCACCAAAAACTTGGGTATATATAAAACAGAGATTAGGAAAAACGAATACTTTATTTGGAATGTAAATGTTCTGAGATCACTCAAAGAACGAGTATGATAGTTCCTGCAGACTTCAGACTAAAAAAAAGTCCCGCTAAAAACTAATTACTATGTCAATTTTTTTTTTTTTGAGGTACATGTCAAATTTTAATACCTTCTATTGCTCATCAATTTTCAAAATTGTCCCACTCAACTGTAGAGCACTTGAGATAACTATCAAATTAGGTTTTAACTCCCTTGATCTTACCCTCACCGTAAAGAAACTAGAAACATAGGACATACTAACAAGTGAATGAAGGTAAATTTTAACTAAATCTATCATTTCACAACCCACAAGGCCATTACCAAGCTTTCTGCAGTCCAGCAATGGGATCACGGCAGGCTCTTCATTACTCAAAAAAAAATCCGAGATTAAAATGTAGTACTAGTTAATTATGCAAAACATTTTGGACCAACATGGAAATGAACAATAACATAATGGAAATTGAAGTAATCTGTAGCTCTCAGTCACTCACAAATGAAACCTTTAAAACATAACACATGCTTGGTTGTTGTTTCCTTGACTTAAGAAACATAGGAATAGGATATGAAAATTCCTAGGAATGGCAAGATAGTTAAGTTATTTTGTTGACAAGTATTTAGTAGAATGAAGCAAAACATCCTAAGAAATAAGAATTATCAACTCCTACAATATGTAGAAAACTAGGTATTTCCCCCTAGGTAAGTAGGAGTTCCTATGAAAATTTATTTCCCCCATTGCTAGCCAAACAACTTAAAAAAAATTCTCATGAATTTAATTAGGTAGTGTTTGGATATGTGGAATTCATTTCAAATTGAAAAATTTAATTTCTAAAATTGAAATGTTACAATTCAAATGACAATTATTTGTTTGGGTTGTTTTAGAATTTGAAATGACATGGTTTTGTTAATTATTTGAAATACACAACATTTGCTTGTTAAACATTTAAGTTGGGAATTGAGCCAAATCCAATTTTAAATTTTTTTTACTTGCCAAACATGTAATTTAGCCCAAATCCATCATTTCAAATGAAATGCTTGTATCCAAACATAGCATTAGGCAATTTAATTTCTACCAAATCGAAATACATGGGAGCTTCTACTTCATAAGTAAATCAAATAACTAGACAATCCACAATTTTCAACTACATGGGAATTTATACTTCCTGCGTAAATGACTTGTGCCAAATAAACTAATAAATTATGTAGCTCAGCTTTTTTCTAATTTTGACACTTCAGTTTTAAACATTGACCAGATTGACAACCATAAGCAACTCCACTGTGATGAAACATCTATCAATTTTGAAACTTTTGACATATGTTTAGAATAGAATGATGCAAACTAGTACAAATACCAGGACTTTCACCAATCCTTCCAATCTGAGAAATTTCCAGGTTACCACAACAATCAAATCATGTAGTCAGCTACACAACACACAAGTATCTCATGAATGAAGTCGAAGGCATAGTCAAAATACACCAAATCAAATATGCATTACGTATTAATAGCTTTTTACATACTCAAATGTTGGAACAGGTAATTAGAAAACAGCATAAATTACACCCAAACTCAAAACCAGAAAATAAGGAAAAAAATAGATCAAAGATACATTGTGCTAATGATGAATCAGAAAAATAATATAGAAAACTAATATCAACGTTGTCTTGACTCTTGATGGCTCCAATAAGAACACAAAGAAAGTACTAGAAATCTGGAATCACATGTAGTGTTGAAGTTCTCTTAACAAAACTCCAATCATTTAGCTTAATAGCATCCAGTGAAATTGGCACCAGAAATGGATGGCTATATTATGGTTTCTACATCAACAACCACTCGCATTAAAGAAATGCAGACAGATTAGCAAATTTTTTCCCCTGAGAATATAGTATGCTCAACACCATATCTTTGCAACTCCTAGAAAACCACTCACCCCAGAAAGATGCAACTCTACTACAACCAGACCTTGAAAGTTGAAACAGATCGTAACATCAAGAGCGAGGGAAATTGAAACAGAGGATAAGAACGAAAGCAATCAGGTGATTATAATCATTTCCAGCAGATTTGGTTGTTTATCAGCAAGGACAGACCACAATCATGGGAAAATGAGGCTTACAAATTTTCTAAAACTCAAGCTTTTGAATTGAATAACTCCAAAGGAAGTTAAAAGACGGCAACATTAACAAGAGAAAGGAACAAAATAGGGAAATTTACATTTGGACAAGATTAGAGAAGCAAAAAAGATGAACTCAGAGGAGTTAAACTAGAAAAGCCTTACTGACCAGAATAAAGTAGATCATGTTCCCACAAAAAATTGAAGCCAATTGTAACTACTATGCATAGCAAGTTCTTTTCCCATTTTCCATGTAGTCAAGTACTATATATCAATCTAGCCAATGAAATATTGCAGAAGCTTCCGCAACACATCAGTGTTGTCCTTCAAATACCAAAACTCATATTGCTACTATTAAAAGGTCTACTAAGTAATTACTCTCTCAATCAGAGATTATTTTCACACTATCCTTACCATTCATAATCAAAGACATAAGCACTATTACTCCAATGAATTCTCATAATCTCTCCATTACACAACCTTAGAACACAAATAAGGTCCCAATATATCATCAACATCCTAAAGAGTTGTATGACTACTAAATAAGATCCCAATTTATCGTCAACTTCGTAATTTGTTCACTAAATATGATGCATTGATGCACTACAACAGTACAACATCCAATTAAATTTTTTGAATGATTCCTAAAACAACATTTTTCATCGATACGTGATCACAAATTATAGAATAAGCACTGCGAACCTCATAAATTGTTTTGATTATTCAAATTCAACATCGAGCAACCTTCAATCCCTAACCAAAACAGTTTACACAAGATACCTACTTAAAATCAAATCAAATTATGATTTTAATAAAAAGACGTACCTCAAGGAGACTCTGCAATTCAGGAGAGCTGCCGAAAGAAGATGAACTATCCATGCTAGCCTAGTTTGCACTACCTCTCTCCTAAAACCTTGCAAAGTTGCAATATTTGATTGTGAATATAAACCCTAAAAACTCAAACAAAATGATCATAGATGCAAACTTGCAAAGTTAGCAAACAATTGCTGGATTAGGCCCGTAAGGATGAGGCCTTGACAATTGGAGCCATGATTTCTTGAACTATTTTATCGCCATATCGTAATGGGCTTCCAGCCCAACATATGTTATTGTTTGTGAGAGAAATTCGGATTAATGTTTTGTTATCTATCTATCTATACACGATACTTTAAAATAAGATTATTTGTGCCACATGTCATTTATCATTCTCCATCGTAGAAAATTTTTCATTATTATCCATTACCATGTGAAATGATGGAATTAGATGGGAATGAATATTTGTGAAAAAAATTAGATAAATTGGAGTTAAGGTAGCACCACCATGGAATGAATTTTGATTTTCCTTCCAAATCTGGTTATAAATCCATTCTCATTACCTCCATTTATGACCAGCTATCAAACGGATTGTTAGATTATTAAGAGAGTGTTTTTTTAAAGGCAAAGAGAATGTTTTTTTTAAAGCCAAAGAGGGTGTTTTTAAAACAAGGGCACAATCAGAAAATTGCAACCGTTAGTAAGTAATTTATGAGCTTTATTTAACAACACCCTTTTATTTATCTTCTCTTTTAGGATGCGTTCATTTTAACTTATTACACCAGATCTTATTAGAAATTATTACACTTGAACTAAACTAATATAAACTTATTAAACCTGAATTTTTTTTAAAAGTGTCTCATCAATTTATTAGACCTGAACTTATTGAAATTTATTATTACATCAAAACTTATTAAATCTAAAACTTTTTTTTAAGGTGAAGAGAAGACACCCTTAGAGTACATTTATCTCTTTCCTTCTTGTATGTCCCTAAACTTAAGTGTACTAAATTTATCACTAAATTAGATTTTCTCTCTCAAACCCTAAACAAGTATACTTAATATTATGTAAATAGGGTGAAAATTTAATGCCTAATGTAGAGCTGGGAATTGGGTCGAATTGTGGCAGGTTCCACTACTACAATAAAAGCCTAATGCAACGCCTAAAAAGCGTTGCATTAGGTTGCTTAAACTGTTGCAAAAGGCCTAATGCAACGCTTTATAAACCGTTGCATTTGTTGTCGTTGCATTAGGTCTAATGCAATGGTTTATCAACAAAAGTATAAACCGTTGCATTAGGTCTTCTGCAATGGTTATATGAGCCTTATGCAATGGTTTGTACATAAAATATCAACCGTTGCATTAGGTCTTTTGCAATGGTTACGAAGCCTAATGCAATAGTTTCCAAAGAAAATAACAGTCGTTGCATTATGTCTTTTGCAATAGTCATGCAAGCTAATGCAACGGTTTACAAATAAAATGTAAACTGTTGCATTAGTTGTATTATTATTGTTATTATTATTTACAATTAGTACAACGTAGAAGCTAGCAAAGCATAATAATGTATTTATAAATATGATGACACATTCATTTCGATTAAAAATATAAAAAAATACACATAAATTACATTGTATATTAGGACAATTTAGAAAATTCAAAAATAATAATAATCCACTAAATTACACACCCATCATGGCTACACAAAAATTCATCTTCTATATAAAAACTATCACAAACTTAAAAATTATACATCTACTTAATGTGCTAATTAAATAATCAATCCGTGCTCCTTTCTTTGATACGTTGATCAATGCAACAATGATATGGCTCTTGTCAGGCTTGGATGATGGATTTAGTGAATATTTGTCCTCATTGTGGTACTTGGTAGGAAGGCCGACACCCCAGTTGCTAGAATTGTAGCTGAAGTCCAATCCAAGGTAAGAGAACAAGGCTACATTACGAAGCATAAATATAATGCAGCAAAACTAAATACAATTAATAATCATAGCAAAGATATCATCATCTATCCAATGCTTGAAGTCACTTTGCTTGGAAAAAAATAAATAATAGTTAGACATTTAAACTCAGAAGAGATCAGATGTGAACACAAAACTGTTAAACTAGTCACTAGAGTTATATGAATAAATAACGATAAAGAGACTTTGAACGTAGTATCTCATCATGATCATAAGCTGAGACATAGTTGATCCACATAAATAAGAAAGCATATTTGCAAGCTAAACCTTTGGAAGCATCTGATGACTTTTAATCATGGAATGATTATCAATGAATAATACTCAGTTTGTTGGCTGTATAGTATACCCAACGGGTGATCCACCATTAGTAAAAACTTCATAACCTTTTACCTGGAAGAAAAATGATTACAAGCAAGTTGACTAGCATCAGAAGGATATAAAATTATGTCCAAGAAGAAGCATGCTGGTCCTTGTATGTGCACATTGTGCAGCAACCCCAACTCCACATTTATTCATCTTTAGCAACCCCAAAAGAGCTTTAGCAAAGTTCTTAATTGCACACAGCTTGGGAAGGGATAAAACTTATTCAATGCTTTATTTAACTTGATTCTAGTTGTAACTCAAGAGACACAAAGTGGTTACCTAACATGGGACGGTTTCAGTTAATGGACTCCAACAAATTAACCTAAGCCCTACATTTAGGATATGTTTGGTATATAAATTTTAGGAGTAGGAAACAGATTCAAATAAGTTTTTCGTTTCAATTTGTTTGTTAATTACCATAAGAAACACTTACCCTTTCCAAGGGGTAACATAATCCCCCAAATTATTTCCCTTGTGAAACTTGTGGAAACAAATCTCATTACCTTGCTCTTAATTGATTTAAGTACACTTTCAAACCAAACAATTAATAAAGGTATAATATATTGTTAACTTTTCTCCCTCTCAAAAAAATCCTTTCCATTTCATATATAATTATCATACCAAACATCCCCTTAATCTATAAAAATGTCCCAAATGATAGAAAATAGAAGAATATTGAAATCATGGAGCCTTTGAAATTTCACTATGTTTTTTAGCTCGTTCTAGCCTGGTCCAACGAGAAACTTATGCACATAACTTTTGTAATATATCCTGATCCAGAGACAAATAATTAGATTCTTCTGCCAAACAATAAGGAACCTAAATTAACCTTAGTTTCCATGATGATGGTCAAATACATGCTGAGAACTTATTTAATTTGAAGCATCATTTATCAAAAACGATTTAGTCATTAGGAAGTTTTAGCATGTTGCATAGGGACAAGTCTAGGAGAAAAGTAAAAGTATCTTCAGTTTACATATACCAAGCATGAAATTATAGTGGCAACGAGATACCATCAGAAAAAAAAATGATGGGATAATTTAAATAGTGAACATCAAGCCAAGGTGTGAACTATTTCATTTTCAGATTAAGATATGGCTACACTAAAAGGTCTCCTTCTTTCTGAACAAAGGGTAAAAGAAGCCAGGGAAAAAAAGATTTGTTTAATAAATTTTTACTAATAAACTTCAGTTAAACAATGAGCCACTCACCTTCCAAAACCACGACAGCATTCCAAAGTATAAAATTCCAAACTTGGTGTTGCGATTGATATATTTCCCAAAAATATTTGTAAAATTTTAGACATCAAAATGGTATGAAGAAATAACCAGAACCAATTCTGTTATAGGCGAACCATGTTTTTTTGGCCGATTCAACCATGGCATGATCGGTTTTGTTGACAGATATTTTTTTTTCTTAATTTTATTATGATTTAAGAAAAAAACTTTATTTAAGCTTTTTCTCTTGGCGGCGATGACGTTTATAGTATGCAACATATAGGGTAAGCTCAATCTCAATATACAAGTGATACGAAAACCAAGCTATTTGCTTAAAGCTTGAAATGTTCTATGCCTTGGAAAGCCTTTATTTTGCTTAAAGCTTCAGAGTTAAGGAATTTGTTCATATAGTAGTTGCAAAGAAGATAAAGTGAGTTGCTCTCAATCCTCCTTATGTTCCCCTCACCTCTGCCCAGCCCCCTCCCCCTACTGTACCCCTTCTTCCCATTCTGAAAAAAAAAACTCAAAAGTAAAAATAAATAAATCCTAAACCAAAAAACTAATCTTGAAAATCTAGAGAAAAAAAAGAGATGTACACCAAAATATAAAATAAAAGCACATACATATACAGAGATGTATATGGTACATAACACCAAATTGAGAACCCTAAATTCAACTATTTCAAACTAAAACACTTCAATAACAAATAAATTTTTACAACTTGAATAAGTTGAAACTCTAAAATAAGGATTTAGAATTCATAGACCCATAAAATCCTGTTTAATCATAAAATTTAACAAGATAAAAAAAAATCAACTACAACCACTTTAAAACGAAAAAAAATCTTGAATTTTACCTAAAATTCGAGGAGCTGGCTTCATTTAACCCAAAGACGAAACTGAATTTTACCTAAAAATTGAATACCCTAAACAAAAGAGGAATAAAAGGCAAAATAAAAAACAACGAAGAATCAAATCAAAGTAAGAATTGAATTAAGCAAAAGAAAACCTATGTATCAACAATTTAAATTGGTGGTGAAGAAAACTAAAAACAACCCTAAAACGTTAAATTGATATTCGACGACTAACAAAGGAAAAAAAATCCCTTACCTAAGAAGCAACAACTCGAAATTGTTGGTGAAGATGAATAGTGTCGTACGAGAGAGCATAAATTGGTGAAAAATCGAAGATGAAGCAGCAGCAACATTAAATCTCGCACATAAGACTCGTGAAACAGCTGATGAAGCTACAATGGAGGAGATGACTGGGTGGTAGAGCATATGAAGAAGCAGCTACATCAAGTTGATGAAATTGGTTCAATTGGGGAAAGGAGATGACCAGATGTTGTAGGTGATGTCAAAAATTGAAGATGGCTGGGTAATACAAAAATTGAGAATCTTCTAGAATGGCGCTCATTATTTTGGTAAAGTGAGAATTGGCTCTAGTGTGAAAATTAAAATAGAATCAGATTGTAGGCCGACACACCCTAATGCAACAGTTCAATAATATTTTTTTTTTTTAAAAAGTGGTTCAATAAATTGGTGGGATGGCTTTTATTTTTTTAAATTTGGAGCCATTTTTTAAGGTAAACTAGAGAATGACGCCTAGTGATGAATTATTAGATCTTTTAATCTAGTATAGAGTGAGGTTTAAGTAATTTTTTTGGGTATACTCTAATGCAACGGTTTTTTTAATACACCCCTAAGGCCCTAATGCAACATTTTACATATATGGACAATATGGTGGTGTTAATTATTTTTTGGTATACCTCTAATGCAACGGGTTTTTTTTTTGCACCCCTAACGCCCTAATGCAACGGTTTATTTGTAGCTAGGGAGGTTTTAATTTTTGGGCATATCCTAATGCAACGGTTGAATGTAAACCGTTGCATTAGACATTATAAATGTTGCATATTTAAGGGTAACGCAACGCTTACTACCAAATGTTGCATAAAACCGTTGCATTAGCCTAAATCGTTGCATAAAACCGTTACATTAGCCTAAATCGTTGCATAAAACTGTTGCATTAGGTATAAGCGTTGCATTTAAAGCGTTGCATTAGGCTTTTATTGTAGTAGTGTTCGTGTCAACCTGTTTACATAAACAAGTCAACCCTAGCCCTATCAGTATAATAAACGAGTGTCATGTCGATTCGCTTATTTAGACGGGTCAAAGTGTCAAACTCTTCGACCCAAACCCGTTAATAACAAATCAATTTCGTGCCGGATTGGCTTGTCATGTAAGTTTTTGTATATTAAATGTACAATTAGAAGTAATAATTGTGTCGTGCTAAGTCGTTTACATAAACCGATTGAAACCCCTCAACCCTAATTCAACCCGTTTAATAAACTGATCTTGCCGTGTCAAGTGTCAGCGGGTGTACATATATGGGTCAAACTCCTCACCCCCAAACCTATTTAACTAAAAGATACGGCATCTTCCAACACTGTTAAGTCTTCAATTCCATTCCATATAATAGGAATTATTTAAAACTAAAATACGTTCTCCATTTCTACTAATTATCTTACTGCTTAACTAATAATTAACTAACAATATGGAAACAACACAATCTTTATTCGTTAGTAAGCAAGAATAGCAACACAACTTTGCGGTTCTTTAAGGAAAGAGGAAGCAATCTTAACAATGAAGTAAAGTAGCAAAACCACTGCATTAATCATAACACATTAAAATTGTAAAAAAATTTAAACCCTTTTTCGGTGCTTTTTCTACTCCCTTTTTATGCATTTTTTTTTTTTTAAACATCTTCGTAAAAAGAATGAGAAAATAAAGCTAAAGTCGAAGAGATTGTAAAATTTGATCGTTGTTTAGAATTACAGCCTAGTCCTGCGTAGTGGCATAGTCCATGTTTGTTGGGTAATTAATAGTCCTTTATGCGTCATTTGTGCATATATCCAACGTTAGCACAGTTTGTTTGACTTCTATTTATATATATATACATTATGGTATCATACGACATACAGAAGATAAGTTTGATTATTTTTCAAAAACTTTTAAAACACAGAAAAAAGAATAAACCTCGTTTATAATCTCTTTGTAACAATATAGTTGTTGCATATTGACTTGTAGCACTATTTACTATACATGTGGTGTTTGACTGCTTCTGGTTTTATAAGCGTGAGGAAAAACATAGTTATGATGGATTTAGTTTTATTCGTCACAACATGTACTATTCAAATATATAACTTTTTAATTTTTTTTATTATGTGTAGTTCAAAATATTTTTATTTAAAATCAGGTATTCGGGGTCTGGGGATGTGAAAAAGTGAATGTGGCAACTAAATTGGGACAGATAAAGTTCATTTTGTGTTTTATATTATGAGTTGTAATGATAATGGTAAATGCAGGTTTGCACTGCACCCGTCAATAAGAGAGAGTCCACCTTATAAGGCTTAGGAGACTGCTTTACCTTAAATTCATATGGCAATAACTAATAAGGGAAGTAGCTCCTTAACCTCATAAAGTGTTTAACTCTCTCTTTATCGATGTGGAACACTCACATGTATTATTTCGGAGGTTTCACCTTTGATAAATAAATATGCTTGAGTTGAACTTGACTCAAGCTAACGAATTGAGTCGAGCTCTTGACTCGATCGATTACGCATTTTTTAACGTGTTTTGAGCAAACTGGAGTTCGAGTTGAGCACCGTCAAACACTAAGGATCACGAGTCGAGCACCGCATTATCGAGCTTAATGAGTAACGCGTCAAGCAGGGCACAAGTAGGAATCGATTTGAGTCAAACTATAGTCTGCTCGGGATCGGCTCGTTCAATAAGTACCCATATGACAACAAAAAGGAAGTAGCCTCCTAACCTTACAAAGTGTTTTACTCTTCCGATCCCTCTCTTTTTATATATCAATATATATGACTCGACACTCACATGTGTTGTTCGAGATGGTCACATTGACATCAACATCTAAAGAAATTGCTTTATTAGTACTAGAATTTTATTAGATTTTAGTAGGCTAATGAAGTGTTCTCTTCGATCAACTTATGATACTTTCATTTAATGGATATGGTTAGACCTAATAGAGTGTTGACTAATTAAACCTGATGATTATAGGAAATTTAATAATTGAAACTTATTAGATATGATTGGATCTAATTAAAACTTATTAAACTTAATATATTTTAACTTATTATTTGAACTAATTGTCCTTGAAACTTGTTTAGATGAAGATCAAGAGCCACCTTAAATTAATTAAGTGTCGAATGCACGTAAATATGATTGCTTATGAAACATTGATAAACAGGATGGGTACCAAACTGCTCAGCTCGATCGACTAGGTCAAAGCTCGGATTGATGAGAAACAAACCAATATAATCAATTATGGATTTTGTGCTTGGGAGCTTAATTAGGGAGTACTAGCTACGTACTTGAGTCCTAAGCTTATATTATAGTGTAGGTGCCCGGCCTTTATCTTTGTTTGGGTACAAAGTCTACTAAGGACTTTGCTAAGTTTGCTATTTAATACTAGACAACTTTTTTATCTATTATAAAAGATGGACATACTTTTGGAGCCGATTCTTAGCATTGCAATCAATAACATTCTTTCTCAAGTAGACTAAGGATCTTAAATTAAAGGAGATTAAAGATACCTAATCTTATTAAAGTACCCAACTTTCTTTTTTAATTCTTCCACAATATATAGCGTCATTATGCATGTGTTACAATATAATGCAAACTTGTAGTCCTATAAGTTTGACGAAACCATCATTCTATTTGCTTCGCTCTACATTGCTAGTTTCTAAAGAGAAGAGAACCATTACTACATACAACTACAAGTATATATTCATATCATATATTATATACAACTAGTGCTACTATACTACTACATTTTATTTGTAGCATAGGATAGCCAGGCCACATTATTTTCAATAGCATAAAGTAGAAATAAATTAAAAGTCAATTCAAGTACATATATATATATATGAAGAGAATGGAATTTGGTGGAGGAGGGGTGAGCAAATTGCCCCCCGGATTTCGATTCCAGCCAACTGATGATGAGCTTTTGTTCCAGTACTTGAGATGCAAAATTTTCTCTCTTCCTCTCCCGGCCTCTATCATTCCCGAGGTCCATTTTTCTAAGTTGGATCCATATGAGTTGCCTGGTATGCAATGTAACTTTTATTCGTTTACATATTGACATATTTATTCATACGCTAAAATTTCTTATTTCTTTTATTCAAGAGTGGAAATTAGGTTCAGTGGATATTATAGAATGAATCTAGCGTAGCTTTGTTTATTATTATTGTAATTATTTGTCAATACGTAAATTACTAGTTGTAGCTTGAAAATGCTGTATGTAAACATTATTTTTTTTTTTTTTACAATTACTAGTATATATAAAAGTATTTGATTATAATTTCTTCATGCATGCATGCACATGCAGAGAATTCAATGGAAGAGAAATATTTTTTCAGCAAAAAGAAGGGAGCAAAAAGCAAGAATAGAAATCAAAATAATAATAGGGCTACACAAAATGGCTATTGGAAGGTTATCCCTGGCTCTGAAAAGCAAGTATTTCCTCCTTCAAACTTAAACTTATTAGGTTTGAATATGATGATGATGAAAGGCGTTAAGAAAACTTTGGCATACCATTTTTCAAACACGGCTCCAAGTGATTGGTTTATGCATGAATATAGCTTAATTTATACGGTGAGTTCCATATTCTTTCCAAACTTTTGTTTGGTTTATCAGAGTATATAAGATATTCTCGTGCCTTAACTATCAACTTAACCTTTTGGTTGAGATGCTCCTTTAGAAGAAACGGAGATAGATAATGGTATATATATATATATTTACTCAAATTGACTTTTACCTTTGTTGACAACGAATTTCTAACACAGATTAATGTCGGTTTGTGAAGTTTGTAGATTATAATTAGAAACCGAGGGATGAGTTTAGATCCAATAGTGTTTAAAATTAAATAAACTCTACCGTGTAGAGTTACGTTTGTGCTATATTTGTCAAAACTGCTGCAAGAATTCAGTTTAAGCCTCAAACAAAGAAGAACAAGAAGAACACACAATGATTTAGCCTCTCTGGCAAACTATAACTAATTTTTATTATGTAAGAAAGAAAATAAAGCAGGTACAACAATGGTGTACTCTTGTCTAGTACAATCGTGTAATGGAAGCAGAAAGAATGAAAGTAGAAAGCAAGTAGAGAGTAAAAGTAAGTAACAAGGCTGCTCTCTTATGAGTATATATAATACTCTGCTAGGAGAGCTACTGACTACCTAAAAGAAAGAAACTAACTAACTCTAATAAAAACAAACTAACTAATTCTAACTAACTATATTCAACAATATTAATCATTGATTAAAAAATCAATATTTGATAATTAATTTCCAGAAATTCCGATCCCCTTATTTTTTCTCACTATTATTCACTCTTTAATTTTTCCATTCTAACAAATATAAGCTTTTGATTTAAAATTGTGTACTTGAGATTGAACTCTACATGGTAGAGTTATTTAAAAAATTTACTGGATCATATCTGAACACCATAGGTATTATATTATGTGATTTTTTAAATTGTGTATAATTTTTTTTTATTATTAAATTTTCACGCAGAATTATAATAATGTTTCATCTAAAGTGGAAGATTGGGTTATTTGTCATATATTTCTGAATAATAAACAAGAAATGGAAGAACATGATGATGGTGCGATTATGGTAGACTATGGTTTTTCTTCATCAAGATATCCATGCCTTAGTTGTTCTTCTTCATCTTCGTCGTCATCATCAAGTTTTGTTGCAGAAGAAGAAGTTTCTTCAAATTATGAATCACAATCTGATGAAGAAAGTAGTTACATTTTCTTTCATGATTAGAGATTAAATTGATTATGATGTGGGAGTACGTACCTAGTTGTATCATATCTGATCTATCTCTTTTGATTTGTTCATTAAATTTCATGACTATTATTACTGAGTATTTTACATGCTACAACCAATGTATTGTGCGAATTTTATTGTTATTAATGATAGGATGATGATTGATGACTTATATTTGATATAATTAAGTACGTATCCCCGTCTCAAAATATTTGTTACGTTTGAAATTTTAGATAGGTGTAAGAAACATAAATTTAAAACATGAAAATCTTTATTATTAATAAGAAAAAAAATATTTACATGTTAGATTCGTTTAGATTCGAGGCAATCATGGGTCGAGTTGGGCCTAATGCGCAAAATGAGCCCATTAGTGCGGGCTTGACGGACTTTTTCGGGCCGTATCTAAAAAACTAACCAAAAAGTCTAATTTTAAGTGTTCATAGCCCGCACAAAGAAATGTACTAACCAAAAATCGGATTATGCCCAAGTTCGGGCCTAACTAGCATGTTCAAAGCCCGCTAAAAATCAGCTGGACTACTTTTGATTAGGTCTAGTTTAGATGCGTAGTTTTTTTTTTTTTTAATATCAATTTTTCTAATTGCTTATAGGATATAGTAAAAAATATAGATTTTTAACGCGTGCATACATTAGAAATTGTGCAAAAAGCTAAAAATTAAACGTAACAAATATTTTGAAAATAGTATTGAGCTGAAGTGAAACTGATTATTAATTAGTGTTATTCAATATAACTTTTAATTATCTAATCACCGAACTTTAGTGGGACACATAGTCAATGTACTGTATAATTGTATATACTATCTCCGTTTTTGAATTCTTGCAACAAATGGGTATTATTTGTGAGAGATAAAAAATTCATTTGTTGCAAGAATTCAAAAACGGATGAAGTATATATTATTATATGTATGAAAAGTAGGGTTTTGGACATACATTATTTACAAGCAAGCATTGACTTTTGACACTGATCGTGAAAGCATATATATATTAAAGCGAGATCATTTAATTTGTTTGATAATGTTATCTTATGTGCTAAGAAACTTCTACTCTAAGTTTCTAAGGAAGAAGTGAGGGGAATGAAGCAAATTTGTTTTAATTACTACAAGAAAATTGAGTTTTAACAACAGGGGCTTATCTGTTGGTATAACCTTTGTTGCTAAAACTATTACCAACAGATATTTGAGATTTGTTGTTAAAATGTGGTAACACCAACAGATATTTGAGTTTCACCAACAGATACTATGTCTGTTGGTATTACCAGCTTTTTCACCAACAACGAATCTGTTGGTATTACCCTTATTTAACAACAAATATAAGCATTTGTCGGTAAATGTCTGTTGCTAAAACTCAATTTTCTTGTAGTATAAGCGTGCAAAGTTTGAAGCTAGTTGCAACGTCTTTATTTGGGTGTGGGTTTTTTCCATTTGCTTTCTTGATATTAGGGGAGTTGGAAGCTAATGTCGTTTCATTGTTGAAGAGAGTTCAAAACTTTTCTACTACACAGGATATCGGGCTCGTGCAGCTACATTTTTTTTTACTACAATTAGGTTCACGATAACTAAAGGTGTGGGAGCTGATCAGATTGTATCTCGGCTACCCCACTAACTTCTTGTAAATTGGGTGACTTTGTTGTTACTTCATGATAATAATAATAATAATAATAATAATAATAATAATAATAATAGTAATAATAATAATAATAATAATAATAATTCCATCAAAATAATAATAATAATGACCCTTTTTTTTATTAATATAAACATAATAATCATAATGTTGAATCTTATGTTATATTGTTTTTGTTGTTATAATTATTATATTGATATTTAGTTGAAGGTATATATAGCACATAAATTCATTTGAAACTAGAAAACCAAAAAAAATTAAAAAAATAAAAAATTAATACAGTATATATATTTGCTTAAAGTAAGTGGACATGTCTGAGGAAAATAAACTTTAAACATACTAGAAACATCAAAGATACAATATATTGTACATAAAAAATAAAAAATAAAAATCTACAACATATGCATATATATACGAGCACTAGCTAGTATTAAGATCATATGAGAATCGATCATTATTTAATCTCCATCTTATCCAAGCAAATTATTATTATGTAATATATAGTTCACCTAACAAAGAATTATATATAGAGCGTAACGTCAAGTTACACATTTACAAAAGTTATACTAGTAAAAATTCTCATCTTCCTATGAAGAAAAGAAATAATAATTATTAAAAAATCTCCTACCATTTTTTCTCCCCTCTCTCCTAGAATTAATTAAGAAGCTCTGATCTTCCTAAGTAAATGATGCATTTTTTTTCACCCTTTCAAAAAAAAAAAAAAAAAAATGATGCTTTTTTTTAATAAAAATAATTAAGCTTTTGTTTCCTGTTGCATGAGATGTGAATTTTGAGAATTACAACTACAAGGGAAACTATAAAAAGAGGGCATTTTATATTGTAAAACTCTTTTTCCTCCCTTAGGTATTGTTAACCTCTTAAATTTTTTCATTCTTGTTTGCTTCTTCAATATTTGCTTCTCCTCTGATACCTAATTTAATCAACAAATATAATATTGGAGAGATTCATTTAACTTAATTAATTAAATTTAACTTAATTAATTAAGGGTCCGTTAGTTTGGTAGGGCGTAAAATGATTTCCCTGAAAACTATTTTGTTCATTTTACACTTTTTGGTTGAACTGAAAATTGAAATGAAAAAGTTAGGGTGTAAAATGGTTTTACACCAAAGTTGATGACGTTCCCCCCACCCCAAAATCAAAGGAAACTGTTTTCCATTCTCTATTCTCATAACTCATTTTCCATTTAACCAAACAACCGAAAACTCTTTTGAAAATGAGTTTTCTGTTGTAAAATGATTTTCATGGAAAATCATTTTACATTGAAAATGTTTTACGCCTAACTCTTTTGAAAATGAGTTTTGCGTTGCAAAATGATTTTCATGGAAAATAATTTTACATTGAAAATGTTTTATGCCCTACCAAACGGATCCTAAATGGAAAAAAAAAACCCGGTATTGCGTCTAATTATTACCTCATTTGAACTAGATGATTCTTGACGAGAGCACTTTTTATCATCTTCCTTAATGCAATCCTCAGACTCAAGATGTTCTGCAATTTCTATAAAAAAATAAATAAAAATAAAGTGTTATTGTTAAGCAATCCTCCATTAGAAAAATGGTTAAGACGTCATCTACAAATTCTACATTTTGCAATAGTTGGGTTGGGTAGTTTTACTAAACTTTGGAATATAAAAAAAAAATAGAGTAATATTCATATAGTGATTAATGAAATAAGTTACCTTTAACATTTTATAATAATTGATGTAAACAATATAATTAATTTATTTTATCCTCCATTGCCGGTTTCTTTTTTTATTAGTTATGTTGTAATAATGTAACAGGATATATGTCAATTATATTAAAATCACGCATTCGTTGTTCGGTATAATTGATACTAGTGTTTAATTTAAGTTTATGTTTTCACTTTTGACATCTTACATGAAATATTAAGATTCTTTTTTTTTTAAAGCTCAAATATTATCATATTTGCCAATATTTCAACAAACAATAAAAAAGTGAAGAAAAAACTATCATTCAAAAAAATCAAAAGTAATCAATTCCACAACAATATCACATGATATATTTACACGTGTGAGTGGTTCTTTTTGGGTCACTCCTCTTTGGTTTGTGACTAATATCATGTGACTAATTATTGTGTATTATAAATTATGCATGGTGTAGTATTAAATCTGCTATACTGTTTTTAAGGTGCATTGGCTCTAATATGCAGCTTTTATCTCAAAATAACCAAGCTGGCATTGTCTGTCGGGTCACAGGACCTCAGGGAATCCACAGAGGGCCCCCTAAGGCGAGGGAAAGGGGAATGAAGGAGAAACTGTCGTTGTGGGGTGTCAAACCTATCCTTGTTCTTCCACAAAAACGGTTGAGACTGATCCTACTTGACCAGACCTCATCCACAATCGGCTATATGATCCTATGACATATACGACACTGAGAATGGTATATACAAAATTACGAAGCAATAAAAAAGAAAGGGGTGTTATATATACCTTTTTAAACTATGCAAATAAAAAAGAAAAAAATGACAAAAAACACACATTAGCCAATGTCATCACTTCTATTTTTAGCTTTTATATGAATAGCTATGACGATCCGTTTGGTTATTAGTAATAAATTGTTGTACTGGAAATGAACTTAAAACATAATTTAGCAAGGAAAACAAGGTTATATAATGTCCATAAAACATATTCTCATTCCTAAGCTTGAATTTTTCTTAATATTTCCATTACCTCCATTATTACTACTGGGATTTGAGAATTGTAATATTGTAATTTTTCTTTATATTTTTTGTCATTTATACTTTTATATCCGGTTATGAAACTGTCGTAAGTGTTGACAATTATTCGCCCACAATATTTCCAATTATTATCTTTCCATTATTCCCAAAAAAAATATAAATTTCTAGTAAAACAAATAAATAAAGTTAAGAAAAAATAAAAATAAGAGTGTATAAAAAAAAGGAAAAAAAATAATTACCCTCAAGCTCTTCTTCATCAGAAGAATTATGATGATGAACACAATAAACTCTAAAGCTAGGAGATCCAAGAGACAACTCCAACCTCTCACCATCCTCCACACTACATTCCTCCTCATCTTCTTTCAACAATAATACTTCCTTTGATACTTCTTCTACCTCATGCAAACCCTTTTCTTCCTCAACCTTTTTATTATTATTAACATCATCAACAACAACAATATCACCATTATTATCATTATTAAAAATAATAGTATTATTTTTATTATCAACATCATCATCATTATTAATAATAATAATATTATTAGGAGAAATTAATTGAGGAATAGGAGGAGAATCTAGGGTATCATGAAAAATATTATGATGATCACCATTATCTAGGGTTTTATTTTTATTATTATTAATACTATCAAGATCATGTTGATTATTATTATTAT
The DNA here is from genome assembly GCA_951394345.1 of Salicornia ramosissima. Classification (NCBI taxonomy): domain Eukaryota; kingdom Viridiplantae; phylum Streptophyta; class Magnoliopsida; order Caryophyllales; family Amaranthaceae; genus Salicornia; species Salicornia ramosissima. The sequence goes on from OX596237.1 coordinate 4,565,922, forward strand.
TATTGATGATTATATTATCTTCATCTTCAACCTCAGAATCGCGAGAAACAATGATAGCATCACCTTCAAGAAGTTGCTTCTTAGAAAGACCAGCATTTCTCCTGGCTACAAGCTCCTCCAGCCGTCGTCGGAGGACCGGCCGGAGCCTACCCTCCTGATCTGGTGCCAATTTGGATACCCCGCAACCCATTTTTTTTTTTTAAAATAAAATAATAATAATAATAAAGAAAAGAGGGAAAAAAAGGGGTGCAAGAGTAAAATGAGGGGTTTTTTTTTTTAGAGGAGAAAAAATTAATCAGTTTTAAGATGGTAAAATGCTTTTATTGAGAGAATTTAGAGGAATATTTTTTGGTAGATTTTAATTTTTACTTAAACAATGAGAGGTGTAAGAATTTGCCGCCAATTTTGGGTAAAGAATGGATGGGATTTTTTCTTTTTTGTAAACTTCAAAAAAAAAAAAAAATTGTTGTAAATGTTTTACTTAACCAAAAGATATTCTTTCAAAAAATAACCCAAAAGATATTGAAATTGTTTCCATTATTCTACTTCTATCAAGCAAGCAATATGACAATATTACATAATTTTTAACTAAATATCTTTTTAACCTTTTGCTGCAAATCTGTTGTTTTTTATGTGTACAAATCCACAAATACATGAAAATTTACGATTATTTAATAATACAAAGAAAATAAGGGGGTGTTTGAAAGTTAGAGATTTGAGGGAAAAAAGAGGTTTGAGAGGAAAGGGGGGGGGGTTGACCAACTCAAAAACTATATTTTGGTGTTTGGGAGTTAGAGATTTGGATGAGAGTTTTGGGATGAAAAAACTCTTTTTCAAAAAGCTTATATGAAGAGTTTTTTGGAATAGCTTATACCTTTTTGATTTTTTTTTTTACTCTGAAACATCTAACAACTAACCACTATTTATCAAACGCTTTTAAACAAACAACTAATGCAATCAGTTAGTCAAAACACCTAACCTCTAACAGCTATATATCAGCTAACTCCTTAATCAGGTGTAGAAAATTTAACAGAAAGTTAACAACAGACTTCTTGCATTGTTTGCTTCTAAAATACACCATATTGAGCATGAAACACTACCTTTTTAAAAATTAGAGTGAATCTTTTATTTCTAAAAATTCTAATGCATATAAAATCAAAAGTTTGAATCCTATTTAACAAACAAACAAACAAACAAAAAAATGGAATCCCCATAGCACCCAATATATAATGTTAAGATTTTCTTACCTAATACAGAGTACAATAATACCCACTCCCTTTTTTTTTAATTAATACATTTTATTTTTTACATCTCCCACCACACCACTTTTAAATCAAAATATCTTTAAATAATATATAAGGAGTATTAAAAAAATTATTTAAATTATATATTTGAAAAATATACGATGTGACGAATCAAATTAGATACATACATCAAGACTATATTTTTCATTATATACGAAAAACTAGAAACCAACAATATTCCAAATTTAGCAAAGTAATCCATGGAATGTAACAAGTAATAAAAGACAGACAGAAGTAAATCAATTTTGAAAAGAAAAGAAAACTAAAGCAGAGCAGCAGCTGCATGACTACAGAGTATATACAAAAACAGCTCCTTATTTTTGCCCTAGTAAAGCTGATTTGCTCATGCATAAACAGATGAAATAGGATACAAGAATCTTCGTCATAAAAGTAACTCGGTAACAACTAATTGGTAAAGTGAGCATATGTACTTATGTAAACACGAGCATCGAGCATATGTACTTAATTAAGCGCAATGGCTCTGGAGCGCATCTTTAACCAAGCTCCGTTCCCCCATAAATATAAAAAAAAAAATAGTCAAATTTTATTCGGATTGGATTGGATCGGACTCGAAATCAATTTTTTGAAGTTCAAATTTTTTTCGAACTGAATATAGACTTGGCCGAGCAGGGTCGTGCCGGATAGGTGTGCAAGAAGACCCTCTGCACAGGGCCCGTTTTTCAAAGGGCCTAATTTTTTAATATTTTTTAAAATTATTTTGTCTTATTGTTATATTTCTAGATAAATATATCATTATCTAAAAAAAAAAAAAAACTTTGAGATGTATACAAATGTTGACAATATAATATTGGATTATCGTATTTACTAAAATATCAAGGGCTTAATTAAAATTTTAGAACAAGGCCCCAAATATTTTCAGGACAGCCCTGTGGCCGAGTCCAATCCAATCTATCCAATTTACACCCCTACAAGCTCCCGTCCTCCATAAATATAAGGGCAATGCTAGCTTGGTATTCCTATGAGATGAGTCATGTGTTGGGGCCCAATAACCTTACCGGAAAAAAAAAAAAAAAAAAAAAAAAACCTTCAAACTAATTGCTAGTATGCCATATGTTATTAGGAACTTAGTTACTTAGAGATGAACAGAAACAAGAATTTTGAGCAAGTGGTGACAAATACTGTAATACCCCACATTTTCACATCTTTTAAAGGTAACTATTTTTGCGGTTTAAATAATAAAAACGTTATTTATTCATTTTCGATAACTAAATTTTAAAAAAAAAATATTTAATGAATTATGGGCGCCAAGTTATTTTTGGAGAATGAATTCTACTTTAAATTATTATTAATTCTATTTTCGTTTTCAATAATAAATTTACCTATTTTTGAAATATGTTAATTTGTTTGATAAATTTCTATTACTGATTTATTTTCACTAATTGTTTTCCAAATATATATAACTATTTAGTTTGAAAGTCTTTGGGATATAATACCCTTAAATTTATGTGCTTTATTTACGTGAATATATTTTGTGTATTTTAATTATTTAATTGTTTACTTTTATATGTTTTCTTTATTTAATTTTAATATTTAAAATAATCATAAATATATGTATCTAAAATGAAAATTTTGTTATAACTTTCATGATTTGAAATAAGTATAATTATTATTTTTCAATAATATATACGTATATAAATTTATTTTCTATTTCGACCGTAATTATTTATTTTGTCGTCGTAATTTCGGAATTAGCGTTTTGGGGCATGTACATTGAGAAAAATTGGACCGACCAAAACTTGTAACAAGGTACAAGTGGTGGCCGGCCATGATAAGAAGAAGATGACATTTTTCAATTCTTGGTTTGCCCACAATTGCCATAAATCAACAATTATGAAGTAATTACCATTAATAATAAAAATTTAATAATAAAAAAAAAAAACTCCTCACCTTACTCCTCTTGCTGCCGGTTGATAAGGAGGGGGTGATTGAGAATTATCTCATTTTGCTCCTTCATTCTTATATTAAAAAAAATTAAAAAAAAACCTCTCTCTCTAGTTTCTTTGGGGTTCAAAAGTGATTTCGGTGTTTTTCAAAGCAATTTTCAAGCGATTTCTCAAGCCTATCAAGTTTAATCATCCTTTTTTCAAGGTAACTAACTTTAATCTTCAACCTAGAAATCATATAGTTTAGGATTATATTTTAGGGTTAAAATCATGTTAAAACGGATTAAAACAAACTAGGATTAATTTTGTTAATTTATGCCTTGTTTCTGAATTGTAGCATGATTTTATATAAAATAGTTATTCTGATTTTTCGTAGCCTATAATGTATTTCCAAAATTTATTCTTGTTTATTTTTATGTGAAATTTCATGGTTTATTATTTTTGGTTTTATTTATTTTGATAATTGTTGTGAGAAATTTTGTTCAATTTATTTCATGGAATTTCAAGAGATATGTTTGATGATTAAAATCTGATTTTTTTATATGTTTTTAGGCTAAAATAATGGTTTATGATTTATGTTGGTAATTTATTCAATGATTTGTTGTAAAATTTTTTTTTTTATGAATTGTCGACGAATTTCACTTTAGTCCAATTTCTAGGCGAAATGCTGCCCAAATTTTTAGTGATATCATTTTATATTTTTAGCCTTAATATATTCTGGTTTTATGGGTTAATATCTTGATTTTTAAGGTTATTCATGCTTAGTTGTTGAATTGATGAATTTAGGATTTATTGAATTACTTTAGTAACTTGTAACAATTTTTGTGTAACTATTTTCCTGGAGTAGTGCTGCTGGCCGTGTGGTATGTGGTGGTGTATGACATGTTTTTAATCTTGTTTTAGGCTTAAATTATGCTTGGTTATGACCTTGTTGAGTTATAGAATTAATTGTGTAAATTTAATTATTTTTGAGCTTGATTTGGTGGTTGTTTTGTTGATGTATTAATCTGGACAGCAACTTTGTATGGTCCAAAATGACATTTTATTGATGAATTTTGACCCTTAATCATGTTTTAGATGGTTACTAATTAATAGGAATTATTTGGGTACAAGTTTGGGTTGAATTGGTATTTTTATGATGAGTTTGTCTAAACAATTTGTTGCTTATTTTGAGTGTGGAAATGATTAAAATACCGTTTTTGGAATTTAAATTTTGATTAAGTATTGGGCACATGTTAGTTGTGGGCAGATTATGGAAGTTGTAATATTGGGTTTTATCGTAATTAAAGTGGGATTTGGAATGAGTAAATAAGAATGATATATTTAATCATACATGTGTCTAGGAGGTTATTTATAATTGTTAGTTGGAGCCATTGGTGTGACGACCCGACTCGCTTAAATCGGCGCGGAAGAAACCGACGAGTCGAATAGTCATAACTAACAACCCAAATACTTAAAAATTAAAACAAAAACCTCGAGATATTATTATTATAACCCAAAAGTACAAATACCCACAAGTTTGTACAATACTAAACCAAAAGTCATACTAACAATACTAATATACGCAACTCCAAACACATGTCAGAGTCCAAAACAAATGTATACAAGTTCACTACTATAGATCAAAACTATCCAAAATCATAAAATAACAAGAATACAACTAAGTCAAAATATTGGCGCTCGCCCAACCCAAAGCTAAGCAAGAACCTCATCATCAGAATTACCTGAAAAATAAACAACAGTCCACCATCAGTGGCGAGTAACATAACTGACTCACCCTAACGGAAATACACAAGAACATAGCACAAATCAAATATCCGAAAATCATCCCATAATAAACTCGACTCAACTATCTTATCCAAACTTATCTTTGGCGCAATCATTCATAAACTAGACCGGACTATGCACGTACGAACGCATCTTACGCATTCGAACTTTCTACTATGTTAGGAATTGAGAATCTTACTCCAAGTCCCGTGAAACCAATCTTACTGGAAATCCACATCCAAGTCCTGCAGGTGGATTATGGACGAGGTTATGGTAAGTGATGGTTGTTTGTATTGAATGACTTGAATGCTTCCTGTTATTTATGTATATTGATTTGACTCCCTGATCTATGATGTTGAACTTGTGTTTTCTATGTTGGGGAGAACTGTTAGTTACTCGCCACTGACAGTGGAGTTGTATTCATTTTTCAGATGCTGATTGACCGCAGGATTGTAACGGTTTGGGCGGTGTGTGTGTGAGGATTGGTATTAGGGATCCTTTCCATTAGTTTAGCTATCCTAGTTTGTATGCCATGGCCAGAATTCCCTACTTTATGATTTCTGTTTAAGTAGTTTTGATTTCTAGACCTGTGTATAGGTGTTTATACCTCGTACTTTGGACTTGTAATGGTATTGGACTTTCTTTAATCGGACTTTATTGATTTCTTTTTGGTTATGTTTTCTTAGAACTTAAGTGGCATTCCCGTCCAGTGCCCTATCTTCCGCTTGTATCCTCTGTTTTTAAGGACGGGGTGTTACTGTTAGACTATATATAATTATTATGTAAATAATTTTATTTAGTTTTGTATTTAGGCAGTTTTCCTTTATTAGCATTAGTGAATAACCATATTAGTGTTTGTATATATGGAGTGGTGGCAGTAATGGAATGACACGAAAAACCAATTACTTCCAATATGGTATCAGATTCCTAAGGTTTGATCCTAACCCTAGCCGCCTCTCTCTTCTTCTACCTCTGTTCTTCTTCCAGCCTCCATTAATGGCGGCAATTTCAAAAATTCATCCGGCTACAACCGTCACCAATATTCGCACTCACATCCCTGTAATTCTTGACTATGCGGGCACTCAATAAAACAATTGGTTGACGTTGTTTCGCCTTCACTGCCGTGCCTATCTTATTATCAGCCATATCCTTCCATTTACCCCCAAACAGAAGGATGATACGACATCTAAGACCGAAGAGGAGTCATACGCTGATCTCGTTCCTTGGCAACGATTGGACGATATAGTCCGACAATGGATTTATGGTACCGTCTCTCCCGATCTTCTCAACACTATCCTCTTAACGGATGACTCGGCTATGGACATTTGGAATCGCTTAGAACGATTGTTTCAAGGTAACAAATCCGCTCGGGCTTTGCAATATGATACCCAATTATCTAATGTAAAACTTGAACAATTTAATAGTGTCAAGGAGTATTGTTCTAGAATCAAAATACTTGCCGATAATCTCCGCAATGTTGGTTCGCCGATTACCGACGAACAAATGGTTCTTCTTTTGTTGCGTGGACTTGGTGATGATATTAATTACAAACCCTTCAAGACATCTATTCAACATCTTAAGCCCTTTTCGGATTTCGAGACGGTCCGTACCATGCTTGAACTTGAAGAAACGAGCAACGAGGATGCTTCCAACACTGTCGCCACTGCCCTTGCTCATGACTCTACTCCTGTGAGTTCTAATATTGAGTCCTCTTATAATACTAATTCTTCATATAATAATAATAATAATAATAATAGCAGGGGCTCATCATATAATAATGATGGTAATCGCCATAATCATAATAACCACAACCACCAAAACTCTCGCAATAATGCTCGTGGTGGGGGTAATTCCCGCGGTGGTGGGCGGTCTGGATGTGGCGACAGACATGGTAACAGCCACGGTGGTCGTGGCTCAGGTGGACAGCAGTCCCCGGTACAGCAACAACAGCAGGTATAAGCTCCTGTTTTTTGGTGTCCTCCACAGTGGATGGCGTGGCAACAGCAGCCTTGGGCCACGCCTCCCTATCCCTACCCGACCTCAGCTACGCAACCACGCAGTGCAGCACCTGGGATCCTTGGTCCGAGACCTCAGTCCTTCTACACTCAGCAGCAGGCTCCCACTTCATCCTCTCTAGTGCCCACAAACATTGAGCAGGCCATGCACACTCTTGCACTTCAACAGCCCGATCCTCAGTGGTACATGGATACCGGGGCAACATCTCATATGACCTCTTCCGAAGGTACTCTCTCGTCTTATTTTCATTTGAGCAAAAATAAAAATAATTCAATTATTGTTGGTAATGGTAGTGTAGTTCCAATTTGTGGTTATGGTCATGTTTGTTTACCCTCTTATAATTCTCCCTTAACTCTCAAAAATGTGCTCCATGCTCCTCAACTCATCAAAAACCTTATTTCTGTTCGTAAATTTACTACTGATAATAATGTTTCCGTTGAGTTTGATCCCTTTGGGTTTTCTGTGAAGGATTTGCAAACGGGGAGTCAAATTATGAGATGTGAGAGCTCGGGTGAACTATATCCCTTCTCCAACAATTTTCGAGCCATTTCCTCTTCTATTCCATCTACTTATGCCGCTATCTCATCTAATATCTGGCACTCCCGCCTCGGCCATCCTGGAGATGCTATTATTAGTTCTTTACGTTCTAAAGATTTGATTCATTGTAATAAGGCTCGAAAGAATTTTTGTAACTCTTGTCCTTTGGGGAAAATGAATAAATTGCCATTTTATGATTCTACTTCTTTTACTACTATGCCATTTGATATTGTTCACAGTGATTTATGGACTTCCCCCGTCCTCAGTTCATTAGGACACAAATATTATGTTCTGTTCTTGGATAATTACTCTAATTTCTTATGGACTTTCCCTCTCACTCACAAATCTCAAGTGTATAAGTATTTTTTAACTTTTCGTACATATATTCGTACACAATTTGAGCGCGAAATTAAGAATTCCCAATGTGACAATGGTACTGAATTCAAAAATTCTACGTTTCTAAAATTTTGTGAACAATATGGCATGTCTTTTCGTTTTTCATGTCCCAATACATCTCCTCAAAATGGCAAAGCAGAACGCAAAATTCAATCGATAAACAATATTGTGCGAACTTTGCTTGCTCATGCATCTCTTCCTCCATCATTTTGGCACCATGCCTTAGATATGGCCACATACCTTCTCAATATTCTTCCCTCTAAGCTCCTTGGTTACAAATCCCCCACTGAAATTCTTTATCAAAAACTTCCCTCCTACTCTCACTTACGAGTTTTTTGGGTGTTTATGCTACCCTCTGATCCCATCTACTCAAATAAATAAACTTCAATCTCGCTCCACTCCATGTATTTTTCTAGGTTACCCTTCTAATCATAGGGGTTATAAGTGTTATGATCTCTCAAGCCACAAAATTATTATAGCTCGGCATGTATGGTTTGATGAATCTTCCTTCCCCTATTCTAATCTCTATACTCCTACTACAAATTCATATGACTTTTTGGAGGATGACACTTCACATATAAATATATATCACATGCATGATCTTGCAAATCATAATCCAATTCCCTTGCACCAGTCCGTGAACTCCCATCCCACGGCCCAACATCAACAATCAGGGCCTTCATCCCCTTCCTCACCAAATGTGGGCTGCATGTCCCCCCCCCAGGCCCACACGCTACATCAATTCCAGCAAGCCCCCTCATTCTCTCCTCTTCACCTGGGCCGTGTACCAGCTCCCCAGCCCATACCCTTATTCAACCCACACAAAACAACCCCTCCTCTCCTTCTCCTACTCCAGCCCACTCAAATGGGCTTTATACCCCACCACACCGACGACTCAGTGGTGGGCTGAGTTCCTCTGGTCCGTCATCCTCATCATCACCTCATCCTCCTCCTCCTCCTCCTTCGCGTGTTATTACACGTAGTCAGCATGGTATTATTAAACCAAATCCAAAATATACCAATGCCTCTCTTTATAGTTCCACCACTACCATTTCGCCTCTTCCCAAAAATCCAATAACTGCTCTTCATGACCCAAATTGGAAACATGCTATGCAGGATGAATTTGATGCTCTCATTGAAAATAAGACTTGGGATCTTGTACCCCGTCCTTCCAATGTTAATGTTGTTCGGTCATTATGGATTTTTCGGCATAAGATGAAATCTGATGGTTCTTTTGAGCGTTATAAATCTTGTCTTGTAGGTGATGGCAGGTCTCAGCGTGAAGGTATAGATTGTGAAGAAACATTCAGCCCGGTTGTCAAACCAGCCACTATCCGAACTGTTCTCAGCATTGCTCTGTCTCGTTCATGGTCCATTCATCAATTGGATGTCAAGAATGCCTTCCTCCATGGTAATTTGAATGAAACGGTGTACATGCACCAACCCTTGGGGTTCCGGGATACTTCCTGACCTAATCATGTTTGTCTTCTTCGTAAATCTCTCTACGGTCTTAAACAGGCTCCTTGTGCGTGGTATCATCGTTTTGCTGAGTATGTGGCTCAGATAGGTTTCACTCACAGTACATCTGATCACTCACTATTCATTCATCGTCGTGGCACTGATACTGCATATATCTTGCTTTATGTGGATGATATTATACTCACTACTTCTTCTGATTCTCTTCGTTGTTCTATTATGACCAAGCTCAACTCTGAATTTGCCATGAAGGATTTGGGTCCTTTGAGCTACTTCTTGGGCATTTCTGTAACTCGTGACAGTACTGGTCTTTTTCTCTCCCAACGAAAATATGCCACTGAAATTCTTGATCGTGCAGGTATGTCTAATTGCAAGTCTTGCGTCACTCCTGTTGATACTAAGGGAAAATTGAGTGCCTCCTCTTCTACTTCTTGTGATGATCCGACTCTATATCGGCGCTTTGCAGTATCTCACTTTCACTTGTCCAGACATATCTTATGTTGTTCAACAGGTTTGTTTATTTATGCATGATCCCAAAGTGGAGCATATGGATGCTTTGAAGCGTATTTTGCGCTATATACAGGGTACTCTTGATTATGGTGTGCATTTGTATAAGTCTTCTTCTCTCTCTCTTGTGTCCTATACTGATGCTGATTGGGGTGGGTGCCCTGATACTCGCCGCTCCACCTCTGGTTATTGTGTTTTTCTTGGGGATAATCTAGTTTCTTGGTCCTCTAAACGTCAGCCGACTATGTCTAAGTCCAGTGCTGAGGCAGGGTATCGTGGCGTTGCTAATGTTGTCTCGGAGTCCTGTTGGCTTCGAAATTTGATGCTTGAGCTCCATTGTCCCGTCTCAACCGCTACTCTTGTTTACTGTGATAATGTTAGTGCAGTCTATTTGTCTGGCAACCCCGTCCAGCATCAACGCACTAAGCATATTGAGATGGACATTCATTTTGTCCGTGAAAAGGTACAACGTGGTGAGGTTCGTGTCTTGCATGTCCCCTCGCGCTATCAGATTGCTGATATTTTTACAAAGGGGCTCCCTCGCGTTCTGTTTGATGATTTTCGAGATAGTCTTAGCATCCGTCCACCTGTCGCTAAGATTGCGGGGGAGTGTTAGACTATATATAATTATTATGTAAATAATTTTATTTAGTTTTGTATTTAGGCAGTTTTCCTTTATTAGCATTAGTGACTAACCATATTAGTGTTTGTATATATGGAGTGGTGGCAGTAATGGAATGACACGAAAAACCAATTACTTCCAATAGTTACAAATACGCGGTCATGGATTGGAGCTTGAAGGGGATCCATATTTCTATCTCTTATTAAAACTTTGAGATGTTAGTCAATATTATACTCTTTCACATATTATAGCTCATCATACCATATATTATTACACAATTTATTTTAAGGGTAATAATATTAACTCAATAAATTCAACACCAAAATTCATATTTTTTGAATCTATCTATCTATATCTATCTATATATCTATATCTATATTATTATTATATCTACTAAAACACAAGCCATTAAAAAAAAAAAATCCCTCCTAAAGACCTAAACTCTTATTTTTCCCTCCCAACTTATAATTTACCATAACATTAAATGCTTCTCATTTTCCAAAGAAGCCTTTGTTTTTTTTCCTAAATCAATTGTAATTATTTGTACTTTACTTTCCAACAAAAACTATACTACCAATCAATAATTTTCAAAAAAAACAAAAATAAAAACTTCTCTAGTGATTCTATATTATTTAACTAAACTCGATTTTCTCCATCTAATGCATAAGTTAACTTTAAAATTATGTACGTTTCGGGTTTTACTTATTCTCTATTATCTAATATAACTAAAATAGAATATTTAGATAAAATATTCATTTACAAAAACATTTACCATTTTTTAAATTAAAAGATTAATTTAGATCTAAATTTTTAAATTAAAAGATTAATTTAGATCTAAATAATAAACTTAGGTAAATAAATCGAACATTTGTTCGGGTATTATCTAGTTCTTTATAAATAGACATCCATATTCATATAGTTTGTCATATAAAAATTTCACCTTTTGATTATCGTAGAAAATTTGATAGACGATTGAATAAACTTTTTCTTTTGTTCATTGTTGTAGGATATTCGATTGAAAAGAAAAGAGTTTGTTTATGATTATGTGAATGAGTGTGAATTTGACAAATTTTAATTTTTTAAGCAAACAACATTTTGTTTCTTTGTTTAAACAAATTAAAAGATACATACATTTAAAATATTATCGCACACAAATCATGGATATAAGGCTAGTATACTAAAAGAGAAGTCACTAAAATTGTGAATGACACATTTATTTCACCTTGTGGTTTAAAATTTTATTGCCCTTAAAAAAATAGAAAAGAATAATATTCCTACATCCGGATATATTGTGTAATTTCTATTTATCTTTCCTATAAAAAGTCACATCAATTACAGGGCAAGTTAGCATCTATCTATCTATTACTATCTACTAAAGTAAAAGCCACTAAAAAATAAAATTTCCCTTCTAAACTCCTAATTTTTCCCCTTCTAATTATTTACAATGATATTTAATGCTCCCCTTTTTCAAGGAAGCATTTTATTTTTTTTTCCCTAAAACAACTATGTACATATATTAATTTCCCCTTATTATTTAATGCTTACCCATCTAAAATTCTTACCAATAAATAAAAAAAAAAATCATCTCAAACTTCAAATTTTTCTTCCTGAATGCACATTCAAGTGAACAAAAAAAATGCAGCTCCTATCTTTCTAATATGGGAAAAAACATACATTGGAAAAAAAATTAATTACATGAAGAAGGTTTATAGCCTTATTTTTTTTATAAAAAATAGTTTACAACCAAGATTTAATGTCATGGATTTGGAAAATAAAGATGTATAACTCAATTGTCTAATACTGAAATATACTTTTATTTCTTAAAAAAAATTACCTTTTAAATGAAAAGCCTAATTTTTTACTCTTTCGCACATAAAACAATTTTCAATCTTTCTCCTACATTTTGTCTTCAGATTGTACATTGTCGCCCAACCTTTATTAGAAGGTGAACAAATTAAATTTTAGAGGATTAATGATGGCATAGAACAATCTCAATTTTAAAATATAAATTCAAACACTAATTATTTATTCATTATATCGATTTAGACATGTATTTTTCTCCATAAAATTTTAAAGTTTAAATACATACCTAATGACTATACTATATATGACATAATCCAATCATAGTTTAGGTCTTAATGAAAATTTACTGAATGTAAATCAATTGAATTTTATCCTAAGCTGTACAGTGAAGAGAAAAAAAATTATTTAAATTTCACACCAAATCATTTCGTTTAGGGGTGAATGTCCTCCTTATTGTTATAGAATATCTTAATTGCCATATTTAAATAGTTAATAAATATGTCTTAATTGAGTTTTTTTTTACTTATTCAATAATATAATGTCTTAATTGTTATATAATTTCACGCCAAAATAATTTGAAATTCTTATATAATGTCTTAAATATTAAATAAATATCAATTACATTATTTATGCAAATTAAATATTTGATTTAGTTAGATCATCATCAACATATTTTTATCCTATATATTAACTTAAAAAAAATTAAGCCGTGCATTGCACGGGCATTACCTAGTAAAATATAATACACTTATCTTCAAGGTGATATCCTAACATATACGGAGTATTTTCTAATATTTTACAGTATAATGCAAACTACTATTATTTAATATGTATCGATATCTTTAATCTATATCTATACTAAAAATTTCTAACATGATTTATTAATCCACATGATGACATTCTTTCAAAATATATTGAATTTATAATTTCTAACAGGATTTGTTAGTCCACCTAATCATTTTTTTAATCTCTATAACTTCCTTAAATTGGCTCTTAATTAAAAATCATTTGTTACTCATTTTCCTAATTCATAAATTTTTTTCATATCTTAATTTAATATTAAATGCATACTTTTAAACTCTTATTTACGGAGTACATGCTCTTATTTACATGCATGTTCAATTTCTTTATTTTTTTAATACACATTTTAGTGTATATGAATAGATGTTTCTTATATATTTATGGTAATACATTGTAATTTTTCTCTTATATATGCAATTTATAAGTCAAACAAAATCCCGTGCAAGGCATGGGGTTAAAACTAGTTATTATTTATTAAAGTAATTGCTAAATGAAGAGAGTTTATTTAGGAAGTATTAGAAGTTGGATAGTAAATAATAGATTAGGAAAAAATAAAAAAAATAAAATAAATGAACACAACCTAAGTTGTAAATTTTTGAAAAATTTGTTAAAAACCACCTTATAAAATATATTTTTTTGTCAAAAACCACCTTTTAAATTTTTATTTGTAAGAAGCTACCTTATTTAATTTTTTTTTAAAGAACCACGCACCTTTAGTCTAATTTTGGTGTTTAAATCAAACCTCCCTCCGTCATTTCGGCTAACCCACTTCGTACCTCCCCAAGCCGTCTCCATCCCTTTTCCTCCCTTGAACCACCACGCCAAAAATAACCCAAAATCGAAAACCGAAATTCAACCAAAGGTGGTTCATCGCAAAAAAAAAAAAAAATCTAAAAAAGGTAGCTTCTTACAAAAAAAAATTTAAAATTAAGGTGGTTTTTGACAAAAAAATTTATTTTATAAGGTGGTTTCTAACAAATTTTCTTACATTGTTTTAGAAGGTTTAGGGAGTGTTGTCTTCACCTTAAAAAAATAAATTTCATGTTCAGATAAGTTCAATCTAGATAAGTTCAGGTCTAATAAGTTATAATTACACCTTAAAAACAGTTTTAGCCTTAACAAGTTCAACTAAATTCAGATAAGTTCAAATGAGTTTCAATTAGTTCAGATAAGTTAAGGTTTCATAAATTGAAAAAAACGCACACTTACGATGCATTCTCTTCAACTTAAAGATTCCATATGACAATCACAATTTTTATATAACATTTTAGTCAAAATTTATTAACTCGTCAAAACCTGTTACCAAATACACTACAAATTGTTAGCTTGACCCGGGACAAGGCATCTGGTTGGCCCGGGTCCAAAATGATGTTGTTTCGTTGTTTTATTAAAAAAGAATTGGTTTTTTAAATTTAAATGCAGGATTCGTTTTGCATTTTTCTTTCCTTCCTCTTGCTGGTTCATTTTCACCTTCACACCATTTTCTTTTTATTCATCAAATCTTAAGCATTTTATTTTTTCCAAATTCAGTTTTTTTCGAATTCTTGAAATTTCGTGTTATTTTCTTAATCTGTTTTTTTCATCTTCAATTCAATATTCACCAAATTTGTGCATTTGTGCTTAATATTCATTGTACTTGTGTTTTTGTGCTTAATACTCACAAATGTTTTTTTGGCAAACATTTGTGCTGTATGTAGCCAATATTTATATATAGTTGGTGATCTGTAAGTGTTGGGAACATTTGTTGTTTAGCTAGTGAACATTGATGTTTAAACTGATGAACATTGCGGTTTTAATGAACACTTATATTGTATGTGGTGAGTAGTTATATTCATTTTGTGATCTACAAGTGTTGTGGGTATAAAATGTTTGACTGGTGAACATTGTTGTTTAAACTAATGAACGTTGCAGTTTTAATGAACATTTTACTGTATTTGGTGAATATTTATATTCAGTTGGTGATTTGTAAGTGTCGTGAATATTTATTATTTAACCGGTGAACATTGTAGTTTTGGTGAATATTTGTATTTAATTGGTCATTTGTAAGTGTTATGAACAATTGAACATGGTTAACATTTGTATAAGTTGTTGAACATTGTATAGCATAAATGTAAAAGTGTCATTATAGCAATATGTGTTTAATATTTGTACATAGTCATGTAAATATTGCTCTTTTAGTGTGTGAACATTTTTAGAGTGAGAGGAAGCGCGTGGATTTTTTTTCAAGAGTTGGGACGTGCGTGACCACAAACAACTGGTTGGTTCGGGTCCATCTCTTTTTTTATTACTTTTTGACAAGGAAAGAAAAACTGATGGACCCCCTAAGGGGCCAACCAAGAGCATTATTGCGGATGATAAGAGAAAAAGAAACATCATACATGTGCATCTAACATGTCATGAAACTTAGGGCTCATTTACATTAGCTGAATAGAGATGAACTGAACTAAACTAAAATGAACTGAACTTAATAGAGATGAACTGAAGTGAGCTTAATAGATTGTATTAAGTGAACTTAATAAAGATAAACTGAACTGAGTTTAATCTGAAGTAAACAAGCCCTTAAGTTGTATAATAGATTTTACAATGTAGTGTGCTGCTTTATTAGCTTCTATATAAATGATTAACAACGACATATTGTAAACAATTTAGTTTTTTTAGAATCTTGAATTATTGCAAATACACCATGATAAAAAATACCAGTGTGTTTTTGAAATTCAAAGGGTGAATCATTTAGTTTAACATGTCATGATAAAAGATACATTCGAGAATTTAAAAAATCATGTGATATTTTTTTAAAAAATGCCAAAAATATTTGTTGAATCATTTTTATAAAAAATTTAGAAACCGAAGGGTGAAATTCAAAATTCAAATCCATATCTCCTCTTCCTAACATAAACGGCCTCCACCATGTTTGCAACTCTCAAACCCTAAGCCCCTTCCCCCCCCTCTCTCTTCATTTCCCGCCGTGGCCACCGCCTTCATCTCTCTTCCGCATTTCTTTTTCTCCTTCTTCATTTTTTTTTTTAATTTGTTAATTTCATCCACGATTTATGTATGCTTCGAATTTC
The DNA here is from genome assembly GCA_951394345.1 of Salicornia ramosissima. NCBI lineage: Eukaryota > Viridiplantae > Streptophyta > Magnoliopsida > Caryophyllales > Amaranthaceae > Salicornia > Salicornia ramosissima. The sequence goes on from OX596237.1 coordinate 4,582,123, forward strand.
CTTTTTCTTGCAATTTATTTCCTTCTTATAAGTTCTTCTGAATATACGGGCTCAATAACGAAAAAGATATTTCTCAAATTTTTTAGGTTATTTTGAAGCAGAGCAGCTATGGAAGCTATACTTGTTGATTCAGTTCAGAATAATTTGCGGCATTTCATGTACACAAATGCTATATTCATTTGTGAACGTCTTTGTGCCGAGTTTAGTTCTGAGGTATGTGCTAGTTGATTTTACATATTGTAATCCGTATTAAGTAAAAGCAATTAATGGGCTGGAGAAAAATTCTCCATTTGTAATGTAATTTTGACGCAATTCACAAAATCCCAGTAATTATTTGGAGGTAGGTCAGTAGCTGTTTTGAAGTCTTCAAGTGGCATAGATTGTCACTAGAAATTGAACTTTGGTGGTTTGAGTTTTTTTTGGTGTTGAGTGATTAGGGCTTTTAGGCAAATTGTTTTTTTTAAATTTTTTTTATTTTTAATTACTATGTAAACTTGGTATTACTTTGGTGATTGGCATTTCGAATTTGTGGAAATAGAACAGGGGCGCAATGTGAAATTACTTCGGAGCAACTTGTACTTGAAGTGCAATTACTTTGGTGCTTGAAGTTTTTAGCACATCTGTGCTTTAAATGATTTTAAGTTTGAGGTTGAAGTGGGAGACGCCAGAAGAAGACAACCCAAGTAAAACTTTTTTTTTGGGGTGGGGGGAGATTACTGAGAAGTGACCTGTTTGCACTATAAGCTAGCAGTTTAGACAGTTTGGTATGAGTGGCTTTCTTTTTTTTAGAGAAATGAGTGGCTTTCTTTTGAAAGCAATTGTGTTATGATGGGAAAGTGCTAATGCTAGCCTCACCTCTGTTTGCACTACAAGTTGGTATATTTGATGGATAGGAAAGGAATTTAGGATAACCTTCATGTTGGCTGCTCGGGTAATTTGCACTGAATCAAAAGCTGAAATTAGCAGTATCTCATACGCAAATGCACCCAGTCGCAGTACTTGTTATGTCTGGTGCATCTTTTACATCTTGATTTTCGCTTACCCTTTGATGCAGGTGAACTTGCAATTGTTGGCTAACTGTTACTTGCGCAATAATCAAGCTTATGCCGCATATCATATATTGAAAGGTATGTGGATTTTATTTTTATTTTTTTGAGACTGAATCTGGTGTTTGACAATGGCTATGTGTTTCTGCTACATGGCCTTCGTTTTGCTGGTTTCATCTAGTTGGTTATTTAGTTTAATGGCACCTCTTTTGATCTTGTAATTTTCTTGTTTGTATCTTGTGAAGGCACGCGAATGGCTCAATCCCGCTACTTGTTTGCTTTATCATGCTTTCAGATGGATAATTTAAACGAAGCAGAAAAAGCATTGTCCCCATCTAATGAGTCTGGTCTAGAGGTAATTCTGGTTTTGATGCTCAATTACTATATTTAGAGTCTTGTAAGGAGTCAATACAATGTTAATATTTTACTTAAACGTCTATTTCAGTGAAGTTTTTAGTACTTTGGTAAATCTTATCTCATAGAGCTATGTAGTTTCATTGTTTGTCCTTGAATTCCATGATTGTGTAATTGCGAGAATAATGCTGCATTTGGAGTATTTTGTAACATGGCTGATAATTTTGTTGGTGCAGGTTCCAAATGGTGCTGCTGGGCATTACCTTCTTGGACTTGTCTACAGGTTTTCTTTTGCACTCTTTTGTAGCATGTGGATTACAATCCTAGGCATACATATGCTTAGATGCTGTGTGGCGTGCGCGCACACACACACACACACACACACACACACCCACTCGCATGGCCTGTCCTCTTTTATGTCAATAAATTTGACGCACAATAGAATTTTGAATATTTATGGATTTTACTTCTAGATGTGTTAAATTGGTAGACATGTTGTTGGGACTTGAAAATAGCAGGTTCACTGAAGACTAAGGGGAGGCTATTTTTTTTTAAATCTTTTTCTTGAGATGTGGTGACCGTTGAGTTATATTAGTTTTGGAGCAAGATGATTTTCATTTAGATATAGAAGTTCTTTTTAGCTTTTGGAGGAGTATTTGACCTTCCAAAAAGAGGTTTTTTAGTCATTGAAAAGAGCATTTTTTTTTTCCTTTTCTACTATTTATTGTGGTCATGAAATGGCAACTTGTCGCTCTGGTAGAATCTAGTAGCATTAGTGGGATTTAAAACTTTACCAATTAGATTTGTCTGTATTCAGAAGCTTGGCATTCTGTTATGGACAGTATATGGTGGATTCTGGTATGCTATTTTATTTGGTAAATGCTATAAAGTCCTTGGATAATGACTTGATTTGTATATTTTGTCAAGGCTTTTTTGTTTCTGCTTATCCTTATGTCAGGAAAGAGAATATAGAAATTAAAAGCCAACTGCTTCTTCAATTTTTGCTGCATATTCCTCAACCTTATATAATTGTTCACATTGATATCCTGCCAATGCTAAAAGCATATCTGAAATCCAGATCAAGTAACTTGACATATTCTTTTCAGGTATACTGACCGGAGAAAGAGTGCTGTTCATCACTTTAAGCAAGCATTGTCTATTGATCCATTGTTTTGGGCTGCATATGAGGAACTTTGTGTATTGGGTATGTGCATTGTTCTAAATGTATCCCCCCCCCCCGTTTTTCCAATGTTGCCATGTATTGTGCTGCATATTACAATGTGTATTGGGTATTTCCATTATTCTAAATCTATTTTGTTGTAGGCTCCACTCTTTTATAGTTCCCTGTCATGTTCTGTTGCACGAATGCTTATTCCATGTTGGCTACCTTACCTTAAGCATAATTCATCCTGTATGTCTGTATCTTTGTGTGGTATCGAAAATTTTACACGTTCATATGGAGATTCCATATTTCCTGCTTTCGGTGTCCTTGTCTTGGTTGAGCAGTGGTTAATTTGCATGAACTAACTCTTACATTTTGTTTTAAGCATTCCAGGCAGAGGTGAGCTAGCCTTACTGTAACCTGAAACCTGATTTAGTTGCTTTGTTTACGTACCTGTATCAAACTTGTAGTTTTCACTTCAAATTCTCATTTCTAGATGGAGCGTAATCTGCATTTGATGAAAGACCTCTAGACGAATCTGAACCAATGGTGGACTTATCTGGTTTATCTAGTCAACACACCTGCAATATCCTTGTCTAGTTTTAGAAGCTATAAAAAGTTAATAATTTGAGGGAGTGTTTGGTATAAATCTAGGAATGTATAAAAATTAGAAAGGGAATGGGTAATACTAAGTGATTTAATTGTTTGTTGTAATTAAGAAAATGGAATGTAAACAAATTAGAGAGGAATGTAATTTGTTTCCACAAGGTTGAGAAGGGTAACAAAATGGCGGTAATGGTTTCCATTTGGTAAGGGCATGTCTTACCAGTTACCAATATCTCATATCAAACAATAGGTAATGGAAATGTTTACTTGATTCCATTTTCAACACTTTAATAGCAATACTAAACGTACTCTGAAAGTGGACAGTGAGATAAATTTAATAAGACCTAAGGTTTGTACGTAACTATATTTTCTTTATGTATAAATCACTATGAATATAGTTGAAAATTGACGTCGTTTCAATTAATATTGAAGGAAGTATTTATTCTACGGGTAATTTTGTGGCACTTTGGATTAGATCTGAACTTTGGTTGTTGAAGAATTATAATATCGAGCTTTAGTTTTTGAATTACCATGGCAACAATAGTTAGAAACTGGGCTACTAATAAATTTCTGCAATCACTGCTGCAGGCAGAATGCTCGCAGAATTGTAGCATGGAATTGAAACTTGGCTGCTTTATTATTTAATGTGTTTTTTACTCGTTGTGCGTGATATCCTATGTAGTGTCATGAGAAAAATTGTTTCCTTCTTGCCCATGTTATCAGTTACATACCTTGTATTCTTAAAACATTTTCTTCCTTGTTATAGTGATTATATTAGAGTTGGCCAAAAAGGAAAGAACAACATACTTGCAGTGAAAAAACAATTTGCATGTGCCAACGAAGGGAGCAAGGGCCTTTAAGTTGGGAAATATACAAGACTTTTGCCAATTATACTAATTATGGAATAACTCATATATTCCTTGGTATTGTGATTGGCTCTGTCAGATTATGTTGAAGGAATACTTTGAGATCGAAAATAATTACTATAATTTTAAAAAATAAAATTATTGGCTGTGATCCATTCAATTCTTTTGATACAAGGCTCTTCCACCATGTAATATGTAACCATTATCATGAATGAAGCTGCAGATTTCTCTGCATGTCTGGTAGCTGTGTAAGAACAGCTAATGTTGGTTTGTCATGTATTCAGGGTGTGCGTTGATAAAAATCACTACCTTTATTATCTTATCTGAAACGGCTGTTGCATTTCAGGTTCTGCCGAACAAGCATCTGCTTGTTTTGGCGAAGCAGCTGTTCTTACCATACAGAAGCAGCAGCACCAACATCCACAAGAACAGCAGCATGCCCTTACTTCTCAGAATCTTGTTACTTCCACTGAGGATCATAATCAACTTTCTTCCAAGAGCTTGGGAGATGCCAGTTTGAGGCAGGTGAAAAACATCCAAGGTAGTAGTGGCAAAGATGCTTCTGGAAATTATCATGGAGCTACGGCAACTGCAGCAGCTATCAACCCACACCCTAATTGCGCACCTTCTGCTGTGTCATTTTACAACACTCCTTCGCCAATGGTCTCACAGGTAAGGTATGGTCCTCTCTTTCTTTTCCCCTTTCAGGGTTTTTGTTTTTCGTTGGGACTTGGGAGGGTTTGGGTTGCAGGCATAAGCAATCCTGCTCATATTAAAGAGAAATGCTCATTCAAGCTATCTAATAATATGCTTCTCTGTACCCTAATTTTTTACTCCCTCCTTAAAATCCTTCCAACTATGTTAGGGATCTTTTGGTGATTACAAAATCTTTGGATTTTTTTGCGTAGATTTTAATATTCAAGATCAACTATTTAATTGCTTTTTATTTGAGATGAGAAGGAGTTGAGATCTGATCAACACTACTTTGTATTATCTTGATTTTTATCTTCTAGTTAATTCCAAGAGTTGTGTTGTAGCCTTTGAGATCTGATTACAACTAATTTAATTCCATTAAATTTTCTAAGACTCGTTTATTAGCATTCAAATCAGCAAGCAAGAAAGCCGACAGAGTTTTAATTAAGATTGTATCTTTGATTGAAAGCCACATTAATGTCGAGATTGTCGACATCTGTGATGTTCAATTCCTTTCCTCAGCAGCTAAAAATAGAGCATCAAAAGACTCATCGATGAGTGATGGTAATAGTATAAATTATAGATAGTTATTTGAAGATTTCATCAATAAAGTAAATATCTTGGTTATGATACTGGGCGCAAGTTGTCCCAGTGGACCACATACTGTCTGGTGTGGACCAAGATGGCAAGACGTAGCAGCTTGTTTGCTTTGAAGTTTCTTCATTTTATTTGGTTTTTTTACAGCGCGTGGTGGGATTTTTCCGAAATATTTTTTGTTGATGCTGTACCTCTTTTTGCATGAATTGACAGGGTAACCTTTTGAATTTATTTTGCATTACTCCTTGTTTATTAACAAATATCATGCTCGAAACTAAATTATTTCTGGAGCCTTTTGTTAGAAGTTTTAATCCTTTTTGGATCTTTTCTGAGTTTTATTAATTTCACCAGTTATTGTTCGGTTCATAAAATAAATAGTACGGATTACTATTTTTTAAAGGTTTTTCTCTCTGATTGGTGCTTTCTTTATAATTTTTTCCTGTTTCATTTTTACATTTCCCAACATTTGGCTGTTGTTATTTTTACTCATCCATCGACAAGAAGTAATTACTATAAAAATTTGATATCTAGAATATTACATCGAGACAAACAAATAACATATTATATGATAACATTTGCTTTTACATTCTAGCAAAAAACTGTTGTCCAGGTGAGATTGTGAATAGTGCTGAAATTCATTACAAATCAAGTAATAATAAGGTGGGGAGTAGCTTTCTTTACCTTACTATATGCCTTTATGGTTTCCTTTTCTTTCTATTGCAGCTATCTGGTATAGCTCCACCTCCCGTTTGTAGGCATGTACAGCAAAATACTGCTTCTGCAAGTAGTGAAAGCTCCCCTAGATCAACAGTAAATACGGCTCTTCAAGGTCCTCGAAGGAAGTTTGTTGATGAAGGGAAATTGAGAAAGGTTTTGATATTCTCAAAAACTTCATTATATAGTTTTAATTATTTTCTTTATGAATTATTCAAATGCTAATGAGTTCATATATTTAATATTCTTAGTTGATGAGAATGGAATAATTAGAAAGTGCTGGTCTGCTGGGTAGTTGGTCTATTGATCTAACTACACAGACCTTTGTGTTTCTAGCATCATTGCTACTAAATTGATCTTTTGAAATCAAGAATGGAAACCAATCTCATCTGCCCCCTTACTGATATTGGTTTCAATATATGGTTTAAAATGATTAGAATAAAAGTTGTGAATTGTGATGCTACTGGTGTTCTTTTTTTGGCTTTACTGTGGTAACATTACAATCCTTCCCATTTTTGTTCACATATAGATATCTGGGAGGCTATTTTCTGATTCTGGTCCGAGACGGAGTACACGGCTTGCGGGGGAAGCTGGAGGAAGTACTAACACAACAGCATCTTCATCGACAGGAAATGGAACAAATCATTCCTTAAAAAGTGTTGGAAATTCTAGGCTCAGCAATGTAGGAGTACGATCTGTAACACTCCGCAAAGGACAAGCATGGACAAGTGAAAGCTATGAAGAAGGTTATACTTATTGAATCTTTTGTAAACGAGCTTGACTTTCATATTTTGTGAGTGAAATTAGTGTATTTTTTGACTGACTTTTAAAACTGATAATTTTCTATTGACTTAATTTCAAATCATATGTTTGGCACTTTCAAGTTCAAGAATATACCTAGAACTCTTCTTAAATCTTAATTTGTTCATTTTTTATTTTATGTTTTTATGGCTAATACATGTGGAAAATGAGGTTTGACAAAAATAGGATCTTGAATTTCATGGAAATCTGAGAAAAGTTGTATATTGGTAGGTTTTGTTGATGCATTCCCTGAGTCAGAAAGTTTGTTGAAAATGTTCATTTTTGATGAACAATTACATTTAAACTTTTTTTTATATGACCTTGGTGTTTTTAGATTAGGATGAAATGCAATCCAACCTCAGGGAATTAATTGGTTGACTCTTTCCTCTTTTATGTAAAAATTTTAGAATTTAGATAATTTCCTATTAGTTTGTTTTACTGCAAATTCTGCAACCCAAAGGTATGCATTGAATTTCCCGTTTTTATCTTCTGGTATTTTAGAAACCTCCTTCATTTTCAAAGGGGCATTTTGTCTGCACAAATCACTAATATTTGATTATCGTTGCTTAATTTTGAGAATGTGTGCTTGTTTTGCTTACATCTATGGTCCATTGCAGGTAATCGTCATGAGGCTTTTGATGAGTCTCGCTTAAGTGCACAAGCAAGTATTAGTACATCATCATCTTATGATGGTGGAGCTACTGAGCAAGATGGTGGATCTATGGGTTTATATAGGATTGCTTGTGATGATTCTAGAGTCCATAATGGGGCTCTTGAAATTTTAGGCCTGTGGAAACTCTTGGCTGATGGCTATAGACTTTCTTGCATGTACAAGTGCCAGGTAATAACTTATGTCTTCTTAACTTACTGAGGTGTGCTGCTCTAGATTCCTGTTTGAGGGCATTGGTGTTGTTTTTAGGGATCCTATGCTTCCTGAATCCTGATATACTATTTTAGCCATCAATTATTCTTATGGTTTGCAGGATGCATTGGACATCTATCATAAACTCCCGCCCAAGCATTACAACACTGGCTGGGTGCTTTCCCAGGTAATTGTCTACGATGTTTTTGTTTTCGTCCTTTGTTGAATATGCAGTGCATACAATTATAGCTGGCTTTCTATTTGTTTTCCTTTATTTTGTTTTTTTCAAAATAGTTTGGTGGCTGATCTGTCTGTGAATGTCTTTTGACAACTGAATGGCAGACTAGTTGGTCTGTTCTCTTTCCTTGCTAGTTTTCTTTGCTGCTTTTAACTGTGTTGCTGGCTAATACTGGTTGGTCTTTTACCTTTTCACTTAGGTTGGGAGAGTATATTTTGAATTAGTTGATTATTTAGAAGCTGATCATGCGTTTAGTCTTGCTCGACGCCAGTGTCCTTGCAGCTTAGATGGAATGGACATCTATTCCACGGTTCTTTATGTGAGTTACTTGCTGTCTACGTTCTTTTACCAAAAGCTTTTTTTATTTTTATTTATTTGAAATTTATATTGTATACTGTCTGCTTTCTAGTGCTTCACCTAATCACATTGGAAGTACCAGTCTATACATTCTTACTTTGTCATGCTGTGTCCATGTATCCATAGACTTTCCTGCTAACTTCTCCTTCAACATATGAAGTTGGGTTTATGTTTTTTTGTTGTGACATGGAATTGAATTTTTATTGTTTCAGCATCTGAAGGAAGATATGAAACTGAGTTACCTTGCTCAGGAGCTGATATCAATTGATCGTTTGGCTCCTCAAACATGGTATATTCTGATAGTTTCTTTAAATTTGAATTTGCTTTTTTTGTATATATGTATTTTTGTTAACAGCAAGGGTGCGCTAAAGCTGGTTTAGCTTTTAAGTCATTAGACTCGTAACTGTGGTTTGAAAAAAAAAGTGTCATTATTTCTTGTTCTCTCCTTTTACACTTTGTCTATATATATTTATTATCTACTAGTTTTGTGAGGTAAAGTAGATGGCTAACTTATTCTAGTGTATGGGTTCTTTTACACTTAATCTATACAATATATTAAAAGGTGCTCGACATCGTACTGTGTCATGTAGGCTTCTTCATGTGACACCCTCCAAAGTATATGTTCTAGGTAAGCATGCCACGTCATTTAACCCAAAAAATTATGAAGAAAACAAGATTTGAAAATTTGAACCTGTCACCTTTTACAAATAAAGGGTTATGCACTTACCATCTCAACAATTTAGTGCTTCAAATTTCCAAATAACATTACATATTCCTTTCATTTATTATGTGAATAATTTATTATGATTTTTTTTTTACAAGAGTAGAAAGTAAATACCAAGTGAGAAAAAAAACACTCGGAGCAATGCCCGTGCCAACACACTAGCTTGTTTATCTTAAAAATAGGGTAGCTTGGCCTATTCCCATCCACCCTCCAGATTTAGCCAAAATCAAGGCTATATTTTTGTGAAGCACTCTATAATATTACAACACTTTCTACATCTTTCAACACATAATTATAATATAATGAAATATCTAAGGTTTTACCCTCTCCAAAACCAGGGAAAATAATAAAAATGTAAAGTTGACCCAAAAGGTGAATTAAATAAGATAGAGATTTTTATTAGGAGTGGTGGCACCATTATGGTGGGTCATGCTAAATGAAAATATTAAAAGGTTTTCTAAAGTAGAATAAAGCAAATTGTTCAAGAACTTTATGGAACATACAAAAACAGAAAGATTGAAGAGTTTTATGGACCGGCAGAAATATTTTCTAACCTCTACTATATCCCTACAAGTACATTACTGGTTAAGCTAATTCCTTTGCTCGCAACCCTTTGCTATACGAGTTCTGATTTTAATACTTGTTTTTATTCATTGGAGGTGGCATATGTTGGGGATCTAAATTGTTTATGTATCAATTTTTCATTGTTTCTTCTATCTTAGCAAGTTTCACAATTTTCTGTTATGTTGATTTAGATAAATTAAAAATATATACACAAATATTGGAGGTAAATAGTGAGAGGAAGCGAGTATGTGCGGTGAGTCGGTGACAGGCAAAGGGGGAGAGAGCGAGTAAATTCTTTGAAAATCTCAAATTAGATCAGAAATTTACTACAAGTGGCAAGTAAAATTTGTATGGGACATCTCAAACAAGGAAAGTTGGAGGTAAAAAGTGAGTGTTGGGATGGACAAAGAGAATGAGAGTAAAATTTGAAATCTCATATTATTCTAGAAATTTTACTTGAAAGAAAGAAGTGGCACCTGGCATGTAAAATGTGTATTGGATATCTCAGTGAAGGAAAGGTCAATATTAATCGAGCAGGTATTTTCACTTGAAAAAGCTGTGATAGATGTAGAATTATGAAAAATGAAGCAGGTCTTTGTAAGAGTTTTTTTCAATATCTCATTTTCTGTTTTCAAAGATTTGCTGTTTTATTATTACATTATCCTGTTCTCTATTAAATTCAATTTGGCATTAATTAATCTTAATTCGAAGATTCATCATTCAAGTTTTCTGCATGTTCTTTGAGGAAAAAAAAGCAGTATCTTGTTCTTGCAATTTTTATTGGCCTTAATTTCAGAAGACTATAATAAAAATTAGATGATTCATGATCTGTCCCTTGCTAGCTAAGGCTCTTGAGTTTTATCCTGCATTTGTTTTGGTTTAGAATTATTCTGATTTGCATAATCTTGTGGGCCCAACACTAATTGCCATATGGTGGATGTGCAGGTGTGCCATGGGAAATTGCTACAGCTTGCAGAAAGATCATGATACAGCCTTAAAAAATTTTCAGCGAGCCGTGCAACTTAACTCAAGGTTTGCATATGCTCATACCCTATGTGGTCATGAGCATGTTGCTTTGGAGGACTTTGAGAGTGGAATAAAAAGCTTTCAGAATGCCCTTCGTGTTGATTACCGTCATTACAATGCGTGGTATGGCCTTGGAATGGTTTACCTTCGCCAAGAGAAGTTTGAATTTGCTGAACATCATTTTCGAACTGCGTTTCAAATAAATTCGCATTCTTCTGTGATAATGTCATATCTTGGAACAGCTCTCCATGCTCTAAAGGTATGATGTTTAGGGTGATACTTGTTCTCTGTAGAAAATATCATTTCCATTATCCTTATCCCATTGTTTTTCGCTGAATAGAGAAATGAGGAGGCTTTAATGATGATGGAAAAGGCTATTTTAGCTGATAAGAAGAATCCTCTTCCGATGTATCAGAAGGCCATTGTACTGTCTAGCATGGATAGCTATAATGAAGCACTAGGGGTCCTAGCAGAGCTCAAGGAGTATGCGCCTCGTGAATGCAGTATCTATTCATTGATGGGAAAAATATATAAGCGAATGAACATGTATGATAAGGCAATGTTGCATTTTGGACTTGCCTTAGATTTGAAGCCATCAGCAACAGATGTTGCTACTATAAAGGTAACTCTTTACATCTAATAAGTAGATTGTGATTTCTAGTCAGAACATTTGGCTTTGATTAGGTACTTAAATATTTGAAATCCTAGCAGTAGTTGCTCTACGCTGTTATAACTACTCAAAGAAATGAATGATTTCAAGAAGCAAGATGCACATATACTCTTGGAACTGAAGCAACTGTTTTCAATTGAGAAAAATACACTCCTTGTTTAAAAAAACATTCAACGATACTGTTTGGGATGTTTGGAAAGTAAAGTGATTGAATTTCCTACTTTTCTGTGTTGGAATTGTTGATGGAGGGAAACAAGGAATTTCTGACTAGGGATGGCAAATGGGGCGGGCACGTGCAGATACCCCCACGTGGGTACAACCCTTAGTGGATGTCTACTTTCTATTTCCTAATATTGAAATAAGCTTGATTTGTCAAAGGAGGTGTGATGGTTATTATTGTTTATTGAATAATGCTGCAGATTAGCCCAGTAGGGTTTCTAAAATAACAAGCTACTTAGTAATTAGTAGTGGGATTGCTCAACTTGGGCTTGATTTGTCACTCTTATGTAAAATCTAAAACTTTGATACAAATTTTAAAGGAAAAATTGTCAGAAAGGACCTTTAAAATTGGTCACTTTGCGAGAAAGGACCTTATAAGTTTTTTTTGGCTTTTAAGGACCAAAACGAAAAAAACTTTGCGAAGTAACACCTTGGCCTAACTTTCCAACGTTGACAAGCATTTCGCGGCGTTGGTTGGCCGTTATTACTTATTGGCACACAATTTCACTACTTTTGCCAATAAGTAATAACGGCCCGTCAACACCGGGGAATGCTTGTCAACATCGGAAAGTTGGGCCAAGGTGTTACTTCACAAAGTTTTTAATGGGTTTTGGTCATTAAAAGACAAATTTTTTGATAAGGTCATTTCTCGCAAAGTGACCAATTTCAAAGGTTTTTCTGACAATTTTTCCAATTTTAAAATTCACCTAAATAGGGGATAAATTAGAAAAAATGTATTAAAATTATTTTGATGGATATGGGATGGGGCGGGTGGATGCAAGGTGGGGCGGGTGGATGCAGCATGGGGTGGGTATGACTTAAAATCCACTACCTATGCACTAAGGATGATGGATTCTATAGCCACCCACCAAATTCATACCCACCCCCGCTCCAACGGGGGCAGATGCGGTGGAAAATCCACCAAAATTTACCTACTTGTGATCCATATTTGTGATGAAAGGTTGCCTCTCCCCATTTTTGAAAAGTCTATCTTATGGAGCTTTTGATCCATATTGCTTGGTGAATATGATGAGCCCTGAACTAGACTTGAATGAATTTAAAGTGAGCTGAACTAAATCCTAGACTCAGCTGCAGCTGAACTGAGCTTCATTTGTCTGAAATTAAGTCCAAAACACCACTGGCATAATTCGCTCAATTATACAATTAACCTATTTTACTCTGTCAGCAATTACAGTTCTGTTTTATACTTTTATTGCATTCAAATTCTGACATCATAGATAGATCTGTTGATGCAGTAGTGACTACATTCCTTTTTTTTTTTTTTCTCTAAAAAAGTTAACTTTTATAATGGGTTTTCCAGGCTGCCATTGAGAAGTTACATGTACCAGACGAATTGGATGATATCTTATAAGGTTAATTGGGCAGAGAATAGATGCCCGAGTATATGTATTGGGGTACATTACAACACATTTGGAGGGCCTCCCGGAGGAGTTTGTGGTTGGTCCTCCATAAAGTCGCCGAGGGCTAACCAGATTCCTCCTTTGCAGGAGATGCTGTAAGAGGAACTTGTGCACAGAGAGCCCGAGAATGATCCATGCAGTGATCCCAAGTGAAGTCAAGGCCATCTACGACTCTATGAGAAACAGCTCCCCCCCTCCCCCCCCCCCCCCCCTCTCTCTTTCAATGTAATTCTGGCTATTTTTTTTTTCTAGCTGTACTTCTGTTATACTCCGTAGTTGAATGAAGCGTAGTTCCTTTTCTAGTAAAATACCGACAATGTATTCGATAAACAAACACAGTATCTTCTAGATTGTTAGAGAGATTAAATATCTGTAAATTCTGTTACCCTAAGGGGTTGTTCAATGTTCATAACTTCTTAAGTTATCTTTAATTATTAAAAGTCCATGTCTCAGCCATTTTTTCTTTTCATATATATAAAAAATCATATAAATAATTCCAACTATTATAGCTTTTACGAAATTAATCCCAACTATCATATCTTATATTATAATTTCAACTATGTGGTCAGTTTTATGCTACTATTCCATTTGCTTTTTGAACCTGTTGTAACCACTCTTTGGTTACAATAGTCATCTTCGTTTCCCCTATTTAACCTTTGCTACCCATGCTTCCTCCATTTGCTCTAAAATAAGTAGTGGTTCAAAAAAAAAATTATGCATAAGAGCTATTGTGAGACTTCAATTTTCAATGTCATTTTAATCATTTCTATACTTTTTTCTCTGTTCATCTCTTTAATTCAATTACAAAATTCTCTTACACTTAACCATATTTGGACTGGCGTTGTACCCATTTTCCGCTTCCCTATGTTTTTAAAATTCTCTACAATGCAAGTTGAAAATGGCCAACTAAATTCTAGGGTTACATTTCGTTATGATTTCTACCAATATGTGGGCTTTTAAATTCATCTTTTGAGTGTTTTGCTGATACAACCTCATTTCATAGTTATGTAAGACATTTTTCGTCTGGGCGTGGTTTGAATTCCTCCAAAACAACCAAAATGTCTCTTAAAATCTTCCAAAAAGTGGATTTCACAGTGATTCTAGTACTTGGAGGCGCAATGTCACTTCTGTAAATAGTTAGTCTCTAAATGAGTGTTAAAGCTACTTATAGAAACTCCAAAATTTGAAGGAAAAACCTGAATTTTACAAGGTTAATATATGATAACTGAATTTTTGAAGAAATTTAGTCACTTAGTTGGTTTTTTTTTTTATATTTTTTTTATTAATAAAAAAAAAACGATTACAAGTAGAAAGGACTAATAGCATGAAACTGACCACATTGTTGAGATTATACTATAATATGTATGATAGTTGAGATTATTATGTTTTCATGAATATTTCTTCATATAAAGGTTTTTCATGTGATAAATTATGCAAGTTACATTTCCATTGCCAATAGTCAAATGGGACATTAGTATTTTGCAAGAGTCTAATCAATAATTAAAGTTAACTAATACCTTACTTAATTCCAACCTACATTTCAATCAAAACTAGTATTGTGGCCCGGGCGTTGCCCCAGATAATTTTTTTTTTTTGTGAAAGGGCAAATACGGTTGAAATTAAAACAGTTGGATCAAATAAATCTTATGGTCAAATTAGGTTCTTAGTTCTCATTTTAGGATTAGATTCTCACATGATCCCAATTCTATATATTTCCTCCATTTTAGAAAAATTGCTACACTTTGACTTTTCTACTTTTCATACAGTATACTTTGACCTTTGACCCACTAATTATTATCCACTTCACTATATTTAATAATTTTCAAGCAATTTAATAAATTTTTATGATTTTTAAGAGAATCTTAACAATGGAACAACATTCTTAAAAAAAAAACAATAATTAGAGTTGGTTAAGGTGGTAAGTGTCTATCTATTTGATAGAAGAGTGCTGAGTTCGAAACTTAGCGTAATCATTTTTTAATAATGTTTATGTGAAAATCCCATGTGGCATAATGCTTGTGTATGTGGCGCGCAATCTGGCGTAACAATGGTGAAAGTTGATGCTTGAGTGACAATCCTATGTGTCGCATTCACGATGCTGATAATCCTACGTGTCGCATTTACGGTGCTTTGCGCACCTTTTAATAGTTTTTATAGATAGATAGCTTCAAATACCGGATAAAATTATTATTAAGACTACTGTTGTGTTATTAATGCATTTCAACTTCCCATCAACTCACACTAAGGACACTATGCTAAAGATATATTTTGCCAACAATCAAAATGCATAGTGTCATTAGTGTGAGTTGATGGGAAGTTGGAAACATACATTAGGTTAGGGCCTAGGGGTCAACTAATTTTTGGGTGATTATGTTAATTATCATTACAATACAAGGATATTTGGTACATAAATTTTTTACCAAGACAAAATTTGAAAGACATTAGGACATCACACATCTCATGCATTTTGTAAAAATCAAGAAAATCACTTGTAAAGAAAACTACAGTACATTTTTTATTATAGTTGTCTTGTTAAAATTACTTTTGTATCATCAAATTTTTATAATTGTTACTTATATTATATTAAAGATCAAAGTAATATTTTGACATACAATAAGTGAAATATTGCAAATTATTGTTCCGTTTACTAGCTAGGGTGTAAAACAATACTCTGTAAAATTATTTATCCTCTATTTTTAATTTTACACTGTTTATTTTTTGCAATGCAGTGTAAAAAGATTTTCCTAAAGATAAAATATCTCTTACAATGTTGAAAAATTATTTCTCCAACAAAAGGAAACAAAAACTGTTTTCCTTCCTTTTTCTTACCACTCCTTTATTTCCTTTTCATTTTTCACATTTCCTATAATTTTTCTTACATGATCGTAAAACAATGAAAAACTTATATATTTTGCAATTTTCCATGAAAATATTTTACACCCAACAAACATAACCTATATGTAACAGAGAGGAGAGGAATTGAGGATGATCCCTTAGCAAGGGAAATTCCGGGGGTGATGACTCAAGTTCGATTCTCACCACATCTCCCGACCCACTTGCCAAGGTAATTTCTTGAGATATGGTCTTATGACTCTTATGTGAGTTTTGTACATATACCTTTTCTGGTAAAAAAATGCAAAAGATAGGTTATTTATTTATTTTTATTTTTCTAAAGCTAACTTGAAGAAGGGAAAATCAATATTTCTTCCACTTGAAGAAAATTTTGATTTATTCTTAGCTAGAAAAAACGGAAATTTAGCATCCAAAAAATGATCTTTGACAATCCAATGTCCGAGTGATATTACACAGTTCGTTGCCTGATTTGCTTCTCGATAAGGTAAAATCGCGGTATGTAATAATGCAATGGTTATATATGGCACATCATATCTAAAATTCAGATGCCATTTGAATCTTGCAATTGAGTCACACACAAGAGCCACATATCCCCCTCTCGCCACCTCTTGGACACATGGAATGACTTCTAAAAGTTCTAAGTAATAAGGAGGTATCTTATGTAAAGTTGACAATGCATGGAAGAATGAGTGATGCATGCTCTATTAAAGGCCCGATGCATGGGTTGAATAATTCATATTGAGGGTCGATTGTTAGCAAGAGGGGCTTGTAAAGTCAATTCTGTATCCTCCCTTCATGTAGAAGCATCTGCCCTATGGTTGGGTCTTCAGAAATGTGTAGATCGGCTTGACAATGTCACTATTTGGACGGACAATAATTGGGCTCTCGCTTTGAGCCTACGATCACCTGAAATCCCTTCTGTGAAAATTAAGATTGTATTACTTAATTTTATTGCTTTATGTTTTTATTTTATTTTCGATAGCTGCACTTAAGTTAACCATGCGGTGGTTTTGCGAGCGCATGATATGTGTCGCTGAATAAACGATGCTAGTCTTTTAGTTTTGCTTGCTTTTACAGTTTTCCACTTACCAATAGTATAAATAAATCCAAAACTAAAAGGAAAAATTAATTCTAATAACTTCATTTTTTTAGTGGTATGCTCAAAGTAATCTCACCTTAGTATACCATATTCTTAAAATGGACCATATAATCTAAAATCTGGTCTATTTTAAAAAGAAAATTACCAAATAAGATTACTTTAAGAAGAAAATTTACGAAATGGGATTATTTTAAAAAGATTTTATATAAAAGTGGAATTATTTTAAAGTAACTTGTCAATTTTTTTTTTAAAGATAAATAAAGGTGAAATTATTTTGAATATGCCACCAAAATCTGAAATTATTAAAATAAAATACCAAAATACCAGGATTTTTTTTTTAAAGTGGAGGTCATTGACTCTTCCTCTAATCAAATGGCCAATAGTAAAAATCTAACTATCTAAGGGGGAAAAAAAAGAGAAAAGAAAAGACAAAGACTACACAAGTGCAAATAGAAAAATAAAAAGAAAGAACGGAAGCATATAAAAACGTCGTATGTCCTTTTCAACCACCACAGTCAGCCGCCGATTCAGCGTCTACTCAGTCGTCTTCTCTCTTCATTTCTTCTGCAAAGTTAACCTCCATACTTTCTCTCTCCACTCTCTCTCTCTCTCTACAATAATTTTCCTGCATTGAAATTGTTTATCCATTATTCATCGCTAACATTCTTCCTTTGGTAATTTTTGGTTCAAATATTTGACTTTTTTTTGCTATTTGTTGATTGATTCGCAATAACATTCCTTTTTTGCTCAATTTATTTTTTTCCAGATTTACTTATCTCAATCGTTTTTTATTTGCTTTCCTCATTAATAGATTCGATTGATTCATTGCAGGTTATTTGATTTGAGTTGATTTGATTTGATAGAGTAGTTGTAGTTGAAGTTGAAGAGAGAGCAACAATGTCGTGGCTTGTTAAGCAAGTAGTTAACTCTGGACGTCTTCAATCTTCTTCGGTATGCATATATAGATTAATCCTCTTTCTCTTTTGTTTATTTGTTTGTTTGAATTTTGTTGCTGTAGATTTACTAGTTTTGAATGCTGATTTATTGCAGAGACTTCGGGCTTTGCAACTTGCTGCTAGAGCTTATGCTACCTCTGGAAAAGAGGTAAAATTTTGAATTTCCATTTGATTTTGTGTGTGTGTGTGTGTATAATTCGAATCTTATATCAATTGCAAAATTATGTAAAGTCAACTTTAATTAGACAATGATGCTCTTTATACACTGAGATTGGAGTGATTGTACTTTTTGCTTTGTAATTCTGTTGTAGTTGGAAGTTTTAGGGTGCTATTTGTGAATGATATACTGTAATTGGTTGTAATTTGTCGATTGCTAATTGAATTTCGCTAATTTATATTGTGTAAGCTGCTTGTGTCGCATTATAGGTCTATAGGATAAGAGAATAGTTTTCTGTAATATGCCAGCGCTTGCAAGGATATTCAGTTATTTCTGGGTTGCTCAACTTGCACTTCTTCATATATTGCTTAATACGGAATTACGGAGTATGTTCTTGGGATCTGATAAAGAGTTTCATTGTGTCCAGGGCCGGTCCTACATTTTTTTGGGCCCTTGGCAAAACAAAAGATGGGTCCTTGTATTATTTAAAAAGTACTTAAAGGACACCATAAATAATAAAATTGATTTTTCATTAACATTTGTATGAGTACATACTACATTATATTATACCAAGTATTAGACACACTTGAATTTTATGACTTATTGTATGTTCTATTACATAAAAAGTTGTTTGTAAACTTAAAATTTCAAAGTGAAAAGGATTGATGGCAAAAGAATAGATAGAAAAGATGAAAGCACCTCCCTTTCTGATTTCAAGGGTAGAGGGATTCCAATGCTTTGATTATTTTTTCCCCCTTTAAATAAAGCATTATATATTTGGCAGATATCAAGAATAGGACATAGAGCATAGCCTTTTATTTTCCTTGTAAATTGTGTGAGTTTTATTATCTTGTCTTTCCAGTCTTCATTCATGCACAACACAACTGTACAAGTCCATGTTATTTTTAAAAAAAATTCACAATGTAAAAATATTTTTTTTCAAGGAAATTGGGCCCCCAACAGACTTGGGCCTGTATGGGTGTCCAAAGGCAGGATGAGAGTTTTCTGTCTAAATTTGTTTTAGATTAGCACATTGTGTATTTGAAACATGAAGTAGTCAAAGCTCTTAATTTGGCTGGTGTGGGCGTGTTTTTTTTTTCTTTTTCTTTGGTGCACGTGTATGTGTGTTTCTATGACGACACTGATACAATGTCATGGATTATGCAGATGACAGTAAGGGACGCTCTGAATTCTGCAATAGATGAAGAAATGGGTGCGGATCGTAAAGTCTTTTTGATGGGAGAAGAGGTAGAATGAGAAAAGGATATATGCATTTCTGTTCTTTATCATGAATGTTTCTCGTGTAAATCAATGCTAATTTTGATATCTTTTGCTCCTAAACAGGTTGGTGAATATCAAGGAGCTTACAAGGTGAGAATTCCACAACTTGGTCAACATTTTTATCATGGTTTCAACCATTTTCTCATGTAGCATGTATTCTGTTAAATTTCTGCATCAGATTACTAAAGGGCTTTTGGAAAAGTATGGTCCTGAAAGGGTTATCGATACCCCTATAACAGAGGTTTTATCTCCAACCCAATAGCTCTTTTGCTTTTTATGTAATTAGTTATGTATTATGTCCATTCTCCTGTCAATTGCTTTTCACTTTTTGAAACCAATGTGGGCAGTGTTATATAAGTACGTTCTTTTGTTGTACAGGCTGGGTTTGCTGGTATTGGAGTTGGTGCAGCATACAAAGATTTGAAACCTATAATTGAATTTATGACATTCAACTTCTCAATGCAGGTTCGAAACTATCTTGTCAAGTTTTTTTTTTATTTTTTGTTCTTATACTTTTGTTTAAAAGGATGAGCAAAAGGAAAAGTCTAGGGGAATGTAGAGTTGTTGCTTCAAATTTCTAGAATAATTTGATTTTTCTATCTTATGACAAATCACAATTCCTACTCATCTTTGAATTTAGAGGTAGGAAGGGAGATTACTCTATATTCAAGTCTTCTTCCTCCATGTCTTTTTGTTCTTCCTATTTGGAATCTTAGACACTTTTGATATTGGAGAGAATCTTCTTGTTTGGTTCGTTTTAAAGAGTACACCAAGGATATCCAACTTTTTAAAGCCTTGCCATTACATTAATAAAGATAGCTTGGATTAAAAGTTTAGAATGGAATGGTATGAGTCCTATGAGAATGATATACGAGGATGAGAATCTTGGTAGGTGGGTATGAGTTTTATGTAGTTAAGCCATTGGGTATGGGGTTTTATATTCAAATACCTCAATGAAACACTGTTATTCATTAATAGTACTGCATTAATTCCATTTCATTCTTAAAGCTTACCGCCAAACATGCTCTTAAGCTAAAAGACGGGAGTTGGCAAATTGCCAAAGTAAAATGTGCATAAATGTTAGGTACGAAGGGAGTAACTCCAATAACTAGGATGTTTTACAAACTAAATTCTTAGGAACATGGTTTTAAGTCTCGGGTTTGGTTGCGATAGCATTAACGGTCGCGGAATCATATTTGCGTGCAATGCGGATGGTTCGCGGCCGCCGCGGCCTAATATCTCGGTCGTGGTAAGCTCAAAACGCTTTACAATGCGGTCGTGATGCGGTGATGCGTCTTTGATTTAATACCGTGCTTAGGAATGACTAAAGCAAGTTCTAGTCTTTTATACTGTGTTTGGATAAAATACATGGAGAGAAAGGAAGGGGAGAAATGAAGAAGAAAAGAGAAGCAAAGAAAGACTTCCATTTTGCTTCTAAATCTTTTTATCATTGGAGAGATTTGTTTTGTTCAGAAGAAAAAAAAAAAAAGATTTTTCCAATTCCGTCATCTTCCCTCTTTTCATTTGCTAACCAAATGAGGGAGAATGAATCCTTCACTGCCCCCTCTTTCCTTTTCCCTCCAAATTCTTCTATCCAAACACAACATTCGACCTTTTAATAGTTACGTTACTTCAATTTCAAGATTCTATGAAATCAGGTGCTGCAGTTTGATGTTCAGCATCTATTAGTATTTAGTACAATAATTGCTACTTAGAGTTTGGAAATTGGAATCATTTATCTCCCACCCTCAGTGAGCTACAGTCTGAAACAAATGAATTGTTATGTGCTATTTTGTACAATGGAATTCCTTTAGACTAATTTACAAAAGTAATAGTGAATTGTGCACGCCCTTTCTGCCTATTAAAGGTTATACCAATTTGTACACTGTCCTTTCACTATTAACTAATTTGTACATAAAACAATTCTAAATTTCAATGTGATTGTTATGGCATGACCACTGGATTTAAACAAAGAAATGGCTTATGGTAATGTGGTTGTTGTTGGTGCTCTTTTCTGTGGTTTATTTATTTATTTTTATTTTTTTATTATAAAGTATTTCTTCATTCCAAAACCAGCTTCATTGGCTTTGAATAGCCAATTTTGACAAGTTCTAAGTCCGTAAATTATAAATGAAGGTGAATTTCAATTTTCAAATGGTCGTGCCATATTATTGTGGAAAATTTGTGAAAAATAAGCCAACCATTATTGGATCTTCTCAAATTAAGTCAACCTTTTGATTAACACAAAATAAGTCAACCTAGTATTCATGTCTTCTGAAATTAAGTTTTTTTCACTATTTACTTGTTGATTAAATTAATATTTTCAATGAACAACCGCATAAACAACATATTAATACACCGTTTTGATTTTTCATTGAAATTATTAACCTTTTCCACCAGTAAATTGTAAAAAAAAAAACTTAATTTAAGTGGATATGTGTAATAGGTTGACTTATTTTGAGAAGGCCGGACAAAGGTTGACTTATTTTCTACAAATTTCCCTATTATTGCGAGCTCTTAAGAAATGGGAGATCTGGAAGTTGGAATAAGCAAAAGCAGTACAAAGGATTGTAAAACAGGAATTGCTAGGCATCACAATTCTCTTTTGACTTGATAGTAAAGGCTTTGTTCCTTTGAACTTAATTTTTGATATTTCAGTTGAGTTCAAACTTCAAACAAATTTAGTTTAGTTCTGCTCAACTACTGCTGAGTTCAGGATTTAGTTTAATTGAATTCAGTTCAGATAAATTTAGTTAAGTTCAGATTAATTCAATTCAAAAGAACAAATTCAATATATCTGGCCAACATAATTACAATTTTTCTCATGGTAATTTTCTAATGGCAGAAACAGACTATTCTTTACACAGTTTCCAGGGACAAGAACAAAAAACTTCGCAGTTAATTTGTCGGGCAGATTAAGTTATTCCAATCGTTTAGCCTTGCCCTTCTGAATAGCTGATGGCTTTTACTGGAGAATTTTCTAGAATTAGGTTTTGCAGCTTGTTCTAAATTATTGTGACATTATGAAGCACTCTTGTTCTAAATTACAATATAAACACTCTTGCTCAACTGTGTGATTTGACTGATTTATTTGTTATGACTTATTATGATGCCAATTTATTTGCAGAACACTATCCTTAGAAGCAGATATCTTTGCCTTTTATCCTTGATATAATTTTTTTCCAAAATAATGAATATTTTACTCTTTTGCCAAACATTGTTCCACACCCTCCCCCAAGGATTTAGATACATTGCCATGTGTTGTCAATAAAATGTACTATCAAGTAAGACTGAAAAGCTATGTAATATGTAGCATAGGTCATGTTCATGATATTAATATTTGTGTTTTATGCTAATGAGTTCTATTCTTGCTTGTTGCAGGCAATTGATCACATTATTAATTCTGCTGCAAAATCCAACTACATGTCTGCTGGTCAGATATCTGTACCCATTGTTTTCAGAGGTCCAAATGGTGCTGCTGCTGGAGTTGGCGCTCAACATTCCCAGGTTTAATTCTAATGGTTCCGTGTCGAGAAAGCTATTGCCAACATTATTGATACATGTATCTTAATGATAGAGAAACTTTCCCAATATACCTAGCATATTTCCTCTCGCTTGGAAACAGGATGCAAAGTTGATCTAACATAGACTTCCATATATGGATCAGCGTTTAGTGTGTTAGGCTTAGGGTTTAGAAAGTGACAAGATTATAGAAACTTAATAGAATCAAATTAAAGCAAAAATGATTATAGAACCCTAATAGATAAACACTAAAAACAAATTCAATTATCAAAACCCCTCTTAAAAAAAAAAACGTAGTAACCTTTCTTGAATATTTGAATAATTAATGTTGATTTCTGATTATTTCCCTCTAGGTTGACCATTGATTGATATGGTCCTGGAATTATTACACAATCAACCTTTAATAGACTTGTGTTAATATCAGCACTTCAGTAGGACTTTTGGGTGTTTTGAAAGATATTTACTCTTAAATTAATAGTAAAATAAGGGTTGTGTTTGGTAAAGAGAGTTTTGGGGCTTTTCCAGAGGTTTTGACCACTTCTAAAGTTTGGTTAAATTAGAAGTGGTTTGATAAATAGAGTATACAACTAGTCATTTACAAAAGTTGGGTTTTGTAGCTTTTTGTTGAGACTTCATAGTCTTGAATAAAAAGATATATAAACAATTAAGTGTTGCCAAACACATTTGCATAAATAGCTATTCAAATCAACAATCAACTCTAACTCTGATTGTCAAACAAGGCCATGACAATAATAAAAAAAGATGTGCTCTAACACTAGAATGTCAAAATTCTCTTCTTCATAAGTTTGCATCTTGCTTAACTTTGTTTTTACTTTCCTTCAATTGATTTGCTAAGTCGGAGTTAAGATCTATAATTTTAAATAGAGACATCAGCCCTCTGCTTCCAACATGGAAACAGATTCATTCTTCGGTGATGGCCACCGATGGGGTGCGAAACTCACTGAATATCATTCTTATCAGCATTTATGAAAAGTATGATACTGGCTATCAAGCAGAGATTGAACCACCTCAGTTGTTGGAAAATAAATTCAAGGCCTACAACTTAGCAGCACTACAATAATTTTTTTGTGTGTTTTGAGTAACTTTATATCCATTTACACTAAATTAATATACACCCGTTAAAATGGGGGTACCACTGTACCCCCATATCACTTCTTAGCTCCAACAATGGATGTGAGCAAGGTGAATCAATGGAGTTGATAGTGCGAATTCCTAATGTGTTAAGCTAGTTGTATAAGCCTTTACTAGAGAAGAGTGTACTGAACTGCTGGTTGGGCTGTGTGTTACAAAAAAGATATAAGTTTATCATCTTGAAGCTTTCTTAATATCTACTACCTCCGTTTCTTATTATTTGCAACGATGTGACATAAAGTAGAGAGGAAAAATGTCAAATCGTTGCAAATAATAATCTGTTTGGTAAGATTTATTTCGCAAAAATTTCAACTTATGCAGTGTTTTTTAAAATAAAAAATAAAATAAAAGGTAGGCTTAGGTTAGTTTGAAGACAAGTCTGTTACAAGAATGTCCGAGATTCAATCAGGACCATTTTCTAGCCATACCTCATCACTCAAGGAAGCCACCGCCCATTTATGTAGATGGTGGGCTACCTCATTGCATTCACGAAAACAGACAGAGAAAACAACTGAATCAAAAAAATTAACAAGATTAATAGTATCATCTAAGCAAAGCTGAACATAGCTACGTCTGACACGCTGCTCTTGTAAGGTTTGAATAATAGCTAAGGCATCCCCTTCAATAATCACCTTCCATCCTCGCTCCTTTGCTATCTCAATAGCATACTTAGAGGCCATAGCCTCAGCCATCTCCGCATCCATTTTTGCAGCAAGTTCTTCGACAGAGCTCCCACAACCTGACCTCCATGTTTCTAGCCACAACACCAATCCCAATCCGCCCATAGCCTACATTTACCGCTGCATCAAAATTTATTTTAATCACGTCCCCCTGTGGAGCAGTCCTGACTAACTGCAGGCACATGAGAGGCCCTTGTCTTCTTGTTGGCCCCTTGATATTCTTGCCGCAGGTCCATAACTCGTGTGAAGCCACGTGAGGAGACTCATGGTGCTGCTGGAAAAATGCTACATTTCTGCTCTTCCAAGCTTGCCATGCTAACACCAAGAACACCTCGCATGACTCCTATGAATGTGCTTTGAGCACCCTTGCCAGCCACTCATGGAAGTTGGAGCTGCTGTCTCCCTCAAATTTAAATTAGAGCATGCCTATGAATATTCTGCCCAGCCGCAAGTTTCCAGAGCATGAATTGCTGTCTCGGGCTCTCCAAAACGCACGCACGGCTCATCAACGTTGCTACGTTTGAGGACCAAGTTGGTATTGAGGGGAAGAATATCCCAACATGCCCTCCAAACAAAATTGCTAACCTTTGGAGGCACTCTTAGTTTCCAGATGCGTTGCCAAATGGGGTCCCAGGCCCAGCCGTTAGAACCTTTATGGCTTTATCCACTCCGTTGTGATCCATAGCCACCCTATAAGCATCCTTCACCTTAAAGTCTTAAACACCCTGTCCTTGTTTGCAACCCAACACACATCATCCCTAGGTAACTGAGAGCTAATAGAAATTTTGCGGATTCGTTCTAAATCAATTGGAAGAAGCAACTCATTGAGAACATCCATCCTCCACGAGCAAGTATCTCTATTAATCGGTTTTTCTACCTTCAAATCCATGTCCGAAAGAGAACATGCACCTTACCCGAACCCTCTCCTTCCAACCATCGATCACCCTATATTTTAATCATGCTTCCATTTCCCACCTGCCACCTTGTACCCTGCTCCAGTAAGGACTGCGATCCAAGAATCTTCTCCAGGCATAGTTAGCTTGATTTCTTAAGGAAGTATCCCAAATTGAGGAAGATGGAAAATACTTTGCCTTATAAATTTTAGGTAGAAGGGATGTGGGGTTGGACTTTGGAGTGAAGCCTCAATAATTGCTTGGACGGAGTGTTTGATGCCAATTTTTGGCCATTATCATCCATCATCAAAAAAATACTTCCTCCATTTTTCAGCTGCAAAAAAAAACTATAATTGGAAATTTCCACTTATGCAACAAATATTTTCGTTTTTTTTGTTATGTCATTTCTTTCTCTCATCATCACATGTCACTTCATCTCTCTCTATCTATTTTAATACTCACAACCAAATTTTGACTTGGAGTCCACGTGAACAACTTTGTTGCATCTAAAAAAATGGAGGAAGAAAAATTAGTTTTAATATTATTTAAAAAAAAAAAAAAAAAAACTGAAGCTAATAGTAATACTCTGTATGTTTTACCCCAAGTCCCATTGTAATAGCATGAAAAATCAAAATGTTGGAATATGGTATGTATGAAACAAAGTTAGATAAATGTTGTAGAATTAAAGTTGTTTCTTCACTATTCTTTGGGTCTTTGTTAGTCATTTATGAAAGATTTGACATCTTTTTAGTATTCATTGTTCATATTAGAGTACCTTTGATTTAACATCTTTTTTATAAGTTTTGAATCCTCCATGTATATCTTTGTAGTTGGTTTATACTTACTTTGTTGTCTCTGCAGTGTTATGCAGCATGGTATGGTTCATGCCCTGGTTTGAAGGTACTCTCTCCTTATTCAGCAGAGGATGCCCGAGGATTGCTCAAAGCTGCTATTAGGGACCCGGATCCTGTTGTTTTTCTGGAAAATGAAATCCTGTAAGTGACCCATTATAGTTATGAGATTACTTTGTTTATTCGTTAGGTTATCGTTTTGGTAGCTTTGAGCTTTTTATTTAGATTTGGTGTATGTTCTCTGTAGATATGGAGAATCTTTTCCTATTTCAGAAGAAGTTCTTGACCCCAATTTCACCCTTCCTATTGGAAAAGCAAAGGTATTGCGTTATTTCATTATTTTATTGTTTTTTGATAATAATAATTGTTAAAACTCTGTATGTTTTACCCTAATTTCAATCGCTGTCATTAATACAGATAGAGCGACAAGGGAAGGATGTGACAATCACTGCTTTCTCCAAGATGGTGGGCTATGCTCTCAAGGTTTGTTACGAATACTTTCCTTCCATTTATTAAATCATTTTCTTCTTTTCATTAAAAACCTTTCGCCTGTAGATTTTTGGTGCTCCTATGCATGATGCTATATCTTTCTTAGCTAAAAGGCTTAAACTTCTATTCTGCAGGCTGCTGAAATTTTGGCAGAAGATGGAATCAGTGCCGAGGTATCTTTTTATTTATCTATATCATATAACATCATTCATTTCTTTTCTCTTGCAGTGATAACTTGTTAAAGGTTTTAAATGATTGTCTTCTATTGATCAGGTTATAAACCTCCGCTCAATTCGTCCTCTTGACAGAAGTACAATCAATGAATCAGTTAGGAAAACAACTAGGCTGGTAACTCTGGAAGAGGGTTTCCCGCAACATGGAGTTGGTGCAGAAATATGGTAATTATCTCTTTGAATATCCTTGATTTTTCGCTTCTCTACTTTGCCAAAGGAATGGTTGATTATAATCTGCTCACCCGGATATTTTTATGGTCCAAAACTCCATTTGCATTCTCATCACTTCTTAGATGGGCTAGCCAAATTAGCACCAGTTCTGTCCATGTTCTTTCAATCTTTCCTTCTATATGGTGTTGAACTAATTTCTTTGGTCTCTGCAGTACATCGGTGGTTGAAGACAGCTTTTGGTACCTTGATTCACCCATTGAGAGGATTAGTGGTGCTGATATTCCTATGCCTTATGCCGCAAATTTTGAAAAGATGGCTGTTCCACAGGTCCCTTTTTCCCCTTTATTAGCCATAGTAGTTTTATGCTGGCTTTTGAATTCAGGGTTTAGAAACTGTCAATCTTTATAGTATGCTTCAAAGGACGATTATCACACTAGATACATTTACAACAATTCATTTTAATGGTATTAAAGCATTAGGAGGTTGAAAAGTTGTGAATTTGCTGACATTTTTATGATTCAGTGAGGTCATTGGTTCAAAAAAAAAAACACTCGTATTTAGAAAGTTCAATCAAGGACAATGTGAGCACATCAATATAGAAAATCATAGTAGCTTGGAATTTGACTGCCAACTGAATTTTATGCTGGGATAATTTAAAAAGATAATGTTTATGTAATAATTAATAAAGTCCTTTTAAGTTATGATTTCCTTGCACAATTGTATTGAATAATACTCCGTATGATGCACATTGCTGACCTTTTGTTGTGACTTTTGTTCTCATTAATCTTATATTTTCCTTCATTGTATTTCAGATCGAGGACATTGTTCGAGCTGCAAAGCGAGCATGCTACAGATCTGCTTAGTACAATTTATGATGAAGCTATCAAATTATTTTTTTTCTTCTCAAATTGCACACATCGATATTGATGTAATTTGTTATCCTTGCCATTTTGTGTGGCTGCTTTAATTAATATGTGAGAAAAATAGCTACTAACTTTTTGCCTCCAAAATAAGATTTTATATCATTGATTTACCAGGAGTTTTTTGTAACCGGGAAGAGCCTTGGATAACTCTAACAGGCCGAAAATTGATTATATTGGAGAGCTCATAAATCATAATTCTCTTTTCAATTTTTGTGTAATTGGATATTATTATTCGGGTTTTTTTTATACACCCAATTTCAAAAACAAATAACAAATTGCCATTATTTCGTCTATTTTAGCATGTAATATTCCTTTTGTTTCAAAATGATTGTTGTGTTTATTTTTTGCACAGTTTTCAATGTATTTATTTTTAAACATTTATATCTTCCACTACGGAGTTTAAAAAAGTTGTGAGATATATTTAAAAAGCTACATCCAATTTGACAAAATTACATGTGAACATTGCACATGTAACAATAAAAAATTATGTGAATCCTCAGTAGTAAAACCAACTATAGGAGAATCTACTTATTCTTTCCTCATAACATGCATTGAATCTGAAACTTGAAATCGTCTAGCCTTTCACGTATTCATAAATTTTAACTGCTCCATTGTTTCTTTTCTTTGAACTTAATAAGTGTCTTTTCTCATATCTTACTAGCCTTATGTGCACGCTATGCGTGCTTTAATGTATGAATATCTTATATAATAGACATTTTATCAATATGGGTATTTAATTGTAGAGAAATTTAAAATATGAATTTTGATGTTTGTGTTTTATTTTTTTGAATTATATATTTTGTAATATTTTCATTTTAAAAAAATACAAAACTTTTCTTTTTAGTTAATATTATATAGTTTGAGTATTCAAAAATTCTCATATGCGGCTGGCCGCATGTTTTGTAAACCGTGCGGCCAGCTGCATTGTTTCAAATGGTGCGGCCGTTTTTAGGGGTTACAAAGTCTTTAGTGGGGTTACAAAGTGTTTTTTGGGGTTACAAAGTGTTTAAGCGGGGTTACAATGTATTTTTTAGGGTTACAATGTGTTATTTTGGAGTTACACTGGGGTTACAAACTGTTATTTCGAGTTACAAAGAGTTTTTGGGGTTACAAAGTGTTTTTGGGTTTATAAAGTGTTTATGTGGGGTTACAAAGTATATTTTGGGGTTATAAAGTGAGGTTACAAAGGTTTTTTTGGTTTAAGTGGGGTTATAAAGTGTTTTTTTGGGGTTACAAAGTGTTTTTGGTGTTACTAAATATTTTTTTAGTTATAATGTGTTTTTTGGGGTTACAAGTGTTTAATTGGGGTTACAAAGTTTGTTTGTGGTTACAAAGTGTTTTTTGGGGGGGTTACAAAGTGTTTTTTGGGTTACAAAGTGTTTAAGTGATGTTACAAAGTGTTTTTTGAGTTTAGAAAATATTTAACTGGGGTTACAAAGTGTTTAAGTGGGGTTACAAAGACTTTGTAACCCCATACAAAAATCAACTTTGTAACCCCTTATTTATCAGCGCGCCGCACCATTACTAAATGGTACGACCAGTTGCATCAAAAACGCGTTGTTGAGTATTTAGGAATTTTTTGAAGGGTAATTTAGACTTTTTGAGGGGGGACACCATGACTCCCCTTGGCTTATATAACAGAGATCATCTAATGATTATG
The DNA here is from genome assembly GCA_951394345.1 of Salicornia ramosissima. Lineage (NCBI taxonomy): Eukaryota > Viridiplantae > Streptophyta > Magnoliopsida > Caryophyllales > Amaranthaceae > Salicornia > Salicornia ramosissima. The sequence goes on from OX596237.1 coordinate 4,611,963, forward strand.
TATTTTTTATAAGCAAGAACAATCCATTCACCAATTTATTAACATGAAATTGCAAAGATGCTCCACAACCTGTTTTCTTGACTCAATTTTCTCTTATGGTCGTGTATCTTTCTTCTAACATCCTTCTCATACTCCAGCCATCACTACCACCTCAACGTCTTATTTTGATTTATCAACCTCCTTTACAAAAATACAGAAGGACTAATAGTTCGAATGTAATAAACAATATGAAACCAATTTAATATAAAATAAATGGGATATATGCCATGCATTTATTAATATTGAATTCAAAGACTAGTTTTCAAAGTTCAAACAATAACAGAAACATCAAAATCCTATGCAATATGGGATGCACTCAGTAGATGCATCAAAATAACTAATATTCACACAGATTCAAAGGAGATTCAAATCATCATTTTAGGTAAAAAAATAATAATAATTTGTTTTGTAAGAATTTCATGTATGTTAAAATTTCACTGAAAATGGCCGATGACCTTGCTGTCAATATGACTATATGAGGGCAGTAGTTTAAGGCCTTAGGCTTGAATTATTTTACGTAGCCAAGAAAAAAAAACATCTAAGGCCTCGTTTACTCATATGCAAAATATTGTCAATTTAAAATTATTTTCATGAAATATAATTTACAATAAAAAACACAATTGTAAAATAAGTTTTACATTGTTTACTATCATATAAGAAATGAGGAAAATGAACGAGAAAGTAAGCAGAAAAGGTAAAAAAAAAAAATGAAGGAAAATAGTTTCCCCTTCATTTTGGAAGGAAAATGATTTTCCAACATTGTAAGAAAGTTTTATTCATAGAAAAATTGATTTTACATTTACTTTTATAAAGTAAACAATGTAAAGTTGAAAATAGAGAAAAATAGTTTTACAAGAAAATGTTTTACACCCTAATAATCGAAGCCTAAGTTAATTAAAATTTAAGAACGGAAAAAAAATGAAATTGTATACTTAATATTTCTATTAGTTGCAGCACACTGAATGGTACAGATTGTCACAAGATTTAAGTTCTCTACAAATCAAAAAAAGAGCTAACAAATAGAATGATATATTGACATATTCAACACCAAAATAGGCCACAACCAATTATGAAGCAACGACTCAATCTCTACCACTAATCGCAAAGGTTAGATGTTCGAATCCTCGCACTAGAAAAGAGCTGGTGCTTCCTTACCAAATCAAAAAAAAAAAAACTAGCTATGAATAACTGTACAACTACTTTTTTGTGTATTAGTATACAAAAACTTCCAACACAGTTAATAAACATAATACACCTCCAAAACTTGCAAAATTAAAAAAAAAAGGACAATTATGATTAAAGAATCCCTCTGAAGCACCGATTAACAAGACATACTTCTAACTCCATTTCCATTTTGCAAAGAAAAAATTGAAGGGTGCTTGTTACTTTCGGCTAGTAGAAACCCGTGTCATCGACCCTTTACCCTTGAGCATTAGATCCATAGACAGTCCAATGGTTGGTTTCCATGCATGAAAGAATTTCCACGTCGAAGCCAGTTCTGGTTCTTTATTAGTTCTCTTCTTCTTTGAGGGTCCCGCAGATGGTGTGACGCTTTTGGATTTTGGCAATGTGTGGGGCTTGAAATGCGATGTATCGAACGAATGCTCCGTTGTGTTGAAAGATATAGGACCGTTACTTGATGTGTCTGTAGGGACTCCGACAGCTCCATCTTGGTGGGGAGGTGGAAACTTTTCGCTTTTGCTCTTTGCATTTGCTTGAGTAACAAATCTCATGCGCTGGAATATCAAACATAACAATTTTAATCAGTTTACGGCTCTCACACTATATTTCATCTAAAAGGTACATTATATATGAGCTTTAACCAGTTTCAAAATCCAAATTACGCATCGGTTATAAACAATGCATAATGGCATCTGCGTAATTTTGCATTCCAAAATAACCACTGTGTCATTTATCTTTGCTTTTATTTACAAAAATTGCCATTGTGCATTGTTTATAAATCATGTCTAGCGTTACTAGGCACTAGCCATTATTTAGGGAGCTTTTTCCAGTTCCAAATTGTGCACGGCTTGTAAACAATGCACAATGACATCTTTGTAATTTTGCATGCCAAAATTGAATTTGTGTGTGAGACATGTGTCACGTATCTTTACTTTTATTTATAAAATTGCCACTATGCATTCTTTATAAATGCTGCACAATTTGTTACTAGGCAGTACTGCAATAGGCATTAGCCATTAGCCATTATTTAGGAGGCAACAGCGAAGAAAACAGAGCAAGCATTGTATTTTCAGCTGTGTCTAAGTAGGGTTTATTGTGGGATTGTGTAAATTAGGATATTTGAGACTACTGAAGCTCTAATGGAACATGCAGTTATTAAGTCTAAAGTGATCAGGTATTACCCTAAATGCTGTCAAAAAATGAAAGAACAAATAGGCGAGAAAATAAGAGGTTAACGTACATCCAAATTTGTTTGTAGCTCTGCATTGGCCTCTGGGGCGGGAACTGCACGTCCTACTCGTTCACGTATTCTAACCTTCTTCACACTGTCAGCAGTGTTTGACTTTCCACTCAAACCCTTTTCCCTGTTGAGAAGTATTTATTTCAGAAAGTAAGCAAAATCAATACTGTTAGAGAACCAGCATATTTTGGTGAAGCATTAGAATAAAGTGTCACAAATGAAAGAAAGTGGAAGTATAGTGAACCTTCTCGCTGCTTCGTCCCGTAGCTTTACATCCATTTCTTTGCAGGGAGGATACTTGGGCAAAGTAGATGGTTCACAAGCATAAGGTTCAGAAGTGAAGAACTGTGAATGAACACGACCACATAGATTACGTAAGCTTAGAATTCAAAATACCCTTTCATTTTGTTTTCTTTTCTTGCCGCCTATGCTAAACAGCACAAAGAATATATTTATGTGAAACTAAATAGCAATACTCTAATAGCACGTCTCACAATCAGATCATCTGACAGGCACAAAAGTTGTAACTTTTTAGCGTAAAACCACAACTTTTTACAAAAAGTTTGTGTAAAAAGTTATAGATTTATAATTAAAAAAATTAGTACAATTTTTTATTTAAAACTTCAGTTAGACTGATTTGAGAAAACATAAAACTCAAAAGCAGGCAAGCAAATCATGCTGAGCAGCCTTTGCCAAACTCTGGGTGAACAGTTTTAATTAAAGAAATTAAATTACAAATGAGAACATAAGTATTTACTCTCCAATAAAACACTCACTTCATTATTCAAGGCATCAGTAGCAGTGGCTCGTCCTTCAGGATCAATTGAAAGAAGTGCATCAACGAGTGGGAGGGAAGAAGATGGGAAATCTTTGAAGGTCTCTAAAACACAACGTTTGTATGGCTGCTGCGGCTTGAAAAGTGTTGCATTTGGCAACTTATATTTCTTCCAGTACTCTTCAGATGGTGAACCACAGAGCTTAAATATCTTGTGAAGTTGCTCTACCTGATACAAGTGAATCATACATGGATCACTAGTCTTGAAAATAATTCAGAAACATTAAGCCGAGTTTGTTTAAACTTTAAACCTTAAACAAATCAAAATCATCCGAAAGGATTCCTGAAATAAGCTTAAAAATAGCAAATTAAACCATGAGATTTCAGAGAAATACAAGACCTCAGTCCGCCCTGGCATAATAGGCTTCCCAGCAAGTAGCTCAGCCACAATGCAGCCAGCACTCCAGAGGTCAACACCGACACCATAAGAAGTGGCTCCAAGAAGTAATTCTGGAGGACGATACCACAGAGTGACCACTCGACTAGTCATAGCTTGCTTCTGATTGATATCATACAATGCAGCTAATCCAAAATCAGCTATTTTAAGAACCCCTTCGTTATCAACTAAGAGATTGGACCCTTTAATGTCACGGTGTAACACACCATTGTTGTGGCAATGCTCAAGCCCAGAGAATAGCTGCTTCATAAAACACTTCACCTAAAAGCATTCCGGATTACTAATTAGTAAGGCTATTATTTACATGAAACAAGAAGCTACTATATGAAGCTCGCAATGTATAGCACATAATTTGGACATAAACCTAGGAAAACGAAAAGTACGAGCTTGGAATGTATCAGTAAGTTGCAGAAAGAAAGCACCTATATAAGATATTTATCAACACATCTAAGCGATATTTCTTGATGCTACAGAAAGGGTTGACATATCCTAGCCCAACTTTTCAGCCCAATCAATTTAAAGTTGACCCCAGCAGTGATAGAGATAAAATTTATATCTGCAAAGTAAACTTAAGCAAACCATCGCCTCATTGGTCAGGGTGGCAGCATATAAAGGCCTTGTGCTCACAAATAAATTGAACAGATGCAAGCTTTGGATCACAATGCGTATGAACTTGCTAAGTGCAAGTAGCCAGATACTAATTAATTTCCACTAATTAATATATAGTTGATTTTATTCTAGCAATCTAGCATGAGTAAAAATCAAAGCTATCGCTTAATTTCTGATTGTCAAATAAAGCATACGATGTATGCTTCAACAGAAGAACAGCCAAAGAAGAGATAAAAACACACTTGGGCTATCAACCGTATCATAAGGACCTCCAAGAGCATTGACAACAAAAAATCAATCCAGAGACCTGTTTTAGAAACTAAATCCCATCTTTTTCTCCTTTATGCAAGAAGAGGAATCAAAGCAAGAATCCAAAGATGCTGAGTACTAAAACTGGCAATGATGATATTATTAAGCAGCTTAAGGTAGTAAATGTTGCATCCAATTATGTGCTGTATCAATCTAAACTTGGTCGGCAAAGGTTGTATAAATCAGAGCCTCACCAAACCCCACCTAAGACGGGACACATGCTATGTCGCTATAATTGTTGGAAGAAATGAATTGCATCACGGGTCAAAAAACACAAGACAAACACAAATGAAACTCTGCAGTCTGCAACAGGAGACAAACATGAGGACAATTCGACAAACAAGTAACGAATTCGGACTTGATTTGGATCAAACAGATAAATTTGAACTAAACAGGAAATGATATTGGCACTCCACAAATTGATATTGGCAATCTCAATGTGAGTAGACAATTGAACATTGTGTTGTCACGATGAGGATTAATGAGTGCCAAGCCAACTGCCAATCAATTTTGGAGTGCCAATATCATTACCTGAACTAAACCCAATAAGCTTTGGGGTCCAATGAGGCAATGATGATCCAGTATTGTGAAATTCAAGCATCTAATCTACTAAGACAATCACATCCTGCACTCTGAGCTGCTTGGCATTTTCTTTAAGCGGAGGAGACAAGATAACTCATGCTTTCCCAAGTAAGAAGAAGACAAACTTAATTTATGTTGTATATCCACACAATTTAGCAGTTAACTACACAAAATAATAATAACAATCAGAACTTGAGGCCCCCAATTGCCCAAGATTCTTCATTTATTTACTGTCAAAACAGCTATCAAGAAAGAACCCAAGAAACTAAATGACAAGAACATATATAATTAACAAAGAAACCCACAACCTGAATTAAGAAAAATACAAACTTTCAGATTAATCAAGCAGCAAATCAAATCAAATCAAAACCAAAAAAAATAACAGTAATAATGATACACAAAGTTGTCATCAATTAAATAAATAAAAAAAGGTAAAGAGAAAAAAGGATTAACCTGAGGCTCAGTGAACTTATTACCAGGACCAAGTGAAGCAGAAAGGCCAGAAAGATCATGCTCCATGTAATCAAAAACCAGGTATAAACTTGAAGACATTCTTGAAGTAACTAAACCTTGAAGCTTAATAACATTAGGATGATCAAGACGGCTCAATACTATTATTTCTCTTGCCATAAACTTTACACTTTCTGGCTCTAAATTATCAAATCTAACTTTCTTCAATGCCACTATGTTTCCTGTCACCAAATCTCTTGCTTTATATACATTGCTATATGTTCCTTGCCCAATCTGAAATTCAACCCACCAAAAATTTTATATATATCAATCCAAGAAAAAAAAAAACAAAAAAAAAAAACAAAAAAAAACGAGAAAATGGGACTTTAATTTTAATTTTTTAAAATTAAAAAAGGTACTTTCTTGAGGAATTTCAAAGAAAAAAAAGGGGCAAAAATGCAAAACATCTAAAGTAGGACTTGAAAAGAAATCCCTTTTTCTTCGGTTACTACACTCTTGATAATGAAAATGCGGCCACAATTATTGTACTAAAAAAAAAAAAAACTGGTTTTGTAAAACAACAAAAAATGGATTAGGGTGAAATGAAATGAAGGATGAACCTTATCGAGCTTTTGGAAGGTACTAGCACGGCGAGGAGAGAAACGGTTAATGACATCACCGACAACGTCAGCCAGCCACGTAGGCCAACCATGGTGGGTAGTGGGGCCACCACCATAAGGATCGATGACGTGGCGGCGGAGCTCAGTAGTGGAGAAATTAGACGACTGACGCGGAAGCTTTGGATTCGAATTAGGAGAAATTGATTCTTTTCTCAGAGACGAAGGCTCACGACGCCGCCGTGAGTGGTGGTTCTCCGCCGCGGCCGCCGGCGGGTCTCCGGCAGCTTTCCGGCTAAGTACACACCCCATTTAATGGCGTCGCCGCCGCATCATTGCAAATTTTATCCTAGACTAGAATCTGGAATCAAAAAAAGTGTTGAGAGCATAAAAATGAAATGAGAATTTCTGAATCAGTAGTACTGTAGTAGAGTAAGTAGCAGTGGTTGTTGATGTTGGTGAATATGTTTGATAGAGTTAATGAAGAAAGTGGGGTAGTAATAGTGGGTCTTTGATTGAGGGTGATATTTATTTATAATTTATATAATAATAATATTAATTATTATTATTATTATTATTATTATTATAGGAGGAGAGAAAGAAAAAAAAAGACATTTAGTAGCTTCTTTAACTCGTGAAAATGGCAGAAATTAAAAAGAGTGTAAAAATGGCAGAAATTAAAGAGATTTAAGGAGGATTTGAGGAAAAGTAAAAATAAAAATAAAAAAGTGCGGGAAGAAGGGAAAGTTGTGCAGGAAAAGCTGGAAGAAACTCACATTGAAGCTATGTTTACAATTTTATTTTTTGATTATAATTAATGATATCAATTTAATTTTTTAACTGATTAGATTAGATTTGTCCCAAGGTTTTTTTTAAATGGGATTTGATCTAAAGGTTTTTTTTTTATTTTTTATGTTTAGATTAGAGAGACATAAGTGAAGAGATGAAAATGAATCACATGATATTCTGAAATGAGGAGATAAACTCTAACCACCTAAGTTATCCTCATTTTTTTTTTATCTATCACTATTGTATTTGTCTAAATTTAGCGGCAAGACTATAGCGTTTTGTCGGAAAGGGAATGCTTCTTTCCCTCTACTGTGTGTTGTATTTTTATCGGTTAATATAATTCATTTCATGAGGAAGTGGTGAGAGCAAACGGTTCCTACATTAACTTTGTATTTTAGAAGTGTAAGGTTTGATCCTTACACTTGCTTGAAGGTTTTCTTTTTATCACCATCGGTGTAAGGATTAACATATTATATGGGTTAATAATTCATTACCAGTCAATGAGCTGATGAATTATTTAATTTTTCTAATCAGAACTAAAATAAGGTACTCCCTCCGTCCCCTTTTGTTTGCAACATTTACTTTTTCACACCTCCCAACACACAACTTTAAATAAAAATATCTTTAAATACATATAATAAAAAATTATAAAAATTATAAATTAAAAAAGTACATATCGAGCCGAATCAAACGACATCCCATTTGACTATATTTTTTCTTATGTGCATAAAATTAGAGAGAGTCAAAGTTGGTGAATGAACAGTGTCAAAATTGTACTTGTTGCAAAAAAAAAGGGGACGGAGGGAGTACCATATAAAATTTCGAAATAAGGTATGTTAAATGTATTTTTTTTAAGAGAAAGTTAAACTATCTTGAGTCTTTTGTTTTTGAAATAAATTGCTATTAATTGCTCGTGTTGTTTATTTAGACCTGCTTCTTTTTTTTTATGGGAAAAAATCGATTAGCCTCTTTTATAAAACTAACTACAAGTATCGTTTCTTGATGTTATTCCCCTCTACCCTATCTAACTTTCTCTTAGTAGCACGGTTCTTTTAGACTTAATTTTTGAAATTTCAATTCAATTTCGCTCCTACAAAAATTAGAATTTAGTTCAACTAAAATTAGTTCTATTTAATATTTTTTTCAAATTAATTTAATTTAAAAGGGCATCCAAGGTGAATAAAAAAGGCATAGTAGTAAATTTAATTCAAGAAGACCCTACAACTTTTCCAGTTTTCCCCCTTTGCTAAGCCAAGAACTCTTACCTTGTGAACTTCAGATGCTTGCAGTTTGCAGTTTGTACCCTTTCTTACTCTTTATGATATTTCATTGTATATGTATAATTGGATATTTATGTATGTCCACATAATTTGATGGTGTGCCTACTTGTAGACTTGTAGTGTCAATGAAATTAATTGGTATACTATCACTACAAAAAATTATCCATTAATGATGGGTACACATTAATGACGGGCCTAAATTTCGTCGCAAATGTAGATTTTTTGCGACGATTTTTGAGCCCGCCGCTAAAATTTACCGAATACCTAACCCAAACTTTATTAGAAATGACTCATTTACGACGGGAAAAATCATTTGCGACCTCCTTTTTTGGCGACGGGGTCTTATTTTTGCGACGGAAAAATTCATTTGCGGCCCCCTTTTTTACGACGGGATTACATTTTTGTGACAGGAATTCCCATCATAAATAGCATCTTTGCTAGTAATATAGGTGTACTTAAAATTATAGGTTCATTTAGATTGTGTTTAGGTTAATGATTTTTTTGCTGATCATAACTTAATTTTTTTTTTTTTAAAAAAATCTATTTTTTTCTTATATGATTTGATTTGAACTTTTTTTTTAATCTGATCTGAACTTATTGTCCGGCTTGACTAAAGTTTGACTACGCATATATGTCAATTTATAATGAAAAAATATAGCAATTGAGATCTTAGTTTATTTAATTTGTATAATTGTATTAATCAGTAGTTTTCAAATATGTAATTCTTATAATATATTTTTTTAATTACAATATTATAGATATTTAAAGTTTGAGAAAGCAAATCAAATTAACAAGCCTAATATGTTGAGCCCGTGTTCATGCATGCACATGTGAGTTGTCCTACATTGAAAAGAGTTTAATATCAAGGGTTGTGGTGATCAATCCCATATTGAAGAAATAATAAAGTTGTCTCCACTTTATATGGCTAAAGGACTACTTCCTTTATTATTATATGGTTTTGAACTATATAGAAACTATTATAATATAATATACTTTTTGAATATACAATCTATTGAGAAACTAGAAATTTCCCCTTTTTGAACACTTTTACCCCACTTTTACCATTTTAATATTTGCACTTTGCACCCTTTCTTACTCTTTATGATATTTCATTGTATTTGTATAATTGGATATTTATGTATGTCCACATAATTTGATGGTGTGTCTACTTGTAGTGTCAAATTATGTGTCTACTTGTAGTGTGAATGAAATTAATTGGTAAACTATAGACTACAAAAAATTGATCCATTAACGACGGGTATACATTAATGATGGGCCTAAATTTCGTCGAAAATGTAGATTTTTTGCGACGGTTTTTGAGCCCGTCGCTAAAATTTACCGAATACCTAACCCAAACTCTATTAGAAATTACTCATTTACGACGGGAAAAATCATTTGCAACCCCCTTTTTTGCAACGAGGTCTTATTTTTGCGACGAATATTCATTTGTGACCCCTTTTTTTACGACGGGATCACATTTTTGCGACAGAATGAAATTCCCGTCATAAATAGGATATTTTCTAGTAGTGATGTGTACTTAAAATTATAGGTTTCATTTAGATTGTGTTTAGGTTAACAAATTCTTGCTGATCAGAACTTTTTTTTTTTTTAAAATCTATTTTTTTCCTATATGATTTGATTTGAACTTTTTTTTTAATCTGATCTGAACTTATTGCCCGGTTTGACTAAAGTTTGACTACGTATATATGTCAATTTATAATGAAAAAATATAGCAATTGAGATCTTAGCTTATTTAATTTGTATTAATCATTAATAGTTTTCAAATATGTAATTCTTATAATATATTTTTGTTACGATATTATAGATATTTAAAGTTTGAGAAAGCAAATCAAATTAACAAGCCTAATATGTTGAGCCCATGTTCATCCACATGTGAGTTGTCCTACATTGAAAAGAGTTTAGTATCAAGGGAAATGTTGTGGTGATCAATCCCATATTGAAGAAATAATAAAGTTGTCTCCACTTTATATGGCTAACGAATTACTCCCCTTATTTTTATATGGTTTTGAACTAGAAACTATTATAGTATACTTTTTGAATATATATACAATCTATTGAGAAACTAGAAATTTCCCCCTTTTGAACACTTTTACCCCACTTTTACCATTATAATATTTACATGGAGGACCCGTTTACTAAAGCGAAAAATATTTTCCCTGAATACAGTTTTTCTATTTTACATCGTTTACTTTGGGTGAAAAAATAAAATGTAAACCTTTGGGGGAAAAACTCATTTTACACCCTTTTGGAAACATTTTCCTCCAAATTTGGGAGTAAACTTATTTTCCGAGCAAGTAAACATTGGAAAATTTATATAAAAATGAGTTTTCCAACGTAAAATGTTTTTCATGGAAAATCATTTTACATCGAAAATGTTTTACACCAAAGTAAACGGACCCGGAATGCATATATGCTATGCTTGATTTAATTATTAGCAAGGTAGGTAAGTTTAAATGAAGTTAATATGCAATCATAACCAATATTATGATTCTTTTCAAATTTATTTTTAAAAAATATATTAAGATTAAAAATGAAATTTAAATTGATGAAAAGGGGGGGAGAAGAGTAAGTCTCTACTCTTAGCTGCTATATGCATTTAGCAGCTTTCCAGCCAATCAATTTGCTCCATTTGTGTCTGAAATAAATGGAGGTGGTCCCACGTAGAAGTGAAGTCAAAACAGTACGTGGACAATAAACAACACCCTTGGGACAATAATTGTGTTACACAAGACAATAATTACATTGCACGGGATAATAATTATGACATTTATTCAAAAACCGCTAAATGTATTTAGCGGCTAATAGTTTATCAATCGTCGAGAAGAGTTTATCAATCCTCGGGGGGAGAAAGGTTAATTGCAGTGAAAAGGTAATAGAAAACCACATGCTATTTTTCCCCCAGCAAGCAGGGATTAACAATCAAGAGTTAGGACAATTACCATGTCTTGCTATTGACAAATGTGTGCAACTGAAGTCTTGTCCCTACCAAAGTGGATGGGTCATGAATGGAGTAAGTATGATTTTTAATTTAGCCCTAAATTATTTTTATTTTTATTATTATTGTTCCACCCCGCCATAAGGTACACGTACAACAGATAAAAGAGTGATATATTTATTTTATTATTATTGTTTCAACCCGCCATAAGGTACACGTACAACAGATAAAAGAGTGACATATATTCATTGGCCAGACCCATATAATAGCTGTCAATTACTCATTTAAAATAATAACAGAGTAAAATACTCCTATAAAAGGCCTTGTCATTCGATTATGTAAAGTATCATTTTTCATATCCTCATACTATGACACTTTGACTCCATTTCGATCCGACATATGACTTCAACATCGGAGATGTATTCTCAGAATTCACCTCGGATTAGTGACATTTTACTTGTTTTGCAGGTTAGACCTTAAAGAGAAGCATGACATGTCTCATTAAAACCATTATATTTTACTAATGTTTATAACTTTATAAGAATCAAATAAGACTCCACTTGATTATGTTTTGTTTTTTACTCATTGAAATTTTTTAATAAATTATTTGACTCCCAATTAAGAGATGATATTAACTTTTTTATGAAAAAACCATAATTTTTTCCTCTTTCTTGCATTTTAATATTTTATCAGGACATTTTAGAGGAGAAAATATCAATACATAACCATATTGATGAACATGGTTCTCGTGAACACACCATGTTATACCTATAGCTACTCCATATCATGCATTCTCGTGATACCAACTAGCTTAGAGATTAGTAACATATACTTGTTTATTAATAAGTGCAATATTATCGTGCTTAGGGAAAAAAAGATCACAAATTAAAATTCATTTTTATGCTTTTTTTAGAAAACAAAATACTCGCAATTTAGCATTGTCCGTAAGGCAGGGGATTGGCGATGAGAATCGAACTCATAAACTCGCGATCTATATGCATTACATGTAATGTTTCTCTTTATTACTCTGAAATACGGGTGGAAAAAAAAATTCATCTATTCCTATATTATAGTTTGACCAAGTTTGTGAGATTTTCTTGGTCAAAGTGTTGCAAGTAAATAAGAATGGAGAAACTATACATTATTCTAGAAAAATGGTAAATAAAATATTTGGGATTATTATTATGTATCACAGTATAAGATGCTAAAAATAGAAATATTAACTACAAACAAGCATCAGTTATATTAGACAATGCATGACTTTTATATTCATTTAAAAAAAACTTACCCCTTTAATTAAGAATTATATTAAATAAGTACATAACCCCTTGGGACAATACTTCAAGAGTTTTGGGCAAAGATTGAATATATTAATAGCAAAACAAAACCTACCCTCCCTCTGTAACATATTAATGGCAACAAGTCATTTTGCACGCACTTTATTAAGTAAACCATTTATGGGTACAAACGAATAAATTGATCAAAAATTACTTTAAGATTAGTAACTTATGATCTCAATTTTACTTGTATTAAAACATTTTGATTAATTTGTTCATCTACATCCTTAAATCAATACCTTAAAATGCGTGCAAAATGACTTGTTGCCATTAATTTATTTTTTTTGATAATGTGTGACGGGCCTAGACCGAATGACCTACTACCAGGCAACACACCCCAGCCCATTAAAGTCCAAAGCCCTTACCCGTCCCCCCCCCCCCCCTCCATCCCACGCATGACTCTCCCAGTTTCGAACATGGGTAAATGCCCTAGGAGATACATGCGGTACCCCACTAGATCGAGCACAACTCTGTTGGTTGTTGCCATTAATTGTAAAGGGATTGGTGAGAGTAAGAAGCACTCTATTGTTAGGTGCATTTGATTTAACATTTGTAGTTGCACTTCTTTGACACTTACAAAAAAAAGAAGTCAAAGTTAGATAGTTTAATTTGTGATTTTGTCAAAGTCTTTGCTCGCTGAAAGAATATCAAATAACTTTAATTTTCCAGCCAACAATTAAAATAACTCTATATATTAGGAGAAGTTTCTTTTATTCATTCTCTTATTACGTAGTCAAATCAAGAACTAGATAGTGAGACTAGTAATATCCTAGGGTTAATTAATGAGGAATTCATACTCCAGTCCAAATCAGGGGTTGAAATTATTAGTAAAGGAGACATTTGATAGTATCTATGTGTTTGATTTTTTATTTGATTAAGATGTAGTAGTTAATTAAGTTTTTTAAGTGTATAGTATTATAATATTTTTAGTGACAATTTTTCAGTTTCTAATTTTCTATATGTTTGATGGAATAGAATTCTAGGTTGCATGAATACCGGTATGGGTTCGAGAACGGGTACAAAACAGATACGAAATACGTCACTTTTATAATTAAGGATACATGTACAAATAAAAAAATAATACATAAAGTATAAAATGAATGGGTTTTAAAATCAGATATTATATGAGAACAAGACAAAAATAAAGGTAAAATAAGAAATAAAATGACAAAAATAAGGGTAAAGCTGTAAAATCTATCTTAGGTCTACTTTCACCTCTTCTAGAATTTCGATGACAAAAATAAGCCCCTAACTACTAGTCTTCGACAATTATTCCTTTTACTACTACTTTCCACAACTCCCAAATTTTAGTCTCATATTGCATAAACAATGCATAATAAAAATGTAGAATTGGAAATTTGGAATACATATTATGCACCTTATTGTCTGAAAAGTTTGTTTTCACACAATATGTTAATAGTGTTATTTCTTTATGTAGTAATATGTTAAGGGCTTTTTTTTTTTTAATGTATTCCCTCCGTAACATAATACTAGCAATAATTAATTTTGCACGTATTTTGAGAAAGTGATTTAAGGGTATAAACAACATAATTAGTCAAATAATTTTAATATTAGCAACTTATAATCACATTATTGTTTGTATTAAAACCATTTTGACTAATTCATTCATTTTCATCCTTAAATCGCTTCATCAAAATGCGAGCAAAACTAATTGTTGCTAGTATTATGTTACGGAGGGAGTAATTGATAGTGTATATAATATATTCTTATGCCTCGATTGCTTTTAGTTCAAATGATCCACTAGCATGGTATCAGAGAAAACATGACATACATGTTCAAATCTCTCATCCATCTCCCTTTAAGGTAGAATTAATTTACGCCGGGTATAAGGGGACTTTTGTTGCGTCCACATTTCAAGCCCAAAGGGCCTTTCATGTGAAAGAAGGTGAAATAGTATATACCGTATTCCTATGTCTCAACTATAACCTTAACCTTTTAGTTGAGATGATCCACTAACAACAACAAATGATTTGGGACATACAATATTTACTCATTTACACATAACAAGATACGAGTACATTTTTTAAAATAAGGTAAGTAATCCACCAGTTCATTGACTGATAATTAATTACTATCTCAGATCATGCTTCGTATTATACATTAACTCTTGCATTTGAACGGATATAAAGTGGGAATCTTCAAGCATGAAGTGATGAACGAACCCTGCACCTTCAGATTGCAAGGTAGGTGTAGGCACCAGTGCACCACTTGCTCTACACCATTTCGTGAAACATAACAAGATACATGTACTTTGCATTAACTATTATAGCCGTACATGATGGGTCTTTGATTGCTCAAAAGATTTTCAGGAAAATACAAGTTTGAAATGTTGAATTTTGAAATGAAAAATAAAAAAGCACACGCCATCCTCATTTAATAATAAAGACTAGACTAGATTGTACCAACCACATAAGAAGGCTGAAGTTGGGGTTCTACTTCATTATGGCAATTTTGAAGGACCCCCAAATAAATATTCTTGTTCAAAAAAAAGCCATTAACACTCATGCTTATTAATAATGTTTCTAACTAGTTGGTCACATAATTTCCCCCATGAGTATCCCACTTTATCTACACTACTTAGGCAGTTTTTTTTTCCCCAAAAAAGCACAAAGGATTAATGTTGGATGTAGGATGCAATGATTTATAGGGTACAATCAAATCTACTTTCAAATTTCAACTTTTTTATGAGTGTTGCTCATGATAAATTAATCCTAGAACTTTAGCTATTTTAATGGCAAATTTGTAATACTTTGGATATTGCTAATGAGTGTTGCATTTACCACCTTATTTAATTAGAAATATGAACTATTCAACTAAAATGAACTTATTATCAAAACTTAACTAAACTTGTGACTTATTTGACTTTAATTTCACCGGTTTATGTCTTTAGGAGTTATTAGACAACCTTTTTCAAACTTATACCGCTTTATTTAGAAATGTTGCAGATTTTATAATACAAAGGGAGTATTTTCTTATACATATATATATTATATATCATACAGTAAGTTAAACCTTTCACTCTAAGAAGAGATGAAAACAGAGTTTGACAAGTCTATTTATTTAATGCAATGTTGTGAAACCAAATCCAACCCATTTTTTTTAATATCCATATAATACTCTGCTCATCCACATTTAATTGCATTGTTTTTCTAACAAAAACGTTCATAATTACTTCCTACATTTTTTGTATTGGCTCTTTACATAAAATCATCTTTACCCTTTACTTTTATTACTTTCACGTATAATTTCTATTTATTTTACTCTTATTTTGTATTATCTACTTTTTGCATAAGGACCACAATCAGTCCACCATAATGCGACTCTCTAAAAAAATTGTGTCACTTCTCTATGGTATAAGTAAATGTGAAAAAAGATCAAGCTACAATATAGTGAAGTTCGATTCTCGTCAAATTTTTTCCCCATATGGACAAAGCCAACTATGATTCTAAAAATACGTTAAATCCGGTTTAAAAAAAAGAATTTTTATTTTTTTTTGACGGAAAAAAATTAGTAAAAATACGTTAAATCCGGTTTAAAAAAAAGAATTTTTATTTTTTTTTGACGGAAAAAAATTAGTAGTAGATGTGAAGGAGGAAACTAGGACTAGGGGAGTATTAGATATTGAAATAATCCCGACATCATCTTCGAAGATGAAAATTCAAGTAGTTTGGTCGGTATTCTTCCTTGCACAAAAGATAGGGAAGGGAATGCTAGGTCATTGCCTACGATACAATAAACAAGGACTATACTGAGAAAATTGCAACATTCAATCAGATCATATGACTATTCCATTCATAATATTCTTTTCATGTCAAATTAGTTAGGTAATTGTTAATTCAAACAAAAACACGGCAAAATCAATCTCACAGGCAAGATCATATTTCTATACTCCTACCATTTATTCAACAACATATAATCGAACATATTTATGGCTTGTTTGGCTACAATAAAAATTAAATTCCTAGGATATATAAAAAGGAATTAATATCCCGTACCTACAACAACAACGACATAAAAGTCTTATTCCCAAAATAATTTGGTGTCGGCTAGATATAAATTACTCTTTCTGTCCCAAAATAAATGTTACATTTTCCTTTTATGTATGTCCCAAAATAAATGCTACATTACTACTTTTTACTACTTTTGATATTATGACCCACCTATAAAATTACACTTATACCCTTAACATAACATTAATTAATTCTACTTTTACTATTTTTGATATTGTGGTCCACCTATAAATTCACACTTACTACTTTTGACATTATGACCCACCTATACCAACTACAACTTTAAAAATGACTCACTTTCTCTATGTTGTAGCCCCATCCTTTACCTCTCACCTTCTCATGTATTTGTCGCACATCAACTCTCTTTACCGATGTATTAATCAGTCTCCACACGTTATCAAACTGTCTTACTCAGTTTTCTCTTAATTCATAAAAATTGACAAATTGTATTTGATTACAATTAGGAAATAAAAACTCCCAGAAATTTTGAATGACCAACGAAGTTGGGTAACTAGATTCCTACTTGGCTAGTGCCAACCTTGTTTGGAAATTGAAAATTCCAGAAAAAAAAAAAAAAAAAAAAGCTCGAGCCATAAAATGACTAATAAAAAGTCTCAGATTGGGATGCTTCCAGAAATGAACCACAATGCTGAAAGAGTGAAAGATATAGAACCTCAGCATAAAAGCAATGATCTGAGGAGTCAGTGAGACAGTAACATATTTCTTCATAGAAGAAGAGACTTTCCAATCTTAAATATGCCAGTCCTAACTTCCATTACTGCATTACCCCTGCCTCATTATTACCACTATCACCAAAAATCAGCTGTCAAGCTGGTTTCTATGCAATTAGGTTGACACATACAATTACACATGTATGCTAGAATTCAAATTTCTTTCTCACTTGCAATCCAACATACCTAGTTTCGTTTGCAGATACAACCACTTCCTTTCTCATTACCTATCACCGTTGGGCTTTGACAAAAAAATTTTGATCTAAAATACAGTGTATAGACTATAGTACACAACTACACACCGCCCATTCTTGATTCTCCAATTCAACTTACATAAGATGTTCACTTCAACTATTGATACCCACATGTATCCATAGCCCAATAATGTGTAGACCAATCAAAACTATAAATTTGAATACACAAAGCTTCAACTATGAAATAAAATGTGGTCAATCATAATCATAGCAACCACTTTTGTGCGTTGGTGTGTGTGTGAGTGTGTGTGTGTGTGTGGGGGGGGGGGGGTGTGCAGAGCATATACAATACTCCTTTAACATATTAATGACAACAATTCATTTTTGCACAAACTTTAAAAAAGTGATTTAAGGGTGGAAACGAACAAATTGATCAAAACTTTAAGATTAGTAACTTATAATCCTAATCTTTTATTAAAACCATTTTGATTAATTTGATCATCTACACCCTTAAATCATTAACTTAAAATGCATGCAAAATGAATTGTTGCCATTAATATGTTACGGATGAAATAGTACGCAACAGAGTGTTGATGGCAAACACTCAAACAAAAAAGGCTGAGACAAAGAGCTGCAAAAGAAGCCAAAGTACCTTCTCATTCATTATCTACGCATCGTATTCAATAACGGCATTTGTAAACCCTACTTTTACATGAAAAGGCGCTCTAGCACAATATACCAACGGACATTGAAAGAGAGATTATAATAAGGGTTGACTACAGATGGAGAAGACATTATCTTTATATTTGGGGGGGGGGGTCGTGTTTCAGCTGAATCAGGACCTTCCAGCCAAGCAAAATGAATTCTGCAATATGAAGAACTTCTCAAGAGCAAAGCTTTTCAAGAGCAAGATTTTCATCACCTCCAACAACTTCCAAGGTACTCTTCACCAATGCTTCAGGAAAGCCCATCTCAACTAGCCTCTGTACCTGCATAATATTCAACTTCTATGTGACAATGTGACATAAGTACATGCGATTCACTCAATCACAGTCTCACAAGAAAGGAGATAAGATATATGAATCTTCTAAGAGGCTCTCTGCTAAGAAGGTGACTTATTTACCTTTTCCTCAACCCCATTAAACGATGACTTTGCAAAAGCTTCAGTCCAATAACAAGCAGTGCGTTTGAAGGTCTGATAGTCGCTACGGTACTGCACAACATGAATAAGAAGTTAAATGAAATAAAATGTCCCATGGTCATAAAGCCATAAGCATGATAATGGTAGATCCACAAATTTTACAGCAATCAAACTCCCTTCTCCGAGTACTAAAGCCGAGAATCTAACATGAATAAAAAAACAGCTAAGAGGGGGCAGCAAGGAGTCGTTCGTGTTACTGAAGTGTCCCAAATCAAATTGAGCATCGGCAGGGGGGAAAAACCTGTTGAGCAACGACAGCATCCTGAGGATCATCTGGCTCTGGTGTAGACAGCAAAGCTTGAATGGAAACCAATGCTGTCTTCAATGTAATTGCAGGACTCCATTGGTCTTTCAAGATATCCAGGCAGATAGCCCCACTTTGACTGCTAATATTTGGATGCCTTCAATATAATGCATGAATACACATTAAGCTTGTAATCTCCTGAGAGTCACACAGGTTTTTAAATAAAACAAGAAAACTCCATGGATGTAAAATAAGTTTAAAAAAAAGGTAAACAAGGAATTCTCCAAAAGAAGCAAGGTGCACAAATGTATGCCCATCGCACTTTACATCAATCAAACAAGGCCCTGAGTCAGCTCCCTGCCCAAAAAGACAAACAAATACAAAAAAAAAAGGGACCCTAGATAGCTAGATGACTAAAACCAAGAGTTAAAAGTGTAACAAGGAAGATTACATGACCCCAACAAACAGCCCTTCTACGGCGAAATGTTAGGCCTTCAGACGTAAAATTTGTTGTCAATACATAGTCTCTTTAAAAAGACAACAAATGACAAAGATTAACGCCATAGGAAAAACACAGAATTGTTACTCACTCACTTGCCCCTCCCCCAAGGGACAAGATTTCTTCATAAAACAAAGATCATGTTCTTTTGGACCGAATTAAACTGTCGGGACCTGACCTGAAGTCAAATTTCAGAAAGTAAGTCAAATTCACAAGAGTAATCCAAGCTTTCACTAAAATTTTCAAAATAATCCCATACATCTTTTGAATTCTTGGAATAATTTGAACTTTAGTGGGCATCTTCTAAAAATAATCCAAACTCTTTTTTATTCACAATAGACCTAGCAAGAATCAACAAAAGTAACAAACATAACAGTTCGAATTATTTTGAGAATGAAGGCATTGAAGTCGTAATTATTCTAGAATAATCAAAAGTTATTATTTTGGAATGATAAGTGAATGTGATGATTATTGTGATAAAATTTTAATTAAATTGCATCATAAATAATTTTCTTTTTGTACTATATGTATCAAATTTTAAAACCGAGCATTTGTTGGGGTGTCAATTATAATCCATCATCTAATGTTCAATACATCGTAACTATTGGTCATTGGCAGATGTGAAGGAAGGTGGCGAATTAAGACAATAAAATAAAGCTGAGTGAAGTCTTCATGAAAAGAAGTTGAAGAGATTTGCAGCAAATCAAAGATATACAAGCAGTAGGGAGCACTTCATTACTTACTATTCTCTTCGTCTTCTTCTACACATAAATTACTAATGGCCGTAAACAAATAAAAAGAAAAGAAAAGGGAGAGAGATCAAATAATCATCATCGAATTGCCTGAAAATGAGAAGGATGTTCATGGAGCCAACATCCAAATTCAAACTCAAAAAAATCATGAAGATTTGGAGCAATATAAAGCTTTTAACTTTTGGCTTCAAGATGAACACAAAAGTCACAGGCGCATTAAGATTCCAAATTCCCATGTTACCATTCCTAATGAATACGGAGTATATCCACAGGATAGAGGAATTCTTCAAACAGAAAATTAAACCACAGACAACTTGTAATTAAAAATATTCCAGAGTCCAGACACCTTGAGATGGTAACAAATTATCATTTGGCAGTGTATTCAATGCATCAGAGTTCAAAGCATAAAAGGATCGGCACAGAAACATCAGACAGGCACAACTAGGGTACTTTAAATTTTCTCATCATTTGTAAAATACACTGCCAAAAATGCACTAGAATCAACAAATAACAGCACCCTTTGCCAAAAAAAAAAGAAAAAGAAGCAATTCTTTAAGTGAACCAAACGCAGAAACCTTTCACAGCTGCAAGAAACCAACCGAATTCATACTTAGATAGTTTGATAAATATAATAAGGATTCTCCCTGCAAACGTTTTAACACTATATATTATCGACCACAAGACGAATAATGAGGTGAGAGCCCAACAATACGATGCAGCAAAAATAGTAAACGAAATGATCTAAAAATGTCTTACCAAACCTTCGTCAGGAATCTCATCTTAGGAGGCTCAAAAGGATATCCATCTGTAAGAAAGTAACATTAATCCGAACATCAGCCTAGTCGACAAATTCCTAAAACATAGCAATTTCATACATATCGTCCAGAATTCAATCAAAAGTAGATAACTACACAAACCACAACGCAGCTGTAGAAACATCGAGAATCAGAGCAACGTAAAAGCATTAAATTAAAAACATGAATGTTGATTAACAGAGTGATAGAAGAGTGAAAATTAGGGCAAAAGAAAATTACCAGTCAAGACGATGTCGATTAAGAAAGAACCACCTTCGTAAGGAGAATCAACAGGACCAGGAATAGTACCAGTTAGATGAGAGAGAGAATCAGCGTGTAAATTAACACTTATACCAGAATCATTTGTTTCTTTGTTGCATTCTTTAAGTTCCTTTTGAACTCTAGCAAAATCCATCATTATTTTAGGGTTTTAGGGAAGAAGAAGAGAGGAGAAAATTAGGGTATGGATGATGATGATATCGTGAAATTTAAAGGCGATAATGAAACCCAAAAAAGGGAGAAGACGATGAAAATGGAAGGTTCGAAACTTTGCTGTGACTCTACGATTCCTATGAACACTAGTGCACTACTAGTCTTCTACTACTCGTGGACAGAGAGAAATCCGTAACATAATTTTGATTTTTTGCCATAAGTTATTTTTCACGCATTTTAATAAAGTAATTTAAGGGTGTAAACGAACAAATTAATCAAAATGTTTTTAATATAAGTAAGATTGAGATCATAAATTACAAATCTTAAAAAAAAAATTATCAATTTATTCGTTTACATCCTTAAATCGCTTCCTTGAAATGCGTGAAAAAAAAAATTTGTTGCCAGAATTATGTTATGAAGAGAGTAGTTTTTAACCAAATTTTGTACTCCCTCTGTAATCCCCCGTATTTTTATACGTTGGAATAGACCCTTTTATACGCATTTTATACACAAGTACAGGGTTTTATACGCCTAAATAAATATTTTATATGTTTTCTGAATAAAAGCAATTATTTATAAAGATATCAATTTTATTTTTAAATGTTTGAAATTATTTGTATTAAATTTTATGAAGTCATATAAAATAATATTAAAGGTTTTAAATTATCTGTTTTGGTGTCATTTACGAAATAAAGGATTTTTGTTTGAAAAAGGATAAAGTTTTTCTTAATATGTAATTTTAGGCTCAATGTATCAGGAAACCCCAGACTACACCGAGCTTATAAATACCCTAGGGTAAACTAAAACAAGTCAAAAGCCCTAAATAAAAAAAATTAAAAAAAAAAAAAAACACTCAATCATCTTCCTCCCTCTCTCACCATGAAACCATCGCAGAAAAAAAAAATAATAAAAAAATTCATCCTCCATCACCTCCACGCACAACCAACAACCACCACCACCGAATTCAGCTACCGTCCCACACCAGTCCCCACAACCACCGGACCGGACTGTCGCCACCTCTCAGTGACCAGGCCTGCCGTTGTCCCGGTTCTTTAAAAAAATAAACAAGAACCTCACCCACGTACCACCGTGACCAGCCAGGCAGCCACCACCCGGAGGCCGCCACTCGCCCACCGTCCACTCGCCGCCAGTTGGACGCCTTGCCGCTACCACCGTGGGCTGAAACTGTCGTGAGTCTTTCTTTTAAAAAAAAAATTCTCTATAAAATATTTCAAGAAGTATGAATTATTAAGGTTATGATTAGTCCCTAATTTGATGATTATTGTTAATCATATTTTTAAAACCTAAGATTTTTACTTAATTATAAGTACTATAAATTCGGATTTATATGGATTTAAATGTAAATTTCAGATTATTTTAATATGTTTATACCTAGATTTAATTTTATTATTTGGGTTTATATTTTACCTAAATAATAGAATCATCCCTTTCTGTTTAACGATTTGAACTTTAGGATGTATTGGATCTATAATAATTTAAGCGCAATAATCAAACCATAGAGTTGAAACCTTGTTATTTACGAGTTCAGATTTATTATCTAAAACGTATACATTATGGGTCTTAGAATAGGTTAGAGCTGCTGGGATATTTTTAATTTGTAGGACTCAAGTGTTAATGTTTTGAATTTTTATAAATAATTTAGGCGAGGAGTACTACTTAGGCGATTTCTAAGGAAAAGTGGAGAGTCGCCGAGTTTATTTAAGGTACGCGTGATTGATAAGTTTTCAGACGTAGTATCATGTTAGGACTTTGTGTATTTCTATCATGATTGTCAAGATATGTGAATTTGTGGAACATGACTGTTTGTGGTGAATTTAATTGTTTGTATAACCTGTGTTTGCAAACCAATCAAGAAAAGAATAGGAAGGATTATTTCATGTTCCCGATTATAAAAGAGAATATTGCATAAATAGGTACTTTGAATATTTCATGCTTCATTAGTAGCAATTTATTTTGCATATGGACAGGTTGTCCCTTTCAAGTTTATTTGTAGCAATTCATTTTGCATATGGACAAGTTGTCCCTTTCAAGTTTATTGGTAATGCATGAATAGACTCTCCGAATATTTCATGCCCTTTAATAGCTTTGGAATACCACTTAAGACATATGTTCTTAATGGGAATCTCGTTAATAGATAAGAGTTCAGTGTGTTTTATCTGAACAACAAATTAAAACAAGTGTTATGTGAATTGTATGTGTGTGCTTGTTATGTGTAACAACTCTCAAGACACTAATCACTTAAAGTGAAAGATTCGGGTAACCATTAAAACTCTAGACAAGTGCACGTCTGGAGTATTGGCATGGATGTGGGTTGGGGTCATGGTAGGTCTCGTGACTTTAAGGGAACCGAAGGATCCACCACGTGTTCCATTAGCGGATTGAGCTCATTCCTTTATTTGTGACGTTGGTAGCTCCCATTGTCACCTTCTAGGCATAGACAACTCGCCCGGTGCTTACACCGGCTTCGGCTCTAGAGGGCCACCTAATAAACAATGTGTTTAACAAGGGAATAAGAACTAATTACTCACCATAGCAATTAATTTTTGACGTGATTTTTATATGCAATAGATCTGTATGCTTATTTAATTGTCGTACTCAGCTTTGCTGACGCTGTACAAATTTGTTCTTGTTAATATCTTGACCCTGTGATGACCCAATTATTGGTGAGCAGTCGTTCAGGTCAAGGTAAGTTTGTGCAGGAATTCAGGGATGATTATGGGCTTGAGTGATGAGCGGTATTCTCAACATTAATAAATTTTGAGAAATATTTTCCAAATTTAATTTAATTTTATAGTTTGGTTAATTTTAAACATTCCTTTTTATCTAGGTTGGATTATTTTACAAGATCTTTCGTTTGAGTTGATTTTTAATAATTCCAGGGCCTCAATGGTTCCAAGTTGTAATAGATTTAAATTTCTTTTACTTAACTTATGTTCTATTTTATTATTTCCGCTGCAAAATTCTGAGTAACCGATACGTTTCCACACGTGGCAATAATACTTTGATAATTCTCAGTATTTCTTGAAAATAGCATTTATAATTTGATGAGAATTATTGGGGTGTTACACCCTCTGTTCTTATTTAACTATTCTACAAGGGTTGGGTTCATTTTTAAGGTGTGTCCTAAATTATCTTTTTTAGTTGGGAACTAGTATTTAGGCCCGGGCGTTGCCCCGGGTCATACATTTTTTCATCATCTTCAATTTTTTTTATGATTTGAAAATAATATAGTATAATGAGGGTTGTAAAATACCAAACGAAATTTTGAAATATAGTACAATATGGAACTTGATACTTTCACTAATGTATTGAAAATTGGTTATCATCATCATCATGGCTTCCTCCGTTTCGTTTTCAACACAACAAACGAATATTTTATATTTCACCAAAAATACCCCTTTCATGCGTTTAAAATGAAACAGAGGAAGTACCATCATCATTAATTTGATCGAATGATACACTACATTTTTTATTTTAAGACTCAAGTCCAGAAAACAAAGGCAGCAAAAATTTTTAACAATGAAATTTATAATACTTCTTTATGGAATAATTGATAATCAAATTAATATGGATTAGTGGTTAAATTGTGACTTTTGTACTTAAGGGATTATGAGTTCAAGTATGCTTAGAAGATGCGTTTTAGAATAAGAGTATAGATTACATAGCATAATTAATAATTGTAACGTTATGTTTTGGCGAGTAATTAATTACATAATATTTGAAATGAAAAAAAATGCACATCATTTTTCCTTTTGAAGAAAATTTGTGCGAGTCTTTTGAATTTAAAAAATATTTGTAAAATAAAAAAAAAATTATTGTTATTGGTGTTGTTGTTCTTACTACCATTGTTTCCCTTGATTTAAATATGACAAAAGATATTTTATAATGATGGTAAAACTTGTAACAATAATATTAATATTTTTTTATAGGAACAATAATATGAATAATTAGTATGGATTAGTGATTTAAATTTAACTTTTTTGTCAAATAGTTATCATGGAAGGTAAGTATTATTATTAAATCTTATTCGACGCCCAACTTTTGCCTTATTAATAGTAATATTGTCTCTTTTGTTTGCGCCTAAAAAAATAAGGATCTAGAAATTTATTAAATTTATTGTTAGATAATAAACTAACATTAAGTGTACTCGAACAATAAAACAATAAGTTTTAAAATAGTGGAATTTGAGATAATAATGAATGTTGGGTGAGTTGGTAAGTTTTAAAATAATTAAACACCCAAACAAAAATCCTATATTTTTTTAAAAAAATATAGAGTATTAAATATTAAAGAAATGGTATATGGGTAAAATTATGTGTGGACCATACTACTAAAAAAAGAAATAGAGTACTTAAATGGGGACGGAAAAAAAAGGAAAGTGGAACAGTTAAATAGGAGCGGAGGGAGTAATAGTTTTGGACAAAAAGTCCCAAAATAGGCAGTACATATATATGATATGGTTGTTGTTGAAATAAATTAATTTTTTGATTAAAAATAATAATAATAATTCAAATTTCTTTCAAAGCAAATTTGTATCCAGTCAAACAGGGCCTAAAAGCTTCCCTATTTAAAAGAAACATACAATATTTAGTATCAAAGGGAAAAACCATATGAGAATAACAGAAAAATGAAAAGAAAATAAAATAAAATCAAGAGACATCAGATCACCCATACAACCCGCTTTAGCCCTTACCCCCACTACGTAGCCGGGAAAGGGGAGAACTATTTGCAAGTTCTTGTGCCAAGGTCTACACAGATGGAGCTTGGAAAACAATGAAGACTAATAAGGGGTATCAAACTAAAGCCGCAATAGGATTGGAGATGATTGTCAATGGAATAAGCACAAAAGATGGGCAAAAATTCATAGCAAATTCGGCTATCCAGACGGAAGCCCTTGCGCTCCTGAAGGGAATTAAGGAAGTAACCAACATTTCAAACCAACTAATTGTTCACACTGATAGCGAGATCGTGATCAAAGCTTTGAGCAACATGCCAACATCCAAAAAGCTCCAATGGGATAACAAAAAGCCTTTACGACTTATAGGATGTAAAGAACATTATATTGCAAATCAAAGCAATTGTAAAAGATATACATCACCTCACTTCTAGTTTATCGTATGTCTGTTGCACTGAAGTAGTCAGAGCCTGCGTTAACCAGACTGATTATATTGCAATGTCCTACAAATCAAAATATTGCGATTCGAAAAATGAATGTCGACATTGCAATATAATGTTCTTTACATCCTATAAGTCGTGAAGGCTTTTTGTTGACACTTTGCCATGTCATTTGTAGCATCTGATAACTATGACCATTTGTCCATTGGTAGCGCTTGACAATTATGTTAAAACTCTCTCATGATCTAAGAAACATTATGGATTATTTTTAGATATTTTTTTATGATCGATAACTAAAAAAACATTGAAATATATATTTTAGCTCGTCATTTCCTTACTAGTTTGATTTTCATTGCATTTTCATGCAGCGATCTGCAAACACCTAGTCACATAAGGCTCTTTGTCCACCTACAGTCCTGCATCTCATAGATTTAACATCTTCTAACACCATCTTATGCTCTCTCTAGTGTTTGATAGCCATGTTGAAGCCTTCTTACGAATCAACGAACCTCTCAAAGTATTACATATCCATTGTATGGGCAGGCAATAAAACACCCAAAAACAGTATATTGTAACAAATAAAAATTTCTACCTCTATGAATAAGCACGTCATATGTGAATATTTAAATAATATTTAGTAGTAAAATTACAATAATATTATGAAAAAATGCTATAAATAATCCTTAGGATTACATTTGAAGAAGCTCAAAAAGCAACGTTCGAGAAAAATTTAGCATCAACCACACGAATTGACACATAATATTATCATAAATTCCAAAATTTATCGAATTTCCCTTTTAGAAAATGTGTTGAATCATACTCCGTATGTAACATTACCCATACAATAACAAATTACCGATAAATCAATAACGTTTTAGAATATATATTGATAAAATAATAATAGATTGTTATCAGACCATCAACAAATCATGTAACACGCATCCAACACTACATTTAGCTACACACTTTTTGAGTTGGAGTGCATGCCACATGCATTTGGTCACCCTTAGCTTAGGCAAAAGACCAATTTTTTTGGATTAGGCAACGATGAGATAAGGAGGTGCAAGAAAAAAGGGAGCCTCATCTCATGCTGAAAACTATATAACTTGGCGTAGAGGCACATAAACCATGTGTCAAACTTAGCCCTCCATTTCCAGCTTTCTTCAACCTATGCTAATATAAATTAGATAATTATATAAATACCGTTTCTCTTCTCTTTCTGTCATTTGGTCATTACGCTTTCCTACAACATTTTTACATTAGGAAGTTTACAGCTAGGGAGAGATAGAGAGGGGAAAAGATAAAGATATATATATATATATATATATATTTAAATTTACTTGTACTACTACATTTGAACAGGAAAAAGCAACCAAAGTTGATTGTTTGAACAATCTAAATAGAGGGTAATTGATGAATTTGCGTACCACCACAAAATACTGAACTTTTTTCCATTTCCATTTTCTGGGTTTTCAAATTTTTTTTTTGCCCATTTTTTTTTTTTTTTCTTCTGGGTTTTTCGGTTTTTCAATCTTCCAATTCAATTTTTTGATCATTCATTTTGCTGGTGCGTAGTTTTGATCTTCTGTTTATCCCCCTCCTTTTTGTGTATTGGTTGGTGGATGGATGATAACTGCTTTACAATCAGCTCTTTTTACAATGTTTTTGTTCAAAATAATTTGATTGTTCTATATGTTTGCTGATAATAAAAGGCTAAAGAGGAGATTTCTGCGTTGATTGGTCTCATGTTTGATGTGGATTGCTAATTTAATCAGCAGCTAGAACTAATTATTGTATGTCAAATTGGACTTGCAGATGACCGATGATTGTTTGTTTGTGTGTTTATCTGCACTTTTGATGGGTTTAAAGTGATGATCAGTGCAGATTATGTCATTTTGGCTGTTTGACTGGTTCTTGTGTTATTGCTTTTGTTCAGGATCAGTGCCACATTGTATGTTTGATGCTAGATTTGTGCTCTTTTTCCTGAAGTTTCCTGAAGAATCTTCTGTTATTGATATATAAGATATGTTCTTTATGTTTGTTGCATCTTTGGTTTGGTTGATTGACAAAAAAAGAGCTTTTGAGTTCATTTGAATTTGAATCAAAACATGGTGCAGATTAGAACAATGCTCTTATCTATTGCTGTTTGAACCTTCAAACTTATTCATTGGGATAGGCTTTGTGCCAAATTGGCTGTAATTCATTAAATCTTTAGATTGATTCTTTTCCCAGTTACTAATATTTTGGTCGTGCGAAATTCCTAGTTTTGCATAGAATAGCAATGGTTAAAAGCTGATTTACCTCTAATGTTTCACTTTGTACTGATTGGTCAATGATGAACTACAATGTGGTTTAGTAAAGAGGATGATTTATCAGGGATGGCTTATTAACTGTGAAAGAGGTGTATTGAGTTCATTCTCCTAGCATTGGTTCATAATTGTGCTTCCTGTTATGATTTTCCCACTATTATTCTAGGATAGTGGACAATATGTTGAATTGTTCTATAGTGTGACCTCCTTGTTTTGAAACTTCCTTTTTGTTTATAGCAATGTTACATAATTTGCTTCGCTTCTATAATTCGAGATTCACCCAAAATGGGCCAAAATAGCCCAAAACCGACCATAATGTGCCTTTCTCTTTTCGCAATTCGCAGGCAGTTTAGGGAACTATGTAACACCTGTTTGGAGTTAATTTAGTGATTAAACTCAACTACTTCTGAACCATTCCACAATCCACAATTACTCTTTGTATTGGTAGAAATTCTTATATACACATGGGTATAAGGTAATTTTGCTCATTTTATAAAACACATTTGGATGTACCTACCTCTATGTGCATCCGGATGCGTAGTAGACCCATTGTTGTTTCGGTGATAAGTGAATGGGGCAGCTCACTCTGTGGGGAGCACTATATATCTAGCATATGCATCATATTTGATGGACAATCTCAAACCTACAATCTGGTTCCTCAACTTCATTTATACAGGGTTTTATACTTATTTTTGTTTCTTATCAAGGGTCAATCCCTTTTCCAGTATTCCTTTACATTGAAGAATTTAATACCTTTTGCTAACTTATACACCTTTAATTCTAAGAATCTGAAGCTTCTCATACAACTTGTTGCAACTTGGTTGTGCCTCCAAAGTGCTTAGAATAATCATTTTATCTGTATATTACGTTTCTATCAGCTATATTTTTGTACTTAGGTCTGTTGTAAATGTTTATCAGTTTCCTGTGTATCCTCACTAGTTTGAACTGCCCATTGCGCTGATTGTAAAAGGAGACAAAAGTTTATTGTATTGGAATGTCTTAATAGAATTTTCTTACCTTTTCCTTTCTGCTTGGAGTGCTTGATGCTGATCGTGTATATTTTACCCATTTGATGTGATTTTTTTTTTTTTAAATTGTGGTTTCTTGTCTTCAGGACCTGGTACTATATTATAGAATGTATTGCTCATTTGTCATTCCTCACTGCTGTAAGGAGATGCATGGTGCCAATGGATTTATTCCCAGTTTGTTAAGTGATGAGATTCAAGCTTTAGAAGGAGGTGCATTTGGAATGTGGATACCTTTGATTGATAGATAACAAATATGTTACTATGATGATTTGATGTGTGAAAAATATGTTGTAGAAAACTAATGGAGCAACGAACATATGTTGCTATGATTTCTTCTTGTTTGGTTGATGGGATTAGGCTGGGTGAATCTAATTAGTTGTTTGTCAAAATAGGTCCTTAGTTCAAAGTCAAGTGAGAAAGATAGAAGGCATTTAGTATAGTCAAATAGTGAACAAGTCACAGAGTAGATAACATAAAAAAGGTGATTAAGCAAGGCCCCATATTAGTATTTGTTGAGCAGTAGAGTGCTGTTTTTGAAATGGGGTTGCCTCAATTGACAACTAGCAGTGCATCAGAGGAAGTTGCAGCATCCCTGAGTACATTGGTACAGCCTCCACAGAGGCTGCCTGGTTTCAGCACCTATGATATAAATGGAGTGCATGGAACAAACATGAGCAATTTTATACCTGGAAATTTTCCATGTACTTCTTTGGGAGATCCGCAGGGGAGACCTAGTGTGGAATTCGCAAAAGTAGTAGCTGATAGTGCTTTGCATAAAGATTCTACTTCTAATGTCTGTGATTTGAAGTTTGGCCACTCAGATCAAAAGAGCTGGTTCAGTAGTAAGAATGAACACAATATCCGGTCTCCTTTTGTAAGGGTTGTTGGTTTTGAATCAAATATACTAGGCAGTACTTTGAATGAATATGAAAGTACTTTGGTGAGTAATGATAGCAATGCAACTGTCACAAATGGAGCTGCTGCAAGAAAGAGGTTATTCTCTCCATTGAATTCTACACTAAATTCAGACAAATTTGATGGTGATTCTTTGTGCATTGGTGATAGTGCTTATCCCAAAAAAATTCTAGGAGGTGGAAGTTCTGGTATTTTGCCTACACACGAGCATAAGAAAGCTCATATATTTCGCTCAAGTACTGCAAATACTTCAGTTTGGTGTTCATCCAGTCCTTGGGTAGGAAGTATTTCAACTAAGGATAATGCTGTGTCAAATTCTAGCATCCTCACTGATGGCCCTTTGCCTGTTAAAAAGCAGCTGGAAATTCCTAGTCCTTATTCACCCCATTCTGGATTTGATTCTTTTCAAAGGGGAGCAGTTTTAGGGCCTCTGAAAGCATCAGCCTCTGCATCTTTAGAAACTGGGGGGTCACCTCCATTATCATTGTCCCCTTTGGGTAGAAAACTTCATGGGAGAAAGCTAACTACACCTAGGATGAAAGATTATAGGAAAGAGTCCGCTGTTGATTATGTAATCTTGAAGGATGCGGATATCTCATTTGATGGGATGTTCCCGCACAAGTCCTCTTTCAATAATAAGGATGTGAATATGGAAGGGAGTGATCTATTCGAAAAAGGGAATGATCAGTTTAACCCTGAAAAGTCTGCTGCATGGAATCATGACTCAATTTCTACTTCACCTAGTGCAAAATTGGCTAGGACTTTAACTGGCTTGCCTGTCAGAAGGTCATTGGTTGGCTCCTTTGAGGAGTCCCTCTTGTCTGGTCGATTGGCTTCCACATATGTTAGCAAGGTTATATGCTTATTCTGTTTGTTTATCTATCATATCTTTATTCGTGGTTTAGGTTTTATTAGTTGGTCTTTTTGAAACTTTGAAATAAAATTGAATGACCCTTGGCTGACTCATTTAAGATGTTGGATATGCAGACAATTGATGGTTTCCTTGCCGTGCTCAGCATAACTGGGGGCAGTTTTTCACCAAAGGCGAAAAAACTTCCATTTTCCGTTACTAGTGTGGATGGAGATAATTACTTGCTTTATTATTCTTCAATAGACCTTGCAGGGCAGGTGCCATCAGGCAAGCCTGGAAATGTAGAAATGAAAAGGAGTCTTAGTCTCCATGATTCTCCATCAGACCATAGTCGCTTGCGTATACCTATGAAAGGGCGAATACAACTGGTATTTGTCTTGTCTTTTATGTCCTAATTGTTTAAGAGAAGGAGATAGTTTGTCATATTCCTAAATTTAAAGCTTTTCTCCCTTTGACAACGAGTCAGATCTTTTATTGGTCTTAACCTCATAGCAAAACTGTCGACAACTCATCCAAATATATATATGGCTGGGGAAGAAGAAAGAAACTTTGTTGCTGTTCGTATTCTTAACAAAATTTATAGTGTATGCAAGTATGTTGGACTTAATACTTATTGTTGTTTCCCAGTGAGTATATAAATTCTCTTTTGGGTCTAGACATGGTGCGTTAGTCAAATATATTCCTGCTGCTAATACTTTAGCAAATATTAGTAGTCTACAATTTTTATTCTGGTTTAAATCATTTTATATTATGGTTGAAGCAGGGAGAGAGTAAGCGTTGTACGATACTTTCTGTGATTAGATTATGTGCCTAACCTGCAGTTTTATCCTTGTATACGTTGAGCCTTGTCATAATTCATTAAGTGCTTCCAGTATAGTTTGCAGTAAATTTGTTGCATATGTGAACGTCTACATTGTCAGTTTTCAATTAGTATTTTCATGTATTGTACTTTCTTCCTTGCTTATGTGTTCTATTCTGTCACACTAGTCGACATGAAGTATGTGTTAGTAGCTAAAAATGGCTGAATGTTAATCATGAGAGCTTCCATCCCCATTTTAATTTGCTGCTGTTGCATTGTACGTCTATTCTATTCATTATTGTACTGAAAACATCAGTATCTGCTAATGGAGAGAACTATCAGGTGACTGAACTCAAGTCTAACTTGATCACTGGATTATTTGTTGCAGGTCATAAGCAATCCTGAAAAAACACCTGTCCATACTTTTCTTTGCAATTATGATTTGAGTGATATGCCAGCTGGTACAAAGGTATACTTCGTTTCTAATTGTCAGTTTTGTCACATCTGTTGGCTTTCTTAATTCTTATGTCTTAAATATGGTCTAAAGGCATTATGCTGCTTTTATCAGTACAAAAGATTTTTACCAACTTCTGTAATCTGTATATGAGAGGACCATTACCCTTGGGCTAAAAATTATGCTTTGATTTTGGAGTTGAATAGTTCCAAAGGAGATTGACAATTTTTTTCTCTTTATAAACCTCTTGAAATCTGAGAGTGTAGCTGACATTGTCTTGATTTTATGAAACTTTTCTTTTATTTCCTGAGGTAACCCTACCTATGGAGGCTTCCGCTGACCAGAATAATTTTCAAATGGCCATCTCCATTGAATCATATCTAGAAAAAATCTCTTTACCATTCATAAAAATTACTTTTCTTAGAAAGGAGTATTGGCTTTAGGATAGTTACATTCATTTAAGGCCTAGGATGAGAATATTGCTTTAGGATATTTACGTTCATTTAGAATCATCTTTTTATGATGACCTATACAGGCTTTTTTTTTAGTTAGGTGCTTAGCATTTAGATGATCAATTGAACCCAGGTTAACTCAAACCCTAGTCATTTTATATTCTACAGGCATAACTGCATAAGATTCTTCTGCAAGACTGCAATAATTGCTACATGGCACAAACATCCTGAATCATTATGGCATCATTGCATCAACCATTGTATAAAAAAATTAGATACTGTTACCAACTGGTATAAACCCTCTTTTGAAGCATAAGCATGAATCTCAATGCTGTTTTTAGCTCTCTGTCTCTCACTCTCTCTCATTCATGTACTTGGAACTCAGAGCTTTAGCAGCTCCAAGTACCAAATGATTGCTAATATCAGTAGGTATGCAGGGTGGGGTTTACAATTGTTTTATTGCAACCTCTATTTTGGTTGAGATTCATCAATCTCTTAGGGGTTTTAATTTATGGAATTGCTATTTATTGCCCGTGTCACACTGTCACTCAACTTCAAATGACTTTATATTACAATTTCTTTTCCAATCTCAACAAAGTGTGCTGGTTCTTGCTCATGTTTTGTTAATTATATTCTCCTTTTCTCTCACTCTATCTATGTTTATGGTGAATTTTAATTTTATTTGAGAGTAGGTCATCTTGTAGGTTAGATGAGATTTAGAGGATACAGAAGAATTATGGCTTGAATGGTTCATTAGGCTAATAGGACAAGCCATGACTGTTAATATGTTATGATGGACAAAGTTTGGTGTCTATTTTATATACATGTAGGCTGAGTTTATTGAAGATGTATGGTGGACCAATATATATCTAACTGGGATGCATGTGTTGACTTTAGTGGAACAACACACTGTTTGCTCTTAGATGCGTTCTTCCATAATCGTGGATGGTTCTTTTTCTTACATGTGAAATGAAGGTAATTCAGCAGTAAAGCTACTTCAAGTAGAAGCTATGGACATAGTTTTTCAGTTGTTAGAAGATGAAAGTATGAAACATCACTTTATGGAATATAAAATATTTAATCAAATTCTCTTTCAAAAGTCTTGTTTTTATTTGATGTTTTACTTGTTTGTGCTGACATTAGTTGCATCTACCCTTTTCAATAGACATTTCTTCGCCAAAAGACATCTCTTGCCTCAACTGAAAAGGCTTCTACGAGGAATGGGCTTTGTGATAGGTTGGCAGGTGTAGCTAAGTCCTTAATGGAGCGAAACAATTTACATGATTCTCTGAGAGCAGGATTTGTAAACCAGATAACAAATGCAACAGAAACTGAATATCTTTACCACCATAATTATCCTTCTGTTCAATCCCATGATATTTCGGAATCCTGTTCCTCTGAATCCAACTCTTCATGGTCTCCTGGAATTCCTGGAAGTGGAAGGAGGTTTTTTAATCCAGGTCATATGACTGCAAAAAAGTCACATAGTCCTGTAAAGGTTAATGAGAGTGCCAATGGAAGTGGTGTTCTACGATATGCTCTTCATCTGCGATTTATGTGTTCTCAACCTAAGAAAACCTCTAGGTCTGTCCAAAGGTGCAAATCTGATCCTCTATCTGCTCCTGAAAGCAAAAACACGAAAATGGAACGCGAAAGAAGGTTTTATCTTTACAGTGACTTAAAGGTGGTCTTTCCTCAGCGCCATTCAGATTCTGATGAGGGCAAGGTATGTATTCTTAGTGTACTGTATTTTGCCAAAAAAGGTTCTGGTGCATCTTATAATTAATCACCTTTTTGACATCAATGATATATCCTCTTTCCATGTACATTGAATTTCATAGGCTCTATGGGGCTACTTGTATTAAAAAGAAAGCATAAATGATAGATAGCATTTTAAAAGAAATGCTTCCATTATTGTATGTATGACTTAAACCTGTGGTCAGTAATTTGGAGCCAGTTTGACAATTTATTTTGTGTATGATGCTATTTTATACTCCATGTTAATAAGCTTAAGTTGTTTTTGCTCAAACTTCATTTTGCTCAAACTTGTTAGTTTCAGTCCGGAAAGAATATTGTGTTTTCTAAAAGGTCTTATTATTGTTCTTGATTTTAGAATTGAGATTGGAGAGAAATAATGTTTTGCTTTGCATGAATGGTATTATAGTTTTGTGAAAAATGCCAATGTCCAATTTAATAGTATCTTAATTCCTCTAAGCCCTGTTTGGATCTAATTCATAGAAGGTAAACTAGTGAGCACCTAGAGGAAGGTACTCTCCATAAAAATGCATCCCATAATAAATAGATGTTCATGAAGTTGATGACGAATGTTCATTTGATCTAATTTTGAAATTTTAATAATGTTCATTAATCCTTATTCTAGTGTTCATTGGAGTTGAACTAGTATACATCGCGGTACCATTCTATTGGTACTCAAGCGTGTATCTTCGAATTTGTAGTTTGGACGGGTGCAAAACTCTTCCAACATAGACGGATTTTTACAGAGCTTTAGATGTATTCTGTGACAAGAGAACTAGCGAATGACTATTTGTGTATATATATATATATATATATATTTTTTTTTTTTAGGAAGCCACTACCTTATTAGCTAGTATGACTGTATGAGTATTCGAACCTGGTCTCTAGCATCGGAGGTGGAGGTTAAGGTTGAGTTCAAGGTCGAACTGCTGCTCTATACCTCATTTCTCAAAGATGGTGCCAATTTCCAAATTGCTCTTAACTATCCATTTTTATTTAATTCATTATGGTTGAATTATTGATTCCTAAATTGGATCTTTAGTTCAAAATCATATTTGCTCACTTCATATTTCAACCGAAACACACCTACAAAAACTATCTCATGATGAGGATGGCTTTCAAATGAGTTTGGTGGACTGTCTATTATGAAGAACACTTATCTAGGTTTTTTTTTTATAAAACCTCTAAAATTCTCTTCATTCTAAGTCCTTGCTATTGGGTTTGGTTTGAACTTAGCTTGTTTATTTGTGAACATAGTCTCTTCTGACAATACATTTCATAGCAACCAAAGACTTCCCTATTCGAAAAGAAAATACGAGTTTCAATTTCAATGGTTCCGAAGTTTTTTCATGTATCGTTTTAGAATGATTATACTGTTTGGTTCCACCATCCAACTACTACTACTACTACTACTTCAAGTCTGTTTCTTGATCTTATGATAATATCTGATGCTTAGTCTTGTCTATTTTGATGAGTGGCCTGTTTTTGTGTTTTTTTCGGTGTTGCAGTTGAATGTTGAGTATCATTTCCCATCGGATCCTAAATACTTCGACATCAGCAAGTAAAGGAACCCCCAAAATAACATCTGTTATGTATATACCCTTACATTTTGTACATTCCTGGTTATTATTACAGCAGAGCCATTATTCTGCATCATCTGTACAGTTGTTTCATTTTCTGTATCAATTCATTTTCTGTATCATTCATGTATGTTCCTGAGTAAAGATACCTCTCATTACTCATTTTTAGAAAGGAGAAAAAGAAGAGGGGGGGGGGGGGGGGGTTTAGGGTTCAGTAAATGAAGTTCTTGACTGTTGAAGTTACTGAATGTTCACCAGATGATTTGTCTCCAATATATGCACATTTATGTTGGTCTGACAATATTTCATAAACTTGATCAAGTTGTATATTGGCCCTTCTCTGGTGGACCCTCATGTCTATAAGAGGAAAACAACATTAATGCTTTGAGGGAAGTTAAACCTTACATTAGGCCTTTTATTTTTTTATGAACTTATTTAGATCCCAAACCCAAAACCCCTTATTTGGAAAGAGAGTGAATTATGCCATGTTTTGAACTTTAGTTTTGAAACTTTAATTCAGTTCAACTCATGTTGAGTCTAGGATTTAGTTTAATCAACTCAATTTAGATTAGTTCAGTCCAACAGACAGAGTCGGACTCTTAGTAATGGAACATAGCAGAGCAAATTAGAGAAGATTACAATGTCCTTGGTTATGCAAAACATGTTTTTTCAATGAAAATCAAACGCCTGAAGTGTGAATAATTCTCTTTCTTTCTTTTGTTGCAAGTTATTCTTTCTTTCTTTCTTTTTATTTCTTTTATATTTATAATTCCAAAAATTCAGGGTCATTAATGAATAATTCTCTTATTTCTTTTAATTGGATTTTTCTTTAATAATATAATCATATTGCCCTTTTCATTTGTTGTGTTTCTTCCAACTCCTATCTTTCTTTTCAATGTAAATCATTAGGAATGTTAGGGAGGGGTGTAAATTGGATGGAGTGGATTTGACTTGGCCAGTTTGGAAAAATTTTGGACTAGAAAATTTGAGTCCAATCCGATCCAAATAGTTTTTGAGTCCTATCCAATCCAACCGGAATAAAATTTCTCTAGTTCTCGAATCCGATCCGATCCAAATAGTTCTTGAGTCCTATCTAATCCAACCCGAATAAAATTTCTCTAGTTCTCGAATCCGATCCAATCCAAATAACTACGCTTATAAACAAAATGGATATCATTAATAAATCATAAATTAAAATCTCATACACTTATACATAAAAATACTATATTAGTTATTTAAAACGAAAGCAATTTACTACTTACAAGTCCTTAAAAAAATAAAAACAACTCCTTAAATTTCACAAAATGTCAAAATACAACAAAACTCAACAATTAATAATGAAATCGAATCAACAAGTATACAACAAGATCTTCAATTTTCTCATCTTTGGCGCATATTGAATTTTGAAAAGCCACCAAGAAAAAAAATTGAGCAGTACTTTCTGATCTGGTCTGAAATTTTATGATCTGATCTGAATTTTTTGAAAATAAGCACAAGAGTAATTATTTAAATAAAATCAAACACAACCTTACTTTGATGATCACCTTAAGAGCATTGAAAAGCTCAAATCCGTCACAGGCAATACTCCAAAAATAAGTATTGTTGTAAAATGGGAGGAACATCCAAAAAAAAAAAAGATTTTGCCTTAGGCATGGATGCCTAAGAAATCGTCACTTGACCTAGATAGCGGTGTCTAAAATAGGCGTCCCTGCCTAGGTCAAGATGCCTATTTTAGGTGCTCCTACTTAAGTTATGTGATATTTTTTAGACCCCCGTTTGTTTTTTACGATGGTCGCTGAGAAAGTGTACTAAAGTTCGAGTGTCCAATAAAGTCTAAGTTAGTGAGATGGGAAATTAATATAGCGAGTCCAATTTTTTTAAGTTTAACTTTATTATAAATCATCAATAATTTGCTTAGTTTTCTTGAAATTGGAAAGAGTGGAACTATTTTCATACTTGCATATCACAAATTATTATTTTTTCTTGAAAATGCTAGCATTTATTACTTCTCATCGATGTATTCATGTATATAGAGAATCAAT
This sequence comes from Salicornia ramosissima, assembly GCA_951394345.1. NCBI lineage: Eukaryota > Viridiplantae > Streptophyta > Magnoliopsida > Caryophyllales > Amaranthaceae > Salicornia > Salicornia ramosissima. The sequence continues at coordinate 4,650,804 of OX596237.1, forward strand.
GATCATGTTCCCATCCATCTTATATTACATTGATTTTATTAATTCAAGATCAAAATCTAGAACTACACATCCATTAGGAAACATTACATTTGATATTAATTAAAGCACTATAATTGGAATTTATTGACTCTAAAATGGAAACCTAATAATAAGTTGAAGCAATTACAATTTAGAACTCTCTTCAATTCATATTCATTCTAGTTCTAGGCTATCAAAATGAGTAAGATTCTTTTCCCTCCTAACAAACGCCTACTAAAAAACGAATCCTTTAAAACTAGCAATGCATTTTGGAGGAAAATTAAACTCTTTGTATAAGTTGGAAACATCCTTTTCAAAAACATTAAAAGTATAATTCCAACTACAAACGACTTGTCTTCTTCAATTGAAGAGTATTTATATCTAACAACCCTAAATTCTGTTATACTATTGAGCCTCATGCACATATCCTAGATATATAGTAATGTATGACATATTCACAAGATCATCTAACCACAAGTAGAATACAAATTTGATAACAATCCTTACATAAATGTCATTGAACCAACCGATCAACCAAATGCTTAAGCTCATGGTTAGAAGCCCAAAGTAATGAATTTATTGATCTGCCTTAGGGTAGGTTTTAGCAAGTCTCCTATCAGACCGTGTCACGATCTGACGTGATAACTTTTTAATTAGAAAAATTGCGATGATTTTGCATATTTAATAAGGTAACTTTTTAGGTAAAACTTAACTGTTTATATATTTAAAGTAAAAAAGTAACAATTTTATAGTTAAATAACATGTCAAACAATAATAGATTTTGCAGATTGTTTTTTTTTTTTTAATGTTCTATCACTCCCCTTTACATGAAAAAAAAAACCCTTCTATTCTTAAAATGTTGATGCATCATAGGTTGTTGCTCTTATACCTAATGCTTAATACTTCACTCTAGAAAGGAGGTGGATGGAATCTGAACCGGCGGTGACCTTCTTGTTGCGTTAACAATTTAACAAATGTCAAATAGCCAAATCAAACAAAAACTTAACCTATATGAGGAAGTCCAAATTAGTTATTATACTTTATCAAAGAGTCCTATTGAGTGATAGACTGATAGTTTTACCTCCAATATGGTTTACTCCATTCTTTCTTTTTTGCTCAAAATATGCGCAAGTAAGAACATGTGATTTTGTATATTGGAAAGTTACTAATTAACCAAGAGTACAATTACCAGCTTACTCTTACGGCCCGTTTGGTAGTCGGTACTACATCATGGTAATGGAAATGAATTTATAACTAAATTTGGAAGGAAAATCAAAATTCATTCTCATAGTGGTGCTAGCTTAGCTCCAATTTATATAATTTTCTTCACAAATATCCATTCCCATCAAATACCACCCTCCCCAATGGTAATGGATGAGAATGAAAGATGAAAAGAAAATTGAAGCATGAGAATGAAAATTTGTTTTCCATGGAGATTATAAGGTTCATCCTTAACAAAATTACAATATAAATTCATTATCATTACCACAATTTATTACCAACAAGCAAACGGAAAGTTAAGTCTTAACTAGCCAGAGTTATCTTTTAAGTAACTAAACTTACTTAAATATCCCCTACCATTACTAATACATAAAATGTCAAAACTACCCATATACTAATATATAAAATGACAAAATTACCCTTAAAAGTTTCAGAATTTAAAAAAAAAGTTATTCCCTCTATCCCAAATTAAATGCTCCACTTTGACTGATGATACTATTCACATAGCAACTCCGACTCTTTTTAATTCTATATATGTAAGAAAAAACATAGTTATGTGTAGCTCAAGATAATAAAATTTAAAATTGCGTTTTGAAAGTTGTAAAAATGTAAATGGAACACTTATTTTGAGACGGAGGGAGTATTAGGCATGTTATCTCACACCTTGTTCTAGATTAGGACTTCCTCACTTCCCAATTTTTTGAACTTAACTTTTATTTCACTTCCATTATTACCCTCCATTTTCCTTCAAAGATTTCACCTTTTTTTTAAAACATCAAAATTTCCTATTTTCTATATATAAACACTCACTCACACAAACTTCTTTCTGCATCCAGTCCTCTCTTTCTCTCTTACTTTTCATATTCTTCCTCAGAATTAAATTAACAGCAATTTCTTAGCCAATTATATATCTATCTTTCACAATGCAGGCATATGAAGAAGAAGGCAAACAAGAAGATAATAATAATAATAATAATAATAATAATAATAATAATAATAATAATAATAAGAATAAGAATAATAATAATAAGAATAATTTCCTGAAAAAAATGAAAGGACAAAAAATGGGTTATATAATAGAGATAGTTATAAGAGCATTAGCAGTTGCCACTTCAATTGCAGCAGCTTGCATTACTTTTACTTCCAACCAAACTACTCTTGTCTTTGGCATTCAAATGGATGCCAAATACACCTACTCTTCTGCTTTCATGTACTCTTTTTTTTTTTTTCATCACTAGATTTTCTTTCATTTTCATGAATTTTACTAATTACTAGTTAATGTTGTACTTTCTCCATAACATATTAACTGTAACGATTTGACATTTTTTCTCTCTACTTTATGTCAAATCGTTGCAATTAATTATTATCACTAATTACTAGTTAATCTTGTACTCTTTCCGTAACATATTAATTGCAACGATTTGACATTTTTTCTTTATACGTAATGTCAAATTGTTGCAATTATTTTGTTACTGTGGGATTATTTAATTAGTGTCACTACATAAAATTAAATAATTAATATATTATTTTATTTTTTTGTGGGCATCGCAGATTTCTAGGAATAGCAAGTACAATTGCAAGTGTGTGTTCATTTCTTTCGTTGGGCCTAACCTTAATCCTCCATCAGTTTGCATCCTCCAAAGCCAACTACCATCTGCTGTTTTTCATGCATGATCTGGTACATACGCTAATATTATTGTTTTTTGTTAAAATTGATTTATCAAAGAATAAAATCAATTCTTATTTATTTTCCTATGCTATTGAAGTATCGTACTATGGCTATGTTCTTTTGATCCAAATTAAGTTGAACTGAAATAATAAACTAAAATAATTAAACTAGCTAGATAGATCTTAACTGAACTTGAAATTAAGTTAAAAAAAAGTAAAATTATTGTTTTGCTTGTGGGGAGGTTTTTAGTGACAACATACATGACACTTTCATATCCCTAAAACATTTATAATTGTTGATCCAAATATATATAGCATTAGCATATATATTACCTACGTTATACATACCCTTCTTAACATAATAATAACTGCAATGATCTGACATAAAGTAGAGAGAAAAATGTCAAATCGTTACAGTTAATATGTTACGAATGGAGTATATATTATTTGCAGCAGTCAAAATTTTTGCACTATTCCCTCCGTTACACATTAGTATAGTAGCAATAATATTTAAAAAATATTTTATCTCTCATAAATAATACCAAATATTGAGACTATTGCGTAATGGAGGGAGCACATAATTAATTAATTTGGCCAAAATTCATATATAGAGCGGGCCAAAAGTCAGTTTCGTTGTTGTGGTCAATTAACACGTATTTTGTTTATAATATATCTAGTTGTTGTTATAATATAATAATCATTATAAAGATTAGAGGAAATAAACGATATTATTAATATATAAAATTTTGTCTGGACGGTCAGTCTCAAAAACTTAACATGACCTTTTATTAATTAATTAACTAATACTCCGTCCGTTTCACTGGATATTAAATTAGGTGATAATGGGAATGACAATATCAGGAAGTGCAGCAGGAACAGCAATAGGGTACGTGGGTAAATACGGGTATGAAGAAGCAGGTTGGATGCCAATTTGTGACCATTTTCAGCTTTTCTGTCACAAAATTACTGCTGCTCTTATTCTTTCCTACTTTTCTTTCTTCTTCTTCTTTTTCCTCACCATCCTCTCTGCTTCTAAATCTCACTCCTCAAACTTTCTACTTCCTTCTACTCCTCTTTCATTTTCTCAATAAATAATAATAATAATAATAATAATAATAATTCATCCAATCATCCTATCCTAGCTAATTTCCATCATCATCTTCATCATCACCATCATCATCATCATTGGTTAATCTAGATAAGAATAATAATGAAGGATTATTATTATTGTATTAATTAAGCTTGTTAACTAGTGTTATGTGATTTAATTAACTTAACTAGTATATTGGCCCGGCGATGCCCGAACTGGTTGCTAACAATAAATGTGTTTTACTCTGTATTTCTTATAAAATTTAGGTTAAATAAAAATTTGATATATATTTTTCAACTATCTCATCATTTATTATACTTTATTTTTAAATTTTAATATAAATCTCTGGTAAAATTTGTTCCTCATCAGATAAAACAACATCACAAATTGATATAATTTTAATAGTCTTTTCTATTACATACACATTATCATATAATACTTGTCAACAAATATAATATAGTTTATTTTATTTTATATTCAAAAATTTGCGTAAATAATATCGAGAAGTGATAGTGCTTGTAGTATTGGAAATTGAGGTTTCAAGTTCAATTACTCATAAGAACCTTATTTAATTTCTATTATTATATTAATTAAGCATGCATTTTAATTATTCACAGTAAAGTATGTGATGATGACATGTGGCGCACTCCTTGCAAAGGAGCGCTTTTTAATAATATTTTATTTTATTTATAGATAGATTTTATAGATTGTATGGTAGGTCAATGTATTGTATAGTATAATTAATGTATGTACTCCTTATTTAATTACGTATGTTTCTATATTATTATTTACATTTCTTAGTTTATCGATCACCATTTGGCTTAGCTATAGCTTGTTCCTATTTATTAGTTATAGCATGTTTGCATGTTTTTTAATACTTCCTCTGTCCCTTTTTAAATGCTACATAAAGATATTGAGTGATTTTTAAGGTTGTAATTGGTATAGTTGGGCCATAATATAAAAAATAATAAGTGTGAATTTATAGGTGGACCACAATATTAAAATTAGTAAAAGTAGAATTAATTAATGCCATGTTAAAGGTATAAGTGTAATTTTATAGGTGGACCATAATATCAAAAATAGTAATGTAGTATTTAATTTGGGATATACAAAAAAAGGAAAATATAACATTTATTTTGGGACGAAGGGAATACTAATTTTATTTTATTTTTAGATTAAAAGGGAAAGTATTTTTTTAAAACTAATTTATTATGATAATGAGTTTGTTTGTTGCTTGTATGTACAATTTTATCTGAATTACGTGTGTAGTAGGAACTATCCTTTCATAACCATATGTAATTCTTCTAGATTAAAAATTTATATATTTAAAATATGGAAAATGCTATATGCAGCCTTTGGGGCTCCATATAAGCATTAATTACATTACCTAATATGGAAATAAGTTGTGAATTTATGTAAAAATTACACATTGATCAATGTAATAAATGCAGAATTAATGTTGTTAATTTCCTTTTTTAGCTTTTTATATGCAGTCCTATATAGCATGACCGTTAAAATATTCCTCATTTCACTACTTGTGAAAAGTAATTTAAAAAAGGAATTGTACAGAAAATTATGGAACAAAAAGAATTGTATTTGTGTATATATATATATATATATATATGTGCGCGCGCGCGCGTATTAATAGAGACAATTATATACGTTAAAATTATTATAGAATTTATTTAATCAACTTGTATTTTAATAAATTTAGGGGAAAAGATAAATTGTTTTGTGATATTGTTCATGAAAGCTTAGGTGTTCAACCCTAAGATAATCTAAGATAGAAAACAATAATAATATTCCACAAATATAATATATATATATATATATCCTAATAGAGTATGGTATGGATTATGGATTACATAATAATATAGTATTTCCACATGTAAAAGAATAATAAAGCCATTCATGAACTTTTTGACTCGAGCTTAGTATAACTCAACTTGGCTCGTTACCGTCTCAAGCCAAGCCATATGAGCTGATCTTTGACCAAACTTTGATTGAGTCGAGCTCGAATTGTTCATAAATAACTCAATTTCATAATCACCACACGTCGTAGCCTCTCATTCTCATCCGAGGTGTCCTCAACACTAAAAATTCTCACGAGGGAGATTTAGCGTACTAATAACGTTGAGTGCACTTATAACTGAAACATTATGAGTTCAATACTCACAACCCCTCTCACTTGAACGGATCAGACAATGTTAACTGGGTATTCTTCTCATTTCAGTTATGAAATAAATTGGAGATCATGGAAGTGGCAAATCAATTACAACTTACAAGCTAAAACAATCACTCCCTTTGTTTTTTTAGATGTAACACTTCATTTTTCACACTTGCCGAGGCACAACTTGGACTCGTAATATCTCTAAATATATAAGTGTAAAAATTATAAAAATTATATATTTGGAAAGTGTATTTCGAGGTGAATCCAACAAGATCCCACATGACTATATTTTTCTTTATATATTAATAATAATTAACGGTCAAAGTGAGTCGGATAAATAGTGTCAAAATCAAAGTATTACATCTAAAAAAAAGACTAAAGACTAAAGACGGATGAATAGTGAGTCGGATGAGTAGTAAAGACTAAAGACGTTATTACATGATGGCATTAAAAGCTGCATTTATATGAATGTTATTATATGTAGTATTGCCCCTTAATATCGATGTGTAGAGTTATATAATTCCATTTCGAAAAGTCTGGTGTTTTTATTTTTCTTTGACATTTGCTCCTTAATATTTGCAGATTATTGAATAATATTTAACAAAAAAAATTCACATCAATAATTCGACTTTTATCTTATTTTCTCAAAATGGTCCAATATTTGTATTGATTCGCTATAAATCCACCTTTCAAATGGAGTAATATATGCTCATAAGGATTCTCAATCTAGGGCAAAACTTCTATGATATGCATGCCTTGTTCTTTTGGACTAAATTAAATTTTTAAAAGTTTTTTATCCTTCAGTTCAATCCAGTTTAGCTAAGTTGGAGCTGAGTCTAGGATTTACGACACGTTTGGTAGCCGGTCATAAATTTGGTTGATGTGAATGAAGATTCATTGATCAAATTAAAGTTTGATGCTGATAGAGCTATTGTAAATATATCAGTGGAGTTTGATCATGCTAACCGATCGATGTTTAACTTTGACATGAAGTGAGGTGATTTGGTGATTGCAATTTGCAAATTTGTGACCACAATGCCTAACAACTCACCGTGCTACAAGAAAAAACAAGTGGCATTTAAGTAAATAAAATCAAAACTCCAAAATACACGGCACACATGTACACCGTGGGGTGATTTTGGCATGTCAAATACTAAAATGTCTTTGTGCTTTATATGGGGGTTTTTCACATAGCATAGTTTGTTGTTGAGCATTGTTGAGAGTATACTCAGATCATACACATGCATTCCACATTGAAAAATTAAAAAGGCTATGACTAATATAAATTTGGTGAACTACTCTTTATGTTACCAATTGGAATTATAATGAAACCACCAGATTTGTATATGATCAGACTTTTCTCCGACTTAGGCCCAAAACTAGGCCCAGTAAAATTTATCAGCCATAACTCATTTTAGTTTTCTTATCGTAGTTCAGTTTTCCCTTTTTTTTTTTTTTTACCTTCGCCTTGTCCTAGTTGTTTACCGGTTAATTAAGACATTCTTTGTCTTTTCTTTTATGTTTTAAGTTGTATGGTTCGTGTTTTCACAATACTTAAGTATGAAATGAGTTTATTTTATGTCAGCTATTAACTTATAATATGTTATTGTGTTATTTTTAGTTTAATATATGATCTAAATTTGATTTATAATGTTTTTTTTAAAAAAAGTGTGTCCCATCTATGAAAGGCGTGCTCTTGCACTTGGTGTCTTGCACTTGGGCTCCAGTACCCTTGCGCGCCTTGCGCCTTTTAAAACTAATATTTAACACCCCATTCTTGATTTAGCCCTCAAATAGTGACAATTATTTCTTGCTCAATTAAATTAGTAGACTATACACAGGTGTGTACATCTTTATTAAGTTTAATGTCCAAAACTGAACTAAACATTTTATAGAATAAACATTGCCGAAGAATACTATTATGAACAATTGAACATTGCAAAATCAATTATCATGTTGCTCAAAAGGAAATGTATTTCCAAAGGTAGTATTTTTTTTTTATTAGGAAAAGATAATTCGCTCTTTTAATATATATATATATATATATATATATATATATATATATATATATATACTTATAGAAAGACGGAATGCATAGAGGTGTCAATTGGGTTGTTCGGATACGGGTCAGTTCAATTATACTATTGGTATTAATTTCTACCCACACACCAAAACATAAAAATAAAAATAAAAAAATCAAATATGGTGATTCAATTAGGGAAGGTGGGATTAAATTTTAGTGGTCCGACACAATACAAGCAGCCAACAAAAAAGCAATCGCTCATCACATCTTCAACAAGTGTAACATACTACCGAGTAATAAGAAAACTTTACTCTTGTCAAATCAACATAATTTAATGAAAAAGTATGCATTTTAGTTAGTAGCACCCTTTTTTTTATCACCCTTTATGAACATAATCCGTATTATTCATACACTGTAGATACTACAGCTATATAAACCTGGATTGTGCTGTATGCTGGGGCGGCAAAAGTTGAAACGAATTGCTAATAGTCTAATACGACATGAAATTAATCCGAAATTAGTAGATTTAGGTTTAGATTTTCAATCTGAAAAATTAAAAGGGTCGACATGAACACGACCTGAAATAATGGGTTAAGTTCGGGTTGACAATTTCAACCTGAAATGACACGATTTTTTATGTTTCTAATTTGATTCCGTAGTTTTAGCTTTTAGTGATGCTTAGGAATCTTAACCTACTAACACGACCTGAACCTAACACGATATTAACGGATTAGGGTTGAGATTTTCAACCCGGAAAATTTAATGGGTTGACACGGACACAGCCTGAAATCAAACAGCCTGAAATCAAAACAGATTAGGTTTTGGTTGGGATTAGATGACCTGAATACCTGCTCACCCGAACCTAAGACTGACCCATCCTGATCTGTTTGCATGTCACTTTAATTTATGGTTTTGATAATACCAAACCAGGCATATTCTTCAACAGGGTAGGCGAAGTAGTAGTTTTAACAGGTAGGATTTGGTCAAATATATACTCACTAAAGTACACAAAACATAATCCTAAGCTTTCTGCACACTCTACTAATCATGTTTTATTAGTCAAATTAATGGGAATACTACTTATTGCCACAACCCAAAAAGTAGACCAATATATTGGAAATTGCATGGAATATACGATTGCACATGGTATTCATATACTAGTTCATACAAAACAATTGCACATGATTTTGGTCCCCCATTGCTGCCATTAGTTACATTACAAGAACATATATCTTGTACTCTTTGCAATTATGAAACCGACACATAATTAACTTAGGAGGTCACAGGCGGAAAATCTGCATTATATTAGTACTAATAATGTCACTTTTCTGTTAATTATTACTGAGTTTTTACATCCCAGTAATAGGATAACTTTTCTGCGGTTATTTACACTTTTTGTACTCCTACTAGAGGGGGAGAAAAAGTTGACGCAGCTGTCAACCCAACACGAAATCGGACCGTTATTCTTAGATTTGGGGCAAAGAGTTTGACAGGCTTAAGTACACAGATTGACAAGACATGCCATGTTTATTAGACTGACATATTTAGAGTTAAGTTTAATTAAATGGATTGGCACAGCACGGTTACACCTACTTATCAACTTTATATTAGAAAACTAGCACGACCCGCCAACTCGACATGAACCGACCCGTTATTAGCGGTTTTAGGCCGAGATGATTGACTCATTTAAATAAATGCGTTGACACAACACGAACTTAATGTGATTCTAAAGGGTTGCCAATTTCTTATTCTTAAGAAAGAAGGAAATTCTTAAAAAGTTCTGTAAAAGTTAAAGAGTTTATCGGGGGACACTCATGATTAATGAATCATAGTCCAACTAAAAAACTGACTAAAATTTACAATCCCCAGTTCTTGGCAACTTTAAAAATAAAGGTTCCTTGCAAACTTTACAGAATAAGCAGTACTTTTCATGAACAGCTCACTTTCATGGAGTATAATTTTTCCAAATACCTACCATATGAATGGACAGCAAGATAGAAAGTTATAGCAGACAAAAGCAATACATCAAGATCCTTCATCTAACTAGGAAAAGAATAAACTATACATCAATCAAAACCTGCAACTAAATTTTAAGCTCACTTGAACATAAACTAGTGTAAAAATCATCATTGATTCAATCACAAATTGAAGAAATAGAGATTATTTCTTTTATTTAGAGGTTGAAAACATACAACAAATTCAATCCAAGTTTGTGTTACTAATCAAAGATTACATCCTACAAGCAAAGATGTCATCCAAAACAAATACTAAAATTTTGGACCATCTACTACTTTAGTCTAATACTACTAATCACATTTGCATTTCATCCTATCACAAGCTCTAACCACAACTATGAACATCAAATTAGTAGAGTAAAAATCAAGATGTAAGATTAACAAAAATAATAACAAAAGTAGAGAAAAACAAACTCAAAAGAATTATACATACAGAAAAACCAGAACTCATCTTCTCTGATTCATCACGACCTTGCGAAAACGCCCCACAGTTTCCCCCGGCCAAGGCTCTCCAAGAGCTTCTTCGACCCCTCGACATCGAGCTCAACCAGTTTCTGCAAGTAAACACAAGCTCCAGCACCAATCATTTGTTTCCTGCACTTTTTAGAGTTGATCAAAGTGATCAAAATTGCAATTGGCCATTTCTTATCCAGATTTTTTGTCAATGGATCCAATAGCTGAACTGTACTCACTATCCCTTTCTCTTCTTTCCTGAAAATCTTCCTGTTAAATGTACACACCATGAGATTAGACAGAGCTTTTGCAGCTGCTTCCCTCTCTTCAACGGCTTTCCCATCCAACATCTTCACCAGAGCAGAAAGACACCCGCATTCCCCCATCTCTCGCCTTGCTTTCGAGCAAAACCCTAATTCATGAACTGCTCCTGCAGCTGCAATTCTCACTGTTAAGACCCCACAATTCAACAATGGCAATAGCCTTAATGGAAATCCCTGAAAAATCAAAACCTCCCCAATTGGATGATAAGATGCCAAATTCCTTAGAAACTCAACAGCAGGTTCTATACCCTTCCCAATTGGAGTTGAATCCCAGTAATTCTTCAAACTCTCAACACCGCCTTCTCTTGCAACCAGCACCTTCAATGTCTCGTCATTAAACACCAAATTCGACAAACACCCAATTGTATTCTCCCTTGCTTGTGTTGTCCCAGAGGATGACAAAGCAATCAACACTGGAATCGCGTTCTCTTCCACGAAATTTTCCTTAATTTCCTCAAATTGAGCTAAATTTCTCAGCACTGCAGCCGCCATAGCCTGAGAACTAGGAGTTCCACCATGGCAAATCTCCAACAAAGACGAAATCCCACCTCTGCAACCAATCGCTCTCGCATTCTCCTTCGTGAAACTCAAAGCTTGAAGGGCAACACAGGCTTTTTCCTTGGCAAAACCACTCCCAGATTCAATCACCCTAATCAATTGATTAAGCAACAACAATCCCTCAGAAATCAACACATGCTTACTACTATCAACACTCGAAACCCTAGCAATCGCCGCAACAATCTTCTCCCTCATCTCGTACGAAGCACAATCAAGCAATCGCACAAGCACGGGAACAATCCCCTGAGCAACAGCAATCAACACATTCTTATCATCCTCATTAATCAACCCTAACAAAGACTCAATCGCGGAATTCTTGGACTCATTAGTACCGATCTGAAGCCGCGTCAACAAATTCCGAACCTCAACCCTAACCGCCTCTTTTGTCGACACAACACTTTCTTCGAGAAGAAGCCCACTTCGAAGCAAGATCTCGCAGTCTTTGTTGAGCCCATCAAGCTTAGAAGAAAGAGAATCAATGTCGCTCTGAGTGCGGAGCTTGCCCTCGGGAAGTGGGCTAGGGTTAGCGCACTTTGCGGCGAGGGATAAAGCGTCGGAAAGAGCTGCAGAAAGAGAGGAGAGTACAGAAAGGGAGAGTGAGTTAGAGGTGAGACAAGAGTCAGAGAAGTCAGTAAGGTGAGTTTGAAGAGAGGTAAGTTTGGTTTTGATGAGTGACCATTTTGTTTTGAAATGGTGGATGGTAGAGAGGTGGGTGTTGAGGAGAGAAGTGAGAAGTTGAGTAGCGTGGGAAAGTAAGTCTTCGTTTTCTGGTGTAGTTGAAGGTTCTTTCATGGCGGTAAATGGTAATGGAAGAGAGAGAGTGTGTTTCAGAGGTATAGGAGAAAGAAAGAACACTGATGAAGAAGAAAGAGGGAAAATATTGGGGGGAAATAAATTCATGGGTTTACTTTTTTTTATTAACAATGAATAATTATTGAGAGGGTTTACTTTTTCTTTACCTGTCTATTCGCGGTTGTTGCGTTTATTTCACGCGCACTGTATTTTTTTTTAATTAAATTAATAGGTATCAACTATTGTACTTTTTATTTTATAGTACCAACTTTTTATTATTCACCAGCAGTACGAACTATTACATAAAGTTGCAATGATAGATATATGACCTAAATATTGTTGCAACTTATAGGTCATCCATACCATTTTATAGGTCATCCATACCTATCGTTACAACTTTATGTAATAGTTCGTGCTGCTGGTGAATAATCAAAAGTTGGTACCTATAAAATAAAAAGTGCAATAGTTGGTACCTATTAATGTAATTATTCCAATTTATAATCGTACGTAGCTTTTAGTTCTAGGTTTAAAACTCCTACTGTAATTGGGTAAGTTTTACCTAACGATTCTGGTACGAGTGATTATCGAACGAGCTAAGCCCGAACCCTGCTTAATTCGGCTCATGTTCATTTAAATTTAGTTGAACTCGAGTTGAGCTCGAACCTTTACAAGCCGAGCTTTGACATTGACCGAGCCTTTATCTAACTGTTCACGAACAGTTTCACCTAATATTATGCTTAGGGTTTGTTTACTTCAGATTAAATTCAGTTCAGTTAATACATATCTATTAAGTTCAGTTGTTAGGTTGAAACCTTTACAAGTCTAGGAGTTACTCCTCCTATGGCTTGTAAGTAACCTAACTCTCCTCATCGATATTGGGTTGCCCAGGCCCGTTTCTAGAGCTGATCAAAAGCAGCCCGACCCAATTTTTTGCGGGCTTTGGGCATGAAGATTAGGCCTGAATTTGGGCCCGGCTTGGCCCGATTTTTTTATTTTTTTAGTGCGGGCTTTGGACACTAAAGATTAGGCTTTTTGGTTAATTTTTAAGGCCCGGCCCGAAAAGCCCACCAAGCCCGCGCTAATTTTTCGGGCTTTGCCCAAGAAATTTGAGCCCGGACTAGGCTCGGCCCGACCGACCCGCTCTATGGGCCTTGTTTTATGCAGTGAGCCCGGCCCGACCCATGATCACCTTTGCCCGTTTCTAATATTCAATCAAATTTAGCATGGTATCAGAGCCCAGGTTGTGGGTCTCTTCTAAACTGGATATTATTAAACACTGGAAAGGGTTTGCCTCGATATATAGGATGTCCAGCTCCTAAGAGGATTATTTCTGATTGTCTTTCCAGTTAGCACTGAATTCTAAGAACACTCACTAATGAGAGGAAGTGTTGAACCCCATATATCATATAGTGCACTAGTAAGTGTCCCACATCGGAATATGAGGAGATACTAAACTAACTTATAAATCGATATTGGGTTGCCCAGACCCGTTTCTAATATCCAATCAAATTTAACATCAGTTCAGTTAATACATCTCTATTAAGTTTAGTTCAGTTCATCCCTATTAAGTTAAGTTCAGTTCAGTTCATCTCTATTAAGTTCAGTTTATCTCTATTCCGCTAATGTAAACGAGCCCTTAGTCTATATGTCTTTTCTATTATAAATTTTTTTTAGATGTTTGTTTTTTGAGTTAATATTTTAACAATAATACTATTAATTTATTGACCTTTTGCTTTACCTAAGATTAAACATTTAGGAGGTGTTTGGTATATCAAAATATTAGCATAGAAAACGTAATAATCACAAAACAATACTGATACCATGTATTTGGCTATTTGCTATGAGTTGTGGGAAATGGAAATAAATTTGTAAAGGAAAAGTTTCCCTTACATTGTTACGTTCCTAAATCTAGTGAAAACAATTAACGTATCCGAATGGTAACCATGTACGTTTCCTTAGTGATATCAAACAACTATTAAGGGTAACACTATGTATTACACTTTGTCTCACTTATTTGTTTTCAGTCCATTACATTTACTAATCTTATACCAAACACCCCATAGAGTGTGTTGATTTCAACTTGATTTATTTTGATATCTTTACCAAACATATCAAAATAAAACCATTGAACCAAACAAACTAGGTTTACCAAGGGTATCATTTCTTTCCCTTCCAATGGCCTTTTGAATTCATTTCCTTTCCTTATCACTCAACCAAAGAGCCTCATAGAGTATGTAAAACATTATTGTAAAAGTTTGTGAATTTTTACATTTAAAAAAAGTTCACTTAGTTTCGGAGAAGTGAAGTAGTCAGATAAAATGAATGTTGATGGTTAGTTAGAAATTAGAATCATGTGAAGTTCATGCTAGGTTGATTGGTTGAATATTTACACTTTAATCCATAAATTCGTTAATTTCATATTGTTTTTACTTTTTAGGCTGTATTATTGCCACGATATGCTAATTAGCTATATTTACAAATTGAACCCCTAGTACTAGCTTTTTTTTTTCGATCGGCAAGTGCTACAAGCTTAGACATACATGAATAAATGAGTCCACATTGTGTCAACATGTTTAGCCAAAAATTAACTCAAAGTCACTAAAAAGTAAAAATGCATAATTTTTGGATTATAAATCATTTTTGTCTTTCTTTGTAATTTTTATCCACTACCTTGTTTCTTTTTTATTTGCAAATAAATGAGCTTGTATGGATTTGTATTCCAATTTTTTTGTGTCTTAAATGGTAAAGATGCATATAATGAGAAAAGAGATACAGATATGTGTGTGTGTGTTTTTTTGTTTTTTTTTTTTGCATTATTAAAATCGATTAGATTGAATTGAATTGAATTGAATTGAATTAAATTAGATTGGATTAGATTAAATTAGAATGAAGGGATAAAAATGGATTAAATTGAATTGAATTAGATTAGAATTGATTGAATGAATTGGGTTGGTTTGGATTTATCATCCCATTATCCCACCTAACTTATAACTTATTACAAAGGAAACAAATTAATTTTTCAATATAATTAAAACTTATTTCTTTTAATGGTAATTATGTAAGTAGCTCTTAAAGCTATATATGTCAAAATTACGCCAAAATCCATGTTACTTACCATTTTTTTTAACTATTTAAATACAGCCCGCAAAATATGTCTTTGTGCCAAGCCAAACCCAAATCATGATGGGCCGAGTTGGCCCTCATGCCGGCCCGGCCATGCCCAGCTCTACTTGTAAATGTGAAAACAAGAAGATAAAAACCGCCCTGGGGGAGGAGCGCGTGAGTAGAGTGGGACCCAACCAATTTTAGGCTTTTGTTAATTCTCTCACACTTTATGATAGCGAAATTTCCCAGGTCAATCTACTCCCTCTAACATTTACTCTCACGCTAACTTTACGGCCCTGTGTGTCACCCCCACAAATACCTCTGTCAGTAGCAATAATAAACCAAGCAGCTGTCATCGACTTTTCTTGTGATTTTTAGTACACTTTACACTACTACACTACTACTATTTGGTTAGTCAATGACGTGGCAGGCGTCCCTTTTGCGGTTGTGTTTATTTATGATGCATACACGCGGGTCAACGCCGGATTCCAGCCATAGGTGGTGGTTAAAAAAAGGAAAAATTACTTTTAAAGATACCAACTTTTAACTTTTTCATTTTATAGGTATGAACTTTTGATTATTCCTCATCAGCATAAACTAATAAACTATAGTGGTTATTTGCAACGAGTGGGATGTCATTGATGGTAACCTGATGTATAGATTATGATGGACACATGTCATTTTTTTATTAGTCATCAATTAACTAATTTAACTTAATATTCTATTTCAATTTAATTAATTAATATAACTTTTGAATTTAATTAATTAATATAACTTTAATCTAATAATTTTATACAGCGCCATCAAAAAGAAAAAACAAAATTTGTACAGCCTTAATCCTCAAATTACTACTGACTAATAACACAACTAGTAGCACACTAGCACCCACAAACCATCACGCCGCACCACCAGCAGCCACAGTCGCATCTTCGTGAAGACAACCTAAGACCCACCCAAAAACCCGAAAACAACCCTCAAAGCAACCTGTACACACCCAAAATCTCATCTAAAACAACCCTCAACTACCGAAAACAACCTACGACCCACCTCAAACAACCCGCAAGCCGCAACCTGTAACAACCCGCAACCCATAACCACCCAAAACAACCGGTAACAACCCACTTAAAAAACTCATGCCTATCGAAGAAAACCCATGAAACAGAGAAAAAGAAGTGAAGAGAGAGAGAAAGAGGGTTGATGATTGAATTGATTATGATGATACGATCATACAATTGAATGATTGATGATATTGGTGGACTGGTGGTACAATTGATGATGTTGGTGGTGTAGTTGATGTTGTTGATTCTGATTTAATGAAGATAGAATATGATTTTTGTTGATGGTGTTGATTGATGATGATGATAATATTGGCTTTGATGATGATTAGGATGATGGAGGGAGGAGAGAGAATCAGAGAGGGGATAGCAAGTGGGAGGATAATTGGAGTTTTTTTTTTTTTTTTTTTAACTCTAATTTTTGCTTTCTTAAAAAATAATTAAATAAATTAAAAATCTCTAACTTTACCTTTTTAGCCAGTTATAGGTCATATGAACCTATTAATGTAAATATATATCATAGTTGATGCTGATAGAGAATAATCAATAATTTTTACATATTGAATAGAAAGCTGAATAGTTGGTACTTTTGGGAGTAATTTTTCCTAAAAAAAAATGTATAATATAAGATAATTTCTTACAAAAAGTTCTAGGTAAAATGATTTTTTACAAAACTCAGCATACAAAAAATGGTTTTTGACAATTTTTCCTTTAAAAAGTACCGCAATTTTTTATTTTTTTTACAATGAGATAAGGTAAAGTGAAAACTTGACAAATTCTTGCAAATAAATTGTTAGGAAGATAATGAAAATGTTGGGTGGTACAAGACAACTTGAGCCCTCGCTTAAGTTATTTGACACAATTTAGTCTATAGATGCACCTGAAAGAGAAGGATAAGGAATCATGCTAGTTGTGTGCGGTAAAGATCAAATACAACATTGAGGCTAGGAATCAAGCACAGAACGGCATTGTACTGCATCAATCTCGTGATGATCATGGTAACTAATGGTTCGTGATACTCGATAAAGGGTCTTGATCTCACGATGAAGATGACAAAGGATTTTAGTATGGAACATTGATACTCCCTCCGTTCCTTTTTGCTGTTTACGTTTGAGCGAGGAATAAACTCAAAGCGTGAAAAAGTTCGGACATCAATGTTCATTTGAAAATGAAGTAAATAAACTCGAAAAGAAAAGAAAGAATAACAGTTTTCATGGGAGACTAAAATGAAATAATAGCAACACAAGTGTATGGAGACAGAACACCATTCAATATTTACAGGAAGAAGCCTCCAAATAGAAGCTCCAATGGGGATAGACAACATCAACCAGATATCCAAAATATCATGATTGCCAAAAAAGAGGAACAAGAATTAGAAATTAAAAACTTTACTTTCATATGAAACCTCCCCTTTGGAGACGCTCAACTACTTGGCTACTAATATTTTGCACACTAACAAGTAACAACCAACCTAATTTCCCTCACCTTTATACTACCACAAAAATTGATAAAAATTTAGTCCAGCTTCAATGCGCCATCATCTTGGTGTTCCTTCTTTGGCTCTGCAGGGAAGTACTTGATTCCAATCAGGTCGCCAACGTTGCTAATTACCTAAAATTTCGACAACAATGATGATGAGAAAATAAAAAAGGAATGCTGATGATATGAGACTCGTTTAATGAGTTAAAAGTTCCAAGTATAGACCCCGGCTGTGATATCAATGACACCGGAGCTGATTTGGGTTTGTTCTGTATCATTTTAGTTTTCAGTTTTGGAAAATTTGATTCTAATACTCCCACCTTTTGGTAGTCTGCTGCGTCTTTCTTCAATTATTCTCAAAGTATATACACTATCTGGTAAAAATGGGCAATTTAAGAAAATTAACGATTATGTAAGAGGAATTTTTCAATTTCAAGTGAAAGTTTCAACCCCAATACTACTCTAACACACGATTAAATCCAACAATGCCAAAATAAATGACCTTAAATAATAGGTAATTTTCTTAAAAGACCCATTTTAAGCAGTTATGGTATACATGTGAGAGTATTTTGAGAATAATTGAAGAATTAGCTGATATGGTATACATGTGAGAGTATTTTGAGAATAATTGAAGAATGAACCATATTGAGCATACCACCAAAAGACGGGAGTATTAAAATCACATTTTCCTTCAGTGTTTTTTTTTTTTTTTTTTTTTTGTTTTTTTGTTTCGAAGTCATATGATATATGTCACATAAAGAATTAAGAATTAGTCAACCCTATTAAAGTCAATTATAATTAAAAACTGACAACTGAATAGTGTCAAAACACTTTTTCTCGTTTCTTATTTAGGTTTTTGTTTTAAAAAATACAAAAAGGTGAAAACAAAAGGCGGTAAACTAGGTAGCATGGGTGCTCCATTTTTGCTCGCGTATCTCAACACCTATACTATATGGGTACTCGATACTTTACTCTTTTGTATTTTTAATTGTGTTTGAGCAAAAGTTTTCTATTCTAATAATTTTTTCTAGTTTATATTTATTGAATGCACAATTTTCATGTTACTTGAATAACTTGATCAAAATTTTAATAATCTATTTAAAAAAAAATAGAAATACCTTCCTTTTGTAATAAATTATGTAATATTCACTTTATCGTACCCATATCTTGTAATTTTCAATATGCGTATTGCATACCCGTTTCGTACCTACCCGTCTCCATACTCGTTTCTAGGCAACTTAGGCGGTAAAATACAAGCTCGTGAAAATAGTATTTTCCCAAGTTCATGCCAAACTCACTAGTTCGTGTAATTTTCCCAAAATAAAACTACCCATTAACTTGCCTACGTTAGCACGAATTTTTCAATAGAAATGAATATATATATATATATGGATTATAATTCATTACTATGTCCTGGACCATTGCTTTATACATTTTATATGTTCTGACTTCTGAGCCTGACTTGCCACAGGTTAGACTTTAGCTTGCAATTTAGGGCATTGAGAAAGTCAGATTATGACATTATATGTTCCCCGACTTACCAACAATGGCAGCAAAGAACTACAAATAAATCAACAAAAAACTACATTGAGAAAATATGCTGACCTCAAGAGCCCTAACAAGGTCCTCCCTTGAATGAGAAGCAGATATGCAAATACGTGCCCTAGCCAACAATAATGGTGTTGCAGGGAATCCAACTACAACAACAGCAACCTGAGATTTTATAGACAAAAAGACATCAATGACCATTCTAATCTTATAAGAGCTAAAACTACTTTTAAGTATGGCTCATTTTGAGCACTGAGAGGGAGGGAAATGTCATGGTAATTATGCTCACATTTTGGTTGAGGCATTCCCTAGAAAATGCAGGAATTTTGGATGGGTTGTAGAGCATTATGGGCATCACTGGAGAATCATTGTCCCCAAGGACCTCGAAACCCATCTTCTGTAGCTCTGACCTGAAGAAGTTGCTATTTTCACGTATTCTTGCAAGCTTCTGAGCACCTGATACACAAGAAGTACAGTTTAATTCAACAGAGAACTACGAAGCACACAAGCTACTCAAAATCAATGATAAAAAAAACGCACGCATAGAGAAGGATAGAAATGTCAGACCTCTACTGGAACCATCCTCTCCCAAAAGTACGTGTATTGCAGACATAATTTGTTGAGCAGCTGGAGGTGATATTGATGTCCCATAAAGATGAGCAGGACATGTGTACTTAAGATATTGAATTAGTTCCTGTATCAGAAAGATTGAGAACTATCAGACGATGAAGATTCACTTTTTATACGAAATGTCATTAATAGCTGACAATGATCATGACTTCTTCATTATAATGTGTATGCATAAATACGTTGTTCGCTCACAAGTCACAAAAAAATTAATAAATATTTCCTCCATTTTTAATGTGCAACAAAGTTGCTCTCATGGACTCCTAGGCAAGATTTAATTGTGAGTGGGAAAATTATAGAGAGAAAGTGATGTACGTGATGATGAGAGAGATAAAAACAAATGACATGAAAAAAGTGAGACAAAAATTTGTTGCACATAATAGAAAATTTAATGTTTGGTAAATTTTGCACATAGAGAACGGAGGAAGTATGTATAAAAATAAATAAATCGTTGTGTAATTATTAGGAAAAAGGGTTTCTCTTGAAGATATAGTATTATTTGATTCATTGATTTCAAGAAGTGGCAAATATTGAAGTCCAACTAAGTTAATAAGCTATCTAAAATCATAAAAATGTGTTGAATATTTTAAAAAAAAAATAAATCATGTACTTTGTTATTAACTATTAAGGTGACTTGTTCCAAAAAAAACTGTGTGGATCTACTGTGTGGCACCCTATTAGCTGTGCCACGCCTCATTCCCAAAACAAGATGGAGTACTTTTTTTAATGAAATAACTAAATCCAAAACCTACAACTACTTGGTAACCTTTCATATCTCTTTCCTTTGATCCTGTGGATTTATTTTACACAATTAAACTGTTTGAGTTTTATTTTGTTGATTGAGATTTGAATTTTGATGATCCATGGTGATTTATGTTTAATTATCGGTTGGTGGAATTGGAAAGTATAGAGGAGCAGATGATAGAGGTTCCAAATTGTTATTTGCTTTTATACGAAATAGAGGAATTCCAGAACTAGGATTTTGGGTTGTTTTATGAATGTGTTGATAATATATAATGACTTCAATTGCTAGCATCTCTTCCTGCAATATAAGTAGAAAGTTCATATTATGAAACTTTTTTAAAAAAAATAAAAAGCAAGTTAATGTAGTCATCTGTACAAATGTCAAATTTTCTTTAAGAAATAGCAAGCTATATGGTATTCTATTAATGTGTTTTATTGGACAGTTTTAGAAAATTGATGCAGAAAAAGATTAGAAGCTTATGTTAAATGTTTCAAATGGCTTTTTTCAATGTTTGAATCTAATAATTCGTCTTTAAAAAAAATTTGGTGCTACAACTGGTTCAAATTCTTTGATCCACCACAGCTTCGTAAGAGCAGAAATTCTTGGTAAGTTGATATGCATCAGGTAGTAGCTACATATCCATATGAATAATATACACAACAAGATTCAATATCATAATCAAGTAGATAAAATAATAATATCTATAAAAATTAAGCCTCTGAACATAAAAGCTCAGGTCATTCATAAGTTCAAGAAACAGAGTTCTGTTTAAATTACAGAAACTTAGGTCAGCGAGAGCATATATAACAAAGCAATAGGAAAAGATCCATAGCAATTGTGTGGATATATGTCATTTGTGTGTATTGTGTAATGTCTTCTTAGACACAAGTACGATGATCACCATCTAGAGTTACAAAAAGCACATGAAACAAACCTTTGAGCCAGCAATATATCCACCACAAGAACCAAATGACTTTGTGAAGGTTCCCATCATGATATCCACATCAGCCGTATCAACTCCTAAGAGCTCACAGACACCTCTGCCTGTTTTCCCAACAGCGCCAATGCTGTGCGCCTCATCCAGGTAAACATAAGCCTACAAAATTATTTAAAGGAAAAAAAAAGTGAATTAAAGGCCGGGAAACACACGGGAAGAAAATCTACAAGGAGCCAACTTTTCATCAGCTTTAGAATAGTTTCATTAGAGCAAAAGGCAGGAGTAAAAAAAGAGACAAGAAACACTTGTCATAGGAATAAACTCCATAATCTAAAAATTAGAAAGATCTAAATTGTTAAATATGTCAGTGTGTCACTTGAACATCCATACTAAACCTACAAGGAATGCTGCAGAGGAAATAAATATTAATTCAAACATTACATCTTGCATAATGCATAAAGCACAATGAAAAGCAAGGGGAAGAGGGACTGAGGGAGTCAACTATAGCCTTAGTTTCTAAGAAGTCGAATTCTTTTGAGTAGAAAATGTGACACTTCGACTTCATCTAATGTTTGATCTGCTTAAAATCTGTAGACAGATGACGTCCAGCTTTGTTATGAAAAAAATTAGCTAGGCAAGTTAAAAATTCCTTCTTATCCCAGAAAATAGGAATTGAGTAAATAATGCTTTTCTTTCATGATGCATGCATGTAACTGCTAAAATCTTGTCGAGACACTTAAAGAAATGGTGAGCTATTTAAGTATTATCCCATATCTCAAACAATAATTCACATAAGTTTTAATGCTTGCTAAATATTGGATGCATACTTCAGCCATTACAAATAAACATATAAACTTATTGCTATAACTGGACACAGTTTAGAAGCAGCATCCAAAACACACCTGTCAGAACTCAGAAGTTTTGACCTGTGTTGCTCACTTGCTCAGACATGGATAGTGTCTACTCGGGTTTAGGTTTCCAATTGTCCGACTCAACTATTTTGAGAAATCACAAGTAAAAAAGAAGTATTCAAGTATCTTGTTGTGTCTGACATAGCATAAGGAAGTAACATAGTATTATCTTGTTGTGTCCGACACGACATGAGTTGATGCAAGATTTTGAGGTAAATAAAGGTGTTGAAGTAACATAGATTTTGACATTGACGACTAACCTAAGCGACACCGACCATACCAATGGCCATTCAATGAAGAGCTAAGATCCTCAACTCTCATAATGATCCAAAGATATCTAGAAATATAGTAGAGGAGATAGCATAGGACTGTTACAGTTTACAAACATCACAAAATTCATTTAATGAGAAGTATTACTGCAACAAGGAAACATGCTTCAAGCACGGGCTAAGTCTGATAGACATGTGGGTCAATCTTTCTCAAGATGATCAGACTAATGTTCTGGAACAATGAAACAATGATTGTTTGACAAGCTGTGTTTGAAATCTGCGGATACATACGGAAAAAAAACTTTTATTGGTTTCCAAAGACCAGACCTAGTTCATCACTTCACCCTACTGATCCTAGGACGAAGTTGGAAATCAGGTCAGATAATATATGTATCCAGCGTATCTTTGGGTTCACAGCAAAATTCTACAGTAACACTCTCCTCCTGAAATACATTCTTTCAAGATCGTGAAGTTGTTCCCTCTCTATCACATTTGAGAGAGCCCTTTATGACTAACTGCTAGATGTTTTTGCTTGTAAAGCAAACGTCGTCTTAAATATTTGAACTAGCTCTTACTGCAGCTGAAAAGATAAATATTCACTGGCTAACACTCAAGTAGGCAATTCAGATCTTCTAGATCTATCTTGATTCATGTCAATATGAGGTTGTCAGATGTTTCATATAATGCATGTTACTCAAGTAACTAATTAAGGTCTTTGCAAATCCAGTCAAATAATGTCCAAATGTTGACTCATGTGTCATGGGTGTTATCATGCTTTTCTAAGTAGTTCTATTCAATCCACGCTTTTGAAACATATCAACCGCAATTAACAAAATAGTGGCAGTCAAATATCATATCGTAAGCCAACTGTAAGAAGAATATAATCTCTTCCCTTCCCTACCCCCCACCGCTCCCCTCCAACAAACGAGGGGGGTGGGGGTAACACAAGGAAATTAAAAGTATCCCATAGGCCATAACTACTACAGATCAAAGTTCCCATTCCATACCTTGTACTTCTTGCATATTGCAACAATCTCAGGAAGGTTGCAGAGTTCTCCCTCCATACTATATATGCCCTCAACAACAACAATGATTTTCTTCCACGGTCTGTGCGTCCTAGGTTGACCCTCAGCAATGTGTTCTCTCAGAACTTTCTCCAATTCAGATGGAGCTATAATTCGAAAAGTCAGACAGTCAGATCTAAACAACATTTTTGCTTTTGTTTTGTTTGTGTGTGTGTGGGGGGGGGGGGGGGGGACTGAAGGTCTTTTCATAATAAACAACTCACTGTTATGCTGGAAAACTCTAATGCTAGCGCCTGATCCACGAGCACCGTTAACAATTGAGCTATGATTCAAAGAATCACTAATTATCAATCCACCCTGTATCAAGAAAAATAAAATGCATTTAGGATCCTTAAGTGCTCAAATGTTGAATTCCACATTTCCACATGAACTCCAATGAATTTAAGAAATTATTATGAAGTACATTTACGTAATATTAGCAAATATACCTTCCCTATCAGGACAGGAATAATAGCAGAGTTTGTAACATATCCCATTCCAAACACTAGCGCGGCCGGCTTGCCAACAAATTTTGCAACACACTCCTCCAGCTCGTCGTGCAACAAAGTTGTGCCTGCATACAATAATATGGTCAGTTTTAGCTAATATACACTACATGGACCTAGAATACAATTTCCATTTAAATTAACGATACAACTCAGAAATAATATGGCCACCTCCATCAACTCGAGGACTACAGGTGCTGGCAGAAAACTTCTTCAGCGATTCAATCACACGAGGTGTGCAATACTCGTCTGCTGCAGCAAATCCAAGGTAATTGTACGAGCCCAAGTTAAGACAGCGCGTAACTTTGTCAGTTCGTCTGCACGATCAGAGCTTGAATTGATTGGTACAAAAAAAATTAAAAATTTTGAAACATCTAGGAGCAAAAAGCTACAAAAGCTGATAGAACACAAGGAGACAAAATAATTACCATGAAGCTAAATAGTTAAAAGTTAAACTTATTGCTCAAAACTGATACATACTTTAATGTCTTATTATGATCATTGGAATAGCGCTCCACCATATCAAACCAAGCATCTGGAGCACTTGAAATTGGCCGGCCAAAACAATCCTAAAGACAATGGGATAAAGCCCAACTTAGCAGCAGAAATGTTACAACCAGACAGGTATCTAAAACACTAAACTTTATATTGTATTGCGCTATGTGAAATCATCAACACAAAGTTTTTGGATTATCCACGTGTTTGTTTGCTGTTAAGAAAGGGCAGGAAATTCAAATGCACGAAGCTAAAAATTCCTCCCAACATATTTCTGGCCTTCGTCTAAGACAAGTGAGAAGATAACAACACTAGATTTGACTTCAAATGTTTCCTCTTCTTTTCCAATTACAAATCAAACATAGCGCGCTTTACAAATTTTTGATTTTCTTCAATTATAAACACACACACTCACCTTACAGCTTTACACTATTTCATCAAAGTTCAAGCTCATCCCAAAAATAAACACAGGTTTAAGGATATTCATTCTAATGATCTCGTCACCACGTCCACAAACAACTAAATGGAGTCACGTCCTTTCTTTTTCATTTTTGGAAAACACACTTAACCAATTAAATTAAGCATTGCAGAAAGAAGTCAACTAGTATCTTCCTGAACCCATTCTACACTAATTCCTCAACAATTCCTCTTACTTAACTATTCCATCCCCACACCCAATCATCACAAGAATGCCAATTGTGGTCACAAACAATAATAAACTTAATCGTTCCTATAAAGCAATATATCACTGAAGAGAATGTTTCCAAATCAAAACTTTAAAGGGTTTTACTAAGTTATACCCATAACATTTTGCAATTTCTAAGCTATACCTCATGATTTTCAAAATTGTAAGGAGGTGTTTGGTATGATAATCATAAATTAAAGGGAAAGGATTTTGTTGAGAGGGAGAAAAGGAAACAATATATGTTACCTTTATTAGTTGTTTGGTTTAAAAATGTAATAGAAACAATAAGGGGAAGGAAATGACATTTGTTTCCACAAGTTTCACAAGGGAAACAATGTGGGGGATTATGTTACCCCTTGAAACCAATAAGTGTGACTTTTGGGATTCACCAAACAAGTTGAAACGCAAATACTTTAGTTGAATCCGTTTCCAACTCCTAAAATTTCTATACCAAACATCCCCTAAGTTGTACCCCTAAACTCATCTAATTTTCTAAGCTCTGCCCTTTGCAATTAATTTTCGATTAAAATTTTCATTACTTTTGATTTGATAATTGGATTATTTAGCCAAAACACTTAGGCTCTGTTATTTTGGACGGAATTAATCTAAAATTCTGAACTAAATTGAACTGAATTAAATCAAATCCTAGGCTTAGCGGAGCTGAGCTGAATTGAAATTTTATAAATTAAATCCAAAAGAATGAGGCCTTAAAGGTGTATCTTAGGAAATTTCCGAAAAGGAATACATTAAACTAACAAATTCTGTAAAAAATGTTACTTCAAGAGTACAACTACCAAATTTGAAAATATGGGTTGTGATTTAGAAAATGCAAAACCTCGAGAGCACAGCTTAGCACATCAAGGTTTTATCATGCGAGATAGCTGATAATGAAAGCAAGCCACTCTCAGTTACTTTTAGGAATCTATCCACTCAATGCTCTCAATCAATGACTCCCTATCAATTTCCCAGTTTGAACAAACAGATTTATCAACCACCAAAAATATATGCTGATAGGCAGAAAGATATGACTAGTATTCAATGAAGTTTGAACATTGAACTTTATGCTCCAGTTTTTTTTGTTTTTTTTGTTTTTTTTTTACTCTTTCCAAAAATGACAAAAATTCATAAAATTTCCCACTTTGACTACAAAACTGTACACATGACAATTAAGCTAATGTTATTAAGGTAAATTAAGTAATCAAGGAAGAAAAATATATGCAATTATAAGCTCCAAATTACCTGAATGCGAAGATAAAGACGACGAATATAGAAATCTTCGAGACCTAAACATATCGGCGCATAACCCTGAAAACACAAATCAAAAAATTAGTAATCGAGGTCGAAAATTAAGAGCTGAAGATTCAAAAATTGAGCGATAGATTAAACCTGAAGATTGCTGGAAGTCCACCGATCGAAGATTTTACGGAATAAATCACGCAACTGACCAAAAACAAACAATAATCCATAGCTAAAATAGGTTGTTAATGCAGTCAAATATGGAATCGTAATCATCTCTTTTCTTTTTGTTTGTTTGATCTGAAATTCTCACCAAAATTTTTATAAAAAAAATTAAGGTGAATTAGAAGAAAATAGGGATCTGAGGAAATGATTTGATTCTTTGAAATGTAATTCAGCAATGGCGTTTTGAATTTGAGGTATGGAGAAGAAGAGAGAGATAAAGGTGGGCGGGAGGAAGGACTAAGGAGGGTGGTGACAGAGGATGATGAATAATCGAATCCTGTTTTTCCTTGGTTTCTTTGATTTTGGGTGTCGTTTTTTTGACTTGTTTTTCATTAAATTTTGACCTGTTGACATATCATATATTCATATGGGTTATGCACTTTCAGCTAATGCATTTGTGATTGTTTTTTTTTAAAAAAATTTTTTATCTAACTTTATTTTTAATTTAATTAAACCCTTAATGCCTATTTCAAAACATAATAATCCATTAATCCCATCATGTTAGGCTCTCAACTTATACCATAATATAATTGGTTTTATGCTGTTAGACCGTGTGACGACACACAGTCGATGCGGCCTAATTCTTGTTCAGAAAATATGATCTGTAAATTTGAGTGTAAAATTAGGTAACAAATTTAATAAGTTATGTTAAAAGTTATAATTGTAAAAAGATAATTTTTTATTCAAAACTTCGTTCTCGTAATTAAAATATTAAACTACCCTAAAACCATTAAAGTATTTATGATTATAAGGGGAAAAAAATTTAATTACAACCTTTTAATTATGCAACTATAAAAAGTCAAAACACTAATTTCAACATGACCTTCACATTTCAACATGCACCCTCACTACCCAAGATCCCGAAGAACAAAATGAAAGGCCTTGTTTGGTGATTAGAGTTTAGAGGTTAGAGTTTAGAGTTTAGAGGTTAGAGTTTGTGGTTAGATGATTACTTTTTCTTCAGATGATTTGACTGCTGATTTAGATAGTTGATTGTTTAAAGGTGTTTGGTAATACATAGCTGATTGCTTCGAGTTTTGTAGTGTAAAATGACATTTATGGACATTTAAAAATAACTTGTAGATTTTAATATGTTTAAATATGTGGACAAATTAGTCAATTAATATTTCTCTCTCCAAAACTCTGAAAAAAAGCTGCTCAACCCAGCTTTTTCTAAAGAGAGTTTTGATTAGAGTTTTTGGTACAAAACTCTCTTTTAAATTCTATTTTACCAAACACCCAAATTAGAGTTTTGATTGGTCAAAACTCTAAACTCTCTCCAAAACTCTAAACTCTCATCAAAACTCTCTTAACCAAACAAGGCCAAAGTAGCATCACAATGGAAACCTCTCTTCTCGATTAGAGCCTACCAACGGATTTCGCTCCCATTATGGTTCCTCAGTCCCCTAAGTTTGGCAATTCAATCCCCCCCCCCCCCAGATCAGTGCTCTCCTTGTTTTAAAACCTTAATCTGTTGCCGTCAACTACAACTTTCTTTTCAATCTACTATGAGCAACCATAGTCTCAAAAGGAGGACAAGAGGTTGAGATCCAAGAAATGATGTATTGAAGGACCACAAAAACTACATAGGAACCAAACCCGCGTCTCCGTGAACCAAGTGTTTCAGTGCATGATTAAAATTGAAGCAAGCTCATCACATAGTGACTATCTTCTAGATGGTTGTCCAACTCACTCAGATTATCGCATAAGCATGGAATGAAGCTCAAATATTGTTGAAAGTCTAACCAAGGAAATTAGTTATTATTGAAAATGTTTTTTGTTTTTGTCTTTTAAACTATAGGTCTATAATTTTGTTTCTTTAGCTTCGGCTGCTAACCTGAAAACTATGGGCAGCACGTTTCGTTGTCATAAAAAATCTGCAAAGAATTAGAGGTAACCCAAAATAAATAAGGAACAAATGAAGAATTTATTAAATTCTAACTTCTAATATTAATTTAGAATTATACTCCATAGTTGATAATTATACCCCTTTCATTAATTTTTTATTAGAATACTCTTGACATTCTTTTAGTTAAATAAACTTGTACAATCAATACATATTTTACCACTAACATATTTTACTACTCCTCCAGTCCTCCCTTCATTTTACTTTGTTTGTTATTTGGAATATGTTTGTGACAAAAAAATGATCAAAACATAACAAAAAAAGTGATACAGGTTGAGTAGTAGATTTGCTTCACCCGTTCCATATTACTCGCAAATAGCAATGTACCTCTATGATTGCTTTTTAAAAACTAAATTTGATCATATATATAAGCAAATTAATTAAAATAATTAAAATAAAAGTAAAAGGGAAACGATAATTTATCTGTGTTAAAATTATTTTAACAAATTTATTTGTTTATACTCTTAAATCTCTTCATTAAAGTACGTGTCAAAGAGATATGTTATTTTTCAAAATAGAGCCGATAAAGTATAAAATTTTTATTTTCAATAAAGTACTCGTTGTGATGAATCAAACAAAACCTCACACAATTATATTTTTTCTTATGAGTTGTAAATAATTTAGAAGATTCTGTTGAAATTAAATTGTTGCAAGATTCCAAACTGAGAAAAATCGGTTGAATCAAAAATTCAAACTCAAAGTATGATATAAATGTTTTTTAGAACAAGGGTACTACTTAGAAAAATTTGTACTAAAAATAATCAACTAAAAAATAATATTTAACATTTTTGTAGAACAAGGTTAGATTAATTTTAATGATGCAACATTGGTGTTGGGGTCAACTTATCAAGGATTGAGGCAAAAAGAAAGACAAATTGCTAAAAAGCAGAGCTGTAACAACCTGTTAATGATAGGCTAATATGAGGTGTTTGGCTGTTTGCTTGATTGCTAGTTCTTGAGGTCCTGATTAGAAGAATGCCACGTACCAAATGGTATTTCGAAGGTTCTTTTAGCAGTGCTTAATGGCATTTTGGTAAATAAAAAAAAATACATAACACATGTTGCACATATATTGGTAATTTTGTCGTACTATGATACCTCGATTAATTCTTGAACGTGATAAATTTAGACCGTGAAATTTGACATTAGCCTCTATATATGATTGTTCTACTTTTAAAAGGGTCGGACTTTAGAGTAAAAAGATATGTATCGTTCGCTTCATCATTCAATTTTAATAAATTCGTATTGTTATTTATATAATGAAGGAAATACAAGCGAAATAACTAGAGACAAAAATAAACTATGAAAAGGAAAACAAGAACTTAGATGTGTCGTGGATTGATGAGATCCACTGGCTTGAAAACAAACTCCGACGCTATCGAAGTGCACTATAGTCGTTTGCCGGAACGTAACTCAAGGAATCACATATTTTTTCTCACTATTACACTATAGGGAGAAAGATTAGAGTTTAGAGCATTTATACCCAAGAAAAGAAAATGTGTATGGTAATAAGAAAAATAGAAAATACCAAGTATAGGAACGGTGTTGTATAAATATGAAGATGGATCAAAAGGCTTCTTTATAGGCACACAAGAGAATTGAGGAGTCAATGCAAAAATCATTCTGAAAACCGCCACAATAATGAGCTAAATAAACATGACAATCAACTCATTAAAATAGATGTTACCAAGAAAAGATTCTCTAGAAGAAACCCCAACAGTCACCACTTTACAACCCGCGCCCCACGAGGAGTTTCTGGAACTAGACAACTTCTGCAGGTCATTGGTCATGCCCCGCGACTTGTCGGGTTGCGGCCCGCGATGAGCTATTGTCTCAACCAACTTAAAATTGTCATAACTTCTTCATTTCTCGTCGAAATTGAGCTTATGACTCATTGTTGGAAAGCTCTTGAAGTCTATTGTCCAATGCAATTGGAATTAAATCAATTTGATTAGTATGTCAAAAATTATGATCAAATTAGTAGACAATGTTCTTTTCCCCACATTTATACCAACACGGATAAAGTCTAATGAGGACAATAAATTCAATAAGGTTTAATTAGATACAATTAGGAATAACAAGATTCAATTGTTTATAGAATCAGGTCCAATAAGTTCAAAAAGTATCGATCAGTTTTTATAAGTTCAGAATTCAAATATAATAAATTGAAGAAAACACAGTGAGCACACCCTCAACCCTTAATAGTATGAAAAGAAACCATTATGAGCATGCTTTGTGCACTTTTTTTTTATTTGGTAAAGAAGTCTATCAACTCAGAACTCTTCCCATGAATAATGCTGGGAAGTTTCCGAATTCCCGAAATGCATTCACTTTTATATCAATTCCCAAATTACCGTCCACATCAGCATAGGAAAAAAAATCATTTTTTTAAAATGAAAAACCGCTACTGGCAATAGCGGTTTGTCTAAAAACCGCTACTACCAGTAGCGATTTTCTCAGATAAAGAAACCGCTACTGGTAGTAGCGGTTTATGTGCAGTATTTTTTTTTTTTTGTAAAAATTGAAAGCCAATAGGTTACCTAGAAAACTTGTATTTTTTTAACTAGGACAAACCGCTACTGGGAGTAGCGGTTTTCTTCAGTATTTGTCACAAAAATTGAAAAAAAAAAATTCATTGAACCGTCTATGTGGACGGTAATTTGAGAATTAAAGAAAAAGTAGCAGCATTTTGGGAATTAATATTATTCTTAACATTATTTAGGGAAAGAGTTCATCAACTCACTAGTTAATGATGAGTTACTAGTCCGAATAGCTAATTGCTCCTTGCAATGAGGAGGGGATAAGGAGGAAATTCCTCGAGAAAAGATTTGGTGATGTTTGATCACTCACAACTCATGTGAGACATGAAGTAACTTATCACCAAGTTACCACCACATTATGTTTTTCTAGGAGGATGGGACAAGATGCTCCTGGACCTTAAAGAAAGTGCTCAAGTGTCGAAACCACATCGACAATCTGGGAGGATGGGACAACCTGGTGCATCAAGGGAAGTTCAGCATCAGCAAAATGTACCAAGCACTAAGTCCTACTGCTGCTCCTGCTAATTGGAAGAGAACCATCTGCAATAACAAGGCCACCCCAAGAAGTGTATTTATTCTCTGGCTAGCATTGCAAAATAGACTATCCACCAAAGATAGGCTTATCAGATGGAAGCTTAATGTTGACCCCAACTGTGTCCTATGTCAAAAAGCTCATGAATCACTTAACCACCTATTCTTCTCATGTGAGTATAGTGCAGAAGTCTAGAACAAAGTACAAGCAGGGTTGAAGATAACAATGCCATCTCAATTCACAAAAGTTGCCAACCAAGTGGAACAGATCAGCAAGAAAAGCTCAGACAAGGCCCAACTCATCAAGATGGGATTTACAGAAACTGTTTATGGGCTATGGGCTGCTAGAAATGCAAAAGTTTTTGACAGAGGAGCTAGAACTACAGAGAACTTATATAGAAACATAATCTACAATGTAGCCTCAAGGTGCTCAGAAAATGCTAGGAAGAGCTTAGTTTATCAAACTGTAACCTAGCTTTTGTTCTTTTTTCCTTGTTTTAGTAAGTTTAGTAATAGCATCTGTACTGGTCCCTGCTTGCCTAAGTATTGTGAGATGTAAAGAGCAGGATCAATTTATTAATTTTCTTTTTGGAATGGTTGGATGTGATATCAATTAAGGGAGTTGTCCTCAATTGATATAGTCACAACCATGAACAAGAGCTATCTCTTGTTAGCATAGGTTGTTTTTTTTCTCCTTTGGTATATACATACTATTTACCAAAAAAAAAAAAAAACATTATGTTTTTCTGTTCACTTCTTTGTTACAAAAATAAAAGGTGTAATAAGTACAGATAAACAAAAAGGTTTAGCAAGACTTAAATAAAATTCAAATAGTTTCAAATAAGGTCTAATAAATTAATTTAGATAAGTTTATATAAATTAAAATAAGTTTAGATTATGTCTAATAACTCTAATTCGTCCAAATTAAGGGCATGGACTGTTCACTCAGGCATGTGTTTAACCAAGTCAGAGCATATCTTTCAAGAACAGAAAAGGTCCTAAAAAATATCTTGATTCAAAAGAACTATGTAAAGAAAAAAGAACTCTATACTGAGATTATAATGTGGAGCAGATACAACAGATTGCATTTAATTTTGGACGAGAGCCACCAAAACCAGAATGGTCTAAACTCTAAAGTGACAACTCATACAAAGAGGTCCAAAAACAGTTGTCATTTGGTATCAGATTAGACTTGTATAGCTTCACCTCCTTTTCTTCTGTGCCTTGGTTGCATTTGATTTTGATGGACTAGCAAGTATATATCCAAACAAGGCTACAATAGAGATTGCGGAAAATTGAGGACCAAATCGAGCGAGAAGGGTCTGCACAAAGATGAAGACAGAAAAAGAAAATTATTTGGACAAATTATTTTAATTAGGCTCATCATCTATTATTCTATTCATCCAACAAAACGATCAAGGGAATTATCTATTCTAGTTATCAGCCAAATGACAAACATCTTATTAGGTCAGCATGTGCACAAAGAGAGTTGTATATGCACTGAATTGACTGGAAATGCTCCCATTTTAAACAATTCTATCAATTTAGCAGTAACTTCAACAATTCTGGCAACAAGAGTGGTGTGCGGGGACTCCTAGGAATTTTTTCTTAGAGTGTTAATTAGTCCTAATTAACACAAGTAATTAACTCACCAACACCAAACACCAACACCACCAATCACAAACACCACCACAACAGCCCACCAACACCAAATACCAACACCACCAAACACCACGAAATTGGCACCACCACTGCAAATCGACCCACGCAAATCGAATAGCCCAGAAATCGACCCACCCAAATCAGCACCACTCCAAAACCCTAGCTTCGAAGGAGAGAGAAGAGATCGACGGGGAGAGAGAGAGAGAAGAGATCGACGAAGAGAGAGAGAAGAGATTGACAAGAGAGAGCTCAATTTTTCTCGTGGTGGCTGGGTGGCTAGGGCTTGATTTCGCTCGTGATGGCTGGGTGGCTAGGGCTTGATTTCGCTCGTGGTGGCTGGGTGGCTAGGGCTTGATTTTGCTCGTGGTGGTTGGGTGGCTAGGGCTCGATTTCACTCGTGGTGGCTGGGTGGCTAGGGCTTGATTTTGCTCGTGGTGGTTGGGTGGCTAGGGCTTGATTTCGCTCGTGGTGGCTGGATGGCTAGGGCTCGATTTCGCTCATGGTGGTTGGGTTCGAGTGGTGGATGGGGTTCGAGTGGTGGTTGGGGTCGAATGGTGGCTGGACTGGGGATCGGGTGGGTAGGGTTTGGGTGGTGGTTGGGGTTGGGGTTAGGGTGGTTTGGGTGTTTCGGTTGGTTGTGGGTTTAGGGTTAGGGTTAGAGTGGTTGTGGGTGTTTGGGTGGTTGTGGGTTAGGGTGTTAGTGTGGATTAATTGTGTAGTGTTAAAAATTGTTAATAATATAGTGTTAATATATAATGACAAATTATTCGACCTTTTCACGACAATACAATGCTCTAACTTCATATTTTCTACTCTGCTCTCTACTACATATTCTCTCTCTAAAAAGCATACAAAAGCTCTATCAAAATCAATATTAATCCCATATAAAACACATTCAAGCATTTTCAATCACCGAACCCGACATTTGGCACGCTAATTTCAAGGCCGTAATCGACCGCCATACATTCCGGTACACATTTCTAAGACTCTTTTCTATTCAATGTCAATATGCTTTCTTTTCTTTTAATTTTCATTTTAATTTACGACTTGCGTTCACCATAATGACATGAGTTTTTTGCTTTTTTGTTTGTGTTAATCATGTTTTAATTCATGTAACTTTTTTTATTTTTAATCCATGTCATCCCTTTTTCCTGCATATTTCATGTTATTCAATGTAGCATTTTTTTTATTTATTTATTTTGATTTTATAATTGCACGGGATTCGAGGTACGTTCGCATTTTTCCATGCCGCCATTATGTTGAATTTCTTCTTTTTATGTGAACTGAACCTTGATTTTATTCGGACTTTTGGACTCATTCTAGCATTTTAATATTGACTAATTCCAAAGTGGTCACAAAATAATTTTAGACTAATTTGTGCATTAATCTAAACCGACTTAGTAATTCGCAAATTAGGGCTAAAATTAAGTTATCTCTGTTGCTCTGAAATTGAACAATGATCTTACAAAAGAGACCTAGTAGAGACCGCTTGCAGGCGGGCGGGCCCAATGCACGATTGGCTCATAACCTGTCCCCGAACCCATCTCTGGTGCACGACCATATGGGACCGATTGCTCCTGGCTTTTGGTACTTCTTCGGTGTCCGTGGACCGTATTAACGCACGGTGGCGACTTCTACTAGTCCGTATTCACGTACGGCGTTAACGAGCATTTAAATCAACTCGTGACGTAGGCGGCCGGGTAAAAACGAGCCCTACACGCAGGGAGTAGTTTTTTTGCCAAAAAAAATAAATAATATGTAGTTTAAGAGAAGTATGCATAATGCATCGTAGCTAGTGTGAATTTATCACAAGAAATTGCATGAAAACTCAAGTTTTTAAGTCAGTACCAGCAAAAGCCTGGATGACAAAAACACTGAACATTGGCATTCTAGTAAATAAATAAAAAAGTTCCAAAACACATGTCACGCAGCATTGGTGATTTTGGCATGCAAAAGGAATAAAATACCCTATGCATTGTTATTTTCATCTTGCACCGTGCAGGATTAGAGAGTGCTAGTCAGTACCATCAAAGTAAAGGACAAAATTGTTTAAAAATTGAGAGCATAATAGCATATAAATCAAAGTAAAAATTGATCCAACTGAAGCAAAATTCTCAAATCATTCTTCACTTCAAGTCACATATAGTATATATAAATGCACAAGTGTATAATGTATATGCATGCACTGATGAATGATGAAACGACAATGGGGAGATTCATTGTCCTAAATTCATGACCCTTAAACACGTAAGAAACAGTAATCAGATGAAAACATAAATATAAAAACAATTTCTTCACAAAACAGTACTTAAAGCCCAACAATCAATTAAAGTTTATGAATAAAAGAATTTGCTTTAAAGAGATCATTAAAACTAACCTTTGCCTGATAAATTTGGTTGCCGCAAGCCCAGCACCACCAGCAAGTCCAAAATAGGAACATGGAAATAGCAGCTCAGTTAATGCCCATATATTCAAGCTTACCAATGGCAAAGAATATCAAACAAATGCATAATAAAAGAATCTGATACAATGGAGTACAAATACAAAATCAAAGAATCGGATACAACCGACAAATTCTAAGAAAAGCTTACCAATTCAAGCTTGTTCTCCGGCACAGAATCTGCTAGCATGTTCAGTGGGAAGATCGGGGTAGAGTATGAAACCTGTAAAGGATTAAATTTTCAGCTGCAGAGGCCAGAGAACCAAGAACAAAATTCTTTAATACATCAAGGCCCTGTTCTTTTGGATTTAATTAATTTTAGACAAGTTCATTTCAGCTCAACTCTGCTCTTACTTAGTCAAGTATTCACTTCAGTTCAATTCAGATTCATACTGTCCAAAAAACAAGCCGGTGTTTCATGCAATAGAACCCCTTTGCTGGGTTTAAGACTTTGATTGTTGTTACTGTTATTTTTTGGCAGCTGATTGCTGTTACTGTTATAAGGTTAGATATGTATACAAGAAAAAATTGCAGAAATTCTAAAAAAATTCAGCAGTTCCTACCACAGGTTCAGCTTTGTTAGGGATGCGGAATGTAATCACAGCCGGGGAACCCTGAAAATGACCTTTCACTCTTGGCTCGAGCACAGTCGAGTGAGAAACAATAGCTCCACTGCGCATTACAATTATTATCAGCATATCAGAGTGAGCAGACAAATTAGTATGCAACTCGAATTGAGCAATGGAGTACAATGCTAAGAACTTAATACTCACGCATCAAGGCTCTCCCATGTTCTTGAAAAGTTGCCACTGACTACATCAAAGGATTCCATAGGCCAGGTCTTGTCTACAAGGCTCACATCATACACAGCACTGAGAACATTACACGAAAATAAAAGCATATTAGACTGCAATTTAGGAAGGCTGATAACTGTGATAAGAGCTAATACATTGCAATATAGTCTTTAGTTATAATTTGGTTAAACATAACTAATAAAACTGAGAAGAACAGGACCCAAAATGTGCGGAGCATCAAATATTTCTAGACTAATCCTTAATATACTTTATGCTAAATCAAAATCCAAAGAACAAATATGCAATTAAATACATTTAATAGGTATTGACAAACTTGCCAAAGTAAGATGTAAAGAACATTTTGTTACAGTTTAATTCTAGTATCTTTAGTTTTAAGGCTTCTCCATTCAAATATTCAAGCCAAAATAGCTGAAATATTCCTTGTAGCTGAAGTAATATCAATATCGAATTATCAATCAGGAAATTGAACTTCTGATTTAGTTTTTCACTAGTTTATAGAATCTTAACTGGTTCATGGGAAGTGCTGCTATCAATAAATCGCAAAAACAAGAGACTGCGTGTCTGCATGTATGACTAATCGAGTGCTTGTGCTACCATCATTAGATCAACTCAATTCAACTTCCTCATTTTCATAATACATTATCATTTATCAATTTCTCAAATCACAAACTTAAAGTAAAGAAGTGCAAAATTCGATACTTCACAGTTCACATTGATACTGAAATAAAACTTTAGGTAATTAGGTTCGACAACATGTGAACATCGATCCTCCAAATTAACATGCAACCAAAATCAAGTACAGAAAAATGCAATTCATTAACTTAAAAATGAATTACAAAAACAAAAGACAGAGAGAGAGAGAGTACATAGATCCACGGTTGTAGAGGTCAATGGAAACAGAGATACGTTCGACGCCATTTCCAAGTTTCGTGAGTGTAGCCTTTTTGTGTGCTACGATGAAGGGCGAATCTGAATTCGCAATTGCGCATGAAGCAAGAATCAAAGCTGCAAAGGTTACAAACGTTAACGCTTTATGATGGATTGAAATCGCCATTGCTGAATTCTTGAAAGTATCAAATTAGCAAGGTTTTGTTGGAGACGAAATAAAAATTCGGAGCGAAATAAATAAATGCTACTGATTAAATGCGTGGCTTAGCTGACATGTCGTCTTTTTATTTGATGAATCGATGACATTATGAAGAAATATAATAACGTGATTCGTGATATGTAATTGTATTATCGTGCGTACGAGTAGGAATTTGGAGAGGATAAAATTTTAGCCTAGTTGTTAGGGTTCAGAATTTTAAACGTGAGGTATGGGTTTGATTTTTTGTGAGGCTTATTTTTTCTTTATACATGTGTGTATTGGATAATTGAGTTGGATGACCTGCAATATCGCTGGACTTCGGTTTAAAGCTTAATATCCCACACATTATTTTATTAAAAAAATTGAATAATTGAGCCGAACTTGAAAATTTTTACTTGTCCCAATCTAATCCGATTCAAATAAAAGGAAAGACGTAGCCTTATGTTATGGTCGCTCCCCGACTTACGGCCTTTACATTACACATAAGAAAAAACATAGTCATGTGAGATCTCGTTTAATTCATCTCGATACGTGTTTCCTAAATATATATTCCCTCCAACTTTAAGCTACATTCCATGTAGCACAATTTATAAGGAGAAACATGTGAAATGGTATGGACCATTAAAAAAATAGAAGTATTTACGAGGTCGATAACAAAATACGGTAAAATAGGTTAATAAAGATGGTAAATCACAAAAATAAGAGTAGAATATGTAGAATTGAAGTGAGCCCCAAATTGCCGCATAGAAAAAATAAATAAATGTAGCAAGTAAATTGAGGCAATCCAATAAGAAATTGTAGCAAGTAAAAATACACAGAGAGGGTAATTTTTATAATTTTTTATTATATACAACTAAAGATGTTAATATTTAAAGTTGTGTCCAAGGTGATGTGAAAAAGTGAATTGGGTGTTTTGTTTGGGACGGAGATTTTTTTTTTTTTTGTTACAAAATTATATGACCTGATATGAAATAAGGCGTTGAAATAGTTACCGTTTCCAAGTTTCTACTCCCTTCGTCTCAAAATAAGTGTTCCATTTAGTTTTTTACATCTTCCGAAATACAACCCTAAATTTTGATATCTTGAGTTATATTTAACAAAAAAATTACAAAAATTATATATTTAAAAAGTACACGTCGAGATAAATCAAACGAGATCTCGCATGCCTATGTTTTTTCTTACACAAATTCTTATATGCGGCTGGTTGTATGGTTTACAAACCATGCGACCAATTGCATTGTTTTAAATGATGCAACCATTTTTAGGGGTTACAAAGTCTTTAGTGGGGTTACAAATTGTTTAAGTAGGGTGACAAAGTGTTTTTTTGGAATTATAGTGGGGTTACAAAATATTTTTTTTGTTACACAGTGTTTAAGTGTGGGTTACAAAATATTTTTTTAGGGTAACAAGTGTTTAAGTGGGATTACAAAGTGAGGTTACGAAGTTTTTTTTAAGTTACAGTGGGGTTACAAAGTGTTTTTGGAGTTATGAATTATTTTTTGGATTACAAAATGTTTAAGTACGGCTATAAATTATTTTTTTGGGTTACAAGTGTTTAAGTGGGGTTGAAAATTTTTTTTGGGGTTTCAAAGTGCTTTTGTGAGTTAAAAAAGTGAGGTTACAAAGTGTTTAAGTGGGCTTACAAAGTTTTTAACTTTGTAGCTCCTCTTTTTGCTTTTACACAGCGTGTCACACCATTTAATAATGGTGCAACCAGCTGCACAAAAAACGTGCTGTTTTTTTATACTCCCTCTGTAACATATTAATAGCAACAAGTCATTTTGCACGCATTTCAAGAAAACGATTTAAGGGTGCAAACGAACAAATTGATCAAAAATAACTTTAAGATTAGTAACTTATGATCTCAATCTTACTTGTATTAAAACCATTTTGATTAATATGTTCATCTACACCCTTAAATCATTACCTTAAAATGCGTGCAAAATGACTAATTGTCATTAATATGTTACGGAGGGAGTATATATATAAAATTAAAGAAAGTAAGAGTTATCATGTAAATAATGTCACTAGTCAAAATGAAGCACTTATTATGTACGAAGAAAATAAAATTTTACTCCAATATCAAACATCGCCAATGAGTCCACTATACATCTAAATAAATATACCCAGAGTTCTGTGTATTCAAAATGTTTTATTGCTTATTCAAATTTTAATATAAGAAAAAAAAAACTATAAAATGAGTAAAATTTATATAGATCTAGGTGTATGTAAGAATTTCCAAACATAGCCATGTGTACAGTGTACTTCGTAAGGAAGAAAGGGGAAGAGAAGAAGAACGCTGAATCAGAAGCTCAAAGCAAACAAAAGCCCAAGCTGTTACGCCTCCCATTCTCGTCTGGCTCTCCCGCCCTGGCCTCCGGCTGTCTCTCCGATTGTCCAACTTTCCGGCGCCGTGCAACGGTGCAAGTCGCCATTCGCCACCACAAGCTCTCCCTGCTACTCGCCAATCGCCGCAGTTCTCCTTTGCTGATTTATTTATAAGTTGCGAACATCCTCTAACAAGAAAGGCAGAAAACCACCGACTTCCGATCTGCCATAGTACCATCCAAGCATTTTTTCACTCTCACTTCGGTACCTTCGATAACTCCTCTCTCAGATCATATACTCAAAGTGATTCATTACCCTATATTTTGAGTACCTTGATTTGAGTTTT
Organism: Salicornia ramosissima; assembly: GCA_951394345.1. Classification (NCBI taxonomy): domain Eukaryota; kingdom Viridiplantae; phylum Streptophyta; class Magnoliopsida; order Caryophyllales; family Amaranthaceae; genus Salicornia; species Salicornia ramosissima. The sequence continues at coordinate 4,691,677 of OX596237.1, forward strand.
GGGGTAATATAGTAAGATGAGGCTTCTCCCATTTGGGTTACTACTAGTTCTAGCTTCTGGGCTATCAGTCATTCTTATTTACATCACTGGATTTTCCACTGGTACTCTTCTTATTTTCTTCACTCCCTCCATTAATTTTGATTTGAGATTTTGATGCTTGATTGAATGAATTCTGGATGCTTTTTTGTTTATTTTTTTAGGTCCAACTTTACGTATTTCTGATCAAGATTTGGAGGCATTGCAAGCTCTTCAGAGTAGCTTTCAACAGTGTGTGGTGAGCTTCTTTTTCGGTGTATTTTTGTTAATGTCTATGCTAATATTAATGTTTTCTGAACCCCAGTTGGTATTAATTTTGTGGTATTTAGAATTTGTTTGATTTTTATTTCATATTCCATTTTTTTATGGGTTTACTTTCTATATTTTTCTTGAATGTTCTGCATTGCCACTTGAAGTGTCCATATTTATGCTGGAATACTGAGTGTTTGAGACTTTGAGGTGAATTCTATTGCTGTTGTAAGTTGTAACTTTTAGTTATGTTAGATCAGTTCTATTCTTTAGAAAAACAATTAGGTTGATTAATTTTCTTTTCCACCAAAATTAAAGTTGAACCCCATATATGTGTGAGCGCTAATGACTTGTCCCTCATTGGAGAAAGATGAGAGAACTAACTGGCTAATAAGTTTATGAGTTATTACCATATGGTTTTAAGAAGAAACTTTTTTGGATTTGTTGGTGGACCGGACTATCCTTTTCCTTCTTGGGTTGCCAGTCTCATTTAATAGATTATGTTGAAAATTTTAACATAGTATCAGAGCCTAAGTCACCTTGTTGGGTTGCCAGTCTCATTTAATAGATTATGTTGAAAATTTTAACATGGTATCAGAGTCTAAGTCACCAACCTCTTTCCACTGGTTAAGGGGTCTCTAACTCTCTATTGGATGTTTATTCCCAATGAGGATGTTGATTATGTTTCTTCTGATGTAATCTAATTCCAAGGACACTCATTAGTGAGAAGGAACCCCATATATGTGTGAGCACTAGTGAGTCAACTTGTAAGTCTAGGAGTTACCTTCTCATATTAGGATATGGTTTTAGTATGAATTGTAGGTGGACCGAAACCCCCTCCTTGTTGGGTTGCCTAGGCCCATTTTTCAAATTACATTGAAAATTAACACCGAATGACTTTTTGACAGTGATTATATTTTCTTAATTACTTTTAGAAATGATTATATTATGATTTAACAATGGGTTATTAAACTGTATATTATATTAATTGTTTTCTCTATCGTTCTATCTTGTTTTGAATTGATTTTCTATCCATGCCTCCATGGTTCTTCACTTGATTTTCTGTTGGAAATCTAGTTTGAGTTTTATTGTTCCTTACATTATTTTTATTTGGGTGAAGTATGGGGAGAGTTTGGTACAAACAGTTTACTAGTAAATAGGTTCAGTGCTTAAATCATTCAGAAACCACTCCGATTCTTACAAACTCTGATGTGTTGGTTCTCTGAAAGCATGTAAATGCTGTCTTAATAAAAAAACAACTTTTCAATAGGTTCACTATGGCATAATTTGGTTCAATAGTCCGTGTGACCATTCTTTACTATTGCAGAATGCAAATGGGTTGGGTTTGCAAGCTGTATTTGAAAAGGATTCTTGCCAAGTTACAATGAAATTTCCTGATGATACTGTCTCGAAATGGGTATGTTTATCCTTTTTTTTTTTTGCTGAGCTATGGTTTGGTTTTATATCAATATGCCTTTTGCTCATGTCAGGATTCTGATTGTATGACCTTTGCTCTTGAATTGCTTATAATTTTATGCAGAGTGACCCTAAAACAGGAGACCTTGAAGGCTTGTCTCATGAGTTTAATCTTTGTGAAGCTGTGGCAACCTGGGAACAGGTGAGCTGGCTTGTTCATGTATTGCTTGATTTTCAAAGAAAAAGATAAGGAAAAAGAAAGAACACATGACCTATATTACTCGGACTTTGCTGGAAGTATCGGATAAGGATATGTGTCCAAGTTTCAGACACAACAATTTTATGAAAAATATGAATGTTTTCGGTTCAAAATGAAGTGTCCAAGTGTCATACCAATGTCCAAGGATTGAGTGTCCGTCACCAGTACTTGGGGTGAAACAAAGAGTCCGGGCAACATAGCACATGACAACATGACCACAATGTTGGGTCAGTAGTTATCATTCGAAGTGATTAATTTATGAACTTTCATGTTATGGTCCTTATGGAATACAAATTTGTGCTTAGTATGATGCTTCAACTTGATTATTGACCATATTATGAAAAATTCTTGTGTTGATTTTACTCGATGCTCCTCATTGATCTGTTATTTAGTGAGCTGAATTTCTCAGGTCCGAAATAGTTCGACAGTTTTGACACGGGAATTTATTGATGCTTTGCCCAATGGGTGGGAGGATTATGCATGGAAGAGGATCAACAAGGGGATCCAGTTGTAAGTGCCCATTACTCAACTCATATTAGTGATCTTGGTACTCAAGTCTGTTATGCATAGATTTGAGCATACTGTATCTGGTATGAATTTTGTTTGGTGCAGGAAAAATTGTCAAAATAAGTCCCTTTGTTTGGAGAAACTCTCTCTGGTTCTTCCTCCTACACCACCATATTATCCAAGGCAATTTCATAAGTGTGCTGTGGTAGGGAATTCTGCAGATCTTTTGAAAACCAAGTTTGGCAAGGAGATAGACTCATTTGATGCTGTTTTCCGACAGAATGGGGCACCTGTTCAGGTCTTCAAGCTGCTATAAATTGTAGTGGAGCTCTAATTATTCAGTGTCAATTTTTTTAATTCCTTTCTTGGATGTGCAACAGAACTATACTGCATATGTTGGTTCAAAGAGTACATTTCGTCTTCTAAATAGAGGGTCTGCTAAAGCCCTGGACAAAGTTGCGGAGCTGTATGGTATAAGCACTAATTTTCTTCTTTGAAGCATGATGAATAATCCTTAAAGCATATCTGACTGGATCATTTTACAGATGCTGGAAAAGAGGCATTGATAGTTAAAACAACCATTCATGATATAATGAGCAAAATGATCCGGGTTTGTTACATTCTCTTTTGACTTTGATTGGCTTCTTGGTTTAGTAATTAGTAGCATGTTTCACCTTTATTCATATAGTTGATTGTAATACAATATGCTATTAATCTCTTATCTCAGCACGGGCATGCATAAGCATAGATTTGGGAATGGGTGTTCATCTCTTGCCTTGTCTTCTTTAATCGTTTTTTTACATGGAAAAGAGGGGTGTGGTTCATGGTGGGCTTGGTGGCATTGGGGCTGTATCTGTAGGCTCAAAACACACTTTATTGAGCTGAGTGATGCTTCATTCCGCACAAGATGTCAAAAAGTTTATGATAGCTGTTTTTAATCCCTCATTGATAGTGTTTCCTTGCAGTCCCTGAGCTATATTTGCTGGCTTTATCATTTTCCCTGCCTTTTGCAGGAAGTTCCAATTCTTAATCCTGTATATCTCATGTTAGGGACTTCCTTTGGTTCGTCAGCTAAAGGAACAGGACTTAAGGCGCTGGAGTTTGCACTCTCTGTATGTGACACAGTAGATATTTATGGCTTCACTGTTGATCCAGGTTATGAAGAATGGTAATGATGTTAGAATTATGACGAGCTTCAGTTTTTTTTAACTTAGAATGAAAGTGTTTTAGCTCTTGTTCTGATTACGAATTCTTAACTACTCCAGGACAAGATATTTCTCTGAATCTCGTGGAGGTCATACTCCTTTACATGGCCGAGCATACTACCAGATGATGGAGTGCTTGGGTGTGAGTGTCTCATGTGTTTCCTTAAATTTTTAGCTGTAACCCTTGTTTTATTCAGGGCATGAAACCTATGACGTGCATCTTTTAGACAATAGAGCATGAGCTGCATTCATCTCACATAAATGTATTTAGTTATGCATTATTAAAAGATATTAAAAAGCTTCACATTGATAGTACAAATCAAATCAAGTCTCACATAAATATTTCTTTTCTTACACAAATCATTAAAGACGGACAGATGATCAAAGTATGAGGAATGGATGGTTGAAAGTCAATGTTGTTGCGTCTAAAAAGCGAAGTATAGTGTTAAAATAATAAAATGAAGACATCTCATTATGTCATGTGCACAGCTTCTGTGAGCTATGTTTCTCAGCTATAAGAATCTGAACTATTGTATCAATGCAGTAGTACCTTTGGTCTGGCTAAGATGCTTAATTTATGCCAGCTAAGATAAGAAGAAACAAGTATACTTTCTATCATTAACTTATTTTTTCATTATACATTCTGTAGCTTATCAAAATCCATTCTCCCATACGTTCTGACCCAAACCGTGCCGTAAAGTGGCTCCCCAGCCGAAGCATTGTGACTGCTGCGAGGATTGCATCTGAGAAGATATTGGCGTAAGTAGCCCTAAAGCTGTTTGCTTGTTTCTTGTGCTTATGACTAACTTGGTAAGCAATATGAAAGGATGATAACGGGTAATAAGATTTTGTGTAATGTTGCAAGACAAATCTCATGTCAATGACGGGTTGTTCTTAATATGGCTTGTCCACCCCAAGTATCTAACATTCAATGACCAATTTGGTAGGCAATATGAAATGATGATAACAGGTAATAAGATTTTGTGTAATCTTGCAAGACAAATCTCATGTCAATGACGGGTTGTTCTTAATATGGCTTGTCCACCCCAAGTATTTAACATTCAATCATAAAGTCTTATTACTACTCAATGGTACCTCTAAAATGGTAATGACTAGTAATGAGAAGTTATGAAGACTATCAAATGGTATGTGGATGAAGTTGCATTTCCATGGAGGTTGACAAATATGTGTGTAAACACGTTATGTTATTGTCATTTTACCACCTAGGAAACTAGTTTTCAGATTTAGGCCCTGTTTGGTTGGATTTTAAACATTTTCAATGTAGAATGATTTTCATGAAAACAATTTACAATGGAAAAAAACAATTGCAAAATAAGTTTTCCATTGTTTGGTAGCATGTAAGAAGAATGATGGAAAATAAGGGAAAGTAAGGAAGTTAGTGAGAGGAGTGTACAAGGGAGGTAAAGGAAAATGAAGGAAAATAGTTTTCGCTGCAATTTGAAATGAAGATGGTTTTCGATTAGAGATATTTTACTCATAGGAAAAATGGTTTTACACTACTTTTGCAAACCAAACAATGTAAAATTGACAATAGTGGGAAATAGTTTCCTAGGATAATGTTTTATGTCCTACGAAACTCGGAGCCCTACATGTTTAGCTTGAGCTATGCACTGCAAGATGCTGCTAAAATAATGAGAAGTTTCTCTTTACACAACTATTCCCACTGTTTACAGGAGGACCGGAGCCGGCTCTCCTGATCTGCTCAGTCAATGTTCGATGATAAAGAGGCAGCAAATTAGTAGGAAGCAACCACTGAACCTCCGTAAAGCAGCTGTTGAGCATCAAAAACATGTCAAAGGTGCGGCAATGTATCCTTTAGAGCATAATCCTGGGCATGGTTTGCTCTGTACAGTTCCCAAGTAATTCATGCTTCTTCTGGATAATCTACATTCACTAATTATACATTCAGATGTATGGAAGTTTTCAAAAAATGGAGAAGAAAGTTGCAAAAATATTGGGGATTGAGCATTTTAAAGTTTCAACTTTCAATCTATCATTATTTGCTGATCATTTGGGGATTGTTGATGCCTGGTGGATAGAAGGGGAAGTAGCTTTTTTTTTTTTTTGGGTTATAGGCTTGTTGTAATTTGCTGTAATTGCTTAATTACTAGACTAGCTTGCAGTTTAGGAAGGTGACTATTGCTTCTTGTCACTGAGTTTGTGCCTACCTCAATTTGATAGTTTGACCTCAAAAAGGAAAAATATGTTGATTGGTTACATACTTGCATGTTGTTTGCCTTGTATATTCCTTCGGTGTTATGTTAGTTGCAATACTTCTATATAAAGTAGAGAGAAAAATGTCAAATCATTACAACTAATATGATACTGAGGTACTACATGATTTGTTGGGAATATGAATTTTGAATGTGATTTGAGGTTTTTTTTTCCCCTTGAAGTAGCACACTTATAGAGTTAGGGTGTGCTTTTCAATTTTCAAACGTTATTGCTTTGGACTAGTATTCACAGTGGGGAATAGTTAAAACATGTTTTTTAAGCTCACAAAAACAAAAAAAAAACGTTGGACCTCTTAAGTTATACTCCGTATCATGATACTAAGGTTTCTTTTAGGTTTTATTGGTTTAGCGTGTTAATTTGTATTGAACTAAAATGATGTGAAATGAATGAAAGTACTTGAACAAAAATTAAGTAAAAAATAGAAGGAAAAAATACAACAATTACAACAATAATAGAGGAAGATACCTCCAAGGCTCCAAGTTCATATTAGGGCAATGATTAAATATGCTAAAATTGGTTGTTAAAACACTTCGGGTGGTGAGGATTGACCCGTGACCTTGAAATTATGAGGCAAGATATACTCCAATTGAACTACTTGTACACCTTTTCTCAACTTATACAATCATACATGAATTAATTGTCCTTCCGCAGTTCTGTCTTGTGAATCTACTAGTTACGTTTTACGAATGTCAAGTTAATTTAAATCCCACCTGATAGATTTTTTAACTCCCCTTCACATATATATATATATCGGTTAAATTGGGTCGAATAAACTGTACTAGGACCGATTCATAGCTTAGTTGAGTTCTGGCCTCCTTTCGGACCTTCCAAAATCTGTCATCTTGCACAAGTGTCCAAGAACGAAATTCCAATTTCAATGTCCTATATATAGGGAAACGAGAACATAAAACCCCAAAAATTGAAAAATGGCGGTTCATTTTGTCCTCCTTTCTCACTCTTTATATCGTCCTCTGCTCTCGTACTCTCGTCTCGTTTTGCTTCTTTCTAATTGAATCTTATTCCATATTCAATCAAATCTTGCTTCTGAGTTCTGACAATGGCGGTTTCCAAACAACACCTACCCAAAGAACATCGAATTCATGGCGAAACAAGTGGCAAACCTGCAATTTCTTCAAAAAGAAGAGCACCAACAATGGCAGACGAATTAAACGTGCCTTTGAAACGACAACGCAGACCAAGTGTTCGACTGGTGGAAATCGGTGACCAATCTGCCGCAGCTCTGTACAAGCAATGCAAACCCATTAACAGAGTCTCCAGGACTCATCCTTTAACCAATATAGCCGATTTTGATGAAGGTAAAGAGGAAAAAGTAGAAAGAGTTAATCTTAATTCTGAAAACCTTGAAATTGGGAGTTTGAAAATCAAGGATGGTAAACCTAAAAAGGATTTGAAAAGACCTAGAACGAATTGGATATCTAATAAAATTGATATTGATGATGAAGATGAAGATGAAGATGAAAGATTAGGTTTTGGTGAAGGTGCAAGTGGGAATGCTAATTCTAATGCTAATGACAATGTAGATAAAGATGGAAATGACTTTTCTAGGGATTTTTTAATGGAAGTTTCTGGGAATTCATTGAAAGAGCAAAACACAGTGCAAGATTCATTGGATAATGAGAAAGATTTGCAATTTAGGGATCCTCGTAGAATTAGGGAAAGAATTGTGGATGATGGGGTTGATTTTGATAATAATGGGCAAAATAGTTCAAGAAAATTGGGAGGAAAATTGGATGGGGTTAGGGTTTGGTTAGATGAATTAGGATTAAGCCGGTATTGGCCCGCTTTTGAATTTCATGAGGTTGATGAATTGGTTTTGCCATTGCTAACATTAGATGATCTCAAAGATATGGGGATCAATGCTGTGGGATCAAGGAGGAAGATGTATTGTGCAATTCAGAAACTTCATAGAAGATTGTCTTGAACGAGTGTTTCCTTTCTTTTTGGAAAACAATGGTTGTAGGGTTTTTTTTTTTTGCTGCTGAAGATGGCACTTGTTTCAACTGTTGTTGGTATACTCAGACTCTTTCATCTTATATAGTCTTTAACTGAGATGATCAATTTTGGTTTGTGTTTTAATGTATGTTAGTAGGTAGTTATGTGATGTAGGTTTCACTGGCTTTATTACTTTTTGATGGTTAAATTACTGATTCTTACTTCTATAGTTTTGTCCTTAGGTATTTGATTGAATAGAAAATAGTATGAAAATTACATATTTAGGAAGTATATATTTACATCAATATAAGTATAACGGGATCTCATTTGATATATTTTTTTCCTTATGTATTGGTTTATATAGAAGAACAAAGTTTGGTCAAATCGAGTGATTAGTAAAAATAAATTTGGATACATCACATCAGCAAAAATCTGTTGAAACAAACATAGCCTTACACTGGAATATTTTCATGATACTCAATGTAATGAGTAGCATTGTTATGCTAGATTGTCATAAGAAATTCTTAATACATGGAGTAGAAGCTAAGATTAAGGTGTCAAATTTGGGAGTTAGAGATTTTGCTTAAATTTGTTTCCTCATGGCACAGTGATTGTTTTTACTTGCAGATTACATTGTACATTCTTAGGGAGTGTAAACATTGTATGAACCATGTAATTCATTACTAATCGAGCTGAATTTAACCCCTTCAAATGATAATTAATGTCCATTTGGGCTGTGTTCTATAATTAGTTGGAATTAGTTTGAATGAGCTTCTAGCTTAGTTTATTAAGGGATATCAAGATTGATTTACTTCATAGGTAGATATCGAGGCTTTTATTTTCACATCAACCTCTGTTATTAGTTAGGTCATGATTGTATACAATTTTAGGCAGAGTTAAGAAACAAGCTAAGTTTTTGTTGTGGGCAACCCTGTAGTATTTAGAGCGTGCTTTAGCAATTGTGTTGGTGTAGGCTTAGCTTGAAAAATTGTCCTCAGGAGCCGAAAATCCCGAAAAGCTTGGATATAGCCTTTTGTTTTGGCTTTCGGCAGTTTCGGGAGACCATTATGGGTAGCATCAGAAGGCTTTTCATCTGGTTTTTGGGAGTTAAAACGAAGGATTGTGCCTCTGGAGGGACATATCAATGTGCAGGGCTCGGGCAATATTTTTTGCAATATGACTCCATCATATGACTCCGATGCCTCGAAGTTTGTCTTGGGTGCTCTTTGTCACCCAGTGGCCCTGCCTCAATGTTTCGGGATATTATTGTTTCCTAGCTTAGAGATCACGTAAAAGCATGGGTTATAGTCTTTATTTTGCTTGTAGGAGACCCGCTTTGGGGCCGATAATTTGCCCTGCTTATCATGGATTAAATCATGGGGCCGATAAGCATGGTTTATAGTCTTTTTTTTTTTTTTTAAATCATGGATTAAGAGGGTTTAGATCATCAAGAGTTGAGTAAATTTAAGCCATTGAGATTAAAAGATCTATGCCTTATATTTTCCCACCCAAAAATTAAAACTAAAACTAAAATTAACAAAATGCTTATCTAATTTGATCTGGATTTTCTTATCTGTTTAAATTTTTCTGATTTTATATGAATTTTTGGAAAATAAGCTCAAAATATTTATTTAATGTTTATTTAAATTGAATCAAACACACCCCTACAAGTTACAACACAAAATTACAAGATGCTAAAAAGACGAGGAAAGAAAAAGAGAATTTTTTTTTTATGGAAACCCAATTGTCTATTGTGACTCACAAGTCACAATGATAACATGTGACATAGCAATAATTCACTATTGCTCACTAATTATTCCATTGCAATGAGCATATTATAATTTTCTTTTTTAAAAAAAAATAAAAATAAAATGTAGAACAACTGTATATCAAAGTAGTTTTTTTTTTTTTTTTTTTTGGCAATTAAAGTAGTGTATTAATGTATTATAGTATATAGACTAGAATTTGTCATATATAATAGTCACCTCTTAATTAAAAAGATTAACTTTATCAAAATGTAACTATATATTAATATAATTTGGGTAAATTGTACTTCGTATTATGTTATAACATAATATATGCCGAATGTATTTTAGAATTTGTATATTGTTTTAACCCTGACTAAGTAGATGCAGGGATGCGGCTCATGGATCGGGTACCTCTACTTAGGCTTGGACCGCTTCCATCTAGATAGATATGTGTATAATCCTATAATGGAGTACCTTTCAAGGGCTCTTGCTAAAATGGTGCAAGATGAGAATGAGTTCCAGTTCCACCCTAGATGTAGGACTGTAAAACCTACTCATTTGTGCTTTGCTGATGATCTCATTTTGTGATGCAAAGGTGATCCTAAATTTGTGGTTCTCTTGCTTGAAAATTTTGCTTTTTTATTTTCAGAAACCATTGGCCTTAGAGCAAATACTTCAAAATCTGAAGTTTATTGTATTGGAGTGAAAAAAGATGGTATGGATGAAATTAGGAAAATTTTTTAGAAACCACATTATAAAATACGTAGTACATTTTTTTGTCAAAAACCACATTAATTTTGTTTTTTTTTTGTAAGAAGCCACCTTTTTTGGAATTTTTTTTGCGAGGAACCACCTTTGGTTGAATTTCGGGTTTCGATTTTGGATTATTTTTGGCGTGGTAGTTAAAGGGGGGAAAAGGGAAGGAGACGGCTTGAGGAGGTACAAAGGGGGTTAGCAGAAATGGCGGAGGGAGGTTTGATTTAAACACCGAAATTAGGCTAAAGGTGGTTCTTTACAAAAAAAATTAAAATAAGGTGGCTTCTTACAAAAAAATTTTAAAAGGTGATTTTTAACAAAAAAAAAAAAAAAGTTTTATGAGGTGATTTTTAACAAATTTTCCATGAAATTATTCAAAATTTTGGTTTTGTTAAGGAATATCTGGGAGCATTCATATGTATTGGGCCCAAATGTTCATCCTCCGTAACTAGAGTGTATGTGCTAACAAATGTTATCAGACTTTGTGGTGCTTTTCTTTGGTCTGGAACTTGCATGCACATGTAATAAGTAGCTTTCTAGTTTTTTAGGCTTTGCCTAAATGGTTGTAGGTTGTAAAACTGTTATGTTGTTGAGCTTAATGGAAATTTCTTTCCGCTTGCCAAAAAAAATAAAATAAACAAATACTATATCAATTACTTTTTAAACATTAGAGATGAACGATGGGAAATGATTTTGGCATTCCTCCCTCTCTCACATAAATAGTAAGAGGAGGAGTGCCAAAATCAATTTTGGGAGTGCTAAAATTATCAACCAGAAACGATGTGTCATCGCATTTAAAAAGAAACATATGTAAAAGTAATAATAGATCGGACAAAAGCTAACAAATTCTCCCTGGCACTGAACAAGTCAACCCTCAGAATATTGATTTTTCATTGGTCAAGAATATATTAAAACATTAATTTTGTGCAATTTTTTCTTTAACTTAATAATACATACATATATATATATTTTATTATTATTATTATTATTATTATTATTATATGATTCTAATTTATCCGAGAGGGTTAACAACCTGAAGCGTTCGTTGCTCAATTATTTTCCATTAGTAAACAATAACATAAAAAAAAACTATTAATCACACCGATTGATGCGTGATTTTGACATGAATTTTAAATTTTTTAACGCTTTAGAAAATAAACTACTAAGCTAGTGTCCAATGGTGTAGAAATTCTTATATACATCTGGATGTATGATACATCTAAGGGTAATTTGCTCATTTTATAGTTTTTTTTTTAAAATGAACAAAATTATTTACAATGAGCAATAAAACACCTCGAATGTACATAGCTCTACATACGTCCGGATGTATAATAGACTCATTGCCAACGGTGTTCATTAGCAATGTCACTAATAAACCATTTATCCGGATACTAATAACAACACTAAGCTACATACATACCTATGATGTGATACGATAATTATCCGTATGATACAAGTAGATATTTTTCGTCACAATATATAATATATATGATATGATATGATATGATATTGCTCGTCACAATATATAAGATACATGGAGGAATAATATTATAGTATATGAATGAATGTAAGTGCATTATTATTAATTGAGCACCATTAAGAGTAGGAAAAATTCATATAAATAATCCCAATTATTGGACGTCTTCCAATATTAATCCCAACTATTAGTTATTACAGTATAATCCAAACTTTGGGGGTTGTTTTATGATATTAGTCCATTGACTGTAATCGGTCACCAATTCATAAAGTATTCATTATCTTTCCTCTTTTCTTATTGATTGTACTTGACTATACTTTCTTCCCTTTCTACGAAGGAAATCGGAGCCGGTCAAAAGTTAGTATGGACTAATATCATAAAACTAACTCCTTAGTTTGGATTATAGTGTAATAACCTATAGTTGGGATTAATATTGGAAGAGCTCCAATAGTTAGGATTATTCATATAAATTTTTCCTTAAGAGTATTTGAAATAGTAGTCATTGTCCACATCTGATGCATTGTTTTGGATATATGTATATGTGGATGATGATATATGACTAATATGACCATAAAAGTAGGGCCTTCATCTCTTTAGAATACTAACTACTCGTAATATTTAGATCATACTACAATGCACACTATCAAAAACAATTATATATTTTTTCACAAAAAAAAAAAAACAATTATATATATATATATATATACTTAAAAAAACCCTTGCGAGTTTTAATAAAGTCAAATAAAGTGGGGATGTAATTATGAAAGGTTTTGGATTAGAATCCAAGTTCTTTTGTCCTAAAATCCTTCTTTTTTTTTAGTTGGTTGATGTTAATATTGATATTAAAAAATTTATATAAATTAATACCCCATATGTCATATTACCAAAATCAACCAATCAAATGATGCGAAGTACGTAGAATATTGGAAATAAACTTCGTTCTATTGAACTTATTCGACCTGACCTATGTTTAACCTATTAAAGCTGAATTGATTATAACTTATTCGACCTGATCTGACCTGATTAAACATGATAATTGATAAGTTCAAAGACCTGATAAAATAAGTTGAAGAGAACGCATTCTAGAACGTGGCCTTACTTTATGCAAACATCAATTCGGTGGAACACTGATTAACTAGAAGCAAAGACGGATTGCTTTATGTTTAAGAAGCTTAAAATAAAATTAAAATTTCAAATCAAGCATTTCTTGTCTCGAATTATATTTAATTTTTTCTTAAAATCCTAAATTGTTTCTATTTTAAGAAGTTAATTCGATGCTTAAACATAGCCTTTAGGGCTAAGTTTAACATTTTCTTAAACGGACTTAAGATTATGTAAATTAATCAGTAAGGGACTGAAATTTGGGGATCCTAACTTTTTTCAGCGAAATTTCATGATATATTGTAATGAATTTTTTTCATTGATAAGAAAATTAGCCCATAGGTTAACCTGTGGCAAATTACTAGCTAGCCTAATTGCCAAAGTATTGGCTATTAATTAAAGGGGTTACAACTTACCAATCCCCATGGCCCCATAAATAAATAGTTATATATACATACCCCTTACCCCTTATGTATATGTTGGCTTGATAATGCCGCTGCAATTCTGCAACGTCCTTTCGTGTATACAATTATTTTATTGTCATTTCCCTAAATTTTTTTGAGGGTGTTCTTAATATAAGACTAAAATTAATTTTATGGGTCAAAATAAATGACGCGTATAGCTCATAAACCACATTTTTAGTATGCCCATTCATTTGCTCAAGGTCAAAGGCCATAGATAGAAGTTATGATCTTATGAATCATGCTTGTGGCAAAAATATTATTGTCACTAGTCACAATGTTTATATTCAACAAATACATCAATTTTAATTTTTTTTAATGCATATATTTTTTTTTCTTTAGATAAAGTAGGTGGTAATAAGCCTTGAACCGTACCCTACTGCAGATCATCCGTCCTAATTTAGCCGATACACACATCGGCAAGTGGGAAATAAGAAATCCTCGCAAATGCATGAAGTGAATGAAGTTCGAACCCCAAGATCTCAGAATTGACGTTCGTAAGACTTAACCAATAAGCTGAAAAATGTACTTAGATTATTTTAATACATAATTAAAAGATACTAATTATATCTTAAGAGTTGGATAATTATGTCGGAAACAAGAGGCAATACAACTATATATATACACAAGTGAATGAAAGTGGTTAGAGGTGGTGCATCGTAAACGTCCATATGTTCTCACTGAATAGAACAGCTTGATATGAATTGATATCATTCGCTATCGCAACTTGGTCAGTCAATGTCTTGCTCATGCATGATGCATGCATAATTATTAATTTCATATACCCAATTATATATGCTTGATTTTGTGCAAACACATTTATTTAATTTTTTTTCCCTTTAAATTTGATTTAAATAGCTCTTGATTAAGGTAATCAAAATTAATAAATATCTATGATGTTTCCAAGTACTTGCTTTGTAAATTGTAACGGCATGTTTGGTTTTTGGTAATAAATTGTAGTAATTGGAATTGATTTAAAGTGTAATTTTGATAAAAATAAAAAAAAAAAAACCTTACAATCCTATGGAAAACATATTTTCTTTCCCAATCTTGAATTTCTTCTTATTTTCTATTATCATCCATTACCATTGGGAGTGATAAGTGATATTGGATGAGAATAGATATTTGTGAAGAAAATTTGATGAATTGGAGTTAAACTAGCACCACAATGGGAACAAATTTTAATTTCCCTTCCAAATTTAGTTATAAATTTATTCTCATTGCCACAATTTATGATCGGCTACCAAATGAGTCGTAAGATCATATCATGGGTGTTCCTTTGTGTTATTAATTTCATCTTATTTTTCCTTTAAAAACCACTTGCTTATATACTTTCTTCATTGACTTTTAATTATAACAAATTCAAAATTAAATATCTTCTTTTTAGCCCTATTTTCCTTATTTAGGGATCGTTAGATCTTTAATTTGTGTTTAAAGAAGTATAAAAGACAAATTAGAACTAAACTCTGATTTTTTTTTCTCCAATTTCCAAATATATATAGAATAATGTTCAATATGTATAAGGTATGCCCCATCTTCGCAATGATTTTATTATATATCCAGATTTATGTAGAGCTATGAACATTCAAGATGTTTTATTGCCCATTTTTTTTTAAAATGAACAAAAAAATTATAAAATGAGCAAAATTATCCTTAAATGTACCATACATCCTGATGTATATAAGAATTTCTACCATCTAGACATTTAGACTGGAAAATAAAAACCTATGATGGCATATCCCAAGGGCCAAAAGTACATGCCTTTAGTCTTTACTCTTTAGATGCGTGAACATGATTAAAAGATTACGAAATGAAACAAAAAAAATGCCTATGAGGACTGAGGAGACTTTATCTAGAAGCTCAATGGCTCAATCCATCGAAATCATCAAAGGCAGCCATAATATAGGAACATAAGATAAGATTACAGTTAGAGGTGACCAGCGGTTGGGCTGGAAGGTGTGTCAGGTTGGAGTGGGCTAACCCATTAACCAAGCCGGTGGGAACCCGGGCTAGTGTAGGTTGGATTATAAAGTGGCTGACTAGACAAAGTGATTTTATTTAGACTTTTGTTGTTCGTTTTAAAATTAAATTATAATGATTTTATTAAATTTGAAAAAAACTTATTCTTTATGTTACAAAGTCTAAATTTTGCAACTAATTTTGCCGAAAATATCTTCTATGTACTATAATAAACTTGTTTTCTTTTTTGAATTATTAAATAAAGGATGAGAGACCAATATACCAAATATTCCAATTGAACACTTTGGCATATACTTTCATAAATATTGACTTACAAGTTACACTATAAGCACTTGGCCCAATCTTGATCAAATTGACTAAAAACACAAACTTAACCTAATGGAGTATATTACATATTCTTCGGCCTCAACTATTAGACTAAACTTTGTTTGAGACGGTCCTTTAATTTTGTTTATAATTGAATTGACCAAATTTGAATTGACTCATTTCGAAAATTAAAATGACTACTATCATTTTTATGGGACTAAACTAGCTTAAGATTCACCTAATACAAAGGACTTGAACCAACTAAGTTAAATGTTTCCCAACTCAGTGCAATTGTTCATTTGGCCTAGAAAAGAGACCTTTTGAATTTTACTTACTAGAGTTACTACTCAGTGTTACAAAAGGTGTCATAAGTTTTGAGGATATTTGCTTTGAGTCTATACAACTATACAAGAGGTGGGTAGCAATTTCAAAAACTTTAAAGCACCGATAGTGACCCTAGTTTACGTGTATGAATGTATGATTACAATACTACTCCCTCCGTAACGAATTAATAGCAACATTTGAACTAGCATAAACTCCTAGATAAAATAGATTAATTGTGGTATTAGGTGGTATAATGATAAAGTAAGAGAGAGAAAAATAAGAGAAGAAAAAGTAAATGGGGTATTATATGGTATGATGATAAAAGTAAGAGAGAGAAAATAAAATGAAATTGAAAAAAATTGTTGCATGTATTTTGTTACACCTAAAAATGAAAATTGTTGCAAGTAATTCGTTACAGAGGGAGTACTATAGTAGTTAGAAGCATTGAAAGAATATTCTACCCCTGCTAGGCTGCTAGTTGGATCTTTATAAATTGATTATATTGATCTTACATACTCCGTACAATAATTGTTACTCCTCCATCCTATATCACGTGCTACATTTTGACTTGTAGTACTGTTCACATGTGATCTTTGTTTGTTTCTAGTTTTATATGCGCAAGGAAAAACCGAAACTGTAGTCATGTGAGATCTCATTTGATTCGTCTCGATGTGTACTCTTCAAACATATATATTTTTTGCCTAAAAAAAAAACATATATATTTTTAATAATTTTACTATGTATGAAACTATAGTATTAATATTCAAAGTTGTGTCTTAAAATTGTGTAAAAGAAAATGTAGCAAGTAATTTAGAATAAAAGGAGTAATTGGTAAGCAACAATATTTTTTTTTATTTTTTATTTTTATTTTTATGAGGTAGATAAACTAGGCCCTACATGTGACTCCTATCTTAGGATAAACATGGTAACATTCCAAAAATTGGTGTAAATTGAACGAACCTTTCCACGGGGGCAAAGGAGTGATTGATTAATCACATTGCCAACACTTGATCCTCGCTAAACAACAATAAATAGTGCTAGTTTCAGATGATGTACGCATGCCATGCACGTCTAGATCAACTGATAAGAAAGTTGTTCTAACTTAAATAGAAGTTTGAGTTCTGTAAATGCAATAACATATGTTGAGAGAGCTTCCTCTAACCTAAAAGCCAAATTTAACTCGAATTTGTATTAGTCATATTTGTATTAGATACCCTTAAAAAAAAACTATCACCTAACATCACTAAAATACACTCATTGATATAAGAGGTGAAAAAAAAAAGTCTCCAGTCAATACTCATTAGGGACCAAGACTCCAAGTTGATACATAGTACATGTTAGTGGATAAGTGTTAATAAGATGATAATCCTAAAGTGGGGCCTTGTTTATAGTAAACAAAATATAACCAATAATTGATCACCATTGACATCATACATACATTCACAAGTACATATATTTCTATAATTCTTTCAGTTGTCATCGAGAGAACCATTGGATAGTATAATACAGAACATTGCATACATTTGGGGAAACAACAAAAGAAAAGAACCTTTGGAGTTTGTAAAAGAGCAAAGCAGTGGAATAATAGAAAATTCATACTATTTCTTCTGAGCAAAGCAGTGGAATAATAGAAAATTCATACTATTTCTTCTTCACTTGTTCTTGTTCATGTGCAAGTGTAGCAACAACTCAACATGTGCAAATAGAACCAAAGTAAAAAAAAAAATAAAAATAAAAAATACATGTGCAACCTAACTAGCCACTACGCGGCTCTCAAATTATTTTACGTTAGCTTAGTGTATTGTATGCACCTGTGTGGGTGTGGGTGGTGACGTTGATCATCCTGCAATGCCCTTTTTGTGCACTTTGGCCTTTTGTTTTGATTTTGAGGTTATTTGTCAAACTACAATCTCCTTGAATCCTAAAAATAATTCTATCATAACTTTACAGATTCAAAAGTACACTTAGAGGTGGCAAAAGTGACTCTTATCCGACCCGAATGATCCGAATCGAAACCCGAAACCTACCCGAATAAATGAGAAAATTGTGAACCAATTTGAATGAATGTTACTATAACTCTAACTCCTGTCGATTATATATCCCTTTCCCAGTTTACTTTTTTTTAGTATGTTTTATGTACTCCCTCCGTAACATAAAACTTTCAACATTTGCCAAAAATGGATGTAACAAAAAACTTTCAACAATTCATTTTTTTTTCTACTTTTGGTAAAAAAAAAAGTCCATTTATTTACAAAAATGCCATTACTAAAAACTTAATTAATTCTATTATGATTGATTAACCTTCTTAATTCACATTTCATGATTATCAATTTATCATCATAAACCCATCATCTCTCTCCTTCCTCTCCACTCTCTCTCCTCCTCCAATTCCACAGCACCACCACACCTCTCAACCTCCTCTACCTCCACCACTTTTTCCACCACCACCGCGACTTCACCCTCGTCTCTCCCTCTGCTCCCCCTCGACTCCCTCCCCTCCTCTCTCATCACCAACACCTTCGCACAACGAACCCGACCTCCACCATCGTGACTCAAACCCAGCCTCCACCGTCGTGACTCAGACCCAACTACCACCTTCGCGGTTCGGGCCCAACTACCACCTTCGCATACGAACAACCCAAAACCGCCCACAACCTTCGAAACCCTAACTTCAACATTGGGGTGGTGCTGGGTCTCGATTATGGTGGCTTGGGTGTCGATTTGGGTGTGAGGTGGTGCTGTGTGTCGATTTTGGTTGCTAGGCTACCGATTTGGGTGTGGGATTGGTTTATTTGGGTTGTGGGTTGTTCGAATTCGGGTTTAGGGTTTCTCGATTAGGTGTGTTGGGGTGGTGGTGGTTATTTTGGATGGGTTGTAGCAATGTGGGTGCCTGGGTGGGGTCGACGTGGGTGGGGGCCGGTCTAGGTAGGGTCGATTTGGGTGGTGCAGAAGTGACGGTGGTGCAATGATGGAAGTGGTGGCTGGTGAAAATGGTGGTTGGTGATGCGATTTCTCTCTCTTCCCCACCTTAATCACACCATCCTCCATTAATCAACTTGTTAATCAAAGAATTGGAAATTTTGCCTAGGGAATGGTGAAAAGTACAAATGTTGAAAGTTTTTAGTTACGGAGGGAGTACAAGAAAATTCTCCCTATTTTGAATCGTTTTTATAAATGTTCATTTATATTTTACAATTTTATTCTCATCTTATGCTTTGATCCACATATAGGACATTTTTTTACTCTATCTTCAACTTAAAATAAATAAATTTCAGTTCAAATAAGTCATATATAAGTTCAAATAAGTTCAGATATAATCAAATAAGGTGTAATAAGTTCAATATGGTCTGATCCGGTCCAATTGTTTTTATAATGGCTAATCAAGTCTAATCAGGTTCAATAAATTTTAATCAAATTTAATAAGTTTACAAATTTAGTTAAAGAAAACCGTAACCTGAGAACTACTAATTTTATACTTCATCCTTAATATTCTACCATATCTATTGGGAAAAACATAAAAGAACGGAGGGACCATATAGGTAAGGGGGAAACTAGTTTTGTAAAAGTGTAAAATCTTAATGGATCTGTCTTAACTTTTAAGGTATGTTTTTCAAGAGTTTCATTTGTGAAAATGGGTAATTTTGGTAATTTTGACTCCATATATGTATATATCTTGATTATCCATTTTCAAATTCTTGCAACAAATGACTTTTTACATATACTAAGAAAAAATTTTGAAAATTAATATCTCTAATTATTTAGTTATTAAAACTATAATCATTAATAAAAAAACTACAAGTTGAGACGAATTTAACAAGACCTGGGATAACTATATTTTTCTTTATATGTAACTTGTAAGTGGCAAATTACATTCAAAGTAAAAATTGTGAATAATGTCAAAAGTACAATTGTTGGAAGAGTTTAAAAACGGAAAAAGTAGATATTCTTTATATTTTTAATTATGACTCAAGAAAATATGTTAAATTGGAGAGAAGATAAATGGGTGAGTTGAATGAGACAGAAAACTAGAGACATGGACTCTAAAAGGAAAATAATGGTGGTAATTGGCAAGTGAAGATTTCATTAGATTGAACTGTGTATAGCAGCCTCATAAATCATAATAAAGTAAAATAATGGTGGTAATTGGCAAGTGAAGATTTCATTAGATTGAACTGTGTATAGCAGCCTCATAAATCATAATAAAGTCAGAACTTCACTTCGCAAGGGGTATTTCACTATTTCATGCTTGATTTGTCAAAGGTTTAAGACAATGAATATTTGTATGTATGTGAATGGGATAAGTGAATGTGTACGTGGAGAAGGTATAGATGCATAGATGATATTGGATAGTTTGTTCAATAGGTGGTATGACATTGAAATCTACGGATATGATATTAGAAGATACAAATAATTAGATATAATTTTACAATGGGGTGATCACTCCGCACAAAATTTGCAATGATAATTTATGTAAAAAAATCTAAAATACCCTTTATTTAAATTTACTCGGATACAGTGTGATATTTGTATCATAAAATATGACATAAGATAAAATGTATGTGCATTTATCAAACATCATGTATGTGTAGAGAGTAGAGACATGATAAACCAATAACCATTTATGGACAAATATGTCCACAAACTAGGATATTTTAGTCATTTTTCATAATAAGACAAAACTCATGTGCCCCCATATGCAACCTAAAACTCTGCCTTAGAATATACTATTTACCCTAGGTTTAAATTTTTTTACGATACATTCTCTTTCACTTAGCGTATACGTTTGTATGGTTTTTGATTTATCCATCCTCCGATCGTATGTGTATGTGAATGTAAACATAATGTTACTATCATAAGGGTTGTAAAACTGCAATTGGGTTCACAGAATTACATCCTGATGTGGACTTTGTCCTCCATACTGACAAATAGATTTTTGTTACTATTCTCAGTTTTATGGATGTCCACTCAATGTCTTGGTCATGCAGGCTTTTATCATTGAATGCAAAGATTTTGTTAGAATGTACCATATGGGAGTCCCCTCCCCCTCCTCTCTCCATATGATTATAGTTTTATTATTATTTATTTTTTTTGGGAGGGGGGAGGTTTAAAAGTCACTTAATAGTACTGTATATGCTAAAAAATTGAAAGTAAAAACACCAGCTCAAACATAGGCTCCATTCACAATTAAAATTAAAAAAAAAAGGTGGTTCATTGTATCAGCAGAAAGTAAAAGAACACAGGATTCAATCATTCAAACTTTACCAGAAATGCTAGTAATTTTTTAATTTGATGCATCCCTTAATCACAATTAGACAACATTTGGAGAGGCTAAAGGGGCACTCAATCCTCCACATAATCCAACATAACATGGACATTAAAAGATCCCAACACAACTGCCATCCAATCAAAACTTAGGAACTTGGCTAAATAATGCAAAGAATTCAAAAAGTTTGTACTAATTATAACTTTAACAATGTTGTCTTAGTCAACTACTAGATGGATTAATTATACCCAAGTGTCAATTTTCTTCCTCCTAATTATCAACTTGAAAAAAAGCTGTCTGGCAAAAATATCTTCATTTCTTTAAGTTTTTCCGCATATGATAGGATGTTCCAAGGAATTAGGTGCTATGTTAAAAAATTAACATATTTATGAATAAAATAATAACTAATGTAAAAAAATGGACCTACCAATAATAATGCAGTTAAAAAAAAATCACAACTTTATCCCAGCAATCAATGCAAGTAGAATATAAGCCACCAAAGTTGTGGAAGTTTGAGAAGCAAAAAACCAAGAATACTCACCTAAACCAGAGCCTGAAAAATGAAAACCACCATGGAAGCAGCTACTGAAGAAGAAGCATCAATTAACACCAACCCAAATGCAATGAACGAGATGAGTCGCTCCAATGAGCGAGTCACTCGACAATGCATGGAAACGGAGGAAGAAGAAGAAGTTGCAAATGGTGAAGTAGACCTTGAAAACAATTCCCTGCACAAACCTTTCTTAATAAGAAACAGAACACTTTCTGCTAGTCACTTAGCTATGGTGGGAGCAAAGGTTTCACATATCGAAAGCCTCGATTATGAGTATGTTTTCTGCTTCAATTCTGTGCTAATACTTTTACTAACATATATGTTGAATCTCATCGAGTTTTAATGGGGTTTAATTGCAGAATCAATGAGAATGATCTGTTCAAGCAAGACTGGAGAAGTCGATCTAAAGTCCAAGTTTTACAATATGTCTTCTTGAAATGGAAACTTGCATTTCTTGTAGGTTTGTTAACTGGTCTTATTGCTACTTTCATAAATATTGCTGTTGAGAACATTGCTGGATACAAGTTGCTTCTAGTGTCTAACTATGTTCAGCAAAAGAGGTATTACTTCTACTAGTTTAATGTTGTTTTGTTTATTCTTTTATAGCCATTAACAAAAAAATAGCTAACTACTAACTAAGCCTAAGGGCCAATCTCAATGACATTTCTTGTAATTTTCCATACTTAATAAGGGATGTTTTAGAGATCAACTATTATTGATCAAATCTTTTACTTTAGAAAGAATTTTAAGGTTGCATATTTTTTGGTGCAGGTATACTATGGGGTTGATTGCACTAACAGGGGCTAACTTCCTACTGACACTGAGTTCTACTGTGCTAGTTGTATTCTTTGCTCCAACTGCGGCCGGACCTGGTATACCTGAGATCAAAGCTTACCTTAATGGTGTTGATACCCCCAACATGTATGGGGCACCAACACTGTTGGTTAAGGTTAGTTTGTTCTTGTAATTCTTGTGTACTAATAGCTTTATTATTCACTCCGTTTCATATTATTTGCAACACTCCACTTTTCACACATGCTGAGATTAAAACTTTAAAGATTAATATTTTTAACTATAACAACTAAAGATTATAACAACTAGATATTAAAAAATATATATATGCAACTTTTATACTCATAAAACAATCAAATATTAGTCAGCTTAGTTTCTAGGTTGAGTCAATTTTAATTTAGTCAAAATCAAGTTATCTAGTTTTAATTACAGGTGTATCTAGATCAAGTTCCTATGTAAATCAGGTAGTTTGGTTCAGAAAATTGGAAACAGGTCAATTCTACCAAGTTAACTTTTGAAATGATCATGATCCACCACTGAATGAGACTTCTAAAATGTGGCCAACCATCATTTCAAAAAGTTCAATTAATATAATTCCATTTGCATGTCTTTTTCTGGGTTATAATTCATAGAGAAATTTTTGTTTTGCCTGGTTAATAAAGTAGCAAATTTCAACATAGTACAGCTTTATATAGATCAGTATCCATGTCACTTGTCTATACAGACTAGGTACCGTACCACTAGTGGTAAAAAAAAATTGCCTATTTTTCTTCACTTTCTTTTTCTGAATGAGGTTATATAGGAGATGGAACACTTTGTATGATCATAGCTGTAATTTTATGATCATACAAAATGTTCCATCTCCAATACCCTAATTCAGAAAAAGAAAGCCAAGAAAAGTTAAATTAATATGACATAATGCTATATTAGTCACATGCCTAACACTATAGTGAAGGATCCACGTGGTGGAGTTTCATAAAAAGCGACACCTTTTAAATGTATGAGCAATTTTTCTGGTGGTACTTGGCAAGACAACCGATGATATAATGTATAAGTTCATCTTAGACACTTAGACTAACAAAGAACAAAATATGAAAATAGCTAAGGTACTAAACCACACAAAGAAATTTTTAACAAGGAGAGAAGCAATACCTTGATAATAGATTCTTAATTGGTTAATACTGATATTCTATGTAGCACGGTACTTCATTTTACTGTTGTTTCTGTACCTAATTCATTCCCTTATTAGGGTCAATACCAATATTCTGTCAATATTCACGACGTACCCATTGTCATCTAATTTTCAAAATTGCCGTTTACAATACCCATATTCATTTTTGTCCCTGTCCTATACTCAGTGCAAGTTAGCTGATATTCTGCACACTATGACAGATAATTGGAAGCATCGGAGCTGTATCTGCTGGCCTAGACCTTGGTAAAGAAGGACCCTTGGTCCACATAGGAGCATGCATTGCTTCTTTACTAGGCCAGGGTGGAACAGACAAGCATCGAGTCAAATGGCAGTGGTACCGTTACATGAACAATGACAGGGATCGCAGGGATCTGATCACAAGTGGTGCTTCTGCAGGAGTTTGTGCAGCTTTTAAGTCTCCCGTTGGAGGGGTGCTCTTTGCTCTGGAAGAAGTGGCTACATGGTGGAGGAGTTCTCTCCTTTGGAGAACTTTCTTCAGCACAGCAGTTGTGGTTGTAGTTCTCAGGGCCTTTATTGAGTACTGCAGCACTGGAGAATGCGGCCTCTTCGGTAATGGAGGACTCATAATGTTCGATGTTAGCAATGTCACAGTGACTTATCACATCATGGATATCATCCCTATTGCCCTCATAGGATTAATTGGTGGTGTTCTTGGAAGCCTTTACAACTATTTCCTGCACAAAGTTCTCAGGCTTTACAATCTCATTAACGAGTAAGCAATTCATAGCTTTCAAAATGTCTTTCAACAGAAATAGTTTTCAATCTGTTTGAATGCAGCAAAATTCTATAATTCTGCTAGTTAATTAACAATTCAATTATTATGGTGAGTATACAAACTTTCAGACAGGTCAAGGTAAGGAAAAGACATGTGACAATAAGTTACTAGAGATGAGGTCAAAATATCAGCTGTTTGGTTAATTGGCCAGATTCCAGAAATTTATATCTTCTGCAACCAAAAAACCCTTAAAAGAGCCTATTGACACAATTTTTTTATTTTAAAAAAAAAAAGTATAATTTTCTATAAAACCGATTTTAAAAGGGTTTTTGTTTATTTATCAAGGTGTATATAGAAACAATTAAAGAGGTGATGGTAATAGATTGTGCAAATACATGTGAATCTCCACTTAATTCTAAAAAAAAATGTATTCATTATCTAGTTAGTAGTTGCCAATATAATGTTGATGATATTAAGTGGAAATCCAAATGAAGAAACTAATAGTGATGCATTAATGAATGTTAATTTCTCTGCTATTAATGTTATTAGCTTATTATCCTGTATTGAGTTTTCATCAGTAATTCTGAAACTTCTTTGTCCTGCTGCAGGAGGGGAAAGTTGGCAAAGATCATGCTAAGTCTTACAGTCTCAGTTTTTACCTCAGTGTGCATGTATGGCTTGCCCTTCCTTGTGAGTTGCACAAAATGTGATTCATCCCAGCAAAATTCTAACTGCTCCACAGTTGGAAGAACAGGAAACTACAAGAGATTCAACTGCCCAGAAGGCTACTACAATGACCTAGCCAGCTTACTCTTTTCCACAAGCGATGATGCTGTAAGAAACATCTTCTCCACAAATACTTCGGGAGAGTTTCAAACAGTATCTCTCTTAATCTATTTTGTACTCTACTGTATCCTGGGACTCTTTACTTTCGGCATTGCTGTACCTTCTGGACTCTTCCTACCTATCATTCTCATGGGTTCAGCATACGGGCGTTTGCTTGGCATTGCTATGGGAAGCTACACAAAGATTGATCGGGGGCTTTACGCAGTGTTAGGTGGAGCAGCCCTAATGGCTGGCTCCATGAGAATGACTGTCTCACTTTGTGTAATCTTCCTTGAACTCACTAACAACCTATTGTTACTCCCCATAACAATGCTCGTGCTTCTCATTGCGAAATCAGTGGGAGATTTCTTCAACCTAAGCATCTATGAGATAATACTAGAGTTAAAAGGCTTACCTTTCTTGGATGCAAACCCAGAACCATGGATGAGGAACATCACTGTAGGAGACCTTGCTGATGTCAAGCCTCCATTAATAAGTCTTCGAGGAGTTGAGAAGGTATCCCGCATTGTAGATGTCCTAAAAAACACCACACACAACGGTTTCCCTGTCATTGACGATGAAGCAATAGTCATACCAAATGAAGGGATAAAGGCAAGGAAGTTGCATGGGCTTATCTTAAGAGCTCATCTTGTAGCTGCGCTGAAGAAGAAATGGTTTCAGCAGCAGCCAAAGCAAAGAGAGGAATGGGAAGTGAGAGAAAAATTTACCTGGGTTGAATTGGCAGAAAGAGATCTCAACTTTGAACAAGTAGCCATATCAAAGCATGAAATGGAGATGTATGTTGATTTGCATCCTTTCACAAACAAAACTCCATATACAGTGATAGAGGACATGTCGGCAGCAAAGGCAATGGTACTGTTCAGGCAGGTTGCACTTCGTCATATGCTCATAGTACCCAAGTACCAAGGATCTGGGGTAAGTTTACAAACTTGTTACAATTCGACTTTCACAAGATTATTAGCTTACTGCAATAATCTGAGGAAATATCGAGCACCTAACTCAGATGCTTTTTTTTTGTACAGATATATCCTGTAGTTGGAATCTTAACAAGGCAAGACTTGAGAGCCCACAACATTCAGAGTGTGTTCCCTCATATAGCAAGGTCCAAAGGTAGGGAAAAGCAGAGATAAGTACTTCCATATACTTAGACGGGCAGAGTGTCTCCCTTGAATCAAGAGATTTGCATTGCATTGTTCCCACAAGTCTCATTTTTGAATTATTGATCTTATATAAATATATGACATGTACAAGGTTGTAAATTGTAAGGAATAGTCATGATAAAAGTTTGTGAAGGCTCTCCAAGCATTACATTTTCACTACCTATTACAGAACGTTTAGTACAAAAATAGCAGCGCAGCAACCCATATTTCACATATCTTGTATGGATTTCCTCGTCCGTCTGACTTCTATGCAGCTAAAACATTATTACATGGTCAGGCTCATGCATAGAGGAATTAAGCAAATTTTATCTCGAATCATCGATTATGTGATTTCTTCTAATCTTCCTGGTTTCCCTCATTTATAAGGCCCCGTCTCGGACCACTTCCAAAGGAGTCATAAATCTCAATAAAAGATCCAAAGCCGAATGCAGATACAGGGTCATGTTCATCCTTGTAAGGATTTCTTAGGCTTCTTTTTTTTGGATGACTTTTTCTTACGAGTTAAATCAGAACCCCTTTTAAATATGGCTAAGACCTCAATTCTGCAGCCAAAAAGCAATAAAGCAATCAGTAATTGCAAGTTAAGAAAAAGCACTGTCAATCTGTCATGTTATATCATCCAGATCATCATTCAAGAGAGGCTTTTCTTTATATGATTTTTTTTTAATTCATGAGAGAGAAGCGTTGCCTTCAGACAATTGATCATCCTGATTTATATGCAATGACAACTGAAGGATATAGCAAGTGAAAAAGAAATTTTCAAAAGCTAAGTGTGAACACTCCGTCACTAATCTCTTCATTCTCTTGCACTTTGGTCATTCTAATATTGATGGGGTCGATACATGACCAGAACCTGAGAAGCATTCAATGCTTCGCTGGTACACCAGACTAAACTGGAGTTGTCCAAATTCGAAATATAGAATAGTACAAACAGTCAACAGATGCTAATTACGAATTTAATGGTTCTCTTCTGGTGTATCCTTCTTTTCTTTTATCTTTTTTTTTAAAAAAGAAAAAGGGTTCTTGAATGCAATCATACATAAACCTTAGGAGAAAGTTCATTTAAATTTTGAATATATTTAAGCAAGAATATTACTAGGGAAAAGGCAAACTACACATTACCTCTGTGTTCCAGGAAAGAAGTTAAAGCCATGAGCTTTATCCAGATGCCAAGCCTTGTTCGATAACAATTTTTTGCAATCCTACACATTAACTATAGCATTAGAAAGCGACTAGGATGGTTTATTCCAAATCCAATGCCAATGCAACAAACTAATTGATGAAACATTCATCTTTAGTACCCTTTTGAAGCTATCCCAGTCACAACTTATATAAATAAGTGTTTGAGGCAGCAAATCACTTTCTGACTTATTTGTTGTGCTTTGTATGCTGACAGAAGATTCCCTTTCTCGCAAGACCCATGGTCTTTTTTCATCTTTCACATTTGAGGGAGAACTAAATAGTTTGCAGATAGCATTTTGAATAAGTATTATGTATCAAGGTCATGAGCAAGCTACAGAATTGCAAAATTTAGACTAAAATGGATGAAAGATAGTACCTGGCAGAAGTATCTGCCTTGCGCTTTATTGATGAAATAGTCTGTAATGCACTAAGCATTGAATCATCCAACCCTTTTCTGGGAGGATCGACTACAATTACATCAGATCCCAACAACCACGAAAGAGGATCCTGTCCAGGTAACAGAATATCAATAAATTATACGTAGCAATTTTAATGCACACCCTTGATCAAACAAAAGGAGAATGGAAAAGGGAGGGGAGGATGGAGATGATTGGGGAATTTAGAGAGAATAAATATCATCTAAGACATTCTTTGCTATCTGAACAGAGTATGAAACAACCAAAGCACCAAGAGCAACAGCTCCAGATGAGTGACGTGCAAAAATAAACAAACAAAACCTTTAAACACAACATGAATAGTCCAAGCGCCATTAAAAAAAATGTGATAAAAAAAACCTCTAGATGAGAGATATACAAATGTGAAAAAATTAAAGCTTTGAAGTTTGAACATGTAGAGCAATCCCAGAAAAGACTACTGTTTTAACAATGATGAAGAGAATATATCTGTATATAATCATAAGAATCTTGCATGCATTTTGATTTCTGGTCCATTAGTAGAAGAGAGTGGCCCTATTTAGTGCAGAGAGATTTAATACTCTAAAACTGGTGTTTGATAAATAGAATACTAAACAAGAGTTTTGGGATCAAAACTCCATTTACAAATGGCTCCCAAAAAGCTAAGAAATGGAGCCTTTTGTTTTAGAATTGAAGAGTCAATAACGTAATGACAATTTTGCCCATAACCCTTACCTAAGATAAAACTTTTTTACTGTCCATAAATGTCAAAAAGTTAATAGCTTTCAGCAATCAACTCAATGGTACCAAACATATTTATATAAACAACAATCAAATCAGCATTCAGATCTGTTGAACAAAAAGGTGATCTTCTAAACTTTAAGGATAACAACTAAACCCTAAACTCTAATTGCCAAAAAAGGCCAACATTAAACTCAAATGGCCAACATTAAACTTAGAAGCCCAATAGAATAGGGCCCCGAAATTTAAGGGGCTCCAAAATATAAAGCCTATTTATACAATTACAATGGAAACCAATACAAGAATAGGAGTAAATGGTTGCTAGGTATTTGTTTTCTAATCATCACGTGAGATCGATGCCTAATGATAACCTTCCATTCCCTTCTTTTTTTTATATGTTCTTGCCTTTTCAATTTTTTTTTTGTCAGATAACAAGTATTACTAAATACTTTGAAGACAAATTTAATTTAATAATCTCGTTATCATCGTGCTCATTTTTTAAAATTCCATAATAAAATTAACACAGAGCCTCCAAATTATTTGAGACCGCTCTGATTAAGCTTGAGACAGAGAGGTAAGTTCAAGTGTTCAACCATGATTCCATGAAGTCCTCTTGTTAATGATAACAATAATTTGCATGTGTTTTTTTCAAAGTTTACAACTACTATAGAGCATAAAAAAAAATTCAGAATGTGCTGAAGGATCATTGACGTATCACATCTTCCGAACAAAATCAAGTTGACAAGCAATTTACAAGCATCAAGTAAGAGTGCCAACAAGGGCAGTGTTAGTAGCCAGGCAACCAACTGGGTGTCACACATTAGGAATATAGGATGCTGCCTTTTATGTACCCTATGTGGTGACACTCCTATCTCACAGATTTCATGCAAGCCAAGGATTGTCATACTGTCATGTCACCTAACCGTGCAAATGAACTATAGGAAAGAGAAATTCTTATAGTAATCACCACTTTAGCAACACTAACGTATCACAACTTTCAAGGACAACAAGTGTCGTGAATGATTTTTACTGCAAGTATTAGTCTTGAACTTCCTACATTTTGACTGTTAACCAGCTTTATAAGGCAGGACAGTAAACTACTGGAGTTGCTCCAGATAACAAGAGGAGTAAAAATGTATTAAAAAAATTCAATAAAAAAACCTTTCACAAAAAAAGGCAGAAATTCTAGGGAGTCAATCGTCAAGATACAGTGTGTATGATCTACCATCATGCCAAGGCCACTTTGTCTAGATAAGATTGTTATTTCATTTTCCTACAAGTCATAATTTCCAATAAACAATTCAACAACCCTTATATAGAGGCTGAAGCAACATCAAAATCTCAAAAAGGTTTTGTAACATATATTACGTATACAGAAATAGTAGCAACCTAAAAATTTATCATATAGTATTATCGAAGAGCTATGATCTCTCTCAGAGAAGTCAGAACAGTAGATCACGCTATATACTAATATGAAGAGCTAAGGTCTCTCGTTATAAGAAATGTACATCATGCTATATACAATTCGAACAAGATAGAAATTAATAATACGTTAAATGTGTTTTATCTTCACCGTATATAGCTTATTTTAAGGAACTTATCATTAAACATCAATCATGTCAGCTTCAAAGCTCCTAAGCCTAAATCAAATAGCTCCAGGAAGTAAACATGAATTTCTGGTGTTCAATAAGCAGAAAACGCATTTATTTATCAATTGGAATGACGGACCAAATCTTACCAAAGCAGCATCTGCATGGTGCCAACTCATATTGCTATCAACCATTTTTGGTAAACGACTAGCTGTCTTCTCAAAACAAACCTTTGATTCCTTGTTAATCTCAACACATTTAACACTCCTGTGGAGACCTCAAGGAAAATAATAAAATAGCATAAAGATATTAGAATTTGCACCATTTTCTTTACAAAGTATGAGGAATTTAGCACCTTAAATATGACCACTCATTCCCACCTGCATTTTCTTGGGACAGCTAATGATAACCCAATGACACCAGCTCCTCCATATAAATCAGCTACCGAAGAACCATATGGAACATATTTATGTAGCTTGTGGAGTAATGAATCA
Organism: Salicornia ramosissima; assembly: GCA_951394345.1. Lineage (NCBI taxonomy): Eukaryota > Viridiplantae > Streptophyta > Magnoliopsida > Caryophyllales > Amaranthaceae > Salicornia > Salicornia ramosissima. The sequence continues at coordinate 4,722,672 of OX596237.1, forward strand.
AAGGCCTAAAAGATTATAGGAAAAAAAAATCCAAGTGAGAAGAAAAGTTAAGCTTCTTCTAAAAATAAAAGAAACATATTTAAAATCAATAGTTTCATAAATGTGCACAAGGCATCTACATCTTTCCATGATGAACTTTTAGAAAATAGTCCAAAAGAATTGCAAATTTTTATGTTCAATAAACCCGATGTTCAATAAACCCGATGCAAACTAAATAATACATCATTTTCGGCGTTAAGCCCTTTCCTTTTTGCATTGGTTATAGATGAAGTGACAAGGCCAATCCAAGATGAGGTACCATAGTGTATGTTGTTTGCAGATGATATTGTATTGGTGGATGAAACTAAAACAGGAGTTGCTGCCAAATTGGAGCAATGGAGACAACGGCTAGAATCTACAGGATTTAAGCTAAGTCGTTTTGGGTCACAGAGGGGGGCAAGTGATGTTGTGGTGAGGTTGGACGGGAAAGATCTAGCCATGAGCGAGTGCTTTAAATATCTTGGGTCAATCATCCAAAAGAATGGAGATAGTGACCAAGATATGACTCACAGGATCAAGTCGGGGTGGCTTAAATGGAGAGCGGCCACAAGAGTGTTGTGTGATCGAAGCATCTCCAAGTTGAAGGCGAAATTCTACAGGACCACTATAAGACCAGTGTTACTCTATGGTACAGAATGTTGGGCTTCTAAAAAGGAGCATAACCAAAAGGTAGGGGTTACAGAGATGTGGATGTTGAGATGGATGTGTGGCAACACTCTACGAGATAGAATCAGAAATGAAGATATTCGTAAGAAAGTTGGTGTTGCGGATATTGCGAGCAAGCTAAGAGAAAATCGCTTGCGTTGGTTTGGGCATGTAACACGGAGACACCATGAAGCACCGGTACGAAGAGTGTAAGAGTGGGATCAGGGGGATTCCAAACGTGGTAGGGGGAGACTGAAAATGACTTAATGAGAAGGAGTTAGAAAAGATATGATGAAGCAGTTGGATTTACAAGAGATTGAGGCTCTCGACGGTGCGGGTGGAGGAGGAAAATCTATGTGGACGACCTCTCAGAATAATCACTTTGGTTCATGTAGCCGACCCCAAGGCTTTGATTGATTGATTGATATGCAAATTGAATAAAACATCAATTCGACACAAAATTAATAAATTTTCCCAAATTGTACAGAATCTTACCCGTGTATTTGCTTGTCCAAAGCTGGAAGGAGCTAGGTAGATATCAATTCCTCCTACACGCTCCCAAAAGTCTCTTTCACCAACAAGATGTCTCCATCTATTGCCAAATATTATCTGCATCATCAATAAGTATCTTTAGATATTCTTATGTAGTAAAATATAGCTAAATCAGCAGTCAAAAATACTCTACTTTGCTGTTTGGAGCAGCATCATAGAAACCAATAAATGTTGTCATTCTACTTCCATACATTTTGAGCAATTCCATGAAATCTCTCACATAAAGCACTTTTGAATTAATTTCAAACACAACGGTTTTCAATATATGCATACATTTTCAGATTTCAAGAACAAAAATTTTATTAACTATATTTGTTAAACCAGACTTCTTTTTGGATAGTAGTTTGAAGAACAATGTTCACTCCATCAGGGCCATGTTTTTTAGGAACAAACAGAAAATTCATCCCTTAGCTCCAAATTTCAGAATTTCCTTAATAGAGGTACTTTAATGTAGGAGAAGCTCATGCACTTCATCAATTTTGAGTATGTTCTTCATTTTCAATCGCATATCCTATATCTCTCATTGGTTCTTAAAATGACTTGTCTTTTTTCCTCTTTGTTTTGGATCTTCGTGTTTATTAATCTTTCCCTTTACCATTTTGCAAGGTTTTACATTATAAAAGACCAAGATAAGCAGAATTTGTTAGCCAAATACACAGCATGCACTAACTTAACTGATATTTAGAGTTTTAGACACTGCCTTGTCCAAAATCTGCAATGTGAGAAAATAAATGTCTAAATACCAATCATTTCAGATTTATAGTAAAAAGCAATGTGAATAACTTGGAAGGAAAAGGTTAAAGAGCAACAAGAAGTAGAAGTTCCCATTAAGAAATATTAAACACAGAAGGGAAAGAATCAGAAATCGGATTCATCTGTGAAAACAAACTGTGTCACATCACTGCAGTTTCTTAACAAGTTACATCATCTTATAATCCTATATCTTCACAAAGACACAAGCTATGATATTGGAAGTCAGAATTCTACAAGCTATTGACTCACATTGTTCTTTGATGTCTGAAAGTTAGCCCAAACAGAGTGAATTAGATGAATGTTGCACCTTTGGCCACCATTTGTCCACAAAAACTGAAATCCAAAAATCTTATCAGCTTACTACAAACAAGACAATAATCACCAAAAAAAAGATTACATTTAAAGCAAATGGATCAACAGTCATAAGAGAGAAGCATACCAATGTAAGGATTTTTATGTTAGATTACACTAAATTAGTCAACAACTTATCTTAGGTTCTTAAATGAACATTAAAAAAATACCCCACTATTCAATTAGGTGCATGACCACCATGGGTCTACTAGGAATACAAGGCTAGAACGCTAGACTAGGAAATCTTGTTGTATAAAAAAACTAGGAATAATTACATTAATAGGTACCAACTATTGCGCTTTTTGTTTTATAGGTACTAACTTTTGATTATTCACCAGCAGCACGAACTATTACATAAAGTTGCAACGATAGGTATGGATAACCTATACATAAGTATGAATGACCTATAAATTGCAACAACATTTAGGTGATATACCTATCCTTGCAACTTTATATAATAGTTCGTGCTGCTGGTGAATAATCAAAAGTTGGTACCTATAAAATAAAAAGTGCAATAGTTGATACCTATTAATGTAATTATTCCAAAAAACTACTACTTTATATTAATATCATACACAAGCAAAATGACACCAAAACCTTCCCGATCCTTAAAAGTTACAAGGAACATCATAAATTTATGTGACATTGTATTATCCTTGGCACTACAACTCAAAACAAAATACTACCTCCGTAGCGAATTAGTAGCAACAAAAGGGTATTATTTGTGAGTATTAAAAAAAAAAATTGTTGCAACGAATTTGTTATAGAGGTAGTAAAAAAAAATATTATAAAAAATAAAATAATAATAATAATAATAATAATAATAATTAGGATGTAAAAGCCTTATGCATAATTCCAGATGATACCCATATGTATTTCGATAACCTATTCAATGAAGCCATGAACAAGAAATCGGAGATATAAGTGTTACCCATGATATGATAAATCGTTATTTTATGAGAAGAATTCAAAAGGAGGAAGTCAAAAGAGAATTGAAAAATATGGGATCTAAGAAAGCAGTTGGACCGGATGAATTTCCTATTGAGGTGTGGAGATGCTTGGGTGAAGGAGGAATTGAGTGGCTGACAATTCTCTTTAACAAAATTTGGAAAGGTAAATAAGATGCCTACCAAGTGGAGGAAAACCCCCAATATATAAAAACAAAGGGGACGTACGAGGATACAAGATTGTACCAATTACAGAGGGATCAAATTAATGAATCATACTATGAAGCTATGGGAGTGATAAGGTTAAGAAGATGTGATCTCGAAAAACCAATTTGTATTTATACCAAGAAGGTCGGCGATGGAGGCAATTTATTGTTACACATCTATATATTAGTAAGGGTACTTTAGGGAATTTACAATAATATAGATACTATCATACTAGTAGATTCTAGAGTTCCTTAGGTCTATAAATAGAGCTGAAAGAGGATGAGAGAGGATGTTGATGAATGAAGATCAAAATTATGTTTTGTATTGTAGATTAGTTTGTAGTGTAGTGGGAGTGTACTCGAAAAGGTGTGTTCATCATTTGAATATCATCTTTCTTTGTCTAGACGTTATATTAATTATTCATTGTTATTATTCTGCATTAGAGTATTATTTCCAGCTTATACTTGGTGTTGCTGTGTGGCTTAGTTGTTGCTACTGTTTAGTGTTTGAGGCTATGTTCAGGCAGTCTATAATATTCATCTTATAAGAAGAAAAATTGCATATGATTTTCATTGCTTTGGAGAAGGTACATGATAAGGTGCCAATAGAAGCACTTTGGTGGGCTTTAACAAGAAAAGGCATCCCGAAGACATATATTGACATTATTAAAGATATGTGTGCGGGTGCTAGCACAAGAGTGAGGACTAGTTTGGGGAAAACAAAAGAATTTCTTATCACAAGTACATCAAGGTTCCACACTTAGCCCTTTTGTTTTTGCCCTAGTCATGGATGAGCTTACAAGTTCAATCCAAGATGATATACCATGGTGTATGATTTTTGCAGATGATATTGTGTTAGTTGATGAGACAAAAGGAGTGGAGAGTAAGTTGGAATTGTGGAAAAACACTTTGGAATCTCGTGGGTTTAAGTTAAGCAGAAGTAAGACGGAGTATTAGGAATATAAATTCAATGGGACAGGAAGTAAGAGGACAAGCTTGAACAATTTGGATGGAATGAGTATTCAAGGTTTTGACTCATTTCAGTATTTAGGATCTATTATTGAAAAACATGATGAACCGGATGGGGATTTGCTCACGGTATCAAATCAGGTTGGTTAAAGTGGAAAGGAGCTCCAATGATTCTTTTTGATTGGGGTATGCCACAAAGACTTAAGAGAAAAGTTTACCTTACAACTATTAGACCAGTATTGGTATATGGCACGGAGTGTTTAGTGTTGGGCTTTGAAATACTGCCATGTACAAACCATGAATGTGACAGAGATGAGCATACTATGTTAAATGTGTCGACATACAAGGATAAAATAAAAAAAAGGGGTCAACAAGAAAAGAATAGGAGTAAGGATTTTAGAGGATAAAATGAGGGAAATTCGGTGAAGGTGGTTTAGTCATGTGAGACGGAGACCGATTAATGCGCTAGTATGAAGACTTGAGGAGTGACAACTAAATGGGAAGGTAAGAGGTAAAGGAAGACCAAAGGAAATCTGAATGAGGGTTGCTACTGTAGATATGAGGCTATTGGGGCTGGAGGGGGAGAGGAGTTAGATATGGAAACATGGAGGGAGAAAAATTGGGCAAATAACTTTGGTGATTCCATTTATTGATTCATGTCTAGCCGACCCCAAATTATTTTGGGACTAAGGCTTTGTTGTTGTTGTTACCCATATGTATTTCCAACCTCTTCCACAACATTATTTACTAGTAAACTATATATGCCCTTGAATCATAGTGGGGGCATTACAAAAAAGGTCATATATACAAAAAAGGAGCATATTATTAGATAGGATAACATCTACTCTGGGATTGCAGAATTCGTCAAAGAGCTTACATTGGCCAAAGAGTTTAGTTTCTCAAAGCTTGGTGAGGTTTCACTTCTGGAATTCCAAACTAAACTAACCTGCACTTTACCTAACATCAGAATTGTCAGGCATCCAAAAGCATCACTGTGACAAAATACTAATCCAAATATACATTACAGTCATAGAAAAATAAAAAAAGAACTTGGAATTCAAGTTAGCATGGGTAAAGATGAAAACCGTTTCTATATCTTTCCGAAAACGGGAGGGAAGTGCTATGTGTTGTCACAGCCATCTACATACACCAAAAATGAATAATTCTGAGAAAAGTATAATGACTAAAAAAGTTACTAAGTTAGTACTTATAGTCATCACTAACCTGCACATATCGTAATTCGCCTGTCCCCATATCTTCATCATATGGCTCCACTTCTAATTTAGTGATGCCTAAGAAATCGCACAATAGAAAACAAAATAAAAGTGTTTATATCAGATAGCTAATAATACATATTATTAGCTGAATGATCCACATCAAGCTTAAAATACACACCTTTTCTAAGTAACTCAATAGCTGCATTGATATTTGGATGATGAGCTGTAACCAAATTTAACAGACATGATAAAAAAAATCAGCAGATGACTATCCAGGAAACCAGTGTTCTTTCAGGTTATTCTTGTTAAGTGAATAATAGTTTTTCTAACATGAGTTTACAGCTTTACTTTTGTTAGACTCGCTTAAAAGTCAAACCTTTAGAAAAAAAACAATCATAGTTGCAGCAAAAAAATAGAAATGGAACTCGAACCTTTGCATTGGGGAATGTCTACAACATTATGGGTGCCCTCTTCATACAGTCCAATCAGAGGATTCGAAGAAGAACCACGAACAGCAAGCTTTGCCCGACATCTCCATCCATACTGAATTCCATATTTCCATATAATAAAGAGTTAAGGATAATTAATGCTTGAAAATATTGTGCATATTTCACAACGTAATAACTCTATGTTACTCAAACTCTTTATTTTTTTACCTCAAGCTCCTAACACAGTAATAGGGATACTTAACATAGAATATTTCCATGATATGGCATTCTAACAGTAGGACATTTATAGATGCCTCTATGACTTGATGAATGCCCTAGTTCAAATAACAAAGTACTAGTTCATACTTAGAAACACTAGTTTAAACTCTTCCATGTTCCAAGTCACTGAAAATTCAGGGCAGTCAATACTGCATTTGCTTTAACTAGTAAGTCGTACCAATCAAATCAAAATCAACATTTTGGAAATTTTACTCTAAAAAATTTTAAATTCTTGAAAACATCTTTTTAAAATCTAATTCCAATTTTGCTTAGATATCTGGAGCCCAATTGCAGAGCTAGACTTATTGTTCAAACATTTATTTCCTCCATTTTTTCTTTAGATCACTTTGCACTTCGACAGTATGACACTATTCACCCTGATTGTTAGCAGTGATTTAAATATGGAAAAAAGCAGTCATGTAGGATCAATGGATTATTGTTTGATTCGTCCACATATCTGATTTCCAAGTCTCAAACTTTTTATAGTTTTTTTACTTGTACACAAATAGCTAAAGCTATCAGATGGTGATAGTTCTGAACTGAAGAGCATGAATTATGAAAGTCAGACTAACTGTAAATTAAAAGGAAAGAAACAGAGTAAAATTATTAGCAAATTCATTTCGTGACCATGAACAAACTCAAAGAATTGCACAAACACCAAATGCCTTCTAACACAACAAAGACATATACATTAAAGAAGATAACGAAAACATTGGCATACCAATCTACAACTGTCGAAAGTGAACTCAGGGACACCATATCTCTTAAAAAAATCAACAGCTTCATCAACCACACTTGGATGGTGAAGGTCATATTCATGGGAACAACCCGAACATCTAACCATCATCATCAGAACAACAACAACAACAAAATTTCATTAAAAATCAAAATAAGCTAAACGGGAAACATTTAGAATTTACTAAACTGATAACTTACGATTCGAAATGAGGACATTGAAGAGCACAAGAGAGAGAGGGTGAAGATGGAACTGAAGGTAAAGAATTGAGGTCGTTAGGGTTTAAGCTAGGGTTTAAGGAGATTGAATTTGGCGGTGAAGTTGTTGGTGAAGGTGGTTGTGTGCTGACAGCACTGCAAGTGAAGCGACGGTGAGAGATAAGAGTAGTTGAAGAGAGGTGAAGAGGAGAGATAAAAGAGAGTGACATTTTTATGGAAGGAAGGTTAGAGAGAGTGTGTAAAAATGGAGAATTTCGTTTATACTTTTGCTGCTGCTTCCATGGCGGAAATGGATAAACGACTGTTTCTGATTTATTTAACAAAAAAAAAAAAGAAAGAAAAGGAAGCTACCAAATGCAGGGCCTAGTGTAGTAGTGTCTTGAAAGTTGCAAGCAACAAATTGGGCTGAACTCACCTTGGGTCGTCACTCACTCACTTGTAAAAAATTAATTTGAAGGTTAGGCATGCATGGAAGATGAGATCCTCTCCTAAATGCGTGTGATGAGATTCAAACTCAACATTTCAGATATTCGCAAAATTTAACTAGTAGGTTAAGACTCGTATCTGTTGGAGTGAGGTAACAATTGCTTCAAAAGAATATGGAGAGTCCACTATCCCACATTGGTAATGTGAGAAGAAGTTGTATAGTTTATATACAATTACTTCTCCCATATACTTTGAGTTGGGTGACTTGGAGGTTTTAGTGGGCTTGAGTGGGTGTGGATCACCACACGCGAGCGTCGCCCGCCCGGACTTGGGTCTTGGGAAATATATAACTTAACTTAACTAAAGTTTTGGACTTGAGCTGTTTAAATACTATTACCGTTTTGTTAATAATAGTTGCAGAATTAACCAAACTAGTTATTTTATTACCGTTGTGTAATTACACCACACGATTAAGTCAGTTGCAGAATTAATTTGTTGATTAATTCTTTCTGTTGAGCAACGTTCCTCCACTTTTCAGCCACAATCTCAGCCCTGCTTCCTCAAAGGAGAACTTCTTTGTTCCTCTCTGCTTTACACTACGTACACAAATACAATAACACTTCTTCTCTCCGGGTAATATTCAAGAGCATCTCAACCTATTTCCCTGTCGACACCGGTGAAATGGCGACCGTGTAACCCTGGAGGTTGTTTGCCGTGAGTCCGTGTGTCGTAGCGGGGCAATTTCAACTTTAGGGCAGTGATCATATCACGCCACGATCTATTCAGATAAGCTTTCTTTTATTTTTACCAGTCTTTGTTCCTACATTCTAAAGTTGAAATTTTTTGTTTCCCGTAATTTGTTTTGAACAATGGCTGGTGAAGATAATTATGTTCTGAATTTTACCCCTTTTATTAATCCAATCATTCATGATATGTTTAAGTTAGATCCGTTTGATGGGGAAAACTTTAAGATGTGGTCGGATAAAATGGAATTTTTTTTAGGTCTGATTGGAGTCGATTACTGTCTATTTAATAATTCAGTCCCTAAGGATTCTACTAGAGATTTTTCTAAGGACAATAAAACCTGTCGAGGTATGCTACTGCATTATATGACCTCCGCCTTATACCTAATTTACAATAAGTCAAAAAATGCCAAAAAAATTTGGGATGCCTTAACTAGTAAATATGGGACTAATGATTTTGGAACAAAAAATATGCATATAGTCGTTGGTTAAAATTTTCCATGTCTGATGATAAATCTGTCTTAGACCAGGTCCATGAGTATGAAACTTTATGTTCTGAAATCATAGCTGAGGGTATGTCTATTTCTGATCTTTTTCAAGCCAATTGTCTCTTGGAAAAATTACCTCCTTCTTGGGATAACTTTGTCCATTAGCTTAAACACAAACAGAAGAATTTTACTCTGCAAGAATTAGTGTCCCACATTAAGATAGAAGAACATAACAGAATTCAATCTAAAGGGAAATCAGTAGATAATCCTTCCTTAACTGCTAATTCGGTAGAAAGTAAGACTGCAGGAAGAGGTCCTACAGGAAAGGGTTCTAATAAATTCCTGGGTACCCGTTCAAATCAGTCCAATTTTAAAGGTAACAAACGTCAGTTTAAAGGTAATTGCGTTGTGTGTGGGAAGTTTGGACATGCTGCAAAAGAATGTCGTCAAAGAAAAGAGTATCATACAAAATCCAAGGACAATAAACCTCAAGCTTATAACCTGGCTGAAGATGATATTATTGCTGTTGTGGTGTCTGAAATCAATTTGGTAAGCAATGTGTCTGAATGGGTGGTGGATACTGGAGCTACACGCCACATCTGTGCCAACAATATCTTTGCTAGCCTCTTTGATTATTGGTACTACATAATGATAAATACGAATGGATTTTCAATAGAATTAGTGCTTGTTTGATTGGAGTTAGAATTAATTTCTTAGAGTAATTTGCAATTTATGAGAATTAATTTCCCTTATATTAGCTTTAATCAGATAATTTTTTATCATGGTAAAGTATGTTATATGATTTTGGAGCATTTTTATTACATTTTATATATGTTTGTTTAAGTTAAGAGTATTTTTATCATTTTAGGTGTAATATTTTACCAAATTTAGAAAGATATGAATTGTTGCAGTTATTGTTACACAGATAATATGTCGTACTATATTGATGGTTGCTTGATTTTACTAGCAAAATTATCATACCAAGTACATCAAATTTTGTTATAAATCTAATCAAAAAGTTGATATGGTGAGCATCTATACATATATATATTATATTAAAACACACTCCCAAATATACATTTGACACATGTACTTGATATCTTCACAAAAAATTGGCATGTGTCATCTTCCCCACACATAACTTTGACACGTGTACTTGATATCTTCAAAAAAAAATTAATAATTTATTTACATTTAATAAAACTTTTCAATTTCTCTCAAATAATGTCATTTTCTTTCCTATCACTCCCTTTTTAAGTTACTCATTTTAAAGTATTTTTTCCCATTTTGAAATTCTCTTTAAATAATGAACTCACATTTCATATTTACAAAAACATTTTCCATTATTTTTTAATCATCCAGATGAATTATTAATGTATATAATCTTTAAAATAATTATATATAAATTTGAAACATTTTTATTTTTTTATGAATGATTAAGTCTTAGTTGCAGTCTTCAAACATCATCATAAATAAATAAATCAAAACATACAATTGTTAATTTAATATGTACAAAACACGTGCATTATATATGCACGGGCCAAAAACCTAGTTAGAGATTATTACGTAAGAGTAAATGCAAAGACAAATTAATTATGACTAAAGAACATAATCAGAAAATTGAATCTAGTTTCAAGTAATCAAGTACAATAATTTTCCAAGAAATAATAAAATGCAAATCTAAGTAAAAATATTGAAGAAAAAAATCCCAAAAAAAATGAGGCCTAGCCGCCTAGGTAATGGTAATGGATGATGAAACTAAACAGAAGTAGGGCAGAAAGTGATCAAATAATCCGACCCGGAACATGTACATGTGCTAGAAGCATCATCATAAGCGTAACTGTAAGCAGTTGGACATGCATTTTTGAACATTTCCGAGTATTGCGTTGGTGTACACGTTTGTGGGCTCCCATGATCTCCCGTGCAACAATACTCCGGGCTATTAAATGCCGCACATGCACTTTTACACGCCACTACGGACCCGCCTTTTTCCGGGTCGGTCACTTGGAGCTCCGTCGGGCACGACCTGTTTAAGTCTGCTACGCACCCCGCGTACTCGCAGTTCCCGGACTTGCTCCGGCCCGTGGGCTTCACCCCGATTCCGACGTTGTACCCGTCCACGAGGCTCACGTCGTAGAAGTCTTGCCCGCCCGACCCGTTTAGTGTGAACTCCACTAGCGACACGGGCGGGGCCCCGCCCGCCGTGCATTGGAGCCCTCCGCAGTCACCGGTGGAGCACGTTCCTGACCCGTTCGGGTCGAAGCTGCAGCCCGTTCGGGCCCAAAACCGGCCCGACCAGCCCGACGGGGGGTGGAGTTGGATTTGCGCCCCGGGCGACAACGTGGACGTGTCCGGCCCGAGGAGTGCGGCCCCGTTTCCGGTTAACGAGCCGGGCCAAACCGTGTAGGGGCAGTTGTTGAGGAGAGTGAATAATGTCCCTGATGCTAAGTGTGTTGAAAAACCTACAAGTGTGTTAATAATAAACATGTAAATTTTACCAAGTAAATATGATTAAATTAAATTAAATAACGAACCTCTATCAAATACATTTGCTTCACATGTATGGAAAATAATAACACTATTTCAGTATCATTGCTTTATTATACTAAGTTATGGTAATCATCACAAAGAGTATGACTATATATATGAATGATACATAACAAGATACAATAATATACAAATAAATACGAAGTAAATAAAAATTGAGATTAATTATCACCATTTTCCTCCAACAAAAAAAAAATCAATCTTTAAGAGAGTGAAAGGTTATTATGTAAACCTAAAAAAATCGTTTTTATTCCTTACGAGGCAGCCTGATAACTTATCATAAATTTGTTAACTTTATATAAAAAAAATCATGGTTATATAATCAAAAGTTACAATTCTTAAACAAAAAGTTTTGTTCGAAAACTCTTAAAAAAGCCAATATCAAAGAAAAAGGCAAGCATGAACTAAAATGTTAAATTAAATTAAAAACTTTGTACTCCGATCCCTTCGTATCATTTATCTGCAATAATGAATATTTTACCTCTTACAAATATTTTTAATTATTGCAGATAAACCGAGACAGATAGAGTACATTATAACCATAAAATTGTTTGACCTCGAATAACAAAAATGTCATGAAAATAATCGTATTAGTACAATAAAAGCATACAATACAATACAATACAATATATAGAAATTAAAATGAGAATTAATATAATGAAAAAATTGTTACATACCTAGGAATAATAAGAAGCAAAAGAAGAAGGTGGAATTGAAGATCGCCATGGAAATAAGCAAAAGTTGAACAATAGAATTGAGAGAAGGAAAACAAAAAAGCTAAGAGAAAGATTAAAATGGCAGTTAGTTAGTTGATGAAGTATTTATAGTTGAGACTTGAGATCGAGCGAGTAGTAACTTAAATTAGTTTAGGAATTCATTGAAAGATTACTACCAAACTTCTTCTTTCCATTAATTCCTTTTTTTGCCTCCACTTCTCTTTTACGTGACTTCGTGACTTTTTTTACAGTATTTCTTTTTTGGAAGGTTTTTTTTTTTTTTTTTACTTTCCATATTATTATGGATAATATTGCTGCTTAGTTCAAGCCATATAAAACGAGATTATGGAGATCGTGGGTACGATATATTATATACGGTTATTATTTTAAAAGGCAATATATATTACCATATATCGTGGGTACAATATATACAGTATTATATATCTACTGTGCTTTCCAAAAAAATAAAAAAATATTGCAAGAGTGCAAATTATATAAAGGCTGTATTTGGTGATTAGAGTTTAGCGTTTGTGGTTAGATGGTTACTTTTTATTCAGAGGATTATTTGACTACTGATTTAGATAGTTGATTGTTTAAAGGTGTTTGGTAACACATAGCTGATTACTTAGAGTTTTTGTTGTGTAAAATGACATTTATGGACATTTAAAAATAACTTGTAGTTTTTAATAGGTTTAAATATGTGGACAAATTAGTCAATTAATATTTCTCTCTCCAAAACTCTGAAGAAAAAGCTGTTCAACCCAGCTTTTTCTAAAGAGAGTTTTAATCAGAGTTTTTAGTACAAAACCCTCTTTTAAACTCTATTTTACCAAACACCCAAATTAGAGTATTGATTAGTCAAAACTCTAAACTCTCTCCAAAACTCTAAACTCTCATCAAAACTCTCTTAACCAAACAAGGCCAAAATCATTTCTTTCTAGTAATATATTACTCATATTAGTTATAACATATTTTTAAGCAATGTTATTTTCACTTGAGGCGTGTTCGTCTTTAGCTTCCGAGATACCTTCTAGCTTTAGAATTGGTCAATCAAAACCGTACTCCAAGTAATTATTGTTTGAGGTTAAGGTAGCTTTTGCGTAGTTGTTGTGGAAAGCTAGCAAAAATAGTTTTCAATGTAGCTTTTGGAATTTTTTTTGGGGGGTTATCTTTTTATTTATATATTTTTAATTAATATATATCTCTGTTGGGAAAATAAGTGCATCCCAAGTCCCACATCGAAAGAATAGCAAGAGAAGAAGCTATTTATATAGTAGTGCTCAATATATACTAGAACAAGACCTTTTGGGAAGGTGCCCAAAAACAAAGCCGTGCGGGTTAAAAGCCGAAAGCGGACAATATTGTACTACTATCACTAAAAAAAAAATGTTCAAGAAGGACAATTAAAATTGCCCTATTTGATACAAAATTTGTCTTCTTAGGTTATAATGACAATTCTAGTATTGCCCTTATGTTGCCCTTGTAAGCCGTTGTATTAGGTTTCTAAGCCAATTTTAGATATTTTGCCCCCTTTGATTCAATTCAAAAAGAGCAAACAAAATTGCTTTCCTTGATTTAAACACTTTATTTATTGTCAAATAGGGCAAAGTTTCAAAAGTCTAAGAGGGCAAAATAATCATATTGCCTTCATTGTTAATATCAATGAGTGCAAAAATAATTGCCCTTGTAGGCATCATTAAGTAAAACGATACTCATATTGCCCTCTTTAATCATGATAAATTGCCCTCATAGTGTGAGTTTTTTGTAGTGTATGTGTATGAGTTTGGTTTGGCAGCTTAACAAGTGGTATCAGAGCCGGGCGGTTCGGTCCGAGGAAAGTGGTCGTCGTGTTGGTGTATGGGGTTATCCCTCTTGTGTGCCCTCGAAGTTGTCCAAGAGGGGTCTATCAAAGGTGACACCCTTGAGTGGGTGGTGACACTCTTGAGTGAGTGGTTACACCCTTGAGTGGGTGGTAACACTCTTGAGTGAGTGGTTACACGTTTGAATGGGTGGTGACACTCTTGAGTGAGTGGTTACACCCTTGAGTGGGTGGTAACACTCTTGAGTGAGTGGTTACACGCTTGAATGGGTGGTGACACTCTTGAGTGAGTGGTTTATTGAGGTGGTTACATTTCAAGGTGGAGATGGTGACACTATTAAGTCAGTGGTTACACTCTTGAGTGAGTGGTGACACCTCTTGGTGATCTGGTGTGCCCTTGTATCAAAAGTCCTCCTGTGGTGGTAGCTGGTGGTGTGATCAGGCGGCGGGTCTCGTTGGTGCAACAACGGTACTGAAATGAGCGAGTAGTAGATCGAGTTTGGTTCGAGAGAAGGCCATGGTATGTGTTCTTTGGTTTGAGGGAAGGTTTGTTGGGAAAATAAGTGCATCCCAAGTCCTACATCGAAAGAATAGCAAGAGAAGAAACTATTTATATAGTAGTGCTCAATATATACTAGAACAAGGCCTTTTGGGAAGGTGCCCAAAAACAAAGCCGTGCGGGTTAAAAGCCCAAAGCGGACAATATTGTACTAGTATGTGTATGAACTTGGTTCGGCAGCTTAACAATCTCAAATAATTGTAAATATAGATATGAATATATGATACCATATGACTATGTGAGTATATATATCGTTATTAGTTATTGGAAATTTTTTTAAAATTTTGAATTGGCATATTATGAAACCAAAAATCTATTCGAAAATCACATAATAATTTAGCTTCAAATTAAACCAATTTAACCACCCAATCTTATTTGACCATTAATATTTGTTAAATTGATTATTACCATGTAAATCTATATGGTAAAGACCTGAATTCTACGCGGTTTTAAAATTTTGAAAACAAAAGGTGGTAAAATAAAATAAAATGTGGTAACCATGTAAAAAGTGGTAAAGGATAAAGTCTCTATAGAAAAATGTATCAACATGTTGATACCAAGTAAGAAATATGGTGTCAATCCATTTCTGGACAGATAATTGGGTATTGCATTACCCACCATTGAGTATTACTCACCATAATTGTCATAACTATAATGAAATGGTAAGTGATTTTATAGGTCCTAATGGCCAATGGATTGTGCCAAAACTTAAACCTGTTATTTCTCAACGGATTGTTCAATATATAAATCTTAATTGCTCCAATCCATTTTAATACATTGCGTGAGATGTTTTTTTTTTTTGGGAGGGGGGAAGGACCCCCAAAAAGTCTAAAATGACTCTTATTGAGGAATTATTTATGCTATGTTTGGATCCCTTCAAAAAAAAAATGTCATATGTTTGGATACAAATAATTCATTTGAAATGATGGATGTAATACCCCGAAAATTTGGGATATTTTAAAAATTTTATTAATTAATTAAATGTATAATTAATTAACTATTTAATTTATTATTGTTTAATTAATTATTATTTTGTGTAGCAATCTAATTATTTTGAACCTGGCCTTAACCTTTATTTTTTTTATCTTGCCAAATCCGAGCCCAATTATTTCCTTTGAATCTGTGTTGCACGATTCATCTTATCTTTCTTTTTATTAATTACTCTATTTCTTTTTAATCGACATTATTATCATACCTTTATCTATTTTGACTAAGCCTATTTTGTTCCCATTTTGGCTGCTAAATTTTAGGAACCGACTAACTCTCTGTTATTCATTCTATTTACATGGTTCCTTCATTTATTTTGCTTCCAATTAATTCATTGAATTACTTTATTCAATCTATATTAAACTATATTGTTTTTGGATCCCATTTAAACACCCTACCTTTGTTCTCCTAATTTTTCTACTAATCTTTAGGGGGTCATCAACCCTTTTGCTCTTCAATATTCACGGCCCTTTATTCTTTTTCTTTTCTCCTAAATATTTTATTATTCTAGGTCCAAAGGGCCTATGTATTCGGACTATTTATTTTTATCTCATCAATCTTATCCGGGAGCCGGGCCCCATGCATAACCTGCATTTTCTTTCCTGTTGGCCGACCCTCACTTAAATATGACCAACAATTATTTTTCTTTTCTTTATAATTAATGGTTAATTAGATAATTTGAGTAATTATTTAATTAATTAAATTAATTATTCTAAGTATTTTAAACTTGTTCCACCCTAAAACTAAGTCTCCCTATTTTTTTCACCTTCCCCTATTTTACCTCTATTTCCACGGCACCCCCTCTATGTTGTTAGGGTTTTGTTTTTTTTTTTATTTTCTTTTATTCTTTGTTCCTTGTATTATAAATAGGGAACAACCCCTAACTTAAATCTTTACATATCTTTCCATACACTAAACTCTCAAAAAGAAAAACCCTAATATTTTTTTTAGCTTGGCCGTGTGGATTCATTTCCAAAAAGGGGTGATTTTCTTGCTTTCTTTGCTCAATTCAGGTAACTAGACTTTTCCTCTTAGATTTGGGTTAGTTAATTACATAGTTAATTAGGATTAAATCATGAAAACGGTTAGGAAATTAAAGGAATTAGTATCATGTTAAGGTTAAGAATTTCGAACCATGTGATGAATTATTATGAAATTTTCTTGATCATTTTATGTAGTTTCTTGAAATCTTTAATTGTTTAATAATTATTTGTATGAATTTATTTCTTAATCAAATCTTATTATTTCTTGATGAATTTTTCGTGGGAGTTTCTTTACTGTTTCATTATGAATCATGATTTATTTCGTGACAAAATTCGTCCTTTTCTTTCTTATAATAATTTAATCTCTCAAACCGGTAAAACTGTCCATATTTAGTTTACGAATTATTCAAGACACTTAATCAATTCGGATGGCTACGAAATTTTAGTTGGAAGTCAGTAATAGTGTTTTACAGCTTGTGTTAAATTTTCGTAATTTTTAAAGTTTTTTTGCTATGGTAGAAAAATCTGAAACTGATTACAGCCTAATCTGATTTGTTAGTTATAAAATCCCTTGAAAATAGTAAAAGACGTTATTTTTGGACGAAATTTATGCACGTTAGACCTTGAACCCATTTTCAACCCCCATAAAAATTTCCAGATTATTCGAGACCTTTTAACGGTGGTTCTTAATTTAATTCTTTAAAATCAGATTGTGTAAAATAGTGTGATTAAATTATTAAAGCATGTTATTTTTCAATTCTTGAAATTTTCGAGTGACCTAAGTATTAAAAGGGAATTAAAGATCTAATTTTTATGATAAATCTTGTTGATTCTTGAATTATTTTAATAGTCTTTAACATAATCTTGATTTTAATCCTTATTCTGATCATGTTAATATAAATTCTTGAAATTGTTCTTGATATTATTTTGCCCTAGAATGCCGTGTGGTTTATGAGCAAAAAGATTGATCTTGATCTTGATTTTAGTCTAATCTTGATAAATTTATGCTCAAGTATGATTTTAATTATTATTGTTAAGTTTATTTAATTAAATATGATGATTGTATTTGTTTAATGTAATTGATTAATTTTGGTATTTGTACCATAAAATGTCGAGTGGCCCCTAATATGAAAAATAGGATTTTTATCATGTTTTAAGCAATATTAATTGGTAATTGTTTGTAACGACCCGACTTTTTAACTGTCGATTGACGAAGGAAATCGACATACGGATCATTACTTAAACAATAAACTTAATATTAATTGAATATTCAAAAACTAAGGCATCTTTTATTAGCTTAATAACCAAAAATCCGAAGGTCTACAAAGATAAATACTAAAATTACATAAATTAAATTTGTTTTTCCCAACAAGCTGGGACAACTACTAGCATAAAAGTCTTATTGGAAATTCTAAATAAACTACAGAACTCTGCCACTCAAAACCCAATCCAGCGTAAGCCCGTTCTAAGCTGCTGCATCATCACCTGAAACTGGGGGGGTCCACCATCAGTGGCGAGTAACTAGGCTGTCCCGCTTAAATGAGGGACCGCTAACCACATAATAGCATAGAATTGTACATGAAAACCATACGCAAACATATAACATTTCATACAAAAATACATACAGGGTACGTATAAAAATACGTACAAAAATACGTATAAAAATACGTATACAATACGTATAATAATACCTGCAAAATACGGTTAGCAATACGTACGAAGATACGTATAAAAGTATGTATACAATACATATAATGATACCTGCAAAATACGGTTAGAGATACATACAAAAATACGTATACAATACATGTACAACATACAAATACATATACGTATACGTACATACTTAAGTCGTACAAATACATATATACACAGCGGAAGACTTATACTATTCATAGTACGTTGCATTTCATTCTTATCTTATATTATATATATACATATAACTTGGTTATCATTATTTCATAACATATCATACTTCATCATATATTAACTTCATAAAATAACTTACCATATATCTTAACTTATCATATATCTTAACCTCTTAGCAGACCGGTCTTTATAGCTCGTAGTGAACCTTTGCGTCCACAACTTTCCTAAAACATGCCGGGGTGAACCTTTGCGTCCCACCCGTAGCCCTCCTTTGCGAGAACTAAGCCTAAGCTATGGCCATAACTGTAATAACCCGAAATTTAGGGCCAGAAAATTTTGCGGTTATTAGTATAATTTTATTTATTCTAAGTCCAAAAGGCCCATTTATTTGGACTGTTTTATTTTATTTCTCTCTTTATCTCAAATTGGGCCAATGACCCAATTTTTCCTTCTCACTTGTGACATGGCCGGCCCTCTCCTTCTTTTGGGCCAATGATTATTTCTTTTTGTTTAATTTAATTATTTAAATGATTTTATTAATCAAATTAAATAATTAATTTAAATCTTTTAAACCTAGTCTAATGAGCCCTAATTGCAAGGTCCAATTCCCCCTACTTTTCCTCCTATTTCACGGCAGCCCTCTTATAGTTATTAGGGTTGTTTTGTCCTTCTTTCTTCTATATATATGTTAGGCTTAGCAATAACTTTTTTTAATTGCTAAAGCTCATAAACCCTACAAGAAAATATTCCTCCTTTCCCTCAAAAATTCAGCCGTGCATAATATTCACCAAGTGGTGAATATTTCTTTGAAATTTTTAGCGTTTAGAGGTAACTAAGCTCTCTCATTTAAATCTGGAACAAGTTAACTATATAATTAATTAGGATTAAAACATGAAAATTGTTAGGAATTAGTGTCATGATCACCTAGAAAATTTAGAATCATATGATATGATATTATGTAATTTTTCTTGATGATAATATGTAATCTTTATGAATTATTATGAAATTTTCTTGATCATTTTATGTAGTTTCTTGAAATCTTTAATTGTTTAATAATTATTTGTATGAATTTATTTCCTAATCAAATCTTATTATTTCTTGATGAATTTTTCGTGGGAGTTCTTTTACTGTTTCATTATGAATCATGATTTATTTCGTGGCAAAATTCGTCCTCTTATTGCTTATAATAATTTAATCTTTCAAACCGGTAAAACTGTCCAGATTTGGTTTACGAATTTATTAAGATACTTAATCAATTCGGATGGCTACGAAATTTTAGGTGGAAGTCAGTAATAGTGTTTTACAGCTTGTATTAAATTTCAGTAATTTTTAAAGTTCGTTTGCTATGACAGAAAAATCTGAAACTGATTTCAGCCTAATCTGATTTGTTAGTTAAAAAATCCCTTAAAAATAGTAAATGACGTTATTTTTGGACGAAATTTATGCACGTTAAACCTTGAACCTAGATCTAGCTTCCATAAAAATTTCCAGATTATTCGAGACCTTTTAATGGTGGTTCTTAATTTAATTCTTTAAAATCAGATTGTGTAAAATAGTGTGATTAAATTATTAAAACATGTTATTATTGAATTCTTGGATTTAATCTTGATAATTTTAATATGCCAGAATGCCGTGTGATATCATGTATATAAATTATTAAAACATGTTATTATTGAATTCTTGTGGCTGAGATCTGTAGTTGACCTTAGTTTATTTAGAGTTTTCAATAAGACTTTTATGCTAGTAGTTATCCCAGCCTGTTGGGAAAAACATCTTTAATTTATGTAATTTTAGTATTTATCTTTGTGGACCTTTGGATTTTTGACTATTAAGTTAATAAAACATGCCTTTGTTTTTGAATATTTAATTAGTATTAAGTTTAATGTTTAAGTAATGATCCGTATGTCGATTTCCTTCGTCAATCGACAATTTAAAAAGTCGGGTCGTTACAATGGATTTTGACCAACTTACACGTTTGGCAAGTTAAATAATTTGGAATTGGATTTGACTCAATTCCCAACCCAAATTCTTAACAAGCAAATGTTGTGTATTTCAAATACTTAACAAAACCCTATTATTTCAAATTCTAAAAACAAACCCAAACAGATAATTGTCATTTGAATTGTAACATTTCAATTTCAGAAATTGAATTTATCAATTTGAAATGAATTCCACATATCCAAACACTACTAGAATTTTTTGTGGGGATAGCCCAACATTTGTGGCCATGTTGTAGGGATATCCCTGAATAGATTTTTTTTTGCGAGGATATCCCAAAATAAATTTAATGATTGCGAAATTAGCCCAAATTCCATTTTCCGGGGAAAAAAAGTCAAGATTCCAGGGATTGAATGGCTCAATTAGGTGAGTTTATGAATTTAATATGTTGTAGGATTAAATGCGTTTGATGTTCATGCACATTAAACTCACCTAATTGAGACAGTCAATGCCCGAAATCTTGGCCTTTTACCCGGTAAATGGAATTTGGGTTAATTTCGCAATCATTAAATTTAGTTTAGAATATCATCGCAAAAATAAAAATTTATTAAGCTATTCCCCACAAAATGGCCACAAATAATGTTGGGCTATCCCCAAAAAAAAAAAAAATCTAATTTTAATAATTTTGAAAAAGTTCATTTTCACTGGATATGAAATCTTAATTTTCATCCAAAGACTAAAAAAAATTATTTGGAAAATATGCCCCGATGCTTTGCCTCCTGAAGAAAGACTGCAGTAATGTGGCAATTCCCCAATATTGCTCCCTTTGTAATTTTCATTCTGATCAGACTTTCATTTACTTTTACAGTGCCCTCCTTTACCTTTGATATTTATACATTAGATAGCAATGATTGACCTAAACCAATCTTTAACCCAAATATTGAAGTAGTTGACGATTTTTGCACACTGAATTTGAACCTTTGGATCGAATAAATATGCACTTATTGGCTACATATGGTGGTTCGTCATTTGGTTCTGCAAAAATTCTATATTCTTCAATGATCGAAGTTTTTTAAAAATTATCAATCGCAACAAAAAATATATGGCATATCTCTTGGGAAATTTATAACCTTATTTTAGATTCCCAAGAAGATATTCACCGATTTGAAAACGCTAAAATCCAACGTTGCTTTAGAGAGTCGAACCAAGAAACTGATTATCGATTCATAAGGGTCATCGCTCATCAACATCATACGACGACTTTTTGGTTCACTTCCGGTGATCCAACAATTTCTTTTATCATCTGTAAGAATGAATTGAGTTGGTCTATTCCTAGGGCTAACCGGATTTCTTTAATTTATTGATAAAAAAGAAGCAGGGAGTAAAATTTACTTTGAATATTGTTAAATTAAACCTAGCCCGCGTTGTACTTAGTATCGCCCGCATTTTGACAAGTTTGCCTTTACTCTGTAACTTTCCATTTTTCTCACTAAGTTGGACACTTAGGATTTATTGGGCTAATCTGCGACCACCTAAAGCGCCTCGAAAAGTACCAAATCCGTGAAAAATGTGAAATACCACCGTAAAAATGAGTGTGCTCTAAAAAATCACCCCTAACTAGGTGAGGGCACCTGTTTAGGCGCTTCCTCCTAGGTCGGTGTGAGGTTATTTTTTAGGCACTCCACTTATTTTTATGAAGGTAGTAGATTGCTCGTGAAGAGTCTGACATTTTCCAATATGCTGAAGGTCGTTGTCATCCTGTCGAAAAAGTTCTAGTTAGTGAGAGAAATAAAAATTAGACCGTAAAGTCAAAATTATCAAAACACGGGTAAAGTCCGAATCCGCTTAATCGGCGATCCCCTTAACTTAACCGGCTAAAGTCCGAATTCGCTTTCCTATTAGACCGAGAAAAATCGGATCTTATGCTGCACGCCTTCTTTCTCTCTCACTGTGATTCTTGAGTTTTGTATTGAAGTTTCGTGCTTCATCTCCTCCATTGAAGCAGCTTTTGAGATAAGATTTCTTCCCCCTTTCTTTAATCATGGAAGATATATTGCACAATTGAGTTTAGGCTCTGTTCTTTAGGACAGATCTAGTCTGATCTAATCTGATCTGTTTTGACTTTGTCTGATCTGATCTGATTTGAGTTTTTCTGATTTGAATTTATTTATATTTATAATATTTATATTTATATTTTTAATTTTATTTTTAATTTTAATTTTAAATTTATTTTTATTTTTATTTATTAGGGACAAAAATTTAATGAACCTAAAGCCTCAAGCTCATTTCATTTCACCTCTTTAGTATTTTACTTTTCATTCTTTTCAAACCCTTCATTCAATCTGACTCCAAAATCGTCACCGAAAAAGTCGACTGAATAATCACCACCGGAAAAGTCATTCTGAAAACCGTCGCCGGACAAGGTGTCTCGAAAACCGCGGCCTGAAAATCGTCGCCGGAAAAGTCGGCCAAATAATCACCGCCGGAAAAAGTTAGTCCGAAATCTGTTGTCGGAAAAGTCGTCCTGAAAATCGTCGCCGAAAACTCGGCTTGAAAATCGTCTCCGGAAAAGTCGGTCGAATAATCACTGCCGGAAAAAGTCGACCGAATAATCATCGCCGGAAAAGTCATTTCGAAAACCGTCGTCAGAAAAGTCGTCCCGAAAATCGTCGCCTGAAAAGTCGGCCGAATAATCAACGCTGAAAAAGTCAGTCCGAAAACCGTCGTCGGAAAATGTCGAGCGGAAAAACAATGCTCGAAATAATAATAATAATAATAATAATAATAATAATAATAATAATAATAATAATGTCTGATCTGATTTGACTAAGTCTGATCTGATCTGATTACTGTAGCTTTTAAGTCCAAAAAAACAGGCCTTAGTTTCGCACTATCGCTTATTAAATTGTCTGATAGAGCGATAATCACTTAGGATTATTCTATGGTAAATTATTGAGACATCAATTATAATTAGGGAAGATTATTAAGATATCAAATGTTAATAGTAATTGAAAACAAAAAAAATTAATTGGTAGTAATGGACAAAGTGGACCAAAAGCTTGGTAGTAATTGACAAATTTTCCAAAAAAGAAACGTACTCCCTCTGTCCCATAATAAGTGCTCCAGTTTGACTGTAGACATTATTCACATGATTACTTCGTATCTCTTTAATTTTATTCATATAAGGAAAAACTTAGTCATATCGGATCTCATATGATTTGTCTCGACATGTACTTTCTAAATATATAATTTTTATAATTTTTTGTTAAATATAACTCAAGATATTAATAGTTAAAGTTGTGTATCGGGTGATATGAAAAAGTAAATAGAAAAATTATTTTGGGACAGAGGGAGTAGTTAACTTTTTGGAACAAAGGCAACAATCCTAATGGATGGATGACTATTTTATTTTTATCGGTTATCGTGTTTTTTTTTTATTTACAAAAATTCGATTTTTGATAATGGTAGATAAAAGTGGTTACAGCTGCAAAAATACAAAAATTTATTGGTACTACTATACTAGTGAAAATTGAAAAAGCTCTTATTAAAAAAAAAGCCCAAAAATAAAAAAATCTAACCCTAACATTTCATCTCTCCGTTTATTTCACCCTGTCCTCTCCTCCAGTCCTCCTCTTCTCTGTCGAACTAACTAACTGTGACTAGGTTGGGCGTGGTTTTTGTGGTGCCTTTCCTCCATTAAAGCAAGCAGAGTTTTTGAGGTAAGATTGTTTTTCCCGTAGAATCAATTATACAATGAAGTTCATGCTTTGCTGGGTAATTTATTTTATCGCCAGATGGAAAATGAATTTCCAATCAAATATTGTTGATATATTATGTATGTGCTGTGCTGTAGACTACAAAAATGGAGGATTTCTTAGTGGGCCCAGGGCCCCTGTTGCCCTGGGTCAGGAACGGGCCTGCTTAAGGAATAATGTGATAGCTGATCAATTGGGTTTGTGTCACAAGATCATGGTGGCAATCCTTTTCTGTTAGATGAAATTGATTTGTTTGATGAAAGCCATGCTGATTGGTGATGAGGATGGTGATGAGATAGAAGAGGACATTAGTAGAGATGACGATTATGTAGTAGATGAGGGTGATTATGATGATATGGAGTATTAGTGTTTATTAGGCCACGAAACAAGCTTCAAAAATCATGTTTGCTTTTCCTAGTTATCTTTTAAGCTTAATGTTTTATTCTTTATTATGTACTTTCCACTTTTAGTAGTATTCTAGTAGCACATTATGACTCCTTTTGGCTATTATCAACTTATAATATACTTCGTATATGTTTTATGTTGTGTTGAGTATGATTGATGATGAGGATGGTGATGAGATAGAAGAGGACATTAGTGGAGATGTTTGACTATGTAGCAGATGAGTTTGATGCTGATGATTTGGAGTATTAGTGTTTATTAGGCCACTAAACAATCTTCAAAAATCATGTTTGCTTTTCCTTGGTATATTTTAAGCTTAATGTTTTAGTCTTTATTATTATTATGTGCTTTCAACTTTAATAGCAGTCTAGTAACATATCATGATTCCTTTTGGCTATTATAAACTTGTAAGATACTACCTCCCTATCATAATACTTGCAACAAGCTAATTTTTCAGTACTCACAAATAATACCCTTTTGTTGCGAGTATTATGGTACGGAGGTAGTGTTTTTTTTTGTTGTGTTGAGTGTAAAATAAGGTCTAGAATATGTATTGTAGCACCTTAATTGTGCCTCATATCCAAAAGGTGCGCGCTGCAATGAACCTAGAAATCACAGCAGAAAAAAATGACAAGTAACAATGGAGAAGGAAGCTTTAGATTAATATTTCAGCAGCAAGTAGTACAAAAGATGGCTTGAGGCCATGACTCTTAAAGGTTTTTCTCTTCAAATTTCTGAATGCCTCTCACATTTGTCACTTCTTCTATTTATACCCACTACTACATTTTTCTTTTACCACTAGCAAATCAACAAAAACTGATACAAGATCAGGAGGTACAAAGCAAATGGACAAAACTCTTAATAATAAAACAACAAGGCATAATTAAATAAAAGTACAAATTAAAATACAAAGCAACCCTTTTAATTAATTTAGCATTGTGTTGTGCTTTTGTGCTTCTTGCCCTTGCGTGCATAAGTCTTGATGATCTCGGGTCGAGCTGATTGGTTCGTTGCACTGGCGCCCCCTAAAAGTGTCACCTTGTCCTCAAGGTGGAAGTCCGGAAACCTGAGATCGGTGAGCTCAAAATCCTCCCAAGTCGCTTCACATTTTGGCGGACCGTCCCACTTCAGCAGCACCTCTCGACCTCCTCCTTCCCTGTTTCTGACAACCAACAATGTCTCGGGTTCCACCTCCATTTCTAGTTCAGAATTGAGGTGTGGTGGGACTGCCACAATTTCTTGGGTGGTGCCACGTGCCCTCTTAAGTTGTGGAATGTGAAAGACCGGATGAACCTTGGAAGTGGCCGGTAATCTGAGCTTGTAAGCAACTGACCCCACACGTTCCTCTATCTCATAAGGCCCATAAAAGCGAGCCGCTAGCTTCTCAAATGGCCTCTTAGCCAAGGACCGTTGCCGATAGGTTGGAGCTTAAGGAAAACCCAATTCCCGACTTCAAATTCTTCCATTCTCCTCTTTACATCTTCACTCCTCCGCATGACTTGTTGGGCCTTGAGGAGGTTCAACTTGAGCTCGTCCAACACGTAATCCCGTTCTATGAGTAGAGAGTCGAGGCTATCTATCGGCGTTTGCCCTTTTCCAACTCTTATGAGCTTGGGTGGTTCCCTCCC
The DNA here is from genome assembly GCA_951394345.1 of Salicornia ramosissima. Taxonomy (NCBI): domain Eukaryota; kingdom Viridiplantae; phylum Streptophyta; class Magnoliopsida; order Caryophyllales; family Amaranthaceae; genus Salicornia; species Salicornia ramosissima. The sequence goes on from OX596237.1 coordinate 4,748,872, forward strand.
ATATACCACTTGAATGGAGACATAAGAGTCGATGAGTGAACGGAAGTATTGTAAGAGTACTCGGCCCAAGCCAGCCAACGCGCCCAATTCTTAGGTTGTTTCCCCGGCAAAACACCTAAGGTAAGTCTCAAGACCCTTGTTGACCACTTCGGTTTGGCCGTCGGTTTGGGGGTGATATGCGGTGCTTCTCTTGAGTGATGTGTCGTGCAGACGTAAGAGTTCCTTCCAAAAGGTGCTTAGGAACACACTATCTCTATCCGACATGATGCTACTTGGAATACCATGGAGCCTCATTACCTCCCTCATGAAGGATTCGGCCACTCCTTGGGCGGTAAATGGGTGCTTCAAGCTTATGAAATGAGCATACTTGGAGAGTCTATCCACTACCACCAATATCGTGTCGACCCCTTTGGACCTAGGTAATCCTTCAACGAAATCCATAGAAATATCCTCCCAAATTGCGTCGGGAATAGACAATGGTTGTAGCAACCCAGCTGGACTCTGTTGAGAATGTTTGTTGCTTTGACAAGTGACACACATTTTCACATAATCCGCCACGTCTCGACGCATCCCTTGCCAAAACCATTCCGAAGCCATCCTCAAGTATGTTTTGATTTCCCCGGCGTGTCCTCCCATTGGAGAATCATGGTAGGACTCAAGGAGGGTTGTTTTGAACTTGGATAGTCTCGGAATCACTACTCGCCCCTTGTAGAGAAGTCTCTCATCTAGCAAGGTATAGCCACTTGGGCCCTTATCTTCTACCACCTCTTCTCGAATTCGACTCAACATCCCATCTCGAGCCACCACCTCCTCCAATTCTCGCCAATCCACCCTAGGCATAGAAATTAGGGCGCCCAACTCAACCCCCTCATTCCCCTTACGTGATAAGGCATCGACTACTCTATTGGATGCTCCCGGTTTGTATTGTACCTCAAAGTCAAAACCGATCAATTTCCTCATCCACTTTTGGTACTCCACTCCCACCTCCCGTTGTTGCGTAATGAATCGCAAGCTTTGTTGGTCGCTTCTCACCAAAAATGGTCGACCTAGTAAGTAATGTCGCCACTTTTGCACGGCCAAGCAAACTGCCATAAGTTCTTTCTCATAAGTGGACTTGCTTCTTCCCCCCGGGCCCAAGGTCTTGCTAAAGAATGCAATGGGTTGGCCCTCTTGCATCAACACGGCTCCAAGATCGTAACTCGAAGCATCGGCCTCTACTACAAGCTTTTTCGAAAAATTGGGCATGGCAAGAACCGGAGCTTCGCTTAAGAAGATTGAAGGCTTGAGTCGCCTCCTCACTCCACTAAAAATTTTCCTTCTCCAATTGATCGGTGAGCGGATTGGCTATCCGAGCATAGTTGGCAATGAACTTCCGATAGTACCCGGTTAGCCCCAAAAAGCCCCTTAATTCTCGAAGAGTCTTGGGTACTGGCCACTTTATCATGGCTTCAATCTTTTCTCGTTCCAAGTCAACCCTTTCTTTGGAAATGACATGACCCAAATAGGCCACTTTTTCATACCAAATTCACATTTTTTATGCTAGCATACAAAGAATATTCTTGCAATTTGGTTAGGACTAATTCTAAATGATATGCGTACTCTTCCCTATTCTTACTATACACAAGAATGTCATCAAAATACAAGTACAAATTTGCGTAAGTAAATACGGAATACGTCGTTCATTAGTGATTAAAAAGTGGTCGGAGCATTAGTGAGCCCAAAAGGCATAACGAGGAACTCATAGTGGCCCTCAAGGGTGTGGAAGGCCGTCTTGTGCACATCATCCGGCTTCACCCGAATTTGGTGATATCCCGACTTAAGATCAAGCTTCGAAAAGATGCATGCCCCCTCCAATTCATCGAACAACTCATCGATCACCGGAATAGGATACTTGTCCGGCACGATCTCCTTGTTCAAGGCTCTATAGTCCATACAAAACGTCCATGATCCGTCCTTCTTCTTGACTAATAACACCGGACTTGAAAAGGGACTAGTGGATGGTCGAATTATCCCCGCTTCAAGCATCTCTCCAATCATCTTTTCGATCTCATCCTTTTGAAATTGGGGGTATCGGTAGGGTCGGACACTTACCAGATTGCTTCCCTCCTTAAGAATAATACCATGCTCATGTCCGCAGTTTGGTGGGAGACCCTCGGGTGCTTCGAACACCCTAGCAAATCTGTCCAATAATGGTTGTAAGAAGGTTGGAACGTTCTCCCATGCTGCTGCCCCCTCTCTGTCCAGCCCCTCCATGCTACTACACTCCACTAAAAATCCCCCGTGCTCTTTCCGGAGCGTCTTTAGCATCGCCTTGAGCGTCACCTTGGTCCGCGCTAGTGACGGGTCCCCGTGGATAGTCACAGTTTCCCCCCTTGCTCGAATGTCATGGTTTGCAATTTTTAATTAGTGACCACTGAGCCCAATTTTTTCAGCCATTGTACTCCTAGAATCATGTCCGAATTCCCTAGTTGCAACGGTAAAAAATCCTCCGTTATCACCACATGCTCGCTCACCCATAGCCGAACTGCTCTGCATACCCCACTTCCCCTTACTGCCTCCCATTCCTGAGAGACACCCCAAAATTCCCTCCTCTCTCCACCGCCAGTCCAGCCGCTTCCACACACGCCAATGATACGAAGTTATGTGTAGCTCCGGGATCGATCATTACAATTACCAGTTGCTCCCCAACCATTCCCTGTAATTTCATCGTCTTTGGGTTGGTAAACCCCACCAATGAGTTAAGGGACATTGCCATTTCTTCCCCGTCCCCCTCCGGACTCTCGATCACCGTTATCTCACCACTGTCGTCCTCCTCTTCTTCCTCCACAATTAGACACTCAACCCCTTTTCTTTGCATTTGTGCCCTATGCTCCACCTTTCGTCACATTTAAAACAGAGTCCCTTGGCCTTACGTTCTTGCAACTCTTTTTTTGGCCGGAAAAAGGGGTTGAAGACACGGATGAGGCTCGTGAACTTGCAGCTGGCGTTGGGGTAGGGTGGGTGCTTCTATTCGTATAATTGGTGTAGTTCAATTGCGATTTTGTGGGCTGGTATGAATTAGTGGAATGAGATCGTTGAAAAGGGCTGGTGGAAGATTGGGCCTCTGAGTGGGGCATTTAAATGAGTTTTGGAAAAAAAAAGAAAAGGAATTAGATTTACTAGGGCCTACCTCTTTGGAGTCAATTCTGTGCTTTTCTTCAATTTTGATGGCCACGTCCATGGCACACTCTAAAGTGGGTGGGCCTAGTACTCAAACCTCAGCCCTAATCCTTTCCTTCAGCCCATGAATCAACCTGCTCTTCAAAATGGCTTCTCCACGTCTTCCTGGGGAGAAGCTGTATCAATAAACTTCCTCCTATACTCAGCCACCGTGGTGGTGTGGACCACATCAAACCACTGCTTGTGCAGGTCCCCTTCCTCCGCCGGCCTGAACCGAGTCACCACCCTCTCCTTCAAGTCTCCCCACGACACAAACGGCTGCCTGCGATTCTCCCACCAGTGCCATCGCAAGGCCTCTCCCTCCATAGCCACCACCGCGGCCTGTAACTTCTCGTGTTCCAACATCTTATGGAACTCAAAGTATTGTTCTCCTCTAACAACCCACCCATCCGGGTCCTCCCCACTGAACAATGGCATCTCCAACCGACGGTAGCGGTGGTTTCCCCAGGTGTTCATCCTGGGTCGTGGGCCGGCTCCAACCTCTGAGGCGTCGTCTTCGAAGTTCTTCGCCTTCCCCAAAAGCGCCTCTTCAATTCCTTGGGTTAGGGTTTCCATCTGCCTGTCTTGTTTCTCCTGGTTACGGGTTAGTCGACCCTCCAAGGCCTCCAACCTTTCTTCCACTAGGTCGATTCTCTGCGAATTGCTACCCGGAGCCATGGCTGCTGTGATACCAAGTGCAATGAACCTAGAAATCACAGCAGGAAAAAAATGGCAAGTAACAATGGAGAAGGAAGCTTTAGATTAATATTTCAGCAGCAAGTAGTACAAAAGATGGCTTGAGGCCATGACTCTCTAAGGTTTTCTCTTCAAATTTCTGAATGCCTCTCACATTTGTCCCTTCTATTTATACCCACTACTGCATTTGTCTTTTACCACTAGCAAATCAACAAAAACTGATACAAGATCAGGAGGTACAAAGCAAATGGACAAAACTCTTAATAATAAAACAACAAGGCAGAATTAAATAAAAGTACAAATAAAAATACAAAGCAACCCTTTTAATTAATTTAGCATTGTGTTGTGCTTTTGTGCTTCTTGCCCTTGCGTGCATAAGTCTTGATGATCTCGGGTCGAGTTGATTGGTTCGTTGCACGCGCCTTCACCTTGCCCTTAGGCTACAGAGCCCCTTTACACTTCGTTGTGCCTCGCACCCTTTAAGGAAAAGATTCAATCAAGAATCAAAGGGTAAGAAGTTTTTTCTGGAGAAGAAAAGATGTAAGAAATGAGATTAAGCCGCATTAGGTGTGATTGAAAGAATATTTCGGGCAGAATATCTTATTGAATATGAAAATATTGAAAGTAATCGGGCAGTATATGGCTTTTATAATGGGATAGAAAGTAATTGCTAGTGAGGATTTGAGCAGTTGGCCTTAACTAAGCTAGCCTTTAGTGCATGTGGGTGCTCTTTAGGGGTGGGTTCTAGTAGGGGAATGATGCAAGAAAATGAATCTAAGATGGTCCATAAATCTTTTGAATAGAAATAAATTTTTGAGTGGAGTTACATGAAAGGACTTGGCCACAATGAACTCATGGAGAGGCAGTGGCTAATTGGGATTCAAGCAATTGAACTTGATATTTTTTTTTCTTCGTGTGGTGTGTGTTTTGACTGTTTTCATTTTGGGGGATGCGGGGAGGTGGTATTCTATCACTATTTAGGGCCTTAGGGTTAATATGCATACATTTAGACTTCTCAAGACCGTATTTTGACAGAATTTGTAAGCAGTTTTGTTGGGGAAAAATAAGCTTTTGCAGAAGAATTTACAAGAACATAATAAGAAAAACCTGGGGCAAGTCTAGTGAACTTGGGTTTCAATCAGGTCTGAATTCCCAGTTTTGATAAGAAGAAACAATTAAGGGGATAAGATCAAAGGATTTACAAGGTGTTGCTTTTCCATGATTTTTTTTGGCTTTATCGATTTACAAGGTGAGAACATTTACTCCTATTTGTTGTTTACGCTTTCTCTTGATAAGAGGAAATGGGGAGAAATGGATGAAAGGTAAAGGAAAGAGAAAGGCACCTTTGTTTGGATAAAAAGGTTGGAGCAAGGATGGATGTTTCCTCTTTAATAAACACCATCCCTTTAAAATTGGAGAGTTGTGGGGGGAAAATGAAGTTCCGAGAGCTTTCTCTTGCCTCCCTTTCTTCCCCATCCTCTTCCTCGCTCTCTCCGCTTTCCTTTCTATCTTGCTTGCTAAACAAAGTGTTAATTTAAGTTGCATGGAAGAATTTCTTTGTTAATGTTATCATCATTTGATTATTATTATTGTTAACTGGTTCTGTGTTTTATACTTCTCTTTAGTGTTACTAATAGTCCAGCCTTTTATTTGATAACTTGATCCATAGATACTTCAATGAGAATTGATCTGGAAATTTGCATCTGAATTGTTTTCTAATGTTGAGTTTTTATATATCCTATTTCTCTTTGAGATAGCAGATTTGAAAACCCTGTAACTTTGTTTTCTGCTGGTTCTTGATTATACACATGTAACTGTTGTAAGTGATTAAAATTTCTTGTGATTTGTTTTATGGCTGGTGTTCTGATGGTCTTATTGTTAAGCCTGCTGTTACTTTTTTTTCATAGAGATTAAGTGCATGATTACTTGATGTACCTGTAATGGTACACTCATGATGTCTTACGCTTTCCATGACCAGTGAACTATGTCTCGGAGATATGATAGCCGCACGACAATATTCTCTCCTGAAGGTCGACTCTACCAGGTAGAGTATGCCATGGAGGCCATTGGGAATGCTGGAAGTGCTATAGGGCTTTTGGCAAAAGATGGTGTTGTTTTGGTTGGTGAGAAAAAGGTGACCTCCAAGCTCCTTCAGACCTCCACATCTTCTGAAAAGATGTACAAGATCGATGATCATGTTGCTTGTGCCGTCGCCGGTATTATGTCTGATGCTAACATTCTTATCAATACAGCTCGAGTCCAAGCTCAGCGTTACACATTTTCGTACCAAGAACCAATGCCTGTTGAACAGCTGGTTCAATCCCTTTGTGATACCAAGCAGGGTTACACTCAGTTTGGTGGGCTCCGCCCATTTGGTGTCTCCTTTCTCTTTGCCGGGTGGGATAAGAACTACGGATTCCAACTTTACATGAGCGACCCGAGTGGCAATTATGGTGGATGGAAAGCTACTGCAATTGGAGCAAACAACCAAGCTGCACAGTCCATGCTTAAGCAGGACTACAAGGATGATATCACCCGGGAAGATGCTGTTCAGCTTGCTTTGAAGGTTCTTAGCAAGACAATGGACAGCACAACTCTTACTTCTGAGAAGCTTGAATTGGCTGAGGTTTACCTTCTTCCTTCTGGAAAGGTCAAGTACCAAGTACACACTCCAGAGTCCTTGGACAAGTTATTGGTTAAATCCGGACTGACTCAACCTGCTGCAGAAACCTCTTGAGCAGATGAGGTATCAGATATGGCATTTCTTAGTGTTATGTATGCCGGATCTTATTTCATGATGATATTCTGTAATTTACTCTGTTAGAAATGATTTGCATCTTGTTTAAATTGTTGCCTTGTGTTGAATTATGGAAAGTAAAAGAGCAGCTGTCTTCCCTATAGTTTTTGATATATAGATGATTTCCGAACTAGTTAGCGCTTTTGATTGTTCCAGATTTCTCCTTTCTTGCTGGTTCTCCACTTTACTGGTTTGAAGTCTACTTGACCTCTGCTCAGCCTTAGCTAAGCAGATGGTTTGAAGTCTACTGGTTTGAAGTCTACTTGACCTTTTTTTTTTTTTAATTAAAAAAATTCCCTCTTCTGAAGTAAATGTGGTTGAATGCTCTGCTTGAAAGGAGAATCACTTCAATTTTCCTTTTTTATTTTTTGTTCCTTCGCGTTGTTGGTAAGCTTTATCTGCTGCTTTGTAGATGATCTGTAGGAATTATTGATGTTTGACTGATACATTGGACTATGCTTCTGGGCAATGTGTTGAAACAGCATTCACAAAAGGAGAGAATAGTAGCTTCATTTTCATCCCATAAAACATTAACCAGTGTTAATTAGCAACACTTTCCTTAAACCAAACCAAAAGGGCAAAGGCCAATATGGGGTTAGGGTTAGCCGTTAGGTACCGAACTTGTTTGCTTACAAGTTGCAACTTTTTTTTTTCCCTGAATACACAAGTTACAACATTTTGAAAATGGGTAAACAAGTTTAAGTGCATGTTTTTTTGGACTTAATTTTGGATTTTGGATAAATTTGGTTCAGTTCAACACTTGAATTTATGATTTAATTTAATTATACATAGCAGTTTCTTTCTTCTTAATGCCTCCTTGACCTTTTGTTTTTGTGTTCCATCTTAGTAGTTTTCTCATGTAACACTCACTTCGCTGGAAAAGGTTAATGGTTTGTTTGGATAGGAAGAAATAAAGGCTCAGTTTGTTTTGAAGGAAAACAATTTTAAACATTGCTTTAATAAAAGTTTTTCTTTGTTTGTTTGATTAGAGGAAACTTATGAATGAAAGAAAAAATAAAGGAATGATAGGAGGTGTGAATAAGGGAGAAGTAGCCAAGTAGGGAGTGAGAAGGAAAATGTGGCATTCCTTCTCTACAAAAGGAAAATGGTTTTCCTTTTCAAAAGTAACATCTTCCACCTTAAAGAAAATTGTTTTCCATACTTTTTCAAAACAAACAATGAAAAATGAAAATAGAGAGGAAAATCATTTCTCGAAAAAATGTTTTTCATCACAACAAATGGAGCCTAAGAGAAAGAAAGTAAAGAGAACAAGAGATGGAACAATCTATCTAGCTACACTATTAAAAAGAGTTACCACTTTTTTTCAAAAAAATCCTCCCCTCCCAAAATTACATTTTTACTCCCTCTCATGTTTTACTTTGCCTCCCACTAATATGTGCAACACATTAGTGTGGCACAAACTCTTAGGTCATTTTTGTAGAGTTTTATTTTGAGAGTGAAATTGTTTAAATTAGTAGAATAGGAAGAAAGAGAAAGCGAGAAATACCAAATTCAGTAAATATTGTAATGTTGCATTTATTATGAAGCAAACAAAAATAGTACAAGTTGCACATATTATAAAACAGAGGTAGTATTTTTCTTAATGAACATTTTAGCTATGTTTTAAATATCATTTTCAGTGTCCTTTGAATCCGTATTAAAGTAGCAGCCATTGGATTGTTTTTTTGCCGAATAGATGGATGGAATGATTAGGACAGATTTATGGATAACATTATACATACCATAAGACTTAGATGACTAAACACCATGGCTAAAATACTGAGATGTTGAGGCCTTTGCCGCAGTGACATGATTCTTTGGACGTCAGAGGTGAGATTCTGTGTTCAAATCTCATCGCAATAAATCTGAAAGAATTCCTTGTAACCTCCTTTTAATTGAGTTTCGATTAAATTGAGTCGAATGAACTACAGAAGAGTCTGATTCAAAAATAGCCATCATAACTAAAAGTAAACTCATTCATTGCCTAGAACACCCTGAGCCTAATTCATGGGCCCTACTTTCATTTGGGTTTGTCTAACTACAAGATTGAAATCTAGCGAATACCAACTTTGTAATATTATACAGTCCCTAGACATGATTGACATGGTGATTTTTCCTACTTAAACAACCACAAACATTTGACTAAGTTGACTATGAGATGTTTTATGTGGTATTTATCATGTTTCCCTTTGTTAATTCGTAGTCGGTAACAATGGTTTGATCTCATTGTATTACCTAGCTTAAATTCTTACAGCCAGTTTGGTTAGTTATTGGTAATGAATTGCGGTAATGAGAATGAATTTAAAATATAATAAAACAAAAAAAGAAACTTTTTAATCCCCACACAAAACACGTTTTTTTTTTCTCAAGTTAGATTTTCTTCATAATTTCTCTAGCTTGATGGAAATGGATATTTGTAAATAAAATTACAGATAATTTAAAGGTAAGCAAGTACTATCGATTTTCATAAATTTACCTATTTACTCAATTCCAATACCTGTATTTATGAGTGCTTACCCAATGGATCGTTTATTACTAATTTGCTATAAACCACTCCAGATTAGTTATACCATATTTATTTGAAATGAATTTCGAACCGGTTAAACATCTGTATAACTTATAATTTAATTTTTATTAGTGCTGAAGTTATATTCTAATTAGTTTATTTGTTTACATTCCCTAATAACTTTCTTAAATTGAGCATATGTTAAAGGAATGATATTATATCGGAGGAATCACGATTTAATAAAGAGAAAGATTAAAGAAAATATAACTATAAATGATAGTATATTTTTCCAAATAAGGATGCTTCTCCTCTTTTTTTTTCTTTTACTTTCCTTTCCTTTCCTTTCCTTTCCTTTCTCTCACTTTCCTTTATTCAAACAATAAATTACACTATATTTAGATAGCAATTAATTAATATGAAGAGGAAAGGAATGGGAGAGAAAAAGGAGGAATGGGATGGAGAAGCTAAATCTCCATTTTTCCTCTAAATTCCTCTAAATTTGAAGGAATAATGGTTATTAAAAAAGGAGGAAAATCGATCACTCTCTCTCCCTCCCTCCCATTTGTTCACCTTCTCTCCCCCTTAACCATTTTTTCGTTAAAGAAATTTCTTATAACGAATGCGAGAAATATAGTAACGGTTAACAAGAACAAACACAAAATTTAAGTAGTTTGTTGACAATGTGTTGGCTACGTCCACAGGCAGAGAAGAGAAGAAATTTTATTAATTTTGAGAAATTTCTGAAAACAATAAGCCCAAAACAGAAAACGCTAACCCTACATAATAGATGTCATAAAGGTTGGTGTAGTATAGCGGGACACCGTCATAAAGGTTGGTGTAGTATAGCGGGACACCGTCATGGGTTGAATGAAGGGGCACAAAATAGAATTAAGTTACAAACTAACAAGATTTGCTTCCTTCCTTTTCTCTCCATTTAACTATCCTATTAATGTATTAATCATAGACTTAAGCATGTCCTCAAATATCTTCTTGAGGCACAACTAACTAATTAGGTGTTATCATTATTTCAAGACAATCTCTTTTAACTAATATTATTAGACAAGCATTTTGTTCTCTTCTGATTGTTTGTTGTGTCAATTTATTAATATTGTTAATATATTATTATGATCAAGACGCATAGTTAGGGGTTTTTTTGTAAATAATTTATAAATGAATAATATAAACGTGTCTTAATCCAAGCTTCACAATACCTTTTCCTTAAACTTAAGGCTGAAAATCTAAAATCAAGTCATTTGTAGGGTCTCTCCTTCCCTTAAATTTCTACACTTTCTATGATTCATCTTCAAATATTACTAGACAATAGACCTGTTTATTGGGTGGGTCGGGTCGGATCAGGGTCGGGTCATGGCCAGGGTCGACTAAAAAGGGGTCAGTAGCGGGTCGGGTCAAAGCGGATTGCGGGTCAGTAGCGGTTGAGCCATTAAAATATTAAATATAAATAAAAATCAAGCTAGCCAATAGTTAAAACAAATGTATACGAATATATTAATTTAATTATTTTTGTCAAAACTTTTTTAAAAAATAAAATTATTAGGCTATTATTTTTGGCCTTGTATTGGCCCGGGTCAATAAGGCCTTGTCCATCAAAGGTCATGTTCAGTAAATACCCTATAACCTTGACCCTAATCGCATACCATTGGACTATATTGTTCATGTTAAAGGGAAGATAATGTGTATATGTATAAAATGTGAATAACGTTTTTATTTTGTTCTATTTTGGGTTTGTAAAGTTCTGGCCTTATTTTTGGGCCCATCTTTTTGCTGTGTTCTCTTGATCCAAGGTGGATCATTTTTGAATCCAGCAGCCATCATCATTAAAAAATCTCAAACTTTACCCTTCTTTACCTACCTTCGTAGCTCACAATGTCCAAAGACAAGATAAGCATCTCAGACATCCAGAACCCTCTATACCTTCACCCTTCAGAAGGGCCATCAACCTTGAATGTTGGAAAGCTTGAAGGTGCAGTTGACTACAGGGCATGGAGGAGATCAATGGAGATTGCTCTAGCAGCAAAAAGGAAGCTTGGGTTTGTAACTGGGGCTATCAAGAAAGAGAAGGACGATGAGCAAAAGGGGGAGCAATGGGACACTTGCAACAGTATGGTGATAGCTTGGATTCATGCCTGTGTTTCTGAGCAGATAAAAAAATCGATACTGTATGTGAACACTGCTCAAAAGGCATGGAGACAGCTTGAAAGCACATTTAATGTGGCAAATGGGTCAAGGAAATATAAGCTGGAAAAGGAGATTATGGAGACCAAACAAGATGGAAAAACCATTTATGAGTATTTTACTGTGATGAAGGGGCTATGGGTGGAAGATGACACTTTAAACATCTTGCCACCCATCACTGAACTGACAGCTGAAATCAGAGCTTACATAAAGGCTCATGAAAATCAGAAAGAACAGAGGAGATTGTTCCAATTCCTCAATGGAGTTGATGAAACATATGCACCCATGAGAACTCAAATGCTCATGAGAACTGTCTTGCCCACAGTTGAAGAAGCATGTGCTTCACTCCAGCAAGAAGAAATGCAGAATGAGGTTCTGAAGCTGGGAAAAATGAGCCTAGAAGGAGCTGCCATGAACATCAAGAATGCTGGAGATAGGGGATGCTCTGCCTGTGGAAAGCAAGGGCACACCTATGACAAGTGTTGGACTGTCATAGGATATCCCAAATGGCACCCAAAATCCAAGAAAACTGGATACAACCAAGCTAGAGATGAAGGAGCCAGTGGAGCTATTCACAGGGGAGGTAAGAAGAAGCCTATGAAGAATGCATCTAATGTTCAAACTGAAGGAGGTGGAGCAATGTTGTCTCAACAACAGATAGAGGAGTTGTTGAAGCTTCTTCCTTCTAAGTTACAGACTGAGGCAGAAACTGAAGAGGATGCAGAGGTGGCGTTTGGAGTTACAGTATATTGTTTTAATGTCTATAAAAACAGAAAATTGTGGATTGTCGACTCAGGAGCTTCAAATCATATAACATGTGACATAAACATGTTGAAAAATGTAACTGAGCTAAAGACTAAGGGCAGGATAAATCTGCCAAATGGAAAAAGTGCCTTGATAAGCCACAAAGGTGAAGTTAGGCTGAGAAATGGAATTTCATTAAAAAATGTTCTTCATGTTCCAGAGTTTCATCAAAACCTAATATCAGTAAATAAACTGATAACTGAAAGTCAATGCAATGTCCAATTCTATGCTAATATGTGTGTTATTCAGGATTATGTTACAAGGAGGCTTAAAGGTATAGGAAGGGCTGATGCAGGGCTGTATATGCTGGTGGAACAGCCTCTGGAAGAGATACTAAAAGAGGTGTGCAGTAGATCTGGAAGAAAAGAAGAAATGAAGAAAAGTAGTAGCTATCATATTAAGTCTAAAAGTCATGTAAATAAGAGTGCAAATGAATATGCCTTGTGGCACAATAGGTTAGGACATGCACCTTACTCTAAGTTAAAGCAAATTGGTTGTGTGAATGGTGACTGTGAAAATTCCAAATTTGTATGTGTGACTTGTCCAATGGCCAAATTCACAAGGCTCTGTTTTAATGAAAGTGATAGCATGTCTAAAAATCCTTTTGATTTAATTCATGTGGACACTTGGGGACCATATAATGTCGCTACTTATGGGAAGTATAAATACTTCTTTACCATAGTGGATGATAGCAGTAGAGGTACTTGGGTATATTTACTAAAACAAAAATCTGAAGCATGTGAAGTTCTTAAAACCTTCAGCAAAATGGTTAAAACACAATTTGAAAGAAAAATTAAGGTCATAAGGCCAGATAATGCTCAAGAATTAATTGAGGGAGCATGTAGGAAATTTATTGAGGAAGAAGGTGTGATCCATCAAACTACATGTACAGATAGGCCTCAACAAAATGGACAGGCTGAAAGAAAACATAGAAATATATTGGAAATGGCTAGGGCCTTGAGGCTACATGCTGGCCTACCTGTGTATTACTGGGGTGACTGTGTGGTAACTGCAGTTTACCTCATAAACAGACTTCCAAATAGCATTCCGAAAGGGAAAAGCCCATATGAAAAGTTAATGGGGGAAAAATCAAACTACTCTCATTTGAGGAGTTTTGGATGCTTGGGGTTTGCAACTAATCCAAAGAATTCAAGGGACAAATTTGCACCTAGGGGTGTTCCATGTGTATTTTTGGGGTACCCCCCCTCACAAGAGAGGCTATAAGCTATTGAACTTGCTAAACAGGCAGGTATTTATTTCAAGAGATGTAAGATTTGTTGAAGAAGTGTTTCCTTGTAACAAATACAGCCCAAACAAATACCTAAACCCTCTTCCTACAGAAATGCCTGAAGGCAATGGTGAAGGCATGAAAAACATTGACTCTTGTATTGAGATGAATGAACCACCATCAGAAAGGACTGACTCTGAGAATGAGTCAGACAGTGCAGATGCAGGAGATCATCCTATGATCTTAAGTGATGAAACAGAACGCACAGGGTCATGTGAAGAAGAAAGTCATGATGTTCATGATCAGGGAGAAGAACCTGAACCTGCTGCTCCAAGGAGATCAGGAAGGGCTCATAAAGAACCTGCTTGGATGGGTGACTATGTAGTGCATAAGGATAAAAAGGGCAGAAGTCAAGCAGGAACTCAAGCTGAAAGTGTGACTTCTTCTAGTGTATCATGTGCCTACACTACTCTTATAAATCAAGTGATAACCTCTGAGGATCCTATGAATTTTAAAGCTGCGGTTGAGGAAGACAAGTGGGTAAGGGCTATGAATGAAGAGCTGAAAGCACTTGAAGAAAACAACACTTGGTCATTGACACCTTTGCCACCTAATAAGAAAGCTATTGGGTGCAAATGGCTGTACAAGACCAAGTACAACCCTAATGGAACTGTTGAAAGGGAAAAAGCCAGACTTGTGATTCTGGGGAACAGGCAGAGAAGGGGCATTGATTATGGAGAGAAATTTGCTCCAGTTGCAAAACTCACAACTGTAAGATCACTCCTTGCAGTGGCTGCATTGAAAGGTTGGCATGTGTGCCAACTAGATGTAAAAAATGCCTTTCTTCATGGAAGGCTAGATGAAGATGTGTACATGACTGTTCCTCCAGGCTACAATGGGCCAAACAGAGAAATTGAAAAGGGGCAAAAAGAAAATGCATTCAAAGAAAGACATCCACAATTGGTGTGCAAACTAGAAAGGTCATTGTATGGGCTTAAACAGGCCCCAAGACAGTGGTATGCTAGGCTCTCCTGTGCACTCAAAGAATATGGATTTAACCAATCGAAGGCAGACTACTCCTTATTTACCAAAGGAATAGAAGGGAAGTTTGTGACTGTGCTAGCCTATGTTGATGATCTCATGGTGGCAGGAGATGACATGACAGAAATTAACAAAGTAAAACAGTTCCTTCAGAAGCAATTCCACATGAAAGACTTGGGGGACCTCAGATATTTCCTAGGAATTGAAGTTGATAGAAGCACCAAAGGAATCTTTATCTCACAAAGAAAGTATGTGCAAGACATCATGAAGGAATACAAAGTAAATCAAGAAAGAACTCCCAAGCTTCCTATGGATCCTCACTGCAAACTCAAGTCTGATATTGGTGTTCCACTTCAGAATCCCACAGTATATCAACAAATTGTAGGGAAGCTCATTTACCTTACAATTACTCGGCCAGACATTAGTTTTGCTGTGCACATCCTGAGCCAATTTATGCATGCTCCCACTTCAGCTCACATGGAGGCAGCCAGAAGAGTCTTAAGATACCTCAAAGGATGTCCCAATCAGGGGCTGTTATTGGCATCAGAATCAAGTACCATCCTCACTGCATATGCTGACAGTGACTGGGCTAGCTGCCCTATGTCTAGGCGCTCCACAACTGGATATTGCATCCTTCTTGGATCTTCTCCAATAAGCTGGAAAACCAAGAAACAAGCTGTGATTGCAAGATCATCTGCAGAAGCATAATACAGAGCTCTTGCTCTGACAACTTGTGAAGTCGTGTGGTTGAAACAATTACTAAAGGAGCTTGGTATTAAGTCTACTGCTCCTGCAACACTAAAGTGTGACAATCAAGCAGCTATTTCAATTGCCATGAATCCAGTTCATCATGAACGAACAAAGCATGTTGAAATAGATTGTCATTTTGTCAGGGAAAAAGTTGGAGAAAATGTTATTCAGCCTTCATATGTTCCTACTCAACAACAAGTAGCTGACGTTCTCACTAAAAGTCTACCTATAGCAAAGCACAGAGATCTCTTGGACAAGATGGGTGTTCAAACCAAGTTCTCACACTCATCTTGAGGGGGAGTGTTAAAGGGAATATAATATGTATATGTATAAAATGTGAATAACGTTTTTATTTTGTTCTATTTTGGGTTTGTAAAGTTTTGGCCTTATTTTGGGCCCATCTTTTTGTTGTGTTCTCCTGATCCAAGGTGGATCATTTTAGGGTCTTTTTCCTTAGTTTGTCTCGTTGCTAAATAGGGTTGCAAGGCTAGTTGTATATAAATACTCCTCTGATGTAATAGTGGCAGTCATCCAAAAATAATAACAAACACTTTACAACATTACAGTATTGCCTTGATTTCATCAATAGTTCAATAACCAGGTCTACTCGACAAATGTGTGTTCCCTCCACAGGATCAAAATAAATTGGATTAGATTCGAAGTAACAGATTGGAATGAATGAGAATAATGGATTTGATTAGGATTGTAAATGCGTGAAGAGAACAAGCCAAAAAGGGAACTTAATGGGGTTCACACAATATTTTTAATGTACTAATGATGCCTCTGTTTTATTTAATTTACTCAATTTGTAAGTATATATACTTTGACCACTAGACTAAGAACTAATCCTCTATAAGCACTTTTACATGATATATATAGATCTTATACATAACAAGTATACTATACAAATTAAATGAGGTTGAGGTCGTGGCTTAGTGGGAGTACGCCTCCTTTCCCGAGCTTTGCCTCGGGATCGATTTCTCACCCCAGCTTGCTAAGATTTCCCTTCCCTCCTTGTACTGGCATCCTGAGATAGGACCAGTAGCCAGATGCCATAAACAGCATGCCTAAAACATACATAATGTTTATAATGACTTTCAAATGGTCAATCCAGGTATTTACCAGGTATTTACAATACAATACAATACAATAGGAATGTAGAGATTAAGTGAGTCCCACATTCCAACAAAAAAAATATAATGCAGCAAATAAATTGAAATACCCAAATAAAAAAATGTAGCAAATAAAAAAAAAAACAGAGGGAGTATGTCAATCCTAAGTTCGTAACTATTGGGCTGAAACAAGATGAAAACATGTCTCGTGGTCCCTACTTCATAACCATATCATGTCCTGCCATACTTTTTTTCGGGCTATGATTCTGGCACTCCTCCCCCTCTCACATGAATAGTAAAGGGGAGGAGTACCAAAATCAATTTGGGGAATACCAAAATCATTTCCCTTAGTGATAGATGATATTGATTTGATCATTTTTCTTGCTTTTATGTGCACAATATAGTGGTCGACCAACTATTTTTTGACAACGTTAATTAATGGATGACAATGCCATCTATTGATAGATCTATACATATACAATTATACATATATCAATTTTCATATAGGTCATATATTAATGTCTTGGTAGAAAGTATAAAATTGATTATGGAAAAATAATGTCACAAATTTAATTAGCATTTTTTTTGCCAGACAAGAAATTAATGAAGAATTAGAGTTTAGAACAATTAAAAGTACCAATGCAACTTTCCTTTTGGATATGGGAGCTTCCACGTTGTGGGGGAAAAAAAGGAATAATAATGACGTACTATTAAATTAATTAATCACATAATTTAATAAATATATAGGCCATTGTAATAGTAGTACGTACTAACATATAATTTCCATAACTTTCCATGCAGATTATTTGGTGGGTTATTTTAATGTCATAACTTCAAAAACAAGCCTGTGTGTCTTGTGCCATGGCTTGCTGTGAAACAGGCTAAAAAAAGTTCGTCCTGCATGCGTCGGGCTTATATATTTTGCCAAGTTATGAAATGTAAGGCTTATGCACAATCCAAATCACATTTTGTGTTGGGCCGACTCGTGTTGTGTCATCGTGCCTAATACAAATTTTATATATTATAAAATTTTAATCAAAATAAGCGTTACAACTTGTGAGTCGGCCCGTCGTGCTCGTGTCGGGTTTGTGCAAAACTTTTAAAATGTTGTCCAACGTATCCCACGATGGCCCACCAGTCAAGCCTTTGTGTCGTGTCATGCTCGATGAGCTAGTTATCTGTGATTGCACCACATGGGCCGGGCCTCTTATGTTTAGCTAATATAAGGAAAAAAAATAAAGGTTTAATAATTTATTAAATTAAAGCAAAAATTAATTATACATAATGAGTGATTTTAGTATGCATTTTAAAATTGAGTTAGTATTAGGTCAGACATGTCTGACCAAAATATTTTGTCAGACCACACTATACACAACACACAAATTATGCACTCTATCTACCTTCTCTTTCTTTCATATATTATATCCTCTATGTCTCATCTATAAATGGCAGCCTAATCCAATATCAAAGGGTGTTCAAATTGTATTAAATTTAAAGCACATATATAAGATGACAGAGACATATCTAATAAACAAAATTAGTTAGTACCCCCAAATATTTGTTAAACATGGGCACATATTGTTAAACATGGACGCATACTCTTAAGCATGGACACATATTGTTAAATCTGGACACATATTTGTTAAACTTGGACATGTATTATTAAACATGGACACATATTGTTAAATCGGGACACATATTTGTTAAACTTGGACGTGTATTATTAAACATGGACACATATTGTTAAACATGGACACATATTTGTTACACCTGGACACATATTTATAACATGGACACATATGTTACACTTGGACACATATTTGTTACACCTGGACGTATATTTTTAAACATGGACACATATTGTTAAACATGTACACATATATTGTTAAACCTGTACACATATTTGTTAAACCTGAACAAAAAACTCATTAACTTGTACAACAACTCATCAACCTGGACACCTGTAACACTAACATGGACAACTTTTAACACTAACCTGGGAAAAAAAACCTCGACCAAAAAAATAGACCCGGACAAAATCAAAACAAACCTGGACCAAATAAAAAAACATGGACAAAGAACAAAACAAACCTGGACCAAATAAAAGAACAATACAAAATTATAACTGACTTTGACAAAATTACAGTTGACCTAGCTAAATTTTTATTGACCAGAAATAAAATAACAACTGACCTGGATAAAAAATTTATTGACCGGAACAAAATTACAACTGACCTGGACAAAATTGCAAATGACTTGAGAAAACCTGGAATAAAAGTAACAACATACCTGGAAAAAAAAAACCGTTCTAACTGGAGATAAATTATATCTAACCTCATTCATCTCATCTTTTTAGCCATTTCTACCTGGACAAAAAACCATTTATATCTTCCCCAAATATATCACACTTTTCCAGTTCATCCACAATGCTGCTTATTTGGTGATATATTTTCTTCCCCATTTCTACCTCATCTCATCTTCAAGCTTGTACTTGAAGCTTTAATCGATTATCTTATCTTCTCACTTGTAGAGAAAATGCCAAAAAAAAAACCACAAAACTTTGCAATGTTCTCTGTAATCACCATAACCATACAACAGTGTTACTTCAGTCAATGATGATGAGCAGTCTTCTCCGTAGAAGTCGTTAATGGCGATGAACAACGATGAAGAGAGATATGTTATTTTCTTTTCCTATCTATATTATACAATACCCAACTCATTCCTTTCCATAAGCTCACCAACCTTGGACTTTGCTCCTACTCTTCAGTCTTCATCCAGGTTTTTCATCTTGGTCTTTGTACCTGGAAAAAGAATGAACTCCCCGTTGATGGAATCAAATTGATGTTTGAAGTATATTTTGTTAAACATGTTTGAAATATCAAATCAATTTGATGGAATCAGATTGATGATGATGATGAGATAATCATGAGACTAATCCAGTAATTCTCATGAGGAAATCAAATAATTTTATAGTTACAATTCTCGCCATTTATAGGAGGTGAAGGAGGAAGAAAGAGTTGATTGGTAATGGCTGGTCAATGATTGCTTGCAACGGTCTATGTAATTATCTATGGAAGTGGTCGTTCTTCTTTGATGCCTATGAATAATGGCTTAGGAGAGAGGAATTGGATTAGCCCGTCTGACAGTAACATTGGGTCAGACGGTCTGACCCAATACTTTCTCTTTAAAATTAATTTCATTTTGAAAAAAGATATTAAATACGGAGTATTAATGTAAGACTTATTGAGTGTTTATTTTTTTTTGAAATAAAGATCAATTCATTGATAAAATAGTCATACGACATCTACAAAAGAGATCAAATCCAACAAATACAAAGGAAATTGAATTAAATAAGATTCTAATTCTATAAAACTATGATCGTCGATGAGATCTAAAATTGATGAATTCCCTCGCCTTTCACATCGCTGTCCAGCTTTGCAGCCTTTTACAAAGGGTCTTGCGATCTGTTGTAGTTTTTGAATTGAATATAATTTAACCCAATTGATTGCACATGTAGATTTAAGATCTGATTCGAGTGTTTTTAATTTGTTAAATTAGTATGTAAGCTCCGAATAAAAACTCTAATATAATACGCTCAATTATTATGAAATTTTGATGATTCAGATAAGTTAGGATTTATCTACGATGTATTAACCCCCCACTCCATGTGAGTTACTGACAATATTTTATTGTATACCTCTAGCAGCTATATTTCAGGTGGGGAAGAAATAGAAAGAATACTTAATATCAAAAGTTGATCACATGCATCCATGAAAGTGATGAAAAACCCAAAACTTTTTTTTTTTTGACAATGAACCCAAAACCTATTGCATGCAATTTAAGTGGTTGTTTGATTCAAATGGGAATTAAATTCCTAAAGGAAATATTATTTCGTGTTAAATGATTTCTGTTATAAAATTTATGAGAATTTTCATTTCTTGTTTGATTGGAATCAAGGAAGTTATAATTTATGAGAATTTCAAGTTATCAAGGGGCTACTTGGTAAGCGATTTCCCATGTTTTTATAGAAAATTAAAATTCCCATAATTTTCCAATTCCTCCGTTTTTACTTTTTATCGTCAACCAAACAACAATGTCATATGCAAATTTATGAGAAATTGTAATTCCTCCAATTTTTAGGGTGCAACCAAACAACCCCAACTCTCACATACCGGTATGATGGTATCTAGAGCTCTAATTCTTTGAATTCAACCATTTTATTTTTTCGAGGAATAACTCTACCTCCACCTCTGACCTACATAAATATAGATATCAGATGTTAAGATTTCTTTACAAACTAAGTTGATGGATTTTATTTTATTTTTGCCGGAAAAACCATTTTCTGCAAATAATTTCATGAAATAAAATTAAATTAAAACTAGATACTAAAAGAAAAAAAGGAACATTGTTCAGTACTTCCATAGTTCCATATATAACTAGATTCTCAAGGGTACAACTGTACAAGATACGACCGTGTGTGATCAAATCTTTAGCCTTTTCATTTTCAGGTGATTTTGAGGCCAAGTGTGCGTTAATGTGTAAAACTTGCATAAAAGGAGGATGTGATAATTAACCTTTTTCTTTGATATAATGTTAAATATAGCATGATCATTATACTACCTCTGTTTCGAAAAAAGTGCAACAAATTTGATGACACGGACTCCTAGTCCATTTTTTGTTGTGAGAGTAAAAGGGATAGAGAGAGAAAGTAGGGTATGTGATGATGCGAGAGATAGGAAGAAAAGACTTACAAAAATGGAATGATTTAAATTGTTGCATTTATTTTGAAACTTCCTAAAATAGAAATTGTTGCGTTTATTTTGAAACGGATGAAGTATTATATCTTCTAATGATCGGTAATTAAGGGTGATTTAACTTATTTAAGCGCTTTAATACTAATTTAAAAAAACAGATCGGATCAATTTAGAAAAATTCAGATCAAATCATAAGAGTTTAGATTACATAAGAAAATTTATAACTATATATAAAAATAATTACAATCAGAAAAATTCATATCATATCAGTAAAATTTAGATCAGAAAAGTTTTGATAAGATTATATCGGGTCAGAAATGTTAAGATTAGATTAGATCAAAAAAATTTAGACGGATCAAATGCACCCTAAGTGATTGTTGATTACGGGTAGCTATTTAGCAAATATGGAAGGTATACTGTGTATATGGTGGGCAAACCAAAAAAAAAGATACATCCCCTCCGTAACTGAATTCTTACAATAATTGTCTTTTATTTACATATGTCGCAATAAAACTTTGAAAATTAATAACTCTAATTATGTATTTGTAAAAAGTGTATTTGTAAAAAGTGTAAACAATAGATAGTAAAAACTACAAGTTGAGACGAATCAATCGAGACTATGCATGAATATTTTTCTTTATGTGTAAGTCACAAATTACGATCAATGTGAAAAATGTGAACAATAATGCCAAAAGTTCAATTGTTGCAAGAATACAGTTACGACTGAAGTATAATAGAAAATAATTGATTGTTTATATTTGTTTTGTTTATATATGAATTACCAGGCACCTCAGGTGATGCATGATTTTAATTACTCTGTAAAAAGTTATATATTATGATCATTTATGTTTTCTAAGTAAAAAAAAAATTGATATCCTAAAAAGAAAAATACTTTTTATTACTTTGATACACTATCTCAACCAAAAGCTTAAGCTAATAGTTGTGGCCCAGGAATATGTTATATATTCTATCACTCCCCCTCACATTGATCATCTATTCATCTGTGCATGAAATTAAACTTAAGCTAATTAATTAGCACCAGGTATGGTGGGCCTGTGTTGCATCCACATTTCAAGCCCAAAGGTCCTTTCATGTGAGGGAGAGTGATAGAGTATATAACATATTCCTGGGCCCTAACTATTAGCTTAAGCTTTTGGTTGAGATGATTCTATAACAGAAATACAGTCGTAAGGATAGATGCGATGGACATCATCACAATTGTTAATATAATGTTTAAATGTATCGTGATTCCTATTCGTATAATCCATTGTCTATATATGTTTTGTCTATATATATGAATTATAACGCTCTTAGAGCACTAGCACCAATGAGGAAAAAAAATTCTCCTCACAACTCTCTCTACTACTTTCTCTCTCTTCCCAACCCATTTTTCCTCACATACAATTTTTTCACCACACCAATGGTAAACAAAAAAAATTCCTCAAGACTCTCTCTCCTACTATTTCCTATACCCCACCATATTACACATCATCTTTTAATATTTTAACACAATTATACTTTTAGGTAGAATAAGAACGTTGTTAATATTTTAACAAAAAAAAGTCTTTGAGGTAGAATTTGAGATTTATAATAGATTTCTATGATTTTTGAAGTGTGCCAAAATATATCAAAATGGATGTCTATTTATAGAGAAAAAAAAATAAGAACGTTGGTGATTTTTATTATTTTTTTAAAATTAATTTCGGGGTCCAAATAGCCGTTACAAATATAGAGCCGTTGTGATAAAGTAGCTGAATTTTGATTGGTTGATTTGCTGACTGGGACACGTGTCACGCCCTGATTGGGCTGACTGACGCGCCCAGTCAGCAAATTCCTTTTTTTTTTCGCCTCCTGCATGGGTTTGGGCGGTTTTTTTTTTCCCTCAATTCTTGAGGAGAATTGGGGATCCTCATGAGGAAGGAAAAAAATCCCCATTGGTGTTGTCATTTTTTTCCTCAAATTTTCCTCATGAGTAAAAAAATGCCCATTGGTGCTAGTGCTCTTAACAGTGTTTATTTGTTTGTTTTGTTATGAATTAAAAGACACAAGCTTGTATTATTAAGGGATATAGCTTCACGCAATCACTTTATGAAGATTATATATTATACTAATAGGGATTATTATTGATCATAAAGAAAAATTTAACACTGCACAAAAAAGGCTGGAAAAAATTAATCAACTAACAAACACAAATTAAACATGACTTTTTTTTTAATGATTATACAAATATTGATTTTCTACTTCCATCAATTAAAATATTGAATTTCAAATAGCAATCTATTCATCATAACTTGAACCCAATTAAATTGGACTTTAATCGATAGCATGATACGATAAATTGATCATCTATTCATCTGTGCATGAAATTAAACTTAATACATACCTCGACAAAACCAATAATTATTAATAATTTTTTTCCTCCATAAGAATAAAATTAAAAAAAAAATCGTCAAAGATGTTTGATTATTTTCCTAGAATATAATTTTATTAATAAAATTATTCTTTGTTAGTATATTATATTAATAAATTTGTTACTTTCCTAGAGTATGAACTGATATTAGTATTCTACCAAGGGGGCAAGGGGAGCTAAAAGAATAATTCTTTTGAAAAGAATAATAATACTCCTTTTTATCATTTTTCCTAGAGTAGATATAATTTTATAAATTATTAAGTATTATTCTTTGTCGAAATTTTGCTATTTTTTTAAATAGAGTACCTGGCCTACATTGTTTTAGTTATTATATTTTAAAAGAATAATTTTATTATAAGTTCATGTGCCACGTAGAGTTTTCTACTAACAAAATATACTCCATCATGTGAGAAACAACGAGCAACTCTATCAATGCATAAGTATATGTTACAGTTTTAGAAAATTGGACTCTGATACCATGTGAGAAACAATGGACGACTCTATCAACGTATGTGTGAAGTGTGAATTCTAACACTATACTTAATAGATCACATCAATCAGGGCTTAATTAGAGCGTATTGTAAGATTACATAAATACCCTTACATGTATTTGATTGTTACATCACACAAAGCAACCGGCAACAAAGATCAACTCGTATTGTATGTAAAAAGAAGAAAACCATTGCAAAAGACAACTCTTGAATAAGCTCATTTCGCTTCTTCAAATGTGTCAAATGAGAAAAACATGTAACAAAGTTTAATTTTTACACTAGCTAGCTACATACAACTACTTCTTTATTTGCGAGTTTGCCCTTACCTTTGATATTCATTTATGACCTTTGATATACATTTATGATCCAAAATAAGTTGATTGTATGGGTTGCATGATCAAACATGATGAGGTATATATATATATATATATATAAAGGAAGGAAGAAGAAAGATTTAGTGGCTTAAATTACTTAGTCCAAGATAAGATACCTAAGGCTAGTCATTGGACTTTTGGTGAACAACAAGGGGACAACAATGACAAGGTAGAAAGTATTATTATTACCACACAAGTGGTTGGAATTGATAGCATGTATGATTGATTTTTTGAAGGCCCTGAATAAACTCTGATGTCATGCGTGTTTCAATGTTTGGCAGATGATAATAAATGATCGAATATTATATAATTGGTATGTAATAGAGTATTATGTTTACTTTAAAGTAGATATAAAATTAATATAATATATGTTCGAGGTAAAGTTACAGTGAGATTATCAATAAAAACTTGGGATAATTAGTTTCATATTAATTAAAGAAATTCATATTAAAGATGAATACGACCTAAGCTACGTGCTGAGCAACTCCACTTCTTGCCTATTGATTTTGGGATGAAAGAAACTATATTTTTATTAAATAAAATTTCCTTTACTTATGTAGCAAATGACTATTTTATACTTCGTATCTTACAAATAATACCCTTTTGCATCTAATGACATTTTACGGATGTCACGAAGGTAGTAGCTTAGTACAAACCAAAAGGCCAAGAAATTGCCATTCATAAGGTACCAAATAGAGATGATGATATATAAATTGTACAAATATATTGCAAACTAACATAATCTTTTTTTTTAATTTTAGTTTAGGAATAATGAAATGATAATGATAAATAGGTACATTGAATACATATATAAATATATAATGAAATGTAAAATTGTCCAAATTCTAACTAGGTCCTAACTGCTTAATTTCTACAAACACGGAAACACCCTAGCTAGACAAGCTAGTTGTGACATAACTGGTAGTCAACAGGGATATTTAAATAAGGGTGTATATGGACTGTTTTTTATGCTATTTTATTATGTTCTCCCTAATTTTATACCTCCCACTATTTCTTTTTTTTTTTTTTTTTTTTCTGGGGTTCTTCAACAACAATAATAAAAGCAATCTTTAATTCTACACTTGTAATAATGTTTTGATATGAAAATCAAGAATCATATCCAATTTGCAGTTGTCTTTGGGAATTTTTTGTGTTTTTTTGATTCTGAACATGTCCTTGCAAAGGGACAGGGTAAAATTCCCTCTAAAGACAGCATACTTGTTGGCTCTTGTTTCTTCATAATCTTGGCACTCTGCAATGACAAATATTCAACAACAATTAGGTGTGATACAGTTTAAAAGTACTAGTATATATCTAGGGAAAAAAATCCATAAATAATTCTATTGCTTTATGGAGTATTATTGTATTCCCTGTGTTTTTTATTCTTTCCGTTTTGACGGTAAAACGTTTGCTGATATGCTTATTAGACTATCGGTATTTCTGATTGCATATCTACTAATGTTATACCAATTGGATATTAATAAAATATATATTGACACGAATTAAATAAGATCGTACAAAACTGCTTTTTATTTCTTACATATTGATCGGGTGGATCAAGATCAAATATTATTTTAAAGTGTAAATGTTTAATAAGGGTGCGTTCTCTTCACCTTAAAAAAAGGTTTTAATTCGGTGTAATTAGGTGTAATTAATTGAATAAGGTTTGATTAGGTCCAATTCAACCAGGTGTGATCATAAGGTCAAATTGTTTCTATAATCAGAGCTAATCAAGTCTAATAAGTTCAATAACTTTCAATTACGTTTAATAGGTTCAGATGAGTTTAGTTTAGATAATAAGAATGCAATCTAAAATTTCACATGAAAAAGAAAAAGAAAAAAGGGAGAGATGGGTTACGTTTATTTTGTCCGAAATTACAGCTTCATAATGAAGGACATGACATGATAATACAGCTTACTTTACAAGAGTTAGTACAATAATAATGGATTCAATCAATTGATATCTAAACCAGTCTTTTCATGGTTTAATGGTGATTCAAAGTCTCCTTGTGGCCATACATGTCTCCAAAACATGGCACTTCTTGACAATAATACTTATCACTTCATAATTTATAATTTAACAGCTTACTTTACATAAAAACATTAATTTTTTTTTACATGAATGTTATTATTTTATTGTTTTAATCCCTAGTTTAGAAATACTCCTAATTTACAACTTATCTAAAATCCAAAACAAACAGTAGTGTTTGATTATTTTTTTGTTGGGAGGTGAGGACTATACTTGGGCCCTTAGCCCTAAGTTCACACACAACAGATATACTCAATTATAAAAATGGAATAAAATTATTTCTCACGTAAGACCGTCTGGCAGTATGACACAAGTTTCATCTAAAAAAATTGTATTTTTTTCATTAAAATTTTAACGTTTTACATAATATATAGTTAAACTTTTTATAAAAAAAAATTATGATTGTATACCCAAAAGTTACAATTTTTAAGTGAAAAGTTATCATGTCAGACAGTTTAACAGGAGACCTGCTGATCATAAAAAAAAAAAAAAAAAGTATGATTGTATACCCAAAAGCTACAATTTTTAAGTGAAAAGTTATCATGCCAGACAGTTTAACAAGAGACCTGCTAGTCATGCAAGCATAAGATTTCTTTTTCGAATTTTATCTATTAAAATTGATTGAATTATATGGACATAATTAATATGGCTATTGAATTTAATTATTAGAAAATTTCTGAATCCACCCCACATTATCTATAATACTAGTATAAAGTTCAGGTACTTACATTGTTATGCTAAGAACTTTCGAGATGACTAGTAAAGAATGATATTGTTTTACTGGAATGAATACAAGTTGGTGCCATTGAATCCAAATTGATTATTAATAATGCTATGTCGTTGCTGCTCATTCATTCCCCAGTATAAACTTCCGGCATCCTGAAAATGACATGAGTTTATATTTATAAAAAAAAAAGAAAAAAAAAATTGGACCTACTTTATAGTAATGTATTTTAAGACCTTGACTGGTAGACAAAATTTTAGCCCATAATGTTATCTATAGACGCGGGTTTTTTGCACCGCATTCGTCCTAGTTGTGGAGGTTATGGTGCGGGACTGGCATGGCATTGGTGGGTGGTGCGGTGGTCCTGGTGGATTTGAATACTTGCTCAGTTTTTTAAATGCAACATATTTAATTTTGCTTAGTTGACTAGTTTAATTGACTTGTTTGACTGGCTCAAAGTACTGGTTGTATACATTGGCTTTTTAAGTTGGTTGTTTAAGCTAACTATTTGGAAAAGTGTTTGGTAAAATTAATTGTGGTTGTTGGTTGTTTATTAGAGAGTTTGTGGATCAACATGCTAACAACCAACCAAAAACATTGCTCTAGCCAGCTTTTTCATTTTGACTTAAAAATCAGTTTTTCAACAAATCAAAAAGCCAATAATCAAATATATTTTTTACCTATTTGACCATATTAAAAAGTCAAAAGCCAGCTAAAAAACTGTTTCCCAAACACCTCAGAATCTTACTCTTGTCATTCGAAAGAATTATATCGCTACGACAAAAGGCTCAACCTCGTTTAGCTCAAACAAAATCAATAAAAGGGGCATTTCAGTAATTTACTACTATTAGTTGTTGCAGGGCCCACACCACTTGTCTTGTAGTAGATGCTAGCTAACTAACCATTAGCTGAATATAGGCACTTTTCTTATTAAATTTATGGCTAGCTGACTATTGACTAACACACCCCCCCCCCCCCCCCCAAAAAAAAAAAAAAGAGAGACTTGTAGCCCAGAGTAATAGAGTACCTGGAAAGGAAGTAAACTAGGCTTGTGATGTTGTTGATATAAATTAGCTGAGCTATCAGCAATAGAAGCAGGGAAGTTGGGAGTTGAGGCAGAGCTTGTTGTTGAGCAACTAAGCACATTTGTAGTACTCGTAGTATTAGCCACAATTTGAGGCTGTTGATCACTGATGATGCCATTGCTTATACCCTATAATTTCATATCACAACAATTCATTATGTGATCATAATAAGTTTCAATTTTCCAAACAAAAATAATCACGATATATGTTAATTTTGAAAATTAATTTTGGACCCCTTAATGTTAATGTTGATAAAGGTCTAATTGAACTTATTGAATTTGATTATTATATCGAAATTGAACTTATAGGACTAGTTTTAAAAAACAACTGGAACTTACTAAAGTTGAATAAGGTTGTGTTATGCCACACTTATTTAAGCACTATCATACTTATTGGAAAAAAAAAAAAAAAAAAAAAAACCAGATTAGAAAGAAAAAAACATAATGATTTATAGTATAAAGAAGGCAAAGTTTAGTCAAAGTCAATATTATATCAAATCTAATCAGATGAGACCTGATTTGAAAATTTCAAATTATTGGATTGTATCATATTAGATAAATTTAGATTTAATAAGATGAAACGAACATATTTTAATCTAATTAACTTATTAAACCATATTACACCTGTTTTTAGGAAAACCATACTACACCTAATTGACTCTAATAGATATACACTAATTTTGAATTTATCTTATCATACAATAATTTTATAAGTCACCCTAAACTGCTGAAGCATCGTAAAAGATGATACAAAACTCACAAGGTGATAAGAAATGAGAATGATGCAATTAGTTGTAAGTCTAGGCTTAGTTCACTTTAGACATCATTTCTTATGATCAATCCAGGAAAAAAAAACCTCAAATCAGGCTTGTTAATTTTAGTTGATTTTTATAAACTTTAAATATCTTTAACTTCATTAAAAAAATTATAAAAATTACATATTTGAAATTACTCATTGATACAAATAAAAAAAAAAAGATCTCAATTAACATACTTTTTATTTATACAATAGCATACATACACGGTCAAAATTTAGTCAAACCAAACAATAAATTCAGATCAGATCAAATAAATTTGAATAATTAAATAAAATATTTAACAGTACCTGAGTTCCAAAGAGCATGGGATCATGATCCATTAATCCAAAAGTGTATACTGTGGGGTCCACAGTGGCAAGCTTCATTGACAAAAACTGAAAATAAAAAACAAAAATTATGGGTACATATCCTTTTTTTAAATTAAAAATTAAAAATTAAAAATTAAAAAAAGAAAAAAAATCTACAGTTCCCAGAAAGCAAGGTTAATATATATGCAGGTAATATATACACCCAAAAAAACAAAGGATGTTGCTCCTAAAATAGGAGTTTGATATCATAATCTTTTCTGCATAAATTATTAAGTACTCTAAAAGTAGCATGACATATTGACATCACTACTTTCAATTAATCAAGTTGGACTACAAAACAACAAATCATTAGATATCGCATTTCCTAAATTACCTTGCATCTTATCCTTTTGAAAACATAATCTTCTCATTTCTACCCACTAATCTACTGCCGCCTTCATAAAATAATACGTGCAATGATTTGACATAAACTAGAAAGGAAAAAATATCAAATTATTTCAGTTAATATGTTACGGAGGGAGTACTTATATATCTTATACATAGTAATGGTTTACATGACTTCTGTTCAAATTTTTAATTATGTAATTAAAATTATAACATAATCTCAATTTTCAGATAACTTTAACCACCTAGGCGTAGTGTGAAGCTATAAATCTTCTTAAAAACTAAACAACGATGTTACACTTTATTTGAGTTTGTTTAAATTAGTCGAAAAAAATGACTTTTGGTTGTAATTTAATAATGCAATAATCATAGGTGGTTGCAAAGAACTCTTTCCATGAATATTTTTGGGAAGTTTTCTTATTCCCAAAATACAACCACTTTTATATCAATTCCCAAATTACCGTCCACGTTAGCATAGGTAAATTTTTTTAATTTTTTTTTATTCTACTTAAGACAAACTGCTAATGCCAGTAGCGGTTTGTCTAAGATAAAGAAAACCGCAACAATCAATAGCGGTTTACATGCAATGTTTTTTTAAGGTTGAAAGCCAATAGATTATATAGGAAACTTACAATTTTTTTAACTAGGACAAACCGCTACTGGTGTTAAAAATATAAAACTCATTGAACCGCATACGTGAACGGTAATTTGAAAATTGGAAAAAAAATTGTTTCATTTTAAAAATTAGGAAACTTCCCAACAATATTCTTTGGAAAGAGTTTGGTTGCAAATTGCAAAATCATTTATTTATTTGCAAGCAGCCGTTTTTGCTTTTTACTTCCCTCGCTTAGATTGCATGTTTTGACCATTAGTTAAATACAAATTCTTAAATAACACGACTTTATGTTATTTTCTTGACTGTGACACACTAAATAATCTATAGAAAATATTTGTTTGAGCGTGACATGCTAAATACCCTTCTACTTTTTTAGTTTTGGAAGAAGCTAAGTACTCCCTTTGTAACATAAAAATGACAACAAGTCATTTTGCATGTACTTTAAGAAAACGATTTAAGGGTGCAAATAAATAAATTGATCAAAAATAACTTTAAGATTAGTAACTTATTATCTCAAATTTACTTGTATTAAAACCTTTTTGATTAATTTGTTCATCTACACCCTTAAATCATTACCTTAAAATGCATGCAAAATGACTTGTTGTCATTAATATGTTACAGAGTGAGTACTATTATAGGGTGTATACATGGTACCAAACAACAATTAGTTATCCTAATAAAAATACTTTGCATTAAAAAGAAAAGAAATGACATAGATAAATAGATTATGATATATACCTCGACTTGATTTTGTAAGGACTGAACATAATTGATTATCTCATCCAACATTAGGGCCTTCCCGGTGACCTATATTTTCATACAAAACAAAATGAACTTGTCAATAATGATTCAACTTAGGCCTCGTTTACATTAGCTGAATAGAGATGAACTGGACTGAACAGAATAGAAGTGTATTAATTGAACTAAATAAGGATGAACTGAACTGAACTGAATAGAGATTAACTGAACTGAATATAATCCGAAGTAAACAAGCCCTTACACCCAAGTAGATTCTAATGAGACAACATGGAGTAATTGATGAATGGTTAAGCTCACCTTGTCACAACCAGGTACAAGAGATTGTAATCTTTTCATTCTTTCGCTGATTTTCTCTCTCCTTACCTGTTAGTCAAAATAATTCAACGTTTTAATTTATCGAAAAAACGGTTGCACCGTATGGCAACACAATAATACAATAGTCTCTTGAATGTTCGAAATCACAAGTTACTAAAAAAATAGCATTCCAAGGATTTCGTAGAAAAGGTAATTAGACGTATACTACCTTTTTTTTAAAATTGTTTTGTAAGTACGAGTAATAACAATAATGGTGGTGAAAGTTGAATATGGATGAATGCGTAACTCCAACTGAACAAATATTTACTATTTTTTCTCTTATTCTTTACACCATTTTTCTTATATGATTAAATTCTTTCCCCTATTTTCTTTTTTAACAATTATTTTCTTTTTATTTTTCCCTTTTTTTAGTGAAATCCAAATAAATTCTCTAATAATTTTCTCTTTTTTTCCCCGGCTCACGAGCATAGCCTAATAGCCTACAAGGGACAAAGGAAAAAACCGGAAGATAGTACTACCTATGTACAACAATACTCGTAACTTTTTTTAATTTTAGACTGTTATATAATACTTGCAACAAATATTTTTTTACTATGTTTAGTAAAAAAATACACATGTGTAGCTTTTTTTTTTTTTTTCTATTTTTCAAACTTTATCCTTGTCATAAACTCAATTAATTATTCATTTTTCCACTTTATATATTTCTCTAAACCCATTTTTCTTGCTTAAAAAACCGTATCCCATGCTTATGTAACGAAGTTAGAGAATTGGCAATGCTAGGTAAGATTTTTATGCAAAATGCTAAAAGATAGTAAATGACTATTATACCCTTTCAGCGAGGCTGTGACTATCCGTGGCTTGACCTCTTCTTGCTCTAACATGAATGTAATCCTTAGGAGGTTCTTCCATAGTAGTCTTGTTGTCATTCTTTTCTTCTTTCATGGCTTCTTTGACAGTGATTTCCTCCTTCTTCTTCTTCTTCTTCTTCGAGTTCACTTGTTTAGCCTCCTAAAATAAACCACAAAACTCATTGAGACATTCCATCAAACATCTTACAGGCTTAAATTAAACCCACCATTAATCTATTAAAATTCAAGCTTTTGAGCTTGATTTTAATGGAATACCTTAGAATTAGAAGAAATTGAGGACGACCCTTTTCGAGACTTCCTCTTCTTAACAGGGGAAGTACTCTGAATCACCTTCTCATCACTGTCCGCCATTGATAAGCTCTGTTTTTCTGTCACAGAAGATGGCTTATCAATGCTCTGCTGCTCAAGGCAACTGCTTTCGTGACCACTTACAGCATCAATGGAGGAACCCTCTTGATTATAATTAATCAGGGTTTGTTGCAAATTTTGAGATGATGGGTAAAATTGATTCAAATTGGGTATAAATTCATCAAATCCAGGTGTGTTAATGGGAGGTAGAAAAACAGAGTCCAATAGAAAAGATGCAGGGTATTGCTGAAAAGCTGCCATGGAAGAAATGCTTGTAATGATGCAGGGGTTAAATTAAATTGTTTGAGAAATTTAATAGTACAGGATATGAATTTGATTCTCTGAAACAGGGGAATAGGAGAAAGAGAAAGAAATGATGAAGAAAAAGTGAGTCTTTTTTTGTTTCACAGTCTGAGGTTCTGAGTAAAGCAAGAACAGGTGAAATTGAGGTATATATAAAAGTCCAGGAAGAGGGAAAAAAATTAATGGAAAAATGGTATCGTCATTGTTATTAGAATTTGTCAGTGTATCTGTCCACATTTAATTGCTCCATTTGCTTTTCCACAGCTCCCGATGTATTATTTGAAATATTAATATCTCTAATTATACATAAGAAAAAATTATAAAAATTATATATTTGGAAAGTACTTACTAAGACAAATCAAAAAAATCTCACATGACTATATTTTTCATTACCAGTATTAGATTAAACAAGGTCAAAATAACAATGTGAATAATGTAATAGTCAATGTGTAGCAATTAAATGTGAACAAAGGAACTTACCAAAAAAAAAAAATGTGAACAAAGGAAATATATACAATCGGGCATAACGTGCATTTAAGGGTAATTTTTCCCATTTTTATAAAAAAAATTGCTCAAATTATATTAAATGAGTAATAAAATATTTTTGGATATTTGCTACTATTAGACCAATTACATTGTTATTTATTTACGGCTTTATTACTTGATGACAAAAATTTTTAAAAATAAAATAAAATAATAGTAAAGCATACCTTGCAAAATTTGACTGGTCTTGTCCAAACTCTATTGGTTTTGCTATGAACAGTTAAGGTTGTATACTTGTATGGGGGAGAAGGTGGGGCTACTTGAGAAGATGGGATCTAAATAAAGTATTCCATTTTTATTTCTAGAGTTATCCATGTTTAATGATACTTATTGATTGGGGGGCAAGATTAGACTATGATTAGAGTTGGGCATTCGTTGGGCCATATATAGGTCAACTCAGCATGACACGAATTACACTCAATCCAACATAAATTTACTAGTGTCGCGACACAACACAAGAGTCAAGTTGATAGGTCATGAGTCATGTGTGGACATTATTATAAAATTTTCATATAAACCTGACATGAATAGACTTGGTTATTGGTCGGATTGGGGCGGATGGGTTAGAGTGGTGCGGGCCGGGCCGGGGCCAAGGTCGGCAAAAAGAGTCCATAATGGTTCGAGCCAAAGCGGGTCGTGGGTCATTAGCGGTCGGGGAATTAAAATACTAAATATAAATAAGATTCAATGTAGCCAAATATTAAAACAAATGTATACAAATATACTAATGTATTTATTTTTGTAAAAAAATTGTTTGGAAAATTTATTAGGATAGTATTTCTGGCCTTGTATTGGCCCTGATCGATAAGATCATGTCCATTAAAAGTCATGTCTAGTAAATACCCTATAACATTAACCTAACCGCATTTCATTAAACTACTTTGTCCAATAACTAGGTCTAGACATGAGTATTACAGATAAGCCCTTATATTGGCTCACAAATTAGGAATAAAATTCATAATACTATACACAAAATTTATAAGATATACACACATATTCTTAATAAGGAATAAGATATGGCCTATTATAAACACAACCGACTATGGGTCTATGGCACAAAGTAGGGCCCCGTTCTTTAAGACTTCTATTGACTTAATTTAATTTAATTTCATTTAAGTTCAGTTAATTTAATTTAAATTAATTTAATTTAATTTAAGTTCATTTCATTATTATTATTATTATTATTATTATTATTATTATTATTATTAGTTTCGGGCATCGTTTTTCCGATCGACACTTTCCGACGACGGTTTTCGAACTGACATTTTCGGCGTTGATTATTCGGCCGACTTTTCCGGCTACGATTTTTGGGACGACTTTTCCGACGACGATTTTCAGACTGATTTTTTCAACGGTGATTATTCGGCCAAGTTTTTCGGCGACAATTTTCGGGACGACTTTTCCAACGACAGTTTTCGGACTGATTTTTCGGCGGTAATTATTCGACTGACTTTTCCGGCGACGATTTTTCAGGACGACTTTTTCGACTACGATTTTCGGATTGATTTTCCAGCGGTGATTATTCGGCCGACTTTTCCAGCGACGATTTTCAGGCCGAGTTTTTCAACGAAGATTTTCAGGACGACTTTTCCGACTACAATTTTTGGACTGATTTTCCGGCGTTGATTATTCGGCTGACTTTTTCGACGACGATTTTCGAACTGGTTTTCCGACGGTGATTATTCGGCCGACTTTTCCAGCAACGATTTTCAGGCCGAGTTTTTCGGCGATGATTTTTCGGGACGACTTTTCCGACGACGATTTTCGGATCGACTTTTCCGGCGGTGATTATTCGGTCGACTTTTCCGGCGATGATTTTCAAACCGAGTTTTTCCGCGACGATTTTCGGGGTGACTTTTCCGGCGACGATTTTCAGGCCGAGTTTTTCAGCGACGATTTTCAGGATGACTTTTCCGGCGACAGTTTTCGGAGTGAATTTTTCGGCGGTGATTATTTGGCTGAGTTTTTCGACGATGATTTTCTGGCGGTGAAAATGAAGGTTTTAGGGTTTACTTTGAAATATAAATAAAATAAAATAAAAAATCAAAAAATAAAAATAAAAATAAAAATAAAAATAAAAATAAAAATAAAAATAAAAATAAAAATAAAAATAAAAATAAAGATAAAGATAAAGATAAAAATAAAAATATAATATAATATAATATAATTTAATATAATTTAATTTAATTTAATTTAATTTAATTTAATTTCAGTTAATTTAATTTAAGTTCAGTTAATTTAATTTAAGTTAATATTTTCTCAGTCCTATAGAATAGGGCCTAGATGTGCTTGGACATGTGGGCCGTTCTCAAACCCTTCCCCCTTTTAACCATGGTCAATCGAAAATATGGTGTTTTGTGGGATAAGAAACTTATGAAATATTATGAAATTATTTGATTGGTTTGCCACATGTAATTAATGATGGGTGTGAGAATCAAGTCATAGCCCAGTGGTTAGGGCTTCAGAATTCCAGGCACGAGGTCTGGGTTCGATTCTCACCGCATGCATTTGCGAGGATTCCTTATTATCCCCCTTACAGATGCGTGTGTTGGCTAAAATAGGGCCGGGTGACCTGTTTACTCCTTCCTTTCTACAAACATCTTACAATTTACCATTAATATAATCAAATTAGAAAATTTTGACCATTATTTGTGAATCATGAAAAAAAATTAGATATTATCAAGCATGCTCTTATTTACTTTGTTGCACTAGTGGAAAAAGGTCCTATTTGTACCGGTTATAGATGGGTACAAATAGAGGCGATACAAATATCAATACTATTTGTACCGGTTGTATGAACCGGAACAAATAGCTTGTTATTTGTACCGGTTTTTGAAAAAACCAGTACAAATAGCCCTTTTATAAAATTAAAAAAAAACTATTTGTACCGGTTATACCTTAAAACCGGTACAAATAGCTCTTTTATTTTAAAATAAAAAAGGCTATTTGTACTGGTTTTAAGGTAGAACCGGTACAAATAGCTCTTTAAAAAAAAAAGCAGCAACTTGTTGTCCACCCAACCCCTGTTATCCCCCTTCCTACAACGTAACCCCCTAATGTCCATCTCTTCCCCTCTCTCATAACCTTTGCACATCGGCATCCTACTACCACAACCGTAGACATCAATAACAATCACAAAAACAAAAAATTCAAAGACTAAAATTTCATTAATTATAATTAAGTATCCATCTTACAACAAATACAAATTTTCACAAACTAACATAGTAATATACAATAAATTTATGACAACAAAATAAATTAACCTAAAATACTTCACCCATTGTTCTTGGACCTCATCCAATTTCTTTTTGCTATATGTGAAGAATCTTGGACTGAGCTTCATAAAAAAAAAACATGTAAGCAAATAATTATTTAAAAATTCAAATTGGTTCAATTTTATTCCAATATGAAAAAAATCCTCAAATGTATTCAGATATGCTCAAATACATATTATTCAAATAGGTTCAATTATCTAGATATGTTCAATAATAAGTTCGATACATTAAAAAAAGGCTCAATATATACAAATTGGTTCAAACATATTCAAATTGGTCATTTTGGGCTCGTTTTGTTTTTTTTCCATTCCCATCTTCTCACAAATCAACTTATTTTGTGTTTTAAAGGTACATTCACATCCTAAGACATTCATGTAAACATTCTTTGTCTTAATTGCATGATTTTGTGCAAAAATAAGCGTTTCGGAACTAAAACTAGTGAAATCGATCATTTTTAGTTAATTTAGGTATTTTCGTTCCATTTTTTGCACCAATAAACCTAGTTCATGTTTTTAAGTTTTATTCATGTCCTATAACATTCATATAAATATTCTTTGACTTATTTGAATGATTTTGGACAAAAATAGTACGTTTTGGAGCGAAAACGACCCAAATAGATCATTTTTGGCTCGTTTTGGATTTTTTTTTCATTCCCATCTTCGTACCAACCAACCAATTTCATGCTTTAAATATTTTTTCGTGTCCTATAACATTCATATAAACATTATATGACTTATTAGCATGATTTTAGACAAAAATAGGGTGTTTGGAACTAAAATGAGACATAGGTCAATTTGGCTCGTTTTGTTTGTTTCAGTTCCCATCTTCTCACAAATCAAATTATTTTGTATTTTTTGAGGTTCATTCACATACTAAGATATTCATGTAAACATTATATTCTATGTCTTATTTGCATGATTTTGTGCAAAAATAAGGCATTTCGGAACTAAAACTAGTGAAATCGCTCATTTTTAGTTAATTTGGGGTGTTTTCGTTCCCATTTTTACACCAATCAACCTAGTTCATATTTTTAAGGTTTATTCATGTCCTATAACATCCATATAAACATCCTATGACTTATTTTCATTA
The DNA here is from genome assembly GCA_951394345.1 of Salicornia ramosissima. Lineage (NCBI taxonomy): Eukaryota > Viridiplantae > Streptophyta > Magnoliopsida > Caryophyllales > Amaranthaceae > Salicornia > Salicornia ramosissima. Next base: position 4,786,690 of record OX596237.1, read on the forward strand.
GTTTGGACAAATATATGGCGCTTTGAAACTAAAAAGAGCAAAATAGGTTATTTTTGTTCGTTTTGGGTGTCTTCATTCCCCTCTTCGCACAAACCAACATATTTCATGTTTTAAAGGTTATTTCATGTCTTATAACATTTATATATATTCTTTGAATTATTTGAATGATTTTGGACCAAAATATTACGTTTTGGAGCTAAAACGACCTAAATAGATCATTTTTAGGCCAATCTGTGGTAGTAGTTGAATTGCATATTTGGAAATGACCTTAGTGGTTGTTTTTTTACCTCTTAACCTTTGTAGAATTTAGGAGTTGCTATAAAATGTGAAACATCTGTAACTAAACTCGCAATTAATATATATATATATATATGTAAGTCAATTTATGATTGTTTTTTTTTTGGGTGAGACAAAATATGTTGCAATTCTGGATTTTTATCTCATGAAATTGATTTTGAAGGTCTGTAACAGAAGGAAATTGGTGTTTATTGCATAAAATGAAAACACATTTTTATACATAAGGAATATGCATGTAAAGGTGGGGAAAAACACAATCCCTCACCTAGCAAAAAACAAAAATATGCTAAGTTTGGGAAAAAACCTGTAAACATTAAAACTTGCATAAATTTATCTTCTAGGTTTGAAATGGCCTTCAAAAGCAAGTTATTAATGCGGGTGAGAGCACTATTTATCGAATTTGAGAGACATCTTTTCTTGACTCCATCTGCAATCATATAATTCAAAATAGCCCAGCAAGCATGACAAGTTGACATATCTAATTTCAATAAATATATTAACATCATAAAAATACAGTCATAGATCTACGCTGAAGTTAGAACAATCCCTAATTTCCAAAACCTGGATCCAAATTGCAAATAAAAAATTTCGTAATCCCTAATTTCAAAATTTCACAAAAACCCTAAGTCGAACTTAAAGCCAGAAAATTTGCTAATTTCTCAAAAATGAATTGTGTATCTCAGCAAAGTACAGAAAAACCACAAAAATTAGGCAGAGTAAACTGCATTCATGGCACTTACAATTCGTTTTTTGCTGTTAAACCGATATGCTGGTGTTGATGGTGGTGGCCTGGTTGAGCAGAGAAGCGGCGACAGCGGCAACCACCAACGCAGCAGGGCCAGGCGTCAGCCTTCGGGTTCCTTGCAGCAGCGTAGTAGAGCAGCAGACGGTCGGGGATTGAGGAGTCGACGTTGCAGATTAGCAAACGGGCGGCGGAACTAACGGTAGATCGGGGTGGTGGTGTATCGGAGGTGGCCGTGAATTGGAGTTTTTTTTAAGGGTTAATTGGAGCAAGGGCACTTCGTATTTTAGAAAGGGGATGAACCGATGAATGTCAGAATGTGATATGCGTGCAACTAAACCGTGTATAACTGTATATGACTGGTGTATTACACTTTAAAAAAAAACTCTCATTTGTATCGGTTAATTGCAAACCGGAACAAATAGTTAAGCATTTGTTCCGGTTTTCAATTAACCGATACAAAAACCTAATTATTTGTTCCACTTCTATAATAACTGGTACAAATACGCACTATTTGTTCCTGTTTTAACATAATCGGAACAAATAAGGGGTTACAAATACCAATTTTTCCACTAGTGTCGTTATATGTACGGAGTATATTGATGATATGCTCTTATTTACCATTAATATAATTTTTTTTTAAAAGCAAGGTGTAGGGTGCGTATCTTATGACTCAAGGATCCTATCTCAGAAAATACCTAAGGAGGGGATGAGCTATCGATTTTGGGTCTAATGAGAAACCAAGAGAGCTTGAAACCACTGCTCCAACACTCCCTTGATACTAATATAAAATTATAGGTATAGATATGGAGTAATAATAGTATCATATATGTATATATATACATGTGTACATCTTCTCTTCACCCATTTCTATACTTTTCAAATGTAATATTCAAGCATCGTAGAGTTTAGATGTATAGGTCTTGGACCAATGACCAAGACTGGTTGACGGCTTGACACGTACGAGGTCTTGGGTAGTTGGGTTTGAACCACATTGCAAGTATTTGCGAGTATTCTTTATTTTATCTTACCTCTGTCAAATGTGTGCTTCTGATAATCTAGACTTGATGTGTAGAATTGTTAGTGGGACCCTAGTCTAAGCAGTAAGCCCCCTACCACATTATCTAGTTAAAAAGGTACAAGCCTAGTATAGCTTTAATTATCATTAATTAGCTTAATGCCAATATGTTAGTCATTCCATAATTATTACCCATAGGTTGTGTTTCGGCTTTTTCGATGACCACCTTGATCATTGAGGGCTGCTTGTGAACCTTCATCCATTCAGAATAGCGGATATACCTGCAAGATGAACTTCGAGCCTTTGAGTTGGATCCCAAGAGGGAGCCTTCGATTCCCAAATTGGTCTACAAGCAGCCCTTGATGGTCAAGGTAGTTATCGAAAAAGGTGAAACAGGTTGTAATGCTACAATGGTAAGAAATGCAATCAAAGAGGACGGTTTATCTTAATCATAGAAGAGAATTTGATGAATGTTTCACCTATCATATCATCATGAAAAAAAAGTTAGACCTTTAGGGCTCGTTTACATTAGCTTAATAGAGATGAACTGAACTGAACTAAACTTAATAGAGATGTATTAATTGAACTGAACTGAACTGAATTTAATCTGAAATAAACAAGCCCTTAAGCTCAATACAAAAGGGTTAGAAGTGCAAAAAGAGGGCAATATTAAAATTGTCATCTTAATTAGCCCAAGAGGACAAATTGTACAAACTTTTTAATGCTATTTCTTATAGAGTAATGACCACTAGAAAAGTGAAAAAAATTGCTATAAAGATTTTTCACTTTATCACAAAAATCCTATATAAAAATTTAAAAAGAGCCAATTATAAACAATGACATATCTGTTCGATTTGTATAATATGCTTGACAATTTATTATGGATACTACATCATTAATAGTGACTAGGGAGCCTCTGTTTTGCAATGCATGAACAATTATAAATGTGAGGGGTTGAATATCATCATAGTTTGATTTGCAATTATAATGGTACTCAAATTAAAACTAGCTTTATATTCTCCTCAAAAAAAAAAAGCTTTATATTAAATTAGGAACCCTAGAATTGTGGAGCTATGATATAATTCTGTTAATATTACTAATAGAAAACAATAGTGCAATACAAATAAGCAATACCAACTCAGCACAATTTTAATGACAAATTATTGTGGCGAGTTGGAATTGCTTATCAATATTGATTGAAATTAAAGGACTTATTTCGGCCTCGCAAATAGTGAAAAAGTAGAGAGACAAAATATTGTCAAAATAGAAAATAGTATTAAAAAATTCGAGATAAGGAAAATAGTGAGAAAAGGGATAGAGGGAATAATTTATAGTGTTGTTCTCTTAATTACTTAGTCATTACTAATAAATAATGTGAGAGTTCTAATTTAATTTCATAGCAGTCTTATGTTGGATTGTCTACTTTTTACCAATATATTGTAAACTTTTTAACATAGTATCATAACTTTTTATATTAAACTTAATTAATTATGCAAAAAAGTTGAAATTTATAGTAAAAAATTACAGTTTTGTAACTAAAAATTTTGTGAAATCGTCTGACGGTTTGACAAGAAAATTTGTACGACACTATCATCCTTGTAGCTCTTTACATCCTTTCACTGCCATATAATGGTTAGAGTGGACGTCGCTGTAGTCTATGATGACCTATTCATAAATTTAACACACGTCAATCGGTTTATGATAAAATTTCTAAATAAGATAACCCGTCAAAAATAACCTAAATATCAAAACTAATGCATCAGTCATAAGTAGGGTCGAATCCACAGAGAAGCAATTTAATTTCTTTTATTACTAAAAAGTATGAATTATATAAATGGCCTTTGTGATTGAATTATCCTAAATAACTAATAAATAAAGAAAAGAAAATAAAGGTTGAATTTTTATTGGAATTAAATGAATGAAGGAAATTCTAGGGTTTATGGTTTTATGAATGAAATCATAAACTAATTGAATTCCAATGTTCAATAATTCATTAACAAATTCTAACCAAGATCTAACAGGCTTTCGCAATTTATTAGATCTACAGATTTACATAACAGGTTCTCGCAATTTATTAAATAAATCTGCCTAAAATCTTAAGTCTTAATGAAGTTTTCACCTTTCGGCTACCGGCTAGATTATTACTCAAATTTATATGATCAAAACAGATTTTAGGGAATTAAAACTAGTCATGAATTAAAGAACAAAAGACTCAATTAATCTAATCATTCAAACATAATTTTTTCCCAAACCCTAGTTCTAAAAGACTACTCACACATGTTTGAAAGAATAAAAGAAATAAACATGATCATAATAAAAAGAATAAATAAAATAAATAAGAAAGAAATAATACCAGAATTGGAGAAAGATTGAATCTTTAATTAATTTGAATTCAATTGAATGTAATGTTGTTTTTACAATAAAAGAGAGAGAAAGAAAACCCTAAAAACAGAAAGAAAACCTAAAGAAAGCATAAGATCTTTACAAGGGATTAAAACAGGTATTTATAGGCAAAATTGGGCTTAAACGGAACCCGTAACGCCGGCCCCGGTACGGGGTACATGCACCCTGGTACCGGGGTTGTCGCTGGAGTCAGGTACGTACTTCTGGAAAATGTCGAGTGAAGAGCTGTGCAGAGACCCCGGTCCGGGGTACATGTACCCCGTACCAGGGCCGATGCTGGGGGAACTCTGGCTTCAAAGCAAAGGAGAGAAACAGGGGCAGCAACCACCCCGGTACCGGGGTACATGCTGGGGGTCTGATCTGATGCCCTGACTTCGAACGCCGATAACTCCTTCGTTTCAAGTCGGAATTGAGCTTATGACCTACCGTTGGAAATCTCTTTGAATCTAGTTTCCAATGCCGCTAGAATCGCTTAAATCCGATATTCATAGCTCTAGTTATGTCCAAAAGAGTGAGAGGTGGTCAAAATCATTCGAACCGAATCGAACAATTTCAAGCCAATTCTTCACTAATTGCCACCAGAACCTCTCCAAAACACTCACCGTGACATCCTAGTGCTTCTCCTTTGCCTAGATTGGTGTACTTTGATGGTTTTTGTCCCATTTAGAGCATCTTCTATCAAAAACCTGTCAAAAACATGGAAAAGACACAAAACACTCCAAACCGACTTATTAGTGGCAAAACGGCTCCTAAGAGCACGGTTAGCACAATAAAACCATATAAAATAAGGAGGAAAAACATATACTAAACAAAGTTATCAATAAGATAAGAGCCAAAACCAACAACATCATGGTCCTTAAGTAAGAAAGGTCATCGTACATTCGGAGAAATTATAGGCCCATAGTCGACAAGGGACGACAGCGACCCCTACTGGGCTATTTTGATAATTTTTCATAACAATATCATATTACATTGCAACATTTCCTATTATAATGCAACCACAACATATTTAGCAGTGTTTCATGAATTAAAATGATTCTAATATGATTAACGCATATAATTTATCTATAATATCGATCTACATACTTTTTTTTAATGAAACATTTTCTAATATTTTATGGTTGCATTGTAATATGGTGTTGTTGTATCGTAATCTGGTTATAAACCGGTAGGGGCACTGTTGTCCCCTACTAAATGTAGCCTGTAGGCATAGTACACTTGGTACGTCCGTACGTACCTTTTAGTTAATAAGACTAGGAATTGAGAAGCTTCATATGGCATAAGATTGAACACATAGACTAATTCACGTGTATATATAGCCATATATAGCTAGCTTAGGGTGAGGTCTTGGGTCCATATTGGAGATTTGATATCTAGTAACGCTAGACAATAGACACTCATTTGCCATAGTTACAACCCATTGTACTAATGACTAAGAGAAAAGGATAGATTTTGAATTCTCATGTTATTTGTACTTGTACACATATGTACATTTTAGATTCACCAATTGGGCCGATGACTTGCAGTAGAGCCCGATTTCAAGGCCTAATATCCTACACATTATCCTATAAAAATAAATTATATCCCATACTACACATACTTGGCTTTCTTTTAACTAGCCAACCTATTTTAATTTAGAATATCTTAATTTTATGCCATATTTAATTTTCACATATATCACTCTAATCTAAGGGGAAAACACATATAAAATCAAGTTATCAGTAATGCTGGGTCTAAGTAAGAGGTGGAGTACAAATTAAGACGATATAAAATCATATACTACCTTCGGTCCCAATTATAAGTTGCAACATTTAATTTGTAAAAAAAAAGGAAGGTTCACATTACTTGTAACAATTTTATTTTTCCCTCTATCTTACTATTACTTTTCTCTTTCTATCACTTCTAATTATTCACTAAGAAATTTGGTCTTGAAAACGTGCAACCAAATCATCTCCCCTTTACTTGAAACACAGCATACTTTGTCACACATTGTTCATCTCAGCTCATCTATCTATAATACAAGTAACTAGTACAAAAACAAGCCATTGATGATGACATCATCATCTCATTAACTTATACATGTCAAATCCTCATGGATAATTTTTCCTCCAAATTTACTTTTAACATCTGTTGTTTAAGTTTTTTTTTTTTTTTTTTAAATTCAATAGCTTATTAATTGAATGAGACTAATAAGCTAAAAAATTCATCTACATATAACATATTACATGTCATATTTTCTCTCTATTTTCTCAATTATAATTTTTTCTTATTTCTAGCGACGCGAGTTCTATCATATTCTAACATAATTTTAAGTTAAATAGATTTCATTTTGTTAAAACTACGCATTAATTGCACGGGCTGGTATAGTATTTAGTATTTACTATATAATGTTTAAAGTGTTTTACAAGAAGATATAGATGAACGATGACATTAATTAGAACTCACTCTCACATTTGTTAAGAAGAAAATACACATAAGTTTGTCATGCATCCAACAATAAGACAACACAAATTGAATAAATTGAATATTGTAATGATATATAGAGCATGCTTTTTTGAATTTAATTTCAAACAAATTCAATTTAATTTAACTTTTTATAAATCTAGGATTTGATTTAATTCAATTCAATTCAAATTAATTAATGCAGTCTAAAATAATATAATCTAGTCTTATTAATTAATAGACTAATTGTACTTTACTATTTGATTGGTCACAGACCTAAATCTAGGCCCAACGAAAATCTGTCAAATTTCACAAAATATATAATAGCTAGCTATATATATGCACCTTTAATTAATTTCTATTATTGGTCCATTTTTTGCAAGCTTTTCAATGAAAATTATACTGTATTTTATATTACCACGTTTTCAATAGGCAAATTATCTTTACCGTGGATCTCTAAATAAAAAATGTTAAAGTAACAGCCAAAACTACATCAATCATGGATGTGGATTCATGGTCCATGAGTAAATTAAGAAAATAATGAGAAAATGTGACGCTTTACATGGCAGTATGTTGAACACATAGCTACTATTTTAGGCTTTGTTTGATTGGATTGATTATTTCAACACCTTATTACTTATTATTTAAGATTAGATAATTTAATTTGATGTTTAAAAGTTTATATATCTTTAATTCCGTAACAAAAAATATTATTAAAAGGAAAATGATTGAGCAACCCTCAAGGTTGTCAACCCTTTTGAGTTAAGCTAACTACAAGTACCCTAACTTTTGGGGTTTTCACTGTTAAGGACCCATAACTTTTTTTTACACCGTTTGGGACCTCAATTCCTTTTTTGGAAAAAAATTAACCAAAGTGAGTTAAAAATTTAGGTCCTTGAGAGTTTAACAACAAATAATAGCATCATATATATACTTCAAAATTAAAAATTAAAGATTTATTTATTTATTTATTTTGGCCAAAACTAATCTTCTTCTTCCTATGATTACTAGCCGAGCACCACATTATTCCATCACAACCTTACACCCAACCAAATTCTTTGGCTTCATCACCACCTTCAGCAAGTCAATCCCAATCATATAAATTTAATAAAACACACTACAACACTCTTCAAAATCACCACATAGCCAATAAATTCCCCTTGAAAAACATAAATTGCAAATTGTAATTAAATTTTTGTCCTTTTCAACCGGGAAAAAAATGTAAAAATGACAATTTTTTTATATTAAGTTTGAATTTAAAAATAATAAGTCGATTATTGTGGCCGTTTTTCTGATCCAATTCTTCCTTTGATCTTCAATAATAAAAAATAATAATAATTGATGCTATAATGTTGTTAAATTCTTTTCTCACTGGTCTCCTCAGCTCCTTTCAAAAAAATATATTTTCTGAAATTGAAAATAATCTCACAAAGTTAATGAAAATAAAAATGGTATGACTAAAAGTACACGATAAAAAAAATGAAAAAATAAAAAAATTCTTCCCCTTAGGTGAATTAAAGTGAGCTTAAATGAGTAGATTTTTAACCTTAGGTCCTAGAAGGTGAAAAAAAAAGTTGCAGGTCCTTAATAGTGAAAAACATAAAAGTTGAGGTCCTAATTGTATGCTTAACTCCAACTCTTTTAGATACATTACAATAAAATAATAACATATATGTAATAAATTACAGAGAGAAATTGTTAAAAATTAATGTTTCAAACTTTCAATGTATTTTTAACCAATGAAAAATCATAATTGAGAGAGTTGGTAACCCTTAAGATTAGTCAATCACTCCCCTTATTAAAATTACATATTAGAATACTACTCATTAATACAAATAAGATCTCAATTGATAATTGACTATCCGTGCCGAGCGGAGGAAAATAAAAACCTAAAATAGCTTACAATGTAAAACTTCTTATAGTTTTTTTCCCCCCTTGTAGTCTTGCTTAATTTGAGATATATAGTAATAATAGTGTGCTTCCCTTTGCTAATTCGTAGTCGGCAACTAGTGCTGGCCAACGGGCGGGCTAGGCCGGGTTTGGGGGCGGGCTGGGTCAGGGGTGGGTTAACTGGAACCGGCCCGTGGGTGGGGTTGGTCGAGTAGGGCTGGGTCAGATTAGGGTTGACCCATGAATCAAACCGACGGGTTGGGACCGGATTGGGGACCGGGCTGGGCTGGGCTGGGTCGCGGTTTTTGGGCCGGGTTGACGGGTTGGGTTCGTGGGTCACGGGATGGGTTTCATGGGTTAAGCCTATCGGGTCATAATATACACAATATTATATACTTCCTCCGTTCCGAAATAAATGCAACAATTTTAATTTTTCCATTTTTGTAAGTATTTTCTTCCTATCTCTCACATCATCACATAACTCACTTTTTTTCTCTATCCCTTTTACTCTCACAACAAAAAATGAATTAGGAGTTCGTGCCACCCAATTTGTTGCGTTTTTTTCGAAACGGAGGAAGTATATGAAACAAATAACAAACTTTTCACATTACTTAGCTAGAAAATATATTACGAGTATTATTCTTATTACTTATTTCTACATCACTCCGACCTCTCTCACCTTTCATTTAATTAAATTTGACTTTATAGTTTTAGTGTTAGCATAATTTTTAATGTTTGAAAGTAAATTACTAACTAATCAAATTAAATTTAAATAGACATGCAAAATACGACAAAAAAAAAAAAAACATCAGATTATATTTAAAAGGAATAAGACTTGTCTGGACCAATTTTAGAAGATTATTGTATGGTGCAACAACAACAATTAAGGCGACAAAAAGAAAACTAATGTCCAAATTAAACAGAAGATGATTTTGAAGCATTAATTGTAAATAGAACATATATAGTTGGCAATATGTTATTTTCTTTATGAATTGGACAATACATTCTATTATTTTATCACTCTTCATAATAAATAATTATAATATATATATATATATATATATATATATATATATAACCTAGAGGTATGTGCATCCAATCAAATATGTTTTATTGTTCATTTAACATAATTTTGTTCATTTTAATTTTAAAATGAACAAAGTATTTTTTTTATTTATAAAATGAACAAAATTAACCTTGGGTGTACCTTAGCTTAAATCCGGATGTATATAATAATTTATGTCCATTAATTTTAGGTTAATTAAAATTTTAATAAATTTAGAAAAATATTATACTCAGCCCTTGGGACAACATATAAGCAGCTTAAAAAGTAAAAATTTCGATAATTAATTAAGCATTAATTACAAAAATTTATGCATTATTTTTTCAAAATAAATAAATAAATAAATAAATTTACACAATTATAGAAAATGTACATATTTGTAAAAATTATAAAAGTTGAACATTATTCATGATTGTTTTATTAAGACGAATAGTGAAAAAAACAAAACACATATGCGTGCAAAGAAAACATATATGTGGAACAGAGAGAGTATATAAGATGGGAAAAATCTATTAAATATATTAAATGCAAAACATGAAAAAATAGGTAGGAATATATATATTCAAATACTAAAATATGTCCAAAAAAATAATTCAAAAGTAGAGTTAAGTATCAGGGTTCCATAAAGCAAAAATGAGGCCATCTATATAACTCCACTAGTCCACTTATGAATTTGATCCTTGTGGACTGTGGTGAGAGGTTTGGATCCTTATATCAGGTAGATAGGTACGCTTTTAGGTGCATGTAGGGCTACATTACTCACCATGTTTATATTTTGCTTATTTAATATGTTGTTTTGCGCTGATTATGAAATTATTTCAGATTGCTTAGCTTCTTTAGGTTTTTAATATATATTTCCCATTTTTTGATATGAAACTGCATACTAATTAAATGAGCAAAATATAAATATGAGTGTACATACACCTAGACGATGTAGCCATGTAGGATATAAATTGTATTGTTATCTAGTCAATAAGTAGTTATAGGTATTCAAAATGGATAAGTTTAATCAAATGAAAAAAAATCCATGCTTTATAGGTTGAAAGAACAAAAATAATCCAAATTATGGCGCATGCATGCTAGATTTTTTTATAAGCTGTTAATTCATTCGAGGAACACACAATGCAACGTGAATTTTTTTTAGTAATAGGCAATTAGGCATGCATATTATTGCCTAATCACCTTCCTCGGCTAACCAAATAACAATTTATATACTTCATTTGTCTCAATTTAGTTGCTATATTTTGACTTGTAGCATTGTTCATATGTGGTCTTTGATTGCTTCTAGTTTAATAAGCGTAAGGAAAAACATAGACATGATAAATTTAGTTTAATTAATTTGTCTCAACAAATACTTTTCAAATATATAGTTTATATATTTTTTTTTATTAGGTGTAGTTCAAGATATTTTATTTAAACTCGTATCTAGGGAGATATGAAAAAATGAATGTAGCAACTAAATTGGGACGGAGGGATTATACAATGTTGGCTTTTATCTTAATTAAATACAACCATACAAGTGTACTTTTTGTAATTGAGGGATAGCTCATGTGGTAAGAGTTTATCTCCCGATTCTAAAAGATACAGGTGTACTGTTGGGAAAATTAGATCGGGAGCAGAAGCAAATTGATATTGAAACATAAAATAGATGATAAAAGATGGACAAGAAAAGTAGAAAATAGCACACAATATAACGTGGGAAAAAAACCTCAAAAGAGGTAAACAACCCACAAAAAACGAGCACTTAAATATCCAATATATGAAAAAATGCATGAAAGTACAACCCCGAAGGGTATAAGAGAATGGTACGACTCTCTAAATTCTTAAAGAGAGCTAATAAACTCACATAGAGGTAGAAATTGGAATTCTTTCTATGAGCATGTATTGTGAATTTGTAGTTTGGTGTTATTGTGTGTTGTGTTCAAAGCGAAGTGACATAACCTATTTATAGGTGAGCATGCCAGACTAATTTAGGTGGTAAAACATTCCAGTAAAAAATTCTAGATTAGTATAATCTAGAGTTGAAGGATCTAGATTAAAAGAAACTAGATTAATAAAGAAGATGATATAATAATAATCATCATTATATTCTAGAATGTTCATATATTAATACTAGGATCGATTATTTAGAATTGAACCTTAAAGATTTGGGACACTCCCAACAAGAGATGTACTTTTTGCATTACACATTTGAGGATTGAATTGAAAGACTAACGTGCCCTATTTTCTATCAAGTTTATGAGAAATTGATTTTTCCATTGTATTATTTGTGTTTCACATGAATATGTAAATAGTTACACAACTTATTAAAGCCAACGGCTAAACTTTAATGTGAATCAAATTTTGGGCAGGGTCAGACTTTTTACTTAAATACAAATGCAATAATTTTGTAATTTGTGTGATTTTAATACGGGTCGGACCGGGATAGCGGCCCGAAATAGATTATCACCTTTAGGCTTTAGCTAAATTGCAGGCTAGCATTGCTAATTAACTTTAAGCCCCACTCAATTAATTAGTTAAAGCATGTATAAAATATCAGCAAGTAATTACTTCTACAATTATATTGAGGAAAAAAATTGGGGTTGACACACCGGGTAGACTACTCACCCCTATATATAAGGTTATGATAATTATATTAGTGGAATCCAACTTGACTTAAATATTAATATTTTAATAATCTATTAGTAGCGGGTAGTCTACCCAGTGGGTAGGTGTAGCAATGTCCTTATACTAATACTCAAACTCCAGACCTCCGTGGAGGACGACTGAAAACATGGTTGTTATTTTTTTGGTTTTCCAATATAAAGAAAGTTTTGTGTGTTAAACGACAATAAACGTCATCATTTACTTACTATACTAAAGTAGTAATCGAAATTGACAAATGTCACAATCTAGTTAATTTTGTTTCCTCACAATCAATTTATTTTGAAACAAGCTTTTAAAATCTTAAACAAGAAAAAACCTACATCATTTCAATTTTGAATTTATACAATTAAATATGTTGAAAATTTTATCTATTCTAATGAATCTTCTGTAACCAATTACTAAAAAATAACAATACAATCATATTCAAAATTGATATATTTTCATTATATTTATAAATTATAAAGATTTTATGCTATATTTTAAATAACGTTAGTAGGTTTAAAATAAACTTTGTGGTTTGTAATTTTTTTTTAACTAATTAGACTAAAATTGTTACATGTACATATTTGTTGGATGATAGATAAAATTATTATAAACTTTATTTTTTTAATGTAAACCAAGCATTGTTTGGACAAAAAAACTAGTAAGAGACTATTTCAAATTGCACAACATGAATGCATCATCCCTATTGACCCTGTATATATTCTCGAGTTATCAAACAATCTATCACTAATAAGGTCAAGGTTGCGGTTTCACTCAATTGGAGAATTAGCATGACCCGTGTTTAGAGGATATTATGGGAGATCGAATACATTCAGATCAACACCACCATTGCTAAAGATTAAATAAAAGATCATAAAGAAAGGATCAACAAAAATAATAACAAGTGGTATATCTTATGAGCGACATGTGGCATTTTATCAATGGTTCACATTCACATACTACAACGCAAAGCCAAAGTTCATTGTGAATGAAGTTCAACAAAGGCAAGTGAAAGTTATTCTATATTGAAGTTTTGATGCAAAATTTTGTCTTTCTTATCAAATCCATTTGTTAAAGGTCTATATTGGATTTTTTTTAGTGTTTAGAGAGCCACAAGGGCGGGGATGATAATCGATACCAGATCTACTGGAACCGGAAGAGAAGCTCTTACCACCTGAGCTATCCCTCACTCTCTATTGGATGATTATTTTCAATGAAGATTATCATTGTGTATATCCTATTGAGCTCTAATTCAAAGGAAATTGTCCACACTCATATACAAAAAATGGGAGGAAGAATAAATCAATTTATAATAATACTCTAGCGGCTCGTTGATTGTTGCTAATAAATTGCGATATAGAGATTATTTAAATTAAACCTTATAATCTCCACTTAAATATATTTTCCTTTTTATTTTCCATTACAATCTATTTCTATTGTGAATTGTGTTATTAGATGGAAACGGTACCAAGCCATATGAATGCATATTGATTTTTTTCAATTCCTAGCAATTTTACATATAAATTTGTTCCATTACCGACATTTACAACCAATTATCAAACAGGTCGTATGATATCTCACTAACAATTCCTTCATGAGAGAATATTTATGGTAGTGGATTAATTAAACTCTCCTTCTTATCGAATTGCTCAAACCAACTCAGTTAATTTCAAAATCAAAACTGCAAAAATTATACTTACTCCGTTTTCAAATTGTTGTAACAAATAAATTTTTTGTCTCTTACAAATATTCTCATTTGTTGCAACTATTAAAAAACAGAGGAAGTAGTAAACATTGAATTGAAAAGGGCAAAACAAGATGGAGTAGTATACTATACTATATTATGCAATTATTAATCATAGAACTTTTGCAACCGCAATATCCCCCAGTGTGACAAATAAGCATCACCACTTAATGTTATTGATCCAAAATGCAATATTGTGACCACTAGTAGAGTAGTAGTTGACCTTTAAATTATTTTGCTTGAATTAGTGCATATCAATTTGTTTTTTCTTGAGTTTGATAGGAAGATTATTTGTTTAGCAAATATTTGCTTGAATGATTTTCCCACTTTCCATTTCTGGTTTTGTTTCTTTAATTTTACTATTAAGTTTTCAATTCATTACTTCAATTTACAATTTCATTAATCAAAGTGCACTCACACAACTATGACTATAAGTAAAAATAATGACAAACAATGAACTTGTATGTAAATTTACAGGAAAAAATAATGCTTATTCTAAAAGTAATGCTAGTCGATTCCAAATTATTGTTTGTTTTTCTTTATAAATTTTTCATTCTCATCTAGTCCCTAACCAATAATGGATATTAATAACAAAGCATGTAATAGGATTGAGTTTGCATTAACATTGAGAGGCAAGGAGAAATGTATTATTGCAATCAATTAGTGTTTACCAGAGTTTCCTCTCACTAATTCCACTTCGAGCACAAGAATTACAACAAGAATTTAAATCAAGCTCTAAGTGTGTTTACGATGTATTTGTCTATTTTGAATACATCACCAATACAAGAGGAATTGGGTATTTATAACCCCTCGATCGAAATAACAAGAACACGGAAAAACAGGGCCTTAAACAGACCCTAGGTCGCGACTCACGAAGAAGGGCCGCGAGTCGCGAGCCACGTCGCGAGCCGCGATGGCCATTCGCGACTCGCGGAAACCTTGTCTCGAATCCTAGAACTTTAGCATTTCTTCAAATAATTCACGACTCACAACCCCAACTCGCGACTAGCGGATTTGCCCACTTCTGTAGTGCTTCCTCTTGATGCAACTCCCAAACACATCCTCATATTCAACCATGTTGATTTCGAGTCAAAAAATAACAATTAAGTTGCCTACCAATTGATTTGTTAGTATATTGTTCTCTTAGTAGTAATAATTTTAATCCTTGGCGTGATAAATACTATGACCTAACATATTTTCATTACAATATTGTTGTAATATCAATAAAAAAAATCCGCACTTGACACATCACAATAAAATATAATAAAATCTGCACTTGACACGTCACAATAAAATATAATTGAAAGGAAGGGGCAAAAACATATTTCTTGATCGTACAAAAGACTAACCAATGTCTATTTAATGACTAACCAAATTCTAATTAATTAGATTTCTAATGTCCATCAGCATTGTAAAAGATAATACCCTTTCGTCCTATAATCTTTGTCCCATATTTTCATTTTTGATTGGCTAAAAACTCTGCAACATTTCTTTTAATGTTAGTTTTTTTTTTTTTTTCAGATAAGTATAATGGGCGGGACACAAGTACGATCCAAACGAGTACTATAGGTTTATAATAATTCTTGGGTAATGCATCATATAAATATATAATTAGTGAAGTTGGAAAATTTCAAAACTTCACCAACTAAAAATTTATCAAAAGTAATATGGACTAACCTTGTTTTTCATTGTCACCTATTATATGCTACAAATAAAAGCGTTTATCTTTTCAATATATGGTGTAATGTTTAGAAGAGATATATACATATATATATATATATATATTGAATGTTCTCCAAGATTTCGCTACAACCTCCTCTTCGCACATCTTTTGAAAAGTCAATCTGTCTGCTGATTATATTGCGTCACTCGGATACTGGATCCCTACTCATGGCAGCTATAGATAAGTAAAAAAAAATGCTGATTTTCTCGTACTTTTTCTCCAAAAATAAATACCTATTTGTTACAACTATTCAAAAACGGATAAAGTACATATATTGAGTTATTGACTGACAAATCGGTCCAATAAATTGATAAAACTAATGAGTAATGACACCAAAAAAAAAAAAAAGAGGGGGGTACGGAAAGAGAAATTGAATACAACCACTTTGAACGCAAATCAATTTTAGAGAACAACTGGACAAGTAAAGTGACTTGATCTCGATCATCTTGCTCTAAAACATTAAAATTGATAACAACTCTCATAATATTTGGCGATTCCTAGCTCCAACCTGCATTACATACATCTCCACCTTGCAGATCAATGTATTATATGGTCCCCATTTTATATACTCATAGAGAATGAAGTCATAGTCCAGTGGTTATGACTTCAGAATTTCAGGCACGTACAAGATCCTGAGTTCGATTCTCACCGCACGCATTTGCGAGGATTCCTTATTATCCCCCTTACAGATGCGTGTGCTGGCTAAAATTGGGCCCAATTCCAATGCCAATATCCCACATATTATATGAGTGCATGCTGTTAAAATAGAAAATTTATGTCATATATTTACGGTCCGTTTAGTAGCCGGTCATAACTAGATTTGGATGGTAATGAAAAATAGGAAGAAATTTCAAGTTTGGGAATGAAAAAAAAATGTTTTCCATGGGAATTTTGAAGTTTTTTCTTAACAAATTACACTTTGAATCCATTACCATTACCACAATTCATTACTAACAACCAAACAACCGTTAGAACATTTATGATATGCATTTAGAACATCCATGGTTTACTTTCAGAACATTTATTTTATAATATATTAAGTAGTCTAAATATATATAAAGCATGAATGTTTAGTGCATCGATCTTATTTTTGTTGTGCACCATTATTCTTATTCTAACGAAACATCTTTAACACTGGACATATAAAATTATAAATGTTGTGTGTTGTACCCAAATTTCTTGCACCATTTACGATAAGTCGTGTTGTATGTTGTCCTTAATTTATAGACGGCGTAGTTATGTTGTAGTCCTTTTTTTAATTAATATATATTAAGAACACTCCAACACCTATTAAAATAAAATAAAAGCATTTTTGTTTTATTCCTAACACAACAAAACAATAAGTAGATACTTCACGACTCTTATAGCTTATATGGTAGGCAGCTAGGCAGTTATAAATGACAATAATGAGAATAAATTTATATATATGTAAATTTGGTTGAAAATCAATATTTATTTCATGATGCTGCTACATATTCTACTTCCAATTTATCTCTTCTTTACAAATATTTATTCTCATATAATGCTATGATAGTACTATCCCTAATGGTAACAAATTAAAATACGAAGAAAAATACTCCCTCTGTAACATAAAAATGGCAACAAGTCATTTGCACGCATTTTAAGAAAGTGATTTAAGATTGTAAACGAACAAATTGATCAAAAATAACTTTAAGATTAGTGACTTATGATCTCAATTTTACTTGTATTAAAACCATTTTGATTAATTTGTTCATCTGCACCCTTAAATCATTACCTTAAAATGCGTGCAAAATGACTTGTTGCCATTAACATGTTACGGAGGGAGTATATAAGTTTGGGAATAAAGATATGTTTACTACGGAGATTATAAGATTTTTCCTTAACAAAATTACACATTAAATCTATTTGGATTAATTACCAACAACAAAACGGCCGTAAATATTTGAGGTTAGTGCTTAATTCAATTAATCAATTTAGATAGATTTTGACATATATATTAGGATTTATATATTAGGTACTCCGTATGTACTTTGGGCACGACATTATTATCGTTTCTATTGACACTTCCACTTTTATCTTTTTTTCTTCTTCTGAAAAAAAGGGAATTAGGTTACAAAACATATATAGAATAGCAAATATATGACAAATATGTTGGGGTGATATCATGAGTTGATTATTGACGTTTTATTAGATTTTTTATATCACCTGAAATGGACATCCGCCATTGGCAAATATGTGCTTTAATTTGTTTGTTTTTAATGTATGAAATAGCTTTTTCTAGTTCATACTAATTAATAAAGTTATTTTTTACATAAAATTATGTTTGTAAAATCTTATTTTCACATGAAATAGTTTTGAAAAAAAAAATTATCAAAAAAAAATCCGAAATGAAAGGGAGCATCTTTCAAGTACTATAAATTATTAGTGAGTTTTACTTTTTCCAAAATAATCTGAAGTTGGTATGATTTTTAATACTCCCTTAGTAACATATTAATAGCAACGATTTGACATTTTTCCTCTCTACTTTATGTCAAATCATTGCCATTAATATGTTACGGAGGGAGTATATTTCTATATTGGTCCGAAACTCCTAATGCATTAATTCCAAGCACATAAATTAAGGTATTTTTACTTCTTTTTTTTTTTAATTCCATTTTCAACCTTATTTTTCATCAAGGATTAGTATAATCTCAACAACAATACAATATTTACCTAGCTATTTTAATTTCTTCCCTCAATTCTCACTTTCTAGCAGGTAGGTCACCCTTGACATGAGATAGTATAGGAAGAAATTGTACTATTCATAGAAAGCTAAAACTTGAAATAATTGTGGCCTGGAAGACGCTCCAAACTTAAGATGATCTTTAACAATGATTCCAATGAGTTTTCGTTAGCTAAACAAGCACTAAGGAGAAGGGAAATTCAGACTATATTTATACACAAGTCCAAGGAGATTCAATTTCTTCTCAATCTAATCGGTGAAGGAGATCACAAGTAACAACTCTTAGACACATAACGTGGTTTATTTACTCTATTAGCTTTCTTTTGGATGTGGGACAATTCACAAATGCAAACTCTACACATTATTATATTGTTCAAGCCCGCCGTAGGTGCAGGCTCAAATCTCAAAGATCTGTACACAAAGACCCTGGATGACTGACACATATCATAGTTCCACGCCCATATATAACAACTGTCAACATCTGCCAAAATCCTAACATCAAAAATTAACGTACGCCTATAAATAGTCTATATATATTAGACCATTGTCTCAGGTAAATTTTCATATACAGGCTATTCTATTATTTTTAATCCTATTTAATGCAAAATCTGGCTTAAACATCGGAGGGGCATTCTCAAGACCCACCCCGAGTTAGTGGCCTTTCATTATTTTGCAAGTCCCACATCGAGGAGGATCACAAGATTCACAATAGAATTCATTCAAACACATTAAATACGCGATCCGAGGAGGTATGTTCCTGATCAGGAACACATGCAAATGATGAGATTTAACACATTCAAAAACATTATTTGAAGAATATAACTATAAAGAATAATATCTATATATACAATTGAAATTTGAAAGAGTAGTATATACTTCCAAGTGGTTTAATAAGAATCTAATACAGCTTACATGCAACAAGCTAAGGTTAGGACACCATTTTGTACCTTTTCGAATCCTGTTTATTTTTTTTTTAGGATAATGTGTGGGATACTAGGCCTTGGAACCAGCCCTACTGCAAGTCAACCGGCCCAATTTTAGCCAACACACGTATCTGTAAGCAGGGTAATAAGGAATCCTCGCAAATGCATACGGTGAGAATCGAACCCAGGACCTCGTATCTGGAATTATGAAGCCCTAACCACTGGGCTATGACTTCATCATCTTCAAATCCTGTCTACTTGGTTCAACAAAAGACGACTATTTTGATTCTGATTCTATATAAAAACCTAGTAGTAAATTAAAGATAAGCTCAAATGGTCGTGATGGCGATTATTAATTATTTAATTTTCACATTCATAAAATTAAAGTTGTGAATTTGCATGTATCGCAATCAGGATTTGCTTTACATAAGAATTTTCATTTAATTAATAATAACTACCTCTCAAATTAAAACAAGTTAAATACTCAAATTAATAGTAACGGAGTTATCATCAGATTAAAAATCATTGCAAAAAAGTGTACTCATATTACATATTAGATTGTTTGATTTATTGTTTTTTTTGGCTGGATGTGTCTAGTGAATAGTCAAGTCAAATGGGGTCAATTAAACAACACATTGGCTGGAATTATCTGCGAGTGTTCATTATCGGGTATCCACATTCGGCTTAAACTTTTTGTTAAGCCGTAAAGTGTAATGCATATATAGATTATGAATAAATTATAAGTTGTTAATTAAGCCGTAAATTTAGATAGCTACGACATAATTTCATCTACAAGTCAAAATTTTAAATACGTGTTTTCTCGTTTAACTTCATGTGTGAAGCAAGTGAAAAATACTCATCTTTATTTGTATAGGTAACCATTTTTTGTTATCATCACAATTATTATTTTCATATTAACAATAAAGTGCGACAGCACCGTTCAACGATAATTTATTCAATTTTTTTTCTTAAATAAGAAAAAATAACTTAAATGGAAGAATATTCAGAATTCTGATATGATATGTATTTATGACTTTATAGAAAAACAAAATATCATGGCGACGAATAATAAGGCCAAATCATCAAATATCAATTGGGATTCAAGAGAAAAGGACATGAGAGAACAATCATAATTCATAGCAAACACCAACTCAATTAAGGAGTACTTCTCAGTTGAATCCAACTTGCAAAATCAAATTGATCCAAACAAATAAGAGGGATTGAATTGGATTGCAAGCAGTTATATGCAAATTGGTAAGCATGAATTGCTATGGAATTACATATATATCATCTATCATGTCATATATATTGTCACATACGCAATAAATATTATTGGATTCAAATCTAAAATTTTTATGTGCAATGACAGACATTTTTACTTTCTACTTATGTCACATCATTACACATAAAAATTAACGGACGTAGGTAATATGTATTATTATATACTCCGTGATATATAATTACACAAAGTGGAAGGAAGATGAAGGCTTTTCTTTCACACTTTCACTCTTATTAGAGGTTAAATATGTGTTGTTTTAAGTTGAACCTTGTTAATTAATTGCTATATTATCCTCTTAGTTCGAATGTTTCACATCAATTGCTTATTATGGTAAGGGAGAATCACGTAGCCATAAAATTTCTGTAAAAAATGGCACCAACTAGCTTAGGCATTATAAAGCATTATAAATTTATAATTATATTGGATTTACCTAATAATGAAATTCCTAATAATTTACTAAACTTGCTTGGTTAGCAATGTGGGAATTTGCAATTCCCATGAATTTTCATTAACCAAGAGATGAGTAATTCCCATGAATTTTCATTAACCAAGGGATGAGTTGGTAATTTATTTCCTATGATTTGTGGGAAGTACCAATTCCCATGAATTTCCACTTCCTCCATTTTTATGTTTTTGTGTCAACCAAACAACATACTTAAAATGAAATTCATGGGAATTTTGTATGCCCATGGAAGTTTTTAACAACCAAACAACACCTTAATAAACTTTGTATTCGAGTAAGCCAGTACGGCTTTCTTTGATAGCTATTATTTCAACATCTTATTAATTATTTCAAATTAGAATTTTAATTAATTTGATGTTTTTATAAATAATTTTAATTTCGTAACAAAAATATTATTAATATATTAGAAAAACTGCTAATTAATATAAATAAAATTAGATCTTAATTGTTATATTATTAAAATATATACGCATCAAAGTTTAGTCAACTTATCAGATAAATAAGTTTAGATCAGATCAGATTAGATTAGATAAGTAAATTTCAAGTGAATAAAAAAAAAAATCTTTAATGAAGTTATAGAGTGAAAGGTTATATTCTTATATACATTTTTTTGATAGGTTTAGTAAAAAATACTAAGTAGTTTTAAAATAAATTCATTAAGATTTAAGGACTTAAATACAAAATCGATCGTGGAACCTACTATGATAAATATAATTATACCATTTATCTTGTGAGATCGTCTGATGGTCTAACCTAAATTTTAACTAGAAATCCTATAGCTTTTTACGTAACAAGTTAAAATTTGTATAAAAAATTATTGTTTTATGATTAAAAGTTAAAAAGTTTAATTTTTAAGCGAAAAGTTATGCGGTCTAACAGAAGACTTGCCAATATAATATAATGTAATAATATTTTATGTTGGTGTCTTTTAAATGCAAAAAATCCAGAATTTAGAACATTGTACGTATTAATATGTTTTCTGCATCTCTGCCCACCATTCTCTTCTTCATCCTCTTTGTGTGTACTCTAATTTAAAAACTTGATCTCCTCCAAGAATATTGTAATTAAGATGGGAAAAAAATGAAGTATATGTAGAGAAGAGAGTATAAAAACTACTTTCATTTTGTGTTTTAATTATCCACTTAATTTCTTAGCTGAGATGGTCATTTAACTTGGTATCAGAGTCAGTGTAACAAGACGTTCACGAGTTCAAATTTCATTCACCCTCCATTCAAAGTGGAATATTTGGTGTCAGGTAAGACGAGACCCATGTACGTTGTATCTACACTTTAGGCCTAATGGACTCTTGTGTAAGGCTGCATGATGGGGTATAAAAATTAATTTTTAATATTCTACCATTAACTTAAGCTTTTAATTAAGATGATTCTTTAGCGCTGGTTGAAACCAAATAACACACAAAATGCTAAATGAAACACGCTTCCAAGAAATTGCCAGCTAAGAAGTTATGTAGGGTTAGACATTTAAAACGGTATAAATGTTGATCGAGTCAATTGTTTGTCTATGAATTGCATTCAAATCTTTAGGCACATATAAATAGGATTTGGAAGTATGTATCTTAACTTAACCCTGATTTGTTGTAAATTGATTAGAACCCTTATATGTAAGATTTTTAATCGGCTGATTGAAGAAAACAACAAAAGAGAAAAATGTGGATTATTGCAAGCCAACTATACATATAGACATATAGTTTTAACGCTAGTTATTGTGTGGTTCAATCTATGGTTCTATGACTTCTATCAAAGTATTATTTGGTGATAAAATATAGTACTTGTTACATCAAGATGGAAGAGTGTAATATAGCTAAGTAGTCTAGTAACGGGTCTAAGAGGTGTAGCTCAGTTAGTAGATAGAGTATACGGCTGTACACCCCTTGATCCTTGAGATCACGGAGGGTGAAAGTAATTCAGATAAAAACCGAAATCCAATCCAAACTAGACTGAATTATAAGTTTGGATTGGATTTTTTAAAAAATTTGGATCGGATAGGATTGAGGGCTTATTTACTTCAGATTATATTCAGTTCAGTTCAGTTAATCTCTATATTCAGTTCAGTTCAGTTCAGTTCTATTCAGCTAATGTAAACGAGCCCTGAATATTTTTGTAAATTTGGATTTCGGATTGGATTCGGATTTAGCCTTAGAAAAACCGAAAACTGAATTTATAAACCGAATTGTGATGCTGTTATTCTAACTTTAGTCATGTACCTAAGTTGTTGCCATCTACTCTCATGCTACCATTGTTATGCTACTGTCTACCATCATTAATTTGAGTTCTTATCTTTTATTTTTGCTTATTGGTTAAAGATAATTAAACTTAGTTGTGTTAAGATAATTCATTTTCAAAACCATTATGCAGGTTTTAATTCAATAACTAGTGTTTTGGCCCAGGCGTTGCCCCGGGTCCAACAGTTTTATTGCTTTTATTTTACACATTTGCTCTATCGGTTAAACGGAAAGAAATAGAGACATGCATAAAGAACCCTAAAAGGTATAGTGCACTACTAATAAATGCACTATAATTAATAGACCTTTGGCATGGATGATAATCGTTGATTGTTGAAACACCAAGAACAATCCAAACAAGCTCGAATCAGTAAAATTACCCTTATTTTACATCTATCTCAAATGAAATATCAACATGATGGGAAAACGTCAACAACAAATCTAGGTATTATGATGAACAAAATAAATTGAAAATTATAAGTTGGATTGTAGATGAATTTTATGGACGAGTTGAAATTCAATTAGAAAAAAAAAAAACCATTGTATTGGAGCTAGCAAAGCATTTGTTACTATGAGCTATCACTTCATCGCCTTCTTCCATTTTTTTATATATACATTTTTTCTCTCTTTATTTTTCCTAAGTGATAAAACAATATGGTTATAAAGAAGCGTATTTAAATCAACAAATAAACGTAGTTGTGTTGGTTACTATCTACCACTTTCATATAAAAGTTCCAGGTTCAAATCTCATTACAATTATTTCTTATGTTTTTCTAATCGAATAAATTTAAGTGATGTTGACATGACGCTTCTGCACATGTGTCACAATTGTGTCAATGCTTACGTGGCGTAATTATAGTGATTCGCGCACCTTTTAATAATTGTTATAGATAGATATGGTATCTTCCAATTTTAAGTATTTGTGAATAAGTTGGAAAGTATTTTTTTAAAATGGTCCAAATAATTCGGATTGGATTGGATTACAAAGTGAAAAAATGAATTTTAACGGTTCGGATCGGATTGGATTAGAACAAATTTGGATTGGACTTGGATTGTGAAATCCAAAACCGAAATTTAGCGGTTTGGATTTAGATCTGTCCCAAATCCAAACCGCAAACCGAACTTTCACCCCTAGGATCGACACATGCCCCCCTTCCCCCAGTATTTTCTGAGATGAGAGTTTTGTGTGCGAGAACCGTGCACCTTTTCTGTAAAAAAAAAAAGTGCTAACAGACTTCAATCACGTTATTAAGAGTTTTTTTTTTTTTGGCTAGGGATGATCATGGAGTTCAGCAGCACGCCAACAATTTAAATTTGAATTGATTAATGTGCGGTTAGGTTGAAAATTGACTTGAGTTGGATCAACTCAAACTTGAGTACTCGACTCGACTCAGAATTTTAATGAGCATGAGTTGAGCAAAACTCGAATTAAACTCAACTTGATATGTTTGTGAGTAACTCGACAACATATATGAGAAAGTTGAAGAGAATATGACTTGAATATACTCTCCACTCTTTCTTAAAATGTGGATACATGTTAAGGAATAAATAGGGATTAGGAGGAACCTAACATAGACTTTTTTTAGGTAAAATCATCAAACTAGAGAAGGAACAAAAGGAAGAAGACATACCCTTATGGTCCATAGTACTGCAAAAAAAGGTGAGGCCATGGTTGAAATTAAAGAGACCAACAAAGAATGTAGAAACTAGAAAGACTATAAAACAAATGATACTTACAAGTACTTATTACAACCCTTAATATACGACCCTAAAGTATGTATATGTACTTTATAAGAGTACTAATTTATTCCTTCCGTTTTTATTTAATTTACGCAGTTTGATTTTTAAAATTGTTCACAAATTCTACTCTGATTATTGTTTGTGATTTATATGTAAGTAAGGAAAACATAGTCGTGTGTGAAGTAATCTCATAAGGTTTGTCTCAACATACATGTAGTTTTTTTTTCAAATCTTCAGCATTTTCTTTCGTATTGATCAATTTTTTTTAATTTCATCTTATTCTCTTTCTCTTTCTCTTTCTTTTCTGCTCCAATATTTACCAAAATATTCACAAGGTTTATTTTGATGAACATTTGTGTTATATGTGGTGAACATTTATATTCAGTTGGTAATTTGTAAATGTTGTGAAAATTTCTTGATTAGAACGTGCAGGACCACAGAAAGTTGTGTGGTCCTGGAGGGCTGGAACCATCCATTACCTATTTGGACTTTGGGAGAAAAGTCCCCATACAAACATTAGTTTTTTTTTCTTTTCATTCTAAAACTTTATTTAATTTGGTTTGGTATTGGATTTTTTTTAATAAGGGCACTGGTTTTATACTTTTATATATTGGGCTATATAAAATAGTGGCTTTTTATATGCGATTTTTTAAGAAAGGGAATTGAAAGATGAATGAATATTGCCAGCTTTAACTAAGTTGTAATTTAAGCAACATTTTGGGACAATTAGAGTGGTGGACAGGTGCTTATCGAGTGAGTCGATCTCGAGTAGGGGGTTGTTCGACTCATGCTTATTAAGTTTTGAGTCGAGTTTGAGTTGTTAACGAGCTGCTCATTTAATATTTTGGCCCTATTGAATTTTAATTTTTTAAAGAAAATGGATGATTATATTCTTTTTTTTTAATGTAAATTATTTATTCTTAAAGTGTATTAATTTATTATATCAAGTGTCAAGGTTAATTTTTATTTTTAAAGATTTTACATAGAAAATTATTGATTAACCTGTAAAATTATCAAATTTCGAGCTTTTTCTTCGTCCTCCACATGAATGAGTTCCGCTAATCTCTTAATATAAAATAAATAAATAGAGGGAAAAAAAAGCGTAATCAGCTATATGCATGGCAATTTAATTCGGAAAATGACTAGTCAAAATCTAAAATAAATAAAGATTCTATTGGACAAAAAAAAAGTTTTAGAATTATACTACGTGCCAAGAAAATTTAGTAAGTATTTCGCACAAAATGTTCCATACAAATGTTAGTTTCTAACAAATTATGTGTGTTACTTATTATAATATAATATACGGATTGTGTGTGGGGCTAAATAAATACACAATCCGAAAATAAAAAATAGATAATTATTTATTATTAAAATAATAATTAAAATTGACACATGTTTGTTTCACATTAAAAGAAAATTTCAAAAAAAATCCTCCATTTTTTGGTTAATTATTTTATTGAAAGTTAATACCAAAACTAATACTATTGTTCCGGGCCCACTCAGGTCGTCAAACCCGTGTTAGTGGGCCCAAATCCTAGGCCTGGCTCTGGTGGGTAGGTACATGTAAAATATTCAATGACGAATAAGATGTCGCCACGTGTTAGCTGATTTGGTAAAACTTTGACCTGGTCACCATGGGCCCGGCCCATATGCCAGCCTAACCGGCTCAGTAAAAACCCTAACCAGGGAACCTAATGCCTATATAAGGATCAGTCCTACCATTCTACAGGTACGCAATTCACAGTCCACAAACTCACCAAATACTCTGACTCCTTATTTCCGATATCTATCTTAAGCATTGGAGGAGCGTTCCCGGGTTCCACCCCCGGGTTAGCAATCTCTGATTGTTTTGCAGGTCACAACCTCACTAAAGAGCATCCGGAGTACACATCATACACCAAGAGATCGTTGACTATTCGATAGATGTTCCAGAACAGGAACAACTACTAAGAAATTCTTAACTAATAATTCCTAAATTTTAATATTATTAATATTTTAAAAACGTGAATAAAAAATTTAAGCTTAACTTAAGAAAATACAAACATAGTTAGGTAGGTGTGCCAAACATAAGTCAGGCCAAAAACTAGTCTATTTAAAAGTTTAGATATTTATTAATTGATACTCATATATATATATAACTATAATAATATTTTTATCATAAATAAACCCAAATTTTAAAAATAATTAATTAAAAAGAACAAAATGTTTTTTAATTAAAAGTATTTCTTATTTTATTTAAAATTGAGCATCTACTCAGAGATTATCTAGCCTATCATAAAACATTTCCAAAAGAAAAATATAACAGTATGTACTACAAAAAAATACTACTAAAATATTGATTGAAATGTATGCCATGTGGCTGGACTTTTAATTCACTGGCCCATTTGGCACCCATGTTATAATTCTACTAAATAAAAGTAGTGTACAGTTAGTCCAATAGTTTTATATACAGTGGATAGAGCCCATTAAATTAAATCCCTTTCCTAGTCCATGTTAGTATTCAATCAGAGTTTCACCAATAAGGTTGTATTTTTTTGGACTCAATTTTCAAAATTTTGGTTCAATTCATTTCAGTTAAATTCAGTTCATATTCTGATGATTCTAAGATTTAGTTTAGTTCAGGCAAATTTAATTTAGTTTAATTCAAATTAATTTACTCCAGAAGATCGAACAAAGCGTCAAAGCCAAGTCTGTAACAAGTTAGATGTGTCCTATATTTATAAATGTCCTAACTAACTTAATTAGTATAAGGTCTTTGAAAGATGCCTAAAAAAACACTGTGGTTCGACTTAAAGTGGACAATAGCATACTCATGGTAGAATGAAGGTGTGTTTGTGTTTAATGGATGTTACAGACCCGACCTCCAGGTAGCTGTTAATTATCAATTTATCATAAACTTGTAAGTACATTATTAACTCACATAATTATCGTAATCAAGTAAATCATTGAGCATTCATACGTGCTCTACCATCACTAGCTACGTCTGTTCGTTTTTGTAAAAATAAAAGTTGCTATCAATACAAGTAGTTTCTCATTTGTAGCACACATTCTTGTCATTATTAGAGACCGAAATCAGTTAAAAATGAATATAACTTTGTATCCATATATGTAATATATATAAATACGTAAGGAGACTAAAAGTAGTAGAGGGTTTCATAGTTCATATTCCACTTTATGGAAAAGCAAAACGTGAATCAACCTACCAGTAAGATGAACTGGAAAAATTTGCATTGAAAAGCATGAAAGCTGGGAATAAATAAATAATAAATAATTGGAGATAAAGAGAGAGGAGAAAATTTTGAGATTGGGAGGAAAAATGCTTTTTTTTAGTTGCATCCAATTTAGTGGTATAGAAAGATACTCTGGCCTTGGGAAACATATTTTTGCAGTTCTGGTCTTCTTGAGCCAAGTACTCCATCCATAATATAAAATTTCTACTTTTGTTTTTTCACGCATTTTGAGGAAATGATTTAAGGGTGTAAATGAAGAAATTAATCAAAATAGTTTTAATAGAAGCATGAGTGTGATTATAAGTTACTAATATCAAAACTATTTTGATGAATTTGGTTGTTTACATACACCCTTAAATTACTTCCTCAAAATGCGTGAAAAACAAAAGTAGAAATTTTTATGTTGCGGAGGGGTATTTAGGATGATGCATTGAGTAGATAAGTAAATCATGTGTGTTTGAAGTTTTGAAAATTTCTTCTTTGTCCATTACAATAATGACACAAAGATGAATATGCATTATTATTATATACTTTTCTGATTATCTGTGATTAAATTTAAAAAAGTTGAGACTTTGCTGTTATGATTGTGTTTATAAAATATTTTTTACACTAATCAAATGAAAACTTATGCAAGTGTGCATAGAAAGGGGCATCATATTAGAAAAAAGTTACACTTAAATCCATAAGTGTCTAACTTGCATGGATAAGAGTACAAAAACGGATTCGAATATGAAACGGGTATGAAAATACGTTGATTTAAAAAATATAGGATACGAGTAGAAAACATAAAAATTGCTGAATTTTTTTTAAAATGAAGACATTTTTATCAATTATTTAATATCATTTGGAATGATTTAATTTAATTAGCATAAAAATATAAGAAAAACTTAAAACAAAATATAAAACATGATTTTATTTTTTTTATAAACTTACCTTAAAACATGTCAAAAAAAATAAGGAAAAATTGTAAAAAATAAGCCAACCTTTAGTTAGTCTTCTCAAAATAAGTCAACCTTTTGATTAACTCAAAATAAGTCAACCTATTATACATCCGCTCAAATTAAGTTTTTTGTATAATTTACCGGTGGAAAAGGCTAACAATTTCAATGAAAAATCAAAGCTGTGCATTAATATATTATTATTTATATGATTTTTCATTAAAAATGTTAATTTAATTAGCAAATAAATAATGAAAAAACTTAATTTGAGACGACATGTATATTAGGTTGACTTATTTTGAGTTAATCAAAAGGTTAACTTAATTTGAGGAGACCGACTAAAAGTTGACTTATTTTTTACAAATTTTCCAAAAAATAATGATAAAATTGAATAA
This sequence comes from Salicornia ramosissima, assembly GCA_951394345.1. Taxonomy (NCBI): domain Eukaryota; kingdom Viridiplantae; phylum Streptophyta; class Magnoliopsida; order Caryophyllales; family Amaranthaceae; genus Salicornia; species Salicornia ramosissima. The sequence goes on from OX596237.1 coordinate 4,816,554, forward strand.
AATACTTCCTCCGCTCCATATTAACTGCAACAGTTTGACCAAAAAGTTTATACATACTTGGTCAAAATGTTGCAATTATTATAGAGTGAAGGAACTATTGGATATTATAAAAGTATTCATATCGTATCGGTATCGGTACTAATATCGGTGCTACTTAGCCGATAGAAAGGCTAGGGTTTATGATATGTCGTCACTATACTTTTAAAACCCATCCTAAGTCCTAACTCGATACCTGTAGGCTGTAGCTCTGGTTTAATGGCAGTTACAATCTCAAAACTTTTAAATTTCAGCAAAGCCATTTCCCCAGTTTGCCCTTTCTTTTACCTCCGTCTTCTTCCTCTCAATTCTCTATCACCAAAATTTCGCTGGAGTTCTACTGCCATTGATAATATTCATGAAACACCGCTCATCTCCAAGCCCTCTAACTTTAATTTTCGAGGTACTTTTTTCTTTTTCTTTCTTATTTTTTTAATTGATGTTCAAATTTGGATATTTTTTTTTTTACTATTGATATCACTAAATATTGTTCAAATCGGTAGGAGGTGGTATTAGAGTTCGAGAATGGAAGAAATTGAGTTCTAAAGAGCTTGGGATCAGTACGTCAAAGATTTCTGAGCCAATTAGATTTGTTCTTAAGAAACTGAAGAAAAATGGTATTGCAAGGTTTCATGGAATTCACATCTTAAGCTTCTGTTGTGTGTGTGTGTGTTCTATACTTGTGAAAACTGCAGTTATAAACTTTTGAAGTTGTTTTACATTTTTGGTAAATTTATAGTACTTGTTAGTGTTATCTCAATTCATAGAAGGTAATCTCGTTAGGGCCTATTCTATTTTATTAAGTTGATGACTAATGTTCATTTAGTCATTCATTATTATTCATTATTGAAATTTGAATAATGTTCATTAATCCTTATGTTAATCTTCATTGAAGTTGAACTAAGGTAACATTGCATGAGTAACATTCTATTGGTACTCAAATGTACTCAAGGGCGTTCCTTCGATTTTGTAATGTTATCTTTAATGTATCATAACTTTGCATTCTGAAACTATGATGGCATTGATGGGAAATTGGGAATCAAGTTAAGTGGTGACATTGGAGCTTGCATTCATTCATGTGTTATCAAAATTATTGGTTATTGCTTTTGAACTTGTTTTATTAAGATAATTGGGAGGTTAGGGTAAAAAATACAACGGAGGACTCTCATCTTGTGCTAGGCTCTGCTCCATCATGGAGGTATACCCTTGGGCAATTTTGCAACCATGATTATTGTGTTTAGTGCAATAATTTGGAGTTTGAATGATTGCCTATGACTTTGTCAGACCATTTGCCAGTTTTAAAAATGGTAATGGAAATGAATTGATATGTAAATTTTGAAGGAAATTTAAAGTTCATAAATTTCTATTTCCATACAATACCACTATGGTAAAATGAACGATAAGCAAGGTTTAAGGAGGTTATATTTTTTTTAATTCCTCATTTTTGTTAGTGCAGTTTATTACTGACTACGAAATAGGTTGTATGAGTTTTGCAGTGGAATTAGGACAATTCAAAATATAAAATTTGGCCTAAGTTTTCCTTAGGACCTGTTGTTGGATAATATAACCTTTATGTTGACCCTGATTCGGTATTGCTTTTGGTCTTAGGGCATGAGGTTTATCTAGTTGGAGGTTGTGTTCGAGATCTTATCCTTAAGCGTGTGCCCAAGGATTTTGATGTATTGGCCTCAGCAGAGTTGAGACAGGTGATGTTCCTTTCCAGATTTCTAGTTAGACATTAAATGCTCAAGTGTTTATTGAACTTCTAGAGTTCTAGTTTCATCTTGGTTTATGTGGTTTATGGATATGGTTATTGACTTATCGTATCCTTGAATGTAGTATACTAGTATGTCTGTAATCTCTTTCATCTTCTTGTGCTAGTATACTAAAGCGTTATTCTTTTGGACGGAATAGAACTGAATTAAACTAAACTAAATCCTAGACTCAACAGAAACTGAACTGAATAGAATTTGTGAGAATTGAACTCAACTGAAATTTCCAAAATTAAGTTCAAAAGAATAGGCCTAAGTTTTTGAATATTGGTTTATCTACTATGTGGTCATAGTCACAAAATGTAGTATGTTTTCTTAATCTCTTCCATCATAGAGTTGTGCTTCAATTTCACCTTTGTTCCCAGGTAAAAAGAATGTTTCCACACTGTGAAATTGTTGGAAGAAGGTTTCCCATCTGCCATGTACATGTTGGTGGCCATATTGTAGAGGTTTGTCTTAAGAACTTTGTCAGTTTTGTTCCCAAAAATTCTTGACATGTATTTGGCTTTTCTGTTCTTGATTTCTTGTCCAAATTCTTTTCATGATACTAGAACTTGGATTGATGCATTAGGTCTCAAGTTTTAGCACTAGCCAGCAGAAGTACAAAAGAAGCCCAAGTTTTGCTGCAGGAGGCCCCATTTGCTGCAATGAAGAGGACAATGTTCGCTGGAGAAACTGTATGCAGCGGGACTTTACAGTTAACGGGTTGCTGATAATAACCCTTGTAATTTAGAGTTCTTTACTACCTTCTGCAATTAAACCCCGTCCTGTTCCCCATAACCTTATTAAAGGACATTAAAAATTGGAAAGAGAAGTGGCTTGTTTTACTTTTTCTTTTATGAGAGTCCTTTACTTTGCACTGTATTTTTTCTTGCTCTAGATAGTCTATCTAGCCTTTAAGGCTTTAAGCATTTTCATATTTAAGTGTTATGTTTTCAGGTTGATGTTTGATCCTTTTGCAAGATTAGTCTATGACTATTTAGGGGGCCTGGAAGATCTTAAAAAAGCTAAAGTACGTTTTTTCAATTTATTGTTTGATAATATTTTACATAAAAGTATATTTGTTATCTAATTTCATTAAGATGTTATTATTTGTGGCACAGTTGCGATCTGTAATTCCTGCAAGCACCTCATTTCATGAGGACTGCGGTAAGTTCTTTCCCAGATTTCTCTTCAGTATTTCTAGGGTTAGGAAATCTGTAGACTATGATTTTTGTTTGCTAAATTGTTTGTTAAAGTATAATCCATGCAATTTTGATGCTGTTGTTCCAAATTGTTATTTCAAGTTTTCACCCTTCCCCCTTTTATTGTTATCAAAATATGTAATCTTTTGAGTATTAAGTTAAAACACAATATCAGTTCGTAGTTAGTCTTATCATTACAGAATCTCAAGGTCGCCTTTGTGTTTTTTCAGCTCGCATCCTGCGTGCCATCAGAATTGCAGCCCGGTCAGGGTTTTCTTTAGCTAGGGAAACAGCTCAATCTGTTAGAAAACTATCTTCTTTGATACTAAGGCTTGATAAGGTATTAAGGATTCATGTTTCACATTATGCCTGTTTTATTTTATGTTGAAGTGCTTGCTTTTGCTAGAAGACAAAATTGATGATTCCATGTTCTAGGGTAGAATACTTATGGAGATGAATTACATGCTTGCTTATGGTTCTGCTGAAGCATCATTACGATTGTTATGGAAATTTGGACTGCTAGAACTACTTTTCCCTCATCAGGTATGGACATATGGCTTTTATTATCTTCACTCATATGATAATTACATGTTTATGATGGACCATACTAATGTGCCTGTCAATTCTTCTGGGAAGGCAGCATATTTTGTTCGTTGTGGCTTTCGTAGACATGACTCGGGAACAAACATGCTTCTGGTAATATGTTATGCAATGCTACTATTTAGCTTTTGTAATTTTTGAAAATGGTTCATTTTACTTTTTAGTCTGAATTGTGCCTGAGTGCCTTGTTTGGGTTAATTTTAAGTTTTCAAAGTGTGATTTTGGAATGTCATAATTACATGCATGTTTATGTTCTTTGCGTCAAATTATTATCCCTCATATTGGACCTTCACAATTAAACAGCTGATATTGAAAATGAGAAATCACAAAAAGTGGGATCTGTAACCATTTTTCTGTAGTCAAAGAACATGAAGTTTTCATTTTTCAATCCACAATTCCGTGTTGCAGTATGAGGTTTCACATATTTTAGGTTTTGATTGTATTAATGGCATGAAAACAGATAAAGTTTCATTTAGTTTAGTGTATTAATGTTATACGTAAAGGGGGAGTGCTGGTTTCTTGCCCTGTCCTGTCAAGAAATTGTTTATTGCTAAAAGAACCAGGACCTACCCTAAAATCCTGGTTTTGGTTTGGTGTTTAGGGTTTAGCTAAAGTACGCCCCCCTGGTTTTGGTTTGGTGGGAGAGAGAGAGGGGGGGGGGGTTATTGGTTGAAATTATCATCATTATCATTGGTGTTGTTTGATTTTAAAGCTTTGCGTATGTTATTTTCAGGCTATGTTCGCGAAGCTGGATAAACTTTTAGCACCTGATAGGCCATGTCATCATAGTTTGTGGTAAGAGTTTGTCTAAAAAATTTTGCTTTAACAAGAAACAAAGAAATATATTCATGATAATCTTGTCATAAGTTGCTAATTAGCTCAGTGGCTTTGGTATTGGTTACATCTCTTCCTAATTATGAGATCAAGTGAGCAGTTAATTATTTTCCGAGTCAACTGAAATGATAGATGAAACTGGTTATATTCAACAGTGTAACATAGTAACATGTATGTGGAGATAATAGAAAATGCTAGCCCTTTTGTGGCTTCAGTTACACAGATGAAGAGCCTAACATGTGGAAAGAAACTGGTTACACAACTATTTTATTTGTGTCAACTGAAATAAAAGATCTGGTGATTTTATACACCGACGATTCTCTATTTCAGGTTGACAATCTTGGCATTTCACAAGGCTCTATCAGATCATGCTAGAGATCCTTCTGTTATTGCTGCCTTTGCACTTGCTGTTAACAATGGCGGGGACATTACAGAAGCTGTTAACATTGCTAGTTTGATTTCTCGGCCATGTCAAAAGAGCTTTTCTGAATTATTAGAACCTCAGAATTTGGAGAAAACAGTACTAAGAGAAGAGGTTCTGTCTCTTGCAACAGCAGTTCAGTATGCTCTTTCTGAAATGACAGATGTGTGTGCTGTGTCAAACGCGATGGCTAAATATACCGAGGCACCCTATTCAGATTTGGTAATCCTCAACCTCCTCATCAGGGATCTTATTGGGAAACACGGGAATCATACAACTATTTATTATTATATACGGAGTATTTAACTTGTGCATATTATGCAGGTATTCATCCCACTAGGATTACATATGAGAGTTCGCATGGTTTTCGAATGTGTATCTAAAGGTAAAGAGAAGGGATTTTTGTCCAAGCAGCGTTCTAAGATAGATTATGAGATGTTAGCTGAAGGAAAATTGCAGGAGGTGAGGCACATATTTGCTAGGGTAGTTTTTGATACTGTTTACCCACTTACATTGCTTGAAGATCACACCAGTACATAGATGCAGAATTTGATGCACCCAAAAGTTTTTTTTTTTGGGTGTGAAAATAAAGTAATCCTGAAAAGAAATATATGGTGAGAAAGGATTTCAAATTTTGCTTTCATAAATATTTATGCAGAAATTTTGTTTAGGAGAAGTTTTTATATAATGAAGTAGAAATTTTGACACAATTTGAACATTGTACAACACATTACTCCAACAGTGCCTAGTGGTAGCTGATTTTGTCACTACTCCTGACTCCTGAGTTAAATTGTCCCTTCTTGTGAGTAGCATATACTCCAACGAGCTTGCCGGCGGACCACTGCCGTCCCAGCGTCCCATCTCTAAAGGGGCCTGTCACTTCGTTCGTACCTTCTTGGCCATAACGTATTAAGTACAGCGATTTAACATAAAGTAGAGAAAAAAATCAAATTGTTGTAGTTAATATGTTACGGAGGGAGTATATAAAATTAAGTAGTTTGTTACTTCATCTCCTTAAAATAAACTAAATAATTTTTAAAAAAAAATTCTACCTCCGTAACAATGTAATTGCAATGATTTGACATTAAAAATAGAGTGAAAATGTCAAATTATTGCAAATAAATCGTAACGGGGTTATTATATAATCTATAGATATGTTAGGTTTGCAACTTTGCATAGTTGCATGCGCTGGTATGTTCATTACCAAATTATAAAAAATAAAAAAGTAGCCTAGAGAGAACAAACTCGGATTTAAGCCAAAATTCCTCTGTTATTATATAACATTGGTTAAGTGTGAAATAACTTTGCCAAATGAGGTGTGAAAGAATTGAGAGAGAGCAAAAATTATCATAATCTATAGAATAATCTTAACTAGGAGTGGGGACTAGACCAATGTTGAGGACTTGAAATCCAATTGGTCCATGAAAAAAATATGCAGATCTTAATACGTTGATTATGAACCTGAACCCTCAGTTCATTTTGCAGCTTGAGCGGCAGGTGCACTTCCACCTGAAGTTGGCCTACAAATCACAAGTGACAGAAGCAAGCATTGTTAATTATGAAGTACATTATTATTATTTTTTACCCCTTTGCCCAAAATAATAGCTCCATTTACTTTTTTACATTTTTCGAGACACAATTTTAAATACTTCCTCCGTTCCAAAAAAACGCAACAAACTTATTTGCACGCATTTTAAGGAAGAGATTTAAAGGTCTAAACGATCAAATTAATATATGTAATTTTAAGACAAGTAACCTATAATATCATTCTTACTTGTGTTAAAATTATTTTGATTAATTTGTTCATTTACACCCTTAAATCACTTCCTTAAAATGCGTGCAAAATAGTTTGTTGCGTTTTTTTTGGAACGGATGAAGTATTAATATATTGAGATATGTGTAATAAAAAATTCTAAAAAGTATATATTTGGAAAGTATATTATATTTTTCCTTATATATAAAAAATTCGAAAGAGTCAATTATCATGTGAATATTGACAATAATCAAAATGGAGCGGTTATTATTGGACGGAGGGAGTATTTTTTTGGGGTTGGGGGGGAGGGGGGAGTGTGGGGAGATGAGAGCATGGAACATACAGGCCAACAAACACTTTAAAAGCATCATAAATTCCCCATTGAGCACCAGTAAGGGTTCCGATCATGACTATACGAAGGGGAAGACCACGCGTAAATAGACCCCATACTCCAAACTTCTTCACAGCCTGTGGAAATCATCAAGTTATGTTACAACAATTGCAAAATCTTCTGTCATACCATCAATCAATTACTAATAATAAAACTGTAGTTTTTACCATAAATCTACATAGGTTTATATAAAAAGTCATGGTATTAATAAAAACGAGAGACAAAATAAGGATCAAAATAGAGGAACATACATCACCAACAGAAGCACCTTGGGCGTTGTTGAGGAAAGAAACCAAGTTGTCTGCAGGGTGTGAGACAATAGCACAGAATACTCCAGCTACATATCCACCAGCAAAGCTAACACCAAGCTGTAATGACTTGCTGCACTGTTCTTTAGGTTTTGGAATGGCATACTTGTACATAAGTTCTACAATTTTCTCAAATGAAGCAAACTTCATCATTGTATCTGCCATCAAAAGCAAAGAATAACATAACCTTTTCAGTATCTCAGCCTTTTCTTTTGGTTGTTAAAGAGCACATGACATAAATCAGTTCTCAGTATATCAAGTTTTCAAGCAATTTTTTCTTGGAAGCTATATTTGGATGGGGATAAAAAAATCGTCTTTATATTCCTCTAGTGATAACTGGTAAGATATCTCAATTGTTTGTTTCAGATTCTCAGTCTATAACGGTCCGTTTGGTTTTTTTTTTTTGGTAATAAACCATGGTAATAAAAATGAATTTAAAGTAATAATTTAGCAAGGGAAAAAACATTATAATCTCCTCAAGAACATATTTTCATTTCCAACCTTGAATTTTCTTTGTATTTTCTATTACCATCCATTACTATTGGGGGTGGTATTGGATGAGAACAAATATTTGTAAAGAAAATCGGATAATTTAGAGGTAAGCTTGTACCACCATGAGAATCTTTCCTTCGAAAATTATATAAATTTATTCTCATTATCATCATTTAAAACTCGTTACCAAAAGAGCTGTAATGTGCAAAAAACAGATCAAGAAACAAATTTCATGCTGTGTGTTACAAGTTTACAACATGTTAATTTCTTCCTAGAATCACTAATGTATAGAATAGGTCATGGAATGCCAAACCAAACCAGAAGTTTGAACACAACCTTGAGACACTGAAATGATTCTATAAAACCAAAAACAATCTAAACAAAAGGAATATCAAACAGAAACTTAAGTGATTTTTTTTTTTGCTTACATGGAATCTGACGGCCCCAAAGTGGGACAAGTCCCTTGTACAATCTGTAAGAAGATTATGATTTCAAATTAGTGCAAAAGAAGTTTATGCATTCACATAAACACTGAATCTCAATTCACAAGTTACCAACAAAAACCAAACTTCATTGTGATATAATAATGGATAAAAAATCATACCCAGCAACTCCTTCAGAGTTGATAAGCTTGGGGAAACCATCAGAAAATCCACGAGCAAAGCCAGGTTGTGTCTGAACACGAACTTTAACAGCCTCAAGGGGGCAAAGGGCAACATCAGCAATGGCCTCTGCAGATGCTGAGCCAGCTAAGTAAATCATGGTTTTGTATTTTACAGCATTTTCAGGACCAGCAAGATCTGAATAGTATTTCTTAAAGAACTCATAAAACCCGAATTTGCAAGCTCCTTGTGCACTGTAACCAAAAAGGGTTGGCACCCAACCCTTGAAGAACCCCTTGATTCCTTGCTCTTTCATCAGAACTCCAAATCCTGAGCTTATATTCTTATACTTTGCTGGATCAATCTAAATTCATGAGAAAGTTTTAATTCTTATGTTTAGTGATTCTGAAGCTAAATGCGACGGATTGAAAATGCAAAAATGATAGAATATATAATATAATCTTGGGCCTCAACCATCATCTTAGGCTCTTGGTTGAGAACATAGTTTTAAAACAAGGCCGCGACGTCTTGTTTGGGCCGTTTTGTAAAGGAATTTCAATTGACCGGAGCGAAGGGGTGTTTAAAAAACCCGCGATCTTTTCCGAATCAAACATTTTAACCCCAAATCATCCCGTATTAGAAGTTACATCTATTATTTCACTTAAAAGTTACTTCTTATTCAAAGATATAGTGAAAGACTCCCTCATATTTCCCCACTAATGGATCGAATCCTTTATTACTCCCCCATATCTCCCCATTGATAGCTTTAATCCTATACTATCTTGAAATCAAATTTGCATCATGACAACCGTGACATGGTCCGCGATCAACGCATCATAACCGTTTCCGTGACTCCAAAACCATTCCTGTAACCATAACCGAAATCGCCATTTCAAACCATGGTTGAGAACTTAACATGACCCTCTGACATGGTATTAGAGCCAACATAGACACACATGTCACAAGTTCGAATCTCATAACCACTCCTTTACAAAGTAGATATAATTAGTGTCGAGTATGGTGGGTCTGTGCTACAACTACATTTCAAACCTAAGGTACCTTTCATGTGAGAGGGAGTATATAACATAATCTTGGGCCTCAACTATCAGCTTGAGACGGTCCCCGACAAAAGATTTAGGGTTTGTTATAGGTTTATGTTTATTAGATGTTGTAAGATGTTATTAAGCATCAAATTTGATTCTTAATCTATGCTTGGAATGAAAACAATTTAATATGACATTCAAATTAAACAGATAATCTAAAATTCTACACCAAATTGCATAGAATCACCTGAAGATGATTAGTGTTGATCAGATCATATAATTTCCGGAAGTTACAGACATAATAGTAGAAAACAGAGAAATTCGATAAAATTAAGAGAAAACGACGAAGCAGTAAGAATACCTGCATATTACATTTAACAAGATCAAGAGGAGTAACAGCCATGTGAGTAAGACCACAGCTGAAAACTCCACCTGCAGTACAAGCTGCATAAAATGCCGGCGAATACATTTCGATCTTCTCGTTAGGAGATTGTGCAATTATCCTCTTCGTTGATTGTGCACTCGATGATGACGATGATGGTGATGATAACAGAGGAACTTTGTTTGAATTCATGGATGAATTTGAGTTACCAAATTGCATAGGGTTCATAAACGACGACTTGTAGATGAAAGAGGGGATTAGAGGAGACGTCTTATCAGAGTTATCGGGAACCGCCATTGTTGTGTAAATTGGTCGAGGTTAGGGTTGATGATGGAAGACAAAGAGATCTAAATGGAAAATAATTTGGAGAGTAAACTGAAATAAAAGTGTCGGAAAATTCTGCAATTTTGAAGGGCTAACCATATTTCCCGCGGTTTATGAGGGAGAAGGAGCATAATTGGCGACTTTTGAATTTTAACCTCTCAATCAACTATTTTATGGATTATTTAAATTTATTATTTGTTTATTCTTTATTATCACTAAATTTTTTTTTGTACTATTTCTTTCATGATCTGACATAATTTTTAACTATAAAAACTATAATTTTATACTTATATAAAGTTATAGTTTAGGGTGGATGAAATATTTTCCTCCTTCAGCAAATCCTCCTAAACCCCATTGTTCAAACTATTCTCGAAATCTCCCTACCTTCCACCCTCCTTTAGATAAACCATATTGGGGTCTTTCTCCTGATGGTCATTTTACTATTAAACTATCTACCTTTTTAGCTCATAGTATATACCTTTGTATACTGCTATGGAATTTTCATTGGATATTAGCTCTAAGCATTAAATTTTTAATTTTTACATAATGGTTTACAAGTACGTCAAAATCTTGCCACTAGGAGAGTTTCCAATTCCGTTTTATGCCCCTTATGCTTATCTCATATCGAAACTCAGGACCATCTATTTGTACATTGTCGGATAATTTCCCCATATGGTCTCATGTCCAAGCCATTCGCTAGATCCCCCATATTCTGACACATACCACTTTATCTGCTTTCCTCTTTAATCTGCATACTTCACACTACCCTTCTATTGTTAAAATTCTCTATATCTTATGGAGCAACTGGAAAGTGCGTAATAAGTTAATTTTTAATAACACCCCCTATTTTCTCCATTTCTATTTTTTACCCTAGATATTTTTTACTTTCAAGAACTGAAATCTCAGACTCTCCATAGATTCCCTTTCTTGCCTTTATGGGGCTGTTTTATTTTTATTTTTTACAGGTAAGGTTACTCAGTCCCAGAGCATGACTCCTTTCACAGAAATGCTGAGATAACATTGCCATTATACTCTCGGTTGCAATGTCCAGTGCCACTTTGCTGAATCTCGATCATTAGTTTCCTTATCAATTAAACAGTAATCAATCCTTTATTTGTCCTTTCAAATTACATAAAAATCTAACTTATAATCAAAGAAATGATTCAATGTGATTGAGGTGATGTCTTTGCAATGACTAAACTCGATTTAAACATATTGACACATGCAAGATGCATCAATTGTATACAATATCTATTATACATACATTATTAAAGTACCCAACAAAAAAATTGTGCAAAGCTAAAGTTAGCTTTAAGAGTTCAATGATTCAAAATTGGCCCGGCCCATAGCCTTGGTTCAATTTTTATCCTCAGGGGTAGGAGAGCTTCCACCAGTAGTTGGCCTATAAATCACAAATCAAGAGAGAGAATTAAATAATTAATCAAATTAACATTAATATTTATTAATAATACTATACACATAAGCGTAAACTCATTGAATGATCCAAAGATAAATCATAAAGAAAGAAAAAGAAAAAAAAAATAAGAGGAGAACGAAAATGAAAAGAAAAGACTGAAGGCATAACTGGATCATGGTTATAAAGTTATGACCACTTGACAAGTACTCAGAAGAAGAGAAGAAAGAGCTTGACTTCAGCAAAGTCACGTGAACGAAAATAGAAAGAGAATATGAAAATCTAAAATTGTAGATCAACATCGAGGCCAAAATTTTAAAAATAACCACAAAAATTAATTTTAAATCATGAGTGAGGTAAAGAGATGAAATGTTAAAATAATCGATGATTCACAATTTTGGATCAACTATTAGCTATGCTCTAAGTAACCACGAGTTTTTATAATAAGATGAAATGAGAAAACTATGTCTCTCCATCTTGTCTTCCGGTTCCTCATCCCTCTTCTTTGAGGACTGAGACAATGCCACCGTGATATTTTTGAGTAGGACCCACCCTTGGAGCCTCATTTTATCACACAATGTAAAACAAAAATAAAAGAACAAAAGAATAAATAAATGAAAAAAAAGGGTGGAACATACAAGCCAACAATCACTTTAAAAGCATCATAGATGCCCCATTGTGCACCAGTTAGTGTTCCAATCATGACTATTCGCAGAGGAAGGCCACGTGTAAATAATCCCCACACTCCCAGCTTCTTCACAGCCTGCAGTAAGTAACCAATTTTTCTTTGTTAAATCGAAAATTTACCCCCTAGTTTGCTTGATATAAGCAGTAATATTGAATTGTAATTGTAATAATAACATAATAATAATGTATGTAATTTGTAAATATGTAATGAAGGTGTCATTACATTAATGTTCGGCTTTTAGTTAGCTGAAAAAACTGACTTCTAAGTCAAAATGAAAAGGTCGTTTAGAGTAGTCGTCATTTGAATTGACTTTTGGTTGATTCTTACAAAGTCAACAGCCAACAACCGATTGCTAAAAAACCCTTTGTTCATATATTTTTGTCATTTTAATTATATGTTCAATATCATCACAATCACCGATAAGTTTGTTATCGTCACTACCATCATTTGTCACCATCTATCAAATAAATGTGTTGCTTATGTAATTTTGATGTTTAGAGAGCTACAAGGGCAGCATTGAGAATCGATCCCAAGATCTTCTAGAACCGGGAGGAAAGCTCTAACCACCCCAACTATCCCTCACTCTTTGTTGCTTATGTAATTGGTTGATTTAGTTCTATAGAATTGGAAAGATACTATACAATGAATGAAGTAGTAAGATCAAGCTTCAGCGCAGTAGCACTGAAGCACACCTAACTTGCAATCAAAACGTTGCAAATCCGATTTTTACCAACCCCACTCCCCCCAATAATAAACGTAAGAGAAATGTCAACTCGATATTCCTGTGAAATGAGTCGTACGTTGGAGCACAGTAACCTTACTTTTTTTTTAAAAAAAAAAAAAAAAACAAATTGAATTAGAAATGAAAGAGGATGGGATTAAAAAAACATACATGAGAAACAGAAGAACCCTTGGAATTATTGAGGAAGGAGACAAGGTTATCAGCAGGATGAGAAACAGCAGCACAGAACACACCAGCAATATATCCTCCTACAAAGCTAACCCCCAACTGCACCTTCTTGCTACACTCTTTTTTGGGTGTTGGAATCACATGCTTGTACATTTGCTCCACTATAGTCTCAAATGTTGCAAACTTCATCATTGTATCTGTAATCAATTTTTAATTTTAAATAAAAGCAATCCACATTTAATTTGAGTGAAATAAAATGTGTATATAATCATTTTGTAAAGATATAATTAATCATATAGATATTGATATGAAAAGTTGAAAACCATGAATTTTTTTTGTTACTTACATGGAATCTGACGGCCCCAAAGAGGTGCTAATCCTCTGTACAATCTGTAACAATGTTGAAATTTCTGTCAAATACCCTGGTTCTTTGGAATAAATTTATCTGAACTGAACTGAATTATTTGTTTAAATTGAACTGAATTAAACTGTAGCATAGACTCTACAGGAACTGAACCGATTTGAATTTATCTAAACTCAACTGAATTCAAATGAAATTTCAAAATTTTAGTCCAAAAGAACAGAGCCTAAAACATTGATATTGAATCCTTGATTAGATATTCTCCATTAATCTCTAGTATTTGTCAATGTTCCTTTGGTAAGAATCAATATTTTTCAGCTCGTTTGCAGATTTTCAAACGAGCACAAAACTATTAACTCTATGTGCACCCACATATGTTTGAGACACCTTAGAAAATTACAAGATTACCGTGTGCGATATCATATTCCTACACCCGGGTGCATGGTGATTGGTGATCAATGATCACCGACTCACCGTGCACTTGCATTTAAATATAGAACATTCATGTCTTTTACTTAGAACATTTATGTTATACATTTAAAACATTCATGTTTTATTCCCAGAACACTTATATTTTATAAAATTAGGTGGTCTAAATATTAAATATGAATATTCTAAATGCTCAATATAAATATTCTTAAAGCAGATTATAAATGTTTTGTTTAAAAAATTTAAATATGGGTGCACAGTTCACAGATTAATAAAAATCAATTTAGAACAGCAACCACCAGCTTAAGCTTTTACGAGCAAGTTAGGTGTACATGTAAGGGAGAAACCGTACCCGGAAACACCTTCGGACCGGACAATCTTAGGGAGACCATCAAACAAACCACGAGCAAAGCCGGGTTGAGTTTGGACCCGAACTTTAACAGCCTCAAAGGGGCAAAGGGCAACATCAGCAATCAGCTCAGCAGAAGCAGAACCAGCTAATACTATTAGAGGTTTGTATTTGACTGCATTTTCAGGACCAGCTATATCTGAATAATACTTCTTGAAGAACTCATAACCTCCCATTTTAAAAGCTCCTTGAGCACTATAACCAAACAGTGTTGGTGCCCAACCTTTAAACAACCCCTTAATCCCCTGCTCTTTCATTAAGACTCCAAATCCTGAGCTTATGTTCTTGTACTTTGCTGGATCAATCTGAATAATGTATGGTAAGAACTCAACTTGCATCATGATATAATTGAAGATATCATCTATTAACATTCCATCCTAATATTGACAACAAACTAATTTTTTAATACTCACAAATAATATCTCTTTGTTGCAAGTATTATGATACTGGCAACATCGTATATGTAAGGAAAGTATTACATGGCATTTTGAGATTTGAGATGGCTAAGAAATTTCTAGTGCAACTATTGTAAATCGTGTATGGCAGGGCCAAACTTTTCTCAATCGGTCACCAATTTCTTTAGCAAATCTTAAGAAATACTCAAAGAAATTACATTTCAAAAATGTACATGTCGAAAATTATGTCATCTTCTTATATAAAGAACAGATGAAACATCTCTCACTCGAGTGGTGATTGGTGAAGAATCAAACCTCAACAACTACTCGCTTGAGGAATTTTCCTCTTATCTCCCTTCTTCATATATTGCAGGGATCAATTAGCTATTTAGGTTAATCAGTAACCCATTAGCAATCAATGTGCGTGAGCTAGTAGATTTTCTTACCAAATCAAAAATAAATACTTCAGTAAGAAAAATTGATATATGCAAATTGCAACCTTTAATTTATATAAAAAGCTTAAAATAAATAGAAACTTTGAGGAAATTTTAGCATCAATTACACCGGTTTACTCGTAATTTTGTCGTAAATAATCTCCAAATTTATATCATTTTAGGAAATGTATTCGATACTTGTATGTATCTGCTAAGCATGAAAGTACAGATTAAATAAAACGTGTTTGTCAAGCATGAATGTATCCATATCGTATCCATATCCATATCAATACCAATTCTAATGCAACAAACCTAGAAAGTAATATTTTAAAAAAAAAAACCTCTCTGTAACATATTGATCGTTTCCATTAATATGTTACAGAGGGAGTATATAAATAAAATGGAAAAAAGAAAGAAAAAAACACCTGGATGTTACACTTGATGAGATCAAGAGGGGTGATAGCAGTATGAGTGAGACCACAACTAAGCATGCCACCAGTAACACAAGCACCATAGAATGTTGGAGAATACATCTTCATCTTATAATTCTCACTTGGACTTCCTACCATTACACTTTTACTCTTTTTATTATTCATTGTTATTACTTCATTTTTTGTTGAAGTTGAAGAATATAGAAAGGAAGGGATTAATAAAGAGGACTCACTAGACTTATTCTCAGACATTTTTTTTTTAATTTTTTGTATAATTAAATTGCAGTAATATATAAGTTGATTGATTAATTAGGATAAATTTAGGAGATATTATTATTATTATTATTATTATTGATTATCAAAATTAATGGAGGTTGCACATTTATATACTTGTATGTATATATATATATATAAGAGTTGGAAATTTTTTCTGAAAATTCAAAGGGCAACCAACTTTACTTTCACCATGTCAAAGAACACTTATATAAGATTTTGACCATGGAGAAAGTACATTAGATACTAGGATATTTTGAATACTAGAATATTCAATTAGTTTCATATTTGCACATAAGTTAGAAAGTAAAATTGTAAAATCCGATATTTGAAGATGAGTTATTAGAATTTTTTTGGACATCATATAATTGAAATGTTCGAATTTGATATAAACATTATGTATCTAATATTTCAGACGTAAATTGTTCATTTTGAAATTGTATTTCAAGTTCATGTAAAAAAAAAAAATTATGTTTCAAGTAGCTAGGATATTCGACCCATGATCATCCTAAAATTATGCCCATATTTTATGATTAATACAATTATTTTTTTAACAAACTAAACCCTAGTGCGAGGCTCATATCAGTATTGCCCATAAGGAAAGGGAAGCAGTGAGAATCGAACTCTCAATTGAACCTCTCGATTACTCTGTACAAATTACATTCCAACACCACTGAACGAGAGCTCGGACCTCATGTTTTATGTTTATAATATATGTCTTTCATAACAAAATTATTATAATAATTTGACATAAAATAGAAAAAAAAATCAAATCATTGCAGTTAAATATTACGGAGGGAATACTTTATACATGAGAGTTGACCATGGCAATGATACAGGTAGCAACGTGTATGTGTGGAGTTAATTGTTTTGAGTTGAAAAGCATGCGTGGTACCCAAGAAAATGGGAAAACATAAGCAAACTCAAAGTAATGTTTGGAGAAAAGTGATTTAATCTGAGTCAAATAGAGGAAATTTTGGCATATGCTATGATTTACATAATTTAGGTGTCAACTTTGGCTCCTCTTCTAGATTACATAATAATATACGCAGCAGTATATATACAGTAAATTTGAATTCAACTTTCGTAGTAAACGTAAATTAGCTTCTTCCATTTTTCAGGTGGTCATATTAGATTTGTATAATTGTATCCTTAGTTATAGTAGGTCCTAATTTGTATTTTTGATAATTACAAAATCCTCTGTCATGCCGTCTGACAATATACTTTTAATTCAAAAATCATAAAAATCATAACTTTAACGTTAAAGTTACGGAGTATAATATTTTACGTAAATTTTTTTCACGAACAATATCATTTTACGTAACTAGTTAAGTTTCATACAGAATAGAAACATCCTTAATAGAAACATGACGGGTAAAAATCCTTGTGTTAAGCAAGGCCCACAAGACGGGTAAAAATCCTTAATAGAAACATGCAAGTAATTAGGCATCAATCATACACAATAAGCAGAGAATGGAGTACAGTGGTGTATTAACCTTGTTTAATCCATTTCCACAAAACAAATCAACTGTACATCTGACTAGAAACAACATAAATGGAAAGGCTTGTACAAATTAATTCTCAACAATGAACAAAGGAAATGGAGATTAAACATAAACATATATCATAAATTAGAAGATTTCACATACATCATAAATTAATCCTCATCTTCATCATCATCATCATCAGGTAAGCCAGTATCATCTCCAACGCCTTCAAGTAATTTATCAACATCCTCTCCTAATTCCAACAGCCTTGCAGTGAGTCTCTCCACTTTGCTTTGTTCTTGCCCTAAGCAAACAAGCAAATCACTCAACTCTGCTTCACTTTCCTTCTGTGATTCCTCTCTTACTTCTGCTTTGATTGCCTCGATATCCGGGTAGGATGTAGTCGTCCCGCTCCTCGAAGACTTGGCCTCTTTCTCGAGTTGGGCGTAGGCCTGTTCGAGACTGTAGTAAGCATCGGATAAGCTTTTCAATTCGGATTCCATCTTAGCGGCCAAATCCTGGTATGTGGAAACATCGTTTTCGAGTTTTGATTTATCGTTCTTTAGCATCTCGATTCGCTGAGATGCTTCGTGAAGGTCTCGGCGGATTGTCTCCACCTGATATTTCTCTAACGGCCCACTAGCCTTTTGATCGGGATTGACACCCGTCTTGGCTAGGTCTTCGGCCAGGGTCGCGTTGCGGCCAAGGAGATCCTTTATAAGACAAAAAAAAGTTTTCAAGGAGTATTTTCATTTAGGGTCTGTTTGGTAGTACAAAAAAAAATTTCCCATTTTACGTTGTTTAGTTTGGGCCGGAAAATAAAATGGAAAACTTGGGCTGAAAAATTGCTTTACACCATGTTGAAAGCATTTTCCCCCAAAATCTGAAGGAAAACATTTCCATTCCTACTCATATAGTGCCCATGCCTTCATAGAGGCATATTTAATAGAAAATTCTCAAAATGAAAAATCATCATCCTTGCAACCAAAATGTTTTTTATGAAAAATCATTTTGAATTGAAAATGTTTTACACCCTACCAAATGGAGCCTTAATGAAATGATATGTTAGGAAAATGGGGATAATGTCTTCAGATCAGAAAAGGTTTACCTGAATCTCAGAGCACTGCTTCTCCATGAAGGATTTCAGACGATTAATATAATCCCCTTCACTTTCTCCGCTTTTTCGTTCTAATTCAGCTGGAACAACTGCCACCTTTGCTTTTGGATTGCTATAGACATCTACAAATCTATCTCGTATGTTAGACTCTAAGTTACCAATCAAAGCAACAAAATCAGCATCAAAGAGTGAACCCAGAATCGGATGCTCCTCGTTCTTCTTATCTTCTATACTAGCATCATTTTCTTCATCTTGAATATCTGCCATACTAGCACCACTGGATCTAGTCAAAGGCTTGCGCTGTTCAGAAAGGTTCTTGGAGGAGAAAAGGAAGCTCCTTTGCATCTCGTCAAACTTCAGAAAGTATGACGTCAGCCCGGCTTTTTGGCTGACTGCGTCGACTATGCCAAAAGCATCTATACCACTTTCAATACACTTGTTGTAAAGAACACACTCTCCTAAAAGAACAGCTGCTAGGCCCTGAGTGCATACTGTTGCAGATTGATTTGAGAGCAAATCAAGAAGATAGGTGACGTGGGGGCGTGCACCTAGAAAACATTGCACTGCACTAGGGCAATCAACAAGCCATATGATCAGAAGTTTTAGAATCATTTCTTGAATGTAGAGATTTGTTTTCCCGTTTGATTTTCCATCTTTAGTATCCATGGAAGAAGCAACAGCCAAGTACTTCACCATGCGGTGCATTAATGGCTCGGGGGTCCCCATAGATTGCGCGGTTGGCCCCAGCTCGACTTTCAAAGCCTAAAAATTGTTTCAAAATACACAATGATATGCAGGCACTATAGTTGAATATACTAGCATAATATTGCTATAAGAAAAAGGTAATTGGGAAAGGCAATGAAAAAAGAAGCTATTTGTATCACGAATCGGAAACAAAGATATCTTAAAATAGAAAAATCGCTCAACTAACAAGAAATCAGGTCCACTAAAAATAAGGAGGTTAATCACTCTCAGCCTCTCAATAAATCACAAAATTCCTAAAAACATCAAGGAGCTGTAACCCCAATGGGCCCTATTCCCCTAGAAACCAAACCAAAAAATATAAGAAAAAGAAAAGGTGGACAAGTGGTAATGGCCAAAAGGAATTCTGCAGAGGCACAATTGCTCGTAACAAGTTACCTAAAACTTGAGAAGGGCACCTGATTATGCGAGAATTCCACAGTTCAACACAGAAAATAAAAACTAATCCCTGACTGAAAGAGGTGTGAAAACTTCTCAATATAACTAGTAGTCAGAGTAAAAGCGGAACAAATATACCTTCTCTTTGCACTGGGTATTGTCCTTCAGCAGATGAGACAAAACACTAGCAGCTCGAGCACAAATCTGCACCAGAAAATGCTTACTTTACAGACCAAGTATATCTAGAATATACAGATGGGAAATGAAAGAAATGTCATAATACATGTGAACAGGGCTTTTTTATATAGACATTTTTTTACATTCCTTAATTACCCTTCTTTCAGAGCTAAAAGAAGCTTCATTAGATGACTCTTTTGGAGGTATAGTGAAAGAAAATGAGATAATACTATCTACACCGCCACTACATTCCGTATAAGTTTTTCCTAATAGAAAACTCTGCTTAGGCAACACAAACATCGACTTGCAATTTTTTTACAAACACATCACTCATTTGAGACCGTATTCTGTAAGTTGTTTCAGATTCTTTATTATAATCCACTGATGAGCCAATGATTACCTCAAGATCGCCATCACTTTCACTCATCGTCAGACCATGGAGCAGCATACTGCAAAACATAGACTTTTTCTGAATGGCTAGGAAAACTAATCAAACAAACAACACATAAAACAGAAGTTGGAGAAAATCATCACTTTAAAGTCAGCATAATCAAGAAGAAATGCCAATGGCATGTCAGAAAAGAACCTTCCAAATGACATGTTTACATCATCCTCCAGTGATGCATGAATCATTGACTTTGGCTGGGGTGTCAATGTGGATGACAACAATCTCTGACCATCAGGATTTTTCTGCTTCAAGCAAAACAGATAAAAATTATTTCTCTCCATCAAAAACCAAGCTCTTTACAAAAGTATTCACAAAAGACAATAATTCAAGTGCATTTCAACTAGGTAGTGGTTCCTGATAGCACTAGGCCTTTTAGTTGCTTTTTTCCCTTTTATACCATTTCAAAAAAATTAAACGGTTTTTCTCAGATATACCCCCAAGTTTTTTAACCATCCCAACTGTACCACTCAACTTACACTCTTACACTTATTAATAAGCAATAACTTTTACTAATTACTCCGGGTTTTTTTTTGGGTAAGGAAATCCGCTCTTTTTGAGCTACAAATGTCATATATAGGGGAAGGGGATGGTAGTAATAAGGTGAACCCCATATCTCTTGGATACGAGATGGAAGTAGGCACCACTTTGTCACTCCTATTGACCTTGCTGCTAATTACTCCGTTAACCAGGGTTAACTCCGCTGTTAACTTTTGAATAATTATATTAAAAAAAAAACACACAAAACCTACCACGACTCTTCATTTCCCTCTCATTCTCCCCCACGCACACTCTATTCCAGAGACTTCCTAAGTTTTTTCAACTCCATTCTCAAAGTTCTCAGTCCATCTCAGTGTCACTGCAATTTTTCATCTTCATTCATGTGTTTTTGAGCAAGTTTTCGAACCCTAAATTTGAGTCTTTGAAGTTGCCATCACACAGGTGACAGGTATTATCCCTAGCTTCCTTGTAAATATTATGCAATTAGTAAAGGTTATGGCCTTTTAATAAGTGTAAGTTGAGGGGTACAACTGGGACGGTTTAAAAAAAATGGATACAGCTTAGAAAACCTAAAGGGTCAGGGTTATATTTGAGAAAAACCCAAAATTAAAAAAATACCATCATATATTTTCAATTTAAAATTCAAGAATCTACGATGTAGGCTTCAAGCTTCCTACCTCACAAAAGTTCTTGAAAACATAATCAGCATCGATAAACTCTTGCATGCTAGAGGTACGCAAAATGATTCGAAGAATGGAATTTAGAGCAGGTTCTGCTTGTGGCTCTTCTCCAAGTACTTTCCTTGCAAGCTCATCAGTGTTCTTAGGATGTCGAGCAATTAAATCGCCAATACAATGTAACGCCTGAAACAGTATAATAACACTACAGTGAGGACAACGGCTGCAAATATCATCAACTGAGCAGACAATACCAATGAGAATAGGAGCTAGTTAGAAGAATGATACCACCAATAGAAAATCGGAAGAACATATCATACCGCACAGCGAACAGCAACTGGAGCCCATTGACTCTCAACGCCTATCATGAGAAGATAGTCCAATACCTTTCTCTGCAATAAACAAGTATAAAATATGTTCATGAAGCTATGAAGCCCCGAAAGTACAAAAATATATAAGGGTTTCACAAACCTGAACCAAGACTGTTTTGTTGGTCATACTGTTTGTATCTTTTCCTGTTTCAGCTTGTGGACCGCTGGCAATAAGCATATTAATGGTCTCCAATGTGCTGAGAAGATTGATTGTCTACTGGTATGGCAATTTTTCCAGGCGAGTGAAAGATACCAGTGAGTCATTTGGAGTCCAATAATTATAAACAAATACGCATAAGGGGTTACATAAGTTTCCAACCTTTTGCTGTGTAAAGCTATAAGAGACTCCCCGAAGCTTCAAAAGTGATATCACAGGATCAAATCCAACTGTCTCCCTCAATAGAGTCTAAACCACATATGACATAGTGAGCAGAAATAAATACCACAAGCTCAAAAAAACAAAAAAAACAAAAAAAAGAGGTTAAATCATACCTGATTAGAGGTATTGTTACGCAAAATGTTATTCAGCAATTGAAGACAATCCTGTACAACAATAAAAGTAATCACTAAGCTTATCCTTTAAGTATCTCCAAAGCATCCATGCCTCAAATCTATACATTATCAAGATAAAAGCAGAAAAAAATGTGAATAAGCCTACCAAAGATGCAACAAGCTCAAGCAAAATGCAAAGGCATCAAAGGTTCAGAGTAAAAATTATGTCTTGCTGTTCTTGCATCAGGTTACAAGGATGTGTAACAATCCAATTTTTGGTAAGCAAATTCATATTTCAAAAGCTTGACAAACAAGCTTCTAAGGAGGCGAGAATCGATAATAATGTAGCTTATGCCCATTAGGCATAAGTGTACAAGTTTTTTTCATAAGTTGCTACTTTAGGGATACAAAGCATGATGGCCATAATCGCATGCACATTTGATTTTTACTTTTTAATTCACCTCATCACATTTTCTACTTATATACGAGCTTCTCTTACAATCAGTAAACTTTTCCTTTATCATTAGTTAAAAAAAAAATAATAATCATGCAAGAAGCACTTGCCTGAACAACTACTCCCCCATCTGAACCTCCTTCCTCTTTCATAATGGTAAATATCTTCTCAAAAGCCCCTTCAAACACTACAATTTTTTGGATTTCCTACATAAAAGAAGCACAAGTTATTGAAAATCATGCATGCTAACTGATCCCAAGTAAAACTTCAATAGGGAATTGCCAACCTCAGCCTCCCGAGTCAAGTAAGTAAGAAGCAGCAAGGCTTCATTGCGTATAACCTGAGAGTCCAAACAAATTATTTTAGCAACACTCAACAGTATATCAGTGAGCGAAGGCAGAAGAATGGTAACATGAGAGAGGAAATGAAACAATTTGGACAGAATAAAGGCAACCAGGGATTAATGGCATATTGACATCCCAAACTTTCTTTATGAACAAATACATGGATAATGTAAATTCATTGATGATCACAGATTTATCAATGATTAAACGAAGCGATTAATGGCATATTGACATCCCAAACTCTCTTTATGAACAAATACATGGACAACGGTAAATTCATTGATGATGACAGATTTATCAATGATTCAACGAATAAAATCATTTAAGTAAACAGATTTACCTCACGGTCCATCAACATGTCCATCAGTCGAGTTATACCACGAGGGATGGCCAAAATTGACTCTTGTAGCCTGGACATAATCATATCTTATTTCTTGATTCAACTCAATAAATAACATTGTACAAAAGAGTGAAAAAAGGCGGACAAACACCTGCTTAGCGAATTAGTGAGAAGTGCAGTCAAAACTTGGAGAGTATAATATCGCACATAGAAGTCATCCTCTGCCTGAATGATGAGAGCAAAATTGTACATACAAGCAAAATCTCAGCAAATCATAAGGCTAAGTGAATAAGATACATGAAAATCACTCACCAGCAAACCAAGAAGGAGAGATATGTTGTCTACTTCTCTTGATAGTAAATCAGCATTCATTTTGGATGGATCCACTTCCTTAGCCATTCTACCATGATTGAGAGGAGTTAAAGAACTAACAAGGGTTTCTAAAGCACCTCGGACCTGTCATCATCCAGCAGTAAACACTAAACACGTTAATCACTCGACAAACTATGAATGAAAATCTAAACAACAAGAAAAAATCAATAGACTCTGTCCCGCTTACAATACAGGTTCTCCATGGAAACACAATGAAGTGTAGCAATTGTGAGGATGATCAACGTCAGCATATTAATGAGAATTTTTTAATGATTGCATGGATCTATGACAACAAAATGACAAATTCCCCCTCTGTCCCAAATGCTGCTAAAAGATCCTGAAGTTAATGGATACTTTTATTCCTAGAGGAGGAAGTTAATGAACACTTGTGCTTGTAAGCTTGTACCCAACTTCTTAACAAGTACCCACACAAAAACAAATTTCCCAAATCCAATTCATTTTTTTTTTTGAGAAGCCCAAATCCAATTCTACCCCCAAGTATAAAGTGGATGGAAGAGAGGTGGGAATTTTACATAAATTGTTATTGCATACTACATGCTACCAGAAAGTGGATAGTCATAGAATTTAACAAAAAAATTCATAGAGTTTGAGAAAGGGGGTTTATAATACACCCACTTCCCTGTAAAACAATTCTTATTTCCTTCAATTCTTTTGAACATTCCATCTACAGCACTTTGATATTCCTAAAAAAACAATTACTTGTGAAAGGTTGGTCTTCAATAAAAAGGATAGCATGGTGAGCCTTCATCTGGGATTCCAGAAATCCTAACTAATCAAAGTTGAAGAGATTATGCCTGCTAATATATCATCTTCAGAGCATATACTTAACTCCAAGCAGTAACTCTATCAACAAATTTTCACTAGGTGACCCCATTGCAAATTTTCAATATCATTTATGTTACAAAGAAACTGAAAACAAGCAGTTGAAAATCAAATGTCAAAATTTATCAGATACACAGCTCGAACATCAGAATTCAGAACCACTAGTTTGTCTCACTTTGATGCTAAGCTGCCGTAATTCATTACCCATAGGGATAAATATATACAGATTTGTCTCTTTCCAACTCTATCAACACAGAGAAGCAGCTTTAAAGATGGAGAAATACAGTGGATTGACGAAATGGAGGAAACAACAGGAGATACTATGTTGTAATCACAGGAGAGCATACTGAAGGATCACAAACACAATTCATTACTGGTTCCAGGGAAAACTATAGTCTTAAGCAACCGTGATTCGACTAATTACTTGAAATGTTCACATGCCACAGCTCTTCACATTGTACCATGATAGCACCTAACAACATGGTTGAATCTCACTGGTGCAAATTATTAAACATTCTTCTCCAAATAGAATTAAGACTACATCCTAGCTCCACCGCACAAGGTGCAGAGTTTTTTTTCAAGAGTTTAGCCTAAATACCATGTATCCTATTTTAACAATATTTGGACAGTAGATATGTCTCTCGAATAATGTTTCCCCTTCACTCTCCCTGATTTCCTGCCTAAACAACTATTGACCGTTACATCAGTCTCCAAGACACATTAGGCATCGTTAAAGATGAAATACTAGTACTAAAAGTTAATATTTTCAAAATATAAAATTAGATAAAATGGATGTACAAAATTAGGCGGGAAAAGAAAGTCAAATTTGTTGATATTAGACCTTGGAAAATATAATATAGGACAAAATGGAATACATAGAATTAATGCATCATAGTCAAATAGTGTTCTACCATATACATCACCAAATGTTTATAAGATCAAACTTAAAAGTAAAGAATTCAAACCATTTCCACGTCATCTCGCTCTTCTTTCAGCACACTTAATAATATTGGAAGGCCTACGGATCCGAAAGGGAGAAAGAGAAAGAAATTAATGCAGTGTAGCAAAAACAAGATATATAAAAGGTTTAATTCTCAAGTTAAAAAAATCAAGCATGAGAGGAGATACTAACCCATTGCTCCAAAAGCTAGCTGGGCCGAATGATTTTCTGCAACGACGGATTGAAGCTCAACCATCGCCATCCTTCTATCCTCAGCCTTTGTACCATTATTGACCCGATCAAGCAACCGCTCAACATAACTATAGATAAAATACAATCAGAATTCAGCATATACAGTTAGAATTGCGAAAGAAGAAAAAGACAGAATGTTTCCCCACTAAAATAAAAAGGTTCTAGCTTACAAAGCAACATAAATCTTCAGAAACTATCATTCTTATGAATTTAGGAGAACTTTAAGCTCTATAAATTCCAGCAATCCTTCCGAGATACAACCCAATTACACCTTTTTCTCTCTCAATATTGTTCTTAAATTAGCAATGAAGTTAATCAATCCATGTGCAGAAGCGTAAATCAATGACAGAGTTCTTCCTAAAGGCACTGCAAATCCTTCATAAATGATAGAAATGATGTACCAAGAAAAAGAAGGTGATCTTTAGGCTTTTCCTACTCTATAAAATGCTATAAAAAAAATTCTTTAAACAAATAAACATACCAAAAAAAAAAGATACAACTAAAAACTAAATGCTATTAAAGAAGAATTGCAACTTTGACGACAATTAGAGAACCACCTACCACACGGTGGATGGAAAAAAATGTTGGTAAGGTAAAGGCTTTTGTCCATCAATTCTTAACAGAAAATTAAAATACATCATTTTCATATTCTACTACAAAAGACATATCGCAGAAGATCTGTCCTATGCTTTTTCCGGAGTAGAAACAACTGACTACCTCTTTTTGCATTGCCCCTTTACTTCAATGATCCGATTGCTTCAACGCGTTTTAAAAAATTTGGTATGGCTCTCAAATGTTGGAGGGTTTTACAAGGCAGGTGTATCTGGTGCTTAGAAGGCAATAGTTCAATAAATTGTGTTGTCACGATTAAAATTATTTGATGCAAGAGCCATTAAAATTATTGCACGTCTTTATTGATGGCTGTCTGCAGCCTGATTTAACTTGGCTTTGTACAATTTTTTGCTTCTGACATTTCTACAACAGGTTAAGAATGATCAGATTACCTTCATCACCAACTGACTTTAGTTTTTTTTTCTTTTCTTTATTCTTTAAGTAAAATTACTAAGCATAAATCCATTTTTGAAGTTGAACTCCAACTCCCATCTCTTTGCTTGAACTTTTTCCCCAGAATCCCTATAATCCCCAAAAGCCCACCAAGATAACTAAGAAGTAAGGGCAAAGTACCAACAATCTTCACTGTGAAATTTGGCGCACTACCTCCCCATTATATCCGACAAATTCTTCATCTAATATGGTTCGAATCATACGTCATATTGCCGTCAGTAATGAGGTGTTAATCATCAGAGGTGATTTTATGTACAGATACCTACAACTAGTCAGCAATCTACAGTTCCTACATCCTTGTAAGCATATAAGCATAATACCAAAGGTCCAAAGGTGCCAATAGATCAAAACCATGAATCACATGGCACTAGGTGAGCAAAAGATTCTCTTACCTTTCCCTTAAATAATACGTCAATTGTGATGATTAATCTAAAAGTTCTTAGACCGAGCTATTAGTGATTCAACTGAGACTCAAAATGCTTTGTTCAAACTTGAACTACTAAAATAAAGGCTGTTGTTTTGAAACTTCTGATTATAACCAGTTGATAGTTGCATAATCAATAACTACAGTCATATTTCTCACACACAAAAAGGTCCATAAAAAGGCAAACAAAGAACACACCTGTCTTCATTTGATGTAGCATTATCATTTCCAAAAACACGCCCAACAACTCCCTGTGACAAAATAACCACAAGTTAATAATTCTCAAATATCAAAGACTAAAATGAAAATCCAAATACAAACACCCCGTACATGCATACTTAAGGAGATTTATCATCCATATAATCCAACAACAATATAGAATTGTAAACCAATGCCTTGCCAATGTAAACATCAGTAATGCTTCAAAATTCAAATCCCCAATGCCTGTAAAGAGGTTATTCAGTCTTGCTTAATACCAAGAAAAGGGGAGGAAGGTATGGAGCTGTATACATAGGGAAAAGAAAAGGAGTCTTTTTTTTTTTTCAAGAATCGTGAGGAACAACCTATAGACAAAAAATGCAAAAACCTGGAACACCTTATCCCCCAAATAGGTTAACACAAATTCATTTGACATAAAAATAACCTTAAAATGGAACTGTGCAAGTTGGAATTTGCTAAAGCACACTTTTTCCTCAGCGCACTGGAAAAAGAGAGGGGGGGGGGTCTAATATCACATTTATATCAAATCAATCAATCAAAGTCTTAGTCCCAAAAGTGGGATCGGCTACATGAGCCAAAGTGACTATTCTGGGTAGTCATCCACAAAAACATAAAATGCAAGATAGCATGTCTGTGAGAAAGAGAAACTGACCTTGTAGCCAGAGACAAAATCCATCCTGAGTATCTTGCCAGTATGCCCGCCGTAACCTGATCTCATCAGTAATCACAAACAAAAATATAGCTTCAAATACAAGACATACTAAGATGGTGATAAAGAACTCTTCATTTTCTATTAACAAGGTGTAAATGGTGGTTTTTGAAGCCTTTAGGCTCTTCATCGACAAGGTATAGATAGGACTACCTGAACTAGGCTTTCCCAGATTAAGAAATTAGCAGTTAAGCAAGCTTTCCATCACTTATATGCCTCATTCAGCAAACTATACTCATAAATTACAGTGTTTCACCATCTAGATTCACATAATTAATAAGAAATCTGAGCAATTGGCGAAATGGAAAAGGGGGGAAAACAATTATTGGTGGAAAGCTAATCAATTGTTCTTCTTCATCCAATATTAATACAGAAATATAAACTTCAATTGACCGCCAATGCACCAACACCAAATTAAACACAGAAACAAATCCCAGAAATTAAATTTGCCCAAATCAAATAAACTTGATTGCACACTACCCATACTAGTTAATCGATCAATTAATATCAAAATTCAAAAATGTCCTAAGTAATTTCTCAAAATTATGCTTGCTTTATTTAATAGCATAAAACACATAGAGAGAGATAGGGAGAGAGATCAATGACATAAACAAGATCAATGGAAGAAACAAACCTGTAGTCGAGTCTGTTTCCTGCTTTCTACTTGGTTTTGAAGGTGAAAAACGATGAGAAATAAAAAAAGAGACTTCGTTCGTTCGTGCGATGTTTAATTTCTGCTGTTTAGCAAACAAGACTTAAACGTGCGACGGTGCGAGTTTGATACTCCCTCTATTCCTAAAAGATTGTCCCATTTACTTTTTCTCATCTCCCGAGACACATCATGAAAATATCATGAAAATATGTATAATAAAAATTTATAAGCATTACATATTAAAAAACTACATATTGAGCCGAATCAAACGAGATCCCATTTGACTATATTTTTCCTTAATGTATATAATTATAGAGAGTCAAAGTTACCAAATGAACAGTAGCAAAAGTCAATATAGGGCAATCTTTAAGGGACAGAGGGAGTATCAAACAGTTAATTAATTAGGTTTCATGGTGCTTTTGATTCGCCTGAAATTTATTGATCTGATTAGATCTTAATTTTTTTTATCCGATTAGATTATAAATATTCTGATCTTATTTTATTTTTTATGAACTTTTCTAATTTGATATGATCGAATTTTCCGATTGCAGTTTTTATTATAATTTTTCTGATCTGATCATAACTTTTCTAAATCTAATTTAAATTTTTCTGAACTTTCTTAAATAAGCAAAAAAAAAAAAAAAAAAAAAAAATTTGAAGTTGAAAAATGAGATAATAAGATATAAGCCAAAACTTGTGGCACAACCGCACAGGGTTTTTTCTTAAATGCCCGGGATTGATTATGATGAAACATATTTCTAGCAGTTAATACAACTACGTTAAGGTTACTAATTAATTTGACAATATTATTGAAAATATTACAAATGTATGGATGTTGTGAATGATTACTTATATGAGACACTTGATATTGATATTTATATGAAAGTTCCCGAGGGATATAAATCATCAGCAAATCACAAGACTAGAGAAATGTGTTTGGTAAAATTGAAAAGATCACTTTATGGGTTAAAACAATAAGGAAGAATGTGGTATAGTTGCCTTAGTGAATATCTTCTAAAACAAAGATTCAAAAAAGATCAGATTCGCCCCTACCGCCCCACGTATTCATCAAAAGATCAGATTCAGGATTTGCCATTATTGCATTCTACGTTGATGACCTCAACATTATTGGAATTCCGAAGAAGCTCGAAATAAATGCAAATTTTTTTATGAAAGATCGTAGAAAAACTAAATTTTGTCGACTTGCAATTGAACACCTAAAGCGGCTAAGGGAGAGAATTTTGTCCATAGGTCAAACTACACTGAAAAGGTTATAAAATGTTTCTATATGGATAATGCACACCTAATAAGTTCTCCAACTAGTATTTAGGCCCGGGCGTTGCCCCGGGTCATACATTTTTTCATCATCTTCAATATTTTTTATGATTTGAAAGTAATATAGTATAATGAGGGTTGTAAAATGCCGAACAAAATCTTGAAAGATATATAGTACAATATGGAACTTGATACTTTCACTAACGTATTGAAAATTGGTTATCATCGTCATCATGGCTTCCTCCGTTTCGTTTTCAACACAGCAAATGAATATTTTATATTTCATAAAAAATAACACTTTCATGCCTTTAAAATGAAACAGAGGAAGTATCATCATCATTAATTTGATCGAATGATACACTACGTTTTTGATTTTGAGACTCAAGTCCAGAAAACAAAGGCAACAAAAATTTTTAACAATGAAATATATAATACTTCTTTATGGAATAATTGATAATGAAATTAATATGGATTAGTGGTTAAGTTGTGACTTTTGTACTTAAGGGATTGTGGGTTCAAGTATGCTTAGAAGATGTGTTTTAGAAGAAGAGTATAGATTACATGGCATAATTAATAATTGTAACGTTATGTTGTGGCGAGTAATTACATAATATTTGAAATGAAAAAAATGCACATTATTTTTCCTTTTGAAGAAAATTTGTGCAAGTCTTTTGAATTTAAAAAGTATTGTTATTGGTGTTGTTGTTCTTACTACCATTGTTTCCCTTGATTTAAATATGACAAAAGATATTTCATAATGATGGTAAAACTTGTAACAATGATATTAATATTTTTTTTATGGAACAATAATATGAATAATTAGTATGGATTAGTGATTTAAATTTAACTTTTTTGTCAAATAGTTATCATGGAAGGTAAGTATTATTATTAAATCTTATCCAACGCTGAGCTTTTGCCTTATTAATAGTAATATTGTCTCTTTTGTTTGCGCCTAAAAAAATAAGGGATCTAGAAATTTATTAAATTTATTGTTAGATAATAAACTAATATTAAGTGTACTCGAACAATAAAACAATAAGTTTTAAAATAGTGGAACTTGAGATAATAGTGAATGTTGGGTGAGTTGGTAAGTGTATACTATTAATGTGTTATAGTCTCGAGTTCGAACCTCACTATGAACATTTTTTTAATAATTAAATACCCAAACTAAAATCCTACATGGAAATATTGCATATGTGGCGGAACTCAGGCGAGAGATGATGCTTGTGTGTCGGCTATGTAATGACCCAGATTTTATTGGTATTTTTGCCGATAATTATGTGTAAATATGTATGTTGTTGTGTTAGTTCAAATTTATTTTTTTTGAACTATTTATTTTATTTTACGTGAATAATTTCGATTTAATTCGAATTATTTTATTTTCAGTTTTTATTATTTAAGTTAATTATTATTTAATTAATTAGAATTTTATTTATTTTTCTAATTAATTATTTAATGTTTTGGGCTAAATTGATTATTGCATGATTAATCATGTAAATTATGTAAATTAGCCCAATTGATCACGAGAGCCCATTTTTAGGCCCATTTACCCTCTTGGCCGGTTTTCCTAAGGCATGGCAAGGCTTGTCACTTGCCTTGTGTTCACACCTTCACTAACTCTATATATAGGGGAGTTAGTAAGGCTTTTGCTCACTTTTGCCATCTAAAACACAATTGCCATCAAATGCTCTTGCCATCCAAATTCAAACATAAAACTCCCTCCACTTCCTCCTTGCCCCACGCCATTTTGGGCATTGATCACCATCAAATTGTTCATCATTTTTCCTAGCCCAAAACTTAAAGATTCAAAGTCTATTGATCTTTAAGTGTTCAAACACAATCTTAAACACAATTATTTTTATTCAAGATCCTTTTTCCGGGCTTGGTTCGAGTGGGTAACGTGTGGTCGTGCCGTGGCGGTGTGGACAGCCGTGCGTGGTGGTGCAGTGGCCGTGCGTGGTGCCGTGCAAGAGCAGCAGCCAGGCCGTGCAAGTGCAGCAGGCTCGTGGGTTCGTGTGTGTGCAGTGGCTGGGCAGCCGTGTGGTGCGTGGTGGTGGTGCCGTGTTCGTGTTTGCTTGGGCCGTGTGTACTTTGTTCCGGGCAGCAACTTTTTGTGTTGTGTTAGTGTGTAATCTTCAATAAGGTAACATACTTTCTCAACCTATTTGGTATACTATGTTTATAGTATGAATTAAATGCATGTTTGGGTTGATTGTTGATGAATATCCATGACATTATGTATGATTTCGTAATCTGATTTTTATATGTTTACATGGTGTTTTGATGATGAATTTTCATGATTTTACGATTGATTATGTGTCGGTTTATGATCATGAATATCATGTTAAAGTTTGACGAATTTCGGATACTAGTAAGTTGATAATTTCATGGTTATATTTCAATTCATGCGTGTGGTTATGTAAGTTGGATGAGTTCTTGATTGAAGTTCTTGAATCTTGATTGAGTTCTTGATTGAAGATCTTGAATCTTGAATGAGTTCTTTATGAGTTCTTGATGAGTCTTTATGAGTTCTTGGTTGAATCTTGAAAGTTAAAGAAAATGGTTTAAATGATAAAGAAAGTTAAAGAAAGTGTCTAATATGATTAAAGAATGATTATTGAATGTTGGATTATGATTGGTTAGACTCAAGATTAAGGCTAGAGGCAGTTCTTGAGAATAACTTCGATAATTTAACTAGTTATCTTCAAGAATCAAGGCATTGGGGCAATTCTTGATTGTAATTTAGTTAAGTTGAGATAATTAAATGAATAATATGATTAAAATGATTAAAAGATTTAATTAATGATTAGCTTGATTTCATTTTTTAGACGCCTGATACTTTGAGTAAGATTCATTGTATTTGGGTTAAGACGTTGCCCCTATTCCATCCGCGGTATTGGGATAGTTGGAGTCATACTATGTGATCTTTGTGAATTTCCAGTAAGATTGGTTTCACGGGACATGGATTTCCAGTAAGATTGGTTTCATGGGGTTTGGGAGTAAGATTCTCAAATCCAAGCATAGTAGAAAGTTCGAATGCGTAAGATGCGTTCGTACGAGCACAGTCCGGTCTAGAATATGAATGATTGCGCCAAAGATAGTTGATTAGGTTGGTTTGAGTCGAGTTCACATTTGGGTTGATCTTGTACTCTGGTTTATTGATTTGATGTTGTTTATTTGATTTATGCTATGTGCATGTGTATTCCCATTAGGGTGAGACAGTTATGTTACTCGCCACTGATGGTGGACTGTTGTATGTTTTTCTTTCAGGTACTTCTGATGACGATACTCTTGCTTAGCTTTGGGTTGGGCGAGCGACGTTTACTATTTCTGTCATCTATTGTATTTACTGTTTTCTGTTGTTTTAGTTAGTGATAGAGTTACATAGACTTTATACGTTGTTATTGGACTCTTTTACGTTGTTTAAGACTCTGACATGTAGTTGTAGTTTACTCGTATGTTTAGTATTTCTAGTTTGACTTTTGGGACTAGTATGTACAAACTTGTGGGTATTTGTACGTTTTTGGGTATTAATGATTAATTTTGAGGAATTAGTTTAATTTCCTAAGTTTTGAGTTGTAGTTTCTAACTATTCGACTCGTCGGTTTCTTCCGCGCCGATTTAAGCGAGTCGGGTCGTTACAGGCTATGTGCCAGCTTACGTGTCGCATAAGTGTTGCTTCACGCATCTTTTAATATATTGTATAGATAGATAGTTGTTTGATCCTTAAATGCAAAAGATGACCCATTTCAACATCAAGAGGAGCATGGAAATGTTCCTTGTCTAAAAGTACCCTACCTGAGTGCTATTGGTGCTTTAATATACCTAGGAAATAATACACAAGATGATATTGCTTTTGTGTATGATAATAATACACCAACCAAAAGACACTGAAATGGAATCAAACACTTATTGTGCTATCAGTGAGGAAACAAAGGATTTGATGCTAGTTATATTTTAGATCTTCAAAAAACAAAATCGCAAAATGGATATGTGTTCAACTATGGAGGAAATGTAATATCATGGAAACAACAAAACAAACCTTTACTGCAACATCATCAATTTGCGCAAAGTTGATTTTTTTTATATGAAGCAGGACGTGAATGTGTATGGCACAGGTCAATGATTAGCCATATTCAAGAAGCACGTGGGCTGAAAGTTGCTGTAGAACATTCAAAATTTGTACTTCGTATTACTCAAATAAGTGCATGCTATACCAAGAGCTATTGTACAAAAAATCAGGCCCCAAACTCTTCATGCATCTATAAGGGAATAATAAGGAATCATCGCAAATGCGTGCGGTGAGAATCGAAGCCAAACCTCGTGCCTGAAATTCTGAGACCCTGGCCACTGGGCTATGACTTCATTCTTTTCTTTGTTCTTGCATGTCTCTTAACAAAAACATCAAATTTGGAAAACCCAAAATCTTCAGTATAGTTAGTTAGGACTTGCCATTGTTGGGCGCATTATTGAGCACAGACAGAGAGAGAAAGAGCGAGAAGATGGAACCAGAAGTAGCACTACCCAAATGGGCATCAGAGCCTTGTATTATGGGCATTGATGAAGCTGGAAGAGGCCCTGTTCTAGGTTTCCTTTTCCCCCCTTCTTTTCTTTCTTCTTTAATTTCACAGTTTGTCTCAATTCCAAATTCTTCACACTCCATTTCATGCCAAATTTCTTACCCAGGTTTTAAATTGGTTTTTTCAACAATTCTACTTTTCTTTCTGTTTGCAGGGCCAATGGTCTATGGATGCTTATACTGCGCTGTCTCTTTTCAGAACACTCTTGCTTCTCTCGAATTTGCAGGTTTGTACACCTTTTCTTTAGAAATTTATGTATAAATTGTTGTAATTTACAGTATGATTTTACTGTTTTCATTATCTTGAGGTTTTCTTCGCTTGTAATTTGCTCAATGTTGTTGTATCAAAGCTGACACTGCACTTCAGAATGAACAAGCTCAGCATCCTTTCTGCACACTATGTTTCCTGTTTATTGTTTTGTGAATTATCGTGCTGTTCTCTTTGACGCTTTTTAGAGTTGGGGTTATAGCTTTTACTCAAACCATGAAAGACTACGGCTCCTGAAGTGACTGTTTAAAGCTGACATTGGTAATGTTTTGTGGCTCTTGTGAGAAAACATTTGCAGTGAATGACTTTTCCATCCCAAATCAATACTCTTTCTGTGTACTGTTATTACAGGACTTCCTTAATAATATACTGAAGAGCATTTTAACAATATAACATTTCTTTCAGAAATCTTCTCCTTCCCTCACTAGCACCAGCCAAGACTCTGGGTCATGACATTTGAATGATTTGATTCCCATGAGATTTTATTGAAAGATGTATCATATAAAAGGGAAACATTGCTTGGATGGAGGATACATAATTTCACCAAATAGATTATACTTTATAGTTCCTGTAGTTGTCAGATGCGTTGTTTATGTTAAATCAACATATTTGTATATTTGTATATTACAATAAAGTGAGAACGAGACTAAGTATTCTTTACTGGAGAATTCTTTCATTTTCCAACTTGAACGGATAAAGCTATAGTTGTCTGAAGCTTTCTCATATTATATACCAAAAGCTATATTACGACCTTGGAACTTGTGTGACCCAGCACAAGTTGTTGCTTGGATTAATTTGTTTCTCATTTGTTAAGAGATTTACAGAGCACTAATTTGGTGGGCTTTAATGAAAATGAAGCTACAGTATGAAGAAATTTGGTCATACCATCATCAATGTGATTAAGTTTTCTAAAAAGTTTCTCATTATGTTTCTCTAATTTCCTATGCTGTCATAGGGTAACATCACGGCTACTTGCTCACCTTTTTGTTGCTATGCAATTTATAAGGCTTGTTATCATGAAGAAAGCCTCTTTTTTACCTCCTAGATGCGACTACCTTTTGTAATCACCCTGAATTATATTTTAGATTCAAAAACTCTCAAGGAAGAGAAAAGGGAGGAATTGTTTGAATCTTTGAAAGCCAATGAATCTATTGGGTGGAGTGTTGATGTGATAGATCCCCGAGAATTGTCAGCCAAAATGTTGAAGAAGTAAGTGAAGGCATTGCTTTGTTTGATATTCAGTAATTTAGTATTCTTTTCTTCAGGGATGCCTAGTCTACCTTTCATTTTGACGTAGTCTCTCTATTTTTGAACAGGAATAAGATAAATCTTAATGAAATATCACATGACTCGGCAATGGGTCTTGTCACCCGGGTGCTTAATATGGGGGTGCTTCTTACACAGGTACACCACTAGATATAATACTATCTTTCTTTGAAAATGCGCTAGCAATTGTTTTTCGTTGACTATGATGTCTTGGATGTCAATGTTGAAGCCATTATTCTTTAAAAAAAAATGTTACTAAATTGTTCAAGAAGTTGCATGTAGATGATGGACATAGTAGTCTTCTATATACATTTAGATAACTACATACTATAAACCTGTATATTGAGAGCATACACTCAATCACAAGTGAAAAGAACGTTTTTTGGATTTTATTTGTTGTTTTTCGTTTTAGTATGCAAGGCCCGCTGACCTGCTGCCTGAAATTCACCAAAGACAGAGACAAGTAGAGAAGGAAGGAAGCTTTTTGATATATTAGTCAATAAGTTCATACAAAAGGGGGAATGGCTTTAGGCCATAAGTCTCTAAGCTTTTCACTTCAAATTTCTGGATGCCTCTCTCTTCCTACCTTTCTTCTATTTAAACTAGCTCTTTTTTTCTTTACTTCCTTACAAAACATTCAAAAAGCTGAGTAGCTAGCTAGTACATCCAAAAAGTAAGTAAATAAGGAAAATAACTGAAATACATGCTGTGAGCCAAAACAAATAAAACAAACTACTGGAAAGGAAGTGTGGTTCAGTCTTCTTTCCTGCCTTGTCCCTTGTACTTGCGTTTGTAGGTGTGAGTGGTAGTGGGGTGTTGAGGTGGGAGCATTTCATCACCCCCCCTAAGAAAGGCACCTTGTCCTCAAGGTGGAATTGAGGGAATCTGAGTTCTGTAAGCTTGGCACTCTCCCACGTTGCTTCATAATCTGGCAGTCCCTTCCATCTCAGTAGCACCTCCTGCTCTCCCTCTTCACTGACCCGTGCTTCCAGGAGGGCATCTGGCTCTACTTCAAGCTCCATTTCAGCATTGATTTGGGGAGGGATCTCTACCTCCTCAAGAGGGTCTCCATGCACCTTCTTGAGCTGAGACACATGGAACACAGGGTGTATCCTTGAGTGGTCAGGCAGCTTCAGCTTGTATGCTACCTTACCGATGCGTTGTTCCACCTCAAATGGCCCGTAGTAACGAGCTGCAAGCTTCTCAAAGGGCCTTCGAGCCAGAGATTTAGGGCTGGAGTTTGAGATAGACCCTTTCCCCCACGTCATACTCTACTTCCCTTCTCTTGGCATCCGCATCTTTTTTCATGATTTGTTGGGCTCTTACCAGATTAATTTTGAGCTCGTCAAGGATGAGGTCCCTCTCTTGCAGCATATTTTCCAAGCTGTCCACCGGAGTGTGCCCTTTCCCGACCCTTGCCAATTTGGGTGGTTCTCTCCCGTATACCTCTTGAAAGGGAGTCATGTGAGTAGAAGAGTGGGGTGAGGTGTTGTAAGAGTATTCAACCCACGAAAGCCAACGAGCCCATGTTTTTGGTTGCTCTCCGGCAAAGCACCGTAGGTAAGTCTCTAGGCTCTTGTTGACCACCTCGGTTTGCCCATCGGTTTGCGGATGTTAGGCGGTGCTCCTCTTGAGGTTGGTCCCATGTAGACGAAACAACTCCTTCCAAAAGATGCTCAAGAACACTCGATCTCTATCGGACACAATGCTTCCCGGAATGCTGTGGAGCTTCACCACTTCCCTTAGAAACAGTTCGGCCACTTCCTTTGCCTTGAATGGGTGCTTGAGACTTAGAAAGTGTGCGTACTTAGAGAGTCGGTCAACCACTACCAAAATTGTGTCTACCCCCTTTGATTTAGGTAGCCCTTCCACAAAATCCATCGATATATCTTCCCAAATAGCTTCGGGAATGGGTAGGGGTTGTAAGAGCTCGGCGGGGCTTTGTTGAGAATGCTTGTTTCGTTGACAAATAGTGCAAGATCTTACATACTCCGCCACATCACGCCTCATCCCTTGCCAAAACCATTCCATTGCCATCCTCTAATAAGTTTTGGTTTCTCCGGAGTGCCCACCTTCGGGGGAATCATGGTAGGCTCGAAGTAAGGACCCCTTGAACTTGGATGCTCTTGGAATTACAACCCTTCCCTTGTAGAGTAGTCGATGTTGAGGTATACCCCACTAATCCGGTCCCTTCTTCCACATCTTTCTTAAGTTTCCCCAAGAATTCATCATTGGCTATCTCTTTCTCCAGCTCCGCCCAATCAACCTCATGAGTTGTCACTAAGGCCCCCAATTCGGTCTCCCCTTCTCCCTTCCGAGACAAGGCGTCCGCCACTCGGTTAGATGCCCCCGGTTTATATTGAACTTCGTAGTCAAACCCAATTAATTTGCGCATCCACCTTTGATATTCCATTCCCATCTCGCGTTGTTGAGTGATGAATCTCAAGCTTTGTTGGTCACTCCGAATCACAAACTTCCTTCCAAGAAGGTAATGCTTCCACTTTTGCACCGCTAGACAAACCGCCATCAATTCTTTCTCATAGGTGGATTTACTCCTCCCCCCCGGCCCCAAGGTCTTGCTAAAGAAGGCAAGTGGCCGCCCTTCTTGCATCAACATGGCTCCAAGCCCATACCCCGAGGCATCGGCCTCCACAATGAACAATTTTTGGAAGTTTGGCATAGCTAAAACCGGGGCTTCTGTCATTGCCCTCTTGAGATGATTGAAGGCCAAAGTAGCTTCTTCACTCCACCCAAAGTTGTCTTTCTTGAGTTGCTTGGCCAAGGGGTGGGCGATTCTAGCATAGTTGGCCACGAACTTGCGGTAGTATCCGGTTAACCCCAAAAAACCCCTTAACTCACGGAGGTTCTTAGGTATAGTCCATTTGAGCATAGCCTCCACTTTCTCTTGGTCCACGGACACGCCTTCTTGAGAAATGACATGGCCCAAGTAGGCCACTCTAGTCTTGCCAAATTCACACTTTTTCATACTAGCATACAAATTATTTTCTTGTAATTTTGACAAAACTAAACTCAAATGATTAGCATGCTCTCCCTCACTCTTACTATACACAAGGATATCATCAAAAAATACAAGCACAAATTTGCGTAAATAAGAGCGGAATACCTCGTTCATAAGGGATTGGAATGTAGCGGGTGCGTTGGTGAGGCCAAAGGGCATCACTAAAAACTCGTAGTGGCCCTCATGAGTGCGGAAGGCGGTCTTTGGCACGTCCTCCGTCTTCACTAAGATTTGATGATAGCCGGACTTGAGATCCAACTTCGAAAATATGCAAGACCCCTCCAACTCGTCCAAGAGCTCATCAATCACCGGGATGGGGTACTTGTCGGGCACGGTTTCTTTGTTCAAGGCCCGATAATCCACACAAAAACGCCAAGACCCATTTTTCTTCTTTACTAAGAGCACCGGACTCGAATATGGGCTAGTGGAGGGTTGTATAATCCCCGCCTCTAGCATTTCCTTTATGAGCTTCTCGATCTCATCCTTTTGAAATTGCGGGTAGCGATAGGGTCTTACACTTACCGGGTCACTACCCTCCTTGAGGACAATGTTGTGTTCACGCCCCCTCTTGGGTGGGAGGCCCGATGGAGCCTCGAAGACTCTTGAAAATTGCTCCAGAATTGGCTGGAGATAGGCCGGCTCTGCCCTCGGTTCTGCTGCCCCCTCCACAGTCATACCTTCCAAACTCCCACATTCCACTAGAAATCCCCCATTCTCCTTGCGTAGAGTTCGTAGCATAGCCTTGAGGGTAATCCCAGTTTTGGTCATGGTAGGGTCCCCGTGAATGGTTACGGTTTCCCCATTATGTTCAAAGGTCATGGTTTGTAGCTTCCAATTGTTTACCACGGCACCCAGCTTCTCTAGCCATTGTATCCCCAGAATTATATCAGAATTTCCCAATTGCAAGGGTAAGAAATCCTCCACGATCCTCACGTCATCCTTCAATTCTAGCTGGACCCCACGACATACACCCCGCCCTTTGACAGCCTCACCATTTCCCAGTGACACTCCAAAAACACCCCCCTCGCTGACTCGCAGCCCCACTTCCTCTACACAGCTCAATGACACGAAGTTATGGGTTGCTCCGGGATCGATCATAATCATCACTATCGCTTCACCAATCCGACCCCTTAATTTCATTGTTTTAGGGTTAGTCAGCCCCACCAGAGAATTGATGGATATGGCCGGTGCTTCGTCAACCTCCCCCGGTGTTTCCAGGGCTCCGAATTCTCCTTCGTCGTCCTCCAATTCGTCGTCCACCAAGAGAACACTCAGCTCCTTGCTCTTGCAACGGTGCCCCACTCCCCACCTCTCATCACATTTAAAACACAAACCCTTGGCTTTTCTCTCCTGTAATTCCCTCTCCGACAACCGGCGTACTGCCCCTGAGAACTGATGGTGGTTGGTCGACCCCTTTGTTGACTGAGTAGAACTTTGGGAAGCTGGATGATTTTGGGTGGGATGTCTCGAATTTAGGGTGTTATGAAGACTGGGTGAATTAAATGAGGTAGGTTGGGAATTTGGGTTGGGCTGGATACTTGAGGTAGAATTAGTAGGTGGAGTGGTGATTGGGCCTTTAAGTTGGGGTGGAATTGGGCCTCTACTAAAATAAGAAAAAGAAGTACTTTTAGGGTTACTAACCTCTTTTCCCAAATTACCACTAACACGTTGCTTATCCTCAGCCCTGATTGCAAGATCCATGGCCTGTTCTAGTGTGGGCGGGTCGAGCATACGGACTTCAGCCCGGATTTTTGCCTTCAAGCCCATTATAAACTGCCCTTTAAGTACACTCTCTGGAAGGTCTTCTAGAGGAGATGCTTTATCAATGAAGTTCTTTCTATACTCCACCACCGTGGTTGTCTGACCGATGGCGAGCCACTGTTCATGCAAGCTACCCTCGTCGACCGGCCGGTACTGTCGCCACACCCTCTCCTTTAAGTCCTCCCACGAGACCACCGGGCTCCGGTGATTCTCCCACCGTTGCCACCTTAGGGCTACACCCTCCATGGCTACCATTGCTGCTTGTACTTTTTCGAACTCCGTCAGCCCATGGAAGTCGAAGTACTGCTCCATTCTCACAACCCAGCTGTCGGGATCCTCGCCATTGAATATCGGAGCCTCAAGCTTGCGATAACGTTGGTTTCCCCCTCTCGCGAAGCCATTAAATTCTCCATGGTTCTGCGGCTGTGAAGAAGCTTCGCCATCTTTCTTCTGACTCTCCATGAATGCTCTCATGTCTGCTAAGAAACTTTCTTGAGAGGTTTTTAGGGCTTCCAACTGTTGGTTCTGTTATGTCAGTCGGAGCTCCATTCGACGGTGGTTATCTTCCTGGATCTTCGATATACCCTCCATCCTGAGGTAACTTCACCCATTCTTTCTTCAAGGAATCAAGGATGTCCAGCCTTTGCGTGGTGCTTCCCGGAGCCATGACCGGAGCCGCTCTGATACCAAATGCAAGACCTGCTGCCTGAAATTCACCAAAGACAGAGACAAGTAGAGAAGGAAGGAAGCTTTTTGATATATTAGTCAATAAGTTCATACAAAAGGGGGAATGGCTTTAGGCCATAAGTCTCTAAGCTTTTCACTTCAAATTTCTGGATGCCTCTCTCTTCCTACCTTTCTTCTATTTAAACTAGCTCTTTTTGTCTTTACTTCCTTACAAAACATTCAAAAAGCTGAGTAGCTAGCTAGTACATCCAAAAAGTAAGTAAATAAGGAAAATAACTGAAATACATGCTGTGAGCCAAAACAAATAAAACAAACTACTGGAAAGGAAGTGTGGTTCAGTCTTCTTTTCTGCCTTGTCCCTTGTACTTGCGTTTGTAGGTGTGAGTGGTAGTGGGGTGTTGAGGTGGGAGCATTTCATAGTATACCAAGACTGGATCTTATTTGACTTGTATAAACTTTATTTTTGTTGTGAGCTTAGCTTTAAAAGGTGCACCAAGGTGTAAATGGTCTTTAGAGCCTAGGTGTGAGGCGAATGTGCCCGCCTTTGTAGGCGAGGCACATGTATCTATTTATTTCAAATTATTTTTTTCTTTGACTGTATTTAATATTAATTAAAAACATCCCTAATAATTAAAATAATGACATGTGCAAACCTAACGTAGTCTCAATTTGAAAAAATTCAATCATTCCTTCATTTATAACTTAAATCTAATCTATTTTACTTAAGGAGACTGTGGTGCAGGCCTAGTTGGCTGAGCCTCGCCTTGTTAAAGCCCATTTCCTAGATCCTGGAGCAAGTCGCGCTTTTTAAATCTAAGGCTGTCAGAGAATATAAAAAAGTAACACAAGCTTGTCCTTCATACATTAGAGCATCCTATCTCTGTCCAGCAAACTCATGTCTACAACATCCAATAAACAACTCCCTGCTAGATTAGGCATGTAATATAAAAAAGTAACACAAGCTTGTCCTTCATACATTAGAGAATCCTATCTCTGTCCAGCAAACTCATGTCTACAACATCCAATAAACAACTCCCTGCTAGATTAGGCATGTGAAGAGGAGGGGGTTTGCCAGAGGATTTCATAAGTTGT
Source organism: Salicornia ramosissima (assembly GCA_951394345.1). NCBI lineage: Eukaryota > Viridiplantae > Streptophyta > Magnoliopsida > Caryophyllales > Amaranthaceae > Salicornia > Salicornia ramosissima. Next base: position 4,859,408 of record OX596237.1, read on the forward strand.
TTTTTGAGCTGCAGAGTGGAAGTCAGTATTGTTCTAGAATTCTGCCAAGGGAAGCCATTTAGCCCATTCCTGACACATGTTTAATACCTCAGTCTGACCATCAATTTGGGGATGGTAGGCTGTGGACATTTGTTGAGTAATTCCTTGAGCCCTCAGGAGCTCCTTCTAGAAATGGCTCAAAAAGATCTTCACCCTATCTGATGTGATTGTTATACGATAGCCATGCAACTTGTAAATGTTATCCATGATTCCAAGAAGGCTCGGGCCATCTTAAGAGCCGTGAAAGGATGTGCCAAAGCAACAAAGTTTGTATACTTGCTCAACCTATCAAGCACCTAAAATATTAATATGACCTCCTTTCCCATAGAATTAGGTAATCCCTCAATAAAATCCATTGTAATTTCTTCCCATATATTATTTGGTATGGGAGAGGTTTTAGTAACCTAGGGTAAGCGCTGGGATCATATTTGTACCTTTGACAAGTAATGCACTATTGTACTCGGAGTATTAAATTGGACACAACTGTTTCAGCTTGGGCTGGAAAAGAGAGGACTAATTCTCTTCATGGTAGCTTCATATTAGAGTGTCATAGCAGATTTGCACATTCCATTCCAAAATCATGAGCTGTATGTTCTCGGCCTTTCCTACTACCAATCTCCCCTTTCTTTTTAGCAAGCCTTCATGCCAAGAATAGTGTGGGTGCTTAGCTGGATCGTGGGTTATACCCTGAATGAGTGCTTGCGTGTCTTTCTTGTACTCCAGCACAGAGTGAAGCTCCATCAATTTAGACATCCATTTATGTTGAAATGGAGTGCCTAGCTTTTGGTCAAGCAAGTGCTAAAGTGTTCTGATGATAAAGGGTTGATTCATCAAATAGTGCTGCCATTTTTGGATTGCCATGACAACTTCTATCAAACAACTGGATACCCAAAACCATGTCTTTTCCACTCAATGGGATGAGGAAAAGGTCAGCCCTGAATTTTATGTCCCGCATTCTCCGTTTGAAGCCTTTTATGATGGAATCACACTTGAGCCTTCCCCCATCGGCTTGGTAGCTTCCACTTTATAGTTAAGCTTCAAAGCCTTATCTAGGTCCATGAAGTTGTGAATGCTTCCGGCATCTGATAATATGTGAATCTCTTTCTTATCATGATGACCTATTCTAATGTTTTGAATGGTTGACACCCCATTCCTAGCCTGAACAGAAATATGGGCACAATGGGACTCCTCGTCCTTATCCCCATCTTCCATTGACTCCTCTTCCACTCCTTCACTAAACTCCAAGTGAAATACATTTGGCCTCCTGCCTCTTTTGCATTTGTGACCTAGGTCATTCTTCTCATCACATCCAAAACATAACCCCTTTGCTCTCTTCTTATTCTTCTCAGCAGGAATGAGGGTTCTCCTGGATGTGTTGTTTTGGCTAGGTGGTTTTTGGACGTTTAGAGGGGTGTTATTTTTTTAAGTAGGGTGGTCTGTTCTGGAATTGGGTAGTGTTTGGTTTGATGTTTTGGGGTGTGGGTAGGATGCCTCCTACAACTTGGGTAGGCAGAAGGCTTGTTGTAGGCTGGAAGGGGTAATAATCCATACTTCCAACTAAGTTTCTGGTTCCAACCCACCCACCCATATAGCAGCTAAGCAATTGAGCCTCAGTGAGGTCTAGTTTGCTAGCTATAGCATCAAACTCATCATGATATTCTTCCACAGATGCAGTTTTAAAAAGCTTTGAGGTCAGCCATGGGGTTGTCATACAAATCTCCAAATCTAGAGGTAATAGCTGCGACATAGTCCTTCCAGCTAGGAAACACAGAATTGAGCCTCTCGATATAAGTTTGGTGTCACTGCTGAGCTTTACCCTCTAGGTGGATGCAAGCTAATCACCCCGTGAGGATTAGCAAACTCATCTAGCTCAAAAAAACTGTTGACATCTATGCCCTTCAGGCCTTCACCTTTAATTTTTTGAAATTCCACCTTAGTCAATCTAGATGAAAACTGATTATGGTTATTGAGACAACCATTATTGTTACCTTCCCCATTTTTGTCAGTCATCTTAGAAACATAGTAGACAAATCCGCAATCAAATCATGAATTTATAAATGGATTTAGCATTTTGTACAATATGTGTGTTACTTTGCTGATAAATAATATTAAATTGAGTGTTGTATTCCTTAGTGGTACCTTTCATTGTAACCTACAGCCTTTGCATTTCTGCTGCGATTGCTTCATCACCTCTGGTTTGAATCATTTTGGCTGAGGACAGCCTGGCTTTGATACCAATGTTACCAACAGGAAGAATTTGGTAAGGGTCCAACTTGATTACAAGAGAGGAAGGGAGGTGGATTAGCTCACCTCACCAGAATCTACCATCAATGGAGAAGAGGAGATTCAAAGTAGAGAGAGGTAATTTAATACGTGAGAAAATAAAAGAATAACAAACAAAATGAATATTAATTAGTTATAGGGCCTGCCAAATTATCAGACCATCGTAGATGCCTCCCTTTTTCCCTTAGTTCCTTCAGCTACTTTGAAATAGCGATTCCCATCATCTTTTCTTTCTCACACATAGTCAGTTCCCTTGCATATGTTGTAACTTGTTCAGTTTGAGCGGTACATGGTGAATTTCTAGTTTTGAAGGCACATGCTGAATTTAGTAAAACCTTGGGGGTACAAGATGAAAAAATCGTATCCACATTTTCCGGAGTAGCACAGCTCACAATGATGTCATTTCATAGGTCTATGTGGATACAGTTGGAGATGCTGATAAGTACTGTACAAAATTGTCTGAAAGGTTTCCATCCATCAAATTTGTGGTTGCAAAGAAAGCTGACAGTCTTTACCCTGTTGTCAGTGGCGCCAGCATAGTTGCGAAGGTAACTACGTCTTCCTTCATTTCTCTATTGATAAGACTGGTGTAAGATGATTCTGACAGAGCTATATTTGATTTGACCATTAGGTTACTAGAGATCGAGCTTTGCGCAATTGGACCTTTGATGAATCAGCTGAGAACATGCACAGAAACTTTGGATCAGGCTATCCTGGAGGTTTGCAACTGAAGACTCTTTCAGTATATAAGAAAAGTTTGCATTAGACATTATTCCATCATTTTTCTGTAATCCTATTATACTTCATAAATACAGATCCTGAGACAAAGGCCTGGCTGGAACATCACAAACATTCTATTTTTGGATTTCCAACGTTAGTACGCTTCAGCTGGGGCACTTGCAATTCCTACTTCAAAGATGGCACTGAAGTAGTATGGTGAGACTTACTGTACGCTTATTTATTTGTTTCTATAATGTGCGTCATCAGCTTTTTTATTATTTATTATTCAATAATAAACTCCTCTATGCAATACATCTTTTTATGGATGGTCACTTGAATCCCAATCTTAGAATTGCCATGAACTGATATGTGGAGCAGAAGTGCTAATTACACAGAAACGATGGCATATAGTTTAACTTTATTCTCCCGTCTTATATGATTATTGTTTTAAACGTGGGGTATCATGTTAATGGTGGGAAATGCTTTATTGCTCGTGTTTAGCTTTAACTACTGAGACCAGATACTGGCTAGAGGATAAACACATTATGCTTTTGAACCCTGTTGTTTGTATGCATCAGCTGCAACACTTGCACTTTATTCTTGTGAGCCATTTAGAAAATATAAAATAAAAGACAATTACAGAGTATGTAAGGATTGGAGTGGGAGAAAACTTTGATTGAATCTCTTGGTATGTTTTGATGTGAAATTCATGCAGTATCAGCGATAAGTATACATCACCTTGTTCCTTAATTTTCCATATGCAGGGAAGCCGATAGTGCCTTGGATGAGGACGGTTCAGCTAACAAGAATGGCAAGCGACAGCTGAAGCTTAGCAGTCTTGGTTTCACTGGGGGCAAGAAGAACAGTGAGGAAATCGAGTCTAGTGGTAAAGGTCGCTGCAAGTTTTTCCAAACCCGAAAGCTTGAACAAGTTACACAATTCTAATAAGGTACGTACATAATTTATTCCAGTATTTTAACATTTAAAATTGTTGCTGAAAATATATATACCTACTTGTTAATCTTAATAAAGGTAATTTGAATTTTGAATAATTATATCAGATGAACCTGGTTTATAAAAGAGCAAAGGATATATTGGCAAATTGTAAGAACTAGGACATAACTCCAACTACTTTTGTTTAAGATAGAGGAGCATTAAAATTAAAAACAAGATGTATCATTATCTTAGTCTCCGTTTGGTAGGGTGTAAAATGTTTCAAGTGAAAATGGTTTTCATGGAAAAGCTTTTACATTGGAAAACACATTGTCATGATATTTTTCCTTTAATTGGTTGCACAGAAAATGATTTTTTATTGTAAGCATTTTCCATTGTTTTGTTGAATTGAAAATCAATAACTTCAATTTTGGGGGGAAATGTTTTCCTTCCAATGTTGAAGGAAAATGCTTTACTTCCTATCTTACTCCTAATTTTGGAAGAAAATGTTTTCAATAAGGTGGAAAATGAACTTTCACTTTAAGTTTTACATCTTATTTTTCAACCCAAACCAAAGGGAAAACAATTTTCAGGGAACATGTTTTACGCCCTACCAAACAAAGCCTTAGGGAGAACAAAAGGCTAAAAGCATATTGCCATCTCGGCTATCAGGCCGGGTCTTCATCAAACAACACACTTGTTCCTTAATCAATGTCCACCTGATGCATTTCAAACCTTATGCTGGAATTAAAAATGCATTGATATGTGATACAGGAATATTGAACATTCGTAGTTTACAAGCATGTGGGCGTGCATAGATGCACAACCGAGCTGCAAAGTCTGTGACTTGGTGTCAAGTTATACAACATATGGTGCTGTTTACAGATGCCATGGTGAAGCACCTCCATTCATACATATTCATATGGAATCTGTGCTTTCTCTCCCTTGCTTACAAATATAGGTTCTTGCTACAACAAACGGCAAATTCCTGTGCTGGAATCTATGAGGAAGTTAGTGTCCCCTAACCACAAAATAGTTCAGATTTTTTCTTTGATTTTCTTGGTTCTTTTTCACTTTAAGTGTCCTTAGGCATTGGTAAATGAAGATATTAGGCCCAAATAGATCTAATTTCCTAGCACTACAAGCATTGATCAACAATCTTTGTTAGTCCTTCACATACAATGTATGTCGTGTCATTGATTTTGTAGTTGCAGACACATAATAGGTTTTATTGTTTAGTGGAGGCTAGCTATCAGCAATTTTTGAAACTTCTTTGTGATTATGGTTTGCTACATACATGAAACTGAATTATTTGAGGATCGAGCTCTAGCACAGTAGTGTTGGAGTCAGCCCTGCATTCTCAAAGTGCGAGATTCGATTCTCACCAACTTCAGATCACTCCCCAAACCCTCAGGCAATGTTAGTGTGATATTCTTGTGAAAGGAGTTATGAAATGAGACTCGGTCTACCTTACTATGTGCTAGAGCTCAATCCTCAATTTTTGAATCTTCTTTGTGATTATGGTTTTGCTACATACTTACTCCGTTCCAAATTAAACGCAACAAATCATTTTACACGCATTTTAAGAGAGTGATTTTAAGAGTGTAAATGAGCAAATTAATCAAAATAATTTTAGCACAAGTAAGGATGATATTATAGTTTACTCGTCTTAAAATTATATATATTAATTTGATCATTTACACTCTTAAATCTCTTCATTAAAATGCGTGCAAAAAAGTTTGTTGCGTTTAATTTGGAACGGAGGAAGTATATGATATTGAATTACTCAAGGATCGAGCTCTAGCATAGTGGCGTTGGAGTCACCTTTGCATTCTCAAGGTGCAAAATTTGATTCTCACCAACTTCAAATCCCCTCCTCAGACCCTTAGGCAATGTTAGCGTGGTATTCGTGTAAGAGGAGTTACGAAATGAGGCTACCTTGCTATGTGAAAAATTGATTGTGATTGTAGTGGAGGGAAAAGAGAGATATATTGGAGGAGGTTGGTTGAGGTTCTTGAAAGCAAAGATCACTTTTTAAGCAATTGGTGTTACTAAAGCAATTAATATGAAACTTTTAAATTTTTGCAAATTAAGTAACTAGCATAAAATGAAGAATTCCCTAAATTGTTTTTCATCGGCAATGTATGCCTTTTCAGTCTGTAAAAAATTTATTTGACCATTATAACTTTAAAAAATTATGAAAAGTAAGTATTATGCTATATTGAGCTCAACAAGATCCTAGATGATAATATCATTTTATATTAATGAGAATTTAACGTCAAATAACTAATAAAATGGAGAGTGTAATATTACTAAATGTATGAGTTGGTTTGAACAAAAAATAAAAATGTACAAGGTGACTATGCAGTACTATGGATATTCTATTTTTGCTCACGTATTCTTGAGTATGGTACGACATACATACTTCATGCTTTGTTCTTTTGTATTTTTAATTGTGTTTACACAAATTTGTTACATTGTAGCAATCTTTTTGCCAATTATATATTTTATTAATTGTTTTCATAATAATCTATTTATGATAGCTATAAATATTATTTTTTTGTAATAGATTATGTACTCCCCCATATCAGTTTATGTGAGACAATGAATACTTTATACTAGAGTTGATCAAAAGTGGCTCGGCCCGCTTTTTTGCGGGCTTTGGACATGAAAATTAGGCCCGAAATTGGGCCCGGATTGGACCGATTTTTTTATTTTTACGCGCGGGCCTTGGACATTTAAAATTAGACCTTTTGGTTACTTTTTAGGCCCGGTCCGAAAAAGCCCGCCAAGCCCCGCACTAAATTTTTGGGCTTTGGCTAAGATATTTGGGCCCGAACTAAGCCCGACCCGCTTTATGGGCTTATTTTTTGCATTGGCCCAGCCCGAACCCAGCCCAGCCCGGCCTATAATCACCTCTACTTTATACTTCTCACATATATTCAAAATTGTTGAAGATAAATAGAAATTAATAAGAGATTAATATTTACTTTGCCGTATTTGTATCTTATATTTCAACAGGCGTATCACATATGCACCATAATTAGACTCGAAATGATTCAAGTGACTCATTAGAGTTTGGATAGATAATGAAACAACTCAAAAGAATCACTCTTAAAAGAAATTTCCTACTAAACTAAGAAGAAGAATCACTCTTAACTCAATCTAGCTTGATTAACTCACTAGAAGAATCACTCTTAAAGTTTATTAATCGGTTTAGAAAACTTGTAGTCGAAACTCCCAAGAATTCAAATGAAAATAAGCTAAGTTACGTTAGCTCACAAAGATGAACAAAGTTCAAGCTTCTTTTTTCATAAATTCAATTCTGATTTTTACAATGGCTAATACAAGCTATTTATAGAGAAAACTAAACTAAGGCTAATACTACTGGTACTAGAATAAACAAAGCAAAGAAATGTAAAATATCTAGCAAAGTGTACTAGAAAAGCTTCCCCTTGGCTGCCCATTTGCTCAAGTTGCTCCACTTGCTCAACTTGATCAACTTGTTTCAAGCTTCATCAAAGTAGTATGACACCAGGTAAGGCTACTAGATGACTAAGCAAAGCTAGTTACTCCACTTGCAAGCAATAACCAAAAGCCCAAGCACCAACACCATTTGACAGAATTACGTAGGAGCAGGGTAGGGAGGGCTCGTGACTCACGACCCACCCTTGCAACTCGCGACCGTGCTGGCTCGCGACCTAGTTCGCACCTCGCAATTTGCTACTGGATCGATTGTGCAATTCTACTCCGTAGTTCAAGTACTTGCATATTTGAGCTATCAAACTAAAAGAACTTTACTAGCTATTAGAAACTACATTGAAAAGTAACTAAAACTACTTATCTAAAATACTAATTAAGCTAGTACAAAACATAAAATAAAACATTAACTAAGTGATTACAAAATGAAATTTAATAAAGCTTCTTAAGTATCTCTTTGTCATAATAATCATGTTTGATCCTGGTTCAACATACCACATAGGAACTGGTATTTCATACCAATACCCATTTTCAATTCATACCAGTTCCTATGCCCTCGTGGACTATTAGATACAGAAATAGATAAAATAAACCGTGATGCAAAGAGCAAATTAAATGACAACCACTCATAGGCTTAGCCAATAGCCACTTAGCCTAATACGACATCGTATTTTATGTTTTTTTTTTATATTTTTTTTTTAGCATTTCAATTGTTTTTGTATACTAAATTTTAGGTTATTATTCAACTATATCCTTATCCTCTTATTTTTTTTTTATTTAATTTTCTTAGCTTACACTATTATTCTCTCTAATGGCTTCCTTGTCTGCTTCAACTCTTAAGTTCCACCCATTGTCCTCGTCTCTTCATAACATTATTATTCAGGTGCTTTTTTTTTTTTTTTGTTAATTTAATTAAAATTAAGTAATTAAATCATTTTATTGTAACAAACTTGTCTGTAATTTGTTGTTCATGGCGTACATATTTGTGTTTTTTTTTCTATAATTATGGTTGCATTTCAGATCATGTATTTTTCCTTTTATATTTTTGGGGTAATAATAATATGTATAAATTCATTGTGAGAATTATATTCATTTACCAATTTATTATCATTATATCAATATATTTTTATGGGCATAATCATATCCAAAAATAGGATAGTGAATAGCGATTTCCGCAATTCTATAATTGTTATCGATACTCTACCTTTTCACGTTTTATCTCTTACAATATGGAGTGTAGCCGTGTAGGCACCCAATTTTTCTCTCTTTTATAAATGTCCTGATTTTGTGATTTGGCAAAAAATATTTTTAATGAAGAATGCATTCGGGAGCTAGATAAACATGTAATATATTTCTTTAAATGTTAATAATTTTATGTATGTCAAAATCACTCATCAGTTGGTTTAATCAATTTTTTTTTTACTTTTTTCAGCGGGCAACACATGTTAATTTTTGCCTTCTTTAATGTGTAGTTGTGTAATGTATGTCTTTGATGTGTACTTTTGTAATGTATTTGTTTGGTTTCTTCAATTGAAAGGTGAACTTGTCTAAAATTCTACCAATCAAAAGTATAATCTTTATTATCATAATTTTATCCTAACTCACATTGCTTTAATTTATTCTCGTATTATGCACTTAGATGTAGGATAAATTTTGTGATGATCGGGGTAATTTAGTTATGATATCAATTTCTTTTTAAATGCAACGACTTAATATAAAACAGAGTAAAAAAATGTCTAATCGTTGCATTTAAAAAAAAAAATTGGATGTAGTATATTATTACATTTCTAATTGATTTGCACAATTCTAAACCTTTTTTATACAGGGGAGTGGAAGACGTTCAAGTATAGTGTCCCTAGATTGGGGCAAGAGCAGCTTTCCAACACTCAAGACATCTCGTCATAACTTAATTTGTGCTGTATGTTCTTTTAAATTCTCATTTTATTACAATTATAATAAGCTCAGCTCATAAGTAATTATTCCAAACTCAAAATGTTTGTTACGTGTATAAGGAGAGATAAGCTTTAAACTTGGAAAAAAAAAACCCTTTATTATATATAAGAAAAAACATATGATAGATTATTAATTTTAATAAATATGGAAAATGCTATATGCAGCCCTTAGGGCTGCATATAAGCATTAATTACATTACCTAATATGAAAATAAGTTGTGAATTTATGTGAAAATTACACATTGATCAATGTAATAAATGCAGAATTAATGTTGTTTATTTTTTTTTTTAGCTTTTTATATACAGCCCTTAGGGCTGCATATAGCATAACCCTAATAATATAAGGGCCTCATTTTTTTTAGAGCAGGGTCCTGAAATTTCTGGGACGGCCTTGCTCTTACTTTATATCTAACTTTACATATTCATATGATCTCCTCTCTCCTACTTTATCTTAACAACTATCCAAATTTATACTTAACATATTCTCTTTTGGAGTTTTTGTTAACCTAGGATGCATGGATACGCCTATTTGCCTGTATATCGCGTATTGGGTACGAGTACGTACCGTATAGACGTGTCGGATACGATTTTTGAAGTATCTAATTTTTAAAAAAATAAATGGGTGTGGGCCGTATCCCAAGGATATGGACCGTATCATGAGTAAAATGGTTTTTAACCCATTTGTTGCAGTTAAAATGTTAGGAGGTAACAAGTATAATGGAAAGGGTTGTTAAATGTGAATGCAGGCAAAAAAGGAGACAGTTGACAAAGTATGCGAAATTGTAAGGGAGAAATTGGCTTTGGCAGCTGATGCTGAGCTTACTGCTGATTCTGAGTTTAGTAAACTTGGTGCTGATTCCTTGGACACCGTACGTATTTATATTCTTCCCTCCCTTAATTATATGCTTTTACTGCAATTACATAAATCATGGATTCATGGATCAATGTTTATGGAATGACATTATACATTATGTTGTATTTTTATATGTCCATATGTTCGTTTGATAGCCGGTTATAAATTATGGTAATGGGAATGAATTTATAACTAAATTTTGATGGGAAATCAAAATCCATTCCCATGGTGATGCTACCTTAGCTCCAATTTATCTAATTTTCTTCACAAATATCCATTCCCATCAAATACCACCCTCCCTAATGGTAATGGATGGATGAAAAATGAGAAGAAAATTGAAGTATGGGAATGAAAATTTGTTTTCCATAGAGATTATAAGGTTTCTCCTTAACAAAATTACACTATAAATTCATTATCATTACCACAATTTATTACCAACAACCAAACGGGCTGTAAGAGTGTGTTCGGTGTTGCTGTTTTATATGAGTCTTAGCTTATTTGTTACGTCTTGCAAAATGTCCAGCTTGAGGTATTCGTTATCTTCCCCTTTCAGATGCATTTTTCGGTCAATTTGAACCGAGTGACTTGCAACAAGGTCTGGTTCAAAGCCTATTATCACCCACATTATAAAAACAATAATAAGAGCGTGTTGGACGCAGTTTTTTTTTGTGTGTGTGTGTAGCTTTTAGTGTTATGACTTGGTTGAACCACTACTTGATAACAAAAAATTGTTTGGTACGGTAAAGTAGAGTTTTAGTTTTTATGACAAAAAAAGGTGATTTTTCCATGTTATCATCAATTGTTTATAATTTAATTAGTCGTAGATTTTCTTTTTTATACCTTTGATTTTTTAGTCATAAAATGGTTTTTGTTACATTATTTGTAAGACCTTAGGGACATTTGGTGATTTTTCAAACAAAAGGGGTGCCCTATGAATTCTTGAACTCCTATATTACGCACTCAAGTGCATGTAGAGCTACGTGCACCTGAATTTATATTTTGCTTATTTAATATGTTTGCTTATGAAATTGTTTTAGATTGCTCATTTAATTGTCTATATTGCTCATTTTCTGAAATTGCATATTAAATGAGTTGTATATAAATATGGTTGTACTTACACCCGGGTGTATGGTATAAATTCTATAAATTTCCTAAAATCTAAAGGGGATCGCGTGAAAAAACCGTTCGTTTTTTTCCCTTACCTAATAATATGGATGATTTGAATTTGAGTGCCAAAAGGTTAGCTGGTTCAAACTAACACCTACTTATACTATACTATTTTCATCTGGTCTGATCTGATCTGGTCTGGTCTGATTTAATAATTAAGATTTTGGTTGACAATGTCAGGTTGAAATAGTGATGAACTTGGAGGAAGAGTTTGGTATCAATGTGGATGAGGATAAAGCTCAAGACATTTCAACCATTCAACAAGCTGCTGAAGTTATTGAGTCACTCCTTGAGAAGAAATAGAACTCTATCAACAATTATCATTATTTTTTTTTTTGGCCAAAGCTCAATCAACTATTATATGGGGCACTTTATCAACTTAAGCTAAGTAGAGATTATGTTTCTATTTTTTTAAGGCTTTTTATTAATTTTTTAAAAATTATTTATTCAATTTTGATTTGGTCCTGAAAATGACGTTGATTATATATTAATATATATTATTAGGACAAATTCTTTCTTTTTCTTTTTTTTTATGTAAAACCTCATTGAATTTGGGCTACAAAGGCTCCGTTTACTAGAGCGTAAAATGTTTTCCTTGAAAATAGTTTTCCAACGTAAAATATTGGGATTTTTAAAAGTATTAAAAAATACGCCGTTGCCGGGGATCGAACCCGGGTCACCCGCGTGACAGGCGGGAATACTTACCACTATACTACAACGACATCTTGTTACTATGTTTAAGTTCGCACTAATTATTTTATTAACGTGTTAATTAAAAACATTTGCAAGTTCATATTCAAATAAACAATTTGCAAGTTTCTATTAAAAAAATCATTTGCAACTTCAATAGAACGTCAATTTCTGATTTCCATTAGATGAAAAGTAAACTACTCTACTTCTTTTATTATCTATTGACTTTTAATCTAAATCCAAACTAGAAGCAATGTACATTAGTGGAGTATATATTAATCTCAGTCCCTTCCTCCCAAAATACATGCTTTATTTTGACTTTTGTTATTATTTACATTGGAACTTTGGTTCTATTTAATTTTATACTTGTAAAAAAAAACATAATTATGTGAGATTTTGTTTGATTCGTCTCGATACATACTTTCCAAACTTCTAAATTTTATAATTTATTTATATACAACTAAAAGTATTAATATTTAAAGTTCAAATGTAAGGAAAAACAACGACGTGATGATGATAATGACGACAACGACAACAATAATAAATAGAGGTGCATATGTATTACATTCCAGAGCATTTGTAAGAAACTAAGAATAGTAGGGATTCCTATTTTTTTAGCCACTGTATTGTAATTTCAAAGTTTGTATTACATTCCTAGTTTGTCTGAATTTACAAACTCAGAGTTTGTCTTCCCCTTTGGTCCACCCCTTTCTAAATTCAGAGTTTGTCTTTTCCTTTGGTCTACCCCTTTCTAAATTCGAAGTTTCTTTCCAATTCCACCCATTGCTTCATCCAATTCCACCCATTTATGAGGGTTTCTTTCCAATTCCACCCATTGCTTCATCCAAGCCATTTTGAACCAAAATAGAATTCATCTTCAACTTTCATAATCCAAAGTTGGTAGCCCTATCAAATTTTCCAATCTCAAACTTTGAACAACCCATGATTCACACCTTCAACAAAACCCCCAATTCCAATCAATCAAGAAAAAAAAACCACCCAAGATTTCAACCAAGCTCTTGATACCAATTTGTGAGTGCAAATGATTGACCAATAGGATTAATGAATTTATGAAATGTAAAATTTGATAGTAAAAGAAGACAATCAGAATTGGAAGGTGGGAAAATCCCTTCAAGCAATTGCTTGAAGACTTTAAAACTCCACCCAAACAAGGAGCCATGTATTATTGCAATTCAATTAGTGTTTACAAGAGAAAATCTCTCACTAATTCCATCTAAAGTACAAGGATTACACAAGGAATCTTACTTCTCAAATCCAAGCTCTAAGTGTGTCTAAATGTATTTGCTAATTTCTGGATACAAAGCAATACAAGAGGAATTGGGTATGTATAACCCATTTCGAAAAACAAAGGCGCGGAAAAAACAGGGTCGTTACAGACCTCTGGGTCGCGACTCACGACCAAGCCAAATCGCGACTCGCAACTCGCGAGAACTCTCTATCTCGAACCTAGAACTTCAGCAATTCTTCAGAATTCTTCACGACTCGCGAGCTATTTTCACAACTCGCGAGTATGCCTCTGTTGTGTCCTTCCTCTTGATTGCAAACACCAAACACCTCGCATCTATAATAGAGTTGATCAAAAGTGGTCCGGCCCGCCCAACCCGCTTTTTTTGCGGGCTTTAGACATGAAAATTTGGCCCGAACTTGGGCCCAAACCGATCTTTCTTTTCACGCGGGCCTTGGACATTTAAAATTTAGACTTTTTATTTACTTTTTTAGGCCCGGCCCGAAAAGGCCGTCAAACCGGCCGCACTAAATTTCCGGGCTTTGGTTAAGAAACTTGGGCCCGAACCCGGCCCGCTTTATGGGCTTGATTTTTTTGCATCGGCCCGGCACATGATCACCTCTAATCCATAACCAAGATGATTACGAGTCATAATACAACAATAAGGATGAGCGGCGTATTAAATACTAATATGTTGTTTGTGGCGTCAATTAGCTAGCTCCTTAAAAAAAAGCATGTAGGGTCCTTTTTTTTATGGAAAACATTTTCTCAGAAAATGATTTCCCCCTATTTTTATTTTGCTCTGTTTGTTTTGGAAAGATGTGGAAAAATTAAACAATTTTCTTTAAGATGAAAATTTTCACTTTAGAAAAAGGAAAGCCATTTTTCTTTTATAGGGAAGGAATGTCTAATTTTCTCTCACACGTCGTACTTTTCCCTTCTCCACTCTACTCAACATTCTTTTATTTCTATTTCATTTTATTTTCCTTCATAATTTTTTTGGGTAATTTTTCCTCTAATAAAACAAACAATTTTTTTTTTCTTCTTAAATCAATGTTTTCCATTGAAAATTGTGTTTCCTTAGAAAGTGATTTTCCTTAAAATTTGTTTTCTTTCGAAACAAATAGAGTCGTAATAAAAGGTATAGGAAGAAAGGAGGAGATAAAAACTTTGGGAGAAAAAAAAAGACCGAGCTCCAACACAACGACGTCAAAGTGCAACTTACATGTTAAATATAAGGTAATGACATATCGACATTTCAGTGTGAGGAGCCGTGCATTGGACACAATATATCATTAAGTCAATAACCTTAACATCATGTTTGGTAGCTGGATATAAATGGTGGTAATAAGAATGAATTTATAACTAAATTTGGATGGAAAATCAAAATCCATTCTCATGGTGATACTAGTTTTATTCCAATTTATGTATTTTTTTCACAAATATCCATTCTCATCCAATACCATCTCCCCAATGGTAATAGATGGTTAATAAAAAGAAAATTAAATCTTGGGAATGAAAATATGTTTCCCAAAGGATTATAAGGTATTTTACTTAATAAAATTACACTTTAAATCTAGGGTTTTTCTTAAAAATACCCATTAGATTTTTGCAAAATTTCATATATACCCACTTTTTTTTAGGGTTTCTTATGTGTACCCATAAGATTTCTAAAAATTTTCAATTGTAGCCAATTTTTTTATGATAGAAAACGAACGTTAACATCACCCTTAAGTTAGTTGGAAAAGAAAAACAAAAACCAAAATAAATAAGTTAGTTTGATGGTTTTTTAGCGGTTGATGGGGTTGATTTGTTTCATGGCTGAGACTTTGGGTCGATGCGCGGCGTATATATGTTTATTAATTCTGGTTTTTGTTTTTTTTCCAACTAACTTAACTGTGCTGCTAACGTCCATTTGCTATCATAAAAAAATTTGCTACAATTGAG
Source organism: Salicornia ramosissima (assembly GCA_951394345.1). Lineage (NCBI taxonomy): Eukaryota > Viridiplantae > Streptophyta > Magnoliopsida > Caryophyllales > Amaranthaceae > Salicornia > Salicornia ramosissima. Next base: position 4,874,718 of record OX596237.1, read on the forward strand.
AATTTTTGGAAATCTTATGGTTATACATAAGAAACCCTAAAAAATATGGGTACATTTGGAAATTTGCAAAACCTGGGTAGTTTTAAGAAAAACCCTTTAAATCTATTATCATTACCATAATTTATTTTTATTTTTTTTAAAAAAAAGTAAAAAACAAAAAGCTTTAGGAAAAGAAAAGGTAAAAAAAATGCCAAATAATGGTGAATTGGTGACATGGTAATCGCTGTTTATCCACGTCACTCCAAAACGCAGCACACAGATCATTCTCGTGTTCATCGGCCAAAATCTCGTTTTCCTTAAATTTTCCTTTTTCGCAAATTCTTGTTTTGTTTACTGCTGCTCTCCTTCATCTTCCTCAGTCAACCAGAAATCTCTCTTTCTGGCAAACTCATTCTCTCTCCCGCCAAACCTGGAGATCTTCTTCATTCTCTCTCTATCTATCTATCTTCTACTAGTTCTTCAATTTCGTTTTTGTCTCTGTTCACATCTTATAATTGAAGTTCAATTCTACCTCAAATCAAATCAAATCCAATCATTGAAGTAATATTTAACCTAAATTCTTCAATTTTGGTTCGTTTTTTTGTGTGTTTCAGTCATCTTTTTGTCTTCTGAGTTCTGATTGAAGTTGAATTCAACCTCGATTCAAATCCAAAAAAAGTAAAAAAAAAATTGAAAATTAATGGATCGAAGAAGAGCATTAAGTCCAGTATACACACGGCAATATAGTAGCAACTCAACAAATTCAAGCAGCAATGATCCAGGTTCACCAGCAATGTCACCTGCTCATCCTAACTCACGTTACGGCACCGTTAAGCGTACTCAAAATGCTGCTGCTAAAGCTGCTGCTCATCGTTTAGCTCAAGTTATGGCTACTCAGACGGCTGACCATGACGATGATGATGATAATGATGATGCTGATATTGGTTTCAGTTTTGGTGCTCCTCCTCCTTCTCTTGTTCCTCCTCTGAGGAATTCGTCTTCATCAAATAATGTTCATAATGGTTTTCCCCCTCATCGCCCTACCAATCGATCTCCTTCTCCTGCGGTAATCACTTTTTTTATTGCTCCGTTGTTTTGTCTTTTTAGTGTTTGTTTGCTGTAAAAATGGATGTTCATTTAGTTGTTGAGGATCCGAGAACTGTTGATGGTACTAAGTGGATTAATACTACCTACATCACTTTTTATTTGAAATGATTTGACATAGTGTAGATAGGAAAATGTCTAATCGTTGCTAGTACTTTAGTAGTATATTTTTTGGGCTAAAATTGATGCAGGAATACCCAAAAAAAAAAAAAAAACACAAAGGAGTTTTGATGTGTGGGTGATGTCGTCTAATGGTATTACTTGTTTAGTTGAATACTTGTATATAAGTGAAGTAAGATGGAACTCTGGCAAAGGATTGCTTATTGTAGTGAGTACTTACAGTTAGAGCATTGAGGTAGCTGTACTCTAGGTTTTAACTGGAGTAGTAAAAAGTAGCCCCAAATGAGCAAATTTAGCTTTGGGTACATCTTAGACCTATTAACAATTTTTTTTTTTTGCTAATTTCATGATTTGTATTGAATATTAAGAAATTGGAAGAACTTTTGTTGTTCCCAGGACACAATAGCTGTACCATGTATCTGGAAACCGTAATACATTCTTTGTGATGCAATCATATCAATGAGTGAACTGATTAGGTTCTTTCATGTTTAAATTAGTTAGGTAGGAACTACGCTGATCACAACAGTCTTTCTGTACGTTCAACGTCTGCTGGAAGGCCAACCTCTATTCGACAACATGCAGCATCACAACCTTCTAAGGTTCCATTAAAAACCCCTGCTGCAATACCACCAATAGAGCTTCCCATTCCCAAGACAAAAGCAGATAAAAGGTAAAAGAACATCATACTCTTTTTTTCCTTTCCTTTTTTTTTTAAAGAAAATGATAACTACAGTACCAATTTTTATTAGGATTTATGTGATGCTAGGAAAAGTTCAAACGTTCTTCTTTTAGTAAATCAAAAAACATAAATCCGTAAATAATAGCAATGTGCTAAGCATGATGAATATTGGACAATGAAAGTCTATGCAAAGCTCTAGAAGGAAGGGGTAGCAACAATGGCCAAAACTTCTCACTTTCAGAGATGCTCCTTTTTGTAAGGTTAAGTTTGTAAGTGAACTACTGATGGCATTTGCATGATAATGCACTTAAAACTGTTCCTCACTTCACCTATAAGTCTTTTTTTTTTTTACCCTTTTGGCAAACAGGAGAAAATACAACAAAACAATAGTCGAAAGCCTGCTTATGCCCACGTATAAATTGTAAGGTCGTGGGTAGGTTTTACATTGACGCGACTTACTTTAACTACCTTTGCATTACTAAAGGAATTACAAAGAGATAAAGGAATCTCCAATGGAGTTTGACATGGACCTAATAGTATTTGGAGCCTTGGACCATCTCACTGGAGTCAATATGGACTCGCACGTGGTTACCCTTATTCATGCATATTGTGAGTCAGTGCCTAATAGCGTAGGTTTCAGCATGGGTAGGACTTCTGGCTGCCGCCTTCCATGCACCTCTTGTGTTGATGTTACACTCTCTGTTGATTACTCACCAGGCTGCTACTTTCTTGTTCTTGTTGCATTGCTTCCATATCTCCATCCACTAGGTAGGTTAACTCCTCATTTAGGTCTTGATCCCCATGTGTCTTTTCAACTGTATTTGTGAGTATTTAGTTCATAACCTGGACCTTCTTGGGTACTTGTGTGATTGATTTTCTACTTGTTGAGAATGTCCATCTAGTGGGATTTTCTCGGATTATGATCATGGTTTGTTGTGTGTGAGTTTTTTTTCTTCAAAGCATGCTTGGTTTCGGGTTAGCCAAACCCCCCAGAAGACAGAGAGGAATGATGATACCGTTTTCTTGGCGAAGAAATCAAGATGGTTTCTTACCCTTTCCTTTATGGGCATAATCCTCTTTTTCACACCCGAATGCAAGATTTGAGGCATGCTATATATGTTTTGAGTTGGAACAATCCAGGAAGAGCTGCGCATCTTTTTCGATCTCGGATTGGCAAAATGGACAAGTAGATAATGTTTTGAATGATCGAATCTGTTGATTCCTCTTCGCAGCACTGTCCTTGGTGGCTAAAGCATTACACATTAATTTCCATCCACAGTTTGCATTTCTCAATTTTTTTTCTCTTAACATGCTCCGAAAACTACTATCACCACTACCTTCTTTTTGGCTAACAAGGCTCATGTATCCTTATTTTGTTGTGTATGAGCCATTTTTTGTATGTTGCCAATAGACTGAATTCTTCTCAGTTGACTTGTGGATGTTGATTGTTTCAATTTCTTTGTAGGTGTCTCTATGCAAAAGTTTATGGAGAATATCCATTTTCCAGCTTCTTTTGTGTGAATCAGTTCACTTTTGTGTAACCTTTTTGTCAATTCACAGTTAGTGAGCTTCTGTTTGGTACATCTTTCTTTCCATGGACCCATCTATCTTCCCAATGTTAATCGTGTTTCCTCGCCCGCCCTTGAACCCTAAGTTTTCTCTGAGAGTGGTTGATGCCCTAGGCATACTTCTCATTCCCCATGAGGGCATATTGACATTACAGTTTCTCAAAGCTATGTAACTGGCTTTCATTACACTGCTGATTAGGAGCTGGGGGTTTTCATGTATTCTACAAGTTTGCTTGAGGCCGAGTGCTATGTTCATTGTTTCAAGGTTTTTCAACCTTAGCCCTGCTTCTCCCTTCTTTTTTTCAAGTAGGCTTTGTGGTTTCCAGTAGGACCAACTTCCTCTTCTCGGATGTTTTTCACCAAGATACTGATAGGATTGAGGTAATCATCCTCAAGATCCTTTTATTGATCAAGTATATGTTCATGGTATGCTACAGGGAAGCCAAGAGCATTGCATTTATGAGTATTAGTTTCCTTGATTGTGATAAGTTTGCAAATTTCCATGAAGCAAGTTTCTTTTCAATCCTTTCATGCATGTCCTCAAATTTCTTGCTGGTTCCAATGTTACTCGGACTCTTCAATTCACCTGGACACTTCATTTTAGGCTAGAATTATGCTTTTTCCCCAAAAAATTGCGGAGTCAAACACTTGGACTCTTCAATTGTGATAATATGAGACTTGTTGAAGTTCATCGTTTCTCTGGAAGTCAAGTGTTTATGTCTAGTTTGTAATTATTGGAGAAAATTTGAAAACACATTAATATGCTTCTAAATCGTCCAGTGGGTTCTTTAACAATGAACAGAAAAATGAAGGTTTAACTTTTGCCTTTGTGAAGTTATGCAATTTCAATACGTTTATGCCTTTGCCTTTGGTATTTTCGTCCTCTACTTGCATGCAAAGTTTATGTAAGATTGTAACCAACAATATTTTACAAAAATGGAATCAATGTTCTTTCAAAACTAAATCATATTAGATCAAATGGAACAAAAATTCAGAATTGTTCAAATTAGATTAGACCTAGTTGATGAAGAGGCAGTTTTTATATTTTTCCTTGCCTTGATAACTACTTTAAAATTATTAATCGGGGCTTTTGTAATTTATGATAGACATTTATGTATATTTAAGCATCATCTCAATTTCTAAAACTCATATTTCAAAGATTTAACTCTTAAGCTTATGTTGTTTCTCAATTATCATCTTCATTCTTTTTCCTTTATCGCTTGTAGACCCTATAATGGTACTTGGTATTTGGCTAGCTCCATTAAATAATTCAAATAGCAATCATGATATAAATCCACATAAAACCAAAAACGCCAAGACACAACTGAATTAATGAAGACGTGTCTTAGGGCATGATGGTTCCGTTATAAAGAAAAATGTCAGCGAAAAATAGACAAATTATTGAATTATGTACATATTTAGTTCTCATAGACATAGACACCGAGGTAACAACCTTGCACCAGTGGCAAGCATTTCGAATTTCAGGCTTGAGGTCATGGGCTTGAACCTCACCGCACTAATCTGTAAGGATTCCTTATTTTTCCCTTTCAGATGTGTATCGGCTAAAATTTAGGCCAATTGACCTATAATAGGGCTCGGCTCGGCTCAAGGCCTAGTACCACTCCATTACCCAAAAAATGGCATAGACAATTAGACACTGCAAAAGGCTGAATATGGTACTTGTCTTCATGTGGTGTTTTTTTTTACCCATAATCTCTCTTATGGTCTTGCCTTGGTTTTGGAAAATAAGTCATATATTGTTTGCCTCAAAGACTTCTTAGCCTTTATAAATTTTACTCAATATTCTGCTTTTGAAACAATCAGGATTCCAGATTTAGGTCATTACAACTTGAAAGATGCAGGAAGTGGGTCAGAGGATGCTTCCATTCTCGATGAAGTATGTCACACCCAACAGTAATGTTTTATAGAGCTTCTTTTCCTGTGTTATCATGTGATTTTGCATAATTTACATGAAACTTAATTTTAAAATACATTGTCAAGATGATATGTCTTCTTACTGCAGCTGGATATGCTACAACAAGAGAATGATAATGTCCTTGAACAGGTAAATCCCCCGTCTTTTGGCAGCAAAACAACTGTTCAGTGTCTTTGTTGATGATCCAGAAAGTATTTATTTTAAATACTTGTACAGCTTCGAGAAGCCCAGAGAAAACGTGAAGAAGCAGAAGCCAGAGCAAGAGAACTTGAAAGACAGGTTTGTATTCTTGGCTGGGTAATAGTCCGTGTTTGCAGCATTTCCTTTGGCAAGGCATAGTGTAAATAATATAATCTTTGCTGAACTCACCGTCTAGCGTCTGTTGTCTATGAGCTGCTTTTAGAGCACCAGTTTTCACATGTATTCTGTGGCTCTACATCATATGCATCATTTGTTTAAGGCAATTAGTTTGTTTAAGATCACAAGCTCACAACTGCAATTATCACAGAATTCGTCTCTTATAGGGAATATTTAATCTTGGTATTAGTCAATCTTGTATAGTTGTTATTTGTTAATTTCGTGTGCGTGTACATTTGTATGCTTTGATAAATATGTTCTAGGCGATGGACAATTTAACTGGAGTAGACACAATAATTAAAGTATTTCTTAGCCATGTTTTGAAAGAGATTTTATGGTTCATAATGTGATAATTCTTTTGTGCTGGCTTCTGACAGGTTGCATCCATGGGGGAAGGTTTATCTCTGGAAGCTAAATTGTTAAGCAGGTAACTTTAGTTCTTGTTATGCACTATTTGTTACAATGTTTGTGTTGCAGAGACTCATTGTGATTCTTTACAGGAAGGAAGCAGCACTACGTCAAAGAGAGGTGTGTATCGGCTCTGGTATAGTTATTATGTTTTCTTTTTTCTGAGTCACCAAATTCATCGAGGGTTGTGGTGCTGGAAACGTCTTCCTTTTTTGGCAGGCTGCCCTTGTGGCTGCAAAACAACGTCGGGAAGGAAAAGAGGAAGCTGAGACCCTACACTCAGAAATTGAGGTATTCTTTGCATAGCATTGGATTTCTTCCCAATGTATCTTGCTGTTGAGTTATTATAATATATCTTCTATTGCTGTTGAGTAACTTATAATGAATCTGCTATGCTTGATGTTATTAGAACCTGAGGATGGAGGCTGCATCAACTATGGAGAAGCTTGAAGAAGCTGAATCCGAGGCAAAAGCTATGCGTACAATGACTAAAAGGATGGTTTTGACTCAGGAGGAGATGGTTGGTTTTGTTCCATTGCGTTTTGTCTTCAATGCATGTTTACAAGATCCTGGATGAAAACTGATAAGCTTCTTTTGACATGTAGGAAGAAGTAGTTCTTAAGAGGTGCTGGCTTGCCCGTTATTGGGGCTTGGCAGTGCAGTATGGTAGGCTCCTTTTGTGCCCTCTTTATATAGAAAAAGTGTTCTTAATATAGTTTGATAGAGTGGGTGTATCTAAGCTTTTCATGCTTAATAGGCTTCTGTTGTTGTCCTTTTGCTTTCTTTGAAACCTTTGCATGCTACTTTGTACAAATATTTTGTGCCAGCATTAGCAATGACTTCTTTCTGCTGAAAAAATTGTTGCTCCTTTTTATTGTTTGGAAGAGAGAGAGAAGGGCGGTTATTTGAATGATAAGGAAGGCTAATACTTCAAGCTTGACAGAACTTTTTGTTGCTATGTGCAGGTATTTGTTCTGACGTAGCAGGGTCCAAGTATGAGCACTGGTCTAGATTTGCTCCTCTTCCATTTGAAGTTGTCATATCTGCGGGACAGAAAGCTAAGGAGGAATTTTTCAACAAACGTTAGTTATAGCCCTTTTCTGTTAAATTCTTTCCAACAGTTTCTACAAAAGTGATTGAGTTCTCTATCTTGTTATGTAAAGCAGTTGAAAGGAATTCAAGTAGGAGCAAGTCTGGACGGGATCCAAGTGAACTTGCTGCGGAAGGAAACATTGAAACTATGCTCTCTGTAGAAATGGGTTTAAGGGAAATGTCTTCCTTAAAGGTTAGTCTTCTACCTTAGTGCATCAAGAAAACCATTAAAATGGTTGCTTAACAACAAACATATAAATTTTTGTTCCTGAGTAAATGGAAGAAGTTCGGCCAGGTGATCTGTCCAGCAAAACAAACGGGAAGTAGGAGGGAGAGAGGGGGGATGAGACTATGAGAGAGAAAAATGATTAAGTTTTTCAGTTTTTAAATGTAAATAACTCAAGATGTGTAAAAAAAAAAATAAAAAAAAAAGAAAACACAAAAAGTCATATTTTTAAGGGATATTTCCCAGGTGCCCTTGAGGATTGGCCTAATAGCTAGAATGCCCTCACTTTTTTTAACCTGCATTAGGTGCCACTAAGGTCAGTATAAATGGCTAGAATGCCATTATTTATTGAAAAGTCCGACCTCAAATCAGGACTAATTTGTTTGTTTTTTTGCAAATTCCGACCTCAAATCTGATCCTTAAGGGTTAAAATGACCCGTAAAACGTTAAGAGGGAATTTTTTTTAAACACATAGATCAAAGCGCGCAAATCGAGGCGAATCGGGACGTAGATCAATGCGCACAAAAATTGCCCTCTTAATTTTAACCCTTAAGAGTCAGATTTGAGGTCGGAATTTGCAAAAAACGAACAGATTAGCCCTGATTTGAGGTCGGAATTTGCTGTAACGACATTCTGGCCATTTATACTGACCTAATGCAAGTTAAAAAAAGTGGGGGCATTCTGAGTATTAGGCCTAACCTCAAGGGCACCTGGGTTCTGGGGAAATATCGCTATTTTTAAATTGTCAACAAATAGACACCCACACGGCCAATTTGTATAGTTTTGTCATATAAAAATTTTACCGTTTCATTATAGTGTGAATTTGGTTGGGGGCAGAGAAGAGGGTGAACTTTTTTTCTTGGCTTTTTAAAAATTAATTGTAAAATGGTTTGGTTGAGTGATATGGATGTGATGGAAATGGAGAGAGAAATGTGTGAACCATTTTTTTGAATTTGCTGTTAGTGATGGTCTTAGAGTTCTTTGTGCTTTGGTGGCGTATCGACATGGATTTATAATTTCCTTTATGATTTTTTTTTTTTATGGCTGATTTGCGTAACTAATTTTAAAATGCCACTTCAGATTGAGGATGCAGTTGCTCTGTCAATGGCACAAAAAAGGCGTCCAAATTTAGTCAGAGGTTTGCTCAATACTTATCTGTTTATTAAGATTATGACTGGCTGTTTGGCACAAAAACCTTATCTTTAGTTTTCAGTATGTCACTTGTCCTTGTGTATTTTTTAAGTATATTTTTGTTATGGACTGCCTTGTCCACAACCTGCTCACACACCCACAAACACTACCCAGTAGCAAAATAATAACAATGAACAAGTAATGTAATATTAGACAGAAAGTGAAATGATATTAGAATGATAAACACAGCTTTTCGAGTAGCTTACACTTCCATTACACTACAAACTAATGACTAATCTACAAAACAAAACATAAATTTCATCTTCATCCATCAACATATGCTCTCTCATCCTCCTTAGGTATATTTATAGAGAAGCTTTCTAGTGACTCTTGAACCTTCTAGAAATTCCTAGTAGCTATCTTATTGTAAACTTCCTAGAATACCCTTACTAATATATATTGATGCATAACAATTTTATCTCACTTGTTATACAAAATCAAATGCTCTGTGCATTGTTTCTTGTTTTCTTATTGGCGGAACTGCTACAGTGCTATGGAAAGGGGTATCAATATGAAAAGTGGGGAATTGCATGAAGTTAGATATACAAGTGTATGGATAATTATTGGTTTATCATTGCGATTAACTTGAAGGCGAATATCATGTGGATTTTGGAGAGTATGGGATTTCCTATAGGTTTCTCCAGCCTTTGAGGAGTGAGGAATCCCCAAAATAGCTATTAATCACTTTTGAAACTATAAAAAAAATCACCAAGATTTCCTTCTTATTTACATGTCAGTAATAAATAGGCATTCCTCTTATTGTATTTCTTATTTGCCTAATTTTATGTTGGTATATGTGTTATAACTTATAAATGTTTAAGGCCCTAGGTTCTCTCACTTCTCTGTCTTAGGCCATCCTTAAATATCTACAATTTATACATGGCCAACATGGGTATACATGTATCCAGGGACTTATTTGCAAATAATAATAATAGTTGTTTTGTTACTTTTGTATATTGCTTATTTTATCCCCAAATTTTTTATATTATCAAATTGCTCTTTTTTTTTTTCTAGATTTCTCATTTTTTAAAGGTTGTTCTTTTTTTTTGATTGCTCATTTTGTTTAGTTTGAACTATGATGTTCATTTTTTCTTTACTCATTTTCTTTATAATTACCTCTATGTTATAACTTATAACTATGTTTACTCATTTGTTGCATGTTTATTTCCATGTTGCTCATTTTCAGAGTTTTTTTTTTTTTTTTCTACATTGCTTGTTTTATTTGTTCTTTTTTACTCATTTCGTGTATATATATACTGACTGTTAGTCCTAAGTTGCCAAAATAGTTAAATAATCTACTGCAATTAATAGTTATGAGTAATCTGTTGAGCAATTAGCTAACTGGAATGAGCAATTCTAGCAACAAAATGAGCAATATAAATTCCATTTTTTTTATATATTCATGAATTGGTACTTGGGTACACCGATATAGGTTTTGTAAATATCAATGTGATAGATGTATTATCTACTAATATTTATTTGTATCTTTCCTTTCCTTCAATGTTTCTTTTTCAGATTCCAAAGCAGCGGGTGATCTCAAATTTATGGAGTCATTTGGTAATGAAATTCAATAATTTTTTGTTTTTTTATCAACTTTTTTGTAAAAAAATCAATATATAGATTCTAGACATTATGGGTATACAAATGCATGTTACTGAGCAAGGCTAAATGTTAATTCAATGTGTTTATCAATATGGTCTGATTATCTCTGATAGCTACTATGATTCACTATTGGTATTAGGTGTTTAATAGTTGGAAAATAAAGTTTTCCATGCTGTAACAAACTGATCTTGCTAAGCCAAACCACTTCTGCTTTTATGCATTATGCATGTTTTTAATTTTAGCATACCAACCTGCCGTATGTAGTCTTATTTGTAATATCTTGATGTTTATGTATATTCCAAATTTGTGATTGCAGATATGAGTCAAGAGGAATTAGACGATGTTCTTTTCAAACAGGTATGCATCAATGGACAACTACACACTGTCACCTTTGGATGAAAAACATAGAATATTGATTGTGTTATTTAATTTTTTTAATAAAAAAGGACAGCCATTAACTATATTTTTCAAAATTAATAAGATCACTCTCATATTTAAGTGAGCCCAAAATAGGACTTCAGTTTCAATTGACCTCATTTTTTTTGCAACTCCCTCTCACGTTTTACACCATAATGTGTGGATATTATGTTTTGTTGTACTGTTATAGGCGGTATGAGTAAATTTTTGTAAAATTTGTGAACTTGTAAAAACTATCGAGGAACACAAAATAAAAGAGAGAGACTCAATAAATGTAACCTACGAGGAAAACTTCCTTTGCCAAAACAGGAAGAAAAAACCTCGACCCTATAGGGATTTTGGCTCAATCTCTTTTTCCTTAAACAATAGGCCAAAGACACTTTACAATCTATTGGAGTGACCTTTATCTTCAAGTTCCTCTACAAACATGTTCCCCTTATCAATTGTTCCCCTAAACAATTGATTTCTCATGTACTCTACTAAGAGCCCTCTCTTTCTTTCTTTTCTTTTCTCTTACGAACTTCTCTCAAAGTGCTGATTACAAGAATTCTACTCAAATTTCTCTCCCCAACTCTTAGAAATAAAATTTACAATTTTTGCTTTGACAAGCTACAAATGTGAAGGGCTTGAACAAACTTGGGGTGCGTTCTCTTCAACTTATTAGACTTAAACTTGTATGAACTTATTAAACCTGATTGAAACTTATTGGACTTGATCAGACTTGGTTAGCCCTGATCCCCCTAGGACTCAAACAAATCATTATTGAGTGCGATAATCTAACAATCATCAATGCTATTCTTAATACCTGGAAAATCTCCTGGGAGATAAACACATTAATTGTGGATACTAAAATTAGTCTTAAATTCTTAATAGTCTAGATTAAGCATTAACATGTTTAAAGAGAAGCACATAAAGCAACAGACTACTTAGCTAATATAGGCCAAAACTAGAATGCAATGACATTTTGGTTCCACCCTTGCGACTTTAACCTTACAGATGCTATAGGTTGGCCTTCCGGCAGTTCCGGGTAAAGGCCAACTGGTTTTCTTTTTGTATAAAAAAAAAGATCTTATCGCACCTGATCAAATCTGATCAAAATATCAAACCTTATTAGACCTTATCAGAACTTACCTGAACTTATTTAAACTTATCTGAGAACGCACCCTTGTTTTGAGATATGCTGTACATTCAGGTTTGATGTTTTCTTCAAAATGCAAGTACTCCTTTTATAGTATTTGTGTCTTGCTCCCAAAATAGGTTTTGTAACAGACACATCCTTGAAAATAGACCACTCCATTTTCTCCAACTAAGATGTTACTCACTCGAGACTTGGTAAAAGTCTGACTGAGCTCCTAAACTTATTGAACCACGGGTAGCAAAAAAACTTCTTTTCTTTTTTTCAAAATTAATTTTTGTAAATTAAAAACTTGTTTTTTAATCGAAACACGGAGAAATCAGTTATTTTTAATAGAAATAAAAGATTCATGTCCATGGAAGCTAGGTCCACAATGGAATCCGGACAGTCTTCCAACCATATTCTTTCCCCAATAACAAAAGGAGATAAATTAGCTAAATGATGAGCCACTTTTAAGTTTTGGAGACAAAATGCCAAGAAACTCACTCAAAATGACAAGCTAGATTTAAAATTTCATCTAATATAAAACCAGTAGGATTATTAGGAGAGGTTTCCAACTTGAGTTTCTTGATAAAACCTTCACAATCAGCTTCCACCATCACCCTTCTATAGCCCATTTCCCATGCCTTTTGCAAGCCCCAAAGGATAGCCGTTGCTTTGTGGAACTCGACCTAGATACACCCCACCCATTGCTTCGAGCTGACACCCACCATGTCTCCCTCGCAGTCCCTTCATGAACCCGACACCCACACCTTGCCCTTGACAAGTCCCAGCATCCGTTTTAAGCTTCCATGTACCTGCAGGAGGTGGAGTCCATGCTGATTGCTGCTGGACAGTGCTGCTGTGTTCGATCTTCACACAGCTTTTGAAGCTCTCAACAAAACTTCATGCTTGTTCCGCCACCATCCCAAGCCTCCCTCGTTTCCCTTCAAAAATAACCCGGTTCCTCGCATTCTAAATCCCTCACTTAATAAGAACAAGGTCCAGTAGTGGTGCCACCTGCGAGTTGACCAAAATTTCAAACCAAGCTTTAAAATCAGGAGCTGTAATTCTCCAAAGTTCAGCATTAATGCCATTACTGTTCCACACACTTTGAGCTAGGGGGCATTCAATTAAAGCATGAATATTATTTTCCTCCACAGCTCCACACACACTACATTGAGTGCTTACCCCTTGTAAACTGCTTGCAATATTTCCTCTAGTAGCTAGCGCACCCCAGGCAGCCTTCCAACCCAACATTTTGACTCTCGGCGGGACACCTGCTACCCAAATTTCTTTCCAGATATTACCTCCCCGCCGTTCCGTAGACAAGTTGCCTTCCACAGTTCCACTATTATCCCACTCACAAATCAAATGGTACCCCGACTTAAATTCATGGTCCCCACTCGTGGTATAATTCTAACACATCTTATCTTCAGGCCAAGAAGTACATAGAGCCATAGAGGCATATTGAGAATTAATTCAGCATCAAGATGGAAAAAAATATTTCTAACTAATTCCTCATTCCATTCACCTCTTCTCCTATCAATCAGGTCCGCAACAGAGGTAATGCCATTTGTTTGCCCCTTCGGTGTGATCACCTTAAATGTCCATGGTCGCGGCCACATATCCTCCCACACATCAATTTTTTCACCATTGCCCACTAGCCATCTAGCCCCCAATTTAATGACATCTCTCCCTTCCCATAAGCTCCTCCACAAGTAAGTAGGTCTAGCACTCTAGCCCCTAAAGAAGCAGTTAGAACATCCCCTTCTGGAAAGTACTTCCCTTCGGGCCGCTAAAGAGGTAGGATTAGTTAGGATTCTCCATACATTTTTCGCCAACATAAAGTGCCTAAAACCCAACCCATCATCATCCTTCCTACGATATAGATCATCCTATTTAACATAATGCATTTTCCTCTCATGATCCTTATACACCGACCAAAACCTCCTAATAGACCTTTAAATCTCCTCACAGAATGAATAGGGAAACTTAAACACACTCATATCATAGGTAGGAATTGCTTGAGCCACAACTTTTATAAGCACTTCCCCACCTGACCAAGACAAGGACCTGTTCATCCACCCTTTTAATCTTTTGTTAATGCGGTCTTTCAGGAACACCAATTCCCAACATGTGTAGGAAGACCCAAATAAGAATTATAAGAATCAACATGATCCTTATACACCGACCAAAACCTCCTAATAGACCTTTAAATCTCCTCACATAATGAATAGGGAAACTTAAACACACTCATATCATAGGTAGGAATTGCTTGAGCCACAACTTTTATAAACACTTCCCCACCTGACCAAGACAAGGACCTGTTCATCCACCCTTTTAATCTTTTGTTAATGCGGTCTTTCAGGAACACCAATTCCCAACATGTGTAGGAAGACCCAAATAAGAATTATGAGAATCAACATAACTTACCCCCATAATGTGTGCAATCCTCTCTGTTTTGTCATTCTACACCCCTTTCCCAAAGTAATGCAAGATTTGTCCTTGTTAATCCTTTGACCTGTAGCAGCCTCATAATTATTAATAATATCCAACACACATCTGGCTTACACCTCCTTGGCTCTAAAAAAATTATAGAGTCATCTGCAAACAAGTGAGAAACAATGGAGCATTAATGGACACTCTATGACCTTCGATGGCACCTGACCGAGAAGCTGAATTTAGCATGGTCGGTAGATCCTTAGCACACAAAAGGAACAAATACGGGGAAATAGGGTCACCCTGGCTGATGCCTCTACTAGGAACCACACAACCTCTCGCCTCCCCATTGATGATAAAGAAATATGACAGCGACTCCACATCTCATGACCAAGTTTACCCAACCAACACCAAAGCCCATTTTAAGCATAACACTCTGAAGGAAAACCCATTCCACCCTATCATAAGCTTTGCTAATATCTAGTTTAAGAGCCAAAAAATCATTGCTACCCCTTGGTTAGGCATAGAATGAAAAGTCTCAAAGGCCACTAAAATATTGTCGGAAATCAACCTACCTTGAGTGAAAGCACTTTGATTATTTCAAATAATTAGTGGTGAAATCTTTAACTTTATTAGCAATAGTTTTAGTGACTAACTTAAAAATGACATTACAAAAACTAATAGGACGGAAATCTGAGACCTTAGAAGGGTTATGACATTTGGGGATAAGGACAACATTGGTATGAATATGATTAACAGAAGAGGGGATGGTGCACCATTAAGAATATTAAGAACAAAAGAGACCACAAAATGACCAATAACCTCCCAAAATTTCTGAAAGAAAAAACGATTCATACCGTCCGGGCCTGGAGCCTTTCTTGGGTGCATCTATTTCAAGGCGATCACGATTTCCTCTTGACTCTAGGCTTGTAGGGCTCACAAAGAATGGTGTTCATCTCCTGTGTGACTCGCAACTCAACATTGTCCAAAACCTTCTCAAGATCGAAAAATATCATCAAAGTACTCCCTAACAACACTTGTGACACTCGCCATCCCTTCATCCCCCATTACCCAATCCCCATCCGTATTCTCTGGCTTTTAAATATGGTTAATCCTCCTCCTCACATTGGCCCTCTCATGGAACCACGTTGAATTTCGGTCCCATGTTTCAAGAAATCAACCCTCGACCTCTGCAACCACATTATCTCTCCCTTATGTCTCCACTCCTTAATTTCCTCCATCCATCTCCTCCTTTCTTGCATATTTTTCGTAGCCCAAAGTGCCTTTGAGCCGCCTCAATTTCTTTTTTAACATTTTCAAAGTGCTTTATGTTCCATTCTTGCATGTGTTCCAAACATTTACTAATTTTCTCCAACACCCCCTCATCCTCATTATACGGATTTTCCCAAACCCCCTTAATCACCTCCACACATGAATCTTCCATTGCCCACATATTTTCAAACCGAAGCCTCTTATTTTTCCTTCTCTTCCAAGCCTACCTACCTTTCGCGTTCACTTTTAATTTAATAGGAAGATGGTCCAAAATATCCTCATCCATATGAGTCACCGCTGCGAAAGGAAAGGAAAGTAAGCCACCCAATCACTGTCAACCCCTTGCCTACCATTCCACCAAGTAAGGTCAGCAGGATCACATGCAACTAAGGCTTCTTGGAACCCATCCTAAATCTTCTGATCCTTCATCCCCTCCGCAAAGCCACAACAGTTGTGAGTGATGAGCCAAGTCACGCAACAAGCCCCAAAGTTTTATGCTTATTTTAGTCCTCCGTCCACCCATAGACCCCTGTAAACCTTCACGAATGCTCCAAACTACTCCGCCCCACCTCTACGTCAATATGATGGTTGGAATTTGGAATAAGAAAGCAAAGAAATATCATCCTCCTTCCTCTGCAAAATAGCTAACCCTCTAGACCTCCCCCCCCACACTATCCACATAAACCCCCTTGTAGCCCTCCCCATCGTTCCATTTTTTATCCATTTCAACTCTACTAAGCTTCGTTTCCGACAAAAACACAGCAATGGCTTCTCCCTCCGTAATAATTTACAGACCTCCATAACCGCCCGAGGGGCGCCAAGTCTTCATTAGTTTAAACATATGAGACTCATAATGCCCGGCAGGGTCGTTCATCAACGATCTCTGCCGCGGATGACATTAGTACATCCATCGAAGAAGAAATGTTAGAAGCCCCATCCATAATCGCTCTCTTCGACGCGCATTCGCACTTTCTTCACACACACACACCCCTCCCCAATCCAACCCCATTTATGTCCCCACCCACCCCCTCACCTCCATGTCCCATCAAAAACCCACGACCCCCCCCCCCGCTACGACTCCCCTCCTCTCCCTCTTGGTTTTCCCCTGTTGTTGACCATCATATGACAAACTTTTTTTTTGCCCTCGCTTCCCGCAGCTACAAAATCTGTTTATTCTCCCCCTCCTTCAACACCATTCATTGGAGATGCGCGTAGCCATTGACCATAAGGATGCTCGCTCTCGGGGAGTTCTTCCACAAAGTCATCACATTCCCTAGCCAAATGTCCCAAGAACCCACAAAGGTAACAAAAGTTAGGAATCTTATATCTGAAGGAAATCCATTTCACTTTACACTTAATCACAATCTGTTTTCATGTAGGCAGTGGTTTGCTCACATTCAATCGAACTCAGACCCGTAAAGACTTCGTCCATCTTTGTTGTAAATTTGATATCTTTATTATCAAACTCCAAGAACACCCATATCCTATCTCCCAGCCATTTCGTCCCATCTTTGTTGTAAATTAGAAACTAACAAAACAAAAACCTTTTTTCTTTTTGCATATTTTTACGAAAATTAAAACAAACAGAAGCTGAAAATCTCCTCCCTTTATTTTTCTTCAGATTTTTACCAAAAGTCAAATAAAGTTAGAAGATTATTTCTCCTTTTTTAATTTATTATCGTTTATTCTAAAATTAATTTTAAAAATCAAAACCGGAAATTCTAATAACAAAAACGTAGAAAAGAATAGCTATTAAATTGTGTTTTGAATTTTCGACTTAAAACTAACTTAAAAACAAACAAATTAGAAAGACTCATAAAATTGGTAACTGCTCACTGTATAGTTGCGAAAGTGGTGGCCCACTCATGATTAAGCATAGAAGTTCCCTTGACTTGTTCCTTGTGCAGCTATACGTTGATTTCTAACACAGTACTGCTTCTTATATTTATCTTTGTAAGACTTGATCAAACTGAATACTTTAGTTTTTTTCTCCACAAGTACAAACTAAGACCGCACTTACAAGAAACATGAATAATCCATTGTTTGCATTTGTCATCATCAAAACTTAGAATACTACAACATTCCCCTTTTTGTTGATGGCAAACTATGCAAACACTAAGAAAAGCCATAAAATATGAATGCTAATCTAATGAAAAATATAAAGAAACAGTAAGCAAGTAAATAAATAAAGACTAGCAAATAAATAAAGACTAAGGGTGTGTTCTCTTCACCCTAAAAAAAAAAAAGTTTTAGGTTTAATAAGTTCATATAAGTTCAGTTCAGATAGGTTCAGATAAGTTAAGGTTTAATAAGTTGAAGAGAACGCACCATAAGAGGCTCATGATAGTTAATAACTGATGCAATACTCAAATTCAATAGCAATACCCAAATGGAACTTGAACATAAGGTAGAAATACCATGTTGTTTGCTTTTGTTCTTCCCCTTGCATCATCATCAAAATCAAGTACGACACATCATCAAAAAAATTAACAAGAGAAAAAAAAACAGGTCTCTCAAATAGACATCTATCAATATTAGCCGTCCAAAGTAAGATAAGAAGCATAAACAAGAGAATGATTAGTATGCACTGCAAGCCATGATACTTGGTTTCCAAAATGAGGCTAATGTTAGCAAAAACAAAGAATGTTAGTAAAATAGTAATGCAAGCCAAGTATTTTGGTTATTGTAATCAAAACACACCCTGACGCGCGGTCACAAAAATATTCTCTCTTGTACATATATTTGTCCATATGCTAATAAAAGGATGAGGAAAGACACAGTGCTGTTCTCTTTTGTGCAACAATCAGAATCAGTTCCCCCAATGGATATGGATTGGGAATTCAAATTTGTTTTATATTTATTTTTTGTTCTTCAGGCTTGGCTGATATATTTCTGGAAAAGAGCAAGAGATCATCAGGTTGAGGAGGACATTGCTGAAGAGCGACTTCAATTATGGACCAATCGCAATGTGCAGTCTCCAGCATTGCAGGATGCAGTTGATGGTATTTGTTCTTTTTACCATCATTTAGATATATATGCTTCAGTCAGATTGCCATGAATATTAATGACTCCAGACTGAATGATGGTTTACTTTTAAAGATTATCTAAGTACTTAAATGTGACAAATGCTAGGCAGGTTATCTAGAAAGTCTATAGTAATGTTAATTTGCAAGGAACCCTGTTTTCTGTTACCATTCACTTCCACCACATTTACTAGTTACTGCCTCACTATTTTAGTTGAAGGGCCATTAAATATGGATGGATTCATTGATGCTTACAAGTCTCAAGTTAAATTTCTGGGTCTTGACTCTTGAGTATCAGAATGACGGTCTTCATTTTAGTATTATAAAGTGCAACAGAAGATACTTTGCATATGTGAGTTACCATATGAGATGTCAAGATATCCAAAATAGACACAAGTATTTCAAGACTAGCATCAATCTAAAATCTGGACCCCATTTGATAATTATATGAATGGCTTGATTGGTAAATTGCTCATTGAATATTTTCCGAGTAAATTGCTCATTGAATGGCTTGATTGGTAATCTGCTAAAAGTTTTTTGGCTCTTCTGGATTAGTTTTCCAGACTCAAGAACAAATAATAATCATAAAGAAAGAATGCATGCTTACAAACAACTTGTGAACAAATTCTGGCAGAAAATATGTTTCTTGGTAACTGAAGGCACTGGAAATTTTCTGAGTATTGGATAACTATTTGAGCTTAATGTGTTTTACGTTCGTGTGATTTACTTGTTTGTAGCATGAATTTCCTCTATTCTTTTGACTAAAGAGGCTGCTGATTATATATTTTTTTAGCTTGGATATCATAATAATAGGTACTAACTATTACACTTTTTATTTTATAGGTACCAACTTTTGAATATTCACCAGCAGCACGAACTATTACATAAAGTTGCAACGATAGGTATATGACATGAATATCGTTGCAACTTTATAGGTCATCCATACCTATCGTTGCAACTTTATGTAATAGTTCGTGCTGCTGGTGAATATTTAAAATTTGGTACCTATAAAATAAAGTGTAATAATTGGTACCTATTGATTTAATTATTCCTTTCATTTATTTATACTCTATATCTTCCACTTTTTACTGATAACTATCTTTTTACCCGAAACATGTCGAAATCGTCTTGATGTGATTGTTTGTGTATCAGTTGAGCGTGGTCTGATTGAGTTACGGAAACTTGGATTAGAACAACAACTTTGGGAATCATCTCGAAAAGAGCTTGAGCATCACCCTTCTTCAATTGAAGTTCCTAACCACAAACATGATGTTGAATCGGAAAATTCTACATGACGAACTTTCACCGATTATACAATGTGGTAATCATTTCAAATTCTCACTTGCCCCTTGGTTGAAATTTGAAAATTTCGATAGCTTGGCTTTTTTTCCAGTTTACTGATTTTATACCTTTGAGAATCAAATGTAGAGATTGGTGTCTCTTGATATCACAGAACAAAAAATCAAGAATCCTTGTAAAGTTGGTGTGTAATTAAAGTTACTTGTATACAACCTGGCAAATACACCTAATTTTGAAATTAATAGAATTGGTAGTCATATTTGTTGTCTTTTTGCAAGTATCCTGTTATTTAGACCCTGATTAACTCCCTCCCTTTTCTGCATTGGTGGATTTTATTTTACAATGGTATCCTTTATTGTACACTTTTTTAGTTAATTTTGAAAATTTCAGTTTAGTTTAGACAAATACAATGCAGTTCAGCTGCTGCTAAGTCTAGGATTTAATTTGATTCAATTCAGTTCGGATTAATTCAGTCTAAAATAACAGGGTAGGCCTTGGACCATTGGAGTATCTACAACTTGGGTTCCATGGTTCTGTGATGTTCAGATTGAATCAAACATCAAAATGTTTGTGCTATGACTATGAGGATGCTATTTTCTTTTTGTTGTATATATTGAACTTTACAAACATATTCATATGGCTTGTGCACATAAATAATTTTTGTACGCCTTTCACATGGATTAACTATTACATGGTTCGTGAGGTATACACTACACGAGTGCAATTGATGCACGGTGGATTCAGAAATGGTTGTTCGATTATTAATGGAAGTGCAACACTACTACAGAGAAGCCGGAACTGCCTGGCCAACTTTGGGGTTTAATTGACCATCTTTAGAATAGCTCCTGGCGGGCTTTTGGAGTTTTGGTAGTTTTTATCAGAGGATGGTGTGACTGTGAGTGTAGCTTTGGCCGAGATCAATGTCATCTTGAACACTGTTTGGATAGAAAGATTTGAAGGGAAGAGAGAGTGAATAAACTAACTTTCCATATTTGGATAACACAAAATTGAGAGGATCTATTTTTACTTATAAATGAATCAAATCTCTCCGATATTCAAAAAAAATAAAAAATTGTAAAGAAGAAACAACACACTTCTTCACTCTCATTTCTTACCCAAGTGTAGGATGCTAGTTTCTTTGGTTTAGTTTCAATATTCTTTTTTTAATTTTTTTTGTGTGTTTTTTATTTTTCATTTCTTTTTTCTCTCCATAACAATCTTTCTCACCAAACATAAAAAAAAAAAAAAATAATAAATAAAAAAAATCCAATTTTATGAATCTATTGGAAATAAGTTATTTAGTTTATCGGTAGCGAGAATTGATTTACATATAAATTTGCAAAGAAATATGATGACAATGTCTATGAGAATGCATCCTCATCTCTACGAATGTGAAATTCTATCCAAATTTTAATTCTCTTCTACTACTAACACTTCAATAAGAATAAAAAGTAAAGAAAAAAGTGATACTCCGGAATATATTAGTATCTCATGGATATTGGGTTATGAATTTATTAATAAATTCAATTGAAATTCATTGTCACTATCGATAATAAAATATAGCGTTAGTGTGGTTGTATGTGTAATAATTTCTCTAATATGTAAAACAATGATTTTAGGATAAAACATAATTTAGTATTTGATGTTGCTTAATTTGTCTCTATTTGTCCTAACACAATGAAAGAAGACGTTAAACAAGATCAATTGGTTAGGTTTGGTTTGGTTTTAATCCCAAGTTCTACCTGCAGTGGGTCATTCCTTCGGGATGCCTCTTGATAACAAGCGACAAATGCGCCTTGGCTTGTACTAATTAATTATTGGACCCTTCTTTCGATCATTTGGCATTTCCTTTCATTAATAAACTAATATATTGCTTCGTAATTAAGAAGAAAAAAAAATGATATTTACGGCCCTTACGGTTATATATAAGAAGTTCAAAAAGAAAAGAATAAGAATATTTATTTACACACTAAGGGTTTATTTACTTCAAATGAATATAACTAAGTAAATTAAATTGAACTAAACTGAACTGAATACAGTTGAAAGTAATATTTTATAACAGAAGGAAATTGAGAGCTAAACTGAACTGAATTGAATTTAACCTGAAGTAAACATGCCTTAATTTGTGTGTGTTTTTGTCATAAATTAACAAAAAAAAAAAATCAATTAATATGTGAATCCTTATATAATTATATACTTATATTTATAATTAGCAGGAGTTTATTTCCTCAATCAATGGTTGAGGGTGTATCAAAGAGAAAAATAAGGAATTTTTTGAGATTTTTATTTTAATCCTAAACGGGTTGTCATGATTTTAGAATAGAAAATAAAGACAAAGAAATTGAGAGGATCTTAAACCTATAGCAGTACCCATTAATTAATTTGTATTGTTGGAAGTGGAATGTTAATAGTCCCTAATTAATTTCAAATTTCTTTTATGTAAAGGCTAAAAGAACACACTAAACTAACAAAAAGTGCTCCACAAATTAGGAAGTGCATGTTTGTTTGAGCCAAAAGTACAAAGGAATTATCCAAAATAATAATAATAATAATAGTAATAATAATACTAATAATAATAAAAATACTAGAAATTGTCAAAAAAGAAATGATGAACATATATCACGCGTGCTAGAAGAGCACTAGACAACAGCATGAAAGATAGAAAGAGTTTTCAGATTATATTATATATATATATATATATATATATATATATATATAATAAAAAGGCCCATAATGGCTTGGCTTGGCATAATAATAATACACAAAACAAAACAAACAAATAATAAGGCTCTGAAACACAAGGAGACATACATATCATATATTATGGCATGCAGTTTATGTGGCGTTAGTTTTCATGCCATTTCTCTCCCCTTTTTTCTGTTTTTTTTTTTGTCATGATGATGATGATGATGAAATATATCCATTTATTTTTGTGTTAGCCATATTATTATCGGCAATTATATATACATCCTTAAGTTTTATGTAAGCATTAGTTATTATACTTTTTAATTTGGTACACTCAGATATAATTCAAAGAAAAACTATATAGAGTATATCTTTAGAATTGCATATAAGAAGTCAAAATTCGAAAGATAGATCTCCCTCCGCCCTCTTTTAGGCTCCGTTTGTTTTGAAGGAAAACAATTTTCATGGAAAATTATTTTCTAAAGAAAACAATTTCAATGGAAAACATAGATGTAAATAAAGTTTTCCTTTGTTTGTTTGATTAGAGGAAAACTTTGTGAAGGAAAGGAAAAATGAAATAGAAATGAAAGAAAGATGGGAAGAGTGAATAAGAGAGAAGTAAAGAGTAGGAAGAAAAATGTGACATTCCTTCTCCACAAAAGGAAAATGGTTTCCCTTTTCCAAAGTGACATTTTCCACCTCAAGGAAAATTGTTTTCCATCTATTTTCAAAACAAACAAAGGAAAAAGAAAAGAGGGAGGAAAATGTTTTCCATCAAAACAAACGGAGCCTTAGAGAAAAACGTTTTATTAAGAGTGTTTTAGGGAAAAAATGGTGCCGTTGAAATGTTGAATACTTTTGTCCTTTTGTACTGTATTTGTAATTAACAAAAGTAAAATGTACTTCATATTATATAGGTAAATCACATGGGATCATCACTTAAGTACTTAACAAAAGAGAGAATATAGTACAGTATTTTATCTTTTTGTGTTTTTAATTTAGAAAAAAAGTATGTTTAGCTGTTTATTAAAAGTAGATTGCATTTTCTATAAAAAAAATATAGTAGCTCAATTGATTAAATTACTTGTTAATACATTTGTAAACTATGGTCGAGGCTCACTAGCTAGCTAGCAGTAGCTACATTCTTAACATTTTTTTACTCTTTATCATTCTAGTATTTTCGTGTGATATTGATTCGACAAAAAATTTCTAGCTCCGCCAGTGACTATATAAGACAGACTATGTAAAAATCGCTGTGAAAAAACCTACTCATATAGCTAGTCATATGAAAAATCACTGTATAATCTGGTGTACTGTAATTAATAGGGAGTAATTGATTTAGGTTAATATTTTCTATTTTCACATATTATATGGAGCCTAGTTTCTACCATAATATATGTACAGTACAGCCAGATATATGAAATGATTTGTCTTAGCTTGCATTGTTATTTCTGTCAGTAGAAAACTGTGCAATGCACCATCATTTTGCAGTTCATTATTACCAGCCTTTGTATTTTGCTCTGCCATTGCCTCAGCTGTATATATGCCTGTATATGCCCTGTATCACTGTATTGTGGTTGAAAGTATAGTCCATAGCCATCCAGTATTTGAGATGATGACGTCTTGCTCAAGTGGCCAATTTCACTCACAATTTCAGGCATGATGTTATGTTCGATTTTCAGTGCATATATTTATGAAGATTATTTATCTTTTTCTGATGCGTGTCGTGTTAGCTAAATTGGATAGAGTACCATGTAGTAAAGTCCACTTCAATACCATTGTAATACTCCCTCCGTAACAAAATAACTGCAACGATTTAACATAAAGTAGAGAGAAAAATATCAAATCGTTGCAGTTAATATGTTACGGTGGGAGTAATAATCTCACATTATTTTGTAAAATGATCAAAATAGTCCGGTAGGTGGTATTGTTGTCCCTTATCGATTATGGGCATAGGTTCGGAACAGTACATGTGTACCAATAAAATAGTACGCATAGTCGCATACTATGTATATTAGTTAAAGTTGCATCAATATTTTTATATAGTTTGATGAACATTATTCAAATTTTAAAATTATTAGACCAAATGAAAATTAATCATTTGGATTAAATTGTTAATGCATGTATTCTATTCAACCCAACGTGTACATTGTAGAAATCATCAAAGGGAGTCAATTTTATTATTGTTTTTTAAAGCAAACTATTAAGGTATATAAACATATTTGATATATCACATATGTGTCATAGTAATTCTCGACACGATCCTACATCCTCAACTTTGTGTGGTGGACTCCTCCTTCGTTGGGTACAATTAAACTCAATTTTGACAGTTCTTCTCATGTTAATTTTGCTTCAGCAAGTATAATCTTTCTGAGATCATCGTGGTGATTGCTTAACAGCCCAACCTTATTTCTAGGCAATACCTTTCCTTTAGTTGTTGAAGCTATAATTCTTCATCATTTTTTATTCCGTGTTTTTTTTTTCTTGGCATCAACTATTAATCATAATATTAGGGTAGCATGGTTGCTCCTAGTCTAGTCTGTTTTCGGACATTGAAACAAACTATGTGTAGTATATAGGAACTTTTTATGCCTGGATTGTGCGCTATTTTAGGTCATCCAACCCCATTATACATGACTTTGATGCGTCCAAGATACATTTTAGGGGCTCCTCGTCACCCAATGATCTTACCATGGTGTTTTAGGATATTTTCGTTTTTGAAACATAAAAACACCTAAATGTGTGGATTATAGCTGTTGGTTTTATCTTTCGGTTGCAAGCTTGTCTTCGCCATGACTTTTTAGCACATGTTAAAGATAATACATGCAGGATCCTTGTCTATTTTCAGGTCATATAACAAAGTATCGTGCCTTGCAGATGGATTTTTCGGTGTCTAGGTCATACGATGTTTTAATTTGGGACATTATACGACTTTGATTTCGGTTCTATCATGGGGGCTCCCCTTCTTCTAATGACCATGCCTCGATGTTTTGGAAACTTTTTGTTTTCAAGTCTAAAAAACCCAAAATAGCGTGGATTGTATCATATAGTTTTGGCTTCTAGGAGGCCGTTCCAAATGTAGTTTTTTCACACCGTTTTTTTATTATGGGTTAAGGACCGAATAACACTGATAGCATATAGTTTCGTGATTACTTGTGTAAAAATTATTTTAATTAATTTTCGCATCTACATACTCAAAATTCTTCCTAAAAATATGAGCCAAAGAGGTATATATTACAACTAATTGAATTTTACTACACTAGAGAAGGTTTACAAAAGGCTTAGTTTCTTGCTTAGAGTAGAATCAAACAAAAGAGTGGGGTTGAGTTTTACTAGTAATTGAAGAGAATAGCAGTCTTGTTTAACTTTGATGGTAGTTCTTCATCTACTTTAGCAGCGGCCGGTTTTGTTATTCGAGATTCCTTGGGCAATTGTCTTGCAGCTCACACCTTCAACCTTGATACTACTTTTGCTATGCTTGCTGAGCTTATTGCCATGCGCAATGGGATTCAACATCTACTTCGTTATGGGTTCCTTCATGTTGAAATCGAAGGAGACAATATTTTAGCGGTCAATTCGGTCAACAATGAGTGTCGGCCACCTTGGAAGGGGTCCAATCTTGTCATCGAGATCCAATCCCTTCTTCCTCAATTTTCATCTTCGGTAGTTCGCCACATCTACAGAGAAGGAAACCGAGCAGCTGATTGGGTCGCCAATGTTGGTCACTTAGTTAACTCTTCTCTTTGTATTCAGTTTGATCACACTTCTCAGTTATATACTATACTTGAGGAGGATAAGTTAGGTACTAACCTGATTAGAAGGGCTACCTAATTTTGTATTCTATCTTTCTTTATCATTAATAAAAAAATAAAAAAAAAGTAATTGAAGAGAATCATTTACATATTACTCCTAGCTCAAAAATGCTCAATAGTCAAAATATTTTAATTTGACTGCATGGCTTGAGTTTTGGTCCTATAATTCTATTTACACGTTTCAACTTTCTTTTTTTTTTTTTTAATAATTTGGAAGCAAACAGAATAAATGGTAATTATTATGTTTTTAAGTACTGCTAATTAATATATCCTCATTAAACATCAAATCACAGTTATCAATTGTGATCATTATCACTAGGTCACATATATAATTGGTAGGGAAATTCTTTTCTTTGACAAATAATTTAAAGTTCTTGTATGTTGACTTTGTTTCGGTAACTTAATTTACAGTGGCGTGCTTACTCTATTGCATATATCGGAATTCAATTTTGTTCATCTTTAAGATTTCTCTAACATCTCAACTAAAAATTAAATTGATAGTTGAGCCTCAGGGATATGTTATAGCTAATAAAATATATAACATATTCTTGGGCTTCAACTATCAGTTTAAGATGATCATTTAACATAGTATTAGATTGAACATCACGTATAGGTCATGGGTTCAAATCTTTCTTCCCACAACCCTTTAAAGTGGAATTAATTTGCACTGGACATGATGGAGCTTGTGCCGCATCCGCATTTCAAGCCCTAAAGGACCTTTCATGTGAGAGCAAATTATAGAGTATATAACATGCATATTCGTGAGCCTCAACTATGAGTGCACTTAACTTTTTGGTTAAAATGATCTTTTTCATGATTAGTTTAATTCGATTCAGTTCAGACAAATTCAGTCCACTTTAGATTAATTTAGTTGAAATGAACAAGGTCGGTATATGGCATAAGTAAATAATCCCGATTTGTTTAATAGTTTTTTTTTCCATTATAAATTTCAACTTTTGGTTACTTTTAGAAAAAGTTCAAGTTAGGGCTCGTTTACATTAGCTGAATAGAGATGAACTGAAATGAACTGAACTGAATAGAAGTGTATTAATTGAACTAAATAGAGATGAACTGAACTGAACTGAATATAATCTGAATTAAACAAGCCCTTAGAGATCACCTATTTAAAATTATGTGAATGATTTTTTTCAATATCTCATCCGTTTTGATTTATTGCAACATTAGCATTTTTTTTACATTATTCACCATTATTCACAATCTTGTCTTTGATTTCATTTGTGATTTATACGTTATAAAAAATAAGAGTGAGCAAAAAAACCCGGATCCGGTTCCCGATCCGGTACCCGGTTTTTTTAACCCAAAAAAGCGGGTACCCGATCCGATTTTGAAAATCGGGTCGGGTAACCGGTTTTACAAACCGGGTACCTGGTCGGGATTTTTTAAAACCGGGTATCCGGTACCCGGTTTTACTTATTAAAAAAAGTTTTTTACTTTAATTTAAAATTAATTTTTTATTATTATTATAAATACTTTGTTAAAATTTAAAAAAAAAACAGTTTTTTTAAATTTAAAAAACAATTTTTTTAATTAAAAAATATAAAAAAAAAACAGATTTTTTTAAAAAAATTCAAAAAACAGTTTTTTTATATAAAAAAAAAATAAAACATTTTTTTATATTAAAAAGCAGCTTTTTTTTAAAAAAAAATTGTATAAGGGAAAAAAAACCGGATCCAGATACCCGGTTCCCGAAACCGAATTTCCGGGTACCCAGAAATCCGGGTACCTGGATTATCCGGGTCGGATCCGGGTCAAAAATTGTGACCCGAAAATCCGGTACCCGAATTTGCCCACCTCTAATAAAAAAATATGGCCATGCAAAATCTTGTAAGATTCATCTTAAAGAGTACGTATTTAATTTGGGAGAGAACATGTGAGTAATAGTTTAATCGATGATTGATATTAATTGAACTCTAGTTTGTAGAGTTATTTTGAGAAAAATAATAACAAATCTAGCACTATTAATAAGGTGTCTAAAACGAACTATTAACCTAAATCATAAATTATTAATTACATCAAATCAAGGTTGATATTAGCATACATTTCTAAATTATTATTACTTTAAAAACTATATTAAAGGCTTATATATATATATAGAAGTAGGCTCATGTGAGAAATGTAGTTTTGGTGAGAAGGGTGAGAAGCAATCTCAACCTTTTGATCAACAAATGAATGGCTAAGATTAAATTTGAATTTCCCTTCTTACTCCTCCTATAGTTTAGAGTCAATAATGTATCTATGGCATAAAGTCAATGTATTTTTACTCAATGTATTTATAGTGTATGGTGAATGTACCTATAGTAGGTGCTCAATGTACCTCTAGGTTATAGTTGATGTATTTATCTCTTCTCACATTTCTCACTATAAGAAATTTCTCACCGGAACCCAACGATATATATATATATATATATTATTTAGAGATTTGTATATATCATTATTTTTATTTTTATACATTGGCTAGAGAATCTAAACACAGTTTACAAACATTTTTCAAACTTTGCTAACTACTCGTAAATCTTTCTTTTTGTTATTGCAAAAAAGAAATAAATAAAAATCCAAGTGAATCACGTTTATTTGTAAAGTCTTTGGTGCTAAACCAACTATTGAGTACTCATATTAACCTGGAAATCATACTTAATTATATGAGTTATATCACTTTCAACTTTTTGTTTTTATACATTTGCTTATCATTTTTTTCCAAAAAAAATAAATTAGGCCTAGACTAGAATCTTACTATTCAGGATTTCAGGGTTCTTCTAATTCAATTTATAATCCAGAAATTTCAAACCAATTATGAACATTATATTACGCACTTGATTAGAACCAACATAAAATTAAAAGAAACATTTCAGTCTAGTCTATACAATCTATTAAAAGGCGTTCAAGTTGTCTACGTGGCATTCTATAATAATGCATATGTGTCACATAAGTAATGCCACATCATTTAACAAAATAAAATATGCTTAGATCAAAACTCGAACCTATCTATTACCTCTTACAATTCAATATCACCCACTTACAGTTTCAACCAACTTTTATTAATACTTTAAATTTGTACATAACATTATATATTCCTTTCTTTTCCTTTCCTTTCTTAAGTGAATTAAAGGTAGGGTTTTTTTATAAAAATTTTAGAAATACTTACTATAGGAAAAAAATAAGACTCGGGCCAACAAACTAGTTTATTAATTAATTAAGCTGATGGTTGAAGTCCTTGTTGAAATGTTGGCCTTCAAACATGGATGAACCATGATTCTCCCTGTACTCAACTTTAACTATTCGACTTTTAAAATAAGGGTAGATGAGATTCGAACCTGGCATGTGACTCTGTGAGTTTGTGATCTTTATTTGTCACATTGGCGATGATATGATGTGAGATGACAATCTTAACCAAATATTTAAACCGATAAATCCCATAAATTGATTTTATTCTCCATCAACAAAAATGTTTGTAATATAAGTAGTAATCATTCTTTGTAGGTAAATAAAGACAATGAGATGGGTATGAAAAGTAGAAAGGGAATTGATTTGGAAACAAAGATTGATTGATGGAAGTCGGTCAAAATAAACAAATTAAAGCATGAAAAGAAAGAAAAGGTGTTGATCTTTTTTCCTTCACAAGGGTGGGTTAATGAATGGATTAAAAAGATAACACAATGAATTGAAAGTCATTCAACTTTTTGCACTTCTTAATTAATCTTATGTTATGGAGCAAATTGTATACCAACTAATAATCAATAAAGTCTTAATATATATATATATATATATATATATATATATATATATATATATAAGTCGGTATTTTATAATAGTAAAATACTACTTGAAAAACTTGTACTTTTAGAAAGCAATGCTTTGCTTCCACTTCAAGTCTATATAAATTAAGCACATTAATGAGCAAAGCTAACATTTTCTATCTAGTTAACATTTTTTATATGGTATATTAAATGATTTAAAGTATTTATATTATATTAATATTATATTAAAATTAGTACGATTACATCTAAAACTTAATAAATGGGTGATGTATGTGTTAGATGTTGAACGGGTAATGGATCAGGTGAGGATGAAAAAAAATGTCTCACACGCCACCCGCTTTCCATTTATATAAATTGGATTCAGTTCATTATTAAAATAAAATACGGGTGGATTCTATTCAACTTAATTGACATGATCTGATCTGACTTGACATGTTCAAATCTGATAATTTTTGAGACCTAATAAAAAAAAAGTTGAAGAGAATGCACCCAAAAATTCAGTATTTTAGTAGCAATAATACAGTGTAGTAGGTCATATAATTTCAAATAAGTCGAAATAAACAACAATGCGATGAGCAAAAATAAGTTGAAAAGATTGTACCGAAACAAAAAAAAAATGAATCTAACAGCAGTAAAAACAATAAACTTGTATATTGTTAATGTTATTATCATTATAGTAGCAGCTGTAGTAACAGCAGTAACACTATTGTTAATTGTAGTTGTGGTCTTGTGGACAAGTACTGAAATATTTCATAATACCACTACAATATTTCATAGTAACAAAATTAACAATATTTATTCCAATATAGTAGTATTATGTAATATTGTTCAGTTAACAATATACTCCCTCTTTCCCATTTTACTTTATACATTTCGTTTTAGAACAAATTTTTATGTAAACCAGTTTTCATGTGGGCCCACCATTGGTAAAAATAAGTGGAAGAAAAAGATTGGCTTAAAGAGGATAAAAATGTAAAATATGTGTGGGACCCATAAATTATAAAATGAAATGTAGGAATAAGTATTTTGGGACATCCAATCCAAATAAAGAAATTGTAGCAAGTAATTTGGGACAGATAGAGTAATATTATGAACAATATTTTATAATACTATATTGAAATGTTTCATAATTCATAGACTCTTATAGTACTCCCTCCGTAACATAAAAATGACAACGATTGTATTTGCACGCATTTTAAGGAAGCGATTTGAGGGTGTAAACGATTGAATTAATTAAAATAATTTTGATAAGTAACTTATAATCATATTCTTACTTGTGTTAAAACCATTTTGATTAATTTATTCGTTTACACCATTAAATCTTTTCCTCAAAATGCGTGAAAAAAATAATTGTTGTCATTTTTATGTTACGGGGTAAGTAGTAGCTATTTCACTATTATGATGTTCTCAACGAGTCCCTATTTCACTATTATAGTACTTGCAGTAGCAACAACAATCGTAGGAATATCAGTGAAATATTGAACAACTTATCCAAATCTGATGTGGATTAGTACTTCTTCCCTTTGCTCAGTAATGAATTATGAATTAGTTTTAACCCGTGCCATGCACGGATTTTTATTTTTCACAAAAAAAAAATTAAAAAAATTTGTATTTATATATTATCCCTCTTGCAAGGTATCAATAAATTGAATGATGTGAATTATGAAATTGAATTAAAAAAATAGATGATAGAAAAGTAAAAGACACGAATCGTGAATAATGAGAGAAAATAAAACATTTATGGGGAAAATTAGGAATACCAAGCAATAGAGAAATAGAGCAATTATTTTTTTATCTTTCTAAAAAGGCAAAATCAAATAAGGTTTAAAATGTATAGAAGTTAAAAGAAATTAATTAAGAAATAATGAAAGAATTATAGAGATCTAATGATAAATGAAGGAGTATGTAATACCCCATATTTTAACTACTATATTATCACTAATTAAAACACAATATATGCCT
The DNA here is from genome assembly GCA_951394345.1 of Salicornia ramosissima. Lineage (NCBI taxonomy): Eukaryota > Viridiplantae > Streptophyta > Magnoliopsida > Caryophyllales > Amaranthaceae > Salicornia > Salicornia ramosissima. The sequence goes on from OX596237.1 coordinate 4,906,782, forward strand.
TAAATATCTATTTTCTTGTTTATTTAAGTGTACTTATCATAAAATTTTCATAACTTACTCCAATCATATTTTCTATGTACAATTAATTTATTACCCCAACCATATTTTTACCTCAAAGTTTACTATCATCATTTACCCAACCATATTCACCTCTTTCATTAAATTTCCGCCTTCCAAGAAACTTCCTCATCACTACCTCCACCAATTACACCTTCCTTTTACCCTTTATTTCAACCACTTACAATAACTTCTTCAAACCATAACTTACCCCCCATTTTCCTATAAATACCCCAATTTTCATTCACATTTCATCCTAAAAAAAAAAAATTACAATCTCAAATTACTAATTATCTCTCTTACTTGTCTCCTCCTCTACACTTATAGTAAGTAAAACATTTCTAAATCTATACTTATTTCAATTCATCTTTTATTATAATTTTTTGTTATTATTATTACTATTACTACTACTACTAATATGTATATAAATAAGTATTGATCTTTTAAGAAAATGGTAGTACAATTATTCATGCACAACTAATAGTGAAGGTCAATATAATTATGTCTTTATGTTATCGATCAAAAGTTGATCGGGATAATTTGGTTGTTTTTAGGAAGAATATCCGATTCGTGATTAGGATTTCAAGTTCGTGATTAGGACTCTTGTGTTCTATCTTCTATACAAGTATTAAGGTACGTACACGTAGCTAGATTTTTATAAATGTGAATTTATATGCAAACGTGTTTAGATATGTTAAATGATAAAATGTTGGTTGTTTGTGAAATATTTATATTTATTTCAATTGTATTGTGAACATTTTATATGTTCAAAATTCTGTTCATAAATATATTTGAAATATTTTGGTAGAATTAATTCTAAATTATTTTACCAAGAACATTACAAAATATATTTAAACTGGTTACCATCATAGTGAATGGGTTTATGGGTATCCCTTACATGGGAATTTGGAAATCCGTTTCATCGGACCTTATCTTCGGTAAAATTAATCATTTTACGAAGTATTCATACTTATATTACAAAATATATTTAAACTGGTTACCATCATAGTGAATGGGTTTATAGATATCCCTTACACGGGAATTTCGAAGTCCGTTTCATCGGACATTATTTGGCTTTCTTGACTCCCATTATGTTGGAGATAAATTGATAAGACTATGAACTTTGTATGATCTAGTTTTTCCCCAAGTATAGGCTATATAAAGGAGTTACTAGCTTGGGGGATGTGCACACTTAGCTCGGAAATGAATTTTGAAAGTTATTGTTACATCATTATTGAAACTTATTGTGACGACCCGACTCGTTTAAATCGGCGCGGAAGAAACCGACGAGTCGAATAGTCAGAACTAACAAACTAAAAATACTTAAATTTAAAAACAAACCTCGTAATGATTATATTTACTAAACCAAAAGTACAATTACCCACAAGATTGTACACAACTAATCCCAAAAGTCATACTACTACTACTAACATACGTAACTCCAAATACATGTCAGAGTTATAGTAAAGTATAAAAGTACCACTACTAAAGTATAACTAGAAAACACCGAAAAATAACAACATAAAATCTAAGCAATATCGGCACTCGCCCAACCCAACGCTAAGCAAGGACCTCATCATCAGAATTATCTGAAAAGTCAACAACAGTCCACCGTCAGTGGCGAGTAACATAACCGTCCCACCTTAACGGAGATATACATGAACATAGCACAAATCAAACAACTAAATCAAAACATGCCAATAAACATCAAATCATGCGAATCATAACCATAATCATGCTTGACTCGACCAACTTTAACCAATCTTAACTTTGGCGCAATCATTCGTATACTAGACCGGACTATGCACGTACGAACGCATCTTACGCATTCGAACTTTCTACTATGTCAGGACTGAGAATCTTACTCCAAAATCCCGTGAAACCAATCTTACTGGAAATCTACATCCGAAGACGACATAGTAAGACCACCAACTATCCCAATACCGCGGATAGGATAGGGGCAACGTCTTAACCCAAAAACATAGAATCTTACTCTGCGATTTAGGCGTCTAATAGCGAAATCAAGCTAATCTTTAAAATCTTTAACTCTTTACTCCGAAGTTTACATTCTTAGTTACTTCTTAAGTTGCATCTTACGCCTTGACTCAAGAAATAACATGTTGATAACTTGGTTTAGCATATGTTTTTTCTCCTTATTTTGTATGGTTTTATTGTGCTAACCGTGCTCTTAGAAGCCGTTTTGCCGCTAATAAGTCGGTTTGGAGTGTTTTGTGTCTTTTCCATGTTTTTGACAGATTTTTGATAGAAGATGCTCTAAATGGGACAAAAACCATCAAAGTACACTAATCTAGGCAAAGGAGAAGCACTAGGATGTCACGGTGAGTGTTGGAGAGGTTCTGGTGGCAATTAGTGAAGAATTGGATTGAAATTGTTCGATTCGGTTCGAATGATTTTGACCACCTCTCACTATTTTGGACATAACTCGAGCTATGAGTATCGGTTTCAAGCGATTCCAGGGTATTGGAAACTAGATTCAAAGAGCTTTCCAACGGTAGGTCATAAGCTCAATTCCGACTTGAAACGAATGAGTTATGGGTGTTCGAAGTCAGGGCATCAGACCATACCCCAGCATGTACCCCGGTACCGGGGTTCATGCACCCCGACCGGGGTACATGTACCCCGGTATCGGGGTGGTTGCTGCCCCTGTTTCTCTCCTTTGCTTTGAAGCCAGAGTTCCCCCAGCATCGGCCCCGGACCGGGGTACATGTACCCCAGACCGGGGTCTCTGCACAGCTTTTCACTCGACATTTTCCAAAAAATAGCGAACCTGATTCCAGCGACAACCCCGGTACCGGGGTGCATGTACCCCGGTCCGGGGCCGGTGTTCGAGGCCTCCGTGAAGCCCAGCTTTATCTATAAATACCTGTTTTAATCCCTTGTTTGGGGCTGATGCTTTCTTTAGGGTTTTTTCTGTTTTCTAGGGTTTAAAAATTAAAAATTTCTTTTGTAAGCACAATTTAATTCTTTTGAATTCAATTAATCAAGTATTCAATTCAAGATCTTCCTTCCTTTAATTCTGGTATTATTTCTTTCTTATTTATTTTGTTTATGCTTTTTATTTTGATCATGTTTATTTCTTTTATTCTTTCAACCATGTGTGAGTAGTCTTTTAGGTCTAGGGTTTGGGAAAATTATGTTTGAATGATTAGATTAATTAAGTCTTTTGTTCTTTAATTCATGAATAGTTTTAATTCCCTAAAATCTGTTTTGATCATATAAATTTGAGTAATAATCTAGTCGGTAGCCGAAAGGTGAAAACTTCATTAAGACTTAAGATTTTAGGCAGATTTATTTAATAAATTGCGAGAGCCTGTTATGTAAATCTGTAGATCTAATAAATTGCGAAAGCCTGTTAGATCTTGGTTAGAATTTGTTAATGAATTATTGAACATTGGAATTCAATTAGTTTATGATTTCATTCATAAAACCCTAAACCCTAGAATTTCCTTCATTCATTTAATTCCAATAAAAATTCAATCTTTATTTTCTCTTCTTTATTTATTAGTTATTTAGGATAATTCAATCACAAAGGCCCTTTACATAGTTCACACTTTTTAGTAATAAAAGAATTAATTTGCTTCTCTGTGGATTTCGAACCTACTTATCACTGCTACATTAGTATTGATATATAGGTTATTTTTGACGGGTTGCGACGCACTGTCAAATTTTGGCGCCGTTGCCGGGGAAGCAACGTTAATATCTTTTATTCGGGTGTGAATTATTTTTTTTATTATTATTTTTGTGCCTCAAGGAACTATATTGTTCTCTGAGGCGCAACAGTTCTTACGTTCGCTTTTAGTCTTCGCGTTGTGCAGGTTCTATGCGTTTTTGGTTCGACACTGAACCAGAGAGATTTATAAGACAACGACTGAGAGTACAAGCAGAACGAGCCAATAACCGGCCAACCGGTCCGATCATTCCTAACCTCAATACTTTATTTACGGAAGAAGAAGAACCACCAGAGAGGGTCAGGATGACTACGATGAAGGATTACTATCAACCTTCAACCACTCAGATACCGGGTGGGATGCCAGTGCCAGAAATCACCGCTAATAACTTTGAACTCAAGCCGGCATTGGTAAATATGGTAGAACGGAATCAATTTGGAGGAAGCCCCACTGAAGATCCAAATCTCCATATCTCTAACTTCCTCCAGTACTGTAATACAATCAAGCAACAGGGAGTCACGCAGGATCACATCCGCAGGATGTTATTTCCATTCTCATTAAGGGACCGGGCAAGATCATGGCTTAATAGTTTGAACTGGGACTCAATTACCAGTTGGGATGATTTGGTGCTAGTTTTTTACAAGAAGTATTACCCTCCTGAGAGAACTGCATCACTTCGGAGCCAAATAACAAATTTCTCCCAGAAATACAAAGAATCCTTATATGAGTCATGGGAGAGGATTAAGGAGATTCAACGGCTTTGCCCGCATCACAGCATTGAGAAGTGGCTTCTAGTGCATTCTTTCTACAATGGTCTTGGACATGACACAAGGACCATTCTTGATTCCGCAGCGAGTGGCAGATTCATTAGCTTGGAGGTAAATGCAGCGTATGATTTGATAGAGGAGATGGCACAACATAATGCTCAGTTTGGCAATCCTCGTGGCCAAGCACGGAAGGGGGGAAAATTTGAGGTTGATCACAGTGTTGCAAGCTTGGAAGCAAAAAATGGATGCTAGAATGGATGCTATTGTTCAGAGGCTTGACAACATGAATGTAGGTGGTTCTCAATCCACCTCGGTAGCTGCCATGACAACAACCGAGCCGGTTTGTGATGGATGCGGGGCACTAGGACACTATGCTCAAAATTGTAATGGGACCATGGAGCAAGTACATGTCTTCCAATCTTACAAGAATAATCCTTATTCAAACACATATAATGAAGGCTACAAAAACCACCCATACCTCTCTTACCGTAGTAACAATGTCCTCAACCCACAACCACAACCACCACCACCACAAAACCAACCTCCTAAATACATTCCACCACATCAACAACTCAACTATCAACCACAATCACATCATCAACCCCCACCTTATCCTCAACAAGGCTTTGCTAGACCACAGCCACCACCGTATGTGCATCTTCCGCAGCAAACTAACAATGAAATCTCTGAACTCAAAAATCTAGTGCTACAAATGCAAAAGGATAACAAGGCTCAAGTGGAGGCCTTGCAGGCTCATAATAAACAATTGGAGACACAAATAGCACAGTTGGCAACATCCAATGCTCAAAGGCAATTAGGCCAGCTTCCGGCACAACCAAAGCCACCCCGAAAGGAAACCGCCAATGCTGTAACTTTGAGGAGCGATACGAGTTATGATGGGCCGGCCATGCCATCGGATGATGTAGTGCAGCAAACGAGCAAGGACAAAGAAGCTGAAGAGGAGACAACAACTACTGAAGAGAAAGAGAAGGAAGATGATAATAGGGGAGACACTTTACCTCCCCCGGTTGTTAAGTTGCCCTTTCCTCACAGGGTAGCTCGTAGTAAGTCTGACTCTCATTTTAGTAAGTTTTTGGATATTGTTAAAAATTTGCAAGTGACTATGCCATTTACTGATTTAATAACTCAAGTCCCCACTTACACTAAATTTTTGAAAGATATTTTGAGTAAGAAACGTGAGCTGGGTTCGGTGGAGACTATTGCTTTAACTGAGGAGTGTAGTGCTGTTTTACAAAATAAGTCTCCACCAAAATTAAAAGATCCGGGTTCTTTCTCTATTCCTGTTAACATTGGCACTCTATACATTGATAAAGCTTTATGTAATTTAGGTGCTAGCGTTAGTGTGATGCCTCTATCCATTTGTAGAAAACTTGACATGGGTATACTTAAATGCACTAATATTACTTTGCAGATGGCTGATAGAAGTGTTAAGTACCCAAAGGGTGTTTTAGAGGATGTTCCGGTAAGAATAGGAAAGTTCTTTATTCTTGTGGATTTTGTATTGCTTGATATGGATGAAGATGCCCATATTCCTATTATTTTAGGTAGACCGTTTTTACATACTGCAGGTGCTGTTATTGATGTGAAAAATGGTTGCTTGACCCTCAATGTAGGTGATGATAGGGTAACTTTTAATTTGAGTAGTGCTATGAAAAATCCCATGATTGAACAATCTTGCTATAGAATAGATGTGCTTGATGAAATTGTGCAGGATGATATACCTCGATCTCTTTCTAGGGATCTTCTGGAGGATGTTTTGTGTTTTGAAACTTTTGCAGGTGAAGGGAATGACGAGGTTGATAACCTAGTCATTAATCTAAATGGAGAAGAACTGAGCCCAGAAGAGAATCGGAATTTTGTGAAACTGAAACGGCTTGTTTTTGCCGCCTCTGAGGTAAAACAGCCTGAATTGAAACCCCTTCCTTCTACTCTTAAATATGCATTTTTAGATAGTCAAGAGTTGTATCATGTGATAGTTAGTGCTTCTCTTAATGATGGTCAATTAAACTCTTTATTAGAAGTTCTACGTGAGCATAAAAAGGCTATAGGATACACTATTGATGATTTGACTGGTATTAGTCCTGATTTTTGCATGCATAGAATTAATCTAGAAGAAGGCCATAAGCCTTGCATACAGGGACAACGTAGGTTAAATCCTAACATGCAGGAGGTAGTAAAGAAGGAGGTTATGAAGCTTTTGGATGCCGGTATTATTTACTTAGTTCCGGATTCTAAATGGGTAAGTCCAGTACAAGTGGTGCCTAAGAAAGGTGGGATGACTGTTGTGAAGAATGATAAAAATGAATTAATTCCCACTAGAACTGTAACTGGTTGGCGTATGTGTATAGATTATAGGAGATTGAATGTCGCCACTAAAAAGGATCGCTTCCCCCTCCCCTTTATTGATCAAATGTTGGAAAGGCTAGCAAGGCATAAGTATTTTTGTTATTTAGATGGATATTCTGGATTTTTCCAAATTCCTATTCATCCGGATGACAGAGAGAAGACTACATTTACATGCCCTTATGGCACTTTTGCTTATCGTAGGATGCCATTTGGGTTGTGTAATGCCCCTGCTACTTTTCAACGTTGCATGATGAGTATTTTTTCTGATTTTATTGAGTCTATTATGGAAGTGTTTATGGATGATTTCAGTGTTTACGGTACTTCCTTTGATGCATGCTTGCATAACTTAACTAAAATCCTTAAAAGATGTGAGGAAGTGAATCTTGTTTTGAATTGGGAAAAGTGTCACTTCATGGTAAATGAAGGAGTGGTACTTGGTCATATCATAAGTGAACGCGGCATTGAGGTCGATAAAGCTAAAATACAGGTAATTGAGCAGTTGCCACCACTAGTGAATGTGAAGGGGGTAAGGAGTTTTCTTGGTCATGCCGGTTTCTATCGTAGGTTTATTAAAGATTTTTCTAAACTTGCGAAACCCCTCACGCAATTATTGCTTAAGGATGCCGACTTTGATTTTACTAATGAATGTCTTGAGTCTTTTAACAGGATCAAACAAGCAATGGTATCTGCACCTATCATTCAACCTCCCAATTGGGAGGATCCATTTGAAATTATGTGTGATGTTAGTGATTATGCGGTTGGTGCTGTACTAGGACAGAGGAAGGACAAGGTTTTGCATGCTATCTATTATGCAAGCAAGACTTTGGATGTTGCACAGGTAAACTATGCCACAACGGAAAAGGAGCTGCTAGCGATTATCTATGCTTTAGATAAATTTCGGTCCTATCTTTTAGGATCGAAAGTTATTATTTATACTGACCATGCAGCTTTGAAGTATCTGTTGGCAAAGAGGGAAGCTAAGCCTAGGCTTATTCGGTGGATTATGTTGCTCCAAGAGTTCGACTTGGAGATTCGGGATAAAAAAGGTGCTGAAAATGTGGTTGCTGACCACTTGTCCAGGCTAAGGTGTGATGAAGGGGAAGATGTCGTCCCCATTGATGATTCTTTCCCCGATGATCACTTAATGGCTATTACATAATCTCCTTGGTTTGCTGATTATGCTAGTTATATTGCAGGGGGCATTTTACCCCCGGATCTAACTTATCAGCAGAAAAAGAAGTTTTTACATGATGTGCACAGGTACTTTTGGGATGATCCCAACTTGTTCAAGGAATGTGCGGATAGCCTGTTCCGTAGGTGCGTTCCTGATTGGGAATTTTATGGCATTCTGAGCCATTTTCACTCATCACCATATGGAGGTCATACTGGACCTTCCAAGACGATGTTTAAGGTGCTACAATCCGGTTTCTACTGGCCTACACTTGCGAGAGATGCGAAAGATTTTGTCATGTCATGCGATCCTTGTCAAAGATCCGGGAATATATCACAGAGGCATGAGATGTTCCAAATAGGGATACTTGAGGTAGAGATATTTGATGTATGGGGAATTGATTACATGGGACCGTTTCCTCCTTCCAACGGGAACCGGTACATACTTGTAGCAGTGGACTATGTTTCTAAATGGGTTGAAGCAATAGCCACTCCGACCAATGATGTCAAAGTAGTTCACAGGCTCTTCAAGCAAATAATATTCCTGAGATTCGGTGTTCCTAGAGCTGTGATCAGCGATGGTGGTTCTCACTTTCATGAAAGGCGTCTTGACATTCTTCTTAAGAAGTATGGCGTCCAACACCGAACTGGATTGGCCTACCATCCTCAAACTATTGGTCAGGTGGAAGTTTCTAACCGAGAGCTAAAATCTATAATTGAGAAGGTGGTAGCAAGGTCCAGAAAAGACTGGAGCCAAAAATTAGATGATACTCTATGGGCTTATAGAACAGCTTTCAAAACACCGATTGGAACATCACCGTTCCAGTTAGTTTATGGCAAAGCATGTCATCTACCTGTCGAATTGGAGTACAAAGCTTACTGGGCAATCAAAGAATTGAACATGGACCCTACACTTGCAGGTGAAAAGAGGCTTTTGCAGCTGAATGAACTCGATGAGTTCCGGTTGAGTGCATATGATAGTGCCAAGATCTACAAGGACAAGACTAAAAGATGGCACGACAAGCGTATTTTGAAGCGCGAGTTCCGGGTTGGAGATAAGGTATTGCTTTTCAATTCGAAGTTGAAACTATTTCCGGGCAAACTGAGAACTAGATGGAGCGGACCTTTTACTGTGGTCACGGTTAACAATCTCGGGTTTGTTGAGATCATAGATGAAAAAGGAGAAAGATTCAAGGTGAATGGGCAGCGTCTGAAGCTGTACTATGAAGGATCTATAGTTGGGGTTATGGAGACAATCTATCTCCTTGCACCTCCCGCTAATGAATTTGATTAGAGTACTTGAGAAGGTCGTGTGGGACCGTTATAAACTAGCGCTTTCGGGAGGCAACCCATGTTAAAAAAAAAAAAAGGGGGAGAACCCCGGTCCGGGGTACATGTACCCCGGTACCGGGGCCAAGGCTGACTTTTACGAGTTGAAAAAAAAAATTTGAAAAAAAAAACATCAACCCCGGTCCGGGGTACACGTGCCCGGGTACCGGGGCCGGCGCTGCTGATGCACAATTTCTGGAAAAAATAAATAAATAAATAAAAATATCAAATCTCCTATTCAACCCCACATTTCCTCTCATTTACCCATTCTTTTCTACCCACTATTTTCTCTCTCCTCAATTTTTTCTCTCATACTCTCTCTCCCATTCAACCCCACATTCAATTCTTCATCTTCTCTCTCTTCACATCTCCTTCAAATCTTCATCTTCTCTCTCCACCTTCAACCTCATATAAACCCTAAAATTTGCATAACCATTACTTTCCTTCTCATTTTTTCATAAATTCTCCACAAATTTCATCCTTGTAATCAATTCTTTCAAAATCTAACAATAAATTTCAAACTCTTTTGCTTTCTCACTCCTCATTCAACTCATCTTTATCCTTTTTCAAAAAAAAAAGGGTAGTAATCTTACTTTTATTTTATTTTTTCTTTTTGTTTTGTGTGTGTGTGTGTGTGTTTTTTTTTAGGTATGGCAAATAAACGGAGGATGGTGCAACACGATCTCGAGGTAGGCGGTTCCGTCGGCCGTCCACATAGAATTTGAGGGGACCCGCGTTTTCCGAATGTGTCTTTCGCATCGGAGAAACACAAAACGCGGTTTGGTAAGCTTGCTAAACGCCCTATTTCTTCTACTTGGTTTTTAGATCATGACTTGCTTCAAACCATGGGGGTTCGAGATGACTTGCGTAGTGTCTTGACTAGTTTAGGCCTAGAATCATTATTTGCTATGCATGCCCTGACTTATGCAGACATTACTTTAGAATTTTTCTCTTCATTTGAGGTTGAGCGTGTTGGCCGGGGTTTAATTCATGGGGTCAGTTTTAGGCTTCTAAATCAGGACCATCACCTTTCCCTTGAGGATTTTGTAGGCATTCTAGGGTTCCAGTCACAGTGGGGTGTTCTTAGTGAGCCTGTTACTTCTTCCCCTCTTGAGTTCTGGCGGGCTATTTCGGGTGAATCAATAATAAATTTTGACCATGTGCACGCATAAGCAATACATCAGCCGGCCCTTCGTGTTTAGCAACGGTTAATTGGGTGGACAATTTTCGGTCGACCCGAGACTAATAATGTCCGTGAGATGGAGATTCGACTCTTGGGGTCGTATCTCTATCCTTCCCATTATCGTCATCCATTTCCCGTAGCCCATCTTTTTGCTCAACACATCTATCTTCAGGGGAACACATTTCCCGGCACTAGGAGTGATGGCTCCGTCCGTCCCTTACCTATTGTGCAGGGTGGGCTTGTAACGCCCCAGATTTTGGGCTAGTCTCGTAATTACTTTATTGTAATTATGGTTGTTGCGGTGCATGGTCAAAAAATTATTTTAGACTATTTTTAATGCTTGAGTGTAACCATTATTTTAATGGTTTATTATTTCTTTATTTATTTTATTTTTTATTTTAATTAATTAGAATTTTATTACTTAATTTTCTAATTAATTAATTAGTTTTGGGCCAAGTGTAAAATTAATCATGATTAGTCATGAATTAGTGCAAATGGCCCAAGTGATCATTTTAGCCCAATTGAGACTTCAGGATGAAGCTGCCAGTTTAAAAGATGAGGCTTCAAGCTGCCGGTTTGGTCTTCATAAACCGCCGGTCTTGGACCTTGCAAGCTGCCAGTTCTATACCGCCGGTTTGGTCTTCATAAACCGCCGGTCTTGGACTTCACAAGCTGCCGGTTCCATACCGCCGGTCTTGAACTTCACAAGCTGCCGGTTATTGCATGATCTTTTTCGTGTAAAATTCTATAATTGGCCCAATGGATCAATTTGAGCCCATATAGTAAGCCCAACCGGTTTTCCCTCTTATTTTGATGGCAAGTTTTGCCACTTGCTTCATGTTCACACCTACACTAACCTCTATAAATAGAGGAGTTAGTAAGGCTTTGGGTTCCTTTGTTCATTTGCTAATTCAATCATCTCTTGCCATCATCTTTATAAGGCAAAACACTCTCCTCTTCCTCCTTCAACCTCACGCCATTTTTGGTTGATAAACACCCAAGTTTGTTCATCCATCTTTCTAATCCTAAACTTAAAGATTCAACCTCTATTAATCTTTAAGTATTATTACATAATTTAAACCCCAACAATTTCATTCAAGATCACTAGTTTGGGGTGGCTTTTGGGTGCATTTTCTTGCTTCAAGTGGGGCTGGTCGTGGCTGATGGTGGCTGTGCAAAGGGGCTGCTAAGCAGCCGTGTTTACTGCCTATGGAGGCCGTGTGGGGCAGCAGTGGTGGGCCTGGTTCGTGGCTGGTCCTGGACAGCAACGTGGTGGTGGTTCGTGATGGTGCAAGCCGTGTTGTTGTTCGTGTGAATGTCGAATCTGGGCAGCAGGTTTGGTGGTCCTTGGTGTGTTGATTTGTGTGTAATCTTCAATAAGGTAACATACTAACTCAACTTAATTGGTAATACTATGATTATAGCTTTGATTAAATGCATGTTTGGGTTGATTGATGATGAATGTTCATGGTTCTGAATATATTTCTATAATCTGATTTTGGAGTGTTTTAATGATGTTTTAATGGTGGATTTTCATATTTTAAGATTGTTTTATGATGTTTTGGAAATCATGGTGTTTGGGTTTAAGTTTGTTGAATTTTGATAAAAAGATGTTGAAATTGCCGTGTGATAGTGATGATGTTCATGCGTGTATGTTGAGTTTGTTTGAGTTCTTGGTTGAAGTTCTTGAATCTTGATTGAGTTCTTGATTGAAGTTCTTGCAATCTTGAATGGTTTCTTTATGAGTTCTTTAAGTAATAGATGAGTTCTTTAGAGTTCTTGTTGAGGTTTGATGAGTTCTTTAAGAGTCTTGAAAGATAAAGAAAGTAATGGAAAGAGTCATGAAAGTTAAAGATTTGGGATACGTTGATCAAGGATTGAGTTAAAGATTGGTGATATGATGTTTGGTTAGTCTCAAGAGTATGGCTATAGGCAATTCTTGGGTTAACTTCGATGATTTAGTTGTTAAATTCAAGAGTATGGCTTATTCTTGTCTTTAATTAACTATGATGATATAATGATGATATGATGGGATGTTTAGCTTGATTTCTTTTCTAGACGCCCTTGACTTTGTGTATGGCTTATGCATAGTTTTTGGGTTAAGACGTTGCCCCTATTCCATCCGCGGTATTGGAATAGTTTTGGAGTCTCACTATGTTATTCCTAGTACGCTCAGATTTATTTGGGGATTAGGGACACGAATTTCCAAGTATGAAATGGGTTCGTGGGATTTGGGTGTATGGCTTATGCCCGGTCCTGACATAGTAGAAGTTCGGTTGCGTAAGATGCTTCCGTACGAGCATAGTCCGGTCTAGAACTAGAATGATTGCACCTGAGTTAGATTTGAGTATAGAGATGTCGTATATTGATGATGTCGAGTGATGAGATTGATTTTGGATTACGAGCTTGAGGTTGTCTCGTGTCTTCGAGGATTGTATGTGTGATGTTATTTGATTATTGCTATGTACTTGTGTATTCCCGTTAGGGTGAGTCAGTTATGTTACTCGCCACTGATGGTGGATATGTTGTGTTTTTCAGGTACATCTGACGATGATACTCTTGCTTAGCTTTGGGGTTGGGCGAGCGGCGCTTTGTGTGTTTTCTATTGTTTATTTCAGTTGTTTCTTAGCATTAGACTTGTTAGACGTTGTTTCAGGATTTATGATATACATTTGTTGTATAAGACTCTAGCATGTGGTTAGAGTTGCACCTTACTTTTGTTTTAGTACATTTGACTTTTGGATTTAGTTTTGTACAAAATTGTGGGTTATTGTACATCTTTGGTTTAATACTAATATTTTGAGGTATTAGTTTATTTTCTAAGTGTTGAGTTTTAGTTTTATAACTACTTGACTCGTCGGTTTCTTCCGCGCCGATTTAAGCGAGTCGGGTCGTTACAGTTGGTATCAGAGCCGAATAGGTTTAAGTGAAGTTTCTAGGATTTGAGTTAAACCCGGGAGATGAGAGCTTTACTTTCCCGAGTGATTAAACCATTTCTAGGACTATGTGAAGGGAGAAGAGTGACGGGTAGAATGATCCGGGATAAGACTCTTTTTCTTACCTTCTTTTATGTGTATTCTTGACTTGAGTGTGATTTTTTGATTAACATGGGTTGCTTATTTGTGTCCTTGTCGTATTACGTTTCGACGTGTTCACACCTCGCCGGTCGAGTTCGGGACGACAGAGATTACGAGCGCTCGAGGAAGCGATTTATACGCTAGCGCATTTTAGTTGACAACTATCAAGATCGCAGTCGACATTCGATTGTATCGCTCATCTTCGACCACCGACTTTCGATGGGTTGTCGGCCCTACGATGTTGAGGAGTTGAATCCACGAGGTAGGAAGCTCTTCAACGTTACGTTTTGTCCGAGCACGAGAAGGATCAGTTCGTCGCCTATCACTCGCGAGGAGATGTCGATAACTGGTGGAGCTTAGCTAGGAACGCGCGCTTACCCCGCATTCGATATCGTGGTACGAGTTCGTAGCTGAGGCCGGAAGAGGTTCTACCCCGACGAGTTGCGGTGACGGAAACCAGAGGAGTCTCTTACTCTTATGCAGAGTAAGATAACAGTTCAGGCGTACCCCGATAGTTTCGCCGAGTTATCAATGTTCGCTACGTCAGTCGTTCCATCCGAGGAGGAGCGGGACAAGCGTTACGTCAAGGAGTTGGATACGAGGTTTCGCGTTCGTATGATCAGCAGTGGAGCGAAGTCGTTACGGCAAGCTTACGAGGTAGCACTCGACTTTCAGGCGTCTGTTATCGAGGAGGATGCCAGCTAGAAGAAGACCCCGACCCCGAGGATGTTGCTATCCTTTGGGAAGCTCGATTTAGTGCTCTTAGCAGTACCCCCTCCGACCGCTTGATCGCATTAGGATTTCGACGGTTCGAGGTATAGAAGTTGCGCAAGGACTTCCACCCAGGGAAGCGATGTGACGACACGCCTATGGCATGTTTCATCGGCAGGAGAGGAGCTTTCGACATTGGGTAAGTCTCCAATGAAGGATCGAGTCCGTTGTACGACCAAGGCAGTAGCAGAGGTCCAGTTCGATGGAGTCTCGGTTTTCCGTTAGTCCATTTATAACTCTCTTCTGGAGAGGATCTTGTTTGTCAGCTCGAGTTCCGAGGTTTGCCTATCGTGTTAGCTGGTGAAGCAGGCGACAACCGATTTGAAGAATTTCCCGCTGATGGAGTTCGATGTCATTATTGGCATGGACTGGCTGTCGAGGTATCGAGCGATCATTCGTTGCCAAGATCAGTCAGTGACATCCCGAGGATCTCAGGGCGACCGAGTTATCTACTCTGGGTTCGTCCTTAAGAAAGGAGTGGAAGTAATCTCAGCCTTGAAGATGAGGAAGCTTTGCCAGAAGGGCGATATGGGGACATTTCGAAGACCGCTTCTTCGTACGAATACGACTACTACGGGTTTTGAAGTGATGTTGTCAGTTTCGTTTACGCTTTACCCGTGTTCATGGATCGGATGAACCGGACTTTTCATCACTTACTCGATAAGTGCGTCGTAGTCTTCTTCGATAATATCTTAGTCTAAGCGAGAGACGAGTCTGAGCTTGCAGATCATCTCCGTATGGCACTAAGGATATTATGGAGCAGAAGGTGATTCGCGAATATCTCCAGGTGGGAGCTTTGTCTTCGCGAATTTGTATTTCTGGGTCACGTACTCAACAAAGGAAGGTGTCAAGGTAGACCAGACTAGAACTTATAGGGGTGTAATTGTGGTCAGGAAACCGCTTGACCTACCGTATTCGACCAGAATCTAATTGAACTAAACCTATTTGATCACCCTTACAATTGATTTACGATTAACCTTATTTCCGATGTTAAACTTATTTTTGTGAGTACTCTCATTGTTAACATAAGTAGCACTATCGATTCATTATTACTTCTAATTGTTAACAATATTGTTATTACCTGGTTCTAGTCAATTCTTTATTGTTCATGATGCCTTCATCATCATTTAGGACAATTTATCATATCGATTGTCATTCCCTTATTCGACGTCATAAGTTCTTAACCCTTGGTCATGAGCGTCGTAATCCATTATCATCATTCATGTCATCGTTATCGTCGATCATAATCGTTATTGTCATCTGTGATCATCCATCTTCGATGTTATTATCATCATACCTAATTACGGCCATCATAAATCATTAACGTTATTCATGTTGGCCAACCCTGTGTTTAACATCATTTCACCTTGTGACATCTACGGTGTTTTTGGCTATTGTTTTTGTTAATTTCATCCATCATCGCTAGGATTTATCGATGGATAATTTATGCCATTTACACACCTTCGTATCATTATTTCTATTGTATCCATATATATATATATGTATATATATATATTTATTATTTTGTAATCATAGTTATCCTATTTCTCGTAAATCGATATACTTATCGAGACGTTCCTTAATTTCTATATAATATTCGATATTCATATCAGGCATTTAATCGCATCTTTGCTATTCTCATCATTCAAATGTGGGCATTGTTTCGATCCCCGCATTCTAATCCAGGTGATCTAAACCTGATATAGAATTTTTGAAATTAATTGTTTGTTTTGGAATTTTGTTCGATCGTCCAAGACAACTGGTTGCTTTCTACATTTACCCTGATCGACCGATTGTATCTGCATTTCAATCTTGGCCAATCGATTATAACCCGTATACCAGTTTTCGGTCATTTGATTGTTTTTACACCTCTGAGAGTTAAGTCTGTAGTCGAGGGGAGTAACTTGAGTATGTGACCGAAGTTCGTAAGTCTGGGTTCGTCGTTGGAGTAAAGGATAGACTTGCATCTATCTTGACCTTCCAAGCAACGAGGAGGATCCCGAGGTCTTGAGTGGTGCGTCGAAGAGTGTTGGAGTTTGTTCGGGACTTCGACGAACGCTTCTCGATCGTGCTGGCAAGTCGAGTTGAGTGGCTGAAGCATCAAGTCGCGAGGATCGGTTGATCGTTGGTGGAAGCCGAAAGTTCTGTCAGTTTTCGTCTGACTTTTTGTGTGTCAAGCCCGGATTACTGATGGTGAATAATCTCCTTCGCTTGAATTTCGGGACGAAATTCTTTTAAGGAGGGGAGATTGTAACGCCCCAGATTTTGGGCTAGTCTCGTAATTACTTTATTGTAATTATGGTTGTTGCGGTGCATGGTCAAAAAATTATTTTAGACTATTTTTAATGCTTGAGTGTAACCATTATTTTAATGGTTTATTATTTCTTTATTTATTTTATTTTTTATTTTAATTAATTAGAATTTTATTACTTAATTTTCTAATTAATTAATTAGTTTTGGGCCAAGTGTAAAATTAATCATGATTAGTCATGAATTAGTGCAAATGGCCCAAGTGATCATTTTAGCCCAATTGAGACTTCAGGATGAAGCTGCCAGTTTAAAAGATGAGGCTTCAAGCTGCCGGTTTGGTCTTCATAAACCGCCGGTCTTGGACCTTGCAAGCTGCCAGTTCTATACCGCCGGTTTGGTCTTCATAAACCGCCGGTCTTGGACTTCACAAGCTGCCGGTTCCATACCGCCGGTCTTGAACTTCACAAGCTGCCGGTTATTGCATGATCTTTTTCGTGTAAAATTCTATAATTGGCCCAATGGATCAATTTGAGCCCATATAGTAAGCCCAACCGGTTTTCCCTCTTATTTTGATGGCAAGTTTTGCCACTTGCTTCATGTTCACACCTACACTAACCTCTATAAATAGAGGAGTTAGTAAGGCTTTGGGTTCCTTTGTTCATTTGCTAATTCAATCATCTCTTGCCATCATCTTTATAAGGCAAAACACTCTCCTCTTCCTCCTTCAACCTCACGCCATTTTTGGTTGATAAACACCCAAGTTTGTTCATCCATCTTTCTAATCCTAAACTTAAAGATTCAACCTCTATTAATCTTTAAGTATTATTACATAATTTAAACCCCAACAATTTCATTCAAGATCACTAGTTTGGGGTGGCTTTTGGGTGCATTTTCTTGCTTCAAGTGGGGCTGGTCGTGGCTGATGGTGGCTGTGCAAAGGGGCTGCTAAGCAGCCGTGTTTACTGCCTATGGAGGCCGTGTGGGGCAGCAGTGGTGGGCCTGGTTCGTGGCTGGTCCTGGACAGCAACGTGGTGGTGGTTCGTGATGGTGCAAGCCGTGTTGTTGTTCGTGTGAATGTCGAATCTGGGCAGCAGGTTTGGTGGTCCTTTGTGTGTTGATTTGTGTGTAATCTTCAATAAGGTAACATACTAACTCAACTTAATTGGTAATACTATGATTATAGCTTTGATTAAATGCATGTTTGGGTTGATTGATGATGAATGTTCATGGTTCTGAATATATTTCTATAATCTGATTTTGGAGTGTTTTAATGATGTTTTAATGGTGGATTTTCATATTTTAAGATTGTTTTATGATGTTTTGGAAATCATGGTGTTTGGGTTTAAGTTTGTTGAATTTTGATAAAAAGATGTTGAAATTGCCGTGTGATAGTGATGATGTTCATGCGTGTATGTTGAGTTTGTTTGAGTTCTTGGTTGAAGTTCTTGAATCTTGATTGAGTTCTTGATTGAAGTTCTTGCAATCTTGAATGGTTTCTTTATGAGTTCTTTAAGTAATAGATGAGTTCTTTAGAGTTCTTGTTGAGGTTTGATGAGTTCTTTAAGAGTCTTGAAAGATAAAGAAAGTAATGGAAAGAGTCATGAAAGTTAAAGATTTGGGATACGTTGATCAAGGATTGAGTTAAAGATTGATGATATGATGTTTGGTTAGTCTCAAGAGTATGGCTATAGGCAATTCTTGGGTTAACTTCGATGATTTAGTTGTTAAATTCAAGAGTATGGCTTATTCTTGTCTTTAATTAACTATGATGATATAATGATGATATGATGGGATGTTTAGCTTGATTTCTTTTCTAGACGCCCTTGACTTTGTGTATGGCTTATGCATAGTTTTTGGGTTAAGACGTTGCCCCTATTCCATCCGCGGTATTGGAATAGTTTTGGAGTCTCACTATGTTATTCCTAGTACGCTCAGATTTATTTGGGGATTAGGGACACGAATTTCCAAGTATGAAATGGGTTCGTGGGATTTGGGTGTATGGCTTATGCCCGGTCCTGACATAGTAGAAGTTCGGTTGCGTAAGATGCTTCCGTACGAGCATAGTCCGGTCTAGAACTAGAATGATTGCACCTGAGTTAGATTTGAGTATAGAGATGTCGTATATTGATGATGTCGAGTGATGAGATTGATTTTGGATTACGAGCTTGAGGTTGTCTCGTGTCTTCGAGGATTGTATGTGTGATGTTATTTGATTATTGCTATGTACTTGTGTATTCCCGTTAGGGTGAGTCAGTTATGTTACTCGCCACTGATGGTGGATATGTTGTGTTTTTCAGGTACATCTGACGATGATACTCTTGCTTAGCTTTGGGGTTGGGCGAGCGGCGCTTTGTGTGTTTTCTATTGTTTATTTCAGTTGTTTCTTAGCATTAGACTTGTTAGACGTTGTTTCAGGATTTATGATATACATTTGTTGTATAAGACTCTAGCATGTGGTTAGAGTTGCACCTTACTTTTGTTTTAGTACATTTGACTTTTGGATTTAGTTTTGTACAAAATTGTGGGTTATTGTACATCTTTGGTTTAATACTAATATTTTGAGGTATTAGTTTATTTTCTAAGTGTTGAGTTTTAGTTTTATAACTACTTGACTCGTCGGTTTCTTCCGCGCCGATTTAAGCGAGTCGGGTCGTTACAGTTGGTATCAGAGCCGAATAGGTTTAAGTGAAGTTTCTAGGATTTGAGTTAAACCCGGGAGATGAGAGCTTTACTTTCCCGAGTGATTAAACCATTTCTAGGACTATGTGAAGGGAGAAGAGTGACGGGTAGAATGATCCGGGATAAGACTCTTTTTCTTACCTTCTTTTATGTGTATTCTTGACTTGAGTGTGATTTTTTGATTAACATGGGTTGCTTATTTGTGTCCTTGTCGTATTACGTTTCGACGTGTTCACACCTCGCCGGTCGAGTTCGGGACGACAGAGATTACGAGCGCTCGAGGAAGCGATTTATACGCTAGCGCATTTTAGTTGACAACTATCAAGATCGCAGTCGACATTCGATTGTATCGCTCATCTTCGACCACCGACTTTCGATGGGTTGTCGGCCCTACGATGTTGAGGAGTTGAATCCACGAGGTAGGAAGCTCTTCAACGTTACGTTTTGTCCGAGCACGAGAAGGATCAGTTCGTCGCCTATCACTCGCGAGGAGATGTCGATAACTGGTGGAGCTTAGCTAGGAACGCGCGCTTACCCCGCATTCGATATCGTGGTACGAGTTCGTAGCTGAGGCCGGAAGAGGTTCTACCCCGACGAGTTGCGGTGACGGAAACCAGAGGAGTCTCTTACTCTTATGCAGAGTAAGATAACAGTTCAGGCGTACCCCGATAGTTTCGCCGAGTTATCAATGTTCGCTACGTCAGTCGTTCCATCCGAGGAGGAGCGGGACAAGCGTTACGTCAAGGAGTTGGATACGAGGTTTCGCGTTCGTATGATCAGCAGTGGAGCGAAGTCGTTACGGCAAGCTTACGAGGTAGCACTCGACTTTCAGGCGTCTGTTATCGAGGAGGATGCCAGCTAGAAGAAGACCCCGACCCCGAGGATGTTGCTATCCTTTGGGAAGCTCGATTTAGTGCTCTTAGCAGTACCCCCTCCGACCGCTTGATCGCATTAGGATTTCGACGGTTCGAGGTATAGAAGTTGCGCAAGGACTTCCACCCAGGGAAGCGATGTGACGACACGCCTATGGCATGTTTCATCGGCAGGAGAGGAGCTTTCGACATTGGGTAAGTCTCCAATGAAGGATCGAGTCCGTTGTACGACCAAGGCAGTAGCAGAGGTCCAGTTCGATGGAGTCTCGGTTTTCCGTTAGTCCATTTATAACTCTCTTCTGGAGAGGATCTTGTTTGTCAGCTCGAGTTCCGAGGTTTGCCTATCGTGTTAGCTGGTGAAGCAGGCGACAACCGATTTGAAGAATTTCCCGCTGATGGAGTTCGATGTCATTATTGGCATGGACTGGCTGTCGAGGTATCGAGCGATCATTCGTTGCCAAGATCAGTCAGTGACATCCCGAGGATCTCAGGGCGACCGAGTTATCTACTCTGGGTTCGTCCTTAAGAAAGGAGTGGAAGTAATCTCAGCCTTGAAGATGAGGAAGCTTTGCCAGAAGGGCGATATGGGGACATTTCGAAGACCGCTTCTTCGTACGAATACGACTACTACGGGTTTTGAAGTGATGTTGTCAGTTTCGTTTACGCTTTACCCGTGTTCATGGATCGGATGAACCGGACTTTTCATCACTTACTCGATAAGTGCGTCGTAGTCTTCTTCGATAATATCTTAGTCTAAGCGAGAGACGAGTCTGAGCTTGCAGATCATCTCCGTATGGCACTAAGGATATTATGGAGCAGAAGGTGATTCGCGAATATCTCCAGGTGGGAGCTTTGTCTTCGCGAATTTGTATTTCTGGGTCACGTACTCAACAAAGGAAGGTGTCAAGGTAGACCAGACTAGAACTTATAGGGGTGTAATTGTGGTCAGGAAACCGCTTGACCTACCGTATTCGACCAGAATCTAATTGAACTAAACCTATTTGATCACCCTTACAATTGATTTACGATTAACCTTATTTCCGATGTTAAACTTATTTTTGTGAGTACTCTCATTGTTAACATAAGTAGCACTATCGATTCATTATTACTTCTAATTGTTAACAATATTGTTATTACCTGGTTCTAGTCAATTCTTTATTGTTCATGATGCCTTCATCATCATTTAGGACAATTTATCATATCGATTGTCATTCCCTTATTCGACGTCATAAGTTCTTAACCCTTGGTCATGAGCGTCGTAATCCATTATCATCATTCATGTCATCGTTATCGTCGATCATAATCGTTATTGTCATCTGTGATCATCCATCTTCGATGTTATTATCATCATACCTAATTACGGCCATCATAAATCATTAACGTTATTCATGTTGGCCAACCCTGTGTTTAACATCATTTCACCTTGTGACATCTACGGTGTTTTTGGCTATTGTTTTTGTTAATTTCATCCATCATCGCTAGGATTTATCGATGGATAATTTATGCCATTTACACACCTTCGTATCATTATTTCTATTGTATCCATATATATATATATGTATATATATATATTTATTATTTTGTAATCATAGTTATCCTATTTCTCGTAAATCGATATACTTATCGAGACGTTCCTTAATTTCTATATAATATTCGATATTCATATCAGGCATTTAATCGCATCTTTGCTATTCTCATCATTCAAATGTGGGCATTGTTTCGATCCCCGCATTCTAATCCAGGTGATCTAAACCTGATATAGAATTTTTGAAATTAATTGTTTGTTTTGGAATTTTGTTCGATCGTCCAAGACAACTGGTTGCTTTCTACATTTACCCTGATCGACCGATTGTATCTGCATTTCAATCTTGGCCAATCGATTATAACCCGTATACCAGTTTTCGGTCATTTGATTGTTTTTACACCTCTGAGAGTTAAGTCTGTAGTCGAGGGGAGTAACTTGAGTATGTGACCGAAGTTCGTAAGTCTGGGTTCGTCGTTGGAGTAAAGGATAGACTTGCATCTATCTTGACCTTCCAAGCAACGAGGAGGATCCCGAGGTCTTGAGTGGTGCGTCGAAGAGTGTTGGAGTTTGTTCGGGACTTCGACGAACGCTTCTCGATCGTGCTGGCAAGTCGAGTTGAGTGGCTGAAGCATCAAGTCGCGAGGATCGGTTGATCGTTGGTGGAAGCCGAAAGTTCTGTCAGTTTTCGTCTGACTTTTTGTGTGTCAAGCCCGGATTACTGATGGTGAATAATCTCCTTCGCTTGAATTTCGGGACGAAATTCTTTTAAGGAGGGGAGATTGTAACGCCCCAGATTTTGGGCTAGTCTCGTAATTACTTTATTGTAATTATGGTTGTTGCGGTGCATGGTCAAAAAATTATTTTAGACTATTTTTAATGCTTGAGTGTAACCATTATTTTAATGGTTTATTATTTCTTTATTTATTTTATTTTTTATTTTAATTAATTAGAATTTTATTACTTAATTTTCTAATTAATTAATTAGTTTTGGGCCAAGTGTAAAATTAATCATGATTAGTCATGAATTAGTGCAAATGGCCCAAGTGATCATTTTAGCCCAATTGAGACTTCAGGATGAAGCTGCCAGTTTAAAAGATGAGGCTTCAAGCTGCCGGTTTGGTCTTCATAAACCGCCGGTCTTGGACCTTGCAAGCTGCCAGTTCTATACCGCCGGTTTGGTCTTCATAAACCGCCGGTCTTGGACTTCACAAGCTGCCGGTTCCATACCGCCGGTCTTGAACTTCACAAGCTGCCGGTTATTGCATGATCTTTTTCGTGTAAAATTCTATAATTGGCCCAATGGATCAATTTGAGCCCATATAGTAAGCCCAACCGGTTTTCCCTCTTATTTTGATGGCAAGTTTTGCCACTTGCTTCATGTTCACACCTACACTAACCTCTATAAATAGAGGAGTTAGTAAGGCTTTGGGTTCCTTTGTTCATTTGCTAATTCAATCATCTCTTGCCATCATCTTTATAAGGCAAAACACTCTCCTCTTCCTCCTTCAACCTCACGCCATTTTTGGTTGATAAACACCCAAGTTTGTTCATCCATCTTTCTAATCCTAAACTTAAAGATTCAACCTCTATTAATCTTTAAGTATTATTACATAATTTAAACCCCAACAATTTCATTCAAGATCACTAGTTTGGGGTGGCTTTTGGGTGCATTTTCTTGCTTCAAGTGGGGCTGGTCGTGGCTGATGGTGGCTGTGCAAAGGGGCTGCTAAGCAGCCGTGTTTACTGCCTATGGAGGCCGTGTGGGGCAGCAGTGGTGGGCCTGGTTCGTGGCTGGTCCTGGACAGCAACGTGGTGGTGGTTCGTGATGGTGCAAGCCGTGTTGTTGTTCGTGTGAATGTCGAATCTGGGCAGCAGGTTTGGTGGTCCTTTGTGTGTTGATTTGTGTGTAATCTTCAATAAGGTAACATACTAACTCAACTTAATTGGTAATACTATGATTATAGCTTTGATTAAATGCATGTTTGGGTTGATTGATGATGAATGTTCATGGTTCTGAATATATTTCTATAATCTGATTTTGGAGTGTTTTAATGATGTTTTAATGGTGGATTTTCATATTTTAAGATTGTTTTATGATGTTTTGGAAATCATGGTGTTTGGGTTTAAGTTTGTTGAATTTTGATAAAAAGATGTTGAAATTGCCGTGTGATAGTGATGATGTTCATGCGTGTATGTTGAGTTTGTTTGAGTTCTTGGTTGAAGTTCTTGAATCTTGATTGAGTTCTTGATTGAAGTTCTTGCAATCTTGAATGGTTTCTTTATGAGTTCTTTAAGTAATAGATGAGTTCTTTAGAGTTCTTGTTGAGGTTTGATGAGTTCTTTAAGAGTCTTGAAAGATAAAGAAAGTAATGGAAAGAGTCATGAAAGTTAAAGATTTGGGATACGTTGATCAAGGATTGAGTTAAAGATTGATGATATGATGTTTGGTTAGTCTCAAGAGTATGGCTATAGGCAATTCTTGGGTTAACTTCGATGATTTAGTTGTTAAATTCAAGAGTATGGCTTATTCTTGTCTTTAATTAACTATGATGATATAATGATGATATGATGGGATGTTTAGCTTGATTTCTTTTCTAGACGCCCTTGACTTTGTGTATGGCTTATGCATAGTTTTTGGGTTAAGACGTTGCCCCTATTCCATCCGCGGTATTGGAATAGTTTTGGAGTCTCACTATGTTATTCCTAGTACGCTCAGATTTATTTGGGGATTAGGGACACGAATTTCCAAGTATGAAATGGGTTCGTGGGATTTGGGTGTATGGCTTATGCCCGGTCCTGACATAGTAGAAGTTCGGTTGCGTAAGATGCTTCCGTACGAGCATAGTCCGGTCTAGAACTAGAATGATTGC
This sequence comes from Salicornia ramosissima, assembly GCA_951394345.1. Classification (NCBI taxonomy): domain Eukaryota; kingdom Viridiplantae; phylum Streptophyta; class Magnoliopsida; order Caryophyllales; family Amaranthaceae; genus Salicornia; species Salicornia ramosissima. The sequence goes on from OX596237.1 coordinate 4,931,388, forward strand.
ACCTGAGTTAGATTTGAGTATAGAGATGTCGTATATTGATGATGTCGAGTGATGAGATTGATTTTGGATTACGAGCTTGAGGTTGTCTCGTGTCTTCGAGGATTGTATGTGTGATGTTATTTGATTATTGCTATGTACTTGTGTATTCCCGTTAGGGTGAGTCAGTTATGTTACTCGCCACTGATGGTGGATATGTTGTGTTTTTCAGGTACATCTGACGATGATACTCTTGCTTAGCTTTGGGGTTGGGCGAGCGGCGCTTTGTGTGTTTTCTATTGTTTATTTCAGTTGTTTCTTAGCATTAGACTTGTTAGACGTTGTTTCAGGATTTATGATATACATTTGTTGTATAAGACTCTAGCATGTGGTTAGAGTTGCACCTTACTTTTGTTTTAGTACATTTGACTTTTGGATTTAGTTTTGTACAAAATTGTGGGTTATTGTACATCTTTGGTTTAATACTAATATTTTGAGGTATTAGTTTATTTTCTAAGTGTTGAGTTTTAGTTTTATAACTACTTGACTCGTCGGTTTCTTCCGCGCCGATTTAAGCGAGTCGGGTCGTTACAGGGCTGGTCACCATACTTGCCCGACATTTTGGATTGAACGAGAGTCATAGGCAGCCTGTTCCAGGACCGACCACTATAGATTTGACTTATTTAACACAACTTAAGTGGCTTAGGATTCGCCCTGACGATAGTATTTCATGGTCTTATAGAGACAGGCTACTCTCCCTACCCAATCCCGACTTGACGCGCATTACTCCCGAGCAGGTCAGCTACTGCTTTACTGGGGAGGAGCGTCCGACCCGCCCAATTGAGGTTGAACCTCTTCGAACGCATTACCGTCGCCGAAGAAGAGACCCTGGTCCTTCCTCACCACCTTCCTCACAACCTCCCCCACCACCCCAGATGGACCCAGAGATCCATGCCCTCCTTCGTCAGATGACCACCACCTTAGGTTCCATGGATACCCGTTTGACCACCATGCAGGAGCGTCAGGACCTCATGTATGAGCGTCAGGACCAGATGCTCCAACAGCAGTGTAATACCCCGAAATTTAGGGCCAGAAAATTTCGCGGGTTATTAATGTTATTTTTCTATTCTTAGTCCAAAAGGCCCATTTGATTTGGACTGTTTTATTTTATTTCTCTCTCTTTTATCTCAAATTGGCCAATGACCCAATTTTCCCCCTCTCCCTTATGACTTGGTCGGCCCCTCCTTCCTTTTTGGGCCAATGTTACTTCTTTTGTTTAATTTAATTATTTAAATAATTTTAATTAATCAAATTAATTAAATTAAATAATTAATTTAAATCTTTTAAACTTAGTCTTCTAAGCCCTATTTTCTAGGTCCAACCTCCCCCATTTTTCTCTCTTTTCACGGCAGCCATGCATTAGTTTTTAGGGTTTTGTTTTGGTTCTTCTCTTCTATATATACCTAAGCTTAGTAACCTTTTGTTCCTAATTTTTGCTACAGCTTTGAACTCCAAAAAAAATTATATTCTCCTCCTTTCCTCTCAAATAGCCGACTAAATTCACCAAAGTGTGAATATTTTTACCTTGGATAATCTAAGCGTTTAAAGGTAACTATGCTATTTCGTTTAATTTCGGTACAAGTTAATGACATAGTTAATTAGGATTAAAACATGAAAATTGTTAGGAATTAGTGTCATGATCACCTAGAAAATTTCGAATCATATGATAGGATATTATGTAATTTTTTCTTGATGATAATATGTAATCTTTATGAATTATTATGAAATTTTCTTGATTATTTTGTGTAGTTTCTTGAAATCTTTAATTGTTGAATAATTACTTGTATGAATTTATTTATTAATCAAATCTTGTTATTTCTTGATGAATTTTTCGTGGCAGTTTCTTTACTGTTTTATTATGAATCATGATTTATTTCGTAGCAAAATTCGTCTTTTTATTGCTTATAATAATTTAATCTTTCAAACCGGTAAAATTGTCCAGATTTGGTTTACAAATTTATTAAGATACTTAATCAATTCAGATGGCTACGAAATTTTAGATGGACGTCAGTAATAATGTTTTACAGCTTTTGTTAAATTTTCGTAATTTTTAAAGTTCGTTTGATATGGCAGAAAAATCTGAAACTGAATTCATCCTAATATGATTTGTTAGTTATAAAATTCCTTAAAAATAGTAAAAGATGTTATTTTTGGACGAAATTTATGCATGTTAAACCATGAACCTACATCTAGCTCCCATCAAAATTTCCAGATTATTCGAGACCTTTTAATGGTGGTTCTTAACTTAATACTTTAAAATCAGATTGTGTAAAATATGGTGTTTTAAGGATAATTTTAATGTTTATTATAAAGTTCGCTATGATTTATTGGTTATTGAATTTAATTAACTAAAGACGTAATTTTTGGTATTGTTGTTCATGATTTTTGAGTGGTATAAAATATGAAAGGTAGAATTTTTATCATGTTTTATGCAATTTTTGGTGATAATTATTAATTATTCGAATTATTGTTAATTGAACTGATTTTGTTAATTATTATGTTGATGAATTTATCTAATTAGTAAACTAACCCTAAAATGTCGAGTAGGTTAGTTATTGTTGACCAATTTTAGTTTAATTATTTTGGCTTATAATAATATTGGAACAATTTTGGGAATTAGTATTATTATTATAATTATTAATATTTATAATTAGGGATAAGTTATAATATGAAAGGGTAATAATAATACGATTAAAGGACTTAGCTATTATTATTTATTATTTATTATTATATTATAGTTAAGGAAATCGGTAGGGATAAGTTACAATAAGGATAATAAGATATTATTAGGGAAGGAAAGGAAACAGAGTAAAAGGGTAATTATTTGTTTCGATCTCTAGCTAGGAAAGACCTAGTATTTAAGGTGGCCAATATACGTGCCGCACCTCTCTTTCCTGGGACTTAGAACATTTATTCCCGATTACGGTCACCTAGTACTTCTAGTTATAAGAAAGATAATAAGTTAAGATCGCCCCTACGATGACGCAAAGGTCATCAATCGGGTTAATAAGATAGGACGCCCTTTTTGATGATACACGAGTCATCAGATCGGGTTAAGTCGATGCCACTGCCCCATGGGATGAATACACGAGTTCACCCGGGCAGTTCTGGGTCTTAAAATATGTAGTCGTCTAAGTAGTAGTACACGAGCTGCTATTTAGGAGTTATAGCCATAGCTTAGGCTTAGTGGTGCACACGGGATCCACTACGGGCTGAATACACGAGTTCACCCCGGCATGTTTTAGGAAAGTTGTGGTGCACACGGGATCCACAACGAGCTATAATGACCGGTCCGTTAAGAAACAAAGATGAATGATATGATATGATATGATTACAAAGTTAAGATGGACGATATGGTATGATTACGAAGTTAAGATAATATAAGGTTCAATATGATAATTAAAGTATAAGATTGTATAAAGTATAAGTTAAGTATTAGACGTAATGTATTATGATTGGTATAAGTCTTCCGCTGTGTATGTCTGTATATGTATAACTCTGGAATGTATGTATGTATAAATGTATTTCGTATGTATGCTTGTATTGTATACGTATTTTGTACGTACCTCTAACCGTATTTTGCAGGTATTGTTATACGTATTGTATACGTACTTTTATACGTATTGTGTATGTATTTCTAACCGTATTTTGCAGGTATTATTATACGTATTGTATACGTATTTTTATACGTATTTTTGTACGTATTTGTATACGAACCCCGTATGTACTTGTGTATGAAATGTTATTTGTATACATGTGTTTTCGTGTGTTATCCTATGCTATTATGTGTTTAGCGGTCCCTTACTTAAACGGGACAGCCTAGTTACTCGCCACTGATGGTGGACCCCCCCTCAGTTTCAGGTGACAATGTAGCTGCGTAGTCGGGCTTCCGCTGGTTGGGCTTTGTTGAGGTAGAGTTTTAGTTCCACCTTAGTATTTCCTTTCTAGAATTCAATAAGACAATATTACATTATTTCATTTATGATTCCAGCATGTTGGGAAGACGTTATTTCAGTTTATGTAATTCTTTAAGTATTTTACCTTTATTGACTTTTGGGATTAATTTCAGACTTTTAAGTTAATAAAAGATGTTTATATTTTAAATATATAATTAATGTTTAATTTAATGCTTAAGTAATGATCCGCAAGTCGTTTTCCTTCGTCAAACGACAGCTTAAAAAAAGTCGGGTCGTTACAGCAGGATCAGATGTGTCAGCAGCTGACCCAGCAGGATCAGCGCATTGCGCAGATGGCCCATTGGCAGGAGTCACATTCTGGTTACTTCGCTAATCATTTTGAGGAAACGCGCCGTGCTTTTTATCCCATGTATGATTTCTATGCACGCACGGGCGCGGTCCGACCTGCAGGACCTCACCCTTCTTGGTACCAGTGGCCGCCACCTTCCGATGCACCTGTGCATCCAGATGGCGACAATAGAGGTGGTGCCGCTGGCAGCTCGGTGGCTGATGAGCACGACTACTCTTCTGACTAGGATGTTATGGAGCTCCATCCCGCCTACTAGCTCTAAGGACATCGCTGAGTCTGGCTTGGAGGAGGTTAGTTTATTTATTGCTTTCTTAGTTAATTTTGCTATTGCTCTTTTTTATTAGTTTTATTGTTTTCTTAGTTTAGATTTATTGCTTTCTTAGGATTGTTGCATGGTTTGTACCGACCAATAGGGCCGGGAGTTTACATGTGACCAAAAAAATGTATTGCTTTCCTAGATTAGTTTAGTTTAGCTTAGTGTTAGTTTGAATAAATTGGGATTTGAACTATGGTACTTTGGATTTAACTGATGACTTGTGCCCTTAATTGCTTGTTTTCGAAAACTTTGACTTAATAGTTGATATCCTGTGCATGGATTAGTGGCTTTTGATTTGATGCTTAATCACTTTATCCCCTCTAGTGTTTAGCTTTGTTCAACTATGTGTGGATCTTGGACTGTTTAGCTTGAACTGTGAGGAATTGAGCCTACTTGATTCATTTCTTGTGTGTTTAGTTCCTGGTGTGACTAACTGCCTTGACTTAGGTCCTTGTTCCTTGCCTTGTGAGAATTTCCTACACTATTAGTCTAACTTAGGTTCAGTTGCAGATTGTATGATGAAGGCACTCATTTCCTTAGGATTCCCCAAACACATTAGATATAATTTTTATCCCTTGATCCCTAATTTGCAGCCTTGACTTTCATTTGATTGATTAACCACATTATAAACCTAATTAGCCTAAAATTTGCAATATTCCCGAGTTTGGCTTGGGGGAGCTGTTTATAGGATGATAACTGTGGAGTTCGGGTGCATCTCTGGTTGATCTTGGAAATCTTGTTTCTTTAGTATTCGGGTGCTCTTTTTTAAAGCCCTTGGAAGTGTTTGTTTATTTTAAGTACTTCATGTTAAATAAAATTAAAAAAAAAATCAAATCAAAAAAAAAAATTGATGAGAATAAAAGTATATTGACATGGAGGAAAAAGAATCAACAAAAGAGGAAGAAAATGAAAACAATGTTAACTTTAAGTGTAATCTTCCTCTATTTGGGTTATGTATTAAAGTGTTCGGTTGATTTGGAAAGTTATTTCGGTAGCTAGTGTTGGTTGTTTCGAAGGAGTTGGAGAATTAGATAACCAAATTGGTTTTCTTTTTCTTTATTTCGCTTTGTTTTTGCTCCCCCTTGTTGGACTTTCACCATCACATGGCCGAAATGTATCCTATGCCTTATCCCTAGCCACGTTACAAGCTCATGGAAGACCTTTTGAAATCTGCAATTGTAATCTAGTTAGATGAATAAAATCACTTGTCAAGGATGAGGCATTAGCTACATTCCGAGTCGAATCATAGGTAGAGTGACATTTAACCCTTATTAAACACATGAGTGATTGTGAGTTTGGGAGGGTTGTGTTGCATTACATTGACATTCTTTGATGGGTGGAGAGCGCTTGGGCGTACTTAGAGCCCACCACAAAAGAGTGGAGTGACCCGTGAGTATAGCTAAACCAAATTCTTGATACACATATGGTTGATTGATCGAGATTGAATAATTAGAACAGGCCAATGAGTGATTCTAGTGGATTTGATATAGCTAGCTTTGAATTGCACAATGTATTGATACTTTGAGTCATTGAGTTTGTTTTTGAAAACTTGGGCATGATTTGTTTGGTATTTCTGCACTGTGTTTTGCTTGGGGACAAGCAAAAGGCTGGCTTGGGGGAGTTTGATAACTTGGTTTAGTATATGTTTTTCCTCCTTATTTTGTATGGTTTTATTGTGCTAACCTGCTCTTAGAAGCCGTTTTGCCGCTAATAAGTCGGTTTGGAGTGTTTTGTGTCTTTTCCATGTTTTTGACAGGTTTTTGATAGAAGATGCTCTAAATGGGACAAAAACCATCAAAGTACACCAATATAGGCAAAGGAGAAGCACTAGGATGTCACGGTGAGTGTTAGAGAGGTTCTGGTGGCAATTAGTGAAGAATTGGATTGAAATTGTTCGATTCGGTTCGAATGATTTTGACCACATCTCACTATTTTGGACATAACTCGATCTATGAGTATCGTATTCAAGCGATTCTAGTGGCATTGGAAACTAGATTCAAAGAGCTTTCCAACGGTAGGTCATAAGCTCAATTCCGACTTGAAACGAAGGAGTTATGGGTGTTCGAAGTTAGGGCATCATACCAGACCCCAGCATGTACCCCGGTACCGGGGTTTGTGCAACCCTTACCGGGGTTCATGCACCCCGACCGGGGTACATGTACCCCGGTACCGGGGTGGTTGCTTCCCCTATTTCTCTCCTTTGCTTTGAAGCCAGAGTTCCCCCAGCATCGGCCCCGGACCGAGGTACATGTACCCCGGACCGGGGTCTCTGCACAGCTTTTCACTCGACATTTTCCAAAAAATAGCGAACCTGATTCCAGCGACAACCCTGGTACCGGGGTGCATGTAACCCGGTCCGGGGCCAGTGTTCGAGGCCTCCGTGAAGCCCAGCTTTATCTATAAATACCTGTTTTAATCCCTTGTTTGGGGCTGATGCTTTCTTTAGGGTTTTTTCTGTTTTCTAGGGTTTAAAAATTAAAAATTTCTTTTGTAAGCACAATTTAATTCTTTTGAATTCAATTAATCAAGTATTCAATTCAAGATCTTCCTTCCTTTAATTCTGGTATTTCTTTCTTATTTATTTTGTTTATGCTTTTTATTTTGATCATGTTTATTTCTTTTATTCTTTCAACCATGTGTGAGTAGTCTTTTAGGTCTAGGGTTTGGGAAAATTATGTTTGAATGATTAGATTAATTAAGTCTTTTGTTCTTTAATTCATGACTAGTTTTAATTCCCTAAAATCTGTTTTGATCATATAAATTTGAGTAATAATCTAGTCGGTAGCCGAAAGGTGAAAACTTCATTAAGACTTAAGATTTTAGGCAGATTTATTTAATAAATTGCGAGAGCCTGTTATGTAAATCTGTAGATCTAATAAATTGCGAAAGCCTGTTAGATCTTGGTTAGAATTTGTTAATGAATTATTGAACATTGGAATTCAATTAGTTTATGATTTCATTCATAAAACCCTAAACCCTAGAATTTCCTTCATTCATTTAATTCCAATAAAAATTCAATCTTTATTTTCTCTTCTTTATTTATTAGTTATTTAGGATAATTCAATCACAAAGGCCCTTTACATAGTTCACACTTTTTAGTAATAAAAGAATTAATTTGCTTCTCTGTGGATTTCGAACCTACTTATCACTGCTACATTAGTATTGATATATAGGTTATTTTTGACGAGTTGTGACGCCCTGTCACATGTAAACCAAACAACTTACAACTTCTTACAACTTTCTTTAACCTTTTCTTTAACTTTCAAGACTCAATCAAGAACTCTTAAAGAACCTTAAAGAACTCATCAAGAACTCAAAGAACTCATCCAAGATTCAAGATCTTCAATCAAGAACTCAATCAAGATTCAAGAACTTCAACCAAGAACTCATTCAAGAATCAAGAACTCATCCAACTTTATAAAAATACACGCATACTTCAACAATTCAACACATAAAAACCATGAACTTTCTAGTATCCAAAATTCATCAAACTTGAACATGAATAACATCAAACTTAATACTAACATTTCCAATCATGAAATCATCATATTCAATCATAAAATCATCCCAAAAATTCAGATTATAACATACATGTAAACATGGTTAAAAACATCAAATAGTCTAATCTAATCATCTAATTTATACTATGAAACATAGTATACCAAATTAGGTTGGAAAAGCATGTTTGTAACGACCCTGATTTTGTTGGTATTTCTGCCATATGTTTTTGTCTATTTATGTGTTGCTATGTATAGTTCAAATTTATTTTTGAACTATTTATTTTATTTTATGTGAATAATTTCGATTTAATTTGAATTATTTTTATTTGCAGTTATTATTATTTATTTTATTTATTATTTAATTAATTAGAATTTTTATTATTTAAATTTTCTAATTAATTATTTAATATTTTGGGCTAAATCGATTTAAGCATGATTAGTCATGCACTTTTTGTAAATTAGCCCAATTAATCACAAGAGCCCATTTTGGCCCATGTTTTAAGCCAAAACCGGCCCCTCCTTGTGCATGGCAAATTTTGCCACTTGCCTTGTGTTTACACCTAAACTAACTCTATAAATAGATGAGTTAGTAAGGCTTAAACCTCATTTTTTGCTATCTTATGCTCTTGCCATCAAGTTTAAACACAAAAAAAAACTCCTTCCCATTTACTCTCCATTTCCACACGCCATTTTGGCTAAGATCTCCCATCTCAATTGTTCATCATCCATTCAACTTCAAACTTAAAGATTAATCCTCCATTGATCTTTAAGGACCAAAACACAAATTATAATTCCATATTTCCAATCAAGATTTCTAATTCGGGTTGGTTTTTGGGTACTAGTTCGAGTGGGTTGTTCAAGTGAGTGGTTCGTGGTGGTCGTGTGAGAAGACCGTGCAAGTGGTGGTGCGTGTGGTGTGGCCGTGCAGCAGCAACCGTGTATTGGTGGTTCTTGCTCGTGGTCTAGGCGGTGTGGTGGTGCTCGTGTTCGTGTGGTGCAGCCGTGCAGGCCGTGGTTGGGCCGTGTTCGTGTGGTAGTGCCAAAGTCGTGTCGTGTGTGTGCCGTGTGGGTGGTCCGTGTGGGTCAAGTTTCGGGCTGCAATTTGTGATTGATTTGTGTGTAATCTTTAATAAGGTAACATGCTTTCTCAACTTAATTGGTGTACTATGATTCATAGTATGAATTAAATGCATAGGATTAGTTTATGTTGAAGTTTGATCATGTTTTCATGTATGGTTGTAAATCTAATTTTGATGTGGTTTAATGATGATTTGATGATTGAATATGTTAATTTTATGTTTGATTATGTTGGTATTAAGTTCATGTTGATTATGTTAAAGTTTGATGAATTTTGGATGCTAGTAAGTTGGTGATTTCATGGTTATATGTTGAGTTATGCGTGTGGATGATGTAAGTTGGATGAGTTCTTGATTGAAGTTCTTGAATCTTGATTGAGTTCTTGATTGAAGTTCTTGAATCTTGGATGAGTTCTTTATGAATCTTGGTTGAGTTCTTTGAGTTCTTGATGAGTCTTGATAAGTTATTGATTAAGTCTTTTAAGTTAAAGAAAGTAAGGAAAGTTAAAGAAGGAGTTAAAGAAAACGTTAAGATGTTGTAAGTTGTTTGGTTTACGCGTTATTTTCTTAAGTCAAGGCGTAAGATGCAACTTAAGAAGTAACTAAGTGAGTAAACTTCGGATTTAAAGTTAAAGAACGTAAGATTAGCTTGACTTCGTATCTAAACGCCTAACCTTGGAGTAAGATTCTAAGGCTTGGGTTAAGACGTTGCCCCTATCCTGACCGCGGTATTGGGATAGTGATTACCGCTATGTCGTCTTTTGTGATGGATTTCCAGTAAGATTGGTTTCATGGGGGCGAGAGTAAGATTCTCAACTCTGGTATGGTTGGAAAGTTCGATCGCGTAAGAGGCGTTCGTACGAGCGTAGTCCGGTCTAGTTTATGAATGATTGTGCCAAAGATAAGTTTGGATAAGTTAGTTGAGTCGAGTCTATATATTGGTATGATTTTCGCATGATTTGATGTTTGATTTGGATTTTTGATTTATGCTATGTTCTTGTGTATTCCCATTAGGGTGAGTCAGTTATGTTACTCGCCACTGACGGTGGACTGTTGTTGACTTTTCAGGTAATTCTGATGATGAGGTTCTTGCTTAGCTTTGGATTGGGCGAGCGCCGATTCTTTGATTTAGGTGTATTTTCGTTGTTTTATGATTTTGGATAGTTTTGGACTTTAGTAGTGACTTTTGTAAAACTTTAGATTTAAACTCTGACATGTGGTTGGAGTTGCGTTAATTAGCATCGATAGTTTGACTTTTGGTTTAGTATTGTACAAACTTGTGGGTATTTGTACTTTTTGGATTAGTAATATAATACTTTGAGGTATTGTTTTTATTTTTAAGTATTTTTAGTTGTTAGTTTTGACTATTCGACTCATCGGTTCTTCCCCGCCGATCTAAGCGAGTCGGGTCGTCACAATGTTACCTTGATGAAGATTAACAGGGTAAACACTTAAAAACTCGCTGCCCGGAAACTAAACCACACGGCCCAATACGCACAACACGGCACGGCTTGCACGGCACCACCACGTCTTGCACACACTTGCACCACCGCACGACCAAACCACAAACCACTGTGCACAGCTGCCCACTGCACGGTCCTTCACCACGCGACCCACACGGCCACCCCACGAACTCGAATCCACACGAACCACACGATCAACCCACTCGAACAAGGCCCAAACCACACCCGAACTAGTGATCTTGAATGCAAATTAGGTGGTTTAGTTTGTGTTTTGATACTTAAAGATCAAGGGAAGTTGAATTTTTAAGTTTGGGTTTGAAAAGATTGATGAACAATTGTTGGAACAATTGAGCCAAAAATGGCGTGTGACAAGGGAGTAAATGAAGAGTGTTTGTGTTTGGGTTTTGATGAGCAAATGTGTTTAGGATGGCAAATGAGCAAAATGTTGTTTAAGCCTTACTAACCCTCATATATATAGAGGTTAGTTAAAGTGTGAACATGAGGCAAGTGGCAAATCCTTGTCATGCACACAAGGGGTAACCGGCCAAGGCAAGAGAAATGGGCCAAATTGGGCTTTTGTGATCAATTGGGCTAATTTACAAAAATTGCATGATTAATCATGCTTAAATCGATTTAGCCCAAAAAAATATTAAATAACTAATTAGAAAATTAAATAATAAAATTGTAATTAATTAAATAATAATAAAATAAATACTAATCAATCCAAATTAAATAATTTGAATTTAATCGAAATTATTCACATAAAATAAAATAAATAGTTCAAAAATAAATTTGAACCATACATATAATCACATAAATACACGTAAACATACGACAGAAATACCTATAAAATCAGGGTCGTTACACTTATCTTGGAAGGTTATTGTTTTGGATTGTGAATTGTTTCCTATTTAGAACTTTCATTTTTGGAATAATTTGAATTATTATTGTTGCTAAAGATTAATTCTTTTGGAAAGCATGTTTAATTAATTAAATTAATTTTGACATGCCTAGTACTTGTATGTACTTAGCGTTTTCGCTAACCGATATTTCTCTTTTGTTTTGGCTTGACCCTACTTATCATTTGTGATAAGTAGATAGGTGACGATGATCTCCATTTATTCTAAAGTGCTGCATTGGGGACAAGGGCGACTTACCTAGCCTAGGTTTAATATTTTGTAATAATCTAGTTTCATTCAACATTTCGGTTATGTATTAAACTACTACTTTTATTACTATTATTAAATGAAAATTAAGTATGATTTCCGCTGCAAAACTCTGCTTTGCCTTACGTAATCACGTGGCAGTAATACTCCTAAGTTACTCTTTAAACCGTATTTACAATTCTTATTAATAGAGAGTAATTTGGGGGTGTTACAGGGTAAGTATTAAAATTATCTTGAGAAAAAAAAAAAGAAGTCATTAAGCGTAAAAATGACACATGGTAATAGAGAAATAGGGCAATTAATTTTTCTTAAAAGGCAAAATCAAATAAATAGAAAATGATGGGAAGGATGACACGTGGATGTTTAAGAACAATTTTTTTTTAAATATGGTTTAAAATATAAAGAAGTTAAAACAAATTAATTAAGAAATAATGAAGGAATTCTAAAGATCTAATGATAAATGAAGGGGTAAGTATTGAAATTGTCTTGAGAAAAAAGAAAAAAAAAGAAGAAGAAGTCATTAAGCGTAAAAATGACACATGGCAAGTTGAAGCTAGGATTACCACATAGATGACACGTGACACTTAAGGTTATTGTTTTAAATATTTAAGTATAGATAAGTAGTAATGAGTAATTAAGTTCAGGGTAACTTTTCTTCTATTTTTATCAATGGAGACAACTTAACTGTCATTAGTGTTTTGTAGGGTAAGTTTAGCTGTCCCCGGAAGATTCATGTTCTCATGGAAGATATCCGGACTATTCTTAGAGACTTTGGTGCCGCTTATTCAAGGCATATATATATACTGAGAAAACAACCAAGGTGCGGATTATATTGCGTCACTCGGACATTAGACCCCTACGTACATTGATATTGATCCATTTAGTTCTTTCTTTATAAGTAATTCTTTCCTCCTCATAGACTAGGGATCCTCCGTGCAATGCATTGGAGCCCGTGTAATTAATCTTTTTGTAAAAAAAAAGGAAAATTTGTCGATTACTACCAAATTTTTAGCACACTTTGTCAATTACTACCAATTAATTTTTTTGTTTTCAATTACCACCAACATTTGATGAAGTGTTTTACCATTACTACCAAGTGTCATTAGAGTGTTAAATTTTATTTAACAGTCAAACACCTTTGACCGTTAATTAAATCATTTAAATCTTTCAGTGTTATTTTTTTTTTCACAAATGTACAGTGCATCCCACACGTAAAAGAAATGACAGATCATAATAGTTCAAACAACACATCAAGGTGGGTTTTGTCAATTGGTTGTGAACTTGTGAATATCCAATTTCCATTTGTACGCCCAAATTATGACACTCTGGCCATCAAATTCATCACATATAGAGAATATCAAGTATTTAATCCTAAAAATACCGTACCTTAAATCCTTAATTATGAATTTTACTTTTTTACAATGAATTAAGTCTCACCAATAATCCACCTCCATAGATGATGTTGTAACAATTATTTATAAATGAGTTTTGAGCAATTAAATAAATGAGTTTTGAGCATATATTGAAATACGAAAAATTATTAAACAGGATGAGGAAACGAGGAAGAGCCTGATCGTATGGCACGTAACTAATCGTGCCGAGCGCCCTAGTGTCACTCTGAGCGACCAACTTCTGTTTCAATACGTTGTTTTACGCATTCATGTGACCTTTTTTTCATTGGGTTTATTTTGGTATATATATTATGAATGATCAAATGATATTTAAACACCTTTATATTGAACGGAGATTAAGAGCATGCACACCAATGGACATTTTTTGACTCATGGGAAAAAAATGAAGAAAAAAATCACAACATCAATGGGCATGTTTTTCCTTCCCCATGATCATGTTCAATTCTCCTCAAGATTTGAGGAAAAAAATAAAGAGCCCAAATATGGTGGGGCCCAGCACAGCCGGATATCCAAAAAAAATAAACACAGGTGCTGACTAGGCGCGTCAGTCATCCCAATCAGGGCATGACACGCGTCCCAGTCAGCACAACAGCCAATCACAATTCAACAACTTTATCACAACGACTCTTTTTTTGTAACGGCTATTTGGACAGACCTCGAAATTAATTTATTTTTAAAAAAAAAAAAATCACCAAAGTTCTTATTTTTTTCCTCTATAAATAGACATCCATTTTGATTTATTTTAGCACATTTCAAAAATCTCAAAATCATAAAAATCTATTATTAATCTCAAATTCTACCTCAAAGACTTTAATTTTCTCAAGTGCTTAATCGTGATTAATAGTGTTAAACTAATTACCAAATCATAATTTACTAAATTATCACTCATAATTTACTAAATATTAAAAGTATAGTTGTGTAAAAATATTAAAAGATGATGTGTAATATGGTGGGGTATAGGAAATAGTAGGAGAGAGAGTGTTGAAGATTTTTTTTTTTTACCATTGGTGTGATGAAAAAGTTGTACATGAGGAAAAATGAGCTGGGAAGAGAGAGAAAGTAGTAAGGAGTTTTTTTTTTTTTTTTTTTTTTTTTTTTTTACCATTGGTGGCAATGCTCTAATGTTACAAGTTACTCCCTCCGTCCCAAATTAGTTGCTACATACTGATAAATGACACTATTCATTTGTAAACTTTGACTGCTTATAGTTTCATGTATATAAAGAAAAATATAGTCATGATGGATCTAGTTTGATTCGTCTCAATATGTACTTTTCAAACATATAATTTTTTATTATGCGTAGTTCAAGATATTTTAATTTAAAGTTGTGCATTGGGAAATGTGAAAAAGAGAATGTAGCAAGTAATTTGGGACAGAGGGAGTATCATTGTGGTTAATATACAATTATATCATGTTGAATTCAGACTTTGATGACGCTTTAATATTGTTGAATGATCAGGAATATGCATGGTTGTTTTAACTGCATAGTTGATAGATGGTGATAAATAATCGCTTGGGTTCATATGCTTGGGGTGTGAAAATCACAAGTTTTCTCTCCATAAACACTTTCTTGCTCAATGAAATTTCTAGCTAATTTTTAAATAAAAAGTTGGCTCATAAATAATACCCTATCGTTGCACATAATTGGATACAAAGGTAGTAAGAATTTTATTGATCATTCGGTTTCTTCATAGAATAAATCAAATAGATTGTGTCGTGTCAACCCGCCTTTTTTGAACCGGTCCAATTTCTCGGCCCAATCCTGTTAATAACGAGTTGATTACGTATCAGGTTAACGGATGTAAGATTTTTGTATATTAAGTTGGTAATTATATATAATGTGTCATATTGTGTCAATCCATTTAATTCAACGGGTTGAAACCCCTCAACCCTAACTTGCCTAGCTTACTAATTAAACATGTTGTGTCGTGGTGATTCATGTGTTTAAATGAGTCAAAACTATCGACCCAAACTCTTTAATAAAATTTAATTTTGTTTCAAACTGGCAGATCGTATCAACTTTTTTTCACCTTTATTATTTATGTGTAGAAATAATACATACTGTCGTCTAAAAAAAGTTAAATGAAATAATCTCAATGAAAATAAGAGTTTTAGAGTTTTGTATGGGTTTGCTCTTTGATGTTATTCTTAACTACTCATTTCGCCTCAAATTATAAGAAACATTCAAAACGTGTTTTTTATTTCGTATAATTTAAGTACCCTCTTTGTATCATATTAATTACAAAGATTTGACATAAAATAAATATAAAAAAAAATCTTACATCGTTGCAGTTGATATGTTAGGGAATGAGTATAATTTAATTTGAGTTGATAAGATTTAATAACAAATATGAAGGTAAAAATAAATTGGAATAAACAAAGAAAAAGGGACCCATTGTTGTGGAATTTGGCAGTTAATACAAGTGGGATACAACAACCAACATAAAAGAAACCCAACTTTTGGAAAAAGAGGACTTTCATTTGAGCTACTTACTTCAAATTTTGTGATAGTAAAACAAGGGACCATTTGGTAGCAAAAAAAGCGCTGATGGACTCAAGGAGTGTGCAACTGTTTTAGCATGAAAAGCCAATACTACCCATTCATTCATTATTAATAATGGAGGGTGCATCATTATTACTTTAAGGTCCCTACTTGTTTTATTGTATTTTTTATATAAAAATTACCACATTCGACTGTTTGTTTTGTGAAGAAAATTAGATAAATTGGAGTTAAACTAGCACTATCATGAGAATGAGTTTTGATTTTCCTTCCAAATTTAATTATAAATTTATACCATTTACCACCATTTATAATTAGCTACCAAACAGGCCGTTTGGGTCAAAATAAACCACAAAACATTAACCCTAGGAGCTTTTTCATTAGAGTTTTGCAATTGTTAAAGTTTTTGGGCAAAATTACCCACATTGATTTATAATTTCCAAAAAAGATAATTAAATATATTACAAAAACAAATGTCTATAAATGTCATTTTACACAAACATCTTTTAACAATCAGCTAAGTGTTACCAAACACAATTATTAAAACAACAGTCAAATCAGCAGTCAAATACTTTAAACAAAAAAAGTAAAAAACTCCAACAGCAAACTCTAACAACTGTCCAAACAGGGCCAAAGGGTTGACATTGATAATTTTTCCCAGTTTTTCGTATATATAATATTTTTCATGATCTAAGTTTCCTTCTCCATATACCCAAAATTTCAAACATAACAAAAAAAATTATGAATTAGTGGTAATATATCTTATTATTATTTTTTAAAAATTATGCACAAAGGTCAAAGAGAACAAACCTCAATCCACACAAGTACATAAAGATAATAATAAGAGAGGCATGCCATATGAACAAGATGATACCCACCTATATTCTATCTATGCTAATTATAATGCTAAATTGGTAATGCAAATAATGCTACCTTTTCATTGTTAATAAATAATCCACACCACACTCATTGGTCTTTTTTTAGATCTATACTTATATGTTTTGATGTGTAGTGATTAATTATTTAATTAATCATGTAAAAAAGTTACATTAACAACTCACCAAAAAGGGGTTGCTTACGCTCTTTCTTGCTTCTTTGTTTTAAGGCATATCACATATTCACATGGGGTTTCTCAATTTCCGGTACCAATTCTATTTTTTAATTTTTAGCTCTTCTTCTTTATACTTACTACACTAACCATTCACCCAACGGTACGGTTATGTGTTTTTAAATTACACACTTCAAAAGTCGGAATTATGAAAGAGTGAGGTATGAAGCAGTGATTCTACTTGCAACTTTGATCTTTAAGATTAAAGTTTTGAATCTTATATTTGTAAAATGCTAGTAAGTTTTTTTATTTCCCTAAACAAAAATACTAATGCCAAATTCATAATAATGAAGTGAAAAGACATCACTAGTGTAGAAGTGGGATGCTCAATTAATCAAATGAGATACAAACTATGTTGGTGTTTTATCTTCACCTCAAAAAAGTGTTAGTTAATACAAGCTAGTTGAAATCAGGTATATTTAAGTCAGGTCAACCTGATCACCTGATTACGTTTTCTTTATCTCTTCCTTGTGCATCGGGTTTAAACGAGTCAAGTCATATTTAATAAGTTATAATTAAGTCAGATTTAATAAGTTTAATCAGGTCAGATTAAATAATTTGAAAAGAACGTACCCGAAAAATTGATCAAAGAAACTTCGGGCATCATAATTGAGATTATAGATTTCCCATGAAAATCTCCCACCATATAGGCATTGATTGCAAAGACAAATAACAATATATGACATAAATGTATGTATGATGAGTACATAGTAGATGCTTGACTAGTGCATGCATACATACCACCTTTATATGATATGTTTGAAATTATACCCTACGGTAACTAAGAGAGATCTCCAAGTCTGAAAAGGTAATGCGTATCTACAAGGTTCAAGAGGAATAACATAAAAGTGTTACCACATTTGAGGATATCCAACTTTACTCTATAAAATAAAAGAAAGAAGAACATATTCCCTTATACTACAAGCTAAATAGTCATCAATCATCATCATCATCATCATCATCAATTCATCATCACATACATAAATTAAAGCTTCGATCTTCTGATAGAAGCTAAGATATTGTCCTCTCAATTTTTACTCCATTAGGAGATTATGTCACATTATAGAGTAGAACTAGTACTCCCTCTGTCCCTTTTTGTTTGCCCCATTCACTTTTTCTCATCTCCCGAGACACAATTTTAAACGAAAATATCTTTAGATACATATAATAAAAAATTATATAAATTGCATATTAAAAAAATACACATTGGGCTGAATCAAATGAGATTCCATTTGAATATATTTTTCCTTATATGTATAAAATTATAGAGGGTCAAAGTTATCAGATGAACAGTGTCAAAAGTCAATATGGGACAAATAATAAGGGACGGAGGGAGTACAAAATTCAAACCCTCTATTTGTCTATCTATGGGTTGGATGTTCTCTTTTAGTTGGTTTGATATTGGGCATAGTGTTGTAGACATTGATGGATTTGATACTGGAGATTACGAATCAAAATAGATCCCAAATAACTATGGAATACTTTTTTCGTTATATGTATAAAAAATGACATAAATCATACTCCCTCCGTAACGTATTAAGTGCAACAATGGTACAATTGGACATCTTTCCTCTGATCTCTACTTAATGTCAAATCGTTGCAGATAATACGTTACAAAGGGAGTACATAATAGAAGTGTTGCAATCAGAAACTATAGAGTAAATTGTAGTAGTACTCCGTATAAATTAAATTAAAGACATAAAAATTCATAAACGTCATATAATTATTTAGAGATGATGTCTTTGATTATGTAGCATTGTTGTAAGAATTTCCATTTTTATTAATTAGTCTACCCAAAAATATACTCGAAACAATATGAATGGTACAACTTAGAAACAGAAATAAAACACTAAAAAGTTTAGAATACGTGCAAAAATCACATGTAATTCAGTATTTCAGTGTAATTATTAATGTTTGTTTACTATTTAATAATATTTTGACCTTTAATTAACTTCTTAGAACAACATAAAAAGTTGTATGTAGCATTTTCATTGATTAAATCACGACTTCTTCAATTTCTTTTCCCAAACTAACATTATTATATCGTAATTTGCAAAATGGGTGAGCTTAGTTCAATTCTAGTATATATGGATGATTAACGTACAATGAATTAGTCCGTAATGATAACATGAGTATCAGTGTAGGTTGATGACATGACTCTAATATGATCATTTAATTTTGAGAGGAATATATAATAATGTTATTTAACCTATTAATGCAAGCATGCATGCAACTGTTTTTTTCAGGGACAAAAGACAAATTATACTCACAAGAGATTAGCACTATTTTGGTCAATGTGCAAGTGTGCAACTTTGTAATGTACTATGAATAAAATTATGAATCATCATATGGAAATTAAAATCATTTTTAGCTAGTTTGAGTAGTAATCCAATGTCAATCTTTCCCATAATCCATGTCAACTTCTATATTCCATATATCCAATTTTTTTATTTTTTTTTTGATATGTTTGGAATAAGGGCAAATTTTGATAAATTATTAGATGAAAAGTGATATCTATAAAAGATTATTTTACATTAAAAATACAGGGTATTTCTTTAATTTTTCAAGGATGAAAATGATAGAAACTTCAAAAAGTGGGAGACCATTATTAAAATAATGTGATGCAAGTAAAGGGGACCTAAGTGAATAGTAAATTATTCCAAAATGTTTATTTGTGAAAGATTTTAAAGTACACTAAACTTTCAATAAATAAAAAGTGTATTAAACGTTTTGATTCGCAACGACAATATATGTAATTCATAAAAAAGTAAAATATATAGGCATTGATTAAATGATCAACATCAATTAAACTAATCAACATCTAACTTTATCATACGCCAACATGCCTAAAAAAAAATTGGATAAATCAGCACCCAAATGTTTATATGCAAGCATATGGTGCTAAAACTTATATCTAGTAGAGGACCGGATCGGATATACTTCTCCCAGGCACGAGCTAGTTCGATTTTCTTCAAATTTTTATCTTCTCTGATCTCTTATATTAGCAATATAGGGTATTTAGAAGACAAAACTTGTAAGATACAATAAAAAAAAAATACAACATTTTTTCGTCTTCTTTAATACAAGTCTAACAAAGGCTTTTATTGGATGTGTATAGAACACTTGCATGGTTTTTCTCCGATAAAAAAAATCTCTAAACAAAACAAGTTGAGTGTTTATCAAATGATTTTATGCCCATAAAATATAATATGCCCTAAATCCTCTATTATTTATATATATAACATATTTCTTAGCCTCAACTATTATCTTTAACTTAAGCTTTTGGTTGAGATTTATAAACTTCATCAAACTATCATTTCATACATTAGTGAAATTTTAAGGTAAACTACAGTGAAAGTAAGCATGCAATAGTGCTGGATCATTATTGGCATGGCATATTGGCATTGGCCTATATATATATATATATGAACAACAAACACTAATAATTGAAATGTGCATAGTCCAAATGGAATGTCCATTCAAAAACACATTACTATATATAATTTAATTTAATTTAATTTGTATTTATTGAAAACAGGGCTTAAATCCCATGTAAAGTAACGCAAACATTAACTCTAAACAGACTAGAACTGTTGATCATGCATGCCAATTGCCGGTGGTTCAAATTACACCATGCAAAATTATTCTTTCTTGACCAACGGTTTCTTCTTCTAATCATTCTACTAAAGCAACCAAAACAATTGGAAAAAATTACACCCCTATCTAACATATAATATAATCTTTCTCTTACTTGCATTTCATTATTTAAATTATGTAGATTAATTTTTCATAAACATCATCAAATCTATACTTACATATTTAAAACATAAAGTTTTAACTGTCATGTGTCATCACTTTGTTAATCCCTGCTTTAGCTCTGCCATGTGTCATTTTTAAGCTTAATGACTTTTTTTTCCTTTTTTCTCTTGACAATTTTAACACTTACTCCTTCATTTATCATTAGATCAGATCTCTAGAGTTATTTCATTATTTCTTAATTAATTTTTTTAAACTTCTATACATTTAAACCTTATTTAAAAAAAAAAAACTAAAACAATATGATTTAAATTAATAATATTCTCTCCCAATTTGTTTTTTAAAATCACCACGTTCATTGAACAAGCAAAAAACTAGTTTGTTATTTAAAACGAGTGTAAAACCGTTTATAGCACATAAAAATTAATGGAGGTAATACATAGATATAACACATAAAAATTAATGGAAGTAATATTTGTGATCTCGAGGTCACGAGCTTGGCTTTTCACCAAGTGTACCCTTTGTTGAGATTAATGCTTGTATGTTCTCTTATGTTAGAGGAACATCACAACCAAAAGCTTAAACTAATAGTTGAGGCTCATGAATATGTTATATACTCTATCACTCACTCTCACACGAAAGACCATTTGGTCTTGAAATGTGGACGCAACACAAGTCTCATCATGTCTGGCATGAATTAATTCCAATGAGAAGGGACAAAAAGGAGAGATTCGAACCCGTGATGACCTCCGTGTCACGTTGGCTCTGATACCATGTTAAATGACCATCTCAACCAAAAGCTTATATGCTTATAGTTGAGGCCCACGAATATGTTATATACTCTATGATTTTAATCCTCTTATCATACTCTTTTACTCAATCTAAAATGTTTAGGTTCTAATTGTTTTGGAAAAAACTAAAATGCTATCGTCCTGACCCAAACTTAATCTAAATCAAATTACAACTTCTTATTTTTCCTTGTTAATTTTTCAGATAATAATAAAGGAAAATGCTATACATAGTTCACAGGACTGTAAATAAGAAACTCAAAAAATAAAATTTGAGAAAAATTAAGCATTTGTTATATCAATTTATACAGTGATTTTGTCATAAATTATCACATTTATACCATTTTAGAATATGTATTGTATTTATCTATGCAGTTCTAAAAATAAATTATACATGTCAGATACTTGAAATTTACACATTCCAACTATATAACAAATCTCATATATTATACCTTGAAAATGTAATCAAAATTCAATAAGACTAATAAATCAAATTAAACTGGATCAACCCAAAATACAAAAACAAATCAAATCAAAATTAATTTAAATACCTATGTTTCATACTGTTTGTTAATTTTGGAATCTTGGGTACGGTGTGAAGAATCTGTATTATACATAATAAAAAAACATATACATGTCGTCGAATCTTGTTAGATTAATTTTGATGAGTAGTTTTATAAATACAAAATCTTTAATTTTGTTTTATATAAAACATAATGGAAGATATAGGATGTGTGTTTTTTCACCTTAAAAAAAATAAGTTTCAGATTTAATAAATTCAGATAAGTTCAATCCATGTGTAATAAGTTCAACAATTATGCTTATAATAAGTCAAATTAGGTCTAATAAGTTTCAATAAGTGGCGGCAGGTTCCGAACAATAGGAGGGAAGTGTAGTGGCGGTTGTCCACGAAGCAACAGTGCTCGCTTGGGGTTTGAGGATAGCCTGTATCGTAGGGTTATTGCGGGGTCAGATAACAAGGATTTGATTCGTAAGTTGACGAATAGTATAATTCCTCGTTCTGAGCTGGGTATGCACATAGAGGAGATTTTGAGTTGAGCTCAGAAGTTCGAGAGTTGTAGCTGGTCTTGGGTGCAGTGAAGCGGCAATAAATTAGCTCATTATTTAGCTAGCTTAAACCCTCATTTGGTTAGAAGGTACATTAGAGTTTTGATTGGTCAAAACTCTAAACTCTTTCCAAAGCTCTAAACTATCATCAAAAGTCAAAACTCTCTTAATCAAACAAGACCTTATCAAACTTGTCATTCTAAGTTTTTTTTTTATATACACCTTAAATGTGTTCCAACAAAGTAACAATCCATAATTTGCAATCTAGTCCTCCACTCCATCCAATAGAGTTGCTCTTAGGACTATATCTTTTTCCAAATTAATTCAATGGATAAACATCATAAACTTAAAATGATGATATCCAAAGCAACAAGAAATACACTCCATATTTGATTTAGCAAAAAAAAAAAAAAAAAAAACACTCACT
Organism: Salicornia ramosissima; assembly: GCA_951394345.1. Lineage (NCBI taxonomy): Eukaryota > Viridiplantae > Streptophyta > Magnoliopsida > Caryophyllales > Amaranthaceae > Salicornia > Salicornia ramosissima. The sequence continues at coordinate 4,954,270 of OX596237.1, forward strand.
CACTCACTCTCTCACTCTCTCTCACTCTCTCTCTCTCTCATGGTCTCATTTGTTAGTGAATAAATCCCAGGTGAGCACATCCCCCACAACACAAAATATTCAGTTTTTTCTCACAATTTCCTCTTTCTATCTATCTCTCACCTCTGTATCCTTTTCACCACCACTTTCTGTTCATTTTTGCTCTGCAACTCCCCATAAAAAAAGCTTCCTCTGTAATCATAACAAAAGACAACTTCCCTCATCTCTCTATTTTAACTTCTTCTTCACTCTTCCCCTACCCATTCAAACAAACCCCCCTTCCTTCTCTCTTTCTCCCTCAATCTCTCTCTCTCTCTCTCTACATTACCCACTTCCATAAACAAACAATGTTTTATTCTTCTTCTTCTTTTACTACTACCTTTGTTATGGGTACAATTAGTTCACTTCTTTTTTTTCAAATCTGCTTGTTTGTTACCAATGTAACTGCAAGTCCCCATAATCATAATCACAATCATCAACATCAACATCAACCTCATAATTCATCAAATTTGGGTGATAAAATTGTGAATTTACCAGGGCAACCCTATGTTGAATTCCAACAATTTTCTGGGTATGTCACTGTTGATAGAAAAATGCATAAATCCTTGTTCTACTACTTTGTTGAAGCTGAAGTTGATCCTGCTTCTAAGCCTTTAGTTCTCTGGTTAAATGGAGGTTCATTTTGCTCTATTTTCCCCCTTTTTATTTTTTGTTTGCAATTAAAAAGTTGTACAGTTGTATAAATTTTGTAATGTACCAAAAATTAAAAAAAAGCTGAATCTCAGACAAATATTCCTTTTTGTACAACATGTATGTCATGTGAATTTACCCTTTTTTTATTTTTTTTTTCTGGGTGGGTCAGGACCCGGTTGTTCATCTCTTGGGGTTGGTGCATTTTCTGAAAATGGACCTTTCAGACCTAAAGGGAATATCCTGGTAAAAAATGAGTTTAGCTGGAACAAAGGTAACTTCCTTTTTTTCTTCCTTATTATTAACATTTTTGCATGTATTTTATAGAAAAATATCTTAAAGTATAGTTTAATGTCATTTCTGGGTTATATAGGTGTAATTTTATGACAAAGTTTTCTGGGTAAAAAATGTGGTTTTTGCAGAAGCTAACATGTTGTATTTGGAGACCCCAGTTGGAGTTGGATTTTCCTATTCCATTGACACTACTGGCTATAATGCAGTGAGTGATGCAGTTACAGGTATTTTTTACTTTTAACAGAATTCACAATTATCTGATTGTATTATTATGTATTATGTTGATGTTGATTTCAGAGAGTAAAAATGTAATTTTGTTAGTATTTATTACGAGATGAAAAATGTCAAATTGTTGCAAATAAATGGTATCAAATTCAATTCGTATAATGGTATAGATTAGTGAATTTGATGCCAAAATTTGGCAAATTATAAACATGATTTCCAATTTTAGTATGAAGTTATTATAAAAATTCTAAATTTGTGTATGATTTGTGTGGGTGAAGCCAGGGACAATTTGGAGTTTTTGAGAAGGTGGTTTACAAAATTTCCACAGTATAAGCATAGTGATTTGTTCATAACTGGAGAAAGTTATGCAGGTATAAATTTCCATGGTCCAAATATTGAATGCAAAATCTTTACCAGTCAAACTTTTTTTTATGGGTTTGGTTAAGTGCATGTCACATGGAATTCTGTGATTCATATAGCATTTTGTCTTGTCCTTTATTTATTGATGTAGGCCACTATATCCCTCAACTTGCACAGCTTATGGTTCAATTCAATGCAAAGCAGAAGTTGTTCAACTTGAAAGGAATTGCAGTAAGTTTTTTCAACTAAGTTTATTTTTATATTTGGAAGGTCTATATCTAAAGTTATTATGAAGCCTTTACAATGGCCTACAATAGTTAATAGAGAGGTATACAACTTGAACATCACAATGCATTTGTCCTCACATTTTTGTTTTTACTAATTAGCCACGATATGATTTGTTATGTTTTGAATCTTTCTGTAAGAGAAAAATAGTCAAAGTGTAACGAATAACGCGAAACGAAGGGAGTGATTGTACCTTGATCTAAGTAATAAGCCCAAAGCTAAGTAATAAGCATCTGATAGGACTTTTCTTTCTCCCTCTTTAGATGCGTGCGTTGGCTAAATTAAGCCCTACTTGATTAGGGTCTTGGCCTTTGAGACCTCTTACCACCTAACATTATTGCCAAAGAAAAGGGCCAAAGGGGGTAAGCCCAAGGCTATTCTATTGTTTTTTATTGGATACCATTAGATGTATACTAGAAATAAGCTAAAACAAATGGTTAGTATTTGAGGATTGACATGGGTATAGGGGCATGGTCAAGGCCCAAGTTTCTATGGGCTTTTAGGCTTGGCAATGCATTGAGTAGGGCCCCACGCTGCCCACTATTATAACCATTTTATGCAAAATAAAATAAAATGGAGTTACTTGCATGGTGACACCAAAGTCTAGAAATTGCTCTATGTTTATGAATTATGATCATTGTGAATATATCTTAATGGTGCATAACATTCAAAATATTATATTATAGGAGAATATTTCTAGATATTTTTCTCATTTAGACTATATATGTATATCTCTATTATATAAGCCAAGGGGGAGCCATGATGTCCCCCCTCAAAAAGTCCATATTACCCCCTCAAAAATTTCTAAAATCTCAATTTGCATCACTCCTAATTATCAAGGAAATTTATTACAATTTTTGTACTTTTTAAAATGAAAATAGTACAAAATATAAAATTCTAAAAAATAAAACAAAAATACCAAAATTCATATTTTTAAATTCTCTATAAATAGACATCCATATTGATATATTTCATCAAATAAAAATTTTGTATTTTGATTATCGTAAAAATTTGGTAGCCAATAGAATATGGCGAAATAAATTAAACATTTTCTTTTGTTCATTGTTGTGGGATGAACGAATGAGAAGAAAAAAGGTTTGTTTCTGATTATATGAATGAGTGTGAATTTTACAGATTTTTCAATTTTTCGAATAATTAACCTTTATTTTATTTTGTTTAGACAAATTAATATATGTATTTAAAATATCATCGCACGCAAAGCGTGCATAGTATAAATTAATAGAAGTGATTAAACATGGGTGTTATGGAATGATATTCTACAGCTAGGGAACCCGGTATTGGAGTTTTCTACGGATTTCAACTCACGGGCCGAATACTTCTGGTCTCATGGACTAATATCAGATTCAACTTACAAAGTCTTCACCTCAGCCTGCAATTATTCACGTTATGTGAGCGAGTATTATAGAGGCAATGTTTCACCAGTATGTTCCAAGGTTATGAACCAAGTTAGTAGGGAAACAAGCAAATTTGTGGACAAGTATGATGTCACCCTTGATGTTTGTATTTCATCAGTGCTCTCTCAATCCAAGATCATTAGCCCTAGCCCCCAAGAGGTAAATTAAACATGGCCCTGCAATCTCATAATTCTCCCTAAAATACAAAATTTGACGATCTGACATAATATTTAACTACAAAATTGTAATGTTTTACATAACTAGTTAAGTTTTATACGTAGAAAAAGTTTTTGTATTATTCTCAGAAATTACAATTTATTAGTAAAAAGTTATCTCATCAGACCTTGAAGAGACTTGTTAACAAAATATAATGTGAAGAGTTATCTTTTGATGGATTAAAATTGAAGATTAATTTATAATTTTTGCAGCAAAATGGGGAGAGCGTAGATGTATGTATTGAGGATGAAACCGTGAACTATTTGAATCGGGAAGATGTAAAGAAGGCTCTTCATGCTCGGCTTGTAAATGTTCGTCAATGGGGTGTTTGTAGCAAGTAAAACTTCTATCTTCTACAATATATCATTTCATAATCTTTAGTCATTTAAACATATTAGTAACTACCTTTATTATTGTGGTTGTGGCAGCATTTTGGATTATAAGCTTCTTGATGTGGAAATACCAACAATTACCATTGTGGGTTCACTTGTCAAGAGTGGTATCCCAGTTTTGGTGTACAGGTAAAAAGTTTTAATCTTTTCATGTTTATAGAAGTTTGTGATATTATTAATCGAGTAAGCGTGTTTAGTACTTGTATGATCATACTTTACACCACTCCTAATCCTATGTGTGAATTCTAAGGTATTAATTAATTGATACTTAGTGAGAGATTAAATAATAATTACACTGACAATAACAATAACAATAAAAAGTTAATAAATCACTCCCAAGTTGAAAAGGTCATCCATTTCGTTCACATTCATAATAAACTATCTCGTACTTTCTCAGCTCCATTATATTTGTTACATACGCTTCTGACACGCATTTTAACAATACGCTTCTGACACGCATTTTAACAAACAGATTTGAGAGTGTAAGCAAACGAATTTAGTGATTTATTTTTAACACCAGTATCTTATAGTTTTCTTTTTGCTCGTTTACATGCTAAAATCTTTCTTAAAATGCGTGCCAGAATGATATGCTGCGAGTAGTATAGAGCACATGAAGTATAAGATTTTGCCTACATGTATGAATTTCATGGATACTTATTGTTATTTTTTTGCTCTTGGATGATCACAACAGTGGAGATCAAGACTCGGTCATTCCATTAACCGGAAGCCGCACTCTTGTGCATCAATTAGCCGGTGAGCTACGGCTCAACACTACTATTCCATACCGAGTTTGGTTTGCCGGCGAGCAGGTAACGACATCGTACATCAAATCAAGTTTGAAATTCGATTTACTTCATAACCACACAAAAACGCTTACTATAAAATTATGTATTGAGCAATGTAGGTCGGTGGATGGACCGAAGTATATGGAAACATATTATCATTCGCAACAGTACGAGGGGCGGCACATGAAGCACCCTACTCTCAACCTGCGAGATCGCTCGTCCTGTTCAAGTCCTTCCTGCAAACCACACCTCTACCTGAGATGCTTTAATCTCATTTTCACAAAAACTAAAAAGGGCATATTTATTTTTCTTTTTTCTTTTTAGGGTTATTTGCAATTGTAAAGTAGCTAGATTATGCTTATTTGTGTTGTGTTAGTTGAATAGAGAAGAGAAAAGGCAATGAAAAAAAAAATAAAAAAATGAATGGCCTTTTCTGACCTTTAGCAAGAAAAAAGGGAAAATGTAAAAGGAAAATTTTGAGTGTTTAGTTGGGGAAGGGAGTGATTGTCTCTGTTTCTCTGTTGTTTGTGTGTTTTTGAGTTGGCTCAAAGGCGTGCATTTTGTTCAAGGTTGAAAAAACAAAAGTTTTGTACAAAAGGGATCCAAGTGAAAAAAGGAAAGAATAAAATGACTGTTATGTTATTTTCACTTGTTATGACTTTCTTTCATTCTGTTTGGAGTTTGGACTGTTTGTCAACTTTTTTGTAATAGTAAATTTTTTTCTAAGTTGACTTTATTGCCTTCTATGTCCCCTCTTTTATCTTTTTTTCAACTTTCATAATTTTAATTTTATTTATTTATTTATTTATTTATTGTTTTGGTGGTTGCTGAGGCATTAGTAATCATAGTACTTTTTAGTCTAATGTTATGATTTTGCACAATTGCACTAAATTACTTGTTGCCTTGAGTATTTTGCACTAGGTTTAGTCATAGATTTTAGTAGTACTTGATGTTATCATTTTGCATTATGACCTAGTTAGTGCATTTGAACATTTTGCACTAAGGCCACTATTACTAGTGGAATATCTACATACATATATATATATATATATATATATATATATATATATATGATCTCTTTCTTTTATTTTGATCAAGTATTGTGCATTTTTTCATTTGGCTTTATTTTACTAGAAATATATATCCTTTTGACACAATTTATTCAATAGATTTGTGAGTGTAATTGTTTTTCATCTTCTTTTCTTCTTTTCACTTGTTTTTGGTTTAACACATTTTACCTAATTTCAAATATCAATTTAGCTTGTTCAAAAATGATTAATATTTTTTATTTAAAAAAAAAACTTTTTGAACTATAATTCAATTTATGCATTTCAATTGTTAGAATTTTCATTAAAAAAGATGCAATAGATTCATTAAATGTGCCACTAGGTTACCGATAGCTGGGTAAAGTGTAGTCCTTTCCATGATTGAATGTGGCAGAAGTTTTCATCATTTGAATTATTATGATTATATTCAAGAGGGAGTCAATTGAAGTGGCTTTAGATCGTGGATTACATCGTTTGTGAAGTAGCATTTGAATAGGAGATGGCTAGTGAATTATGTATGATGGTCGCAAAACTAGCAATATTAAGGTACCATAACATTGCTTCTACTTAGGCGTTCTTTCGTGGGTAGTGCATCTACACAAATTTTCCATTTGAAGTTTTTTACTTTTTGGAGTAGTTTCCATTCACCAAATCTAATGAAATGGGACAGAAGTAGGAGCATTGTTTATGTTTTGGATTAGCAGATCTGCAGATTTAAGTGGTAGATCATAAACTAATTGGTCTGATTTGGTTAACAGTTTCCAATTTTTTCAACTTTTGGTATTAAGGAAAGGAATGTATGGTTTACTTCTTTTAGAATTTTAACTTGTTATTGCCATCTTTAATTGATTTTATGAAATTTTTGTTATTTCTATATCACAATGGTTCAAACATAACTCAAGTTCTCTAGTAGTGATGAGCAACCAAACAGTAGATGAATTATATATGCTACACATAATAGGAAAAGCAGACAACAAAGGATAGAAAAGCATTTATGTTCCTAAAAAAAGTATACATATGATTAGACAACAATTTAACCAAAATTTCCACCAATTAAGCAGCTGTTCAATTTTGTGGCTAATTTCTCTATAAATAAGTACCCACATTCGTTGGATAATCAACTCAAACAAGTGATGATGAATAATGAATTGCTGTATAGAATAGAAAGCTTTACTTTTGCTAGACCTAATATTTGTATTTTGCATGCTTTGATTTTTTTCCTCCTTTTCAGCCCGTGGGACGTGAGATATGACATAAATTTGACCAGATTAGACATTGAAGCACCAAAAATAGAGAGAATAATTACTGTAACAATTTTACAAAACATGCTTTCAAAATTTATAATTAGTAGAAACTTTGAGATCCTATCCCAATGAAATCGTTAGATTTGAATTTATCTGAATTCAACTTATCTAAACTGAACAGTGAACTTAATAGACTTAATTAGACCCGATGAAAGCTTATTGAACTTTAATAGACCTGATTCTAATAAACAATTAAACCTTATTATACAAGACTAAAATTTATTAGACCTGATCAAAACTCATTTCAATTTATATAAACTAAACTTTTTTGTTATGGTGAAAAGAATACACATAATTCTGTTCAATATATAAAACGGTGCCTAATCGTCACTTTTTCATTAAAAACAAAAATGACAGGATCAACAAAATTTCATGAATTTAATGATCCAAATTTGTACAATTAGTTGAATAGTATCTAGATAAACAGAAATAGTCACTCTCTGTTAATGAAACCTCTAATATGGCCACCAATGTAATTCAGCTTCAGATTGACACGATCGGGAGCGAATCGAAAAGATCTGATTGGCCAGTCTTAGGCGGAATTTTGCTCCCTCTCTTCTTCAATGCTAATCAAAGAAATGGCAACTTATTTTCGCCGCATAATTTGATGCGGCCTGAGCTTGATCTCCAAAGCCAAAGCTAAGTTAACTGTAATCATGTGGGACTTCTTTACTTTGGATGAGGGGGACACCATCATCCCTCCAAATTATCCGGTCTTCGCATAATGCTGCAACTACATCCACATACAACTGATGCTCCTGTAAATCAGATTGCTATGAGATACTCCATATTTTATTGCAAATGACTTTCGTGACACACACATACATATAGTTGAGTTCTAGTGAAAAGTTTCTTATCGTGAGAAAGTGAAAAAACCTAGACACTACTCCGTACATCAATTATGATTTATGAACATTGACTAATAACTGCAAGTACATTCATTGCAAACTAATTTAGTCTATAGATACATTGTTTGTAAATCTTAAATAGAATAAATAAGCAAACTAATTTATTCTTGACCCCTTCATCTGTTGATCCAATGGTCATTTTTACAGAACAGCATTTATTGACTCATTGCAGATATATACACAGTTCAATGCAGAAAAAACTGGACTTGCTCATAAATGAACTTAACACATCTGCAATTTAGGAACAATGCAACATGATCTTACTGACAAATGAATTTGAGTGACAGTCAAAACTCAAAAGCGACCTTACCTCATGCAGAACCCTAGTTGCCAGCTCCTCTGGAGTGTCAAAAGCATGCACAGGCACGACTTGCTGGGCAAGGATCCGACCCGTGTCATATTCCTCGTCAACATAATGAATTGTGGGACCAGAGTATCTAGACAAGATAAAGGAAAAAATGAGGTGCAAAGAAAAATTTAGGTGCAGCATGCACTGTCAGACTTACAAGTAACAAGGTATCACTCAGATAAATTGAGAAGTAAAAGATAAAAATCAAACACTTATAGACACTTAAGGGATGTTTGGTGTAGAATATGAAAATGAAACGGAACGGAAATAAATTAAAGGCGGAAAGGGTAATGTTATATGTTACTTTTACTAGTTGCTTGATTTTATTTTATAAATAAAATGAAAACTATACAAGTATTTCCCTTTCCTCGTGTTTGGTATTGCAACTAATACAAAACGATTTATTTGACTATATCCTATCCCAATTTATCATCCTATCATCTTTATTTAAGGAAACTGCAAGAAACCTTCAAGTTATTTGCATCCAACTCTAGGAGCTGAAAAAAGAAAAAAGTAAATCTTAACTAGCCACTAGCCAGAGATAAGGGGACAAAACAAGGGAATTATGAAAACATATTTCTGCTAACACCCTTTAAAACCCAAAAAATAGAATCAACAACCAATCGTTAACCTAGAAGTCTTATCCTCTTCTATGTTGCTGAGACTCTACTCTTAAACCACAAACAATCTATTTTCAAAACAAACCGAATAGAAAGTGATTAACAACTTCAGCTAATCAAGATCTGATGAAATGGTGATCAAAATGGCTAGTGGATTCCAAAAAATCAAACATGTGGAGGAACTTGAAGAAAAGGAATGACAAGCGAATAAATATGTAAACCTCTGCTTACTGGCTTTCATGATTGGTTCACTGTAAGAAGTTTCAATTGTAATATTTAATTTATTGATCGATTCCATTGTTGGGAAACTGATCAAAATCCATTAATTATAGACCACATGGCATTGCTTCTTATCAATCATCTTTCATGCTACAAATCGAAGGGCTTATAATAGATGCTGCTGTTGAAGAAAGATGGAAAATGGCAGCGGAACAAAAGATGCTAAAGAGTTGTTGAGCAGAAAAAACATTGCAAAAATTCGCACTAATCTGCAGAAAAACTCTCAAAAATTGAGATACTAAGAGAGAGCATGGGTGAGAACTGAGAAAAAGGAATTGGGAGCCATAGATGCAGTACTGATAGAGTGATAGGTGCAAAATAGGAGAGAGTAGTGCCTTCGGAGTGGAAACGTATTTTGTTTCTGCAGGTCTTGGAAAGGAAACAAATTGGGGCAAAGTGTTTCCCTCAAGTAACAGTATTTATTAATTATCAAATTAACCAAACAAGTGGTAATGTTTATTGCTACTTGAATCTGTTTTCATTGCCAATAAAACTAATGAATCAAACTACAGAGTCGCATTATATAATTATGCATCTTTTTGACAAACTGCAGTCTGCAAGTGATATCAACTAAGCCTCCAAAACAAAACGGCTAAAGCTTTAACAAATTTAACATCATGATCAGCCCTTGATACTTTTGAACACCCCATTTTCAACTTGTGCACAACAGAAGGTGTTACACGCTACTTTGACAGTATTGACATTAATAATTTACAAGCACAAGCAGCTGCCTGCAAACATAAAAACGCAAACCTCTTTCCCACATCAATTTCGTATATGACATTTCTGTGCAAAAAGATATTGCTCATTTTGCAAAGCAAATAGATAACAAAAGTTACTGAAAAGTGATTCCTAATTGTGATATTACCTTGCTCCAGAAGCAATAACTGCTTTATGAACCTTTAGACCGTAATAGCCTTTGCCACCAAAAGCTGGTAGAAGTGAAGGATGTATATTTAGTATTCGCTTTGGATAATTTTGAACCAACACAACTGGTATAAGCTTTAAATATCCAGCAAGAAGTATGAAGTCCACATTGAATTCCCTGCACAAAATTTAAATCAAATTAACCAAAAGTGGACTCATGGTGAGAAGGGGGGACAAGATGCATGCAATGAACCAAGTAATTAAAAAAAAATCTACTAAAAAAATTAATCTCTGAATTTTTATTATTTTCAGTATCTAATTATGTTATTTTGTTTTATTTACCTTAACCTTTGTCCTTATTAATGATATTTTGGTTTATTAGTTTTTTAGGTGATTTTTGTACTTGGATATGGACAAGATAGCATAAGAGGGTAGTAGCATATATTTGGGAGTGAGGAGAAGAGATTTATCCATAGAATTATTTGTGAAGATAGGCATTTTGAGACTTGTGACCTAAAGTTACTATTTTGGAGATTTGCAACCTCAAGTTTCTAAACTATACTTTGTATTTAATCTTTTGAGTTATTATCCAATATTAATCAACTATTAATCTATTATCCTTCTTTTTATTACTCGCATTTCACTATTGCTGCTACTCTTTGCATTTGGCTGGGAATTTTTTTCCAGAATTCAGTTCGAACTCTCTCGGTGCATCACAATGCATAAAATGCAATTGTTTGTCACATTAATAATTGTGGGCAATGCATTGGAATTGTTACAATTATGGAAGAGGCACTTTTGGGTTATTGGATAGGGTAAACTAATGGGGACGCGATTAGGGTCAAGTTAATAAGATATTTATTGGACAAGGTCTTTAATGGACAGGATCACATTGGACAACTCAATAAAGGGTAAAAAAGATAGCCTGATAATTTTTCAAAATAAAAGATATAACATAAATAATTACACTTGTAAATTTACACTTGTTCTCATTTATGGGCCCTTTTTTTATTTTTTCATCCTTGTTCAACAGTCCACCCGATGATGACCCATGACCCGCTTTGGCCCGACCCACTATTGACTCTTTTAAAGCGAACCACAAACGACTTGCACTTGAACAGTTGAACAGACATGACCCGCCAATAACTAGGTCTACTTTAAAGACATAACATTATGAGTAACAAACTAACAACTGTTCAGGTTACACCAATATGAAGATTTAAGCTACACATAATAAAGGACAATTCATTTTGAGAACATTTTCTAATTTCTATTAGACATACTTTGTGAAAATGTGAGAGATGTATTTATACATTTTAAAACAAAACCAGAACATTAACTTACACACTAGTGCTCTCTACGAAATAATACAAAGAGATGTTATTAAGTTCATGACCAATAAACCCCACAAGGCCAGAACACATGAAATCATCACTAACTGCACACAGAGAAGCGAGTGTTATCTCTCCATGTACATCCTCACATCTCTAAATTCAGGTGTCCAACATAAACAATCAAGGCAGGCCTAATAAGACCAAAGGCAATGAACAACTCCAAAACTTTTGCAGCTCTAAATCTAGAACAAGCAAACCATATGCAGCATAATATTTCCAAAGGAATTCTTAGTTCCTCAAAAAGCCTCTTAGGTGATTTAGTAATGAAGCTTCAGAACATCATACATTATCAGAGCAGCAAAACATCATAGATGCTCCCAGTCTCATACACAAAAAGATTCTAGCTATTAATTTATCAACAAGCATATTCACTTACAAGTTCGGAAGATTTTCGTTTGATTAATGGAATTATTAGACTAAGGTATACCATAGCGGAGAATTGTAAGAAATAAAAGTTAAAAGCCCCTTGACATAAATTGACCACGGAATTAATGATACGACATAAATATCAGTAACGGCACTTGTGGGTCATCTACAGACCACATTTTAAACCAATGGCCTAGCTTAACAGCTTCATGGAATTGCACTATGGCACCCAAGTAATAACCTACATTTTTTTCAATAAAAAATGCATGATGGTACACAACAAGAAATAATATTGAAACTTAAATAGCCATTCAGCGTTTCATACAAATAAAATTTATACATCATCAAAATGTACAAAGAACATGTTCATGCAAGTGATGCAAACTCAAATGATCTTCACACAACACCAGTTGAAAGATTACTAGTAGATTAGCATCAAGAAACAAACCTAAGAGTAGTTACAAGGTCATTAGGTAAATTTTGTTCTTCTTCTTTTGCTCTTGGAAACAAAACAACTGGAATACCGTTTTCTTCTGCATAGGTTGCACCTCCACAGCCTGCCATTCACATACAGTGCATGCCAAAATCAGATATTTCTTGACATTGATTCTTATTCAAAATTTCAAATGCTTCTCGAATGAGTAAATAGGCAATAGATCACACAGAACTATCGAAGCATGATAATATAGATTATAGAAGGTTACATACTCGACTGAATTCTGCACTTTTCAAGGCGAGTCGGGCAGTACCAAAATGTAACAAATGAATTACCCCACCCCCACCCCCTAGGTAGCACGGAGACGAATTCGGGGTCAAAAACAGGGACGGGGACAGGTCCGGAAAACGACAAATTCAAAAATTCAAAAACGGATACAGCTTGGAGACGGCAAAAAAAGAATGTATATATAAATTAAAATAAATGCTAAAATTCAAACAAAATAAGAGACTAATTGAGAAATAAGTACTAAGTAACAAATAACAAAATAAAGAGGCCCACCCACTAAAGTGAAGCCCATATACAAGTAAATTAACAAAAATACTTCCTAAAACCAAAAAGTAGACCTAAACTATACTCCTAAAAAGTCAAGAGGTTTAAGGGCTTGTTTGGTTTACTAACTTGAAAATGAATGGTATGGAAATGCATAATAGGGTGGTATAGATTCTAAAACACATACCACAATAAAATTGTTTGGTTTAGTTTAGAGTTTGATACTTGGCCACTTGGGTAGAGTGGGATGAGAAACTTAAGGGGTAACAAGAGTATGAGATTATAGGGGATGGAATGGAGTTAGAAACCCAAGGTTACTCACTCTAGGGTATAAAATTCTCAACCAAACATTAGAATCGATGTCATACCATTCCATAACATTATAAAATAGCCAACCAAACACCCCCTAAAAATAAAAAAAAAGAAAGAAAGACAGAAATAGAAAAAGAGAAAAGCCAAGGGAGAAGTTCGAATACCATCATTCATTCATTCGAACAATGGAAGGCGACGGTGGAGGGCAACAAAAGGTGACGACGGAGATGGCTAAACGGTGGCAGCTAGACGACGCACAAATGACGGCTACACACTCACTGACTCGAAGTTGGTGGTGGTGGAGTGACAGAAAAGATGTGTGAGGTGTTCTCAAACCCTAATCCCCAATTTAATATTGAAGATCAGCAGCCTTTGGGGACGGCTAATTCACCCAAATCTTGTCCCCGAAACGTCCCCACCTCCAACCCAGCGTGACATACCCACATTTGAGTAGTCGTAACCGGTACGTTTTTTGGTCGTACCTGGTACTTTTTTTGGCCATACCCGCACTATCCCCGTCCCCACCCCGGTATGGAATCAACACCCAAATAGCCATCCCCGTGCTTCCTAGCCCGCCCTCCACACACACACCCCCCACCCAAATAAATAAATAAATAAAACCAATGGCTCTACTACGCACCCGAGTCACGTAGAGGTAGGTGCACCCAAAAGTGTTTTATTGCTCATTTAATATAATTTTGCTCATTTTAAATTTTGAAATGAGCAAAAAAATATATAAGATGAGCAAAATTACCCTTGGTGCACAAGTATTTATAAAAAAAAGGCATATGTTAAGATAAAACGAAGTAAAAAAAAATGGATCATGATACAAAATTATCAAAACATTCTCATATTTTATGTTTATATTCTTATTGCAATAAAAAGAGTTAATGTAAAATCTTACTTCCTTTGTTGGTAACCAACACAACTACATCTCCAAGTATTGTTCCATTCCGTGTTGCTTCATGAATTGCCTTGAAATTGGACCCTCCACCGGAAACAAAAACTGCCAGCCTCTTCCGGCTAGGCTTCAATTTATGATGTTCCGAATCAGACGGAAAATCTTCAGCTTTTTGAGAGCTGATCGCACAGACGAATTGTTTTCTACAGTTTGTGATTCTACAAGGACCTAAGCGATATGCAGGATTGCTAAGCACACAATTCCATTTAGTTGATTGAAGAAAAGAAGGGATTGATGGGTCATATAACGATTCTCGAAAGTCCTTGATAGATGGTACATAAGCCTTTATAGAAAACCTAGAAAGCAAACTTTGAGCTTCCATAAACTCCTAAAATGCTAAAAATACCAAGGATCCCTCCTAAATCAAAAACAGAAACAGAAAAACAAGATGAAAATAAGTAAATAACAACATTTCCGACCAAAAAAAAACATTACCAATTGCAATGGAGAAAATGTCATATCAGGGAATTGGATAATCAAACTTATCAAATAATAAAAAAGGAGAAAAACAGAACAATATGCAGTGGCGTAGCCAGCTTTTTAAACATGAGGGGACGGGTTCGATAATTTAATTAAATTAAATTGAATACACAATTTCAAACATAATCCGGGTACATAAATATCCATAATAATAGAAGTCATACATTCTAAATTACAACTATAAAAAAAATCTTAGAAGTTTTTAATTATAATTACGTCCCCCGTTGATTCTTCGTGTCTTCATGTTTTGGAAGCATTTAATAACATCTTCGTCGAGAATTTGTGAAAACAATTCTCTCTCAATAAAATTGACCAAACAATCATTCATTAGTAGATCAACCATGCTATTTCGCAATCGACTTTTGACATATGTCATTGCCGAAAACACCCTTTCAACACTTGCGGTGGCTATGGGAAGAAGCATGAGTTTTTGGTCGGCAAGGTTTCTTTAGAATATATGCTCTCCTAACCGTATTTCTTTGATTTGCGGGATAGTTCATTATGTCCATTCTTAAACCCGGGTCATGAGGAAGAAGTTGAACATCATACACCAATTCTTCCTCCTCAATTGGTTCCTCATTACCACTAATTTCTTCAACATCTTCCTCAATTGGTTCCTCATTACAACTAATTTCACTACTACCTAAACCTTCCATTTCAACATCCAAAACATTGTTTTGAGTTTGGGAACTAAATTGTGTTGTGATTTCATTTTTTTTACCAACATTTGTCGAATATCACATTGTTTTCCCATGACTTTGGACTTCTTTGAGCAATTTGACATATCCTCATTACTTTGATAAAGTTGAATTAATTATAATAATTTTTTAAAATTAAAACATGAAACAAATTATTCACAAATGACCAACTACAACTCTACAAGTACCTATATCAAAAATCCTAATTCCTAAACAAATAAACAACAAAGTGTAAACATTAACAAATAACAATTTAACATTTTAACATGGGTAAACAAATAAACAGTAAAAAAAAATAGAAGAACAAAAATTCGAAATTTCGAACATATTTAGGGTTCAACCGTTCAATTCAAAGTTTTAAACAGATAATTCATATAAAAATGACTAAAGCAACATGATTAAAACAATAAAATGGAGACTAAGTAAGTAAGTAGTGTCTAAATCTCAAATTTGTAAACAAACAAATAATTAGGGATTTAGCAAGTGGGGGAATGTGGGTGATAGCCTCGGTCGGCGGTGGGTCTTCGGAGCGTGGCCGGCGGTGCCGCGGTGGGCTGCGACGCTGTGCGGCTGTGACCTGCGTGCACAGTGCACTGGTGAGTGGTGAGTTCTCCTTCTCTTTTTTTTTATTTGAATTTTTGTTTCACTCTTCCGACTCTTCGCGTGCACATTGCTAGCCTAGTGGCCTACTGCTAGCCTGTAAGCCTGCTACTGCTGAGTTGTTTTTTACTTCTTTTTTTTTTTTTTATTCCTGATTTTTTTTTTAAGTTGTTTTCAAATATATTTGTGAATTTTAAGTTGTTTTCAAATATATTTGTGAATTCCTGTAACCCGAAATTATATAAATCAAAGCCAGTATCAAATATCAAGCATATATTAAAAAATCGAAACCAATAAATCCGAAAAAAATAAAAGGCAAACTGACGGACCTCAGACTGGCGAAGTGGCGAACTGAAGAGAAAACAGAAAAGGGTGCGAATAGAGAAGATTTGGCTGAAGCAATGAATTGATTTTCCCTTTCTTCTCTGGTCCGCCCTTAAGCTCCTGCTTCAATGTAGGAGAGAAAGCACAAAATCCACTTTGATGGAATGATGGAGCACTTCAGTCAGTGGAGGAGAGAGTGAAAAATTGGAACAGATTCTTCCTGATAATTTTGAGTTTAGGAGCATATATTTAGGACAAAATATTTTTGAGACAAAATAGGTTTATTTTTATTTTTAGAGTTAAATCTTAAATATTGTTTAAAAATTGAAAATTTTGTAAGTGGTATCTTTCAAAACACACTTAGGCTCTGGAAAATTACTTTTTTTAAGGAAAACAATTTTTAATGGAAAACATTGATTTGAGATAAGTTTTTCTTTGTTTGTTTGATTAGAGAAAAATTTATAAATAAAAACAAAAATGAAGTAGAAATGAAAGAAGGATGAGAACAGTGAAGAGGGGAGGAGTGAGAGGAAAAAATGTGGTATAAAAGAAAAATGGTTTTTCTTTTCTAACATCACATTTTTCCACCTCACATAAAATTCTTTTCCACCCTTTCCAAAAATAAACAAAGGAAAATGAAAAAAAAGAGGAAAATAATTTTCCGGAAAAATGTTTTTCATCAAAATAAACGGACCATTGTAGGGAAAATTTTCCGTTAATCAAAATGATATGTTTAGTAAACATATTAAAATTTTTTTTTGTAATTTTGTTGAAAATATATTACCCAAACATCTATTTAATTGGTTCTTGGATTATGCCCTTAAAATTGGTCAAAATTACGATAAAATGACATTTACTTAACCTGATATCACTCTATTGTAGATCAGTACCTTTTATAAATCTTCTTGTGAGATAGTACTCCGTACCTTTTAAAACCTTACAGTAGTAAATTGATCGGTGAGGCCTTTTTTATATTTGGAGTTAGCATTGGGGCTGAAAACATGTAAATCCTAATCTATAATTCTATAATACCTTAATGGCCATGATGGGTCTAATTGATTCAAATTAACGTTATCCAATTTTGACCCATACAGGTTATCCTCAAGTTGAAAATTTTGATTGAACCTAACACATTTTATATTAGGTGGGGTTCGTGTTGACTCATTTAGATTTTCTGGTCGAAAATCTCAACCCCAACCTGCTTTTTTATGTTACATTCGAATCAGATTATCAAGTTGTATCAACTTTTGACAGCCCTTATAACCCATAAATTTTCCAACATATGATAGAAAGAATACTTGGACCTCCAATATCAAATAACACTTTTGGGAAAACATGTACACTTTGATGTAGGGTCGGCAACCCACTAATCCCACCTGAACCCGACCGGTATCAAAATTATTAACTTCTTTTTTCATCTTCAATTCTCATAAAAGAAACATCAAAGTAGCGTGAGTTGACGAGTCGGGTTTGGGTTGTTAGGTTATCAGATCATGTACCCTCAACCCAAACACGACCCATTTATCAAACGAGTTGAGTTTTTGTAACATACACCCAACCTGAAAATAAATAGGTCGGATTCAGGTTGACCCATTTAGTTTTTTAGACAAAAATTTCTTCTACAATCTAAACCCTAAACCCTTCTCCAGCCCCAATCAAAGTATTTATTCCCTCCGTCCCAAAATAACTGCTCCACTTTCCTTTTTCATCCGTCCCAAAATAACTGCTCCATTTCTTTTTTTTTGGCAAATAATTCACATACAACTTTACATTTATATCCTTACTTACCACTTAATACCCACAACTTTTTACCTACTGTTACTTATAATTTTACACTTTTAACCTTACTTTTTACAAAAAGTGGGTCCCATCAAAAAATCCCACCGCCAAATTCTTATGGAACAGTTTTTTTAGACGGAGGGTGTACTTGATTTGTTATTATGAAAAAAATTGTTATTATTAAGACATCCAATTAAAAAAAATATAACAAAGTAAAAAAAAGACATAAGATAACTTCTCAGCTCTCTAATCAACTAGAGAAGTATTAATTTCCATAAATCTTCTATACCTGTCCTCTTTTCAAGTCCCCCAATTTTCTCTTTTGGGGGAGAATTTTGGGAGGAAGAGAGGCCCATAGGAGAAAGAGCCTCATTCAAAACACTTGAAACCAGGGAATAAACATTACTACTTGCAGGAGAAACAATATATTAATAAAATGGTAATATTATTGCCCATGCCTAAAATATAACTTTCTAATTCCTACAAAGGCCAAAAGTCCACCTACTACAGCCACACCACTTGTTGGAGAGAATTAATACTACAACTTTCTGAATCTGTTATGTATTCATGTCACAATAGCCACTACAAAGTACAAACCAATTTGGTCCTTCAAATTTCTACATTTTTAACAGAGACCATCAACAATCTATATGCCATTCAGAAGCCGAATTTATCCCATTACAAACAAAAAAAAACATACTATGAAATTCAACAAGCTATCGTAAGACAGACGTCTGTATTCAGTCTACACAGTGATGGCCTCTGGCAAACTCTCAGGAGGCGCGCCACTGCTGCCGTTCAGAACGACCGTGTTTCCGTCAGTATCAACATCAACAATTACGGAATCGCCCTCTTTGATTTCCCCGGCAAGCATCTTCTCAGCCATGCTGTCCTCCAAGAGTCTCATTATAGCTCTTCTCAAAGGCCTAGCACCGTAGCTCGGGTTGTACCCTTCATCCACAACCCTATCTGTGAACCTCTCTGTTACTTGAAGTTCAATTTCCTTGAGCTTCAACCTCTCAAACACTTCCTTGAGCATAATATCAGCAATTTCCTTGACTTCCAACTTTGTAAGCTGCCTGAACACAATCATCTCATCTAATCTGTTCAAGAACTCTGGCCTAAAGTACTGCTTCAACTCTTCAGTCACAAGGCTCTTGATCCTGTTGTAGCTGCTGTCCTTCTCGTCGTAGTCTAGGTCAAACCCAATCCTACGCCCACCTTTCTCAATAACGCTGCTTCCTACGTTTGAGGTCATGATAAGAAGTGTGTTTTTGAAGTCGACTGTTCTTCCTTTGCTGTCAGTCAACCTCCCGTCTTCAAGAATTTGAAGCATCATGTTAAACACATCGGGATGAGCCTTCTCGATTTCATCAAAAAGCACGACAGTGTAGGGGCGGCGCCTGACAGCCTCGGTAAGCTGGCCGCCCTCAGTGTAACCAACGTAACCTGGGGGTGAACCAATAAGCTTGGATACGGTGTGCCTTTCCATGAACTCACTCATGTCAAGCCTAATCATGGCTTCCTCAGATCCAAAGTAGTAAGCAGCCAAGGCTTTGGCAAGCTCGGACTTTCCAACACCAGTGGGACCCGAGAATATGAAGCTTGCAATTGGACGGTTGGGGTTCTTAAGGCCAACACGAGCACGGCGAATGGCACGACTAATGGCTTTAACAGCTTCATCTTGACCGATGACTCTTGTGTGAAGCTTATCCTCCATCTTGAGGAGGCGGTCAGATTCATCTGTTGACACCTTCTCAACTGGAATACCAGTCCATGAAGATACAATGTGCTGAATATCTGTTTCGGTCACAGTGGGACCCACATCACCAGATTCTGTCTCTGCCTTGCTCATTTCTTTGTTCTTTTCTATAAGAGCAGTAATTTGGGCCTTGAGGTCCATTTCTCTGTCACGCAACTCACCTGCCTGCACATTGTGATCGTACAACACAGTGAGCATAAAAATAGGATGAAAATGAAGTTTCAGTCAGCAGCTAAGTATCCATTCTTAGCATATTTCTAAAGCGGAAAGGAGAAAGCAAGGAAGAAAGCTCCATTCATCAGTTAAAATCATGGCTTCTAGCTACAAAAAAGGGCTTTTCACCAGGGTTATCTCACCAGAGATAAGAGGCTTCTCGCTATATATCTATATTTTCAGACTAAGTGAAAACAACTAAAAAATAGTTCCCGCCAAAATCAGATTCACTATATTAAATGACTCTTTAGAAATGTTATTAAAAAAAAGTCTAAATAAGGATTAGTTAAGATGTTATTGCATTGAAGACTAGACTTTCTTAAGGCTTAGTCAAAATCGATTGTATTCATTCTATTGGACATTAGAGTTAGTCAAGTAAATATCAACTCCAAATTCTCCTTTCAAAAAAAAAAAAAAATGTACAAGTTCATGCCCTCCATAAACCTAATGGCCCGTTTGGTAGCCGGTTATAAATAGAGGTAATGGGAATGAATTGATAACTAGATTTGGAAGGAAAATCAAAATTCATTCCCATCCAATATCACCGAATCACCCTTCCACGTGGTAATGGAAGATAAACTCTAATTTAGTAAATGAAAAATATGTTTTCCATGGGGATTATAAAGTTTTTCCTTAACAAATTACACTTAAAATTTATTACCATTACCACAATTTATTACCAACAACCAAACGGGCCGTAAGAGAATTAAGTTGCATTCAACAAATAAAAAAAAAATCTTTTAAGCTAGCTTTATAAAAACATTCTTTAAAGAATGTTAACAATTTAATTTTCAGATTTGCTGCTTCTCATAACTACATCAAATCCACCCAACTCTGTTTCCAAATGATTAATCTAGACAAATTCACAATGTGGCACTAGCAAATTCTCACATACAAAGCCTATTCACATGAACTTGGATCAAGCTTAAATGAAGACAGCATACCTTTTCAAAGTCCTGGCCACGGACAGCTTCATTCTTCTCTTTTGTGAGCTGTCTAAGTTCTTTCTCAAGCTCTCTAGCTTCTTCAGGAAGCTTCAAAGATCCAAAAGCATAAGATTAATTAAAGAAGGCCTAGCAATAGGGTGAATGATAATTCCATATCACATTATTTACCTGAGCATGTTGCAGTCGAACACGGGAACCCGCTTCATCAATAAGATCAATAGCTTTATCAGGCAGGAAACGGTCACTGTAACACATTGAGAAACATCAGGACAGAAGATTCACACATATATAAGAGCTCCTACCACCCCAGAAAAAAGGATTCAGGTTCTTATAATTTCAATGCTATATCCGGATGTTATTTTACAAGCCAAAAGTGTTTCTAAATGAGAGGCATATTGCTTAGAGGGGAGTGAAAATATTATTAGAAATGAAACCTAAACTCATTAAAGGTATTAAAGGAGTGTATCATATATTATACTCAACAAAAACCACGAGACATGATAATAATTTTGCTTTAGATGGTAATTTCAACAAAAGCAAGCGACAAATTCAGCATCTATTATTTGTTGTAAACAAACTGTAGCCCTTTACGTATCTGACAATTGGATATATACATGTATCCGAGATCCATACCCGTGCTAGAATATCATAGCCCATGAACATATTTCCAGGGATATGGAGATTACACAATCTTTTTTTATAAATAGCACTACCTTCTGTGTTGAATACTTCATTAAATAAAGGAAATACAATAGAAGAAGCACAGGAAACCAAACCTGATATACTGGTAAGAGAGTTGCGCTGCAGCCTCTAATGCTTCATCTGTGTATCGAAGCTTGTGATGAATCTCATAGCGTTCACGAAGCCCCTTCAAAATCTGAATTGTTTCATCTACAGATGGCTCAGGCACTTTAACAGGCTGAAACCTTCTCTCAAGTGCTGGATCTTTCTCAATGTGCTTTCTATATTCATCAAGGGTGGTGGCTCCAATACACTACAGGCAACAACAAAAGATAAGATGCAATGGCAATCAAAATAAAAATGGACCCCAAACTTTACTCAAATCCTTGTACAAAAAAAAATGTCTTAACTTACCTGCAATTCACCCCTGGCAAGAGCTGGTTTCAAAATGTTCGCAGCATCAATGGCACCTTCTGCTGCTCCAGCCCCAATCAAAGTATGTACTTCATCAATAAACAGAATTATTTCATCACTTTGTTTGATTTCCTCCATCAACTTCTTGAGTCTTTCCTCGAACTCTCCACGGTATTTAGTTCCAGCCACCAGAAGTCCCATATCAAGGGTAATGACCTGAAAAAAAAAAAAAGAATTAATAATTCACACATAATTGACACAGAAATTGAGCACTGTAAACCGACTTCATCAGCACTAACACGTTTTAGTAGAGATATCAGTAGCAGTTAATTATCATGTGATTCTAGACACTTCATTGTTTCATTCTACAAGCAAGTGTAGCTGAGTTGACAAAGCATGTATCAATTGGAAATGATCCTTTATTTTATATTTTGAGAAAGCAAATAAAAACTACTATCATTTCCAAAAAAAAGGCAATAAAAAAACCCATTACAAATACACAAGACCCAAGCTGCTAAGGACGCAACATCCAAGGACAAAACTTCCTTCAAAAACTTGCACATCGATAGAAAGATGCACGCTTATACCACTGTCCATCAACGACAAAAATATTAACACATCTTTTTTTGTCTTCTTCAGACAGAACAAATAACATATCTTTATTATCAATTCTGGGGCGTATCTAACAATGTGACACATCTCTATGCATACACCATCATGTTTTGCCCACAACCAAATCAGATACCGCAAATCAGTCATGTTTATCAGCCTCAAAACTCAAAACTTTTAGATAAATAACACAAAGATGTTCCCTTCATATGTTCTGTATTGTACCTTCTTTCCCTCGATGGTTTCTGGAACATCACCAGTAGCTATTCTTTGAGCAAGGCCCTCTGCAATTGCTGTTTTACCGACACCGGGCTCTCCAATAAGGCAGGGATTGTTTTTGGTCCTCCTGCCCAGAATTTGAGTAACACGCTCTATCTGCTGCGATCTTCCAACAACAGGATCCAACTTCCCCTGAAAACAAACACGGAAATTAATTCAGGTAAATGCTTGTCGGCTAAAACAGAGAAAAAAAAAAAAAAAAAAAACACATTACACATGCACCTACTCAAAACATGATTTGGTAGGTGAAACCATGAAGGAAAAAATTTGAGACCAACCTCTTCTGCCAGCTTTGTCAAATTCGTTCCATACTCCTCCAAAGTGGGCATCTTATTTCCTGAAGTGCCACCTCCAACACCAGCACCAACAGCTTCAGTGTTTTCACCAACCATACGTATAACCTATCAATACCAAAGAAGTTTTACATTATACAGGGTTAAACATGCTAGCATAGGCAGCAAAGAAAACCTTGAATTAAAATAAAATAAAATAAAATAAAATAAAAAAGACACTCTTCTGACCTGTGTACGTATGTTACTTGGATCAGCACCCAAGTTCTCTAAAACACGAGCAGCTACACCTTCACCCTCACGAAGAAGACCAAGAAGCAAGTGCTCAGACCCAATGTAGTTGTGGCCTACAGCCATCAATCAACCATATAAGAATCAAAACACTGAATAACATCTCATAAACTAAGATACAATCACATATTTTCTAAAGATACAACATAAACTCAAACACTCAATCCAATATCTTCCCTCTCAAAGAGGAAGCTATGCTAAAAGGCACATTTTCTAAAAACACCAGCTACACAAGAAATGAATGATGGATGAACTGGAAGAAAAGGTAGCACACCATGTGACATTGAAAGTGAGCTAGGGATGCAACCTTCACATTGTCATGGGAATCATGACATTGCCATTCTTCGTCAAGGATTCAAGAGGACAGCCAATTGAGGAAAATATGCAGCATTCACATCGCACAAAGCAAGCAAATCTTATATAAAGACCCTGTTATTTTGGACTAAATTAAACTGAACTGGATTTATTTGGACTGAATTTATCTGGACTAAATTGAATTAAACTAAATCCTAGGCTCATCACGAGTTGTGCTAAACTCAATTGAATTTGTCTGAACTGAATTGAGATATCAGAAATTAAGTCCAAAAGAAAAGGGCCTACGAGGTTATCATTTAGCCCTTGCATACATTATAGTAATATTAGGATGAAATTTTTGCAAACATGTAAATGCCACGTGCAGAAGTAAATGAACTCCAACAAATGTATAAGATGACCAACAAAACAAGATAAAAAAGATTCACGAGAAAATTGAGAAAAAATCTATTTATTGGGTACCGGTTCAGAAACTTAAGTTTTCAGAAACATGTAAATGCTACATCAGAAAGTATGTGAACTCCAACAAATGTGTAAGATGACCAAACAAAACAAGATAATTAGATTCACCAAAAAATCGAGCAATGATATAGGTATTGGGTACCGGTTCAGAACCTTCATTCTCAAAGTCTCAACTAAAAGCTCACACTAACTTACCAAGTTGGCGAGCTTCCTCCAATGAGAGTTCCAAAACGCGCTTGGCGCGAGGGGTAAAAGGAATTTCAACAGCAACAAACCCGCTGCCCCTCCCAATTATCTTCTCAACTTCTACACGAGCATCTTTCAGATTGATTCCCATGGATTTCAGAACCTTGGCAGCAATTCCAGTGCCTTCACCAATAAGACCTAGCAAAATCTGCTCTGTGCCAACAAAATTATGGCCAAGCCGCCTCGCCTCTTCTTGAGCAAGCATTATTACTTTAATTGCTTTTTCAGTAAAACGTTCAAACATTGCTCTAACAACACCCCTGCTTGCTGTCCCTTTACGTACAGAAAGCACAGCCCTCATCTTGGAATGAAAACATTGGCGGGTAGATCCCAAAGTATCCAAAGCATTTCCACCACGCAACCCTGAGAAACTTCGCAATCTATGTCCAGGAGCTTGAAGGCTGGCCATCATCGTGACAGCCTTTTTGCCTTTACCAGATCTTTGAAATTGGCCATTTATTTGATAAGCAAATGAAGCAGGGATATTGGTTGACTGTATTAATGCCCCAGCCATGACTCAGCAGAAATCTGCATTCATGAGATTACTTGGTAAGCAGAATAAATAATTGCTCAATGCAGGGGCACAAACTACAAACTAATACAACAGAAGCTTTGCAAGTTCTCAAAAGCAGGAAAGAATCTAATAGGCAGCCTTTTAGGATTGAGGGCCTAGCCAACTAGCTTGACGCCGTTCTAAAACTACGATTGCAAGTGTAAAAAAATACACACACTAACTTACAGATATAAAGACTCAAACTACTCCTATGTGTAACAACATGCAGAATATAAAAAGTAAACCAAAAGCAATTCAAACTACTAACCAACATATAAAATTGCTAGTTTTCAAAAGTGGCAGATTTAAAGCACAAGTATTGAGTAATACACCCTCAAACTTAACCTTATCAAACCCAATCAATACCAGCAATCAACATACATGTTAAATATAGATGCTGCAAATTCAATTAGAGACCTCACTAGGGTTCATGCAATCAGCACCAATTCCTATAAAAGAAACAGGTTATATAGCTAACAATCTAATACCAACAAAAAAAAAAAAATCAAGTCATGAATTCATGCTGCAACATTTCACCATCCAAGAAAAAGAAATCATCCACAACTTCAGAAGTTGACCATTAAGATTTACAAGTTCTCTATGTCCCACAACCAACTTTCAATCAATTGAAAACTTCAGATACCCAAACCAAACCAAATCAAGAATATCACTTCATTATAACAAAAAATTAAAAAAAATCAGCCATAAATATAAACAATACACCCAGCTCCCAATTCCCAAAAACTATTAAAAAGAAGAACACCAACATCTAGTCTAGATAAAACACAAAGCAGCCCACAAAATACCCACATCAACAAACAATTAGTAAGCAAAATTAGATCCCCCCAGAAATGGATAAGCATAAAATCAATGAAAGAATTACATAAACCGACAATAACAGAAGCATAAGATGAAAACGAAAAAGAAAAACCCTAACACTTGAAGCTAAAGTAAACAAGAAAAAAGCAAAACAAACAATAGGAAGAATTTAAAAATAAAAAAAAAAAAAAAACAAAGGATACTGTAGTAAGCAACTTTAGAATTACTCCGTAACAGAAAGCTTTACCTGAGAAAATGGAAGAAAGAAGAAAAGGAAAATGGAGGAGAGAGAGAGAGAAAGGTGAAGAAGATGAGAGAAGGTGTAAAATTTGTTCCTTCCAGATGAGAGGAAGGGACGGCTTAGATGAGAGGTTGTGTAACGAAGAGAAATGAATGAAATAATTTACCAATAATAATAAATAAATAGTTGATGAAATGGATAATAATATATTGTGGTCTATGATTATTGGAGCGGTGTGTACCTTTAAAATATCATACGTCCCTATTTGGCTATTTCTACATAACATACACGTCTCCCCCATGAGGATCGAGTTCATTAGTAACAGGGTTGTAAATTGAATAGACTAGACTGGGCAGGACTGGATTAGACTTTGTCAAATCAAATTCAAAAAATATTAGATTCAAACTTTAGCTTAGTTTAATTTGATTTGGTCTGAATAAAATTTTGTATGTTCATTAGTAATAGGGCCGTAAATTGGATAGACTGGAGTGGACTCTGTCAAATTCAAAAAATAAATAAATATGGATTCAAAGTCATTACTAGTTTAATTTGATTTGGTTGTCCAAATTAAATCTAGTTTATTAATCTAAATATTTAAAAGTCATAATAAAATTTATTACGAAGTATGTTTTAACATCATTGTACTCGATTAAACGTTACGAGCAGTAAGGTTGACAGTACAGTAAATTGATTCGTACATATATGTATATTCGTGTGTGTACATACATACACACGACCCCCCATACATACACACTGACACATGTATGTATACATATTGAGGATGAAGTCATAGCCCAGTGGTTAGGACTTCAGAATTCCAGGCACGAGTTCCTGAGTTCGATTCTCACCACACGGATTTGCAAGGATTCCTTATTATCCCCCTTACAAATGCGTGTGTTGGCTAAAATTGGGTCGGGTGACCTGCAGTAGGGCCCGATTCCAACTTCCAAGGTCTAGTATCCCACACGTTATCCTATAAAAAAATGTATGTATACATATTTGTATTCTTTTTTTTTATTAAAACATATTTATATTCTTGTATATCTTTCCTTCAAAATAGAGTTTTTTCCCCTAATATTGTTACCAAGCTCCTCAATTCCCAAAATACAGCTTATCTTTTTTTTCCCAATATACCGTCCACGTAAGCAACGTAAAATGAACCGTTTTTTTTTTAATTTGTAGCAGATAAACCGCTACTCCCAGTAGCGGTTTTCTCAGAAGAAACTGCCACTCCCAATAGCGGTTTTCTCACATAAAACCGCTACTGGGAATGGCGGTTTTAGGAGGTATGATATTAATGTCAAATTCGTATTGTATTACCCCTTAATGGGAGAAACCTGCAATAAACTAAAACCATTATACCACAGCCACAATCATCCTCCAATTCAATGTCACAGCCACAATCATTCTCTAATTCAATGTCACAGCCAACATCATCCTCTAATTCAATACCACACCTAAAATCATTCATCCAGATCAATACTACACTTAAAATCATTCATCCATACGATTTAATTACAATAATAATAAAAAAAAACTTTGATTTAATAATAATAATAAACAACAGCTATAATTTAATTACAATAATATTCTAAACATATGATTTAATTACAGTAATTAAAAAAACTGAATATCTAACTCCTACGCTGCCTCTTGCTATGGAGTACCAAATCACTGCTAGCACCTGCCTCATCGCCCTCTGCAATGCTATCTAAACCTCCATGATCAGATGTGATATCCCTCCTTCTATACGTAAATTGCAACGGTGGAGGAGGAGTCAAGCGGATAGTAGAAGTGTCAGGCGAGGTTATAGGAGGAGTGTTATCTTCCGACGTAGGAATGACAACCTGTTGCGTAGGGGAAGTAGAATTGAACTGTGGAGTGAGATGCGGCCTAGGACGAGGAGTAACCTGTGGCGACGGACGGGGAGTAATCTGTGGCGACGGATGGGGAGTAACCTGTGGAGACGGACGAGTGACAACTGGCCTACGAGGAGTGAGACCCTGCCTACGACGAGTGGGAGTACTGTATGCAGGTGTGGAGTAGAACTGGAAGTCATAGCTGGATTCGTCTCTACAGATGGTTGGGGAAGAAGGTGAGTTAGATGAGCCTTTGCCAAAGCATCATGGCCTACTGAGCTAATACTACTCAAAGTATCCATGACTAAAGGATAACCCATGTCACGAGGCAAATCTGATGTAGCCGTTATTGCCCGTCTCACCTTATCACAGATATCAACAATAGCTCGACCCTGGATTGTTATATTAATTAGCACACATTTATAATGTAACACAAACCATGAACATAATATAAAGATAGTAATTCAAAATATTGTTTACCAGTAAGAAATCTGAATGAGCAGGCTGGTAGTGACTCGGGTCCCGCCGCCTGGAAGTACCACTAATAATAAGCCTGGTAATACGACGATACCATGTACTCCTCAGTGAGTAAGGATGAGCCACCCAACGGCGTACCCTGCACTACCAAATCCTCTCGCCGGCTCCACTCCTGCACGTGACTAGAATGCACTACCGTCCAGTTACTCTGAGCCCTGCGATCCTTTTTGTGTAGTCTGTCATTAGTGTCAACCGGTGTAGGGATTAGTTGAACGAACCCAAACTGCCTCATGACTCGATCAGGATAATGAAACTCCATAACGTCGAAGCAAATAAGGGGTGCTCTGCTCCTCCAAACATGTCGGTCCGACCTACAGATCTCCGGGAGCAGCTCAAGTACGGTGTCGGTGTATGGCTGCCATATCATCTGTAAATAAAAGTAAGTTGTAAATTTATAGTTATAATACATAGTCAGTATATAGTTGGATAAGAAAGTAAACCTGATCGTCTCGTTGGTGGTCCAACGCATCTCGGTAATAAGGCAATCCTGTAGCACTGTGTGTACTGGTGAAGTAAACCCGTAGCCAACTACATCAAGTTCATATATTGAGAAATTAAAATAAAATACGAAATAATTAGTAATGAAATGAAATTAAATCCAAACTACAACACCTGCAAGCCAATGATCCACCCCACTAACGTGTTGTGATCCAAGCGGGTATTGTAACTCCTCTGCCTAATCCTGCTGCTCTGGTGGATCTCGAGGTCTTGTGATGTGAGGTCGTCCAATACAAATGTGCTCCCATGACCAAATCTGCAACAGGATAAGAGCCCCACCCATCTCCCGTGCCTTTTTCATACTCGATCTGCATAGCTGACGGTACAAAAAGGCAAGAGTAGCAGCACCCCAGCTGTACGTTGAAGCTATGTCCCAATCTATGAGCATAGGAAGGTAGTACAGTGATACTGAGTCGCCACTCTTATCAACGAACAAAATAAATCCCATCAAGGCTAGGATGTATGCTCGTGCGTGTCGCTGGATTAATAGATCGTCAGCATCATCTGGAACCCTAGAGAAGTGTCTCCGCAACCAGGTTAACTTAAGATATGAGCCCTGTAGAGGTGAAACCTGTGTCTCCTCATCGATAACAGGGCGCACCCCGAGCATCTCCTCGACAACTGCAGCCCAATCATCAGGCAAACGGTCGATGACAGGTCTACCGTGCACCCTGAGTGTAATGACCCTGATTTTTATTGGTATTTTTGCCGATAATCTATGTGCATTTATGTGTATATATGTATAGTTCAAATTTATTTTTGAACTATTTATTTTATTTTATGTGAATAATTTCGATTTAATTCGAATTATTTTATTTGCAGTTTTTATTATTTATGTTAATTATTATTTAATTAATTAGAATTTTTATTATTTAATTTTCTAATTAATTATTTAATATTTTCGGGCTAAATCGATTTATACATGATTGATCATGTAATTTACGTAAATTAACCCAATTGATCACGAAAGCCCAAATTTGCCCCTTTTCTCTTGCTTGGCCGGTTGGCCCTAATGTTTGGTGGCAAATTTTGCCACTTGCCTCATGTTCACACCTTAACTAACTCTATATATAGAGGAGTTAGTAAGGCTATTGCTCATTTTTGTCATCCTTGCCATTTTATGCACTTGCCATCAAGTTTAAACACAAAAATTTCCCTCCACTTTCTCCCCTTGCCTCACGCCATTTTTGAGCAATTGAACCCATCAATTGTTCATCATTTTTCCTAGCCCAAAACTTAAAGATTCAAAGTCTATTGATCTTTAAGTGTTCAAACACAATCTAAACCTCCTAATTTGCATTCAAGATCACTAGTTCGGGATTGGTTTGGGGTTGTTCGATTGGGGTTCTTGTGTGCCGTGTGGGTCACGTGAGGCCGTGAGGTGGCTCGTGTGGTGGCCGTGCTGGGGTGGCTGTGTTCGTGGTGGTGCAGCTGTGGGGTGCCGTGCAGACGGGCCGTGCAACAAGGGTGGTGCTCGTGAGGTTGCCGTGTGGTGCTCGTGGTGGTGGTGCCGTGTCCGTGTTGCTTGGGCCGTGTATTTAGTGTTCCGGGCAGCAGGTTTTTGTGTTGAATTGGTGTGTTAATCTTCAATAAGGTAACATACTTTCTCAACCTTGTTGGTATACTATGATTATAGTATAGATTAAATGCATGTATGGGTTATTTGGTGAAGTTTAATCATGATTTTGTGTATGGTTTCTAATCTGATTTTTATGTGGTTTCCATGGTATTTTGATGATGGTTTTGATGATTTTATGATTGAATATATGTTATTTTATGATCATGATTAATGTGTTAAAGTTTGATGAATTTTGGATGAGTTTAAGTTGAATTTTCGAATGGTTTAATGATGATGATATGCGTGTGATGTATGGTGTTTGGATGAGTTCTTGATTGAAGTTCTTGAATCTTGATTGAGTTCTTGATTGAAGATCTTGAATCTTGAATGAGTTCTTTATGAGTTCTTGTTGAGTTCTTTGAATTCTTGATGAGTCTTGATGAGTTCTTGGTTGAATCTTGATAATTAAATAAAGTGGTCTAATGGTTAAAGAAAGTTAAAGATTGAGTTGGAATTGGTTAAAGAATGGATTTTAAAGTAATGGATTAATGTTGGTTAGACTCAAGATCAAGGCGCAAAGGCAATCTTGAGAATAACTTCGTGTTTAACTGATTATTTTCCAAGAATCAAGGCGCAAAGGCAATTCTTGAATATAATTATGTTATGAATAAGTTGATTAAAATGATAAGAGATTTAATTAATGATTAGCTTGATTTCATTTCTAGGTGCCTAATACATTAAGTAAGATTCATTGTTTTTGGGTTAAGACGTTGCCCCTATTCCATCCGCGGTATTGGGATAGTTGGAGTCATACTATGTTATCCTTTGAATTTCCAGTAAGATTGGTTTCACGGGACATGGATTTCCAGTAAGATTGGTTTCATGGGGTTTGGGAGTAAGATTCTCAAATCCGAACATAGTAGAAAGTTCGATCGCGTAAGATGCGTTCGTACGAGCATAGTCCAATCTAGTATATGAATGATTGCGCCAAAGATAGTTGGTTAGGTTGGTTTGAGTCGAGTTCATATTTGGTTGTTCTCATATATTGGATTGAGGTTTTGATTATTTGATTTGTGCTATGTTCATGTGTATTCCCATTAGGGTGAGTCAGTTATGTTACTCGCCACTGATGGTGGACCGTTGTTTGTTTTACAGGTAATTCTGATGACGAAGTACTTGCTTAGCTTTGGGTTGGGCGAGCGGCGTTTGTTATTGTTTTGGATGTATTTTATATTGTTGTTGTTTTTGGATAGCTTGAACTATAGTATGGACTTGTATACGTTGATTTTGGACTCTGACGTGTGGTAGGAGTTACTCGTATTTTAGTATTTCTAGTTTGACTTTTTGGATTAGTATTGTACAAACTTGTGGGTATTTGTACCTTTGAGGTTTAATAATGATAATTTGAGGAATTAGTTTTAATTCTTAAGTATTTTGAGTTGTAGTTATGACTATTCGACTCGTCGGTTTCTTCCGCGCCGATTTAAGCGAGTCGGGTCGTCACACTGAGGCCTAAGATCACCGCAACATCCTGGAGTGTGATTGTAGCCTCTCCAACCGCCAAATGGAAGGTGTGTGTCTCCTGTCTCCATCTCTCAACCAAGGCAGTCAATAGACCTCTATCTAACTCAAACCCACCTCCCGCTAAGCGGTGGATACAGTAAAACCCAGCACACCTAATATAGGGAAGCATGCGCTCATCCACGACCCAATCACGTAACCCGAGCGAGTGTTCTCTAAATGAAAGAACCTTATCATCACCATCCACCCAAACAATCTCACTTCTGTGTTTATTTTGTAATCGTAGCACAGATGGGTCAATTGGACCTGGACGAATAGATTGCTCCATAGCTCCTGCATTAAATTTTTCAATAATAATAATAATAATAATAATAATAATAATAATAATAATAATGTAAATTGTAATAATACTAGTAATAATATTAATAATAATAATAATAACATTAATAACAGTAATAATAATAATAATAAAGATAATAATAATAATAATAACATTAATAACAGTAATAATAATAATAATAAAGATAATAATAATAATAACATTAATAATAATAATGTAACAAAGTACATAATAATTGAACGTCACCCTATAAACTAGTAGTACTATTAGATGGACATGTTTTCTTGTTATGTCCTGGATGTCGACAAATGCTGCAAGTCCTCTTCACAAGATAGGGACACTCATCCATTTCATTTCTAATTCGTGTTGATTTCCTACCGGGACCTCGTTTTAAAGCTTGATTAGCCACAATTATAGGAACGGAATATGGAGACCATGATGATGGATCTGGAACTGGTATAAAACTCTTCAAGTACATTAAAAGCCAAGTGTCTAGTGCAATATTTGTGGAACGCATGAGGCTCCTCCCAACCACTTCCAGCTTCTGATATTGCTGCCAAAATACCAGCATGCCTATCTGATATGACACAAAGACCTTCTGTTGCGGTAACCCGTGCTCTAATACAAGCCATAAACCAAGACCAACTATATGTGTTCTCGCCTTCAACGACCGCAGAGGCAAGAGGAAACAACTGAAAGTTCGCATCACTAGCCATAGCAATAAGCAAAGCACCTTTGTATTTACCATACATGTGAGTGCCATCAATGCTGATCAGTGGTCTGCAATGTTTAAATCCTTCTATGGAAGGCTTAAACGCCCAAAAAACACGTTGAAAGACATGAACGGTTGGATCGAGTGTTTGTAGTAGCTTCCATTCAACAACAGTTCCAGGGTTGGACTCCTTTAGTGCCTGCATGTATTTAGGCAACTCTTGATATGATTCCTCCCAATCTCCATAAATTGTCTTGATCGCTTTCTCTTTCGCTAGCCACACTCTCTTGTAAGTGACTGTGAAATGGAACCTCTCTTTCGTTAACTGCACAATTGTTTTAATCTTCAAGCTCAAATCAACTCGAATCACGTCTAAGAATGAGTTGCATAAGAATTCCGAAGTGAGTAGGTTATGATCAACCGAGTCTATCTCACTGATGCAATTGCTAGCATGAGGGCCATTATACCTCACAATCCAAAAGGTGGGAAGGGCTACATCTTTCACTGCTCGAAGCCTCCATGGACAGCTACATTCATTCTTTCTTTTACACTCTACCACATACTTTTCAGGCTCTGACTCAACCACTTTGATCTTCTGATTTCGAGCTATTGAGTACGATTTTACTGCATCTTTCACTTGCTTCAAAGAATCAAATTGCTGCCCAACCTGGAACTCACCCTCAGTTGTGAAGGTTGTCTGCCTCGACCAAGTCATCCATGACTGATGTGCTGCTTCATCTACTTCAATAACTTCGTTGAAATCTTGCGTAGGTGCGGTGTCCCTGATGTCTTTATCTCGAGCCTCAATCACATCATCATCATCATCAGGGTCACTATCATTCCCTATCCCATCAAGCCCGAAAGCATCGACATTGTTAGGATCAAGTGTGTCAATGGAATGTTGGGCATGTGTTCTTGTTGAGGTTCCTTCATGTGTGGATGTAATTGGAGTCCCAAATTCGGACATATGATCATGAAAAAATTCATCATCAACAAGCAATCTTGTGAATGAACCCATACCCACAGAGTGATTGTTAACGGGAATTTGATGTTCCAAACTTTCATGGGAAACCATGTATGGAAA
This sequence comes from Salicornia ramosissima, assembly GCA_951394345.1. Taxonomy (NCBI): domain Eukaryota; kingdom Viridiplantae; phylum Streptophyta; class Magnoliopsida; order Caryophyllales; family Amaranthaceae; genus Salicornia; species Salicornia ramosissima. The sequence continues at coordinate 4,988,453 of OX596237.1, forward strand.
AGAACTTACATTAGTTTGCACAACTGGCTCCTTTGAAACAAACTCAAGGTAAAGTGGCATTGGAATTGAATCACTTTGATTCATAGAATCCCACAATTCCATAACCGCGTCATCGCTATCCAAAGGAATAGCCTCATATGATCCTACCATACGATATCTCATTAAAACGTTCAGCTTCACACAACTTGAATCCACACCAACAACATCATGCAGCTTGCTCAAAATTTGAGAGAAATTCATACTAGACTTCAGACACACCAATTTCTTACTCCCTCCTTGGTACACTAAATCACCGTTGGTTTGTACCAAATCCCCCCCCCCCCAATAACAACATACAAAGCAAGTGGTAGAATTCATGTTCTAACAATCAAAGTAAAAAAATTAAGTCAACAAACGCTAGTTAGCAATTAATCATGAACAAATAGTAATGGATAATTGATAACAAAATACAATTCAAATACGCATTTTATCGAACACTTGGCATACACTTTAAATTACATATGCAACATACAATTCAACAACTAATTATACTTTCCACCAACAAAATAAAATCAAAATGCATTAATAAAATCATTTGAATAAAAAAATCAAAGGTATTCTATCAAGAAATGTTACTTACAAAATTTAAAATTCACATAAGCATTTCATCAAACACTTTGCATACACTCTAAAATTACATATACAACATAAAATTCAACAATTAGTGCTTCTTCACAATAACAAAATCAAATCAAAATACACTAAGAACATCATTTAGGTCATCCATTATCAATAATTAAAATTAAAATTCATTATTTTCAGTTCAAACTTAAAATATACACAAACCTTAAAAAAAACAGAGGGAGGAAGGAGAGATCGAGAACCGTACCTGAGACGAGCTGGAAGAAGAGGGAGGACGGCGAAGGTGGCGCGGCTAAAAGTGGAGCGGTTGAAGGTGGCGCGTCTGAAGGTTCGAGGCGGAGGAAGACGTGCGAGGGTCACCTTTCTTCGTGTCCTTGCTGCTTGCTGCCTGTTGGAGTGGTGGGTTTAGAGCATACTGTCTTCTTTTTTTTTATGTATGGGAAACCGCTACTGGTAGTAGCGGTTTAGTTAAGAGAAACCGCTACTGACAGTAGCGGTTTATCCGGTTCAAAGAAAAAAAAAACGTTCTATTAAACCGTCTACGTGGACGGTAGATTGGGAAAAAAAAATTTAGGAGCAACATTATTGGAATTGAAGAGATTGTAGACATTATTAGGGGAAAAAATTCTTCAAAATACATATTGTATATATATTAGATTAATTGAATTATATTAGATTACGTAAATGTGAATCATTTGACACTTTTGAATTATATAAGAATTAGATTAATTGAACCTCGTGGGTTCAACCTCCTTTAAACATACATCCAAAATTACTAAATTAGTCCGTGTGCAACGAAATTTTGATATTAATGCATAAATTCAACATTAAGACCAGTTGAGAGGGGAATATTTTTAAATAAGTAAAACTAAAAAGGGAGGTTTAAAAGAAAGAGGAAAAAAATTCAAGGAAAAAAAAAAGAAGATAAATGTGTGGTAATAAAACACAGAATGGGTTGCTCAAAAAATAAAAAGACAAAAGGTATACAATATAATATAGGGAAGTGATTTACGCGCCTGTTTTTTTTAACTATGTGCACCCTTATGCTTCCGTTTTGAAGATGGTTATTCTTTGTTCAAGGGACTGTCAAAATAAGTAAAAGGCAAAATTGACACCACCAGGCCATATTATTTGCCATCTTCCCATATCAGTCCGAACAATTGATTATCCCAGAATAGGCCCAATTATTATGCAAATTTGACAAAAACAGTCCGACTTACTTGTTAACCTATTGTAGCCGGTAATCCACAACACGTGACTAGCACATGACTTTTAGCAGGGGTTAATTGCTAATCAAATTGTTTTTAGAAAATAATTAATTGATAATCAAATCATTTTTAGAAAATAATTAATCCACAACACGTGACTAGCACATGAATTTTAGTGGGGATTACCAACTACAATAGGTTAACAGTTGTTTTTGGCAAGTTTTTGTAATAGTTGGGCCTACTCTGGGATAATCAATTGTTGGGACCGATATGGGCAGATGGCAAATAGTATGGACTGGTGGTGTCAAATTTGCCTAAATAAAAAGTGTCAAATAATATATTGTACTACTTCCGTTTTTTTAGTTTACTCAATTTGACTTTGTCACTATTCACAAATATATATACATTGATGTTTGTGATTTATACATAAGATAAAACATAGTCATGTTAGATCTCGTTGGATTCGTTTCAACATGTAGTTTTTTAATATATAGTTTTTATAATTTTTTACAAACACACAATTAAAGATATGAGTCTTCAAAGTTTTCCCTCGGCAAGTGTGAAAAGTGAAGTGAGTAAATTAAAAAAACCGAGGGAGTATATCACTTGCCTATAATGTACTATAATTTGTATCGGAGTTAAACTGACATTTATATTTTAAGGATATGATGTTCCATTAACACCATAGTCAAGTCCTCTCCTTCAACCCCTAGGTAATGTCAACGTAATTTTATTATAAGAGACGTCATAAACTGGGGTTTGGTGTGCCTTATAATTTTTTTCTAATGAAAAAAAGATACACATACATATTCATCATAAAAATTGAAATGTGGAACAGAAACTTCACCGTAACCTTTGATATGTGATATATCTTCTATATCTATATCTATACTCCTTAAAATCTCCAATCACGAACAATAGCGTGATCCCACGGTTCTTGAATTGGCATTCCTCATTGCATCAGGTTCCACTATTTGGAACTGCTAAGCAGATCCAATGGTGGATATGTAAACCCTAATTTTTACCTCTTCCTTTCCTCCCTTTTGATCTTCAGATTCACACTCACTCAGCCTTTATCTTTACATTTCTCTCTTTTCTCTCTCTTTCTTCGATTTTCCCTTTTGGAGTCGATTTTGGTGTTTGCTTTCCATTAATGTAGCTTTCTTTATTCTTCCTTTGTTAAGATTTTAGCTTTCTATTTTATTTTATGCATTTCTCTTGCTTCGATTCTAAGCTCCATTGAGGTCGATTTTAGTGTTTGCATTCCATTCATGTCGATTTCTTTGTTTTCCTTTTGTTGAGATTATGTTTCTCGGTGATAGGGTTTAGCTTCCTGATTCTTCAACTTCGATTTTCACCACAGTTTTGCGATGTCTCGTTGTTGGTAAGGGTTTTCCATGTTTTTTTCGTGTTTATTTGTTTTTATTTGGTTGTGTATGTTCGAAAACTTTTAGTGTTTTGAGTTTAATATCTCTTTTTTATCGATCTGTAAGATGCACTCCATTGGTTTTACAATGATATTGTACAATGGAGGTTAGTTCCTCCCTCCTTTGATGTGGATTGTTCTAGTAGGTTTTTTCACTTCAATTCCTCTAATGTGTAAAATGGCGTATGTTCCGGGCCTAACCAGGTGGTCAAACCCGTACTAGTAGGCCCAAATCCTAGGCCCCAGTTCTGGTAGGGCTAGGGCACATCAGATGTTCAACAACGAATAAGAGGATGCCACGTGTCAGCTGACTTACTCAAACCTTGACCAGGTTTCCATCATGTGTCATGGGCCAGGCCCATACGCGTCAGCCCGCTGATTCAGTAAAAACCCTAACCAGGTAACCTACGTCTATATAAGGATCAGTTCAGTCATTCTTTCAGAGACGCAATTCATAATTTACAGTCCGCAAACTCACCAAATACTCTGAATCCTTATTTTCCGATATATGACTTAAGCATCGGAGGGGCGTTCTCGGGTTCCACCCCCGGGTCAGCAATCTCTGACTGTTTTGCAGGTCACAGTCTCATCAAGGATCATCTAGAGTACACGTCATACACCAAAAGATCGTTGACTATTCACGAGAAGTTCCAGAATAGGAACAGATTGGCGCCGTCTGTGGAGACTAGAACGAAAGACATGGCAAATACCAGAGCAAAGACAACACGATCAAATCAGCCAGAAGAAAATCCCCGTGAATCGTCTAACCGGCGAGACGCACATGTCACTGATGACAATTCGTCCAATCGGGCGAGTGACCGCCACCGTCGCGAAGAACAGATGGTCTCACGTAAGGACTTCGAAGACATCGTGACGACGATGAACAGCAAGTTCGAACAGAGCTTACAGGAGCTGAGAGACAGCATACCTGCCATGATTGGGCAGTAGAGGCCTCCATCCCAGGCCGCAGGTCCATCCAGGGGCCCCAACCCTAGCCGGGCAACAGGGGCGCGGCCACAGAGAGGCTCTCAGCCTGGGGACGCTCGAGAAATCATCAATTCTAGACGCAATGACGCCCGAAATATCATCGAGTCGCGTCGGACACAAACGGCCTCAAATGTTAGGGAGGTCACAAGGCAGGAGACTCGAGGCCAGCCAAGGAGATCACCAGAGAGATCTCACCATACTACCGCTAGGAATCAAAGATCAGCTGCCATCCCAAACCGGGGGGAGGGCGTACGTCGTTCCCCAGTGGCTGTCCCTAACCGGGATGACAACAGAAGACACTCTCCAGTGGTCGAACTAGAGTAACCAGCAGGGGAAGTCATCTTTGAAACTCCATTCAGCCAAAGGCTTCTGTACACTACTAACACAAGGAAAGTAAAAGCTCCCACCATCGAACCCTTCTCTGGAGCGACTGATCCCGCCGAACATATGGCTGCCTACAAAGCCCAAATGGCAGTGCAGACAAGCTGTGAGGCAAGCTGGTGTAGGTATTTCCCTACCACTCTCAAGGGCCTGGCCCTCACCTGGTTTATAGATCTCCCATCCGGGTCGGTCGTTAGTTTTGCAACGTTGGAGACAATGTTCCTTAGCCACTTCGTGGCTGGGAAGAAACAGCGTAAGACAAGCATTCATCTCATGGCTTGTCAGCAGGGGGAACATGAGCTCTTGGGAGATTATCTCAAGCGTTTCAACGTTGAATTACTGCAAATACCTAATGTGGAAGACTCAGTAGCTTATGTTGCATTCATGTCAGGGCTAAAGAGGGGCAAATTCAAGTTTTCTTTGCTGGAAAACGAAGTGTCCTCATATACCGACGCGATGGACAGGGCTCGAAAGTACGTCCAGGCCTCGGATATCAACAACCCCGTCGAAAAGTCTGACAAGAAGAAATATAATAAGAGGAAGGAATCTCAACGGGGTGGACCTAGCCGGACATCCACTTCTAAGAAAGACACTCGAGATGGGGGAGAAGACCCCAGGTTCAATGTTAACAGGCGGGAGATATTCTTGGACATCAAAGGCCAAGAAATCCTTCCAAAGCCAACCCCTGTTCGCACATCGGTCAATAGAAGGAATCCCAAACTCTGGTGCGAGTACCACCACGAGTGCGGGCATACCATGAAAGACTGCAGGGAGTTGAAAAAGGCGCTTGACAAGCTGGCGGATCAAGGCAAGCTCAACCCTTATCTGTCAAAAGAGAATGGGGCTAAGAAGCAGAAACGCAGTGCCAGCGACGAGACTGATGGTCTGATCAACGTCATCGCTGGAGGATATTCAATAGAAGCACCATGAAACAAAGTACTGAAGAGGGATCTCAAGAACTCAACTTTTCAGATTGCTGAAGGGGCCATTGAACCACCCCCATCAGGTCCAATGATGGTATTCAATACGTCTCCTCTTCCACCTACCTGCTTTCCTCACAACGACCCCCTCGTGGTCGAGGTAAAAGTAACAAACTCTAGGGTCAAGAGGGTACTCGTGGACAGTGGGAGCTCAGCTGATGTAATGGCCTTGGAATGCCTACGACAACTGAAGTACGACGAAGCCGATCTAACCCCGTTGGAAAAACCTTTGTTTGGCTTTAGGGGTCGACCCGTCTTCCCCTTGGGGATCATTAAGCTTCCGGTTCGACTCGGAGAAAAGGGAGAAGAACGCAACTTATCGGTCACATTCATCGTCTTAGACATTAAACTCCCCTACAACATCATCCTGGGAAGACCTTTGTTGAACAAAATAAAGGTTGTCATCTCTACATACCAGCTCTTATTGCAGTATGAGACAGATAAAGAGGAGGTTGGAAAGTTGTATGGTGATCAGAGAACAGCCAAGCAATGCTACATCAACAGCATCAAGACTACCTCACCACAGGTCGAGGTAGGCAACAAGAGAAAGGAGCCGGTCGAGTCTTCTGAGGCAGTGTTTCTAGCTGAGGATGCCAAACATTACGCTCGACCAAGACCCATCGAGGGTCATGAGGAGGTCCTCATTGATGACAATCCTGAGCACACAGTCAAAATTGGCATTGACATGGATCCCACCCTCAGGGAGTCAATCACTCAGCTACTCAAAGAATTTCGAGATGTCTTTGCCTTCGATATTTCGGAAATGCCAGGCATTGATCCTTTTGTTATGTGTCACGAGCTCAACATTCGTGAAGGATTCAAAGGCGTCAAGCAAAAATTGCGAAGACAGAGTGAGGAAAGAAATAAGGCAGCTGCGGCTGAGGTAAAGAAGCTGCTAGAGCATGGGTTTATCAAGGAGTGCCAATACTCTGATTGGCTGGCCAATGTTGTTTTAGTAAAAAAGCCTAACGGTACATGGAGAATGTGTGTAGATTTTACTGATCTGAATAAGGCCTGCTCCAAGGATGACTATCCTCTCCCAAAGATAAATAGTTTGGTTGATTCTACTGCCGGACATGCAATGTTCAGCTTCATGGATGCCAATGCTGGCTACCATCAGATACCGATGGCTAGAAAAGATCAGGCACATACTGCTTTCATCACCAACCAGGGGGTCTACTGCTATCGAGTCATGCCTTTTGGACTTAAGAACGTTGGGGCTACCTGTGACGACTCGACTCGCTTAAATCGGCGCGGAAGAAACCGACGAGTCGAATAGTCATAACTACAACTCAAAATACTTAAGAATTAAAACTAATTCCTCAAATTATCATTATTAAACCTCAAAGGTACAAATACCCACAAGTTTGTACAATACTAATCCAAAAAGTCAAACTAGAAATACTAAAATACGAGTAACTCCTACCACACGTCAGAGTCCAAAATCAACGTATACAAGTCCATACTATAGTTCAAGCTATCCAAAAACAACAACAATATAAAATACATCCAAAACAATAACAAACGCCGCTCGCCCAACCCAAAGCTAAGCAAGTACTTCGTCATCAGAATTACCTGTAAAACAAACAACGGTCCACCATCAGTGGCGAGTAACATAACTGACTCACCCTAATGGGAATACACATGAACATAGCACAAATCAAATAATCAAAACCTCAATCCAATATATGAGAACAACCAAATATGAACTCGACTCAAACCAACCTAACCAACTATCTTTGGCGCAATCATTCATATACTAGATTGGACTATGCTCGTACGAACGCATCTTACGCGATCGAACTTTCTACTATGTTCGGATTTGAGAATCTTACTCCCAAACCCCATGAAACCAATCTTACTGGAAATCCATGTCCCGTGAAACCAATCTTACTGGAAATTCAAAGGATAACATAGTATGACTCCAACTATCCCAATACCGCGGATGGAATAGGGGCAACGTCTTAACCCAAAAACAATGAATCTTACTTAATGTATTAGGCACCTAGAAATGAAATCAAGCTAATCATTAATTAAATCTCTTATCATTTTAATCAACTTATTCATAACATAATTATATTCAAGAATTGCCTTTGCGCCTTGATTCTTGAAAAATAATCAGTTAAACACGAAGTTATTCTCAAGATTGCCTTTGCGCCTTGATCTTGAGTCTAACCAACATTAATCCATTACTTTAAAATCCATTCTTTAACCAATTCCAACTCAATCTTTAACTTTCTTTAACCATTAGACCACTTTATTTAATTATCAAGATTCAACCAAGAACTCATCAAGACTCATCAAGAATTCAAAGAACTCAACAAGAACTCATAAAGAACTCATTCAAGATTCAAGATCTTCAATCAAGAACTCAATCAAGATTCAAGAACTTCAATCAAGAACTCATCCAAACACCATACATCACACGCATATCATCATCATTAAACCATTCGAAAATTCAACTTAAACTCATCCAAAATTCATCAAACTTTAACACATTAATCATGATCATAAAATAACATATATTCAATCATAAAATCATCAAAACCATCATCAAAATACCATGGAAACCACATAAAAATCAGATTAGAAACCATACACAAAATCATGATTAAACTTCACCAAATAACCCATACATGCATTTAATCTATACTATAATCATAGTATACCAACAAGGTTGAGAAAGTATGTTACCTTATTGAAGATTAACACACCAATTCAACACAAAAACCTGCTGCCCGGAACACTAAATACACGGCCCAAGCAACACGGACACGGCACCACCACCACGAGCACCACACGGCAACCTCACGAGCACCACCCTTGTTGCACGGCCCGTCTGCACGGCACCCCACAGCTGCACCACCACGAACACAGCCACCCCAGCACGGCCACCACACGAGCCACCTCACGGCCTCACGTGACCCACACGGCACACAAGAACCCCAATCGAACAACCCCAAACCAATCCCGAACTAGTGATCTTGAATGCAAATTAGGAGGTTTAGATTGTGTTTGAACACTTAAAGATCAATAGACTTTGAATCTTTAAGTTTTGGGCTAGGAAAAATGATGAACAATTGATGGGTTCAATTGCTCAAAAATGGCGTGAGGCAAGGGGAGAAAGTGGAGGGAAATTTTTGTGTTTAAACTTGATGGCAAGTGCATAAAATGGCAAGGATGACAAAAATGAGCAATAGCCTTACTAACTCCTCTATATATAGAGTTAGTTAAGGTGTGAACATGAGGCAAGTGGCAAAATTTGCCACCAAACATTAGGGCCAACCGGCCAAGCAAGAGAAAAGGGGCAAATTTGGGCTTTCGTGATCAATTGGGTTAATTTACGTAAATTACATGATCAATCATGTATAAATCGATTTAGCCCGAAAATATTAAATAATTAATTAGAAAATTAAATAATAAAAATTCTAATTAATTAAATAATAATTAACATAAATAATAAAAACTGCAAATAAAATAATTCGAATTAAATCGAAATTATTCACATAAAATAAAATAAATAGTTCAAAAATAAATTTGAACTATACATATATACACATAAATGCACATAGATTATCGGCAAAAATACCAATAAAAATCAGGGTCATTACACTCAGGGTGCACGGTAGACCTGTCATCGACCGTTTGCCTGATGATTGGGCTGCAGTTGTCGAGGAGATGCTCGGGGTGCGCCCTGTTATCGATGAGGAGACACAGGTTTCACCTCTACAGGGCTCATATCTTAAGTTAACCTGGTTGCGGAGACACTTCTCTAGGGTTCCAGATGATGCTGACGATCTATTAATCCAGCGACACGCACGAGCATACATCCTAGCCTTGATGGGATTTATTTTGTTCGTTGATAAGAGTGGCGACTCAGTATCACTGTACTACCTTCCTATGCTCATAGATTGGGACATAGCTTCAACGTACAGCTGGGGTGCTGCTACTCTTGCCTTTTTGTACCGTCAGCTATGCAGATCGAGTATGAAAAAGGCACGGGAGATGGGTGGGGCTCTTATCCTGTTGCAGATTTGGTCATGGGAGCACATTTGTATTGGACGACCTCACATCACAAGACCTCGAGATCCACCAGAGCAGCAGGATTAGGCAGAGGAGTTACAATACCCGCTTGGATCACAACACGTTAGTGGGGTGGATCATTGGCTTGCAGGTGTTGTAGTTTGGATTTAATTTCATTTCATTACTAATTATTTCGTATTTTATTTTAATTTCTCAATATATGAACTTGATGTAGTTGGCTACGGGTTTACTTCACCAGTACACACAGTGCTACAGGATTGCCTTATTACCGAGATGCGTTGGACCACCAACGAGACGATCAGGTTTACTTTCTTATCCAACTATATACTGACTATGTATTATAACTATAAATTTACAACTTACTTTTATTTACAGATGATATGGCAGCCATACACCGACACCGTACTTGAGCTGCTCCCGGAGATCTGTAGGTCGGACCGACATGTTTGGAGGAGCAGAGCACCCCTTATTTGCTTCGACGTTATGGAGTTTCATTATCCTGATCGAGTCATGAGGCAGTTTGGGTTCGTTCAACCAATCCCTACACCGGTTGACACTAATGACAGACTACACAAAAAGGATCGCAGGGCTCAGAGTAACTGGACGGTAGTGCATTCTAGTCACGTGCAGGAGTGGAGCCGGCGAGAGGATTTGGTAGTGCAGGGTACGCCGTTGGGTGGCTCATCCTTACTCACTGAGGAGTACATGGTATCGTCGTATTACCAGGCTTATTATTAGTGGTACTTCCAGGCGGCGGGACCCGAGTCACTACCAGCCTGCTCATTCAGATTTCTTACTGGTAAACAATATTTTGAATTACTATCTTTATATTATGTTCATGGTTTGTGTTACATTATAAATGTGTGCTAATTAATATAACAATCCAGGGTCGAGCTATTGTTGATATCTGTGATAAGGTGAGACGGGCAATAACGGCTACATCAGATTTGCCTCGTGACATGGGTTATCCTTTATTCATGGATACTTTGAGTAGTATTAGCTCAGTAGGCCATGATGCTTTGGCAAAGGCTCATCTAACTCACCTTCTTCCCCAACCATCTGTAGAGACGAATCCAGCTATGACTTCCAGTTCTACTCCACACCTGCATACAGTACTCCCACTCGTCGTAGGCAGGGTCTCACTCCTCGTAGGCCAGTTGTCACTCGTCCGTCTCCACAGGTTACTCCCCATCCGTCGCCACAGATTACTCCCCGTCCGTCGCCACAGGTTACTCCTCGTCCTAGGCCGCATCTCACTCCACAGTTCAATTCTACTTCCCCTACGCAACAGGTTGTCATTCCTACGTCGGAAGATAGCACTCCTCCTATAACCTCGCCTGACACTTCTACTATCCGCTTGACTCCTCCTCCACCGTTGCAATTTACGTATAGAAGGAGGGATATCACATCTGATCATGGAGGTTTAGATAGCATTGCAGAGGGCGATGAGGCAGGTGCTAGCAGTGATTTGGTACTCCATAGCAAGAGGCAGCGTAGGAGTTAGATATTCAGTTTTTTTAATTACTGTAATTAAATCATATGTTTAGAATATTATTGTAATTAAATTATAGCTGTTGTTTATTATTATTATTAAATCAAAGTTTTTTTTATTATTGTAATTAAATCGTATGGATGAATGATTTTAGGTGTGGTATTAAATTAGAGGATGATGTTGGCTGTGACATTGAATTAGAGAATGATTGTGGCTGTGACATTGAATTGGAGGATGATTGTGGCTGTGGTATAATGGTTTTAGTTTATTGCAGGATGATTGTGGCTGTGGTATCCGCTTTGTTTTTGGCGCGGTTCACTGAGTCGCGCTGGGAGATGGCATTTGCCAGCTTTTTCTCCAGGTCAGTGATGGAGGTGTTGGTCGTGGCAAGGTCAGTTTTTGCAGTCTCTAACTGACTCTCCAAGGATGTCACAGTCTTCTTGGTGGTGGCGTGGTCAACCTTCTCCTGGGCCAAGTCAGCCTTGACCTTTTCAGCATCAGCAAGGGACAAGCCCTTACCTTTGTTGGTCAGCATGTACTTGGATGCAACATGCATCCGGATAGACATCTGCACAAACAAAAAGTTAGTAACAAAGAGATACAAAATAGAAAAAATTAAACAGGTGCATAGGTCCTCACATCCAGCCAAGAGTTGTGGAGCTCATTAAAGACCTCTTCTCCATCGCCCCCCATGATGTACTCTTCATCAGAAGGGGAGTACATGACCCTGAAAGCTCCGTGGAGGCGACGGTTGCGCTCCTTCTGGGTCACCGCCTTGAAGTGTATATCGCTCCCAGCTGGAACCTCCTTCGAAGAGGAAGGCCTAATAACCTTCCCAACAGCAACAAGGGCAGCCTCTGTGGCTGCATCTTTTTGAAAAATGCCCTCTTCAGGCAATGACGGCTGATCCACCTCAACCACTTTTTGTTTCTTCTTTTTGTCCTTTTGCTCTTCAGCAAAAGGATTGGATTCCCTCGTCCTCTTGATTCGAGGCACCCCGCTGGTCGAGGTTTTCTTCTTGTGTTTGGGATCCTATCGAGGTAACAAACATGTTAGGACATCATCGAGTCAAAGGAAGGGGGCAACATAAAATATCATCGAGGTTAATAATTACCTCAGGAGGATTGGGAATTAGTTCTTCCTTTGAATCGATCTTGCCTTTTACAGCAAGAGCTTTTATAGCAGCTGCAGTCATGAGGGAGGCCATTTTGGGATCTAATTTGTCTCGTGCTACCCCTGCAATAAAAAGAGCAAATAAGTTAGAATATCAGGAAGGGTCAAAATATTAAGTTAGGACTTAATAGATAAGAGCCCCTACCCTCAGGATATGTTGGGTTTAGCCCCATAGCAGACAAGAAAAAGTCTTGTTTTAAGTCATCCGTGCTAGGAAGCCAGTTAAAGGGGGACCATCACTGTCTTCCCCTTTTCCTCTTTTGATTCGAGCTCGTAGTAGATGGCCACCACTTCTTCCTCAGCGGACATCTTTGGCACTTGGCGGTTTAGGTGGAAATTTGGTTCATCTTCCACCACCCTAGGGATTCTCCACCCCTCGCTATTAAAAACAAAGAAGAATTCGTGCCTAAATCCTTCCTGGTTGGTGGGCACATTATTTACAAACCTATAGCCCTTTCTAACCTGAAAGCTATACCAACCCTTCCCATGATCAACACTACGGCTTTCTACTAATTTAGCCAAATTCCGCCAGAGGCGAAGGGTTGGGGTAATCCTAAGCATTGTACATATGCCAATAAAAGAATTGATCGAGGCCCAAGAGTTAGGCACTAATGAAGCTAAGGATAAGTTATATTCACAAAGAAGCTGTACAACAAAATTGTGTAATGGAAATCTAAGCCCCTTGACCATGGCAAGTTTATACACAACTACACATCCGTCAGGGGGGGGGAACGGATGGTCTGAAGGTTAATGGGTCGAACTACTACATATGGCTCTGAAAATTGGAATTGGGCAGCAAAGGAACGAATATCTCGCTTGAGACGATGGTTGAAAGTTGGGGCTAGAAAGAAATATTTAGGACCCTTCTCAGGGGGAATTTTAGGGTACACGATGTTCTCTGTCTCCTCCTGACTGGAGGTGGAAGGACCCTCGAGGTTCGTGTTTAATATACCTACAAGTTTTTTATATTCTGAATGGTAAATGTTAGGATGTGCTACAGATGGCTCCCAAGGGTAGGGGATTTCTACCTCTTCTCCCCCAGACATTGACCCATCCGAGTCAGAAGGTAGAGGGATGGCCTCAGGGATGTTTTGGGATTCAACCCCTTCATCGCCCTCGACCCGAAGGACCCCAGTGCACTCTAGGGGAAGAAGGGGTGGAGTACTTGACATGTCCAATACCTAATTTATTAAAATAAACTAAGGAAAAGAAAGGTACTCGACAGGACAACGGCTCACTTATTCAAAATAAATACAAGGAGGGGAGGCAATTACCTGGACAAGGAGACTACTTCAAAGTTGCCTAGACACAAGCTTAAAAGACACCTTCGAGGAGAATGAGAAGCTCTAGAGAGAGAAAATTTGAGGAGTGAGAGATTGATTTGGAGGAAATGATTAAGGGGTTGAATATATAGGAGGTAAAGAATGTGAAACGGTTTTTACCTCATTACGGTAAAAATCAGATAAAACGACATCAACTAATGAGTTTAGAAGGTGAACAGTGTTCACTAATTCGTTGACTTTTGGTCAAACCCTCCACGTCATCAAGTGACAAAAAGCCCTATTCAACATAGGCATCCATTGAGGAGAATGGAATGGCTGGACAGGCATTCAAAGTCACTAGGGCTCATTAGCCCCTTGGCTTTGGAAAGAGCTCCTTAGGCCAATGATTAAGCCCTGCTCAAGGTAGGCACCCATCAAAGGAGATGGGAGGTTGGACAGGTATCACACTTATCTTGGGGCTCATTAGCCCCTAAGGATCAGTTGATCACCTTAGGCCAAAGCCCCACTCAATGTGGGCACTCATCGAGGCTGATGGGCATCCAGGACATCTTTCCCACACATTTCCAGGGGGACCCTCGAGGTCATCAGGGCCTTTTCATCTTTTACCTCTATCACAGTCGAGGTAATAGACACCCTTGAGGTCGTTAGGGAGGTTGGCCTGACACTTAGTCCCTGGGGCTCATTAGCCCCTTGGCTTTGAGGAAAGCTCCTAAGGCTAACAGTAAGCCCTGCTCAAGGTAGGCACCCATCATAGGAGATGGGAGGCTGGATAGGTGTCAACCATATCTTGGGGCTCATTAGCCCCCTAAAGGGATAGTTGACCACCTTAGGCCGAAGCCCCACTCAATGTGGGCACAACCAACGCGCCTCCCAAATTGCTTTATCACGCTCGAGTTAATGAGAGGACCCTCGAGGTTACCAAGGCAATACTCTCCTGGCACCTCCACCACGGTCGAGGTAGGTAAGACCCTCGAGGTCATTAGGAAGGTTGTCCCAGAGTGTGTCATTTCTAACTCTTGAGGTAAAGCGGACAACCCATGGGGCTCATTAGCCCCTAAGTCCAAGTTGATCATCTCATTGCCCATGTAACGACCCGACTTTTTGGACATGTCGATCTACGAAGGGAAATCGACAAACGGATCATTACCAAAACAATTTAAACTATAAATTAGATTATTCAATTGAAATTAAGTATCCTTTATTGAATTAATTAAAGTATCGTCCAAAAAAACTAAGTAAATCCCATAAGAAAAGTAATTACATAAGTTGTTCCAAAACTGTCCCAACATGCTGGGATTATAAATAAATGAAGTAATCATAAAGTCTAATTAAATTCACTAAGTAACCAAGGTATACTAAGGTCCTCAGCCACTCAAAAACCCATCCAGCGGAAGCCCGAATTAACCAGCTGCACCTTCACCTGAAACTGAGGGGGGGGTCCACCGTCAGTGGCGAGTAACTAGGTTGTCTCGTTTAATCGAGGGACCGCTAAACACATAATATCATAGAATATCGCATGAAAATCATACGAAAACCTAATACATGCTTTACAGAAGTCAATCCGGGGTACGTATAAAATACGTACAAAAATACGTATACAAATACGTACAAAATACGTATAAAAATACCTGCAGAAATATGGTTAGAATACGTAGAATCTACGTATAATGTACGTATACTATACATATAATCATACTTGCAAAATATGGTTAGGAATACGTACAAACATACACTTACCATACATACATACATACGTACATACACGCATACATACATGATTCCATACGCACATACACAATACAGAAATACACAACGGAAGACTTATACCATTCTCAATACATATACTTATATTATTATAACTTATATCACATCATAACATAACCTATAACTTATCGTAACTTTCATAACATATCGTACTTTCATATTATCTTTACCTTAGCTTATATCATATCATCTTACCCTAACTTCATATCATATCATATCTTATCTTCGTATAATAACATAAGTATCTTATCTTGTCATATCATAACATAACATAAACATAACATAACATCTTATCTTACCTTTGCTTAATCCATGGTCGAGTCAACATGCTAGTAGGGGATCTCGTGTGCACCCCAACTTTCCTAGAATATGCCGGGTCAGACTCATGTGTCTTCCCCAAAGTCTAAGTGGGACCCTCACTCCCGAATTAACGACTCATGTGCCACTAATTCGGACGACAACACAAACTAGAATCAGTAAACCGACCAGAAAGCCTCGGCAGGTCGGTGGCAAAGACTTAACCCCGGTAACGAAACGTGCATCGTCGGTGGGGTGACCACTTCATAATATCTTATCTTATATCGTATGAATCATCTTAACATCTCATATCGTTCATTTCATATCTTATCATTTCATATCATTCATATTATATCATTTTTATCTTTTAACGGACCGGTCACTATAACTCGTTGTGGATCCCGTTTGCACCACAACTTTCTTAAAACATGCCGGGGTGAGCTCGTGTACTCAACCCGTAGTGGATCTCGTTTGCACCACTAAGCCTAAGCTATGGCCATAACCCCTAAATAGCAGCTCGTGTACTACTACTTAGACGACTACATATCCTAAGACCCAGAACTGCGCGGGGGAACTCGTGTGTTCGTCCCATTGAGCAGTGGCTTCGACTTAACCCAGTCTGACTACTCGTGTCATCAGGTGGGCGTCCTTATTTTATCTTATATTTCAAATCTTATATCTTATCTTATATCGGGAAATACTAGGTGGCCGTAATCGGAAATGAAATTGTTCGAAGTCCCAGGAAAGAGAGGTGCGGCACGTGTATTGGCCACTTTAAATACCAAGTCTTTCCTAGCCAGAAATCGAAACAATTCATATTCCTATTACTCTGTTTCCTTTCTTACCCTTTTTAATATCTTATCGTAACTTATATAACTTATCCCTACCGATTCCTAATATTAATAATAATACTAATAATAATCGTAATATTAATATTATTAATAATAATACTCGTGTAATAATAATAACAATATTACTATCTATCCCTTCATGTTACAAATTATCCCTGATAATCCCTTTAATTGTAACTTATATAGTAAATAATATTTGTTATTCCTGTAGGAACACTGCAAGAGGGGGGGTGAATTGCTGTGTGGAACTTGTAGCACAGATTTTCGTCAGAATTAAAAACCTAAAGGAACTTTGAGAAAAACGAAATGTAAAGAGACAAATTTCAACGAGAAAAACTTCCTGGCCCACGGAAGAAAAACTCCACTTTTATATAAAGGCCTTGTAAACTCTTACAACCCTAATTTCTCTCTGAACCTCGTGAGTTCCTACGATTCTATTCTCTTTCTCTCTTTCTTTTTCTTTCTCTTTCTCACGACCCTTTCTTCTCTGTTCTCTCCAAGTTCTCACACTCTTCTCTTTTCTTTTCTCTCAATTACAACTCAAATAATAACTCTAATAAGTAAATGCACACAGAAACTGAACTGGAACTCTAATGGAACTTTGACACACACTTAGTATATTTTTCTGAAATTCTCTCTGTTTAATGCTCTTGTGTGTTGTTTCTTTAATGTCAGAATAAAGGTGGTTCTTATAGTAGTAATGGATGGAAGTTGAACTTAGCTTGATGAGAAAGTAATCAACTGCCACTTTCCCATGCATGCACAACCATTCCACCACTAATACTCCACTACCTTTTGACTCCTAAATGATAGAACACTAACACCCACTTTGCTGACCAAATTAAATCAGAAATAAATCTACCATGTCTCAAGAAAAAAAAAACTGTTTCTTTACTCTTTTTCTGGTTTTCTCCTTTTTTCTTTTTCGGATTTTTTCTTTGCTCAAAGAAAAATTAAATAAACTTAATTCAAATAGATTATTTTAATTCAAAAATACCTAAAGCCAAAATTAGATAAATAAACTAAACAACAATCAAAGATACGATCTTAAGAAAAACGGTTTTTTTTTTTTTTAAATAAAAAGCAATATTTATTTATTAAAAACTTTTAACTAAAATAAATAAATAAAATTAGTAGATTTTATAATAAATAAAATCAGAAATAAAGACTCAATAAAATAAATAACCGACTTGACCATGACACATTCAAACTAGTTTGTTCAATTTTCTAAAATTAAGGAGACCACTACTCAGCTTAATTCTGAAGGTTTTACTGAGTTTAAACTAATTCAAAAGACAGTTAAAGTGATGCTAAACTATAGCTAAGGACGTGGACTACTATAACCGACTCGACAGACGCGAGTTCCTCTAGGAACTTGACCCAAAGTTCCTCAGGGAACTGAACACTAGTTCCATGACTTAAAGTTCCAGTATGACTGAGTGCATTCACTTACTTACAATTTCCCTAGAATATTATCTCATAACCGGCAGCATAGAACCGGCAGCTCGTGAAGTAAAACCGGCAGCAGAAACCGGCAGCATGTGAAGTCCAAGACCGGCAGCTTTGAAGCCTAAAACCGGCAGCCTTAAAATCCAAGATGGCAGCTTCAAGATGGCAGCCACATCTTCAAAACTGGCAGCCTACTTTAAGGTCCCAAAACCGGCAGTTTGTAGAGGAATACAAGAAGTCATCCATGCAATCAAAGCTACAAGAAGCTTCAAGAAACCTCACTTGACAGCACCATCTTTGATTCATGATTCGAACCTCCACTTGAATCACCATCTTGTTTCTTCAAATGATTGAATCTTCATGCTTGAATCTTCAATGCTTATTTTATCTTCAAGATCTAAAATTCTCCAAGAACTCAAAGATACTTATTAGTAATTAAGTTTGAGGTTTATGTCATCATCAAAACATAAAAAGAATATGTCAACAATTTCCCCCTTTTTGATGATGACAAACCAAAGCAAACTTAATTTAAAACTAAACCAAATATACTCGTTGAAAAAAGGATTTTTTAATTTTTTTAATTTTTTTTTTTTTTTGATTTTTCCAAATTTATAAAACATAAAAACATTAAATTAAATATTTTGGAATTTTCAATTTTTAAAAATTAAACTATTTAAGAACTAAATTATACTACCAAAGTTATATACATCTTAACTCCACATGGAATCAAGAAAGTTAGTTAACTATTCACAAGTTAGTAAATTATTCACAAGTTAGGAACTTCATTTCATATGAGAATAAGATGAAAAATAAGACGAAAAAGAATAAAGTTAGTTTGGCAATTATTCTTCCCCCTTTTGGCATCATCAAAAACAAAATCATCATGCCTCAAACAATTGTCATCACAGCACCATTCAACCAGTAATGGCAGATACCCGATCTCTTGAATAAGAAAACGACTCAAGTAGCAATCTAGCAATATTAGTCATCATAATAGCATCAAGGATGAAATTAGCAAAATATAGCATATATATATATGTTCCAAGGACAGAAGAAAAATAGAAAGTAGCTACTACCCGACTACTAAGACGCAAAAGAAAGAAAGAAAATGTCAAAGAAGAAAATAAAATAAAATAAAACCTAAATCATGTTCATAAATTATAACCAAATCGAAGTTAGTTCAAAAGAATTAGTGTAAATGAGCTAAGAAGAGGCTAGGTGGCAGGTTAAGCATCATCAGGAACTTTCGTGGGGGGAACATTAGCAGATGCTCCAGAAGTTCCTGTAGTATCATCAGGTGAAGTTCCAGCAACAACTTTAGCTCTTGGAGGCACCCCATGATTTCATTCATTCCCTTTCTACGAAGTAGTAACCATGCCACTCAAAGGCTATCTTAACATGAATGTTTTCCCCTCAATATCTTCTTAATAGTCCTTTAACATCTCAAGTTCCTTCAGAATTTTCAGAAGGACTTCCTCCTCTACTTGTTCCTTCAGAATTTTCAGCACTAAGAACAAGTAATTTTACTACACTCCTATCATCATCAACATCTAAATTCACAGTATGGACCTCTCCCTTTTTTCTTTTTTTTTTTTTTTTTTTTTTTTTTTTTTTTTTGTCCAACAAACCCAACTTCAATCCATCAAGGGTTGATCTTTAAATACATTGTTCCTTGTTTTTTTTTCATCCCTAATTTCAATTCCCGTACATCTCGAGTAGAACATTAAAGCTTAATAGTTGAATCATCTACTTCTTTTCTTTGCTTGGATTCCCCCTTAGATGATGTTAGGGTTTTGATCTTGTTGTGTAGGTTCTTTGGGTTTGATTGGAAGAGTTGGTAGTAGAGGAAAAATAATTGAAGGTTCATGAAGTGTGTTTTTTTTTATTTATTTAAAAAATGGATAAAATGAATGTGGTTTTGGAGATAGATAGAAAATGACGTGAGTGAGAGAGAGAGGAATAGGTGGATGGCTGGAGGAGAATAAGAGTAATTTGTTTAGCTAGTAAAAGATTCTCCCATTTACTCTCCTTATTTTAGGTAGAGGTTTAAACAAGTTTGAATTAATCAGTTATAAAATTTTGAACATGATGACTCTTCTAAATTGACTCTCCTAATGGGTAGATTTCTTTAGCTACAAAAGAAAAATAATTTGTGGAAAATAAAATTAATTTGTGGAAAAAATAAATTAATTTGTGGAAAATAAAATGAAAATAAATTAATTTGAGGAATAAATTAATTTATATAAAAAAGAAGAAAGAAAGAAAATAAGAATTATTGGAACATATTAATGCACACATTTAATTTATCATCCAAATAGCAGTCATGAAAATAAGAGTAATATTGATAGACATTTACGAGTATAAATCTCAAATTCCATCAGGAACATGCTTTCGCACCATAATTGCAATGAAAATTATTCTAGGAACTTTAATAATTGAGTTGACGTACCTGGAGGAACTTCTTAGCAACTTACTTTAATTTGATCATCCCAAGTTCCATCCGCAATTTCTCATATCTTTCTCTATTCAATGGCTTAGTTAATATGTCAGCAATTTGATCTTCAGTTTGACAAAATTCAAGTTTTATCAGACCTTTTTCTACATTGTCCTTTAGAAAATGATGACGTATGTGAATGTGTTTCACACGTGAATGGTGAACTGGATCTTTTGATATACAAATGGCACTAGTATTATCACAATATATAGGAATACAATTATAATTAATACCAAAGTCCCTTAGTTGTTGTTTTATCCAAAGCAGTTGTGAACAACATGCAGCAGCTGCTACATATTCGGCTTCTGCAGTGGATAAAGCAACTGTGTTTTGCTTCTTGGAACTCCAAGAAACTAAACACGTTCCAAGGAACTGAACCATACCTGAAGTGCTTTTCCTATTCACCAAATCACCGGCATAATCTGCATCAGCAAATCCCTTGAGTTCAAACGTGTCATTGTGAGGATAGAACAAAGTTAGATCATCAGTTCCTTTCAAATATCTCAATATCCTCTTGACTGCAGTGAGATGTGACTCCTTTGGATTTGCTTGGAACCTAGCACATACACCAACACTAAAAGAAATATCTGGTCTACTAGCAGTTAGATACAATAAGGAACCTATCATGCATCTATATTGCTTTTCACTCACACTAGTTCCTTTGGGATCTTCATCCAATCTGGTGTTAGTTCCCATAGGAGTGTGATTTATTTTGGATGTTTCCATCCCAAATTTCTTTAGAAGTTCCTTTATGTATTTTTGTTGATGAATATAAATTCCCTTTTCAGTTTGCTTTATTTGCAAACCAAGAAAGAAATTTAACTCACCCATCATGCTCATCTCGAATTCCTTGCTCATTAAATTTGCAAATTCCTGACACAAAGATTCGTTAGTAGCACCAAATATTATATCATCTACATAAATTTGGACAATGAGAAGATCAATTCCTTTTGATTTTAAAAAATAAAGTTTTATCAACTTTTCCTCTTTTAAATTCATTTTCCAAAAGGAACTTGGACAACCTCTCATACCATGCTCTAGGAGCTTGCTTCAACCCATAAAGAGCTTTGTCAAGCTTATAGATATGGTTAGGAAATTTAGAGTTTTCAAAACCAGGAGGTTGTTCCACATATACTTCCTCATTTAAAAATCCATTTAAAAAGGCACATTTAACATCCATTTGATATAATTTAAAACCCATGAAAGAAGCAATAGCAATTAAAATTCTAATAGCTTCTAACCTTGCTACCGGAGCAAATGTTTCTTCATAATCTATTCCCTCTTGTTGATTGTATCCTTTTACAACTAACCTGGCCTTGTTCCTGACGATCGTGCCATGTTCATCTTGCTTGTTCCTGAACACCCACTTCAATCCAATTACCTTTTGGTGTTCGGGCTTTGGTTCAAGGTGCCATACCTTGTTCCTTTCAAACTGATTGAGTTCATCCTGCATGGCTAGTATCCAATCTGCATCCTCAAGTGCTTCTATGTGATTTCGAGGCTCAATGATGGATAGGAACACACTATGGGCACAGAAGTTCCTGATTTGAGTTCTGGTCTGAGTTCCTTTCCCTATATCACTTATGATAAGATCAAGAGGGTGGTACTTCTGATATTTCCAAGGTTTTGGTTCAAAGTCTCTGATTGGAACTGGTCTTTCTACAGTCTCTTCAGGAACTCTGATCTCTTCTTCTAAGTTCCCCTCAGTCTCTGGAACTTCCCCCTGAGTTCCTTCAGGAACTGGCTCTTCTTGTCTTTCAACATGAGGTCGTTCTTCTGGGATATTTGCTCTTTCTTTATTATTGGATGTTAACTCTTCTTCATCTGGATCCTTTCTAACCAAGCCTATCTCTAAATCCTCAAGTTCCTGCAAAATGTTAGTATCACTATTTACATAAGGGTTAGTTTCATCAAATAAAATATGTACACTTTCCTCGACACTTAATGTCCTCTTGTTATAAACTCTATATGCTTTACTATCAGTGGCATATCCTAGGAACACAGCTTCATCACTTCTCTCATCAAACTTCCCTAAGTTCCTTTTACCATTATTGTGCACGAAGCACTTACAACCAAAAGATCTCAAGTGAGAAATGTTAGGTTTTCTTCCTTTCATTAGTTCATAGGGAGTTTTGTTTGTGATGGGTCTTAACATGATTCTATTGATTATATAGCATGCCGTATTAACGGCTTCAGCCCAGAAGTTCCTAGGTAATCCACTTGCAATAAGCATTGTTCTTGCCATGTCTTCTAAAGTCCTGTTTTTCCTCTCCACAACACCATTTTGATGTGGTGTCCTAGGAGCGGAGAAGTTATGATCCATACCATTTTCCCTGCAAAACTCATCAAACTTTTGATTTTCAAATTCAGTTCCATGGTCAGATCGTAAGTGAATTAGTTGACAACCACTCGACTTTTGTATCTTCTTAGCAAAGCAAACAAATTCTTCAAAAGTCTCATTTTTGCTATGAAAAAACATTGTCCAAGTGAATCTTGAGTAATCATCAACTATGACTAAGACATATAATTTTCCACTTCTAATTTGGACTCTCATGGGCCCACACAAATCCATATGAATAAGTTCCAATGGTTTTGTGGTGCTCACGAGCTTTTTGCTTTTAAAGGAACTTCTAACATGCTTGCCTTTAGCACATGCATCACACAATTTATCACATTGGAACTTGATGTTTGGTAAACCAACAACTAGTTCTTTTGTTCTCAATTTATCCAGTAGAGAAAGGCTAGCATGTCCCATTCGTTTATGCCAAAGTAGTGGATCATCCTCAATGACACTAAGACAAGTAAGAGTAGTTTTAGGAATTGCTTCGAGGTTCACAGTGTATGTGTTCCCATTGCGTTTCCCTTCAAGAATAATTTTATTAGTGTCATTGTTGATGATTCTACAACACTCATTAGTAAAATGTACAGAGTTTCCTTTATCACAAAATTGTGAAATACTAAACAAGTTATGCTTCAAACCATCTACAAGAAAGACATTATCTATGCTATGGGAACTTGACTTACCTACCTTACCTACGGCAATAATATTACCTTTCTGATTGTCACCGAATGTCACAGTTCCCCCTGAGTAGGCTACTAGTGAGAGAAAGTTTGATTTGTCTCCGGTCATGTGCTTGGAACATCCACTGTCGAGGTACCATATGGTGTTCCCCCTCACTAGTTCCTGCAAGAATAATTAATGGTTAGGTTGAGGAACCCAGGTTTCCTTGGGTTCCTTTGTAGACATATCATCATAAGTTTTTTCAATCCATTTAACATGTCTATGATTCTGATTCAAGCTGTTGTTCCTCTTGGAACACTGGTCTTTCAGATGACCTGAGTTCCCGCAGAACAGACAGACTTTGCTGCTTGGAAGTTCCACATACTTTTTCTGATTACTCCCTTTTTGTTTATAATTAAAACCTAGACCTTCGGTCCTCTTTGCTTGGGCATTCAGAATCCATTGTGGAACTTTTCGTTGATTATCTTTATCCCTTTTTATTTCAGTAAGTTCCTCTGTCAATTTCTTATTATCAGATTTTACTTTTTCCAGATCAGTCTTGAGTTCCTTCAGATCAGAAACCCTAGAGGAACTTTCATTCGAATTTTCAGATTTCAAACTAAGATTAATCAACTTATAGCAGTTAAGTTCCATTGTTGTTTGGCTTAATTCCTTTTCAAGATTTTTAACCTTAGTCATTAAAACATTGTTTTTATCAAATAGGTCAAAGAATCTATTTTCAGTTTCAACTTTATTACCCTTAAACCAATCACTATGTTCCCTACTTGCTTTAAGTGCGTTTTCACATTCATTCTTTTCTTTCTTAACATTCATCCAGTTTTTATGAAATTCAATAACTAAATCAACAAGTTTTTGTTTAGGCAGAGAATTTAAATAATAAGGATTTAGGCTTACCTTCTCGTTGGGTTCCTGTGGGAACTCTAGCACATCAGATCTTGCCATTAAACACAATTGGGCCGTTTCCTCTTCAGGCTGTTCCTCCACCTCTTCTTCTGATTCAGAATCACCCCATGCTGCTATCATCGCTTTTCGAACATCGTTTTTGGAAAACGAAGGCTTGTAGTATTTTTCTTTGTTGTAATCCTTCTTTTCCTTAAATGATTCCTTCCCTTTGGACTTTGTTTTCTCATTTTCCCATTGTGGACATTCCTTGATGAAGTGATCAGTGGAGCCGCACTTGTGACATCCAAAGTTCTTTTTGGAACTCGTCAGTTTCTTTCCAGAGTTCCTGAAGGAACTTCGGTTTCTGTTGAAGGCTCTTTTGAATTTTCTAACGAGCATAGCAGTCTCGTCATCTTCTTCGGTATCACTCTCTTCTGCCTTCAATGCTAACCCCTTGTTCTTGGAGCCTTCTCCACTGGTTCCCAGATGTAGTTCATGGGTTAGCAAAGAACCCGCTAATTGTTCAATGTTGAACTTCGTCATGTCCTTTGATTCCATAAGTGCTGTTACTTTAGATCTCCATCTATCGTCTTGTGGTAGACTCCTTAAGATCTTTCTAACCTGTTCATCAATAGGTATTTCTCTTCCAAGGGAAACAAGCTCATTTATGATGTTAGTGAAACGAGTAAGCATATCTTGAATAGATTCCTTAGGCATCATCTCGAACCTTTCATATTTAGAGATCAATAAATCAATTTTAGACCTTTTAACTTCATTAGTACCTTCGTGAGTTATCTGTAGTAAATCCCAAATTTGTTTTGCGCTCTTGCACCCCATAATACGATTATGTTCATGGGGTCCAAGACCACAATGAAGCAATTTTATGGCCTTTGCATTAATTTCCATTTTTTCAAAGTCTTCACGTTCATATTCAGAAATTTCCTTAGGGACTATCTCATTATTTGCATTAATTTTGGTTACCTGATAGTCACCGACTTCCACGACTCTCCATACCTGATAATTTTCAGCTTTGATGTAGATCTCCATGCGATTTTTCCAGTATGCATAAAATTTCCCATTAAACATGGGAGGTCTCTGAGATGAGTACCCTTCTTCCAATTTCTCGCAAGTGTTCATACTGCCCGGATCTCTCGTCAAGGTGTCTTGAACGGTCTGAGTTCCTGCTCTGATACCAATTGTTATTCCTGTAGGAACACTGCAAGAGGGGGGGTGAATTGCTATGTGGAACTTGTAGCACAGATTTTCGTCAGAATTAAAAACCTAAAGGAACTTTGAGAAAAACGAAATGTAAAGAGACAAATTTCAACGAGAAAAACTTCCTGGCCCACGGAAGAAAAACTCCACTTTTATATAAAGGCCTTGTAAACTCTTACAACCCTAATTTCTCTCTGAACCTCGTGAGTTCCTACGATTCTATTCTCTTTCTCTCTTTCTTTTTCTTTCTCTTTCTCACGACCCTTTCTTCTCTGTTCTCTCCAAGTTCTCACACTCTTCTCTTTTCTTTTCTCTCAATTACAACTCAAATAATAACTCTAATAAGTAAATGCACAAAGAAACTGAACTGGAACTCTAATGGAACTTTGACACACACTTAGTATATTTTTCTGAAATTCTCTCTGTTTAATGCTCTTGTGTGTTGTTTCTTTAATGTCAGAATAAAGGTGGTTCTTATAGTAGTAATGGATGGAAGTTGAACTTAGCTTGATGAGAAAGTAATCAACTGCCACTTTCCCATGCATGCACAACCATTCCACCACTAATACTCCACTACCTTTTGACTCCTAAATGATAGAACACTAACACCCACTTTGCTGACCAAATTAAATCAGAAATAAATCTACCATGTCTCAAGAAAAAAAAAACTGTTTCTTTACTCTTTTTCTGGTTTTCTCCTTTTTTCTTTTTCGGATTTTTTCTTTGCTCAAAGAAAAATTAAATAAACTTAATTCAAATAGATTATTTTAATTCAAAAATACCTAAAGCCAAAATTAGATAAATAAACTAAACAACAATCAAAGATACGATCTTAAGAAAAACGGTTTTTTTTTTTTTAAATAAAAAGCAATATTTATTTATTAAAAACTTTTAACTAAAATAAATAAATAAAATTAGTAGATTTTATAATAAATAAAATCAGAAATAAAGACTCAATAAAATAAATAACCGACTTGACCATGACACATTCAAACTAGTTTGTTCAATTTTCTAAAATTAAGGAGACCACTACTCAGCTTAATTCTGAAGGTTTTACTGAGTTTAAACTAATTCAAAAGACAGTTAAAGTGATGCTAAACTATAGCTAAGGACGTGGACTACTATAACCGACTCGACAGACGCGAGTTCCTCTAGGAACTTGACCCAAAGTTCCTCAGGGAACTGAACACTAGTTCCATGACTTAAAGTTCCAGTATGACTGAGTGCATTCACTTACTTACAATTTCCCTAGAATATTATCTCATAACCGGCAGCATAGAACCGGCAGCTCATGAAGTAAAACCGGCAGCAGAAACCGGCAGCATGTGAAGTCCAAGACCGGCAGCTTTGAAGCCTAAAACCGGCAGTCTTAAAATCCAAGATGGCAGCTTCAAGATGGCAGCCACATCTTCAAAACTGGCAGCCTACTTTAAGGTCCCAAAACCGGCAGTTTGTAGAGGAATACAAGAAGTCATCCATGCAATCAAAGCTACAAGAAGCTTCAAGAAACCTCACTTGACAGCACCATCTTTGATTCATGATTCGAACCTCCACTTGAATCACCATCTTGTTTCTTCAAATGATTGAATCTTCATGCTTGAATCTTCAATGCTTATTTTATCTTCAAGATCTAAAATTCTCCAAGAACTCAAAGATACTTATTAGTAATTAAGTTTGAGGTTTATGTCATCATCAAAACATAAAAAGAATATGTCAACAATATTAATTATTCCTAAAATATTATAAGTCAAAATTAAACTAAAATTGACTAAATACTTTTAGGCCACTCGACATTTTCTAATTAAACAACTTTAATTAAATAAATTCATAAATTATTTTAATTAATCAATAATCACTAAAATTACTTAAAACATGATAAAAATTCCATTTTTTTTATTCCTTTGTTCACTCGACATTTTTCACTCAAGAACACCAATTTTATCAATTAATTTAAATAACTACAATCAACAAGATTCAATTAATTAACCAAACAACAATAATAAAAATCATGTTTTTTAACATAAAATCATCAAGACTGAATACAAAACAAGATCAAAAATCATCTTTTTATTCTTCAAACCACTCGACACATTCAAAGAGCAAAACAAGATTTAATCTTCTTCCAAGAATTCAAAATAACTTGTTTTGATAATTTAATTACACTATTTTACACAATCTGATTTTTAAAGAATTAAATTAAGAGCGACCCTTTAAAGGTCTTGATTAATCTGGAAATTTTAATGGAAGTTAAATATAGGTTCAAGGTTTAACGTGCATAATTTTCGTCCAAAAATAATGTCATTTATTATTTTTAAGGGATTTTACAACTAACAAATCAGATTAGGCTGAGATCAGTTTCGGATTTTTCTGTCATATCAAACGATCTTTAAAAATTACGAAAATTTAACAAAAGCTGTAAAATACTATTACTAACTTCCACCTAAAATTTCATAGCCATAAGAATTGACTAATTATATTAATAAATTCGTAAACTAAATCTGGACAGTTTTACCGGTTTGATAGATTAAATTATTATAAGCAATAAAAGGACGAATTTTGCCACGAAATAAATCATGATTCATAATCAAACAGTAAAGAAACTTCCACGAAAAATTAATTAAGAAATAACGAGATTTGATTAATAAATAAATTCATACAAGTAATTATTCAACAATTAAAGATTTCGAGAAATACATCAAATTAATCAAGAAAGATACATGGATAAATTCATCATGTAGTTCGACATTCACTAAGCAAAACATGACATAAATCCTAATAATTTTCATGATCAAATCCTAATTAACTATGTGATTAACTAACCCAAAATTAAAAGAGAAAGCAAAGTTACCTCGAATCGCTAGATTATCCAAGGCACAAAAAGAATTCACTACTTGGTGAATTTTTTTGTGTTGTTCGACTTTTTGAAAGGAAAAGAGGGGAGAAATATTTTTTTAGGGTTTAAGTGTACAATTAGCAAAATAGGAACCCAAATGAAAAGAGTAGGTTCTATTTATAAAAAAAAAAAACAAAACAAACCCTAATGTTACCAAGAGGGCCGGCCAAAGGAAAGAAAGAAAAGAAAAAAAAGAAAATTGGGTCTTTGGCCCAATTTTGAGGAAAAAAGATTGGACTAGAAATGGAAGCAGTCCAAATTAAATGGCCTTTGGACTTGGATTTAAATAAATTAAGCTAATAACCGCGAAATTTTCTGGCCCAAAATTTCGGGGTATTACAGCCCAAGCCCCAATCAAAATGAGCAATTGATACTAAGGATGGAATAAGTCTTGCTGTTCAAAGTATATCCCTCACAGTCGAGGTGAGGGAAGACCCTCGAGGTGGAAAGGAGGCCTAAGAAACATCAATTACCTCGTTGGTCACTCTAAGGGTCCTTCACGATCGCGGAAGAGCACAGCCTCAATTACCTCGTTGATCACTCTAAGGGCTTCCTGGATATTTCTATCGTGGTCAAGGTACAGAGGCCCTCGAGTCTTCTAGTAAGGGTCACCAAGTTTTGCCTCAATCGCGACCAAGGAAACAACGGTCGCGGAAATAGAAATCATGTTAACACTTAGAAAAATTCCACTATTTTTACAAAAATGTTCAAGTGAAGGAATTCCTGACGGTCGCGGAAAGCATGCAAACAGTCGAGGTGGGAAGTCCCTCGAGGTGAATGGGTGGTTCCAAATTTCTTACCTCGACCGAGGTAACCACGGTCGCGGAGTAGTACAACACTTAGAATTTTCTCAAAAATTCATAGAGGCTTCACCACAATCAGTATGCTCCCTTTGCTTCAAGGTAAACTGTAACGACCCGACTCGCTTAATCGGCGCGGAAGAAACCGACGAGTCAAGTAGTTATAAAACTAAACTCAACACTTAGAAAATAATACTATTACCTCAAAATATTACTATTAAACCATAAATGTACAATAACCCACAATCTTGTACAAACTAAGTCCAAAAATCAAATGAACTAAAAATAAAAGTCAAGTGTAACTCTAACCACATGCTAGAGTCTTATACAACAAATGTATATCATAAATCCTGAATCAACGTCTAACAAGTCTAATACTATGCAACAACTGAAATAAACAATAGGAATAAAACACGCAAAGCGCCGCTCGCCCAACCCAAAAGCTAAGTAAGAGCATCATCGTCAGATGTACCTGAAAAACACAACATATCCACCATCAGTGGCGAGTAACATAACTGACTCACCCTAACGGGAATACACAAGTACATAGCAATAATCAAATAACATCATACATACAATCCTCGAAGACACGAGACAACCTCAAGCTCGCAATCCCAAAACCAACTCATCATTCGACATCAACATCATACGACATCTCTAAACTCAATTCTAGCTCAGGTGCAATCATTCTAGTTCTAGACCGGACTAGGCTCGTACGGAAGCATCTTACGCAACCGAACTTCTACTATGTCAGGACCGGGCATAAGCCATACACCCAAATCCCACGAACCCAATCAATCTGGGAAATCGTGTCCCTAATCCCCAATCACTTTGAGCGTACTAGGAATAACATAGTGAGACTCCAAAACTATTCCGATACCGCGGACGGAAATAGTGGCAACGTCTTAACCCAAAACTAAGCATAAGCCATACACAAAGTCAAGGGCGTCTAGAAAAGAAATCAAGCTAATCCTCATATAATCATCATCATAACATCATAGTTAATTAAAGACAAGAATAAGCCATACTCTTGAATTTAATAACTAAATCATCGAAGTTAACCCAAGAATTGCCTATAGCCATACTCTTGAGACTAACCAAACATCATATAATCATTCTTAACTCAATCTTTAATTAACTTATCCCAAATCTTTAACTTTCAAGACTCTTTCTAACACTTTCTTTAACTTTCAAGACTCTTAAAGAACTTATTCAAACCTCAAAAAGAACTCTAAAGAACTCAATCAAGAACCTTAAAGAACTCATCTATTACTTAAAGAACTCATCAAGAAACCATTCAAGACTCAAGAACTTCAATCAAGAACTCAATCAAGATTCAAGAACTTCAATCAAGAACTCATACAAACTCAAACTACACGCATATCCATCATCATCATACACGAAATTTAACAACATTTTATCAAAAAATTCATCAAACTTAAACCCAATCACCATGATTTCCAAAATATCATAAAACAACCTTAAAATACGAAAATCCACCATTAAAACACCATTAAAACACTTCCAAAATCAGATTATAGAAATATCTTAAAAACCATGATCAATCAACAACAATCAACCAAACATGCATTTAATCAAAGCTATAAACATAGTACTACCAATTAAGTTGAGTTAGCATGTTACCTTGTTGAAGATCAACACACAAATCAACACAATTATGCAGTCCAAGAACCCAACCCACGCACGGCACACACACGGCCTGCACACGGCTGCACCACCACTCGAACACGAACACCCACACACACGAGTGCACCACCTAGCACGGCTCTGCTGCACGGTTTCCTTGCACCACGGCACAGCAGCACGGTCACAGCAACACGGCCCCAACCACGAACCTTCACGCACGGCCACACTCGAACAAACCCACGAACAACCCGGAAACAACCCCCAACAAAAGATCTTGATTGAATTAATGTGTTTAGGATTGTGTTTAGGATGCTTAAAGATCAATGGTGTTTGAATCTTTAAGTTTTGGGCAAGGAAAGATGATGAACAAATGGAGGTTCAATCACCTTAAAAATGGCGTGAGAAATGAATGAAAGAGAGAGTGTTTATGTGCTTTGGCAAATTGATGGCAAAGTTAAAATGGCAAAATGAGTAAGGGGCCTTACTAACTCTCATATAAATAGAGCTAGCATGGTGTGAACACAAAGCAAGTGGCAAGCCACTCCTTGCATGCCAAATAACCGGCCTCTATGGGAAAAATGGCCAAGTTTGGGCTCTAAATGGGCTCTCAGGATCCATTGGGCCAATTATAGAAATTTACATGAAAATCATGAAATAAATCGATTTTGCCCAAAATTAATATTAAATAATTAATTAAAATAAATAATAAAAACTGAGAACTAAAACATTTCGATTAAATCGAAATTATTCACATAAAAATTAAAATAAATAGTTCAAAATAAATTTTGAACTAGCAAATAAACACATAAATACACAAATAAATACCGGCAAAAATACCGACAAAATCTGGGTCATTACAACCTCCCCTCCTTAAAGAAATTTCGTCCCGAAATTTCAAGGCGCAGGAGATCGCTCCCCATCGAAAAGCTCAGGGTACTTCTGCCGCATAGACGCTTCCGTCTCCCAAGTCGCTTCTTCATGGTGTTGATTTCTCCACAACACCTTGACAAGCGGTACCTGCTTACGACGCAGGGTCCTCTCCTCCCGATCCAAGATCTGGACAGGTCGCTCCTCATAAGTCAGATTCGGCTTGATTACGACCGGATCCACTGTGATTACATGAGTAGGATCATGTACATATTTCCTTAGCTGGGAAACATGAAATACGTCATGGACATTAGCCAAACTAGGTGGTAATGCCAATCGATAAGCCACCTCCCCAACTCGTTCTAGTATCTCGTAAGGTCCCACATATTTCGGTCGAAGTTTACCCTTTTGACCAAAGCGTACAACTCCCTTGAAAGGTGAAACCTTAAGCAAGACTTTGTCACCTACTTCAAAAGCCAGTGGCCTACGTCGATTATCGGCGTAAGATTTCTGACGACTCTGAGCGGCCTGCATCTTAGACCGAATGACTCGAACCTTCTCGATAGTATCGCGTACCATCTCAGGTCCTAAAGCCACAGAATCACTAATATCATTCCAGCAAATCGGACTCCTACATTTCCTGCCATACAGGGCCTCGTACGGAGCCATTTCAATGCTAGTGTGATAACTGTTATTATAGGAGAACTCTATCAAGCATAGCATACGTACCCAAGACTGGTGATACTCCAGAGTGCATGCTCGAAGCATATCCTCCAAAGTCTGGATGGTCCTCTCAGTCTGACCATCAGTCGCCGCATGAAATGCGGTGCTCAACTTCAATTTCGTCCCAAAGGCTTCCTGAACTGATTTCCAGAAACGAGATAGAAACCTCGGATCTCGATCAGAAACAATCTCCCTCGGAACTCCGTGAAGTCGGATTATGTCCTGAGTATATGCCTCAGCTAGACGCTCCATCGACCAGGTCATTTTCATCGGAATGAATCTAGCGACCTTAGTCAACCTATCCACAATGACCCAAATAGCATTCAAGCCATTGCAAGTGGGTAAGCTCACTACAAAGTCCATAGAAACAGACTCAAACTTCCAGGTCGGAATAGGTAGTGGCTGCAACAGACCTCCTGGTCTCTGATGCTCAATCTTGACCTTCTGACAGGTCAGACACCGAGCAACAAACTCTGCGACATCCCTTTTCATCTTAGGCCACCAGAACTGGCCTTTAAGATCCTGGTAAAGCTTATTACCACCGGGATGAACAGAATAAGGCGAGTTATGTGCCTCGGACATGATCCTGTTCCTAAAATCAGAACAGTCCGGTACACACCATCTCCCTCGGAAGTGCATACTACCATCAGAAGAGATCGTGAAACCAACGGCTTTACCTTGCCGTATAGCCTCTCGAATCCTAGCAAGCTGTGGGTCGTTCTGCTGACCCTCACGCATTTCCTGAATTAAATCAGGTTCAGCACTCATCGATGTCAGACGAAATCTGACGGAACCACGGCTTCTACTGAAGCTCAAGCGATGTTTGCGGCTTAGCGCATCTGCAACCAAATTCGCTTTGCCCTCGCAATAGTTGAGCGTCAGGTCGTAGTCCTTAATCAACTCAAGCCACCGCCTCTGCCTCATATTGAGGTCTTTCTGAGTGAAGATGTACTTGAGACTCTTATGATCCGTGAATATTCTACACGAACCACCATAGAGATAGTGCCTCCATATTTTCAATGCGAACACTACAGCTGCTAACTCCAAGTCATGCGTAGGATAGTTACGCTCGTGCACCTTCAGCTGTCTCGATGCGTAAGCGATGACCTTCCCACCCTGCATGAGCACACAACCTAGGCCACTCTTCGAAGCATCACTATAGACTTCGAAGCCCTCTTCATCGTTTGGAAGAGTAAGAATCGGAGCAGAGACTAATCTCTGTTTCAACTCCTGAAATGCTTGCTCGCAAGCTTCTGTCCAAACGAATCGAACCTCCTTTTGCAGGAGACTAGACATCGGTCTAGCTATTTTGGAGAAGTCCTGGACGAATCGTCGATAGTATCCAGCCAAACCCAGAAAACTACGAACCTCCGCCACATTTGTCGGGCTACTCCAATCTACCACAGCCTTAATCTTAGCTGGGTCTACTTTAATGCCTTCTTTGCTAATCACATGACCTAGGAAGGCTACTTCGCGAAGCCAGAACTCACACTTGGAGAGTTTCGCGAACCACTTATGACTCCTCAATATCTCGAGTACCATCCGGAGATGTTCCGTATGCTCGGACTCATCTCTAGAATAGATCAAGATATCATCTATAAATACTACGACGCACTTGTCGAGTAAGTGGTGAAACGTCCGGTTCATCTGGTCCATGAACACGGCTGGCGCATTAGTGAGGCCAAAGGGCATCACCTCGAACTCGTAATGGCCGTATCTAGTACGAAAAGCAGTTTTCGGGATATCTTCTTTCTTGACTGGAATCTGATGATACCCAGACCGAAGATCTATCTTTGAAAACACTCCTGCTCCTCGCAATTGATCGAACAGGTCCTCAATCCTAGGCAATGGGTACTTATTCTTGATAGTTACCCGATTCAACTCTCGGTAGTCTATGCACAGGCGCATACTACCATCTTTCTTCTTCACGAAGAGCACAGGAGCTCCCCATGGAGAAACACTCGGCCTAATGAAGCCCTTATCGATCAAATCCTGGAGTTGTGTCTTTAACTCCAATAACTCAGACGGTGCCATCCGGTACGGTGCCTTCGAGATCGGCGCTGTCCCGGGTACCAAGTCGATATGAAACTCGACGTCGCGCTCCGGTGGAATGCCTGGTAGCTCATCAGGAAATACGTCTCGGAAATCCCTCGCTACAGGTATGTCGTCCAATAGAGACTCATTAGTCAAGTCTCGTACCTGACATAAATACACCATATCGCCCTTCTGGCGATGCTTCCTCATTTTCAAGGCAGAGATTACCTTTACTCCTTTCTTAAGGACGAACCCAGAGTAGGTAACTCGGTTGCCCTGAGATCCTCGGAATGTCACTGACTGATCTCGGCAACGAATGATTGCTCGATACCTCGATAGCCAGTCCATACCAAGTATAACGTCGAACTCCATCAGCGGGAACTCTTTCAGGTCGGCCGTCGCTTGCTCCCCTGCTATCACGATGGGCACTCCTCGGAACTCTCGCTGACAAGTAAAATCCTCTCCTGAAGGGAGAGTAATAATTGAACTAACAGGAAGACTGCCTCGAAGATTAGACCTCGAGACGAAACTACTAGCCACAAAGGAAATGGTAGCACCAGAATCAAATAAGACTAATGCTAACACACCAGAGAC
The DNA here is from genome assembly GCA_951394345.1 of Salicornia ramosissima. Lineage (NCBI taxonomy): Eukaryota > Viridiplantae > Streptophyta > Magnoliopsida > Caryophyllales > Amaranthaceae > Salicornia > Salicornia ramosissima. The sequence goes on from OX596237.1 coordinate 5,023,580, forward strand.
AAGAAATCTACCTGATACAACGTCGGGCTGAACCTCGGCCTCCGCCTCGGTCATACAGTAGACTCGGTTCTTCACCGGAGTCTTTGTCGGTGCTGGAAGCTGCTTAACCTCTGAATCTGGCCTCTTCTCAGGACAAACTGTCGACTTGTGGCCTACCTTACCACAAGTGAAGCAAGTGATCGGAGAACCGTCGCACTTCTTCCCTGGATGGAAGTCTCTGCCACAGCCTCGACAACTCGAACCACCATTACCCTTATGCGAACTCGTGGTCGGAGGGGTACTGCTAGGTGCGCTGAAACGGGGCTTCTTAAACGAAGCTGTAGTCGCCGGAACCGGAGCTCTCTTCTTGCTCGAATCTTCCTCAGAAATCGATGACTGTATCTCGAGTGCTACCTCGTAAGCCTGCTGGAACGTAGCCGCTCCACTGCTGATCACATGAACTCGGATCCCCGGATCTAGCTTTTTGATGTAGCGCTTGACCCGATCCTTCTCTAACGGAATCACCGACGTAGCGAACCTCGACAGCTCGGTAAATCGATCTGTGTACGCCTGGACAGACATCTTACCCTGTGAGAGAGTAAGGAACTCCTCCTGTTTCTGCCACCGTAACTCGTCGGGGTAGAAACGCTCTTGGACCTTATCGATAAAATCGGTCCAAGACATCGCATGCAACGGCTGGTACGCGTCCTTCGCTAACGTCCACCAGTTATCAGCCTCCCCACGTAAATAGTATGCGGCGATCAGCACCCTCTCGTGATCGGGGCAAAACGTCGCGTCGAAGAGCTTCCCCATCTCGCGGATCCAGCTCTCCAAGGTAGTGGGGTCGGCAACCCCGTCGTAAGTCGGAGGTCGATGACGAGCGATACGATCGAACGTCGACTGCATATTCGGCGGTTGACGACTATGGTGCGCCAAAGTAAGGATCGCCTCCTCGAGTGCCCGCAACCTCTGTCGTCCAGTACTCGACCGGCGAGGTGTAGACATGCTGAAACGCATCACAACAACAAACATAACAGAGATAGCAAGTCAGTAAAATACCCCACCAAAATATACTAAAATTAAGAAGAAAAGGAGAAAAATCGAAAGAATCCTATCCCGGTCTTTCTACCCAACTCTTCTCCCTTCACATAAATCCTAGAATTTGGTTCAATCACTCGGGAAAAATAAAGCTCTCATCTCCCGGGTTTAACTCAAATCCTAGAACTTCACTTAAACCTATTCGGCTCTGATACCAACTGTAACGACCCGACTCGCTTAATCGGCGCGGAAGAAACCGACGAGTCAAGTAGTTATAAAACTAAACTCAACACTTAGAAAATAATACTATTACCTCAAAATATTACTATTAAACCATAAATGTACAATAACCCACAATCTTGTACAAACTAAGTCCAAAAATCAAATGAACTAAAAATAAAAGTCAAGTGTAACTCTAACCACATGCTAGAGTCTTATACAACAAATGTATATCATAAATCCTGAATCAACGTCTAACAAGTCTAATACTATGCAACAACTGAAATAAACAATAGGAATAAAACACGCAAAGCGCCGCTCGCCCAACCCAAAAGCTAAGTAAGAGCATCATCGTCAGATGTACCTGAAAAACACAACATATCCACCATCAGTGGCGAGTAACATAACTGACTCACCCTAACGGGAATACACAAGTACATAGCAATAATCAAATAACATCATACATACAATCCTCGAAGACACGAGACAACCTCAAGCTCGCAATCCCAAAACCAACTCATCATTCGACATCAACATCATACGACATCTCTAAACTCAATTCTAGCTCAGGTGCAATCATTCTAGTTCTAGACCGGACTAGGCTCGTACGGAAGCATCTTACGCAACCGAACTTCTACTATGTCAGGACCGGGCATAAGCCATACACCCAAATCCCACGAACCCAATCAATCTGGGAAATCGTGTCCCTAATCCCCAATCACTTTGAGCGTACTAGGAATAACATAGTGAGACTCCAAAACTATTCCGATACCGCGGACGGAAATAGTGGCAACGTCTTAACCCAAAACTAAGCATAAGCCATACACAAAGTCAAGGGCGTCTAGAAAAGAAATCAAGCTAATCCTCATATAATCATCATCATAACATCATAGTTAATTAAAGACAAGAATAAGCCATACTCTTGAATTTAATAACTAAATCATCGAAGTTAACCCAAGAATTGCCTATAGCCATACTCTTGAGACTAACCAAACATCATATAATCATTCTTAACTCAATCTTTAATTAACTTATCCCAAATCTTTAACTTTCAAGACTCTTTCTAACACTTTCTTTAACTTTCAAGACTCTTAAAGAACTTATTCAAACCTCAAAAAGAACTCTAAAGAACTCAATCAAGAACCTTAAAGAACTCATCTATTACTTAAAGAACTCATCAAGAAACCATTCAAGACTCAAGAACTTCAATCAAGAACTCAATCAAGATTCAAGAACTTCAATCAAGAACTCATACAAACTCAAACTACACGCATATCCATCATCATCATACACGAAATTTAACAACATTTTATCAAAAAATTCATCAAACTTAAACCCAATCACCATGATTTCCAAAATATCATAAAACAACCTTAAAATACGAAAATCCACCATTAAAACACCATTAAAACACTTCCAAAATCAGATTATAGAAATATCTTAAAAACCATGATCAATCAACAACAATCAACCAAACATGCATTTAATCAAAGCTATAAACATAGTACTACCAATTAAGTTGAGTTAGCATGTTACCTTGTTGAAGATCAACACACAAATCAACACAATTATGCAGTCCAAGAACCCAACCCACGCACGGCACACACACGGCCTGCACACGGCTGCACCACCACTCGAACACGAACACCCACACACACGAGTGCACCACCTAGCACGGCTCTGCTGCACGGTTTCCTTGCACCACGGCACAGCAGCACGGTCACAGCAACACGGCCCCAACCACGAACCTTCACGCACGGCCACACTCGAACAAACCCACGAACAACCCGGAAACAACCCCCAACAAAAGATCTTGATTGAATTAATGTGTTTAGGATTGTGTTTAGGATGCTTAAAGATCAATGGTGTTTGAATCTTTAAGTTTTGGGCAAGGAAAGATGATGAACAAATGGAGGTTCAATCACCTTAAAAATGGCGTGAGAAATGAATGAAAGAGAGAGTGTTTATGTGCTTTGGCAAATTGATGGCAAAGTTAAAATGGCAAAATGAGTAAGGGGCCTTACTAACTCTCATATAAATAGAGCTAGCATGGTGTGAACACAAAGCAAGTGGCAAGCCACTCCTTGCATGCCAAATAACCGGCCTCTATGGGAAAAATGGCCAAGTTTGGGCTCTAAATGGGCTCTCGGGATCCATTGGGCCAATTATAGAAATTTAAATGAAAATCATGAAATAAATCGATTTTGCCCAAAATTAATATTAAATAATTAATTAAAATAAATAATAAAAACTGAGAACTAAAACATTTCGATTAAATCGAAATTATTCACATAAAAATTAAAATAAATAGTTCAAAATAAATTTTGAACTAGCAAATAAACACATAAATACACAAATAAATACCGGCAAAAATACCGACAAAATCTGGGTCATTACATAAACACCCTCGGGTCGAGGTGTACACACCCAGATGCTCAACAGGTGGCCATAATCCCACTCGGTCGAGGTAATTGTCCTCAAGTCCCCTTAAGGTCAAGATGATCGAGGGAGACACCCTCGAGGTAGAGGACAATGAAGGCTTTCAGGCCTATGGATCGAGGTCATCTCGATCGAGGTCCTCCTCACGATCGAGGTTCCCTTGATCGAGGAGACCCACTCCCCTTGAGGATACTCCCTCGAGGTCATATGGGGAGAAAGGCCTTGCAGGCCCATGGATCGAGGTCCTCTTCCTCACGATCGAGGAGATCCTCCCCCCTTGGGGGCACACCCTCGAGGTCAAATGGGGGAGGAAGGCTTTCAGGCCTGTGGATCGAGGTCCTCCTCCTCACGGTCTAGGCTCCCTCGATCGAGGAGACCCACTCCCCTTGGGGATACTCCCTCGAGGTCGTATAAGGGAGAAAGGCCTAGCAGGCCTATGGATCGAGGTCACCTCGATCGAGGTCCTCCCCCTCACGGTCGAGGTTCTCTCGATCGAGGAGGCCCCCTTTTGGAAGCCCCCTCGAGGTCCTATGGAATGATGAAGTTCGGCTTTCCGAAGAATTCTGGGCATCCAACGTCCAAGGATTCCCGTTCCACGCCGAGCGTGGGGCTAATTATTCCGGGCCTACCCAGGTGGTCAAACCCGTACTAGTAGGCCCAAATCCTAGGCCCAGTTCTGGTAGGGCTAGGGCACATCAGATGTTCAACAACGAATAAGAGGATGCCACGTGTCAGCTGATTTACTCAAACCTTGACCAGGTTTCCATCATGTGTCATGGGCCAGGCCCATACGCGTCAGCCCGCTGATTCAGTAAAAACCCTAACCAGGTAACCTACGCCTATATAAGGATCAGTTCAGTCATTCTTTCAGAGACGCAATTCATAATTTACAGTCCGCAAACTCACCAGATACTCTGAATCCTTATTTTCCGATATCTGACTTAAGCATCGGAGGGGCGTTCCCGGGTTCCACCCCCGGGTCAGCAATCTCTAACTGTTTTGCAGGTCACAGTCTCATCAAGAATCATCCAGAGTACACGTCATACACCAAAAGATCGTTGACTATTCACGAGAAGTTACAAAACAGAAACAACGTAGTTTTTGTCTCGGTTGTACTCGATCTGTATATTCTAATTGTGAGCAAGTGAAACAATCTCATTCGCATGTCACATTATCTTATCATAAAAAGTTAAATCTTAACTTCCGTGTTTACTTTTACTTAAAAAAAATCATGTCTTGCCATAAAAAAATGAAAGAAAAAAGTTTACAGGTAATTGTGTATAAATTTTTCATTGGTGAGATCTGATTTAACGGTTAAATTAGTCCATTTTACCAAAGAATCTTTTAAAAGAAATTATAGTTGTGCATAATTTTACTAGATTCATCTTATTAGTTATTACGTACATGCATACGTAATATCGATTTTTTATATTATTTTACTAGAATCCAATAATATGTCGGCAAATGTAATAGTCAAAATATAACAAGAAAAAACGAAGAAAGTATTATGTTGCTTGATAAATTAAATTTAGCTTGTATAACTTCTAGTTGTTTGTATTTTTTTGTTGAAATTACAAGTTTACTTTTTGTCTTTTGTTTAATTTTTTTTTCTTAATTTTTGTATACTTGTGGTGATTGTTTCATGCATGGTCTATGAAAATTTTTGTTGGTTTTATTCGAATATGGACATACATGATAGATAGGTGAAGATTTTTTGGGGTTGTTTGACTGTTTGCAAGGGTTTTTATTAGAAAAAAAATAATAAGGAAGATGTGTTAATCTTTCCTACCCCCAAAATTGGGTGATGGTAAACATTTAACGTGTTCTTTGAATTGCAGCTAGATTTATTCACCTAAAACAACACTTGTCTCAATTCAAAAATAAATTCAAACTAGTTTTTTGAGCCGTGAAATGCACGGATTATGTATTAAAAAAAATTATCATCTCAAAACGATTAAAATATTATTATATATAGAATTAATTTGATCATAATAATATAAGAAATTGTAGGCTCTATAAATGAAGATATAATGTGTCTCCTAAAATTCTTTTGATTAATGAAAGTTTGTATTTAAAAATAAAATAAATTAAAATTAAATTCACAAAAAGTTGACACATGGCACAAACAAATCCTGTTTTACATATTTAAGTATAGATATAGATTATACTACTCCCTCCATTTTTTATTAGATCTAACACTTTGACTTTTCACAATTGCCGAAGCACAACTTTAACTGACTATATCTTTAATTGTATAATTGTAAAAATTATAAAAAAATATATATTTGGATAGTGTGTACTGAGACGAATCCAATAAGACCTCACTTGACTATATTTTACCTTGTGTATAAATCGCAATTAGTAGTCAAAGTGTGTTGGATGAATAGTAACAAAAGTCAAAGTGTTACATCTAATAAAAAACAGAGGGAGTAATATTTTGTAAATAAAACAAAATATATAATTGACATACAAAGCAACAAATTAACAAACACTCATTAACAACAAATGAAATCAAAGATAACAAATCTATATAATCTATAATCTAAACTTAAATATTTGAAACAAAAAGTTTTAGTGCCACGTGTCAACTTTTTAGTCCTCCTCCCCATGACACGTCACCTCCCGCACTCACTCACTCATTAACCCACTCATTAATCTCTTGGCCTCCTAATTATTTAATCAAAATTTGTGCGTTACTTTTTCATTTGCATGACTCTTCATTCAGCTCCTTGCTTCTCAATCGTTGCTCCCCTTCATTATTAATTGTTGTTCATCTTCCTGCAATCAGTTGAGGATGACTACCATAATAATAAATACAATCCAATTTCTCAAATTTAAGACTGTAATGCTCCAATTGTTTTGCTCCACTACGGATTTGGGAAAGCTTTTATTGTCATTATTCTGTGTTTTTTCCATTCAGTTTGATGTTATCAAGTTGATGATGTTCAATTTGTTTTGTTATGAGTATGATTTGGGAGATTTGGATTTTTTTTTTCAAAATAGATTGAATTTATAATTCTAAAAAAAATAAAATTTAGAAATTTAATGATAAATTATCTAATCACCTTTCGAATCTCTTTAGCTTCCTTAAATTGTCTGGTTTATTAATTCATTTTTTTTCATATCTTAATTTAATATTAAATGCATAGTTTTAAACTCTTATATATTTACGGAGTACATGCTCTTATTTTTATGCATGTTCAATTTCTTTATTTGTTTTTATATACATTGTGCATATGAATAGATGTTTATTATATATTTATGATAAAACATTGTAATTTATCTCTTACGTAATCACTTTATAAGTCAAACAAAATTCTGTGCAAGGCACAGGGTTAAAACTAGTTAAATATCTAAAACAGGAAGTTTAGGCTGCCACATGTCATTTTCTTGCACCATCTTGTGCCATGTCATCAAGCCCAAATTTGTTTTGTATTAAAAAAGGTATAACAAGCCTCACAACCTCATTTTCACACACTAATGGTTTAAACCATTAATTTATCTCTCATCCTTGTACTTTAAAAGAAAATTTAATAATTATAAACTAGGTGAAGTTGATATATAATATTTAATACGTACAACAATTTGTTTTTCCTACCTTTAGATCTTCCTTTTTCACATTTTCCAACACAAATTACCACTCTTTAATAATTACTTTCACCATTCTCTTATTTGATATAATAATAATAATAATAATAATAATAATAATAATAATAATAATAATAATAATAATAATAATAATAATAAATGATTATTATTATTTGATTGGAATCCATTGTCAAAAAATTAAAATTTTGATAGATTGTTATATGACATATATATACAACTCATGGTTTACATAAAATAGATTAAGGGCTCGTTTACATTAGCTGAATAGAGATAAACTGAACTGAACTTAATAGAGATGAACTGAACTGAACTGAACTTAATAGAGTGTATTGAACTGAACTGAACTTAATAGAGATGAACTGAACTGAATTTAATCTGAAGTAAACAAGCCGTAAGGTGGTACTTTAAGTTATAGCTTTTTTATTGTATATATTTTAGTGATCGATTAAGGCAGTGCCATAATGATTATTAGATTAGCACCCGTGTGATACATGGTTATAAAACTTATATTAGCTATGCATCAAGCGTTATATAATAAAATGTTAAAATTTCTAATTTATTTAGCCTTCGTCACTTTAGAGTAAGCAACACTATCGTGATAATAGTAAAAATAATAATAGTAACAATTTTTTTAATGCAAGGATCGACTTATTGTGCAGTGACATCAAAGTTCTTCTAGCATACGTACGGGGGCGCGGGGTTCGATCATTACCACCCCCTCCTCCATATGTATTATATACTTTCCTTGTAGCTCATTTTCACCAAATATATCTTGTACTCAAACAAAATCATAAATGTCGAGCCATATGACACTTTCGTGTTAAAGATATATATTTCCTCCAATTTTCATTAACCAAAATATAAAAAATATTTTATACCTTATATAACTTTTAAAATATTTTGCATATCATCAATAATTATTTATGAAATAGCAATATTGATCAATTCACTTAAACAACTCAATCAAATCCTGCATATAGTATTAAGAAAAATTAATGGCACAAATATGTCTTCTTCATTAATTTTTTCACAATTATATCTATGTCTTAAACATTACTCATCTTTATGTTTCCAAATGTCATTACCATTTGGAATTAGAAGAGGATTAAGAAAGAAGAACAACCTTTTACGAAAAGGCATTCAATTAATACATATATTGTTGGGTTTAATATATCTATACTTAAATACTTAAAACAGAAACTTTAACATCTATGTGTCATCTTTCCTATCATTTTCTATTTATTTGATTTTGCCTTTTTCGAAAGAAAAAAAATTAATTGCTCTATTTCTCTATTGCTTGGTATTCCTAATTTTCCCCATAAATATTTCAATTTCTCATCATTATTTACGTTATATGTCTTTTGCCTTTCTATCATTTATTTTTTAAATTCAGTTTCGTGATTCATGCCCTTTAATTTAATGATGCGTTGCAAGAGAGATAATATATAAATACTAATATTTTAAATTATTTTTTGAGAAAAATAAAAATCCGTGCAAGGCACACGGTTAAAACTAGTTAAAATTATTTAAAGTGTTTTTTTAACTAGAAAGGCAGAAATGCATTTAATGGTATCTATCTACAATGTACAACAAGTATTTAAAAACAAAGATGACAAACAAAACACTCAAATTCACTCTCAGCTCATAAAATGAAACCCTAACTTCTTTTTTTTTATCAAAAGGCAAGAGATTATATATATATATTAATAAAAGCTTAAGCTAATGATTAAGGCCCAGGAATATGTTATATACTCTATCAAACATGAATCATGAAATTCAATTAGAAAAGTAGATGATAGAAAACCAAAAGACGTAAAGTGTAAATAATGATGAGAAATCGAAACACTTATGGGAAAATAGGAATAGCAAGCAATAGAGTAATAAAATAATTAATTTATTTTTTTCAAAAAAAGGCAAAATCAAATTAATAGAAAATTATAGGGATGATGACATGTGGATGTTAAATTCCTGTTTTAAGTATAGAAGTATAGATTAAAGGCTGAATTTTTTATAAAAATTTCACAAATACTTATTGACAAGAAAAAAGTAACACCGGGGACAACAAACTAGTTATCTATTATATCAATGTAGATCCAACCCTATTCATACTTGGATTATTACACTTAAAATTGTTGGAACAAGTAAACTCAAAAAAGGAACACACCAATGCAAACTAAGAAGAGTAAGAACATATGAAATCACCAAGTAAATTGATTGGGTTAAGTTATTGGCCTCTTCATATGGTCACAGCCCGGCCATTGGGTTTAATGCCTAAAATTTTAGTTTATTTCACTATAGTTTAGTTATGATCCACTCAGTTCTGTTCAATTCATTACGGTTTAATTTAGTTTCAGCCAATTATGTTAAATTCAAATTAATTCAGTTTAAAAAAAGGCTTAAAGTATTTTTGTTGATTGCTCACTTGCTTTTGGTCGGGGTGTTCGATTCACACAGTTTTTTTTTCCTTCATAAATTATAATTTATGTATTATAGATTTATAGTGCCCCTCCAACTTCAAATACTAAATTCGACTGTGCTAATTGCATGGCATGAACTTGCTACCACTACTGCAATAAAAGCCTAATACAACGGCTAAAAAGCTTTGCATTAGACTTTTATTGTAATACCCCGAAAATTTGGGATATTTTAAATTTTTTATTTATTGATTAAATATATGATCAATTGACTATTTAATTGATTATTATTTAATTAATTATTATTTGTGTAACAATTTAATACTTTTTGAGCCTCTTTTTATTTTGTTAACCAAAACCCGAGCCCAATTGTTTCCTTTGATCCATTTGTTACGCAGTCCGTCCTTTTATTTATTTTCTTTTCTCCTAAATGTTTTATTTTAATTCTAAGTCCGAAAGGCCATATTAATTGGACTGTTTTTATTTATAACCCAATCCTTTCTTCCAAATTGGGCCAAAGACCCAATTCTCTCCTTTTAGTAATCTTGGCCGGTTCTTGCTTTGTTTATGGGCCAACCTTGTTTTTTTTTTTTATTTAATTAATTATTATTTTGTGGATAATAAAATTAATTTAATTAATTTAAATATTCTAACCTATACAAACTAGCTAAGTCCTCCCCTTTTTGCTCCTCCCATGTACACGGCTAACCCTAAGTACATAATAGGGTTTGCCCTCTTTGTTGCTTGTTTTCTTATAAATAGGACCTAATCACCTCTTTTGGGTCCTAATTGTTAAGTTATCAAAAACCCTAAAATACATATTTTCTCCTCTCCTCTTCCTTTCTCTCAAAAGCCAAACCCTTGAGAAAAATTCACCAAGAATGAATTTTTCGTGCCTTGGAATTATTAAGCGAATCCAGGTAACTTTGCTTTTCTATTTAATCTACGGGTAGCTATTCACATAGTTAATTAGGAATTGAAGCATGAAAATTGTAGGAAGTTTAATATTGTTTTCATATGAACATGTCGAGCATGAAGCATGAATTTCTTGATTGATTTTTATGTATTTTCTTGATTTTATGTATGATCTTGTATAATTTATTTACCAATCAAATCTTGTTATTTCTTGATGAATTTTTCATGGTATCTGGTTTACTGTTTGATTATTAACCATGATTTATTTCGTGGCAAAATTCGTCCGTTTATTATTTATAAAAATTTAATCTTTCAAACCGGTAAAACTGTCCAGAATAGGTTTACGAATTTATTAGTGTACTTAATCAATTCGGAATGCTACGAAATTTTATATGGAAGTCAGTGATAATGTTTTACAGCTTGTGTTAAATTTTCGTAATTTTTAAAGATCGTTTGATATGGCATAAAATTCTGAAACCGAATTCAGCCTAATCTGACTGGTTAGTTATAAAATCACTTAAAAATAGTAAAAGATGTTATTTTTAGACGAAATTTATGCACGTTAATCCTTGAACCCATATTTAGCTCCCATAAAAATTTCCAGATTTTTAGAGATCTTTAGATGGTCATTTTTAATTTAATTCTTTAAAAATCAGATTGTATAAAGTAGGGCAATTGAATTATTAAAATATGCTATTATTCATTCTTGAATTTTCGAGTGACCTAAGTATTAAAAGGGAACTAAAAATATGATTTTTATGATGAATCTTGATAGTATTGAATTATATTGATAAATCTTGAATTAAAAATTAAATCTTGTTATTACCTTCTAATTGTCAAGTGTATAGAAATTAAAAGAAGAGTTAAAAATATTATTTTTATGTTAATCTTGATGAATGTTGTCGAAAAATATGATTTTTATGTTTATTAATTAGTTAAATTATTTAATTCTTGATGATTGAATTCATATAAATTAATTGAATAATTTTGGCTATTATTGATATAAAATGTCGAGTGTGGTGAAAGTAGGAAAAATAGGATTTTTGTTATATTTTGGTTAGTTTTGAATTATTATTAATTTAGGAAATAATTAATAATAAAAGTTATGGACAAAATAATTATTAGGGATAAGTTGTAAAGTGAAGGGATAAAAAGATATTATTAGTATTATTATTAAGAGGACCGAAATAATATTAGTACTATTAATATAAATATTTTTCGAATATTGTTACAAATTGGTATATGACGTAATATTAAGGTTAGTATCCGAAAGGATAGGATTATAAGTATTTATATATTTTAAGAATAGTATATTATAAGAATTGAAGTTGCATAAGATATTACTAGGGATAAGAAAGGAAACAGAGTAATAGCTATACATGTTATGTTTCGGTCTCTGGCTAGGAAAGGCTTGGTATTTAAGGTGGCCAATATACGTGCCGCACCTCCCTTTCCTGGGACTCCGAACATTTCATTTCCTATTACGGTCACCTAGTATTATCCTAATATATGATACGATTAAATTAATTGAAGATATAAGATACAATATGGACACCCACCTGTATGATACACGAGTCATTAGTGGGTTAAGTCAGAACCACTACTCAATGGGACGAACACATGAGTTCCCCCGAGTAGTTTGACCTTAGAACATGTAGTCGTCTGGTAACCGTATCTGCGAGTCGCTACCAGGAAGTTATGGCCATAGCTTAGACTTAGCGGTGAAACACGGGATCCGCTATGGGATTGAGTACACGAGCTCCTCCCGGCATGTTCTAGGGAGTTATGGTGAAACACGAGATCCATAACGAGTTGTTAGTGACCGGTCCAACAAAGATATTATATTACGATCATACGATTTGATAAGATGAAATCATAAGATGAAGTATAAGATGATTTCAAAAGATGATAAGATATGTTATGATCTAATGTGATAAGAAAGACATGATATGATATGATTAAGATATGATTTATGATGATATGATATGATATGATAAGAGTATGATAAGTCATGATGATAAGAATATGATAAGTTATGATGATAAGATATAATTATGATTTATTAATGATATAACTTAAGAAGGGTTAAGTATAAGTTAAGGATTGAAGATGTATAGTATAAAGTATAAGTTAGTGTATTGTAAGTCTTCCGCTGTGTATTTCCTGAATTTATACGAATATGTAACGTGTGTGTATATTATACGGATGGTGTATGTATTTGGTATGTATTCTAACCGTATTTGCAGGGTTGATTATACGTATTTTATACGTAATTATACGTATTCTAACCGTATTTCTGCAGGGGTATTTATACGTATTTTTATACGTATCTGTATACGTATTTTATACGTACTTCTATACGTATTCATATACGTACGTTTATACGGAACTTGTGTATTTATATGTAAAGCATGTATTGAATTCTTTACAGTTTTTATGATATTTTTCTATGCTATTATGTGTTTGGTGGTCCCTCGATTAAATGGGACAGCCTAGTTACTCGCCACTGACGGTGGACCCCCCCCCCCTCAGTTTCAGGTGAAGACGCTGCTGAATAACGGGCTATCGTGGATGGGTTTGAGTAGCTGAGAAACTTAGTTAAACGGTTTAATTAGATGATTTATGATTTATGACATTTATTTAGTTTATTTTATGGTCCCAGCATGTTGGGACAGTATTTTAAGACCTTATATGTAATTATGGCTATTGGATTGTTATGGATAGTTGGTAGGTTATTTAATAAAAGTTAATTCATCTACTCAATTAATCTGATTTATTGTTATTTAAGTTGGTAATGATCCGATTGTCGATTTCCCTTTGTCAATCGACATGTCTCAAAAAGTCGGGTCGTTACATTTATTGTGGTATTGTACATACTTGAAGGTGTAAGAAATATGATTTTGTAAGAAAATCATGTACACAAAGTCAAGAAGTATTATTAGCATCTAGAATTAGTTTTTGGACAACTTAATTTAAAACTTCAACATAAAATCAGATGTTGAAGGCAACCTTTTGCCCGATTAGCATTGTCAATAATTTAAAGTAAGAAAAATTAATTTTGTGACTGATAAACCTCGTTCGCGTTTAACTTAGTATTGCCATGATATGTTTTGCCAAATTTGTCATTATTCAATTCTCTAACTTTTCATTTTTCATACTAATTAACTTGGATTTTATTGGACACTCGGCCTTTATCATACGTACGTACTTCAACAACCACGATAATTGCATTGAAAATTATTAATTATACATGTCGTGACAATACCCAAAAGTAACTGTCGGTGTAAAATTGAGTGAGGCGCCAAAAAAACATGCTCTTGCCCCAGATAGGGCACCTTAAAAATTTGCTCCTGACCAGCGCCTTAAAAGCTTGCTCCTGAGGCGCCCGTTTTAGTTGCCTCTGCCTAGGTTAGGAGCAAAATTATTTTAGACGCCCCACTTATTTTTACGATGATACTTAATTATGAGGGAGGTGTTGCTAGTGGTGGACCTGATATTTTCATTGCGCTTAAGGTGGTCGTCCAGTAAATTATGAGTGTTCAGTAAAGTCCAAGTTATTAAGAGTTGAGAGATGCAAAGTTAGTGAGTAAGGACAAATTGTCAAAACGCGGAAAATTATTAAGTAAAACTTGAGATAGATTTATGTAAGATTAAGATCATGTATATAGAGTTTTATCTGAGATTCATTAATAAAATCAATGGATATGACTAGTAGAAGGTAGTAAAATAAGGGATGAATTTTAAAAGGGATAATATGTGAGAGTTTTGGAGAGAATATAAGAGCCATTGATTTTCCAAACAACGGTTGATTTTTAAGAAACTTTACATGTAGAGTTATTTTACAACTTTACAGATCCTTATATATTCAACACAAACACCTGTAATTTTTGCTTACAAATGATGGTAATTCTCTGTGGACACTTGTCTTTATTTTTTGAGTCGTTTTATAAAATGTCCTAAAAATTTATAAAATGTCGATATCATAAAATTTCAATTTTCAACCACCAATTATACTTTAAATAAAATAATTTGTACAGCTGCATTGTTGATCAAGGATTCATCACAAAAATCTCTCCTCTATATACAAAAATGAATTATTACAAAAAAAGTCATAACATGTATCATTTTTCTTTATAAATAATGCTAAAACTTGAAACATGTCAAAATTAACAAAATATTCAAGTACCTTTAATTCAATGGTTCAGGAAAATAAAAAAATACAATATCAAATTAAATTAAATTTAACTTAATATGCACGCTAAAACTCTGCTGTATACTCGGCTAATACTTGCGTCAACAACAATAACAAATTCCTATGATATCTGAGAATGAAGTCATAGCCCAGTGGTTAGGGCTTCAGAATTCCAGACACGAGGTCTTGGGTTTGATTCTCACCGCACGCATTTGTGAGAATTCCTTATTATTCCCCTTACAGATGCGTGTGTTGGCTAAAATTGGGCCGAATAATCTGCATTAGGGCCCGATTTCAAAGCCTAGTATACCACATATTATCCTTAAAAAAATCCAATAATATCATCACAAATAGTGACATAGAAACGGCAAAGTTTAGATTTGCATTGTTAGCTAATCTGTCTTCATTGAGCACCTAGTACCCATCTTTATTTTTTTCCCAATATTATGAATTTAAAAGATAGGTTGTTACTTTGTTACTCCCGCTATTCGCATTTAATTGCTTCAAATTGATTTTGACACTATTTACACTGTTGTTTTGACCTTGCTTAATTTGATATATATAGTAATGAAAAATATAATCATGTAGGATCTCGTTTGATTCATCTCAGAGCATTCTTTTCAAATATATAGTTTTTATAATTTTTTGTACTATGTAATTAAAGATATTAGTAATTAAAATTATGTCTCGGGAGCTGTGGATAAGAAAAGCAAATGGAGCAATTAAATGTGGACAAATGGAGTACTTGTTATTCTATTAATAATCGAGCTATACGTTTATCTCTATTATATAAGCCAGGGGGAGCCATGGTGTCCCCCCCTCGAAAATTCCATAATACCCCTTCAAAATTTATCAAAAATCAAATAACATCACTCTTATTTATTAAGGAAAGTTATTACAATTTTTGAAATTTTTAAAATTAAAATATTACAAAATATACAATTCGGAAAAATAAAATTAAATAATCAAAATTCATATTTTTGATTTCTCTATAAATAGACAACCATTTTAATATAGTTTGTTACATATTTTACCTTTTTATTATCGTAGAAATTTGATAACCGATTTTAGAATAGTTGTATGAAAGGGGAATGTTTGTTTACGATTATGTGAATCAGTGTGAATTAAAAAAAAATCAATTTCTCGAACAAAAACCTTCGACTTTTGAAGATACATTAAAAATATCGTCGCAAGCAAAGCGTGCACACAAGGCTAGTCTCATAAAACAAAACCAAAATAGAATAGAATAGAATAGAATAGAACGCTACAACGATTCTTTTGACTTATGTGATGTTCTCTTGGACTTAATTTATGAAATTTTCGTCTGATTCTCCTGTTGAGTCTAAGATTTAAGTTTTAATTCAGTTTAGTTCAGAAAAAGTCACTTATGTTTATCATTTCAATCCAAAAGAACAAAGTACAGGTTGCGACTAATTAGAACGACAATGTTCAGTTTAGGATATGTTCGATCTTTTCACTTTATTATAAGTAAAATAAGTTCTAATAAATTCATGTGAATCTCTGTAAATTATGAAAAGTTTTACTCCAAATAAGTAAAATAATTCATATCTCTAAAAAAAAAAGGTAAATAATTAATAAGTTGATAAAAGAGCTAAAAATTAATTCCTCTATTATTTGGTCTCTCTTATCAAATCATCTAACGAGCTAAAGGATGTGCTATAGGTCTTAACTTTTATCCAAAAAGTTAGACAGTACTATATACTTCCTTTGTCTCAAATTAAATGATTCATTTTGACTTTTGGTATTGTTCACTTTGTAACTTTAACACCGTTTAATTGCATATATATAAGCAAAAACATAGTTATATGAAATCTCGTTTGGTTATTCTTGATACATACTTTCTATATTATATAGTTTTTATAATTTTTTATTATATACAACTATAGATATCAATATTTAAAAATGTGTATTAGGTGATGTGAAAAAGTAAAGGGCTATTCTCATTGCGTACTATCGTGTTTTGGCGAATTTTCAACGATACTACCGAGTTAGTTTTAATCACAACGGTAATACTCTTTATGATGAAATTCACAAATGTGGTGTTATTAATTATACAAAAAACCTTTAAAACTAACAAAAAGAAATACATTACTTAACTATAATTAACTAAAAAACTATATTAAAAAAAGTAATTAATCATAATTAACAAAACAAACCCCCTAAGTGTTAAAATAATTTGTAAAACCTTGAGTATACTATTTTTTTATACGTAGATCAAGGTGCACAAATAGAGGCGAATTGGGAATGCAAATTAGGGCTAATCGAGTCATTTTTTGTAATTTCTGACCTCAAATCGGATCCCATAAGGATTAAAATGACCCGTAAAACCTTAAGCATACTATTTTTACGTGTAGATCAATGTGCACTAATTGAGACAAATCGGGAACGCAAATCGGGGCTAATCGGGTTGTTTTTTGCAAATTTCAATCTTAAATCGAACCCTTAAAGGGCTAAAATGACCAATAAAACCTTGAATATGCTATTTTTTTAATTATTATTAGTTATTATTTTTATTAACGGAATATTCATCTATGATGCTACATTTGGGAATTAAATCATAATGAATATTACCATGGGGATTTAAAAAAACTCAGTAGTATAATTGGGAATTCGCCAAAACACAATAGTACTAATGTAAATTTCCATAAAGTAGTAACATTGTATTTTATGACGGATGGAGTAATTTTTTACCATAAAGTAGATACATTTATTTTACGAAGGATGGAGTAAATTTTTACCATAAATTCGATACAACATATTACATAACCAACATGATTAAAAAGTTCTAATTTATGATAAAAAAAATTTACTCTCTCTGTTTCAAAATAACTGCTCCACTTTAATTTGATAAAAAAACTTTCACAATTTTAATCAAAGTGGAGCACTTATTTTGAAACGAAGGGAGTAAAATTCTAAGTTAAATGCTTATGTCAAATCACGAGACATAAATTATGGTATTCCTTTATGCTCCCTTCGTACCATTATTTATTTTAACTTTACCATACGGAATGAGATCGAGAATAAATATTTAAGTTGCGAAGAAAATTAAATAAATTGGTGACAAGTTAACACAACCTTGAAAATATATATTAATTGCCAAATTTACCTATAAATTTATTCTCATTACTGTCATTTATAAATAACCAGTTACAAAACGATGAGTCAGTTATGCCACTAATTTATTTATTAATAATAAACCAAAAGCATCTTAATAGTTAATATTAGTTAATTAATTTTTTTTTAATTAATTATTGGTTAACACAACCTCAGAACATTAAAACAACCTTATCAAGCAACGTAACATTAATTAATTATTTTTTTTAAAAAAAAACAATCAATCTTTCAAGGTCTTAAATATAATGTCATCCAACGAAAAAAAATTTAGGTCAAGTCAAAAATACGTATATAGTATTAAAACAATATATATATGCATCATGCATGTTATTAATTATATGATTATATCTGTAAATATTAGCTTATTATTAGTACCAATAATCCATTATATTTTGGCTCACCATATGTAGGGCAATCAACATCGATCCTCTATATATATATACTAGCAGATATAAGCTTAGTTGGTTTATTTACGTACAGATAAATATATACAGTGTGTATTTATTTACTCTTATATACTGATATATAATTAGTTTGATTTTTCTTGTAATATTCTTATAGTGTTAGGGTTTGGTGTATGTGATTAGTATATAGGATGATGCATCCTTTGATCTTGCTAGTTGGGGCTTTGATTCTATTGGAATCATCACTAGCTTCGGCCGCCGTCGTCGAACACTCATTCTTGGTAAGCCTTTTGATGCTCTTGTCTATCTTCATCTCATTTATACTTTTGTTGAGGACCAAGTAACTTGCTCCAGTGGTAGGAGTAACGTTCCTAGGACTGGGGTTGAGTACGTCCTCATGCCTCCCTTTCCTGCGTATCCTTGGTTTAATTCTTTCCTGAGATAGAAGTGTCTATGTTCGTTTTTTTTTAAAAAACTTTTGCTCTTAAATTATTTTTCATGCAATTGATGTATATGTATGAAATTAAAGAGAATCGAGCTTCAGCGCAGTGGCACTGGAGTGCACTTTGTGAGTTCTATTATCATCACCTCCTCCCCCAACTAGTGCAAAATCGATATTTCTGTGAGAAGAGCCTTGTGTCAGGGGATATATAATAGTAGTTCATCCTTTCACTCTTAGAGCGAGAGAAAAAAAAAGAAGGTGGTGCATCATACTTTTACCATGAAGTGAATTTTTTTATATTAGCATGATAATATGTTGGATACTAGGCCTTACTGCAGGTCATCATCCAACGAACACAATTTAGTTAACACATGACATGCATCTATAAAGGGGAAGATAAAGAAACTCACAAGTCACAAATGCATACCGTGCATTGAGAATCGAATGAATCTAGGATCTCGTGTCTGGAATTCTGAAGCTTTAACCACTAGGGTAATTTCTTATCCTCCATGTATGGAGTGAATTATATACTTCGTATATGAGTATATATAATATAATAGTTCATCCTATGAAGTACTAATTTAGCTAGTAATGTTACGTTGCCTAGTATAGGTTAGTAGTATAGGCTAATTGGCTAAATATAATGTTGGCTAGGTTAGTGGGCTAATTGGCTAAATATAATGTTGACTAGGTTAGTAGGCTAATTGGCTAGTGTTGTCTAGGTTAGTAGGCTAATTGATATGGGTAAATCTACATAAGAAATCAAATGATATACTTGTATAATTATCCAATATTAAAAAATGAAGTGTGATTAAGATTTAAGATGTCAAGTATAATAACCAACTTTTTTTTAGTTTAATAAAGTCAAACGTCCCTTGCCTAAATTATTCTAGGTCGTTATATGGATTGTTGGTAAGTTGGTAACATGCTAGTTGTGAAAATAAAAATAAAAATTCACATGCAATATCTTACTCTCAACCAATTAAAATCCAAAAATCCTTTTTTTTTTTTTTTTACCTTTTAAAATAAATTCCCAAAACCCTTTTTATTTTTATTTTTCCTTTTGGAAGGGATTATATATATTATATATATAAGTGACTTGTATGTGCATGTTTGATTCTCACCAGCCCACCTATCTAATGTAAGGGCAATGACAATTTGGTATTTTTGTAAGAAAAATCGTGTTTTGAGGCCTAGTAACCTTACATGTAAAAAAATGTTTAATGGGCTTGGTTAAATTATTTTCTATATAATTTGCAGGTGGAAAACATAGTAGTGGAAAGATTATGTGAGAAAAGAGTAATTACAGCAGTAAATGGAACTCTACCAGGTCCTCTTGTACGTGTTAGAGAAGGCGATACCGTCATTGTCCATGTTTTCAATGAATCTCCGTACAACATTACCATTCATTGGTAATAATACTTGCATAGTACTCCCTCCGTAACATATTAATTGTAACGATTTTATATTTTTTCTCTTTACTGTATATCAAATCGTTGTAATTAATAGGTTACGCAAAGATTACTTGTTAAAACCATTCCTTTTTTTTGCGACTTAAATGCAACTTTTGCATCATTTGTCACTTATATGGTATAGCTAAATAAATACTGTATGTAATTTTGTGACTTACTATCGATTAAGTTTATTTTTGCAATTTACAGCCACTTAATTTTACTAAGTAATTAAATTATAACCAAATGTTATCATTTCGACCGATTCTAACAAATTCAAACAAATTTTTGTTTAAAATGGTCGAAAAATGAGATTCAATTGTAATTTGACTACATATGAAAATTTAAGTGGTTGTAAATTACGAAATCAAACTTAAGTAGTATCGCAAAATGAAATATTAAGCTTCTTCTTTAACAAACTTATTCGATGGTTAGCATGTCATTTTCGTGCATTTTTTTTTAAATATATACACAATCAAGTATAATAATTACTTAATTAGTGTGTTTTCGTTTACTAGGCAGCTAGGACATTAGAAGATTAGCTGGTTAATTACTCAATCATTAATTAAACACTATTTAAACATCATGTCATCTATATAATCCCTAAATTGCTGTCCAATTACAATTTAGCATACATCATTCAACACCCCAACTTATGACTTTACGAAATATCGTCATTATTCAATTCAATGATTAGAAAACTACTTTATCCATATCATGAACTAATTAATTACTTCATCTCCAAGTTATTTACAATTTTTTAAAAAAAATTAAACACCTATCTAGGATTTTTAGGATCTAGATTCTACATTAAAGCAAAGGGATTAAATCAGATCATGTGATCATAAGTAGATACTATTAATTAAATTAATTAGATTGGAAAAAAAAACGATATATGGTAGGTGTTGTATTAAAACTATATACTTTTTAATGAAATTTTCAAATACTGAAGTGATTATTTTAATTTGCTTTCATAAGATCAATACTTAAATTGTCTCAATTATACATACAAGCTAAGTACATTTACGTTTATTGAATTGAGCTGAACTGAACTGAATTAAATAAAACTAAATTGAGTTGAATATAATTATTTATGAGAGAAGGAAATTGAGAACTGAACTGAACTGGAAATAAGTTGAAGTAAACACACCCGTAGACCGTAGTTTTTAACATAATGCATAGAATTAAATATATGTATATTTGATGTAATAATTATAATTAAAAAATTTAAACAATAATTTTCCTATTAAATTTTTTACTAATTTTCACATAGAATTTGTTACTAATTTTTTAAAAATTTTCGTAATAAATAAATTACGAAGATTGGACATTTGAAAATTACTCAACAATACAAAAATGGCAATGAATTGATGATTATGTGCAGGCACGGGCTATTTCAGAAATTAAGTGCATGGGCAGATGGACCATCGTATATAACGCAATGCCCAATTCAACCAAAACAAAAATACACTTACAAATTCAACGCAACAGATCAAGAGGGAACCCTATGGTGGCATGCTCATAGTAAATGGCTTCGAGCTACGGTTTATGGAGGGTTCATTATTCACCCTAGAAATGGTCCTCCATATTATCCCTTCCCTGAATTTCACAAAGAATTCACTCTCATCTTAGGTATATATATATGCATTATTACATATCATATCATATGCTTGCATTATATATGCATGGTTCCGAATTTCTTGTATTCCATATTTATTATATTAGCTATATCTCGTGTTGTGATACAGTTGAACAGTCTGACATAATTAACTTTTAACAACAACCTGTTATATTTTACCCATAAATATTTAATTAACTTTTTAAAAAACTATTTAAGCTTATATAAAAAGTTTATGATATTCTTTTAATCAAAAGTTATGCTATATGCGCGCTGATTTATATTATATTCCCTTCATTTGAATAATAATGATAATAATTTCTGAAAACTAAATATATGGTTTGATCATAATAACACATTATATATGTACTAGGATGATGACCGTTATTAGAGTATTAGAAAAAAAAATGAATTAGGATTAATGATCACATTGTTAGCATAATTACACACTATATTTATCTTAGCCATTTTACATAAGTGAACATATATTTGAAATATTCAAAAAATCCTTTATACATTGAAGGAAATCAATTCAAATCAAAAAATCCTTTTTTGAGGGAAATCAATTCAAAACGTATTTTTATTACATGCATCGTTGTATATTTTGGATATTAAAATGTATAACCGATAATATATATGACCATTATTTTGAAATATGCGCATGGGAATATATCAAATTAAATATAATTAATTGACTAAATTATGTGCTAAAGGATTTTTATGTATTTTTTTGGGGTGAAAATGATACTTAAATTGATTAGGGATAATTATTGATAATAACTTGTCTAGTTCTATATATATAATGCCAGAATTTGATAAATTATGATTTGTTACCTAGGAAGTTTTTTTTTTTTTTTAATATTATAAGTAATAATGAAGACTTTTTTTAATTAAGGGGAAGACTAAAACAAGATGAGAATATGTAAAAAGCTTGACAAGTTGAACAAGTAAATATGATGATGTTGATGTATGTTAATTAACTAACATTGACATTTAAACAAAAGAAAGCCAACTTCGTCCTTTGGAGATTGGTTCAAACAAATACGTAACTCAATATTTCACAAGTAGTCAAGTACCCTTTTTTTATTTGATTTGATAAAAAAAAATCATATGCCATGGTCTTGAAAGTAATGTTCAAACTAATATGAGTAACTTTTTTTTTAAAAAAAAAAAAAATCTAAACAAAATCAATGACTCGTTATGATAACCTAATAAAAATTAAAAAAAAAAAACTCATTATGATGATGATATATAAAATATCTACCAGGGAAAAAAAATGATGTGATAATTACTCTTAGATTTTTAGGATCGGATTTTCAAATTCTTATATATCAGCAACTAGCATAGCACCCGTGCGATGCACGACTTGAAAATATCAGGTTTTTGGGAGTTAGAGGTTTGATGGAAAAAGAGAGGTTTAAAAGGGAAGAGAGGTTTGACCAACTCAAAAAGCTATTTGTGGGTGTTTGGTAGTTAGAGGTTTGGAAGAGAGTTTTGGGGTGAAAAAGCTCTTTTTCAAAAAGCTCATATGAGGAGCTTTTTGGAAGAGCTTATGGCCCTGTTTGGCAAACAGAGTTTAGAGTTTGCTGTTAGAGTTTTAACTTTTTTATTTAGTGGATTTAACTATGGATTTGATTGCGCTTATATAAATGTGTTTGGTAACACTTAGCTGTTTGATAAGAGCTGATAAATACAAAATGACATAAATACCCTTACTGAATATAAAGCATGCCCCTAATTTCATCCATTTTTCTCCATATCATTATCGTCCATAGACTAAAATATTCTCAATTCAATCCTTTCTCCACCATATATATTGAACCATTTCTCTCTCCTCCATTATCTTCAACCCCCTTTCTCCTCCATCTTCAACCCTCAAGGTAAGGATTTGACTTCACTGCCACTAGTAATCATCAATCATGAATTATCATCAACACCACAGTTCATCATCAATCATAAATCTTCGTCATCACCACCCTTCCTAATTATTGTGGTTTCTTTCTTCTTGTTTTTTTTTTTTTTTGGAACAAAGTAATTGTGTTGTCAATTTTCCTCTTTTCATCTCTTATTTCAATTTCCTCTTTTAACTGAGATTTTTTAAAATTTATTTAGTTCTCTCATGTAATTGTTCTGATTTTTGTTTTAAACTTGTATAGTTATTTCAATGTTAAGGGTACAATCTTTGTTTTTTTATTTTTTTTTTGGAAAGCAATTTTTGGTTTTGCTGATAAATAATGATAATTGAAACAATTTATTGCTAAGAGAAGAAAATACAATTTAAAGCTAATGGGCAAAGTGGTCATGAATACAATAAATTTACAAAACCCTTAAGGAAACGCTGCATGGAGCAGCGTTTTGATTTCAAGAGTTTTGGTACCAAAACCTCTCTCTCCAACCTCTTGTTACCAAACACACATAAAAGAGTTTTGACCAAGTCAAAACTCTAAAAGGCCTTTAAAACTCTCTTCTCCTCCTAAAAAGCTACTTACCAAACAAGGCCTATAGCTTTTTAGTTCTTTTTACTCTGAAACAGCTAACCGCTATTTACCAAACACTTTTACACAAACAGCTAATATAAATCAGTTAGTCAAATCAGCTATCACAAACAGCTAGTCAAAACAGTTAATTCAATCAGCTAACCTCTAACAACTAACTCCCAAACAGAGCCCAATATTAACTTTGTAAATAGTAATGTAAAATTTTGCATAATTCATTTTTTTATCGATATAGTGACTTTAACATCATATTTAAATTTTATCTTAATAAATAGCAACCTATATTAATTTTTTTAAATACATATTTTACCACGAAATACAAAATATTATAATATTAAATTAAAAAATTTAGAAAGAAAAGACCTTTTAATATATATATAGGAATAGGATCGTGTGAGAAAGGGTGCTTTAGGTGAGAAAGGTTTTTATGTGAGAAAACATCTGCACCGTTGACAATTTTAGATCTAAGGGTTGATTTTTGATCTTTCTTTTTTTTAGTAAGGGCAAATTAGTAATTTAATTTGATTTATATATTTCTAATTTTTTGTTAAAAAAATCGATTTTTTTTATATATAAAATGTTACGCTTTTTTTTTTTAATCCTATATTTTTTTAAAAAAAAATCTGCTTTTTTATAAAAATTTTATTAAAAAAAAAATTATTAATTTTTTTTCCTGATTTTTTATTTTTAAAAAAAATCTATTTTTATATAAAAAATCTAGTTTTTTTAATCTAAAATTCTACTTCATTTTTTTTTGTTCGGAAATACATCTTAATATGTTCCAAATTTTATGAGTCATGTTCTAAAATTTTTACGACATGTTCATAATTTTATAAGCTTTTTTCTAATTTTTATACACCATGTTCTAAATTTAAAAAACCATGTTACAAAGTCATCATATTCTAATTTGTATGTGTGCTTAAAATATTAAAAATATTAAAAAGCCATATTTTAAAGTAGTTTATTTTTTGTTTTATTTTAAGTAGATGAAATATTAAAAAAAATTATAGATCATGTTCTAAATTTTATAAGATATTTTCAAAACTGTATACAATAAGTTTGAAATTGAATAAACTTATTTTTTTAAAAAATAAATAAAATGATACAATTATAATACAATTATTGACCGTTTGTAAAAAAATATATATATAATAATATATATACCTGAACAATTGAATATTATTTCAAAATATTCTTAATATTTTGTATTGAGGTTGATCTATGGAACCCTTAAAAAAATAACTTATTTAATGTTCTAAATTTTATTAACCATATTCTAAATTTTGTATGATATGTTCTAAATTTCATATGACATGTTAAAATTTCATATGACAAATTCCAAATTTTAGTTGTTTTTTTTATAAAACATAAATTTAAGTTTTTTTTTGATAAAAAATAAATTTTATTTTTTTGATAAAAAAATAAATTTTAGTTTTTTTGATAAAAAAAAAAAAAAATTAAGTTTTTTAACTAATTTTTTTTTAACTAAAATTTATTTTTTATCAAAAAAACAAATATTTATTTTTTATCAAAAAAACATAAATTTATTTTTTATCAAAAAAAAAACTTAAATTTATGTTTTATCAAAAAAACAACTAAAATTTGGAAATTTGTTAAACCGTTATCCTCTCATATAGTTAATCAGTCATATAAAATTTAGAACATTTCATATAAAATTTAGAACATACCATATGAAATTTAGAATATGGTTAATAAAATTTAGAACATTAAATAAGTTTTTTTTTTTTAACGGGTTCCATAGATCAACCTCAATACAAAATATTAAGAATATTTTGAAATAATATTCAATTGTTCAGGTATATATTTTGTTATATTTTTTGTATAAAAGTTCAATAATTTTATTATAATTGTATCATTTTATTTATTTTTTAAAAAATAAGTTTATTCAATTTCAAACTTATTGTGTACAGTTTTGAAAATATCTTATAAAATTTAGAACATGATGTATAAATTTTTTAATATTTAATCTACTTAAAATAAAACAAACCATAAACTATTTTAAAATATGGCTTTTTAATATTTTTATTATTTTAAGCACATATACACATTAGAATATGATGACTTTGTAACATGGTTTTTTAAATTTAGAAAATGGTGTATAAAAATTAGAACAAAGCTTATAAAATTATGAACATATCGTAAAAATTTTAGAACATGACTCATAAAATTTGGAGCATATTAAGATGTACTTCCGAACAAAAAAAATGAAGTAGAATTTTAGATTAAAAAACATAGATTTTATATATAAAAAATAGATTTTTTAAAAAAAAAAAAAACAGGAAAAAACTTAACAATTTTTTTTTTATAAAAAAAATTATTAAAAAGCATATTTTAAAAAAATATATATGATTTTTTTTAATAAAAAAAACGTAACAATTTTTTTTTTTAAAAAGCAGATTTTTTTAATCAAAAAATTAGAAATTTATAAATCAAATTAAATTACCAATTTTCCCTTACTAAAAAAATAAAGATCAAACATCAAACCTTAGATCTAAAATTGTCAATGGTGTAGATGTTTTCTCACATAAAAACATTTCTCACCTAAAGCACCCTTTCTCACACGATCCTATTCATATATATATATATATATATATATATATATATATATATATATATATACTAGTCTTGTGTGCACATTTTGCGTGCGATGATTTTTTAAATGTATCTTTTAATTTGTTAAACAAACATAAAAAACGAACATGGTGTGTTGGAAAAATTGATTTTTTTTCAAATGTATATTCATTCACATAATTATAAACAAAACTTTTTTCCTTTTATTCGGTCAACCTACAACAATGAATAAAAGAAAAGTTTATTTACTACTTTCAATCAGTTATCAAATTTTATGGTAATCAAAAGATAAAATTTATATCTGATAAAATATATTAATATGGGTGTCCATTAATAGATAATTAAAAAAAATATAAATTTTGGTGTTTTTATTTTATTTTTAAGAATTTTATATTTTGTAATATTCTCATTTTATAAAGTAAAAAAAATTATAATAACTTTCCTTAATAGTGAGGAGTGAAGCTAATGGATTTTTTAAATTTTTTTGGAGGGCAAATTGGACTTTTCCAGGGGGGGCATCATGGCTCCCCCCTTGGCTTATATAATATATATATATATATATATATATATATATATATATATATATATATATATATATATATTATATACAAAAAGGAACCTGAACAAAAAAATACCTTTGCGAGAAGGAACTTTTTAATTATTTTCCGACACAAAATTTCCTTTTCGCAAAAATAGAAAAGTGAAGGAAATGTTCCTTTTCACAAAGTTTTTTTAGGTCCCTTTCTGCAAAAAAAATATATATATATATAAAATTAAATTAAATTAAATTAAAAGGTCTTTTGATTCTTTTCACACAATTTTTTTTTAAAGGTATTTTCTAAAACTTCTTATACACTTTATATATTTCATAAAAGAGAATAAACTTATTTTTATACATTATGAGTGTTTTTTTTTAAAATATATCTCTTATTAAAACAAAATTTTACGGTTTAAAAAATCTAAAACATGTAGTTTTAGACTATAATAAATTTTCTTCTAAATGCTTCTCTTTTAGTATGTTTTTATATATAGATCAATTATGTCATACAATTGTTCTAACTAAACATATAGCAATAATATATATTAAATTTTATAAAATAGTTACACATCTTTTTTACTTAAATAGGTGACTGAATCATATTTTAGTGTTTATCATAAACACTATAATTTAATTTTAACTTATTATTTTTAAAAAATGCATGAACAAAGTCAATAGAAGATTGTTTAATTTATACTCGTGTTTATATAGATTAATTTTTTAAATGTAAACTTCACACATAAACTTCCTAACTCACATTTTCATTCACATATAAACTGCTAAAAATATTGGTACGGTATTCATGGTTATGATCGATCTAATATAAGTGCTTGTACAATGAAATATTGGTACGGTATTCACATATAATTTCTTATAAAATGATGATTGTAACAAAATTCAAAAGATTAATGATATTTTTAAGTAATATTTTGATTGATATTCAATTCAATGATTGTTATACTTAATATAATTTAAATCCAAGGTCAATGCATAAAAAAGAATAATATATCTAAAGATATGTTATATTATATATCAATGTTTTATTAAGGTAGAGAATATATTAAGATAAAATAAAAAGTTGCTTTTTTAAGGTTAAGGGAAAAGAGCGGGAAAATTTTTAACGAGAGAACGACACGTGGCAAAATGTGGTTCTAGTCGCTTCTCTTATAGTATGTATGTATATATATATATATATATATATTGATATAATGATTGATTGATTGATGATTAGCGGACTAATTTCTAATCTATTGAAAAAAAAGACATAAAAATACGAGTAGTCGAGTACATTACTCTTGCATCAAAAAATACGAGCACATTACTTTATATAACAAATCTTTCCTAAAAAAATTATTTTGTGTATATATATATATATATATATATATATATATATATATATATATATATATATATATATATATATATATATATATATATATATATATATGAATAAGTAATTAATAACTTGCACACAACCTATTATCATTAAAATGAAAATAAAAACTAACTTTCACAAATATGTTATTCCTTCTAAGACAAAGTCTATAATTTTATTTTTTTTAAATACTATATTCGTTTTACATTATTTGAATCGATTTGAAATAAACTAGAGAGTAAAGATTTCTGATAATTACAAATAATTTGAAACAAAGGTATGTAATAGATAGATAAGCAACAAATAAACAATAGATAATTAGTGTACAACAACTTGAAGTTACACAAAAAATGTTAATATTTACTACTTGGTAAAAATTACTTCATCGGTAACATATTAACTGCAACAATTTGACATTTTTTCTCTCCATTTTATGTTAAATCGTTGCAGTAATTTTGTTGGATGGAGTATATCTTTATCAAGAGATCGGCCACTATTAATATAATTGGGTTAATATTAAATCTGTTGTACACTAATTTAGATTTAGTGTACACCCAATATATTTTGAAATTTATGGAAAAGTAGATCAAATAGAGAACGTAATGACGTAATTATAATAAGTCCAAAAATATTAACAGAATTATTCATCTAATACCAAGAGATGTGCCTATTTTTATTTTTTTTTGCGAAATCTATAGTTTTTCTTGCGTACAAGCGAAGATGTTAATATTAGAGTACAAATTAAAGGAGTCGAACCACTATGCATTGCATATACTTGTCAATTTGATTTTTGTTTTTGTACATACAAAATATATACCATTAATTAATTCCTACCAAAATATATATAATGATAATAATTAATATTTTAATTATTATATAAAATTGATTATTATTAATTTAAATTATGATTGTACAGGGGAGTGGTGGAATGCCAATGTTATTGATGTTGAAAATGAAGGCCTAATGACTGGAGGAGCACCTAATATCTCTGATGCCTACACTATTAATGGCCAACCTGGAGATCTTTACCCCTGTTCCAAAGATCGTAAGACACTAAGGTCCTGTTATTTTAGACTGCTTATTTTTTGTACAGTTCAATTTAATTATTTGTTAAATTTTAAAAAACGTTAGGACTATTCCATATGTTTTAAAAAATCTTTTAATTCATACGAATAGTTAATTAAAACTCTATATAAAATTTGCATTGAAAAACATACAAAAAGTGAGATCAAACTTTGTGGAACAGAATGGGTATACGTACAATACTCATCAGTCATCACTTAATATAAAGCAAGTCAAAAATTAAATAATAGCCCTTATTTACCAGTGAATTTCTTTGACACTACTTGTGTGAACCTAAATGAGTAAGATTTTCACTTGTAAAATTTAGAAATTTCAAAAAGTTTACTAGAATTTGGAATATTTGTCCCAAATAAAATATAAAATTTATCGAATGTTCTTTTTAAAAAAATAAATGTATTTCGACTCTTCTAAACATTTTTCCTTTGATTTGTCCCCGTTGCTTACAAAATTTAATTTGTCTAATTATGAATTGTGATCAGAAACCACAAAGTTGGAGGTTATTCAAGAAAAAACATACTTGCTTCGCATAATCAATGCCGCACTCAACAATGAAATCTTCTTCAAGATAGCCAACCACAACATGACCGTGGTAGCCATCGACGCCTCCTACACCGTCCCCTACAACACCGACGTGGTGGTCACGGGCCCGGGCCAAACCGTCGACGTCCTCTTCACCGCCGATCAACCCGTTGGGTCGTACTACGCCGCGGCCCGAACATACGCCAGCGCCCCCGGCATACCTTTCATCAACACCACCACCACCGCAATCTTCACCTACGCCAACAACACTAGTGGACCCCCCATAATGCCAAAATTACCCCCATTTAATGACACCCCAACGGCCCACAAATTCTTCTCAAATCTCACTGCACTTAAATCAGGCCCATTTTGGGAGCCCACCATAGTAGACATCGACGAGCACATGTTCATGGCTATTGGGCTGGGCCTTGTCTCTTGTGGTAGAAGCCCATTAAACTGTTTGGGCCTTTTTAATCAAAGTATGGCCGCTAGTATTAGTAACTTTTCTTTCACGTTACCTACTAAAATGTCAATATTAGAGGCCCAATATTACAGCGTCGAAGGGGTATTTAACGACACTTTTCCTGATGCGCCGTTAATGCCGTTTGACTATTCTAACCCTAACAACTCCCTTAATAGGACCCTATTGATGACGGAGAAATCGACGACTGTGAAGCGTCTTAAGTTTAATACAACGGTTGAGATTGTGTTTCAAGATACTGGATTGATTGGGATAGAAAATCATCCAATGCATATTCATAGTTTTAATTTTCAAGTGTTAGCCCAAGGGTTTGGCAATTATGATCCTAATTTGGACCGTCGAAAATTTAATCTTGTTAATCCTCAAATTAGAAATACTGTTGCTGTG
Organism: Salicornia ramosissima; assembly: GCA_951394345.1. Lineage (NCBI taxonomy): Eukaryota > Viridiplantae > Streptophyta > Magnoliopsida > Caryophyllales > Amaranthaceae > Salicornia > Salicornia ramosissima. The sequence continues at coordinate 5,054,905 of OX596237.1, forward strand.
CCTACTGGCGGATGGGCTGCTGTCAGATTTCGAGCAAATAATCCAGGTAATTAATTAATTAATTTTGTTATACTATTTTTCTTCTAATACGGTCGGTCTCACGTAACTTTAATTTTAAAAAATGTAACTTTGTATATATTTTAGATCTTCAATTTTTTTACAAAACTAGTTAAATTTATGTTGAAAGTTAGTGCTTTATAATTAAGCAAAAGTTACATTTTTTTTAAGTGAAAAGTTATTCTCAGACCGTCTGACATGACACTTATTCTTGATATAATTATTGATCCTATTATTTAAATTATTTGTGTAGGTGCATGGATATTGCATTGCCATTTAGATGTACATCTAACATGGGGTTTAGCTATGGCTTTTGTGGTTGATAATGGCGGCACGCCGGAATCAACCCTACCACCACCACCTGAGGATTTCCCAAAGTGTTGAAATTAATTCATTAATTAATCAAAAGTTGATTTACTTATTTACTTTTGATCTATATATACTATATAGTATACAATTGATGATTATTTTAGCAATATTGCCTTTACTACTTTGTTCAAATTGCTTGCAAGCCACTAATTGTACTTACATGTTTGTGACTTGCGTACGTATATCATTGTTTGTTCTACTTATACATACTCACATTGTATATTTGTATTCTATTCACTTGTGTGATACATAATAAAGAAGAAGACGTACATCTCAATATATATATGAATTTATTATTCTTGTTAATTGATAATTATTGCGTAGTCTACGAAATTTTAAATGTATATTTGCTCAGTTTTTTATTACTTGCATTATACTTGGGGTGCGTCGTGCGTTTGATTCAACTGATCGAAGTAGTTTAATGTTTATTTCAGAAAAATTTAGTTCAGATCAGATCAAGTCAATTTTTAAAAAAATCAGATCAAATCAGAAAAGTTCAGATTATTAGATTAGAAAAAATATAACTATAAAAATAACTGCACTCAAAAAAACTCAGATCATATCAGAAAAATTATAACGCACTATAAACATAACTGCACTCAGAAAAACTCATATCAGATCTAAAAAGTTCAAATCATCATACCAGATCAGAAAAGTTAAGATCATATCAAATTAGAATATTTCAGACGAAACAAACGCATCCTTGGTTTAATTTCATGTTTTCCATTGCATATTTAGTTTCAATTATAAATATTTCCCAATACAAATATTAAAAATTATATATGTAAGTTTGATCAATATTTGCAAGGTAAAAATCGATATAAATAAAACAATATAATAGTTGACTATATTAAATTCATATAAATTTATAAAGAAAGTCAATGATAATACGGAGTAATAACTAAACAAAGTTATAAAATTATACAGGTAAGCATATTATTTTGGCACCCCTCAATTCTGACTCTGCATCTGAGCCCATCCATCAATTCAAGCTTATATATGAGTCATCATTAATATTACTCCAATATTTACATATAGTGAACTTGAGAGATCTATTCTTCAACAGGTCACCTAAGCTAATAGTATAGAAAATGGTGAGCTACTGAACTAGATAATCGTTACATGCCAAGTTGTACACCATGAATTTGGAGAAGAAGAATATATATAAAAGGGAACCTCTGAATTCAGATTGTGTAAATTATTTTTTGAAATGATTAAAAAAAAAACCTACTGTCATAATAAATTGGAAAACCCAACATAGGCTTTAATTTAAGCAAAAATCACCGTATGATTATACAGACGAGCGAATTGGCGATGCGAATATTAAATTAATTAAAGTAGAAAATGAAAATTTTACTGATTTTTAGATATATATGATTTTGTGATTTAGTGTCATTGGACTTATCATCAATATTACTAATCTTCGTTGTTGATGACTTTTTTTATAAAATAGAAAAGGAAAAAAAAAAATCCACTATCAAAACAAATTAAAACTAGTACTACCGAATAGCAATACGTAAATATTTCACGAGAATCCTGATTTTTCATTCTCTTTTCATTAAATTTTGGGTTAGCTCTCAAATTGATTACTCCCAATTGCCTGTCATTCTGTCCCAACTTTCTGTGGTGGTTTTTTCCATTTCATACATTCTTATCTAAGGCTATATGTTCTTCAAAAAAAAAAAAAAAAAAACTATATATTCCTTTGTACTCCCTCCGTAACATAAAGATTTCAACATTTGTTTTTTCACGTATTTTGAGGAAACAATTTAAGGGCGTAAACGAAAAAATTAATCAAAATGGTTTTAATACAAGTAAGAATGTGATTATAAGTTACTAATATCAAAATTATTTTGATTAATATGATCGTTTACACGCTCAAATCGCTTCCTCAAAATGCGTGAAAAAACAAATGTTGAAATCTTTATGTTACGGAAGGTGCATTGTATTTATTTTCAGTTCAGTTCAATTCCTTATTTTTTATTTTTTTATTATTATTATTGTTATTATAAATAAGAAAATGTTTTGATTTACAAGAAATTAGTGGGGAGACGAGATATAATCTGGCCCCCTATTCTCCTAGCTATAGCAAAATCTATTCTTGTGAAATTGTGAGCAGCCGTACATGCTCCAATATTCACAGTCCGCCAGAAATTCTGAATCCGCTTCCAATTCCCCTAGTGTTGAAAAGGAGAAAGGGAGAAACCATATCCCAAAGTTCGGCATTTATCTGCATACTTAACCCGTTTTCGATGAGTTGCATACTTAACTATCAATTTTTCTAAGCTATGCCCCTAAACTTATGCCCTTTTTTTAACTAACAGTGTCCGCTCCATTAACCGATCATTAATGGATCCATTAAAAGAGTTGCATTTCATGAGTGAGAAATTTTACCTCTAAAATTCCAGCACTTTTAACTAATTTTCACCCTTTATTTTAGGGCAATGCATCATTCATAGGGCAATGCATCATTTATAAAGGTTAAAGGGTGAAAATCAGTTAAAAGACCTAGAATTTTAGAGAGAATATTTTCCTCCCACGAAATGCAACTTCTTTTAACGAATTTTTTGACAAAATTCAACTTTTGCGGAGACAGGATTTGAACCCGTGACCTCAAGGGTCCATTAACGATGTGTTAACGGGTAGACATTGTTAATTAAAAAACCTAAGTTAGGGGGCATAGCTTAGAAGTTTGAAAAAACATGGGCACAACTTAGAAAAAACAAAAACTCGGGGACTAGTGATGTCAACGAGCCGAGTAATTATAACTTGTTCGAGCTAGGCTTGACTAATATTAATTGAACTCTAGCATAACCGAGCTTCCAAAAACCTTGTTCGAGCTTGGCTCACTTAATTTTTTTCATGTTCGAGTTCAGCTCTAGCTTGCTCGTTTACATTCGATCTCGAGCTGAGATAACTCAATTACAAACGAGCATATGTTTAAATGAGCTTTATATATATTGTTATTTTTTATTTTCTAATTTTAACAGTTGGCCAAACATAATACAAAGTATGATATTATTCCATATTTATAACCAACAATTATAACAATATTGCATGGTTAAATATACTTCATTTATTTGCATACTCTCAAAATCTCAAAGGAAAATTGAATTTAGGTGAAGATGTATATTCTAGCCAGAAATAAGCTTAAGTAATAGGAGAAATATATATTACTGGTATATAAATGTTACGAGTTTTTAACGAGCTTTAATCGATTGCAAAACAAGCTTATTAACGAATATGAACGAGTTGTTTGCGAGCCTTAACGAGCCTAATAATACTCGTGTACCTTGTTCGAGTAAAGTTTGTTTATTAATCAAGCTTGAAAATTTTGCCTGGACTCGTTTATTATTTATATTTGAACAATCTTTGACCGGTTGAGCTTGTTCGCGATCTGTTTACAAGTGTATCAGCTCATTGACGTCTCTATGGGGACATAGCTTAGAAAAACACATGTTTTTATTTGTAAACTAGTCGTTGCACTATGCGCAGTGCCTAAAGTAGTCATGAAGTGGATTAGACGAAAAGATAGCCAATAGTTTCAAGCAATTCAATGATTTACTTTTATATGCATTTAAAAACAAATTGAGAAAAAATAAGCAAGCATGAAACCATAGCAAAAGAAATAAACCTAGTAAGAGGCCACTTTGACAAAAATAATAATTTTACAAGCTAGAAAGATGGAATTCCATGATTATTGAATAGTTGTTGAAGGTATTCCTCTTTAAGGCCCTATTCTTTAGGACTGATTTGATCTGATTAGGTGGGGGTATTATTTTGTGAGAGTAAAAAATTAAAACAAAGCTGAATTAATCTGACCTGATCTGAAAAGTCTGATCTGATCTGATTATTGTAGCTTTTAAGTCCAATAGAACATGGCCTTAACTCGTGAAAAAAAGCTATTGTGGTTGGAGAAAACAATCAAGAATTTTAATTTGTGTGATGAAATCGGCTTAATAAGGATATGTTTGATTCACCTTATATTTGCTGATCTAATCTGATTAAAATTTATTGCATGATTTGACTAAACATTGACTGCGTATATATGCCAATCCATAAAAGCTAAAATATACAGATTGAAATATTATTCTATTTTGCTATTTGTATTAATGAGAAGCTTTTAGTATGTAATTTTAATTAATTTTTTTTGTTACGGAATTAAAAACACTTAAAGTTTAATAACATCAATTTAATTAAATTATTTGATCTAATGTTATTTAGAATAAGTAATAAGGTGTTGAAATAATATAAACCAAAAAAGGTCTAATTAAGAAACCGAATGATTTTTTTCAAAATAAAATTCAAATCAAATTTATGAGTACCACAATCTTACCATTTCTCTCAACTTCCCATTTGGAATCTCTTTTTTTCCATATATTAAAAAATTAAACCTATCAGTGTTAAAAAAAAAAAATTAAGCCAATATTATTGATTTGTTTTAAAGGAAAGCGTTTGTATGTAAAACTAGTTTCTTGTTTTCCTTTCTTTTTTTTTTAAAAAAAAAAAAAAAAAGTTAGCTCTCACTAGATCGATAAGTAGAAATTTTGACGGTAAGTTATTTCTACAAAAATTATTTTGGTACTCCCCAAATTGATTTTGGCATTCCTCCCCTTTATTATTCATGTGAGAGGGGGAGGATCGGAGTGCCAAAATCATCACCGTGCTTATTTCTACTGCTTCATATTATTAACCACACAACTTACAAAAATCTTCCTGAATCATGTATGTGATTGTGGAACTTATTCTCAAAATTTTGATTTGTACATATAGGAATTTTTATTTCCTATGTAAACCAAACTATGAACCCTATACCTTCTTAGAAAAGTGATATTTCCTACACGCAAAATTTTAATATTTCAAAATAAATAAAACATTAATTTGCCATTCCTAATAATAAATGATGATATTTTATTCAAAATTTTAATTCCTAAATAATACTACTTTCCATATTCAACCAGACAGGCGTTATAAGTGCTTGCTTGTTAATTGCATCATCATATCATAATTTTTATTATATAAGCCAGAAGAAGTTATGACAGTTCCCTCAAAAAGTCTAATACAACCTTTAAAACATTCTAAATATTCAAATTATATCAATATTAACTAAAAGGAAAGTTTTTTTTTTAATTTTTTAAAATGAAAATATTACAAAACATATAATTCAATTATATTAAAATACAAAAACCAAAATTTTTATTTTTGATTTCTCTACAAATAGACATCCATATACATTGGTATAAATTTCACAAATATTTTAGAGTTTTGGTTTTGATTTTTTTTTTATTGTCGAGTAATAATTAAGCTCAATGATGCACGCATAACGTGCATAGAAAACTAGTTATTGGCCCTGTTTGGTGATTATAGCTTAGAGGTTAGAGTTTGTGATTAGAGTTGATGATTAATTTTTGTTCAGAGGATTTGACTGCTGATAGATTGAAATAGTTGATTGTGTAAAAGTGTTTGGTAACACATAGCTAATTGTTTAGAGCTTTGTTATGTAAAATGACATTTATGAACATATAAAAAGAATTTGTTAGGTTTAACTATGTGGCCAAATTAATCAATAAAATTTCTCTCTCCAAAACTCTAAAGAAAAAGTTGCTCAACCCAACTTTTTCTAAAGCTAAAGCTAAAATTGTTTAGTGCTCTCGATAAATATGTCAAAAATCAACCTCATCAGTCATCACAAACTTAATGTGAAAATAATGGGTTTTGACAAAAAAATATTATGACACAAATTAAACCCACTTTGAACCCACCTTTAATTTAATAAATAGCAAATTTGCATTGTGTATAAAAAATGAAATAACCCGCTTTGAAAGTGACGCGTAATTTCCTCCAAGCTATTACTTAAATATAATAAAGTTTTATTCTTATACATTTAATAATTTATGGTTCCTAAATGATATATTTATTTTCTGGATTACTTTTGAATAACTTAATAAACTTGTCCTTTAATTTTTATCTCTTTTATTTTTCTCCATCACTTTTACTAAGTATCTTTATTTTTTCTCATCATCCCTATTAGTTTGTTGGTATTGATAAAAATCTAATAAGTCAGCAACAAAAAAAAAAGAACAATAGACGGAAATAAATGATATTTTGAAAATTTATATTAAGGCACGTCTGATTGACGATTTATTAGTAAATATATGTGCGGAACATGACGGTTTTAAACTCCTCCCAACGTGCTTGTGGGGGATCGAACCATGGTTCTCCCTACCAAGTCTAGCCCCTGGCACCACTAGACCAAGACAACATTGGTATTCAGTTTTATGTTTTAAAGTTAGGATCATTATAGATATTTTATGTTTAAATTTATACCAAGTATGAAGAGTTGAGAAATTGTTAAAGTTATTTTGTTACACCCATATTTAGAATTGTTGCAGTTAGAGTGTTATGGAGGGATTATTTCTACAAGTTCCGCCCCAAAAAGAAGTGTACCAAGAAACAAAAAGGAATGTAATTTAGTCACTTTTTTTCGAGATTTTTTTTTTTTTAAAAAAAAAAACTGCTCATTTCCTCCATTATCTAATTACTAATTTTCGATCTCAAAATTCTTTAACAACATAATTTGGTAATAAAATTAATCACTTCTCACATAATTGAAAAAGCTTTTAAATAATTTTTTTTCATATTTAAAATTTAATCTAGTTTTTTTCCTTTCACTTTTATTTACATAGTAAGTATATTGTAAATTGAGTAAATAATCTATTTATCTAAAAGATCTATTATTTATGAATAAATTTTGATTAATTTTACTAGCAATTTTTAAACCTGTGATTAGTTGTTTTAAATAAGGCTATTAATGATTTCAAAAATCAAATATCATTATGAAAGATTTTAGTACACAAATGACAAAATTGTCCTAACTTGAATAACAATTATGAATGATAAATAAGGGTATTGTGGTAATCCACTTAGATACTACCACTTCACTTATATAATAGAGATAATAAAGTTTTATTGATCTTTTACATTTAATTATTTATTTTTTGTTCCTAAATGATATGATTTTTCCATATTTATTCTCTTGGTTTTAGTAACTCTACTAGTAAAATTGTTTTTTTTTTCTATCTTTTACTTTTGTGCACAACGTTTTACTATCAATTATTATTTTGCCTCATCCCTATTAGTTTGTTGATATATTGAAGAAAATCTAGGGGGACAAATAAAAAAAAAAAGAGAGTACTAAATAAAAAATAAATTGATATATTTTGAAAATCTATAAAATATATTAAAAGGCGGTGAAAATACCGTATCGCGTCACGTAAGATGTCTATGTGCCATTGTGTAAAGAACATGTGTCATGTAAGAATTGCCACTTCATTTAACAAAATAAATTATGCTTAGAACAACATTCAGACCTATTACCTTTTACATTCAATTCAAGATCGCCCACTTACCCTCTCAACCAACTTTTATTATTGCTTTAATTCTTTAAATTTGTATATAACATTATATATTACTCTTTTGTATTTAAGTGAATTAGAGGTTGAATTTTTTATAAAAATATCACAAATGTAAGACAACATACATCACACAAATACATAATGAAAAAAGTAAACTCGGGGCAACACCCGGACCAACAAACTAGTTCATATTAAGACACATCTGATTAACTTATTACGTAAATATATAGGCAGAACACAGGGGTGGGTATGTGGGCGGGGGCCATGCCAACTTCCATTTTTTTAGATAAAAAAATAAAGGTTAAAAAGTTGCTTTTTATATCACCCAAAATAAAAAATTAAAATTTTGGTCATTCTAAATTATATTTCTGATACCATCACAAAATAAATAACATTTGCTTATTACTCCGTATATAATAATAAAAAAATATGGTCGGAATAAAATAAATGAACAATATACAATATAAATATTAAAATGTATAACTCCATGTCTTGTAGTCCGTCATTTTTTTTTACAGACAATATTGGTCTATTGGATTTTTTTTTGCTTCTTGTAAATTGTAATAAGATATTGTTTGGTTTTTAATTACACTTCCTCCATTAATTAAGTATAATTAAATAAATAAATGTTAGAAGTTGTGTCTTAAAATCATAGAGCAATAATAAAAAAAATCAAACGACGTGCAAGGCTACAGTAAAAAAAAAAAGGGAAAGAAAATTGCAATTTTACAACTTCAAAACTAGCCTGTTGTTACTGCAAGCTCCACATCAGAACAAATTAATTGACAGCCATTAAAAGCAAAGTCATCAATCATCATAATGCAAGTCTTCTGTGTGACGGATGATCGAATTTTAGCGCAGTGACGTTTGGTAACTAAAAAGTTGCGTGCTCGATTTTCCCCACTCCCCTCCCTTAATAAATAGGGTCATGTTAGGTCAACTTGGTATTCTTATGAGAAGAGGTGTACGCTTAGCCTAATAACCTTGTCTGTAAAAAAACAAAAAAAGTCTTATTAAAAATCGGTTACGGTATGACATAATCATTATTCGTTTTAAAATTGTAACTTTTGAGCATAAAATCGTAATCACTTATATAAAGCTCATCTAGTTATATACTCTGTAAAAGATTAAAATTTTATGGCCGAAAGTTATATATAATAACTCAAATTCTTGTTAGTGACAACGATTAACATAAAGTAGTGAGACGAAAAATGTCTAATTGTAACGTTTCAACATGAAACCGTAACTACTCAAGTAAAGCCTATGAGCTTATCTAGTTATATACTCTGTAAAATATCAAAATTTTATGTACTACCTCAATTTCTCATTAGTTACGACAATTTGACGTAAAATAATGACGTAAAAAATGTCTATTTATTGCAACTAAACAGAAACGAAGGTAATACTCCTAGTTTTTTAGTTAATAATTATGTCCGCATTATAACAAGGGGGTGATATCATCATTCATCAATTCATCATAATCCTTAACAAAAAAAAGCCCAAAAAAAAGAAGGAAAAAACCCCAAAATCTGGAACCAATGTAACAAACTTCTGTAACGTTCAAAGTAGCTGCAGCATATAAGCTTGCTTGGTGTCACTCTGTCACTATCACATCCTTCCTTTTTTTTTCTTTCTCTTACTAGAAGACACTTCTTCTTATAAGTTTTTAGCCCTCTAAAATCCTCTCGTTTTTCTCCTCTTCTTCTTCTTCATAGTTTTCTGAATTTCCAAAAAAAATGTTGAGTGGAGCAAATGGAGTTGCTTGGATGAGTGAAAGAGAAGAAGAAGATTCATCAGTTACATGGAACAGAACCATTTCTGGAGTAGAAAACAGAGATGATGCTATAGTTGATAATGTTGATGTTGCTTCACTCTCCTCTTTCAAATCAATGCTTGAAGTTGAGAATGAGTGGTACAATTACAACACCATCACTAACCCAACTTCTATGACCATGAATTTCACCACCCCACAAAACCACTTGCTTCTGAACTCCATTGATTCTTCTTCTTCTTGCTCCCCTTCCTCCTCTGTTTTCCATTCAACTAACCTTGACCCATCTCACCATGTTCCTTACTTGTTTCCCCAATCAAAACCCACCACCATTTTTAACAACCCTTTGCATTTACAGCAAGGGTTTGGTCTTGGGTGTGGTGGGTTTTTTCCAGAAACCCATAATCACCCCCAAATTACTGATTTGAGGGGAAATAATTCTGGGGTTTTAACTGGGTTTAGTGAAATAAATGAAATGGGTGTTCCAAACTTGGTTAATAATAATAATAATAATCCTCAATTTATGGTTACTTTTGATGGTGATAATGAGGGTTTTCTGGGTGGTGGATTTGGGAACTCAATGTTTGTGAATAGGACATCAAAATTGCTGAAACCTCTTGATAATTCTGCACCTGTTGGTTCACAACCTACACTGTTTCAGAAGAGGGCTGCACTTAGGAACAGCAACAAAAACAATGTTGATGATGATGATGATGATGAGAATGAGAATAATTCTGGGGATTTGATGAATTCTGATTCTGGGTTGAATTCAAATAATGGGGGTATTATTAATAAGAAGAAGAGGAAATTTGGTAATGTGGGTGTTTTAGACAGTGTTAGTCTTGATGGTTCATTCAATTATGATTCTGATGATTTTACTGAGAACAGTAATTTTAAGATAGGAGATGAAGGTGCTAAAAATGGTGGAACAAATTCAAACAACAACAGTACTGTAACTGTTGGTGAATCAAAGGGGAAGAAGAAAGGATTACCAGCTAAGAATTTGATGGCCGAAAGGCGGCGCCGTAAGAAGCTCAATGATAGGCTTTACATGCTAAGATCTGTTGTCCCTAAGATCAGCAAGGTGAAAAGAATTTCTCAAATTCTTCTTCTTATTATTATGAATTTATGATTTTATATATATATATTTCGTGAATTATTGTTCTTTAGTTTGTTTGTTGTTCTTTGGTTTGTTTGTTGTTATTGATTGTGAACTTGATTGAATGTTGATAGAATGTTTAAATTTTTGCTTTGTGAAATTATCTCGTGAGTTTGTGACAATAGGGTTGAAGTTAGTATTGGTAATAGACATATTTTGATTCATCAGGAAATCTTTGAAGTTGTGTTGATAATTAAATTGAGTTGTGTTTATTCTTTGTACATTCACATCATTGGTTGCAACGTTATTCTTGGTGTTGTTAATGCATATAATGGAGTTAGCTTTAAATTAATTCACATGAAGCTGGTGGCTGCTTATTAATGTCTACATACAAGTGGTCCACTTTTCTAAAAGTGAAGATCCATTACATTTACATACAATGTAAGGGGTTATCTACTACATACTCTTCTTTTGAATTTTGTATGTTGTGTTTTAATGTGGAGATAGTCTAATGTTGGTCTTCACTGTGATAAATTGGACTGCATTTCTTTCTTAGAGAAACTCCTTTGGTTTATGATTGTATACTCTCTCTGTTCCATAATGTTTTGCTACTTGCTATATGGACATTTACCAAAGAAATGGGGAGAGAGTGTGTGAAAACCGGGGGTGGGTGGGTGGCGGAATTTAAAACTAAGTGGATTCAACTAATAGGGTAAGAAAGGTAAAAGGGAACAAGCATTTAGTAAATACGGAATAAATGAAAAGTGGGAAGAAAATTACGGAACACCCGGAAAAGTAAAGTAAAGTAAAAAGAACGTTACGGAATGAAATGATCAAGTGTGAAAACCGGGTGGCAGAATGTAAAATGAAGTGGATTCTAGCATTGTACTTTTCATGGTATTCCGTAAAGGTAGAAGGGAACGAACATTTAGTAAATGCAGAATAAAGGTAAAGTGGGAAGAAAATTACGGAACACCCGGAAAAGGAAAATAAAGTAAAGTAAAGTAAAGAGAACGTTACAGAATGAAATGATTGATGTTCCTTACTAACATCGTAACGTAAAAAGGACAAACATTTAGTAATTAAGGAATAAAGGAAAAGTGCGAAGAAAATTACGGAATACCATGAAAAGAAAAGTAGAGAGAACGTTACAGAATGAAATGATTAATGCTACTTTACAAATATTTCTTTCCGTTTTAGCTTTGGTGAAAGTTTAATGGCCCTTTTAATCATGCGTGTTCCTCGCTAACGTCATAACGTAAAAATGGACAAATGTTTAGTAAATGCGGAATAAAGGGAAAGCGGAAAGAAAGTTACGGAATACCATGAAAAGGAAATAAAGTAAAGAGAACGTTACGGAATGAAATGATTGATGTCTGTTTTAACTTTGATGAAAGTTTAACAGCCGTTTTAATCATGCGTGTTCCTCACTAACACCATAACGTAAAAAGGAACAAACATTTAGTAAATAAGGAATAAAGGGAAAGTGGGAAGAAAATTACGAACATTTTGAAAAGGAAAATAAAGAGAACGTTACGGAATGAAATGATTGATGCTCTACTATACAAATATTACTTTCCATTTTAACTTTGATGAAAGGTTTAACGACCCTTTTAATCACACTTATTCCTCACTAACATCATAATGTGCTTCCCTGAAACTAGATAAAACGTTAGCGAATGAAATGATTGATGATTTTTCTTTCTGTTATAACTTTGTTGAAAAGTTTACTCGCCCTTTTAATAATGCGTGTTCCTTGCTAAAGTGTTATTCACAAAATCAATTTAATCTACAATTCAAAATCTTTATAAATAAGGAATAAAGAAAATGCTAATAATTCTTTCGGTTTTAACTTTGGTGAAAGGTTTAACGGCCCTTTCAATCATGCGTGGTCCTTGCTAACACCATTCAGCTCATAGCTCGTAACGCGTTTTCCCAAACTTTAACGTATTGGAGCGACCTACACGTTTTATTCGCAAAATTAATCCAAAGTTTTCTATAACAGAATAAAGAAGATGCTAATAATTTTTTCAGTTTTATCTTTGGTGAAAGGTTTATCATCCCTTTTAATGTTGCATGTTCCATGCTAATGTCATAATTTGTTTTCCTAAACTTTTAACATATCAGAGAGATCTACGCGTTTTACTCGCAAAATCATTTAACCTACAATCCAAAATCTCTTTAAGTTCTAAATATATTTTGAAATTGCAAACAATATGAATAAAATTTAAACAAGAAATTCTTACCAAAATTAAATAAAATGCCTTTTTGATTTTGATATGAATATAGATGAACTTTGAAAGGCTAAGCTTTACTTGCAATGGTATAGGAGTTAATTGATCCAGGATGAGGAACTCTAGTTCCCAGCTCTAACATAAGTGGATAACTCCATGAACATGCATTCATATATTGAGCATAAATCACTATCCATGTAACCATTAAATGCAAGATTCTTGCTTAATTATATGATTTGATCTAAATATAAGATTACTTGAAGCTATAATGCACTCTTTTTTTCTCCTATTTGTTTGCTGATGTCTCTTACTCTAACAGTTAGCCTTTAAACATCAAGTTACTGAGATTTGCTCTTTCTAATTCATTTACAGATGGATAGGGCTTCAATACTAGGGGATGCAATAGAGTATCTGAAGGAACTACTGCAAAAGATCTCTGACCTGCATAATGAACTTGAATCTACCCCTCCTGCAATGACTCAGA